>CM019063.1:106913348-108144598 GCA_009667805.1 Leptobrachium leishanense
CTCCAACCTACGCTGCATGGGCTCCCTTATTATGCAAAGCCTGCTAAAGGACCCCAGGATTCATGCTATCAAGGAGAGGGATCATTACTGGTTGGCAAACCTTCTTGATCCACGATACAGGGGTAAAGTTGCAGAGCTCATCCTGCCCGCACAGAGGGAGCACAGGATGAAAAAACTTGAAGACGCTCTAAAGCGACACTTGTGTAACACCTTTCCAGGCACTGGTAGGTTACCAAGTGATGACACAGGTGCTTCTGAGGCTGCGGATGATCAGAGGAATAGTGGTGAAGGCCGGGGCCGCTTGACTGATGCCTTTTTACATTTTTTTAGTCCACGACGCCCACGGACGTCAACTGTAGGCACCCATTGCCAGCGTCTTCACCATATGGTGCAGGACTACCTAGGGGCAAGGGCAGACCTGGATACCTTTCCAGCAGATGATACACTGGCTTACTGGGTGTTGAGATTGGATCACTGGCCAGAACTTAGCCAATATGCTATGCAGCTACTAGGTTGCCCTTCATCTAGCGTGCTTTCTGAAAGGACGTTCAGTGCCGCTGGAGGTTTTGTCGCAGATAAAAGAGTGCGTCTGTCCACCGACTCTGTAGACTGGCTGACATTTATAAAAATGAATCAGTCCTGGATCAGCAGTTATCAATCCCCTGATGCTGACGTAACGGAATGGATCGGGATGTCTTTTGCATTCACAAAACCTCCAGCACTGAACTCTTCCACAATACCACAAAAGGGTTACGGTGTGAATGCACTTGCTGCCATGAAAGGCACAATATTTGGCTGCACTTACGCCTGTGCCAGATTTATATCATTTTAATTTTTTGAACCGCAGGGTCCAACCCTGCACTCTTCCACAATACCACAAAAGGGTTACGGTGTGAAGGCACTTGCTGCCATGAAAGGCACAGTATCTAGGTGCACTGACGCCTTTACCAGATTCATATATTTTTAATATAGGACCGCAAGGTCCACCCCTGCACTCTTCCACAATACTACAGAGGGGTTACTGTATGATGGTACTTGCTGGCCTGGCAGTCTGGCACCAAAAGCACAATATCTGGGTGCACTGATGCCCATTACCAGATTCATATCTTTTTAATATAGGACCGCAAGGTCCACCCCTGCACTCTTCCACAATACCACAGAGGGGTTACTGTATGATGGCACTTGCTGGTCTGGCACCAAAGGCACAATATTTGGGTGCACTGCCACTGACGCCTGTATCAGATTCATATCCTCAGAGGGGTTACGGTGTGACGGCACTGTTGCCGACGCTAAAGGCCCAATTTTAAAGCACCTATTGTTACTTTCATCCAAAGCCTGCATAAGTTTCACAATAATTTAGCCAAAAAATCTGTAAACTTTTTCTGCGTGTCCGAAAATGTCTCCTCTTTTCATACAGACTGCTGCCCCAAGCAGTTGTTTATGGATAGATTAAAGGAAAACCATTTACCGTCATTTGAAATGCCATTTTTTTGGTTTTTACATATTTCTATACATCCTAGAAATCCGCCACTTCACGGGCAGGTTATGGGGACCTCCTAGGCACGATATTTGAAGGAATTTTCATTTTTTATTTTTAACCCTTATTTCATGGAAAACTCACTGTCCATTTAAAAACGTTTTGTTTTTTTTTACTTTTTGTCCTGGTTTCCTGTCCCCCAGGGCACTACCCGGACCCCCATACACCTTTTATGGCAAATATCTAGCATATATGCCCTCTTGGAGGGCACTCTAAAAACCGAATTTTGAGACCCATTGACTTGCATTGAGTTCGAGTTCGAATCCGAACATTTGAAAAGTTCGAGTGCGAACCGAACTCGGAGGTGTTCGGCTCATCACTACACATAATATGCATCTTGCGTCTTACCTGCCATTTGTATCCAATGTATCCTTCCTGGTAAAATACTTTATAGATAAATAGATACATTTATATTAGATATGTTATCTACATATATTGCTTTTCTTTCTTCATCCTTTATTGTACAGGTAATATTCACATGCTTAGGATCTACCTTTAAGTCGTGAAATATTTATCTTAAATATATATATTAAAAAGAAAAAAGTGTAAATATCATTCAGTGCTGGGGTTTTATCATTAGTGTCCTCCAGCCCATTTTCTTCTACTCCCAGGTGAACGCTATTGGCTCCTCCTTGTAGAACTTACTGTTGGCCACCAGGTGGCGCTGTCAGGTCGTGTTCCAGCTCCTCCCTGGACATTCCCCCTGGTGTTCCCGTGTTGCGGATCATATGATCGAGGAGCCGGGATTCTCCGCTGCCTCAGAAGACATGGCGGCTCGGAGCTGCTACCGGGAGCTGCACAGCTGTGTCTTTGACTATAGCACCCCGCGTATAGCGCTCATCAAGAGCAGGAAGATCGGGCTCATGAACAGGGTCGTCCAGCTGGGAATCCTCGTCTATGTGATCGGGTATGGATTGGGGATTATTACTTAATCCAATGCATGTTATGGGCCAATAAGTGGTGACATCCAGTAAGGACAGGGGTGGAGGGACCTTCCTGGAGGCGCCACCACATGACCTTACCAGTAGATCGATCTCCTGGGTTACAGGAGCTGGTAACTTTGTATAAACCTAAAACACTGCCCTCCGACCTCTGTGAACCCGGCAGGATGGGGGTCTGATTAATTAGTAACTGTGAACCCGGCAGGATGGGGGTCTGATTAATTAGTAACTGTGAACCCGGCAGGATGGGGGTCTGATTAATTAGTAACTGTGAACCCGGCAGGATGGGGGTCTGATTAATTAGTAACTGTGAACCCGGCAGGATGGGGGTCTGATTAATTAGTAACTGTGAACCCGGCAGGATGGGGGTCTGATTAATTAGTAACTGTGAACCCGGCAGGATGGGGGTCTGATTAATTAGTAACTGTGAACCCGGCAGGATGGGGGTCTGATTAATTAGTAACTGTGAACCCGGCAGGATGGGGGTCTGATTAATTAGTAACTGTGAACCCGGCAGGATGGGGGTCTGATTAATTAGTAACTGTGAACCCGGCAGGATGGGGGTCTGATTAATTAGTAACTGTGAACCCGGCAGGATGGGGGTCTGATTAATTAGTAACTGTGAACCCGGCAGGATGGGGGTCTGATTAATTAGTAACTGTGAACCCGGCAGGATGGGGGTCTGATTAATTAGTAACTGTGAACCCGGCAGGATGGGGGTCTGATTAATTAGTAACTGTGAACCCGGCAGGATGGGGGTCTGATTAATTAGTAACTGTGAACCCGGCAGGATGGGGGTCTGATTAATTAGTAACTGTGAACCCGGCAGGATGGGGGTCTGATTAATTAGTAACTGTGAACCCGGCAGGATGGGGGTCTGATTAATTAGTAACTGTGAACCCGGCAGGATGGGGGTCTGATTAATTAGTAACTGTGAACCCGCAGGATGGGGGTCTGATTAATTAGTAACTGTGAACCCGGCAGGATGGGGGTCTGATTAATTAGTAACTGTGAACCCGGCAGGATGGGGGTCTGATTAATTAGTAACTGTGAACCCGGCAGGATGGGGGTCTGATTAATTAGTAACTGTGAACCCGGCAGGATGGGGGTCTGATTAATTAGTAACTGTGAACCCGGCAGGATGGGGGTCTGATTAATTAGTAACTGTGAACCCGGCAGGATGGGGGTCTGATTAATTAGTAACTGTGAACCCGGCAGGATGGGGGTCTGATTAATTAGTAACTGTGAACCCGGCAGGATGGGGGTCTGATTAATTAGTAACTGTGAACCCGGCAGGATGGGGGTCTGATTAATTAGTAACTGTGAACCCGGCAGGATGGGGGTCTGATTAATTAGTAACAGTGAACCAGGCAGGATGGGGGTCTGTTTAATTAGTAACTGTGAACCCTGTAGGATGGGGGTCTGATTAATTAGTAACTGTGAACCCGGCAGGATGGGGGTCTGATTAATTAGTAACTGTGAACCCGGCAGGATGGGGGTCTGTTTAATTAGTAACTGTGAACCCTGTAGGATGGGGGTCTGATTAATTAATAACTGGGA
Organism: Leptobrachium leishanense; assembly: GCA_009667805.1. Lineage (NCBI taxonomy): Eukaryota > Metazoa > Chordata > Amphibia > Anura > Megophryidae > Leptobrachium > Leptobrachium leishanense. The sequence goes on from CM019063.1 coordinate 106,917,387, forward strand.
TCGCTCTATATGGGTTAATGCCATGGCAGTGACTTCTCCCCCTCCTATGGTGCCATATGTCTGCTGTCACCCTCTGTACCGGCTGCTCTCTCTGGATACAGTAACACCTTCTAGAGCCCTTTTTAAACTTTCCTGAAATCCGTTTTTTGCCGAACGCTGCTTGGAACCGGGGAACAGGACTCGACGAGGAACCGGTTTCGACACAACACCGGTATTTTCTTAAAATCACATTGATTTTTGGGGAGGGGGGGGGTCTTCCTTTTTTTTGTGCCGTTATTCTGATTTCTGCAGACTCCCTCCCCAGAGAGCACCAGACACTGACTGGAAGGGACTTACCTGCTAAGTAATGCATGTATGTGCACTTCAAATGGGACTCTCTAGGTCAGGTGTCAGCAACCTTGGCCCTCCAGATGTTTTTAAACTTCATTTCCCAGGATGCTCAGCCACTCATTAGGTTGTTTGAGCATCCTAGGAAATGTAGTTCCAAAACATCTGGAGGGCTGAGGCTGCTGATCTCTGCTCTAGGCACAGTGACCTGAGTGTCCTCACTTAATTCATCCCTGTCCTGTCCAGAAAGGAGATTAGAGAGAGCTGGGCAACACTTCAAGGATAGTTTTCAGGATTTGGGACTCCCCTAGGGCTCTAAATGCGCTTGCGCAGAGTCCGCGGCTCTAAATGCGCTTGCGCAGAGTCCGCGGCTCTAAATGCGCTTGCGCAGAGTCCGCGGCGCTGAATTGATCTTAGCAGTATAAAACCACTAGAATATCCATTTAATGCTCTGGATCTTTCACCCGTTACTTTGTAAAGAATTTGTATTTAGTGGGTCTGTACTTAATGAGAACTTTTTCCGTTATTGTCAAATAGACGGTGACGCAAACACAAAATACTATAAAAAAATATTTTGCAATGTACTCAAATATTTCTGAGACGGTAGGGGGGGTGGGGTAGTATAGGGGAATGCAGCATCCAGGGGTTTAAAAACTTGTTCCTCCTATGCTAGGGGTCAGTAACCTTGGCTCACCACAAGTTTTGGAACTACATTACCCATGAGTGTCTTCCAAGCTAATGACTATCTAAGCATGATGGGAGATGTAATTCGAAAACACCTGGAAGGCCAAGGTTGCTGACACCTGTCATAGGTGAGCCATAGTGACTATACTTACATACTTGAAAACGAGAGAAATCTCAATGTATCCTGCCTGGTAAAATACTTTATAAATAAATTAAATAAATATTATCCAAAAAAAAAAAAGGGGATGCATGAGAATTTTATAATGTAGCCATGAGATCGGGGAGTTTAACATTTTTACCAGGAATGAGTCGTTCAAGCCAATGCTCAGCCGCAGAGAAACATTTGTTTACCCCATCATGGGGGGGGGGTGGTGGGGTATACATCCAGTAAGGCCGGGTGCACACTAGCAGGGTTAGGCTGGGGTCAGACGAGCGCAGTTATCACGTCCGTGTTGCCGCACATTTGTACGTCCGTGGCAGCGTAGCATTCTGACCAATGGAGCCCCACACAAGAAGTACGTCCGCACGAAAGTGCGGATGCATGGCGGACGCAGCAAACAGACCCAGGTTAGGCAAGAACGTAATACTGCTAGAACGGACGTGCGGAGTGCGACACGTCCGCATAGCTTTGTGTGTGAGTGATGGAGCATGGTCAGACGGACTGCATTTATACGTCCAGCATTTTTGACGGACAGAATGTTTTTTCATTTTAATTTATTTTCCCTGCTACATCTGTCAAAAAATACGTCAGTGAAAAAAACTGACTGTGTGGCCACTACCTTGTCGTCAGTCAGTAAGTACGTCTGTACTGCATGGACGCACAGTCCGTAGAAAATGCGCTCCTCTGACCCTAGCCTTATTCAGAGAGCGGTGAAAAGCAGGAGAATGACTGGAGAATGGAAAATTCTAGGTCAAAATAGCCGATTTGGAAAGTGAGATGAAAGGGAGAATTTTTCTAGTTTGGCTATTTTGACCTAGAATTTTCCATTCTCCAGTCATTCTCCTGCTTTTCACCGCTCTCTGAATAACCCTGTTGGTGTTTTTTTTTTTTTATGACGGAAGAGGTGATGGTACACGCCAGATGAAGCGTTAATTTTGACGCACGTTGTAAAAATTGAATTTTGATGGGGGGGGGGGGGGTGGAGCCGACTACCAACGGGACAGGACGCATTCTGCTGAGCTCTGTGGCTGACCTCTTGTTTTTGCACCTTTTTTGCGTCAGCCCGTTTGGTTTGAGACCTTTTCTGCGGTGCCTAGCCTTCCGAGGTTGGGGTGCTAGTGCTGAGCTGACTTGTGGGGTTCACTGACGCAGTTGGGGACCAACCTGGGTTTCGGGCCTAGTTGCGGCCTGCTCCTGGCGGCCATTTCTGGAGCCTGCTGTCTCGATTTGGACTGCTACCCTGTCACAGGTCCTCGTGCGCATCGCCGACCACCCCTTTACCCTGGAGGCTGCCCTGCTTGTCAGAACGGATGACTAACCCGGATCTGATCCTACTCACGCCGGGTGTGCTGGCAGCCCTCATGGCGGAGTTCCGCGAGGCCTGGTTGCTGGACAGACGTGAGGCTGGCTGGTGTTCTGAGGTGGTCCCGCTGGTGGATGCTGTGTGGCCCGAGGTGGAACCCATGTATGTGGAGCCCTGCGGCACTCCTAATGATGACTCTGGCGACTTGGACAGCATCACCCCCTCCCCCCCGACCGAGGGCGATGCGGATTCACCTGCTGACTCACCTGGGAACGGAGTCCAGTCCCCTGACTGCTGGAGTTCGATTGGGGCCTGTGGACGTCCTGCCTTCCTCTCAGGCCACGGGGTGGTCTGATGATGGCAGTTGTCCTGCTGCTGCTGCGGCTTTGCTGCGGGCTCGACATCACGTGGGTCTCCCTTCTACTGCGGCCTTGGTTGCGGGGGTTTGCGGGGTCGGTGTCCTATGTGCTTTTTTTACCTCTGGACACTGGTTGAGAAAAGTACCATCCCTGCTGACTTCTGCCGTTTTCCCTTATTGCTGACCCAGGACCTGTGCCCTACACCCCTTTACTGCGGAGACCCCCGTTGATGGATCACTGTTGTACCCCCTGTTCGGGCACTCAACTTTCTAGCGGACTGTTTTGCCGGTTTATGTGATTTTCTTGAAGTTATTGGGGTGCCGGGATTCTCCAGACCCACCATGTCTTTATTTTCTTTCTTTTTTTTAAATTTATTTTCATTTATGTGTGTGCGGGACAATGGGTTGCCTGGGTGCGCGACCTGTGCGGCAACCATGGCTCTGGTCGTATGTCTTGGCCCCAGGTCTCCCGGTCCTCTGGCCTCTTCCGTGGCCCTTGGTCCCTTATTGGGTTGCCGGGGTGCGCCAGGAATGCCTTTTTCCTGGATAGTCCCCACCCATCCTTTTTTTTTTTTTTTTTCTCTTCTTTCCCCCTTATTTTTCCCTCTTTACCTCTCCTGGTTTTTCACTGAAGCCCTCCTGCGACTCCACCCGGCTCATTTGTGTTATACACCCGGACTGTTCTTTTTATTTTTCTTGATGCCTACCCTGCTGCCCATTGTCATTATTATATATGTTTTTCGGATGACATGTCTTTGCCCTGCGAGGCCACTTTCTGGCTATTTGCCTGCTGTTTCTGTCTGTGCAATTTAAAAAATAAAGAATGGGGGGGGGGAAGCTGAATTTTGACGTTCAGCACGCGGCCAACGTCGCGTCAATCCTAGTGCACAAGCCCTGGTGTTTCCATGACAGTCGTCTTCAACGCACGTTATGTGTGTGTTCTTCTTCTATCCGTGTAATTATATGCTGCGATGCACACCGGTAAGTGCGTTTTAAAGCGCCTAGTGTGCACCTGGCCTTATCCAGTTTCTGATAGTGATGTCATTTGCAGTGCTTTGTCACAGCAGTCCCTGTTATGTTACTGTGTCTAAGGAGTTAATTTTCCAACGCTGTCCTTCCTTATCCTGTCCCCAGTAACAATACCAGGATATATTTTAAGGATTAGAAACCATCAGGTTATTCAAAAAGAATCAGTCACTGCGCATTCAGTGACTTTTTTTCGTTCTCTTCAATTCGGTGTGATTTGGCGATCCTAGTTTGTCGACCCTGCAGTGTATTCAGCAAGCACCACAGGGCCGCTGTACTGCAGGGAAAATGCGCTGCAAACCTGACATTCTATATTGTTTCCCTCTAATTGGGTCACAGACAGCAAGACGTCAGGCATTGATTCCTTAGCAGTTGCAGCAGTATGCCAGGGAAGGGTTTCTGATGAAGTGCAGCAAGACGCAAGTGTCAATTTTTTTTTTCCTATTGGCTCCTAGGCCGGCACTGTATATATTATTCATTAAAGGCTCCGTTCAAAGCTGACTGTTTTTTTTATAACCAAGATCTGAGTGCTTTCTCATTTCTGGGGAATGCTATCACAACGCTTTCAGTGTACCCATCCTTAAGCTTCAGTTAAGGGCTGGAGAAGGGCACAAAAGCCTGCTGGTGGGAGAACGGGGGGTCTGGCAAGGGAGCGGCATTAACGGATGTGACCCAGTCGGGGTACGGATATCTGTTGTATACATAAAAGGAGCACTGTATGGTACATTTCAGCAGTCATGTGTAACTTTGTGAATTGTAGACACATTGCTTCCTTTACTTCCTTTATTAAAAGCTATTGTGCGTTACATCTCCCATCATAGTCGTCCATGGCCTGTGTGAGGCTGAGGTTTTGTAAACTGGGTTTTAATGTGTGAACAACCATTACAAAAACAGTGATGATTGTAGGAATTGTAGTGCAATATTAAGAGCTCCTGAGAACTTTAATGATGATTTCTGAAAAATGCAGGCTTTTTGTTAAATTCTACTCCTTCATGTTTCTTTAGCACCAGCCTTTGGTTTATTGCAAGTATGCAAAAGTTGTAAAAATTATTATTTCCCTATAAATTGTGTTTTAAAGGTATTGTAAATTCTTCGATCGCATATTTACATGTGTTTGTACTTTGTTTCTTTCATAGGTGGGTCTTTGTGTGGGAGAAAGGTTACCAGGAGTTTGACGCAGTGGTCAGTTCTGTGAGTTCCAAAGTGAAGGGTGTAGCCGTGACCAACACATCGGCACTTGGCTCCAGGATCTGGGATGTGGCCGATTACATTATACCTGCTCAGGTGAGTTTACAATGCTTTACATTTATGTTTTCAATGCCAAGCTGCAGGTATTAAAACTGCAAACAAACATCTAGCTCAAACGCGTTTCATAGCCCTTCCTCCCATAAATCTCACAGAATATATGCTCACTGTCTAATGTCTCCAAGTGCCTCTTTCAGCTAGATCAAGTATTATCTGCAGTGTCCTTACCTGTCAGGACCTTCTTCCACCCAGAGCTGAACATGTGATCCATATTATGGGCCCTATTCCAAGCCTGATGTAAAATTTTAAAGCCTATGGAGTTGTTGGGGACCTTTTCCAAGGTTCGTGTCCAGTTAAGTTTACATCGGGGACGGAATGGGGCTCTAGTGTGTGTGCGCGTTCGTTCGTTTCACAGGTGGGGAGTATAATAACCTTTAGCAACTTCATGCCACCCTGGTTTTTAGGCTAGGGTCAGAGTGGGGCAGTCGGAACGCGCGTGCAGGCGCACTAAATCACGGCGGCAGTAGCAGCACATAACGGCCAATGACGGCCAATATACGCAGTACGTGCGTACAAAAGTGCGCCGACACCACGCAACCGGCAAATGAACGCATTTTTCTCAGAACGTGAAACCGCTGCTACAGACGTACAGAGTGCGCTGCGGCCGCATGGCAGCGTGTGTGCGTGATTAGGAGACGTCAGACGCTGCTAGTGTGCGGCCTACATAACGTTCAAACAGCCGGATTTCCCTAGAATTGCGTTGGTGAGTACCTGCGACTGTGCGACTGTGGTCGTCTGACCACTTAAGCGTATTCCGTGAAAAAATGCGTGCGCACGCATCGACGTACATTTTGACGGTGGCCGCAGAAAATGCGCTCATCTGTCCCTAGCCTTAGTCTTATATGGAGGATTAAGGCCTTGCTCACACCAAATGCAGAGCACATTGGGGCTTGCTGCAATTTTTTCCTCTGCTCTGGAACTGAACGCTGTGATGTGAACTGGAGCAAAAAATACCATTGTAAAACATTGGACGCAGTTTTGATCCGGTCTGTACCTGCTCCACGATTGGTGTGAACATGTCCTAAAGGAACCCTTCCACACTCCATCCTAGTGTTCTGCATCTCCTATGTTTTTAGCTTGGTGTGTATTAAAATACCCTTTTTTTTTTTTTTTTTTTAAGCACCACAATCTCCCTCTGCCTTCTGTTAGATGACACATGATTCAGAAAGAGACATTGTGACATTTCTTGATCAGTGCACGTGTGACCAATTCGTTCACACTCCTCCAATCCCTGGAGATGAGACTGCCTTAAAGGCAGAGAAAAGCAATCTGCTTTGAAGGTAGGGCCGGCCCGACGATGGAGCAGGGTGGAGCACTTGCGCCAGGCGGCAAATTATTGCGCTGCCGCTGCACTATTTTGTATCCGTGTTGTGCCGACATTGGAAGTAGTGCCGCCGGCTGACCGTGCCCACACACTTGTGGCCAGCCGGGGCAGGAGTGGCTGTGGAGGAGACAAGAGCGGGATTATGGCACTTGTGGGCAGATCCTTCCCCAGCTCGTCTCCCGCCGGACCAGCAGCAAGTAATGTAGCCTGGAGGCTGAAGATGATGGGCCGTGCTGGTGGTGGACCCTCTGTCTTCAGGAGCGGCTCTGGATACCAACGATGGGGATGTGCTGGCACCTACTGGGTTTGGGGGTCACAGTGGCGGTGTCCGTGATGACTGCCACGTGTCCCCGGGCCGTGCTATGGGGGACTGTCCGCCGGTGGGTTGAGGTCCCGTCCTTGGTCCCGCGGTGCGGCTCCTGCAGGAGCTGCCTGCCCCCGGGATTATGGCGCTTGTGGGTGGATCGTTCCCCAGCTCGTCTCCCGCCAGACCAGCATCAACAGCAGGTAATGTAGGTGGTGTGCGCCGCGCGCAAATGTGTTATGACATGGAGGCAATTTCTTCCGGGCCTGCATAATCCAGGTTTGTATTCATGTAAAAAAAAAATTGTATTGGGCCCGGCCTTTGAGCAAGCCGTCCGGTTTTCTGGCAGGCCTCGGCTCAGGCTTGGCAGGCAGAGACTAACATTGTCTCCAACTACCATGTGTAAAGTAATACACATGTGTGGGCTGGTGTGGAAGTTCTGATCTCTCTGGTCATCAAAGATCCTCTGAGCTTCTGCATTCTTATCAGAGTCGACTGATCTGCCCTTCAATTCTGACCCTGCTCTTCTTAAAGAAAACAGCCCTTGTCCACTATACAGGTCACATTCTGGATCCCTGTTTGGGCCAACTTATTGAATATGAACTATGAAGAGCACTTCACTTGGCAATACATTAAATACACATCATGCCAGTCAGGCATAACAGAGAGGATGCAGGAAGGAGGTCTTACATTACAGTAAAAAAAAAAATAAGGGACATTGCAGTCATCTCTGAACTTTCCCCAAATCAATTCAGCATGATTAAACATTCATTCTCATAATTAAAGTAATTTTGAAATAATTAATATAAATGACTTTTTTATCTGTAGTGAAGCTCTTTCCACCAGGGTGAAGAATTGAATGCATTTTTTCTTGGATATGTCTCCTTGATTGCTCTCTGATATATCCTCAATTATTTTCACCCAATAATTAACCTTGCTATAGATATAATTGGTAGTATAGAAAAAATTACGTTGTGTATGAGGGTAGCTGAGTGGTATTTGAGTTTGTGTGTTGCTGAGTTGGATGGCGCTCTAACTAAACAGACTCACGGAGCAGATTGTGCTCGTCCCTCCTGGCAACTGACTCCCCGTGGATCAGACCAGACGACCGGACAATGTGGAGATCTGTGATACGCTCATACACACTGCGCATTACTGTGGGTTTTATTGCTGTGGAGCTCTGTGATACACTTTTTCTTTTTTTTCTTTTTGGGGGGGGGGGGGTCAGCATTTCATCCATCGCTCCAGGCAGCACTGTGTCTTGGGCCGGCCCTGTTTGAAGGACCTATACCGGACCCAAGAACAGCCAAGGGAGGAAGGTCACCTAGCACACCATGACCATTGAAACTCTGCTAAAGCTTTCACTGTAGCTAGAGTGTTCCTTTTTTTAGCAAAAATACGGAGGAAGGGCAGAAAATATGACTCAACTTGGTATTGTGCATGGATCAAAATATACTCGGTGCCTGTTTTTTAACCCTATAATTGCCAGATCGCGATCGGTGACGCTCGGCAGCCGATTGTAATCTAGCTCTGGTGGGGGCCGCCATCTTGGATGGCGGCTCCACCTCCAGGTTCCCCCTTGGCTCCTGACGTGTCGTGCATAGCACAATGTTGTCAGATAGCCGGGGAACCCCTTAGAACCCCGATTATCTCCAGACCCGTGGCAGATAGGGGGTCATGCATGGTGTCATTCGAAAGGCCTTTCGAATGATACCAAACATGACCATGCTCAAAGTAAAAGAAATTAAAAATAAAAATTAAAAAAATCCTGTTTTATTTTTAAAAAAAAATTGTGTTTTTATTAATGCAGCAATATTGTTCACATTTCAATTATAAAGTGAACAATGAGGCTGCACTAATGATTTTTTTCTGTGGGGTGCGTTTGCAAAAAAAAATTCACGTAATTCCCACCAAAAAAATGTAACGAGTCCCCATTTCTAATTTTTGTGCAAGCGCAGCCCATAGAAAATATAACCGCAAACACTCATGTGAAAAAAACACTTTACACACGGTAAATGATTTTAAAATTCAAATTTTATTGCATTTTTGTTTATATATTCTATCATCTGCGGAGTCTGCCGGAAAGAAATATATATATATATATATATATAATATAAATGATGTCTGGGTCATGTAATAAAACGTGGCTTCTAAACGCGTTTAAATATGATGAGCAAAAGCGGTAAAAATGAGCTCAGCACACAGCGGTGAAATGGCTCAGCAGCGAAGGGGTTAATAAATTAAGGGAGGCCATATAGCTCCGAAACACCTACACGGTTACTGTTTACACTGTAACATATACATCAAATCTTCTGTCCATTGCCTTTTCATGTAGAGAGAATGGCTCTTGCTGGACAGCTCTGCCCTGCAGGGACGTGCGGTCAGGGGTGGCAGGTGAGGCAGAGCCTCACCTGCCATTAAGGGCTGCACTGCAGTTAAATGCCCCTGCTCTGTGTTCCCCCCCACTGTCTTCTCCGTCCGCCACACATTTTTTTTCTTCCCAGCAGCCTGAGCCTACACAATTTGCGTAGCAGGACCCTACGCAAATTGCGTAGGCTGCCAAGAGGTGGGCAGTGTGGCGCATCTGTCTGAGCTCTGCCCACTTCCTGAATATTGCTCTCCCAGTGCCTCAGAGGCCCTGGGAGAGCAATGGAATAGCTTGGACCAATAGGAAAGCACTATTGGTCCAAGCCATTCAAAAAACGTCTGCATAGGAGGCATGCCTCCCATGCATTGATTTGGCGCAGGACAGTCATGTGACAGAACCACCTGCCCAAAGCATCCTAATACAGAACCACTTGCTCAAAGCATCCTAATATAGGAGCAGCGACCTGACCTGTTACAATGCTCCTGGGGAGCACTGAGAGCAGCCAGTTCCTGGGGAGCACTGAGAGCAGCCAGTGCCTCACCAGCCACTGACCTCACCGCACGTCACTGCTGCCTTGGTGGCCATATATGAGCAACATGAGAAATCACTGTTTGTGGCCTTGGGGGGGGGGGGTTATATTCTGTCGTGACAACACCTACCAGGGCTCCTTTTTTGTTTGTTTGATGGGGCAGTACATATTGATACTTGGAAGGAATTGTTTGGAATCATTAGAAGCTCACACCTTATTTAGGACCTACTTGAAAACGAGAGAAATCTCAATGTATCCTTCCTGGTAAAAATACTTTGTAAAAAAAAATGTACTTTTTCTTCAACAGGAAGAAAATGCCTTCTTTGTGATGACCAACCTGATTATTACACAGAATCAAACACAAGGCAATTGCCCAGAAGTAAGTGGAATGTGTTTGTGATCAGAGACCTAGCAATGGTTTGGGGTCCATGTATTTGGCGCATTCTACTCAATCTCCGGTACATCTCTCTAAAGCATCAAATTTTGTGGTGTTTTCTAAGACCTTGGTTGGAGGTGGTTGTGAGCTTGGCAAATTATTTATTTCAACTTTGTCATTTCTTGCTAAAATCTTTTTGCAAATTACAAATCAAAAATTCAATAAATTCTGCCATTTGACCGCCCTGTCTCTGGGATATAGGAGCCAATGTATGTCTGTGTTGTCTCCTTCCAGTTACCGGAACCATCAACCACATGCTCCTCTGATCATAACTGTACTCCTGGGATTGTAGGCCCGAGCAGCAATGGTAGGAGTGGCAAATGTTTACCAAACCTTTACTGATGTCTTTAACGTCATTAGATTGACCAATGATTACATAGTCTGATTGCTGTTACTGAAAAAGCTTTAAGGTAGGATTGGTAAAATATTTGCATTGAGTGAGGTTAGTCTTTTCATGGCAGAAGTATTTGTTGCTGCTGAAATGATGTAACGCCAGGGATTCTTCAGAACCGGGCTTGTCCAAGATATTGTGCTGGATGGGTCCACTGATGATCTGCTGCTTCTTCCCCCAAACCATGACACAAATCATTTATGGATTAATATAATTTGTCAACTTAAAATATACATTATAATTAAATATTGAATCCCTTTAGTTACTGTAATATTAAAATTTTAGTAATAACTATAATAAAATATGGTTAAAATTTTTAAAACATAACCTTTAAAATATAGCTCAGAATTGTATTAAACTTAAATATTATACTGGACCTTATTTAATAACAAAAAATATATATTTATTGAAATAATCCATTATTGCCCCCTCTATTCCCTTCCTTTTTTTCCCCTCCGGGCAGGGTGGCCAGATCCATGGTGGTCCAGTGGGCAGAGGGGGATAGGGGACACATGTAATGGTCCAGGTGGGAGAGGCCATATTGTGTGTGTCCTTCTCCACTTCTCGCACTGCACACTCTGACAGGGAGTCAGGGCTCTGTGTCATCAGAGTGCACCGAACACAAGAGCTCAGCACAAGAAGTTCAATGCACTCTGTTGTTCATATATTTTTGCTACTTGAATTCTGATGAATCAGGGAATCCCAATTATTGACTGCTCTCTGTAAAGGTGTAGTTGTTAAAATGCATTGGGAATTCCACTACTTCCTAACACACACTCTCACCTTTTCAGTTTTGTTTTAAATAGAATTCCTTCTTGCTGTCTGACATCCTGGTTGGTTGTCCTTGGCTCCTACCCTTGGTTCTTTAAAAATAGAATGTAGTAGATCATTTTTATGATGATCTTGCCTGCCTAGCCCCCCCCCCCCCATAGAGTAGTAAATGTATAAATGGAAATTATGTCTATTCGTTTTTAATCTGTCATGGTATTAAAGTGTATTTCCCTAGTAATTTTTAGGCCGAGGGGAAAGGAGCTAGATGTGGTAAGTGGGGGGGGGGGGGATAATGGCAGGATTTTTTTATTTTTATTTATTTTTTGTAAAGAGCCAAGAGTGAAATCAAGATGAGACAGGTAAGTGAGGAGTCGGTGTCTATGAGTGGGAGCGACATGGATCTCATAGATATTCCAAAAAGGGGTTGATACAGCAGGAATAAGTGCCCAGAAAGGTACCAAGCAAAACCATTAGATTCCAGACAGAAATCTATGCCAGCCTTAATTGGGGAATGATAGCCATGCCACTCCAATCTAACCCACAACTGAAGCCGTACATTGATTTCCAATGAATCCATAACTTTGCAAACATGTTAAGATTTTTGCTCTGGGTAGTTACCAAATTATCTCTGTTCTGCACCTAAAACATCTTGGGCCATCGTTTTTATGAAATGGGTAAATTCTGTTTCCTGTCTTCCAATCTAGCCTGTTGGGCTAAACGTCACTTTCTGTTGAAGGCAGTGTAATTTTGAAATGCCATGTTCTATAGGAAATGCCAAGAAGGAAACTTGATTCAACTGCATTGATTGGTTGCCGCAAGTTGGGCTCACATTGAAGAGATGTCAAGTAATGCTGCATTTGAAAGTAAACCCGAACAGATGGCGTTTGTTTTGTAGGGAGTGGAAAGTCACAGAGGCGGCACGCCTGTCTAGTACTTTTTATTTACACAGAATCTGAAAGTTAGTCATGCACCCCTCCCCCACTAGTTAATAACAGTATTCCTTCTCAAAGTCTGTTTGCTCTTCATATTACAATCTCCTTTCAAAATCCTTCTCTAAATGTATGGACAGCAAGAAAAATCTAACCTCCCATTGTGTACACTTGTTGCATCTCTACCAGGGATGACACACGTGGGTTGCATGCCCCAAACTCACTGTTTGGAGGGGAAGATCTTCAATCTAATTGTGATGACGTAACAGTCTTTTGCAGCCTATTCTAGTTTGGGGTTCAAGGTAATTGAAATATATGAAATCCAACAATAGCCCAGTATCAGTCAGTATTAGAGTATCATAAGGAATTTAAAGAGACCATGGCCCCACACCTGTTGTTCTTCTTTGCCATTTGGGAGGGGGCATCATTCCATCTCAAAGTTCCAATCTGTCAAATAATTTGAGTTGATCAACTTCCCTGAGTGTGCCATCTCATTCCATTGGAAAAGGTAGAAACCTCTGTATAATAATTATTGAACCCTTTTGCAATTGGTTGTGGTGTCAAGCTGTTCACAAGATAAACCTTTTGGATATTGAAGTTGTCATGGAGCTGATGTAACGCTCCATGCTTCAAACCCCAAGAGACTTTATGTTCGTTTATATCGTGTGTTTTTAAATATATTTTACATCGTTTGGTTTTAGTTTAATTTAGTTTAGTGTAAAATGGCGTAGCTTTGGTTTTAAAAATTCTTATATTCCTGTAGGTAAATGTGTTTTTGTGTAAAACAGTAAACAAGCTTTACTGCTGTGTAATTTATGCACCAGGGCTTTCCCCATTATCTAGCTGCATGTTTAATTCAAGGGATCTCTGATAGTGTGTGTTTAATCTGATGTGTTAGAACAATGGATATACAAATGTTGTGTGAGCTGAAAGGCTAGAGAATGTAAAGAATGTTTTTTGTTTAATAACTGACCTAATGTAATTAGTATGGGTATGCAAATTATGACTGTTGGACTTCAGCATAAATGGTGGTTGTTCATTAAAAAGTCAGAACTCTGAGCTCAGAGAGAGAGGATCCTGTTTTAAAGCATACAGTCGCGGCTGGTGTCTTTATTACAAACTACGCTACACTCCACACTCACCCTCAGAAGGCAGAGAGCGGCCTTCTGGAGATTCCTAACGGCTCCAGGGCAGAGGAACAGAAGCAGGCAGGTCAAGCCGCTCGAGGCGCTGAGGACAGCGCTCCCAGTAGCCGGGCTGACTGCAACGAAGGTGTGTCTGGAGAGTCAGGACAGATGGAAGAGAACGGTTCCTTCACAGAAGTGTTTGCAGTTGATGGTAGAGGTGTGCACAGCTGAAAAATCTGTTTTGTTTTCGTAATTTCGATTTGAATTTCGGGTCACTAAAAAAACCAAACAACAAATCTAATCCTGCTCAATTACTGTTAGCTTGCCTTTTAACCGTGTTTAAGGGTTAAATATTGAGCTGTCTATTGGCCTGTGGTGCTGAATACAACAGATTCAGCACCACAGCCAATTGACAGGGTGCTTTATGAAAACGAATCAGTTTTGTTTTACGGTTTCACAATTTCATTTGGGATAGATTCTAAATTTTAGGATCACTAAAAAAACACAATAAATCCTGCTCTAGTACCATTTCGCTGCAGTGAATTTCGCTGCAGAGGAATCATTCAGTCAATGGTTCTCTTGTAAAACCGTATAACGAATCAATTTCGTTATATACGGTTTTGTTTTTCGTTTCAATTCTGATGAAACCAATTCGCCGTTTCGGAAGAACTTCTGAAATACGAATAAACTGAGATTCCTTACGAAACGCACACCTCTAGTTGATGGCATTTGCCCACCCAGGCAGCCAACCTGTTTTTAATATGATGAAAAAGAAGATATAGGGGTTTATACCAAGAGTGCTGAAGTTGCGACTATCATCATTGTTGCAATCGAGATAAACCCCAGTGTTTTACAAATGGGGAAATCCAATGAGCGACAGGAGGAGCTTCACTTTGAAGCGTCTGACTATTTGGATTTCCCTTTTTGTGAAACACTTTTTTTTCTGGTGCTAGTGCTTTGACAGTGTTTAAATCCCCTAGCTTGATGCTGGGCTTGGTTCCAAGTCTGGTATAAATTTAACAGAAAGCTGTGGTAAACTTGCCAGTGTCAAAGTTTAAGGAGTTAGTAATTTTTTCACTAGACTCAAATTTACTCCATGTTTCTAGAATTGTCGCTATGCTCCAGGAATCCAGTCTTCTCTCCTTTTTTGTGCCTTCTAGTGCCATGGCTTTAACAAATCATTGCCCTGACAGTGGTTCACAAAATGTTGAGGATATGCAGTATGTGCCATGGAATCCATGATTGCCAAAGTATACGGCCATACAGAATGTTCTCTGCAGACATGGTCACCATGCACACTGGGCCTCTGCCATAGATGATGCTGCACCCCAGGAGCACACTTGTTGGGGTAAACATTTGCTGTGGGTGAAGGGGGGGGGGAGTCATTCACTGTAATTACCATTTGCCCCTTTTATTTCCCACACTTTACTTGGTTCCTTTTGAGTACTCCTAATGTGTGTATAATTTGGTTACTGTAAGGAAGGATATCTGCTTAAATGTGATTTTATTAATGTGTCAAAACCTTTTAAATTTATCAAACCAATAAATACATTAATCCCATGTGCACCTTCCAGATTCTGGATGTGGCGACCATAGGGCGTTTACTGTATAATGTTACACGGATAGGAATCTCAGAGCAGTCGGCTTCTACCTGATTTGTAAGATCATATATCCAAATTTTTTAACAGGTGTACAGACTGGAAAGTGCGTGTATTATAATGATCATGTCAAAACCTGTGAAGTGTTTGCTTGGTGTCCAGTGGAAAATGACACTGAAGTGCCAGAGTAAGTGACTTTTTATCAGCCTTTATAGGAGAAGAGATTGAATTAACTGGGATGACGGGACATTCGTGTGCAATCCTGACAAATATAAATGCCCTCTTTTTGTATTGGGAGGATACATACTATTTCAATATTACCTTTTTTACATACACGCCTTTTATAAATTACAAAGAAGAACATGGCATTCTCTCAATTTCTTCACACATACTGTACTTTGTAATGACCTGTCCAAGGGATCCAGGTAGAACCCATCTTTAGGAGGTTATGGAGATGAGGTCTGTGTGACAACCCGCGTTTATTAAAGGGGGGGGGGTTGTATTCAAGGTAAACTTGGCACAAACAATAGCTAAGCAAGGGGTAGCGGAGTCCATATAAGCACATACCTGACAGTCTTGATCCAGGTGGGGCCAAAAGGACTTTGAACAGCCTGTTTGGAAGTGATGTGAATGACCAGGATCAAAATCGAGGTATGTAAAAACCAAAAGGCAATGAGCATACAGCCAGAGGTCAGGTTATCCAGTAAATCCAGGGTCAAGAAAATGTGCATAGAAACAGGTTTTTTTTGGGGGTGGGGGGTCTGAGTCAGCTGCTCTGGAGTTCACCCTAAATGGTTTTGTTGCTGATTTTACATGAGTATCAGGTGAACCCCCTCAATGCAGCAGCATCTGAAATGAGCGACAGAAATAAAGGTTCTTCCTCTTCCGAGTCCAGAGGAGAATGCAGATCTTCCCGTGTTGCAGGGAGCGGTTACAATTCACTAAATCCCTGCTCCTGTCTTAAATTTATTTTCCTGAAACCTGCACCATTTTCAAACCTACCCTTTCCATAATAATAAACACTCCTGCTTCTGCCAGTCACACGGTAAAAGGCTTGCGTAAGGTTGGAAGTCCCACAATCCTATTTTTAAATAGGGAAAATCTCAGTAAAGGAAGGTAATACATGGATAATGGTTGGAATTGATCATAGCTTATATCAATATGAACGGATTTAGGGAAAGATAAAAAATCACTAGAATGTACTTTTTATTTTTTATATTTTGAGGTTTATTATTTGTCATTTTATATAGTGCCAACAGTTTCCGCAGCGCTTTACAATAACCAAAGGCGAACGAGATAAACAGAAATATGATTCAAACAGGAGGTGTAGAGGGCCCTGCTCATAGGAGCTTACAATCTAGAGGGATCGGGGTTGAGGAAGAAAATTATTGCTTGTAAATTTAAAAAAGGGGACACCTAGACAGATTCTTTGAAAGTCCTGGAGTGAGTGTTTGAGACCTGATCCGCAGTAGACACTGAGTTACATACATAAGCTTAAATATTAATTCTGACTTGTCAGGGCAAACCTTCTGTTCGTATCCAATCTCATGTTTTTTTTTGTTTTTGTTTTTTTCGTTTTTTCTAGACCTGCTTTTCTCAAGGAAGCTGAAAACTTTACAGTCCTTATCAAAAATAACATTTGGTATCCAAAATTTAATTTCTCAAAGTATGTTGGCATTATTTTTATTTCATTCTGTAGTTCTTGATCTATGGTCAATGGCTTAAAGACCTTGGTGGGTGGGGACGTGCGCAGAGTTGATACTTTAGTGTATATAACCCCAAAGTTACTGAATTATGCCATAGTAGTAAAGTATGGAGAGATCGCATTGTTTTTATGTCAGAACAAAATTCTGTTTTGGGTTCTAGTGGAACTCTAGACATTGAAACCTATTCAATTAAAAGTGGGTTGTGTTGGCAAATGAAGCCAGGACCTGTGTAGTGGCCTAAAATGTCAGATTTCCTTTTAGTTTCTTCCTCTCCATTGGTAGCTTTTCCCATATAATGTGTTCTTCCTATGTTTTGTGTCTTGCTGTTCACAGATACGGTTTTCTTCCTGATGTGTTGGTTATCTGCTTCCCAGCGAGGTGCCACGAGTTAGAAAACCTGAATGAGAAATTTAGACCACTAGATTTACGGGCACCAGTTAATTCGGCCTTCTTCAAAGGGGGCGACAGATTTGTCAAAACAAAATGGCTCTTCCTAAACTTATAGGGTAATCCAGAGGTGGACCTCTCGCTCGAGGTGCCTAGAGGGTGTCAGCTATACTCTCCTGACGAGTTCTATCAAGGCCGAAACGATCGTCAGGGGTTGCTGCACCTCTCATGCAGGAATGACTTCCTTGGCAATCAATACTGGTCACCCTGTCTGGGTGTAGGAGTCTGATTTGCAGATGGAGCAGTTGTCCCTGTAATGGCACAATCGAGATAAAGCCTTGGGATCTGAGCGGGCCCCACCGTAGAGCAGGCCACTAGTGCCATTGTTCATTCTCAGGACCCTCACAAACTGTGTATTTTTATCCCAATATTAAAATCCAATGTTCTTGAACCAAGGACATGCTTGAAAACGAGTGAAATCTCCATGCATCCTTCCTCGTAAAATACTTTATAAATTAAAAAATAAGTATCTTGGATATGTTTTCAGAATTCCTTATCTAAAATCAGACAAGGAAACTTTTTTAATAAGGAAATGTTTTACTTCAGTCATTCTTTCAGGTGTCGCTAGGCTTGGAGTCTTAGATTTTATCTGTAACAAACATTGAAATAATGGGAGTGTGATCTGAACAGCTGGTGAATGTACCTTCATTTGTCTTCCCTAAAGCACATTCTTACTGTGTACACACACAAGCTATTATTTACCACAATAATCATTGACTAATTGCATTTTACATAACTAACCTCACAAGATCACACACTGGCGTCGTAATGTGGGGGCGGGGGGTGCGGCCCGCACCAGGTGACACCCGCCTTTTAGGGTGACACCGTCACCCTAACAGCGGGTGTCTCATCCTCTGCCGCGTATTCGCTCCCTGCGAGCGTCCGAAGCATGCAGCTTCGGCGCTCGCCTGGAGGAAACACGTCACCAGCCAATCGCGGCTGGTCACGTGGCTCCCCCAGGCGAGCGCCCAAGCTGCATGCTTCAGACGCTCGCAGGGAGCGAATACGTGGCGGAGGTGAGCTGGGGCATATCCATGAGGAGCTGGGGCATTATCCATCTGGTGCTGGGGCAGTATATCCATGAGGTGCTGGGGCAGTATATCCATGAGGTGCTGGGGCAGTATATCCATGAGGTGCTGTGGCAGTATATCCATGAGGTGCTGTGGCAGTATATCCATGAGGTGCTGTGGCAGTATATCCATGAGGTGCTGGGGCAGTATATCCATGAGGTGCTGGGGCAGTATATCCATGAGGTGCTGGGGCAGTATATCCATGAGGTGCTGGGGCAGTATATCCATGAGGTGCTGGGGCAGTATATCCATGAGGTGCTGTGGCAGTATATCCATGAGGTGCTGGGGCAGTATATCCATGAGGTGCTGTGGCAGTATATCCATGAGGTGCTGTGGCAGTATATCCATGAGGTGCTGTGGCAGTATATCCATGAGGTGCTGGGGCAGTATATCCATGAGGTGCTGGGGCAGTATATCCATGAGGTGCTGGGCAGTATATCCATGAGGTGCTGGGGCAGTATATCCATGAGGTGCTGGGCAGTATATCCATGAGGTGCTGGGGCAGTATATCCATGAGGTGCTGGGGCAGTATATCCATGAGGTGCTGGGCAGTATATCCATGAGGTGCTGTGGCAGTATATCCATGAGGTGCTGTGGCAGTATATCCATGAGGTGCTGTGGCAGTATATCCATGAGGTGCTGGGGCAGTATATCCATGAGTGCTGGGGCAGTATATCCATGAGGTGCTGGGGCAGTATATCCATGAGAGGTGCTGGGCAGTATATCCATGAGGTGCTGGGGCAGTATATCCATGAGGTGCTGGGGCAGTATATCCATGAGGTGCTGGGGCAGTATATCCATGAGGTGCTGGGGCAGTATATCCATGAGGTGCTGGGGCAGTATTTCCATGAGGTGCTGGTGCAGTATATCCATGAGGTGCTGGGGCAGTAGATCCATGAGAGGTGCTGGGGCAGTAGATCCATGAGAGGTGCTGGGGCAGTAGATCCATGAGAGGTGCTGGGGCAGTAGATCCATGAGAGGTGCTGGGGCAGTAGATCCATGAGAGGTGCTGGGGCAGTAGATCCATGAGAGGTGCTGGGGCAGTAGATCCATGAGAGGTGCTGGGGCAGTAGATCCATGAGAGGTGCTGGGGCAGTAGATCCATGAGAGGAGCTGGGGCAGTAGATCCATGAGAGGAGCTGGGGCAGTAGATCCATGAGAGGAGCTGGGGCAGTAGATCCATGAGAGGAGCTGGGGCAGTAGATCCATGAGAGGAGCTGGGGCAGTAGATCCATGAGAGGAGCTGGGGCAGTAGATCCATGAGAGGAGCTGGGGCAGTAGATCCATGAGAGGAGCTGGGGCAGTAGATCCATGAGAGGAGCTGGGGCAGTAGATCCATGAGAGGAGCTGGGGCAGTAGATCCATGAGAGGAGCTGGGGCAGTAGATCCATGAGAGGAGCTGGGGCAGTAGATCCATGAGAGGAGCTGGGGCAGTAGATCCATGAGAGGAGCTGGGGCAGTAGATCCATGAGAGGAGCTGGGGCAGTAGATCCATGTGTGAGAGGAGCTGGGGCAGTAGATCCATGTGTGAGAGGAGCTGGGGCAGTAGATCCATGTGTGAGAGGAGCTGGGGCAGTAGATCCATGAGAGGAGCTGGGGCAGTAGATCCATGTGTGAGAGGAGCTGGGGCAGTAGATCCATGTGTGAGAGGAGCTGGGGCAGTAGATCCATGTGTGAGAGGAGCTGGGGCAGTAGATCCATGTGTGAGAGGAGCTGGGGCAGTAGATCCATGTGTGAGCTGGTCTGGGGCAGTATATCCATGTGTGAGCTGGTCTGGGGCAATATATCCATGTGTGAGCTGGTCTGGGGCAATATATATCCATGTGTGCTTTCACTGCCTTCGAACAGGCAACGTACTTGCTGGCAAAAAGTTGTGTGAGCATATGAGAGCTCCACAGCAATAAACCTCACAGTAATGTGCGCTGTGTGTAGGAGCATTCAGTGTTATATGGGAGTACTGATTTAGGAGTAAGAGTAGTTAAAAAAAAAAAATCTGTAAAACTCGGGGGGGGGGGTGACACCATAAGTTACCGCACCGGGTGACACCAACCCTAGTGACGCCACTGAGATCACATACAGTGCATTTACTTGTTTCATCTCTCTCCCTTTTAGGAGGAACATTTTGCCAAATATTAGCACCAGTTACTTAAAGACCTGTGTATATGATCGCGTGAACCACCCATTTTGCCCTATATTTCACCTGGGCAGCGTTGTAAATGAGGCAGGAGAATCCTTCCAGGATATGGCCATTCTGGTAAGTAGGACAACAACAATATATATAGTGACATTTAATGACATCCTGAAATCCACCCCCCCCCCCCACCACCAATTTACAATGAAAATAGGCTTTTTTTTTTTTTTTTTTTTTTTTTTTTTTGGAGAACGTATTTTACCAGGAAGGATACATTGAGATTTCTCTAGTTTTTAAGTATGTCCTGGGTGGCGTTTATCTCTAATTTTAGAATACTTGATAGAGGTATTGCCGAAAGAACAGAAAAATAATTTGGCTTTGGGTTCCTAGTACTCAAATAACGAGTGTAAAATTTTATCTATTTATACACACACAGGTATTCATTTTATGCTTGTCATTTTTGTCCATGGTACTTGGTGCAGCTATTCTAATGAACGTTTCATGTTTTGCCCCAGGGTGGAGTTATAGGCATACAAATTAAGTGGAACTGCGACCTGGATAAGAATTTCTCAAAATGTGTCCCGAGGTATTCATTCCGACGTTTGGATAACAGAGAATTGGATCACAATGTGTCCCCTGGCTATAATTTCAGGTCAGCATGTGCTTTACCCCCCCCCCCACTTAATTGGTAAAATAGAGACAAAAATCTGACATCGTGTCACTGCTGGAAACTGACAACGTTAATGACTTGACTGTGGAACACGCATAATAGTGAAAGACATTTGTTCTACAGGTTGATGGAAAAATGTTTGCTTGCACTCAAGCACATTGACTGTAATGAGGCTCGGGTCAGAGCGCAGCGTTCACGTACGTGTTGCCGCACATTTGTACATCTGTTATAGCATATAATTATGGAGCCCCACACATGAAGTACGTCTGCACCGAACTGCGGATGCGGCAAATGGACGCAAGTTAGGCAAGAACGTAAATCCGCTAGAACGGACGCACAGAGTGCGCTGCGTCCGCAACGTCCGCATAGCTTTGTGTGTAAGTGATGGAACGAAGTCAGACGGACTGCATTTTTGACGTCCAGCATTTTGACGGACAATGTTTTTCATATTAATTTATTTTCCCTTCTACATCAGTCAAAACGGACTGTGTGGCCACTACCTTATCAGTCAGAAAGTACATCTGTTGTGCACGGACGCACAGTCCGCACAGAATGCGCTCGTCTGACCCTAGCATCATCCCACTCGTGACTTTGTAAATCAATCTCACAAATATTTAAATTACAGGTCTACGACCTGTAAAAATGACACGTCCTCAACTCTATGGTGCTTGTTCATTACAAAGCAAGTTCTGTGGAATTTGCAAATTGTACAGCAATATAGTAAATTTGGGAAAATGTTGACTCTTGACATGTGTAAAGAACAGAGGGGGGGCAGTAGATCCTCCCTTTACTTCTCTTCATAGACGTGCACAGTGTAGATGGGATTCTGGATTTCTTGTATGGATGGTGTTTTTGCTCTAGTTTGGTGCCCTAAAGTTTGAATACCCCAAGTTTGTCACCTGTCGTTCGTGAAGTAAGTAACTTGAGTTTGTTAGCAGTAGTTGCATCGTTGTATGCCTTTTTGTCTTACAGAGAAAAGACTTGCCTCCTGATTTCTAGGTGTAGGTAAATGGCTTCAACCAATGTGCTCTCCGATGGGTCAGACTGGATCCACAGTCACAGGTCCAAAAATACAGAAAAATCAAATACACTGACACTCTATTAATTGCATCCACGTGGGTTTATTCCATCAGCTGCAGAAACGTTTTGACCCTCACAGGTCTTGAAGTCTAAAGTGCACAACCTTACAACATCCATATAAATAGTATAATCAACCCTATAATACAAGGACAATGTGCATCAATAATATGCAATGAATCCTAACGCCATTTGCACCCAATAATAACCACGTGATGACCGTCATCTAATGTACTACCAAATCCTATCATTATTAACAGCATGTTATATGTGCAATATGATGGTAATCCAATTCGCCTATACTACATATCTACAGCAACAATACTTTTAGTTTATCCAGAAGATTCTTCTCAATAATTCCAAAATAGAGCTCCCTCTTTTGTAACAATCTATCACCCCCTCTCGTTAATTTCTAAACTGTATCGATCACCTGAATTTTTTTTTTTTTTTTATATATTTAATTTACAATTTTTATTTTGTAAAAATGTCCTCAAGCGATCAAACAGAAAAGGAGGGCCTCGCAGGGGCGCACAAGGTCATCAGCAATAGCACAGCATAAGGAAAATGACAAAGTACAGTTGCAGAAAAAAGAACAGGGTGTCTACATAAGGGGGTAGGGAAACAAATATTAACTGCGAAAAGGCAGCAAATAAAAGCATCCCCAGCTGGGGAACAGTCATAAAAGGTCTCAGTAAAAACACATAAGGGGAGGGGGTCTTCAAAAAAGGTGGGGTGTCTCATAAGAAAAAAAAATCTAAAGAGAAATGTGTACTCTCAGCCAGTGTCCCAAAATGTCAGCAAACCCTGGGCGGGCAGGGCGACGTAGGGCAGACCAGTCCAGTGAAAGAGGCACGAAACCGGGATGTTAGGCAGGCCCCTATTTGCACCTCCACACCAAAAATCAACATCACGAGGCATGTCCGCTGGGGGTGCCGGAGTGGAGGACGGCAGGAAAGGCCCGAACGGCATCATCTTCTTGTCTGTGAGGGGTAGTATCGCTGCCATCTGACTCCAGTCGGCTGCAGCAGGTGCCGCCAGCACACCTGCCAAATCTTCTTGGCCAGGTGACTCTCGGCAGACATGTACTCTAACCTCATGCTGAGGGGGCCGCTCGTCCAGCAGTGTACTAGGCAGCATTAACTTGCCATCCAGTACCTCAGCCTCGTCCCGCAGAAACACTCCGGTCACCAACACCTCCAGTTCTTCACAGCCGGGGAGAGCCATAATGGGCCGGTCGTCTCCAGGATCAGTGCCGCACGATGCCCCAGATCTCAGCACTGCCAAGACGCGGCGCATGTCTCCTCAGGTCGTAGGCCGCTCTTCGTCCTCCAACAGCTGCAGCAGGGCATCCAAAACTGCCAGGAAACGTGGGCCCTCCGTCTCCTCAACCTTCTTCAAGCTCTGCAGCGGAATCGGGACACCTGGGGCGGCCACGGAGGGAACAACTCAAGCCAGAAAGTAGGCCGCAAAATGGCCACTGGGAGCACACTCCAGTTAGGGATGGCAGAAACTCAACTGGGCTCTGGAGGGGGAGCAGATCAGGCTCCAGAACACTCCTCCCGATGTCCAGCCATGTAGGGACTCCCAGTGGGGTGTAAAAATGAGGAGGAATCCGGGCAGAAATTCCCCCCCCCCTCAGCAATATCACCCGGAACTCCTTCGAAACACATCTGCTCCCTTACACAGCTGGACATGCCCCCCTGAAATCTTAACGGTGAGGCATCATGACCTGCCTCCACGAAATAATGTTATACTGGCAGTTCTGTTTTCTGCAAACATATGTCTGACTTATGTCTAGTAATCCTACTCTTTACTTTTTGTATTGTCTCTGTGTAAATCCACCCATAGGGGACATTTTTAGCAGGGACGTGCAGTCAGGGGAGGCGGAGCCTCCCCTGCCATTCCAGTAAATTAATGTGCTTATTGTGCTGTAATGACACATGTGATGTGTGTGTGTATATTTAAACTGTAAATAAATGGTTATTTTATTGAAAAAAGTTCTTATACTCACCTCTCCTCTCTCCCTCGCTGTGCTTGCTTCTTCTCTCTGTCCGCTTTTTTTTCTCCTGCTTTTTTACTTCAGTTTGCCGGCTGCTGTCTGTGTGTGTGTAATACACTACACAGACAGCAGGGGCAGCACTGAGCCAGCCTAGGCTACGCAATTTACGCAGCTCAACGCTACGCTAATTGCGGAGCTCAAGCTTGGTAGCAGGCACACTCGTCATTGCCTCCAGGCAATGACAGCAAATTAAACTTGAGCCAATGGGAAAGCTCCATTGTCTCAAGCTATTTTTTTTTTTTTTTTTAAAAAGCACACCATGGGAGGCAGTGCTTCCCATGGTTTGATTGACGCAGGACAGTCATGTGACTGTCCTCGTCAATCGTGGGGGCAGGCAGAGCACAGCAGGATGACTGGTGAGACTGTGACCCCCCCCAGAGTGTGCTGAGCGCATGTGCGTGCGATAAACACAGTATGTGTGTGTGTGTGTGTGTGTGTGTGTGTGTGTGTGTGTGTGTGTGTGTGTTTTGTCTTTTCGCGCACATGCGCTCAGCACACTCTGGGGGGGGGTCACAGACAGTCACAAACACACAAGCTCAGCTCACCGCGCGCACTGGCTCTGACCAGCTCCTCCTACTCAATAACGTGGCGGGAAGCAGCTGGAGGAGGTGCGGTGCTAGCAGGGACCCCATCACTGACCTCACCCCTTGCCTCTCTCGGACAGGCAGAGCACAGCAGCATATGACAAACAAACCCTGCCCCAGAGTGTGCCAGGGCCAGCACCGGGATGGGATGTAAGCCAGTAAATTCATTTCCAGAAGGACAACAGACCCCCCCCCCCCCTGTATGGCCGGTCCTTATGGAAAGGAGGGTGGATCTTTCCTGCATATATCTTCCCCAGGGAGACAACCCTCCTTCTTTGGATCCCTGAAAGTCAGCAAGCTGTGGCTCCTCGCTACTCCTGCTCATAGTCACCATTCACAGCAGTAGGTAAGGAGGAGTGGGCTCTGCCAGGGGGTCTGGGGCAGAGTGCTCTGCATCATGTGAATGGAGTGAGTGTGCTGCCTGGGACAGGTCCTGCTCTGCATGGAGTGTGAGTGTGCACAATGCTTTGCTTAGGGTCTGTGTATGAGGGGAGTGGAGGACATAATGCATTGCTTAGGGTCTGTGTATAAGGGCACATAATGCAATGCTTAGGGTCTGTGCATAAGGGCACTTAATGCATTGCTTAAGGTCTGTGTATAAGGGCACATAATGCAATGCTTAGGGTTTCTGCATGAGGGCATTTAGTGCTGCAGGGTCTGTGGTGGCAAAGTGCAGTGCTGGTACAGTATTGGATATTGTGCTGCAGGATCAGGACACACAGTGCTCTGCTGGTATGCGCAGAGTGAATATACTGTACCTTTCTATAGTTTGTAACAACTCGTATGGACGGCAGATCCTGCCATGCTCAGTCCTTTCTCAAGTATTTGCTTTTCCTGAATGAGAGTTTAATTTCTTACCATGTCTCTCCTGTCTCTTGTATCATTGTGTTAGAAACTTTGTATCCTAATTCACTCACTTTGTTCCACATGGGTGTGAATACCATGCCCTAAGTTAATAGCATGCAGGGGGCTCCAGATTATTATTATTCCACTTATTGATGCAGTTTTAGGGCCACTTGCTCTGATCACTTATTGGACTAGAGAAAACCCACCAGAAGTGATATATTGTAAATGACTGTGTGTTTCTTCAATAATGGATACAATTGGATGAATATTTAATGAATTGTTTGGGGACAAGCATCTACAAGTGGTATAATTATGGTGACTTTACAATGCACAAAATATTGAATTTATGAAACCAGACACTTATTCATAATGCAAATGAGAAGAGTGACTCATGTCTTCATGTGGTTACAACTGAACTTCTATGAAATACCAAATCCATGAGTTTTTCTTATTGGAAAAAAATCAGACTGGTAAACTTGGATCCACTATGATGAAATTAGCTAGATCGGGGTGTCAAATTCCTACTCCAGCCACCCTCCAGATGTTGATCACCTACAATTCCCAGAACTTTTGAAGGCAACGAATGGCCAGGTGGGAAGTGTAGTTCAGCAACATCTGGGGGGCAGAGTTTGACAGCCCTGCTCTAGATGGTGGGATCTTCTGAGCAAGGCTCTATATAATTATGGGGTCCTGTGTATATCTGGCTCTGATACTAGCCAGTGCCTCACCAGCCACTGACCTCACCGCACGTCACTGATTTTTAGCAAGTATACCACACAGCTAGAATTGCATGTAAAGAATTGTTTGATTTTTATACTTTATGTCCTGAGTGTGGATGTACACTGCATTGCAAGTGGAACAATTTAAACATGGAAATGTACCCATCTTCGGTCTTCCAAAGAACTCTCCAATATTTTGTTTACCACTGAACTCTGTTGTTTCTGCAGGTGATGGAATAAACCCACATGGATGCAATGGAGTGTCAGAATATTTGATTTCCCTGATTTTTTTTTTTTGATTTTTTTTTTTTTTTTTTTTTTTTTTGGGGTTCTTACACAAATAACTCTGTATAATAATTAACACTTTACACATCTTATTAACTGAAGTATTAATATATTATTTTTTTCTTGCAGCGTTTAGTTGTGTGTTCCATATTACAATCAATTGGATTTCAAAAAGCTTCTTCAACTCTGCTTTTATCGCCTTTTCAACCTAAATGCGATTTGTAGAATGTTAAATATTTCCTATATAAATTTGGGTCAGGAATAGGCGTGAATGAGGTTTGAGTGACATGACAACAGATGGTTTGCAGTGACATTGGTGTCCATAGACAGACTAAACTGGCCAATACAAGGTCCTATACTCGCTACACTGCAGATCTGTTTGTTGGAACGCTCTGCCCACTAAACGGCTGACTTGCCATGTAAGAATATTAGGGTTCTGAGTAGAAAATAGAATAGTTGCAACTGACCATCTGTCCATTGCAGTACGACAATTTGTACTTCGGAGGCTCCGAGAATAAACCCCTTTTTACCTCTTCTGTAAGTAAAGACTCTTGTGTAGCGCATTGACTAATCCTGGTGAGCGAATACCCAGAGACTATACGATCGACTAAAACAGTTATTCTAGTGCTATTGAATACGTGTTCTATGTAAAATATGTTTATTTCTATTTTACCATACTTTTACATTCCAGATCAGCCAAATATTATAAGAACAGTGATAACATTGAATCGAGGACACTGATGAAAGTCTATGGAATTCGTTTTGACATCCTGGTTTTTGGAACTGTGAGTTGCTGTTTAATTGGCAAAAAAATGTATAACTTCTGATTTTCGACCATTGGACACACTGGGGAAATGCTGCTGGCCAGGTGCTCTGAACCACACACACTGCTTAGTATTCAACCCAGGTTGAGACAATCCTCCATGCATACTAGATTCATGGCCTGTTCCTCTGTACTGTGCAATGTGGTAACTTTAGTTGTTGTTTTAGCTCCGTTCTGTTCATGTCTATAACGTAATTTCATGTAGGAACAGAGGTGGGCAGAGGGCATGACCTAGATGACAGGCCCCATATTATACCCAGATTATACATTGGGTATAGTGTGTACTGGATTTTGTTGGCTGTGGGTGGGTTTGGGGCTCTGGCCTCTGGTTGCATAAATTAAAAGTGCTGTGGATACATTAATCACATTTTTAACTATTGCAGCTGTAGTTGTGGAGACGTTCCATTGGCCACACTTAGTCTGGAAGGTGTGGTCCTGGCTGGCCCAGAATTTATGTCCAGTGATTTGACTTCATTTAACATCAGAGATTGTTGTCCTATTTCAACAACTGTGTCCTATTTCAACAACTTTACTCATGCCAACAGTAGCATTCTTTAAGACTAAGCGAAAATGGCATACATTACAGGTTTTGATGGTTTAACACCATATACCACACGGAGTGTCCTTATGCTTCTTTCATGCACTAAATATTCAAGGTCCCGTAGGTACAGGTTAGTTAACAAGGGTGTTGGTGTGACCATGGAGTTATTTGTTCCAACTTGAAATTTTAGAAGAGGATATAAAACTATCTGTATATGCTTCTTTGACAATGGAAATCCATAGAAGTACTTGAACGATACAAGACGTTTTGCTAGGGTTATCGTCATATCTCGGTTGGGCAAGTTTTTTTAAAAAACTATTAAAGGAACACCTTGCTCATCCTGACCACTTTACAGTTAGTGGTCAGGATGTGAGGAGTGCCTCCCCAGCTCCACTGATCGGTGAAGTGGAGGAGTTTCTTTCACCTTACCCAGCGTCTCCAGAAGCTGGAATTTCCCAGCAAATGGTCAACGGTCATGCTGGCACACAGGGAGCGTGCCGATGTCCTTTTGAGACCAATTGCAGTAGTGATCGGCCTCGGAGGCAGCCGATGGATCAGATCTGCGTATGCACTCAGCTCTGTTACATTGTTCTGCGCAGGCGCTATGGAACTTGTGTACGTAAAGTGGGCAGTCCCTTTGTGCTTCTAAATTTGCGGCTCCTATACTACGCAAGTTTGGTAAGAGTGTCAATTGCAATAAAAAGCTTTGGGAGTCCCTGAGCTGAAAAGGAGCTGCGGGCGGCGAGGAACAAAAGGTAAATGTTTAAAATTTAATTTATACCATCTCCATATGTGTGACTGCATTATAAGGAAAAACAAGTATGGGTTGGCTATGAAGTGATATATCTGCATACTTTTTGTAAATGATCTTTTCTTCCAGAAAAGTGGCTGATTGTGCATATATCTCTTCATATCCATCCCCTCTATTTGTGAAAAATGCTGAACTTTATCCCTATCCCTTACGCTGGTAAACATTAGCATTAACATTGGCAACTAAAGATGGTTCTCCTGGGTACAACTTCTTCTTTCTGTAGATTTTGAAAGAAGGCACAATCTTGGCCTTCACAGGGGTGTGTTCCTGTGGTCATGGTTTCACTTCAGTCTGCAGTTGTATGTCTCTAGATATGTGACGACTGGTACTCCAGTACATATAATATTATCCAAGCAACGCACAATTCAAATACCTTTTGGATTCATCTGACTATATTTATTGGAAATAATTGACTTGAACCTATATAACTATTTTAGAAAATGCAAGTTGTTTTTTTTTTTTTTTTCTCTCTCACTATTTTTCCCTTATTTTTTTTTCTTCTTCCAGGCAGGGAAATTTGACATAATTCCAACGATGATTAACATTGGTTCAGGTATCGCACTGCTTGGCGTGGTGAGTTTTCAGTTTCCTGAGGATTCTATAACCTCAGCTATTTTCACTTTCAGGATATGTATATCTCCCCTCCGAATTTGTTTGTCTTGATAATGCGAATTATTATGCTTCCCTAAGCAAAGCTGTGAGGTGTGGGTGCTTTAGACTAGCTGAAGTCTGTATTTGGCCAGAGGCGCGTTCAATACCTCAGCCGCTGCAAGTGCTAAGTTAGCAACTTGCCATTCAGCCACTCAGCACTGCTAACGTAGCACTTGCAGCGACTCGAGGAGATGCTGCGAGTAGCTGAGTGTGACGTAGTAAAGATGGCCGCCGCCATGAAGCAAGTAAGTAAAATTCAGTACGGCAATGTTAATTTTGAGGTTTTTGTTCACCAAAGCACAAAACATTTATTATTTACCCCATGCACATAGACCTATATTACGGTTCAATTATATATTTTTTTCAGAAGTAACCATTACGTTTATTCAATAAAAACTATCATTTGTGGTGTGTGCATACAAAACGGACTGCTTTTAGTTATTTCAAAGCTGGCCTCAGTCTCCGTTTCTGCTAATAAAACTACGGATATTGCAGAAACGACAAATCGCCATTTTGTTTTGCAATTCGCATCCAAAGCGTTCAGAGTCACTGCTGCAGCAAACTGAATTGCTGCGCTGCATCAATTCAGCAGCTGCTCAGGTATTGAACGGGCCTCAGTACTCACACGATGACGTTTAGCAGATGGCCTCAACTCAGCAAAACTGACACGAAGAAAGATGAATCCAGTTGAAGAGTTTAATGATCAGACTGACAATCTTGTTAATGTACAGCTTTGCAGGTAAAAATACTTTACTTTGTCTAGCAGTGAGAACAGAATGGCTGCTATGTAACCAGGAAGTAACAAACAACAAGACACTGAGCAGAGGGGTGGGAACTAGCTGATATTATTATTATTATTATTCTTTATTTATAAAGCGCCAGCATATTCCACAGCGCTGTACAATAAGCACAGTATAGACAGGGTTACAATACATTGAACAACATTTGACAAACAGTACAGGAGGAGATGAGGGCCCTATTCCCGTAGGAACTCACAATCTGGGAGGGTTGGAAACAGGAGGAGAGGACTGTAAGGTTAGAGTGATTGATGATTGCGTCAGTGAGTTGGGTGGTAGGCTTCCCTAAATAGGAACGTTTTAAGGGAGCGTTTGAAGGAAGAGAAGTTAGGGGAAAGTCTGACAGTACGAGGGAGAGCGTTCCAGAGAGTGGGGGCTTCGCGTGAGAAATCCTGCAGTCTATCATGGGAAGAGGTGATGCGGGGAGAAGCTAGGCGCAGGTCACTGTTTGACCTTAGGGAGCGGGCTGGGGTGTATTTGGTGATTAGTGAGGACAGGTAGTGGGGAGCTGAGTTAGTGAGGGTTTTGTAGGTAAGGATAAGGATTTTGAACTTAATTCTGCAGTGGATGGGGAGCCAGTGAAGGGACTCGCAGAGGGGAGCGGCAGAGACAGAGCGGCGGGTGAGGTGAATTAGTCTGGCAATGGAGTCAATGTCTCTTTTTGAAATCCAATTGATTGTAATATGGAACACACAACTAAACGCTGCAAGAAAAAAATAATATATTAATACTTCAGTTAATAAGATGTGTAAAGTGTTAATTATTATACAGAGTTATTTGTGTAAGAACCCCAAAAAAAAATCAAAAAAATAAATCAGGGAAATCAAATATTCTGACACTCCATTGCTGATACAGAAAAGCTAGGGAAACCCAGAAGAGACAAAATAGCTATGAAATCAATAGCATGTGAGCAGCAAAGGCAGATTCAACACAAAACAGAAAAATATACAATAAATCCTAAAACATGGGGCATGACACTAATCTTTTTGGTTGCATAGCAGTTTTTGCAAAATTTAATCTTGGGTTCAAACCTCATAATAAACCTCCCATGCTTTTTTCAAAATTCCTATTTAAGCGTCTGATGGCAAAGGTAACGTCTATAGAATGTCAAAATAATTAAATAATTTAGTGTAGTTCTCATAATTTTCGAATATTTATTCTGTGCTTTTACAATCTTATCATAGTAGACTGCAGAATTAATACAAAGATCCCATAAACTGAATAATATAATGCTTAATATAAAAAGGTAAATCCATTCTGATGTTTTATGCTTTGAAAACTGTTTTCAGAGTTGGCAGAAATGGTACGGACATAGGTTCCAACCTTTTTTTAAAATTTTATATTTAAATTTTATTTTGTGGTTATAAATAATTAACAGCATTGAATTACAAAAAGACAGACCCAAATGTATATTAAAAGGAAAAAAAAAAATATATAATATAATATATATATATTTTACTTTTGTTTCATCCCACCTCATAATTGGCTATGGGAGCCAGGGATGCTTTGCCCACACAGTCAACCACCGTCAACTGATGGTTGCAAAATACAAGGCGTTTGGGGGTTAACCTGAATCCAGTGCAGCCGTTATTCTGTAAACTTACTGCAGTGGCGACTCTAGGAACAATATTTAGGGGGGGGGGGGGGCACATAGGATACCGCAGTCAAAACTGGGGGGGCACTAATAATTTTCACCACTAAAGCAAACCACTGAATAAAAATAAGGTTCCTATCACCTGGTGTGAGCTAAAACACCATCATTAAAGGAAAAATTTAAAGCGAGTCGCTAAAATGTATGTGCCTGACGACCTAGTAACAGATCACCTTGTCCACAGTAGTCCATGAACAAGGTTGTTTAGCGCACGCTAGGGAAACTAATGCGATAGTGTACAGGATAGCGCTGTTTTTTTTTTTCCAATGCAGAGTGTTGGGCCATACCTATCCCCTGCCCTCACAAGCTTGAATATGAACACATCCAGTGAATAACCTCACACACCTGCATTATTAAAATCCTCCATGGTGGTCGTATCATCCATGTTTCGATGCACATATATATTAAGGCTGATGGGCATTGCATGATAAATGCCTCCCAGCAGCATGTACAGTTGCAAGAAAAAGTATGTGAACCCTTTGGGATTACGTGGAGTTTTGCAGAATTGGTCATAAAATGTGCTCTGATCTTCATCTAAGTCACAACAATTTGAAAAACACAGTCTGCTTAAAATAATACAATACAAACATATGTTTTCATGTTTTTATTGAACATAACATGTAAACATTCACAGTGTAGGGTGGAAAAAGTATGTGAACCTTTAGACTTAATAACTGGTTGACCCTCCTTTGGCAGCAATAACCTCAACCAAACGTTGGAAGAAGATGCCGTAGGAATAAATCACCCGGATCTTACAAGGTGAAAATTCACAACCGGTTTATTAAAACAATAGATAAAATACACCTCAAACGCGTTATCTATTGTTTTAATAAACCGGTTGTGAATTTTCACCTTGTAAGACCCGGGATGATTTATTCCTACGGCATCTTGAGTAAGACCTCTCTGAGGATCTAGTTTCCTGCCTTCATGGACCTGAGATTGGGGAATCGGTGCCCCTTGGTTTAAATTCACCGATCTGCCTTCTGTTTGGTGCCCATTTATTTAAATCGGCACCAAAATATGTGAGTATATCTCCTACTTTAATCATTTCTACCTTGGACGATACAGTCTGCACTTAATCTCCCTCCCCTCTCCCCTTTGTTTTCCTTTTTTCCATCTACTATTTCAGGTCTCAAAATTTTCACTCGCCTGCTCGCATTTGGCGAGTGGAAATTACATGAGGGCGAGTGGGAATGCAGAGGCAGGGCAGGATAGGGGTTAGGTGGGGCAACTAGTGGCGAGTAGCTCTTAAGGCCTGGTTAGTAGCTTGGGACTTGAAATTTTGAGTCCTGCACTATTTGATTGAGGACGTGACTCCCGGCTGGATAACTTTTACTGAAGCTGAAGATTTTGAATGCTAGCGCCGAACACCAACTTTATGACCTGCATCTTTCGACTTAACGGCTTTGGGGATTTGCCGTCTGTTTGGCTAGTCCGGCTGCTGCACCTCTAATCTGGCCAGTATATACAGCCTTTTTTTTTTTTTTTTTCCTTTTGATGTATGGACTAACTATTTCACCTTTTTTAAATCCAATATAATTTTTTTCACTTTTACTTTTCACTTGTGTTGTGCTATTTATATTTTATGGACTTAATAGACACTACTGTTCACTTTGGCTGCTTCTGCATTTTGTTTTTTGCTTAGTGCTTTAAGCATGGTGTTTTATTCCCAGCACCTGGACTAATTACTGCGCCCTTCCTTTAGCACTTTGCCTACTGACTTTTTTAGCTCATTTTATGGTATTATAGCCTTAGAGCATTTTTATTCTCTGCTTTGCAGAGTCTATTGTATTTAGTACTGCACCTGTGTGTCGCTGTTTTGTTTTTTTTCTTCTTGCAGCACTTTTTCTGCAATTTTTGTTTTCATCCTATGATATTCACTCAGTTGTCACATTTTTCTACATTTTGATTAACAAATTCTAGCAGACTGAAAATTAAAAAATTAATCTAGTTTAGTTTATTTATTAATTTCGTATATATTTTTTATTTATTTTTCTGGTCGGTTTAGTCCATTCGCGCAGTGAGTCTCCTACTCCTCTAATTTTGTTTTTTATACAGTCTATTTCGTTTTTATTCCCCTGCCTTTGACAATAGAGCCATCTAGTGGCACCATACAGACACTACATTCATTCCAGTTTCTCCATTTGTAGACAGTCTGTTTTACCGTGGACACATGAACATCAAGGCTTTTGTAACCCTTTCCAGCTTCATGCAAGTCAACAATTCTTGATCGTAGGTCTTCTGAGAGCTCTTTTCTGCGAGGCATGGTTCACATCAGGCAATGCTTCTTGAAACCAGTAAACCCAGAACTGGTGTGTGTTATTAAAGGGCAGGACAGCTTTCAGCAACACATCCAATAATATCACACTGATTGGACTCAATGTTGGCTCACTCCTGGATCCAATTAGCTCTTGAAGTCATTAGGCTAGGGTTTCACATACTTTTTCCACCCTGCACTGTGAATGTTTACATGTTATGTTCAATAAACACATGAAAACATATAATGTTTGTGTTGTATTATTTTAAGCAGACTGTGTTTTTCAAATTGTGACTTAGATGAAGATCAGAGCACATTTTTTGACCAATTCATGCAGAACTCCACGTAATCCCAAAGGGTTCACATACTTTTTCTTGCAACTGTAGAATCATTACACTGCATTTAATAGATCCAAAAGGAAGGCCAGGTAAGCGACACAAATTTCCCTGCTGCAGCATATAAATAATACATGTTTCAGGGCAAGACTTATTCATGTGTCCCTTTAAACATGGTACACACGGTCACCCTAATAATCAGCTGCTTCCATACTATGAATTACCACAGCATAAAATGTTTAAAATTAGGCAATATATTAGAATTAGGATATATGTGGATAAAGGATACATTTATAATAGAGCCTACTGCAGCAGCAGCAACACTGTTGACCAGATCCATTACTATGGTGTATGGGGCCAAGAGCACACCTGTGCTGCATTCCTTTCAATTGCCTGTTAATTGCCAGTTAATTTTGGGCGAGGACCTGTTTTATTTTTTTTGGACTTAGCACCAGGGTTGAGCAGTAGGTAAAATGTTGCAATTAGCTTCCCTCAAAAAATTTGTGCTGGTATCAAGTGATCTGTTAGCTGCAAAAGCGCTAGAGATCTCTAGCGCTCCCCGTGTTAAAGGACGCGGAAAGTACAGTAAGCTTGCGCTACAAATCGCTAATAGCACTTCACTAAGTGATTGTTTGCCTCCCACTACAAATGGGAAAAAAAAAAATCTGGTCAGGCGCTAGACTGAATTAACCTGGCGCTAACGCAAAACCAATGCCGACGCAAGGGTTAGCTCACACCAGGTAATAGTGCCCTAAATAAGTGTGTGTGTATATATATATATATATATGATTCCAAAACCCCAGAGTAATGTGATGCAGTGATGCCTTTTTATTTTACTAACCTGATACTGAAATTCAATATTTTATTTGTCGCAATTCGGCAGTTTTCGCTGAATGTCTGATAGCTGCTTCAGCGACTCCACTTTTAGTAAATTACAGTGACCATTCGCTAAATAGGAATTCACCATATTTTCGGCAAAATAAATTCCCCGAAATGTGACAAAAAGCAGAAGATCTAAAAATGATTAGACCCTTTAGATTCGAACGTCCATAATAACCCCTAAAATGCCATAAACCCAGGGAACTACAATAAACTTAATAATCAATGTGGCGTTTAGCCTACCCCTTAACCCCTAATATGCAATTGATCAAGGGAAAACATGAAATGAATACACTGTGAGGCATGTAGCCAACCCATTAACCCCTAAAATGCCATTAATCAAGGAAAAAATTTAATATATACTGGGAGGGATGAGGCCTAACCATTAACCCTTAATATACAACTAAAACCAAGGCAAAAACTAACGTAATACACAATGTAATGTATAGTCTGAACATTAACCACTTTACTGCTGAGCCATTTCAACCCTGTGAAAATGTTTACGTTTAAGTGCATGTTTTTATTTAATGTTTTATGACTTTTACTTTGTCATGTTGTGTCTGCCCCAGAATTTGCCCTTTCCAGTGACACCTAGAACGTCAATATACGATGCACAGGAACGGAGATACCGCAGTCCAATTAGTGTGGGAAGCTAGATAATGATTTTTGATGGGGGGGGGGCACAATTGCCCCCTGTAGAGACGCCTATGCACTACTGTATATGTGTATTTATTTTATTGTGAAACCGACTTTCTTTTGAATAGCACGCCTGTTTATATATTCTTCTAGACCACTGTGCTCTGCGACTTCATTGTGTTCCAATTCTTTAAGAAAAGAAATTATTACAAAGAGAAGAAATACAAATACGTGGAAGATTATGATCAATTGGTATGACCTATTTATTTTTTGCAATGGTGAAAAATATGGTAGTGCCATTTACTTTTATGTACATGTCTTTCAGTTAACTGTCATGCATTTTAACCTTTTTTAATAATTTACTGTGTAGTCCAGGCAAGAGGCACTGAACGGGACTTTGTAACATGCCACATACATGACCCTTTGGGGGATTGGTAGAATAGAACGCAAAAATAAACCAAAACATGATTAAAACCCAAAGTTTTATTATATTGGATTAAATGCCTTCCAAACTTTCCAGCCTCTTATTGCTGTGGTTTCTAACAACAGTTTTAGCATCAATCTGGAAATAGGTTTTTGACAATATTATATCACCTACAGAGAATTTTCGGTTGCGGACCATACCCACTGGGTGCACATACTTAATTTCATCAGAGAAAGTATAGCAACTTTTCTTAAATATCTTGGGCAAATTCCTTTTACTAGGTGCTGGGGCAGCGGACTTAAATTAACCCTTACCATAACAAAGAACAAAATAACACTACCGATCTATAGCAGGTAGGCTCTCCGCTGGTTATATTTAACTCAAGCAGTCACTAAATCTTTCATTACAGGTAGGTAACGAAGACAATGGATCAAATCCCTGATGAAAAGCATTTTTATTCATTCTGCACTTTGACAAAGACTGTTAGTTTGGGAGTACTGATCCTTGCTCGTGAGCTATGGTGGATCTTTGGGATGACCTCTTTAGCCAGCCATTCCAGCCACTCAACAACCATTCCACATCTCGTGATCTCCTCCAGTTTAATATTCTAGATGGACCTGATCATCCAAAGGCAATAAATAACTGCACTCACTTTACATTTATAGTGCAAATGGCTTGAACGTATTTTTTTTTAAAATTTATACTACTTTCCTGTGGCAGCAGAAAGGATTTTTTTTCAAATTTTATTTTTATATTCGATCCATTTCACTGCAATGCTGATACACACGCGACTGATGGTTTTTGTTCACAAAGGGGAAATGATAAAAAGGACAGTGGAAATACACTTGACAGGATGTTGCAAAAAGGGAAATTTGTATTACACCTGATTTAATAACTTTTTCCAATAGGTTGATATTTCATAACTTATGTTTTATAACAAATGACATCCCCAACAGCCAACGTTGCCTCACTGCCCATCACTGAAACACACCAGAAGATTTAAGAACGAAGAAAAGCATTTAAAACCTCTCAAATGTAAAATTGAACAGTCACCTTTTCTAAAAACCTCACACATGTTTATTCAGGTTCCTATGCGTAAATATTAAAATGTGAATTATCTATGTGGAGACTTAAATATTTTTCTATTCTTGGAAATAAACTGATTAAAAAATTTATTTTTCCTGTTTTTTTTTTTTGTAATCTAACAACTTCCCATGGGATTAAGAACGAAATGTTGAGGGTGGTAAAGGCTGCATTACAACATAGTGCAGTTTTAAGGAGGGCACAATATAAATGACTGTACCAGAACATGTTGTCAGTCAAGATTGCAGGTAGAAAAGGGAGTATTATTATCCTTTTATTTATAGAGCTATGTACTTTGTACACACTCTGCTCATATAGGATTAATCCTTACTCGGAGAGAAAATAAGATTCCAGTACACTATTTTGCTACACCCAATAGTCCCTACAAATCAACACATAGAACTATGCATACTATGTAAACACACATACATAAAGGGGAATGCAATCCTCATAACAGGCTGTAAATATGCAAGGGAATCTGGTCTCAAAGATCACGACATAGAAGAAACGGCCTGGATTTGCCGTGGTGTAAACCTGGAAAGTGCTGGCATTTATCAACGACTGTCTCAGGTGTTAGTAACTTTTGAACACAAACTGTGGTTTTACACTGACCTTTCCAGTGACGCCTCATTTATTTCCAACGTTGCCAAACATGACCATGTAATTTGCAAAAATAACCCGGGGGGGGGGTTATGCTTTTTTTTTTGTGTGCTTTTACTTGTAAAGAAAACAACGCCACTGCCACATTGCACCTGCAGCTGATAAGGCTGCAGAAGGCATTATACAAAGGCTGTATTTCTTGGCACATTGTGTTTTCAAACGTTTTTTTGGGGGGTTTTTTTTGTAGCCATTAAGCTATGGGACAGGCTGCAGTACTGAGGAGTCTAAATATATTTCAACTTTCTAGGATCAGGATGATTAACACTGCAAATGGAAATCTCAGGCTTCTAAAATGACTTTGAGGCAGGATGGGTCTATGGTACAATGAGAGATGAGGATAGTGTGGGTAAGGGGATGCAAAGTTATTCTGGAAGCTCACGGTGTTCTCTTCCCAGGCCCTAGTCAAGATGGTGACACAAAACCCAATGGTCCACTTCTGTTGTGACTGCACCATTTATAATGATTCGGGACCTAGGTTTATTCACTGAGTGAGTTTGTGTGGGTTTGATTACAACATTACATGATTCTTTTTTCCAGGTAGGCTTGATGAGTGAAGATTTAAGACTTGGCTGAACTCCTAACAACAATGGCTTTTTGTATTTCCAGAGATTAGTTTCTTGACACAAACTGGTTTAAACTTCGTTTAAACTGTATTGAAAAATCGAAAACTACTAGTAACTAATCATTTCGCTCCCAACATTTTTTAAAAATATAATGGCCATTTAATATATAGATATCTCCAAGAAGTCGTGCACTCATGCTCCCAGTCCTCGTTGCCCGGTGCCTGCCAACCGGCTTGAAAATATCCACAAGAAACAAAGTATGTGGCGGCACTCCAGGTCTTGCAAAAAAAATGTTTATTGATCCATTAAACGATAAAGTGATGTTTCAGCACCTATCCGGAGCTTTCTTCAGGACACATTGCGATTAAGATGCTATGTTTTCATATGTAAATATATGTAATTTAGTTACATCACAGAAATAATGCAACCGTTCAGATTACACACTATGCTTTTCCTGTTGCAGAAAAGATTGCTGTTGCTTACATGTTTGCCCATTCTACTTGGTGCAAGAACGAAGATTACATTTTTAATAAATGTAATCAGGACAGCTATTCCATTAATTTTTATTTTCCATACGTTGAGCGTCAGTACCGTTGCGTTCTTCTTCCTCTTCCTTATCTGGACAGGTTACCAAAGCCTTCAATGTAACCTATTAAAAAAAAAAACACCTGGGGTAATTCCCTACCTGACACATGGCTCCTCCCCTTGGCCCCTATAACTCCCAGCAGCACCTCCACCTCCCAGACAATAACCAAGCCGAAAAACCCAAAAATAGCAAACTAGAAAAAAAACTTTTTCGGGAGAGAATAAGTACTGCCGCAACAACTATGGAAAAATAATTTTACGGTAAGAAATACCATTTTATACACCAGTGGCGGCTGGTGACATTTCAAGTTGGTGGGGCACCTGACTGGAAACATGTTTTTAATCATGAATAGGATGTCTATATAGTACCACTTCCTGCAAAATATGGAGAATTTAATGTATAAGGAATAAACCATATAGACATATTCCTATTAAATAAAATGGCCATTTTTTTAGGCTAAACTCAAATTACAAGTGTATAGTATACAAATTACTTGTGCTTTTAGTATTAAGCATGGCTCCTATTTGAAAGAGACAAGAATATTTCATACATAAAATCTACTGGCGATCTTTGCCTTGTGTGATTTTAAAAAATGTTCTAGCCCTTTCCATTCATGCTCTATTTATCACGTTCTCAGAATTTGTTATACTAGTGGGTATTACGCAATTTTCTCTTATTAAGCTCGAGGAGATGGATATAGAGTATAATAAGAATGTCTGGAAAATAGCAAACTTCTGTAAAAGTCTAATGGCAGGATAAGTGATTATTCATACATTTATAATGGCTCCCCGCATGTAGTTATGGAAAATTGCATAATGGTGAGATAATGTGTGCGATGAAAAATCATTGCTCTAAAATGCTTTACACATATTTGATTGCTAAATACATGGTGATTATATCCAGTTTTGTTGGTCACAAACCACCAGAGCTTGCAAGGTACTGCAAGTGCATTTTCTATGTCCAGCTGTTCAATGCAATGTCAGCAGAGGTTGCCCTCCTGATGAGGAATTCTACGAAGAAAAACTTGTCTCCTGTAGGCATGTACAGTGGACCGATGGCTCAGTGGGCCGCCACCGGTTTCTTCATCAGCAGCTCTGGTATCGGACGCTGAGTCTGAATCCAGAGCTTGTCTGAATCTGATCCAGGGGCCCAAGGGCTGCAGCGTGCCTTCCTTATGCATAGCATGTGGCTGGGAATGGCACACAGTGTTTACGCTGCCCCCTCCAGTGTGACTTGCGAGACTCCTGTCATATGATGCGGACACCGGGCCCGTCACATGCAGAGGAGACCAACGCCGGACACTGACAAGAGGACAGAGGAGCAGGCAGTGGAGTGCTGAGGTGTTGGTGAGTATACTCCTTTATGTTGTGTTTGTTTGCAGGATGGATCATTGCCAGACTCAGAGATAAAGAATGTGGGCCTGCCTGTTGGGGGGGGGGGTGGTGGTAAAAATTGATTGGGGAGAATGAGGGTGATCTGGGGGGGGGGCGATGAAGAGTGATGCTTTTCTGTGTGTAATACTTCTGGTTTACATGCTATTAATGTGTTTGTGTAATTAAAGTGGGCCAGTCTGGATAAAGTCCAGGGCTGATTTTTTTTGTCCCTGTCTCCTTGCATGCTGTCTCCTTACCACTTTTAAGAAACTGTATAAAATACATGATGTTGCAGGTTATAAACATTTCTTGTGCATGTACAGCTGAAGCCAAAATGGACCATGTCAAGTTACCTACTTTTGGTGTCCTTATCTACACTGCTTGCAGCAGACTGGCTGGAAACGTACAATGTATGGGTGCAGGGGTTAACCTCTCTATACCAGTACACACACACCACACAAACACACACAAGGGAGAGTCTGCTGCATCAGTTGGATTGTCGCTGTAACAGGAAGAAACTGACACTGATCGATCAGTCTGTGTTTATGATAGTCACTGCTCTGGGCTGAGCTCTGATGGATTATTGGCTCTTGTAATAACGTACACTGCTGTAAGCAGTGGTGTATTTAGGTTTTGTGCTGCTCTAGGCCTGACTAAACTCGTGTACCCCATAATTTAAATATGAGACATGACTTCTTGTCAAGGCCACATCTCTTCCTGTTTAAACCTCCACCCCTTCCTCTCCAGCACTGATTGTATACTCGGCTTCCTCCATGATGACTGGGCCTGCTGGAATCGATCCTGATGGGATGGGAACCACATGACTACTGCGTATAGAAGGAATATACTGTAAACGTGGGATAGTAAAATAACCATCAATTTAATCCGTATGAATTAAAACCAATATGGACCTATAAATCTGACGTATTTCGTCGCACAGCGAAGACTTTCTCAAGAATGTCCTTTCAAAATATATACACACACGTATACAGCATTTATATATGAAAAGCAATGGGAAAGGCCGGGCACTCCTTTCCCTTGGGTAGCAAACCCCAAAGGGGCCCCCAAAAAAGAAATAAAGTACTTACTCGCCTCAGTGCTTAACTCCCCGAGGATATGTATATCAATAAAAAAAAAAAAAATAGTGGAGGGAGGCACGACGGCTTCTCTAAAAATCAAAGTTTATTAAATTTGCATTAAAAAAAACTTTTTAATGCAAATTTAATAAACTTTGATTATTAGAAAAACCCTTGTGTGCGTCCCTCCACTATTTTTTGAATATATATATATATATATAATATATATAATAAAAATTTCCCCCTTAGAACAGTTAATTGAAGACTGGGGCTTAGGGTTGCCACCTTTTCTTCAAGCCAAACCCAAACACTCTAGTGTTAGGCTTGGGCGGCAATTTTCTTTTTGTAGCGTCTCCATAACGCCATTATGCGTATATATTATGGCATCTGGTATGCATGGCAGACCGGTATTATGGTACACTGGTATGTTAGACTCAGACTAATATTATGGCAGACTGGTATTATGGCACTCTGACTGGTTTGTAAGGCACACTGAGTGGTATGTATGGCAGACTGGTATAGCACACTGGCTGGCATGTATGGCAGGCTGCTATTGGGGTACACTGGCTGGTATTATCAACAATAGATTTATCTGTTTTCACCATGATTCTTGGAGCCTGAGGAATAGATCCACATCCCTGAATGATTGCAGCACAGAGCAGCTCATCTCGGGAGTCCTGCTTCCTCTTGCAACTTGGTTAGGTGTGCCTGAGTGGGAGCTGGTGATTGATGAGAGGAGGAGGACCTGGCAGTGTGAGGGGGAGAAGAGACCTCACTCTCTCACTCGCAAGCAGCCTGCCCTGCGTAGGAGTGAAGATTCAAGGAGCAGGCAGCACAAACGGTCAGCTCTCTGCAGCTACTCCTGTAATAGTAGCCGGTCGGCAAAGGTGTAGTATGCTGTCCTGTACCTGTGCTGGTATCCGTGCCACCATCGTTTTGGAACGTCACTCCGAGTGAGTTTCCGGTCCACGTGAATAGACGGCAGATTCTTGCCCTGGTCACTTCCGGTAGCCATCTTCGTAGTTCAAAAAAGGGATTTTTTTTTTATTGTAGTTTCGATCACAACTTCCAATTCCCATATTATACAGTCTCCATGTGAGCCCAAGGCTTTTTTTTGCCGCCCCTGGAAAGTGCCGCCCTAGGCCAAGATACAGCACAGGCTGTAAGGGCTCAGAGCATGATTCAGACATGGAAACCGGATGACTCCTGCAAGCCTTTGCACCCAAGAGATACAACTCTTAAAGCTGTATAACTTGAGAAAGGCAATAAATACATAATTGATGTAAATTGCAAATGTGATTTTATTATTTAGAAAGGCAGTAAAGATACAGAATACCAAAGAAATGAGCAGCCCCGCATAGCCAACATCATAAGTGTCATAAAATTAGAAAATTAACAGGTATATGAGAAACAGCGGAGAGCAGCTCCACAACTCAGAATCAAGGAAAAAAGACAGAGGCCACTACATGGAAGGCGAGATGGGCACAGCACGGGGACATCAGGTAGAACAAAAAAAAGGGGGAGAGTAGGGTGAGGAGGAGGGCGGGGACTGGCCAGAAATAGTGATGTTTCCGGCTCTCCCCAGGAAATGCTAGGGGATGTGAAAGAGTT
The DNA here is from genome assembly GCA_009667805.1 of Leptobrachium leishanense. Lineage (NCBI taxonomy): Eukaryota > Metazoa > Chordata > Amphibia > Anura > Megophryidae > Leptobrachium > Leptobrachium leishanense. The sequence goes on from CM019063.1 coordinate 106,960,678, forward strand.
CACAGGGCAGGGGAGATCTGGGGCCAAGGGGCCGACCAGAGCCACGGCTGCCTTCCCAATGGTTCACCAGCGCAATCATGTGTCCTGGGTGGGGGTGTAGGGGAACCACCTGATGTCACAGCATATACAAAAGAGTCATCAACTAAAAATCGCCCGGGTATAGAAATCAAAGAGAGGAGACGGGCCAAAAAAGGGGGAGATGGAGGGGGGAGATACATCAAGATCAAAATTTAAGTCTGCAGTCAATAGTATAGAACCAACAAGAAAGGACAGTCATCCAGCTTCCACAATAAAAGGGGGGGGGTATTCGGGCGGGATCGGAGGCAGAAAGACCAAGGGTCAGAAATAAAGCCCAAGCTTCCTCCGGGGAGGCAGCGGAGTGTAGGGTAGTGCCAGGAGTGCTAAACATAGAACCGGCCACTCCCCGGCGGCAGCAGATTCCCGCTGTGACTTCGTGGAAGCGTGGCCGGGCAGTGAGTGTAAGGAAGGGCAAGTCCTAAAACAAGGAGAGAAGGGTTGTGGCAAACAAAAAGGAGGAGTGGGCTTCAGGCAGGTACATCAGACGCGATTTCACAGTCACCTCCCTGGCAACCGCAAGGATGTCTCTCGGTGCTCCTGCCGGGGCCGGTGCAGCCTTGCGTAGACGTACCGCCAAGCCAAACACCGGAGGGGCATCCGGCAACAGCTTGAGAAGGTGTCGGGCAATCCCATTGACGTACCCCAGAATTGAATCTGGGGGTTCAGTCTCTGGGACCCCCCCCCGAATCTGGATGTTGTGTTGACGGTGACGGGTCTCCATTGCCCTGGAAAGGAGATCCACGTGGGTCTGAAGGGAGTCCACGCGGTCCACCACTTTCGTCTGCTCCGTCTCTATAATATCTGCACCATCTCCACTGTGGTTCGCAGGTCAGCGAGCTCACGGCACAGTCCATGGAGGTCCTGCCTCCATATCGCCCGCAGCTCCTCGACGAGATGAGGGACATCGCCCATTGTGAAGGGCCTAGGATCCCCTGGAACAGCAGACGGAATGCGTGGCACCGGGGAAGTCCCATGCTTTGCGCTGAATCGTCACAGCCAGGGAACTGAACTGAAGCCCAGCAGGGTAAACACCACGGCATCCTCCAGGTGATGTCTGTGGCCCCTTTCCAGTGAGGTGCGTATATCCTGTTGTTAGGGGCTCCCAGCGGGGTGCATTTTCTTATGGGACTTCTTCCCAATCCTGAGATGAAAGTTAGCAGCAGAGGAGAACAGACACCACCAGAAGACATAATGAAATTGAAAACCAAACCCACAGATGATGGAATGAGGGAAATCTATGGCCTTTACAAGCAGGCAACTGTTGGAGACATAAATATATACTCCCCTGGAGTACTAGACATAAAAGGCAAAGCCAAGTGGGATGCATGAAACAGCAAAAAAGGTCTGTCAAAGGAGGATGCCATGGCTGCCTATGTCTCTAAAGCAAATTAGCTTATTGCACAATGGCTGCCTCAGCTAGGCCGCAGGGAGGTGAAAAACGAGCCAAGAAACCGTGTAACCAATGCGCGAAAACGACGGGGATCAGTGCAAACAGCCTCAGGGTATCCAATCCTCCTAGAGGGTAGAAAAAGTCAGTGAGGCAGGTGGTGGTCGCCCAGAAAACAGCAGAATTTGGAGTCGTCTCACGGAGCTCAGCTAATTTGCGACCATCCACCACGCTGCTCAGCCCCCGCAAATGTGCTTATTTTAACACAAACTAGTGATTAGGAATAAGTTGCAAAACTGCTAAGGCTGGGGTCAGACGAACGCAGTGTTAACGTCCGTGTTGCCCCGCACATATGTACGTCCGTGATAGCATACAATGGTGTTAAATGGAGCCCCACACACGAAGTACGTGCGCACAGAAGTGCGGGGGCTGACGGACGCTGCAAACGGACGCAGGTTAGGCAAGAACGTAATACTGCTAGAACGGACGTGCGGAGTGCGCCACGTCCACAACGTCCGCATAGCTTTGTGTGTGAGTGATGGAGCATGGTCAGACGGACTGAATTTATACGTCCAGTATTTTTGACGGACAGAATGTTTTTTTCATTGTAATTTATTTTCCCTGCTACATCCGTCAAAAAATACGTCAGTGAAAAAAACGGACTGTGTGGCCACTACCTTGTTGTCAGTCAGAAAGTACGGACGCACAGTCCGTACAAAATGCGCTCATCTGACCCTAGCCTAAGATGTCCCTTTAATAATATTGTAAGAATTGAAATTGCCTGCGAATACAAATATCCATTAATAGAATTCTCAAGCATTGACCTGAATAAGTGGTTTGTTTGAGCATTACTAAAGTACAGTTAATGCAGGGAATCATTTATCCTCAAACAACTGAGTGATCCTTGGACCAGTATCAATTTTTGATATAAGGAAACTAAAAATAGATTTACCATATTGCACCCATTTTTGCTTAGAAAACACCAAATGTAGGATCCGGAGATATTTTATAGAACCACAGGGCACTAGCTAATGCTAAAATTTTAAATAAAATCTTGAAAATCAACCCCCTTTGGATTGGAAAGAATATGTATTCATAATACCATATTTTATAGGAACATGAACAGGTGTAATTTTTTATGACATTATTTACACATTTTCCCCCCCGAGAACAATTTGCCCATGGTAAAAATGAAATAAAACATGGTCCTTGAAAAGAGAAGCATTGCTGTAGTACAAAGATGAGAATGTTCAACCCCGAGTACAAAAAGTGCCCATTCATTTTTCTTTTATGGTTACATACTTAGAGTACATTTAGTATATAAAGTATGTGATAAAGTGGATTATAAACTCCTACACAAACCTGTTGCTGTGTAAAGTACATGGGACTTATTTTTCTCTGATTATATGGCCTTCCAGATTACAGGTCCACTTAATAAGAATCAAGACTCAGTAATGTCATTAGGAGAACGGTAATGTGTTTGAAGCCTTGATTCTGTATATAGAACATTTTACTCCACTTTTATTGTATAGATGTTACAAAAATGGCCAACAAAGAGCAAGGACACAAAATGAGAAGAGAAAAGGAAAACAAAACTAACTTTTAAGCAGGAATTCATACCTCACAGATATTTTGCTTTCCCAGTAATTATTATTCATTTATATAGCGCCAACATGTTCCACAGCGCTGAATAATGGGTACAATATAGACAGGTTTACAATGCATGAGACCAGACAACATTTGACAAACCAACACAGGAGGAAACGAGGGCCCTATTCCCGTGGGAACTTGCAAACTAGAAGTTTTGGAGGGTGAGAAACAGGAGGAGAGAACTGCAAGGTGAGAGTGACGTACTGGTTGGAGCAGTAAGTTGTATTAGTGAGACTGGTGGTAGGTTTCCCTAAATAGGAATGTCTTAAGGGAGCATTTGAAGGAAGGGGAAAGTCTGACAGTACGAGGGAGAGCGTTCCAGAGAGTGGGGGCTGCGCGTGAGAAATCCTGAAATCTATCATGGGAAGGGGTGATGCGGGGAGAAGCTAGGCGCAGGTCACTGTTTGACCTTAGGGAGCGGGCTGGGGTGTATTTGGTGATTAGCGAGGACAGGTAGTGGGGAGCCGAGTTAGTGAGGGTTTTGTAGGTAAGGGTAAGGATTTTGAATTTAATTCTGCAGTGGATGGGGAGCCAGTGAAGGGACTCGCAGAGAGGAGCGGCAGAGACAGAGTGTCGGGTGAGGTGAATAAGCCTGGCAGAGTAATGCATCATGGTAGCACCATTTTGGATAGCTCTGATCAGGGGCGGACTGACAACTCAATGGGCCCCCGGGCAATCGGAAATCATGGGGCCCCTTGTGCTACACCCACCCACAAACCACACCCATATTAAGCTCCACCCACATATTTGTGTTATGGAATTTATTTCTCTACACCACAGCAATAAAACAATGTGAGGTGTGTATGAGCGTATAATAACAGAGCACCACAGCAATAAAACTCAGTAATTTGCAGTGTGTATGAGCGTATCACAGAGCTCCACAGCAATGTGCGGTATATATGAACGTATCACAGAATCCACAACAATAAAACTCACAGTAACATACGGATTTATTCACCCCAGCATATAAATTCTTATTCACCCCCTCCCCAGCATATAAATTATCTTATTCACCCTTTCCCCATCATATAATTTATTTAATTCACCTCTTCCCAGCATATAATTTATTTTATTCACCCCTCCCCAGCATATATTCTTATTCACCCCTCCCCAGCATATCATATATTTTATTCACCCCTCCCCAGCATATATTCTTATTCACCCCTCCCCAGCATATCATATATTTTATTCACCCCTCCCCAGCATATCATATATTTTATTCACCCCTCCAGCATATATTCTTATTCACCCCTCCAGCATATATTCTTATTCACCCCTCCCCAGCATATCATATATTTTATTCACCCCTCCCAGCATATAAATTCTTATTCACCCCTCCCCAGCATATCATATATTTTATTCACCCCTCCCCAGCATATCATATATTTTATTCACCCCTCCCCAGCATATCATATATTTTATTCACCCCTCCCCAGCATATATTCTTATTCACCCCTCCCCAGCATATCATATATTTTATTCACCCCTCCCCAGCATATTTCTTATTCACCCCCCCAGCATATCATATATTTTATTCACCCCTCCCCAGCATATAAATTCTTATTCACCCCCCCCCAACATATAATTTATGTTATTCACCCCCCTGGATATCGTTGTCATATCATATTGAAGAATAGCAGGCAGGCTGGACCACATGCTTCTTTCTTTGTCCTCTTCTGACGCTGCGTGCCCTGCTGCATCACGAGGGGGCGGCGCCAATGCAGCGTCTGGGTTGGTTGACTGTAAATCAAGTCCCCCTAGTGGGCCCCACCCCCACCCACCTACCTACCAGCATCACATGGATGCACGCGGGCCTGCACGTCGGCGTAGGGAGTCACGTGCCGGTGTTCAGTCGAAAAATGCCCGTTTGTCGAGAAATGCCTGGCCCCAGCTTGATTGGCAGGTTGTGTGACGTAGGTCCACCAGGCGCATGCGCAGTGGGGGCCAGGCATTTCTCGACAAACGTGCAAAAAAAAAACCTTTGTCGAAAAATGCCTGGCCCCCACTGCGCATGCGCCTGGTGCACCTACGTCACAGCACCTGTCAATCAAGCGGACGTAGGTGCACTCGGGCACGAGCGTCGAATAAAGCAAGCCAGCGTCTCCGCCCCCAGCAGAGCACCCACCCCCCGGACAGCCTCTCCCCTCCCCGGGCGCACAGTAATGCAAGGGAACCAGCCAGCCGTCCCAGCCTCACCTCCTCCCCCCGGCCAGCCTCTCCTCCTCCCCGGGCGCTCAGTAATGCAAGGGGACCGTCTCCACCCCCAGCAGATCGCCACCCACCCCCGGCCAGCCTCTCCCCCTCCACGGCCGCTCAGTAAGGGAACCAGCCAGCCGTCCCAGCCTCTCCTCCTCCCGCGGCCACTGGCCCCCCCCCCGGGCACTCACTTATGGAAGGGAACCAGCCAGCCGTCCCAGCCTCTCCTCCCCGCGGCCACTCGCCCCCCCCCCGAGCACTCACACACAGGGTGGGAGGGAGGGATTGTATCAGCCGCCCTGTCCCAGCACTTCTCCCCGCACTGAGAGTCACAGACTCCGGGTGGGGGTTGCTGCCTTCTCCCCTGGGGGAACCATGGATCGCAGGAGACCCGGGGGTCCTTTGGAGCCCTGTATCTCGGTCCCTGAGCATGGCAGGAGGCTGGTTGAGGTGTCATTGGAAAGTGCAGAGTCTGTTCTTTCTAATGATACCCACCATGTCTGTGTAATGTGTAAAGTTAATCACCAATATAAAACCAAGCGAAAATGAAATAAAAGTCAGTGTTAAAAAAAAGAGTAATTTTTATTTAATGAATTATTGGTGATTAATGTTACACATTACACAATCATGGTGGGTATCATTAGAAAGAACAGACTCTGCACTTTCCAATGACACCTCAACCAGCCTCCTGCCATGCTCAGGGACCGAGATACAGGGCTCCAAAGGACCCCCGGGTCTCCTGCGATCCATGGTTCCCCCAGGGGAGAAGGCAGCAACCCCCACCCGGAGTCTGTGACTCTCAGTGCGGGGAGAAGTGCTGGGACAGGGCGGCTGATACAATCCCTCCCTCCCACCCTGTGTGTGAGTGCTCGGGGGGGGGCGAGTGGCCGCGGGGAGGAGAGGCTGGGACGGCTGGCTGGTTCCCTTCCATAAGTGAGTGCCCGGGGGGGGGGCCAGTGGCCGCGGGGAGGAGGAGAGGCTGGGACGGCTGGCTGGTTCCCTTACTGAGCGGCCGTGGAGGGGGAGAGGCTGGCCGGGGGGTGGGTGGCGATCTGCTGGGGGTGGAGACGGTCCCCTTGCATTACTGAGCGCCCGGGGAGGAGGAGAGGCTGGCCGGGGGGAGGAGGTGAGGCTGGGACGGCTGGCTGGTTCCCTTGCATTACTGTGCGCCCGGGAGGGGGAGAGGCTGTCCGGGGGGTGGGTGCTCTGCTGGGGGCGGAGACGCTGGCTTGCTTTATTCGACGCTCGTGCCCGAGTGCACCTACGTCCGCTTGATTGACAGGTGCTGTGACGTAGGTGCACCAGGCGCATGCGCAGTGGGGCCAGGCATTTTTCGACAAAGGTTTTTTTTTTGCACGTTTGTCGAGAAATGCCTGGCCCCCACTGCGCATGCGCCTGGTGGACCTACGTCACACAACCTGCCAATCAAGCTGGGGCCAGGCATTTCTCGACAAACGGGCATTTTTCGACTGAACACCGGTGATGAGACGCTGTCACGTGTGGGTGATGCTGCCGGGCTGGTAACTCCTCGCTCTGAAGACGGAGTTCAGAGCAGACGGAGGAGTCCGGCTCCATCCAGGACCCCAGGAACTGGATGATCCCTTGCAAATTGCGATGGCCGTGCGGACCAGCCATCGCGATTTGCATTCTTTCGGCCGGTCTGGACGACTTCCACTAGCCCAGGCCCTCGGTCCAGGTCCGATCCGACCGAGTGGTCAGTCCGCCCCTGGCTCTGATCACGAACTGCAATGGGCAGGGACCCTCCTCACATTCAATAAAGAGGAACTTACCCCAAAAAGTATCAGTCTGTTTATCAAAGCACAACAAGGGGATGGAACATAGTGGTCACATTTCCGATCATTGGGAAAGGAAAATAATGGTAGGTATGAATTGTCGTTTTCCAGATAATGTCCACTACGCTGAGTCAAGTCTGAGCTGACACATAAAATAAACAGGGAGGGAGGACAACAAATATATACTGCTGAAAATAGGATTCAGTATTCTAGAGCCAAATGGGGTGGAGGAGTGAATGTTTAGATGAGGTGGTAGGAGGCTATTGTTTTCTTGAGGCTACCAGAGATTAGAGCTGGCAGCTGTAAGAGATATGACAAGGAGCTTAAATAAGATTTCTAATCTATCCCCAGTGATGCCGTCTGCATACATCCCACACAATACATTGATGTGAGTCAGTTTCCATGCCTACAGACCCATTCACGCCATTCTATGCAAAATGTCACACTTTGAGGAGAAAGTTTTTTAAAGATACTGTGGTGGCAGTTTACAACACAAAAGAGATGCTCTCCTGACACATATAGACTAAATTTTTTCTTCACTAAACATACAAGAGAAAAACAAAGCACATGTAAGATATCAGCAACATATAACAAAAATGTTTTGGTGGTTGTGTCCTTTTAAGACAGGGATGGCCAAACTCCGTCCCCCCAGATGTTCCTGATCTACAACTCTCATGCTTCTCCATCCATCTAATGCAGAGATTTCTGGGAGTTGCAGTTCAGGAACATCTGGGGAGCCATAGTTTGGACATCCCTGCTTTAAGAGAATGTGCTTCTTGTGATCCAGATAGCAAGATATTCCTCTTACTATAGCTATAGTGCTTTAGATGAACACATGAACACACACATACACCAATACTGACATGATAAAGACACCTGGTGTTATTTTAATCCATTTATTGTAATAGTAAGTGATAAATACACAGTATTTAAACATTATACAACTTGATAAATGATAATGCATAGTAATAGATAAGAATGCAAGCTTTAAATCAAACCATTAAAAAAAAATTAATGCCTTGACGGCAAATATTTGAAGAAAGCGACGTATACAGCCCCAACCAAACTGAACATTTACCGCCACATTAGCATTTAACAAGTGTTATGCAAAAATTGAATTCCTTTATGAAAGTCAGAAAACATTTGTGCAACTTTTACAAAAGCATATATAAAACATGGAAATATATATATGTATATATAGGTAGCAGCTATCCATAGGGATTTATACCCTAATTGTACTCGTTATATCTAGACACTAAATTTTCATGCAATAGTTTAACATGATCATCAAACCGTAGACCATACATATTCTGTAATCATCAGAGTTCTACGTTTGTATTCCGATATACTGCAACAATTTTCATTGAATCTAAAAATGCATGGATATAACCATCCCTTATAGTTATGTAAAATAAGTCTTCCTAGGAATGGAAGGATGCCTGCAAGACGGTGTAGAATTTTTGGCTAGTTTGCCAAAATACACAATATGTTAAATTGTATTGTTTAACCCCTTAAGGACCAATGTCGTAACTGTTCCGTCATAAATGCATTTTTTTTAAAAAAAGAAAGTATTTTACTGGGCAGGATACATTTGAGATTTCTCTCGTTTTCAAGTATGGCCTGGGTGGCGAGTCTGTACCGTTAGGTGTCTTGCCCAAGGACACTTAGTAGAGAGGTGCTCTTGCTGGGATTTGAACCTGTGTCTCCACAGTTATAGAGCAGTGATGTTACCTCTATTCCATCCAGCCGGCATTGACTTTAAAGACCCTTGGTCATTAAGGGATTAAGGAACGTTAATACACATTTCAGCAATTAGTTACAAAAAGCATATTATTTTTAAGATAGAAAGTGTAAGAAGAAAGTCTATAAATGGCTTGGATGCGGCGCTAACTGGTCAGCACAGCAGGATCCACATTTTGTACTCGTTATAGTATTAGTAGTTATGTTTTAAATTTGATATAGTGTAAGATTAAAGGTATAATGCTCTGTACAAATAACATCGAATATCACAAGGGCTCAGCATCTCAGTGATATTAATGGGTTTAATATGATGCAAGCAGCCACTTTCAGGAAACATTCACTGATCTCGTGTGACATAAGGGGATATAGATTCTAGTTGTTGCCTGTTTTCTTGCACATGGAACAAGTAAATGGTTATAATAGATAAAAGGAAAAGAATGTTATTCCAAATATCGTATGTCCTCTAGTGGCTATTTAATCTTTATTGCAGCCATTCTAAATCCCATATTCATCCCGGTGGTGACTGAAGTATAAGCTTTGTAAGAAGTGAGGTGACGGGGAGCCAATAATGGGAACAGAGAAAAAAAAATTAAAGCATTTTCCATTTTGATATCACAGGAACTTCACACAATGAGATTCAAAAGTAAAGCTTAAACTTATACGGGAAAAGATTAACTTCTAATACATGGCCTTTATTCCAGCCGAGCCAGGCATAAGGTACAGCAAATACAAAAAGACTGTCAGGGCTATTCAGAAAGAGGTGAAAACCTTGAGAATGACTGGAGAATTCAAAATTCTAGGTCAAAATAGTCAAACCAGAAAAATTCTCCCATTTATTTCACTTTCCAAATTGTCTATTTGGTCTATGTTGTTCATTCTTCTGGCAATTCTCAAGGTTTTCACCTCTCTGAATAGCCCTATGTGTGGCATTTTTTGCCACTACGTTCAGCCAGCCTGCAGGTAGGATTAACAGTCTATTCTATCTGTAGGCTGGCTGAGCATATTGGGATGTATAGTCCATAAAATAATAAAAATATTTATATATATATGTTGTGGTGTTTAATTGCTCAGTGGGCAGGGTTTATGCAGCATGTGGCTGTGTCATCTTCCAGGCTCATGGCCGCCCAACACATGTTGGGTTTGTTGACAGAGAGTCACTCCCTATACATATGTTAGCATTTTTATTGCCAACTGCTCAGGTAGGATAGGTGTTTAGTGGTAAACACGTTACTCCTTTTGACCTGTGTAACCTTTTATATGTAACTAAAATATACTTTACTAGATCTATCAGCATGGCTAGTTATGTGGCTTGCTGTACATATATTGCAAAAATGACTACGGCCATTATTACAATAATAAAATATCCACTATAAGACATACAGTATTGGCTTATGATTGCTTGCACATGAATTAAGTGAATATGTAAGTTTTTTGATGATCTTTATTACTTTTAATGGCTATGATTTAACAGTTTTGTTCTCTATTGTTAACCCCTTCCCTTCTGTTTTTAAACCCCTCCCACAGGAATCGGATCATTTTTTTTCTTGAATTAGTAACTCTTAGTCTTTTTACTTATTGGTTACATAAGGCACCTGGACAGCGTTCACGGACTTTAAAGGGAAGGTCAATAGATTTTTCTAAAATTCCTTATAAAAATATCTAGGGCCCTATTCCAACCTTGGTGTAAACGTAACAAGAGCTGTCGTAAACTTCCCAGAGCCATTAAAGTCTATGGGCCCTAGTCCCTTGTTGGCTCTAAAATGGGGAACGCTAACTGGGAAAACCTGCGCCTTCTTACAGTCAGCTTTATAGCCCATTAGGATAAAAACATCACTTAATCCATAGAAACATGACATAATTTGCTTTAACTCCATACGGACCACTGACTTATGTAGCAGGTCCTGGGGAAAATTCCCCTGAAGGACCAAGGACGTACTATGTACGTCATGGACCTTTAACCCCCTCCCTATACTCACCTCTCTGGCTATCATTTTCAGGCGCCCCCCCTTGCGCCTGCAGGGGAGAACCTGAAAGGGGAGGGGGATCCCCTTTGGATCCCTGTCCCTCCCCAATGGCTGAAAAGGAAAAAAAGAAGAGAGGCACCGCTGGAGAGGGCAGAGGCTGACATCTTGGATGTCAGCCAAGCCTATGAGGTCACCCCCACCCACTAACGTCATCGCCATATGTGCGATGATGTCAGTTTGCCAGTTAACCCCCTAGCTGTCAAGTGGAGCTAGGGGGTCCTTTGGACCCTCGGGTCTCCTGATATGTAGAAGCTAGAGGGTCAGTAGTAGTATCATTGGATAGGCCTGATCATGGCCTTTCCAATTATATGACCAGGTTTGGTGTAAAAATAAAAAAATAATTAAATAAAAGTGTTTTTCTTTAAAAAAAACAAAACAATTTTGTCTGGGGTATAATAAAATGGGACTTCAAATCATGTTTAAACAGGATGAGCGTAAAACGGTCAAAATGAGCTCAGCACACACAGAGGTGAAATGGCTCAGCAGTGAAGGGGTTAAAAAGGAAAAACATGTAAAAATTTGGCATTTATAATATCAGGACAAAATTTCAAAACTATTTGGTCTTTTTTGGCGGTGGGAGATTTTGGGGATTATTTAAAGTTCGAAAAAGTGTATTTCTTCATATTTCATAATTTGTTTATAGTAAATTATACGATATGATGAAATAATGGTGTCTTTAGAAAGTCCATCTAATAGCGAGAAAAACGGTATATAATATGGGTGTGTTCCATAGACGAGTAAGAGGAAAATTAGCGCTAAAACACAAACAGCGCAGAAATGTAAAAACAGCAGTGGGTACTTACGGACTGACAATGGTAAAACCGCCTGGTGTGGGTTAAAGGAAATCCGCTACGAATCATATGTTGACACTAGCACAAACCTGTCAAATGTCACATGAGGAGTTATTCACTAAGTGCTGGTGTTGCACATACTGTTAAAAATCACCAGTATTGCAGCGTGACAAACACTGGTGTTTCACAAAACTAAAATCCAAAGGGTGACAAGCTGCACTGTGAAGCTTCTCCTATAGCCCTACAAATTATACTTTTGTGTGATGCTGGCATTTGTGGGCACTGTAATACCAGGGCTTAATGAATAATTCCTATAGTGTTTAATTTTCCTGCATGACATCTAACACACATTAAACCTTCTACAGGGGACTCCAACATTCATTATATGTAACCTCTACACATCCACACCTAGTTTCAACCCTCTTCTAAACTCTTAAGCCATTCTCCCCCATAGTTGTGACATAGAGGGGTCAATTTACTAAACCCTCAGTTGTAGCCAAGTTAGTGTAAATTGGCAATTACAGCCAAGTTGCATTTCTGCTCAGTCATGGTTTGTTATCCTCAAAAGTAAAAAAAAAAAAACAACATATTCCAGTTAAGTCGATACAAATTGGGCTACATCTTGATATACAATTGTTATGTCAGGCTGAAGCAAAACAGGGAAACAGGACCGGCTAAGCGTAAACCGAGCAAAAGCAGCTGAATGATCAGAGATCACTTGGTGGTTGTTTAATGCGTAATGAATAGACCTACAGTGTTTCAGTGATTTTGTTAACGGAGCTAAATATTTGATACCCCATTGCTGAAGAGATGAAAAACATACTGAATTACAGAGGTAGATGAAGCATTAAACTGACTTTGTAGAAAGCCATTACAGGGCATAATCCACCTGTGATGGTTATTTCCAGACTTGCTTTGTACATTTGTATTCTGATAAACCAGAATATTTGTTGGTTTACGGATTTTAGTATTTAGATTAAGGGTGCTTCAGATGGATGCTGCCACTCGGAACCCAAATTCTGAGAGCTGCAGCAGACTGCGACACACGCTGGTCGCCTCTGGTCAGCCCCAGTGTGTGACATGCTGCTCGGAGCCAAGCTGACTCCAAGCAGCATGTCTGCAGAGTAACCCCACACAGTGCACCCAGCGTGTGTACACACTGATCGCTGCAGCAGGAAGGGGATTGTGGCTCTCCTGGGGTCAAAGCATTATGGATAAGGGGTGCTTAATCTGTAGTCTGATTACTTTCTAAAAGAAGTGTCAGAATTGACACCGAGGTCACTCCATTCTCTTGTCTTCAATAGCTATTTTCCTTCCACCTCCACCATTCCATCTTCCATTTCCACCTCCACTTATACCTTAAGAAAATTATTTAAAGGCTCTGCTCGTGTAGTATTATCACTTGTTTATATACAAACTACTATAACGGAGTCATTGCACATTTCCTCTACTGTTACTGAGGCATTCCACATCTCTTTTTTTAAATAAAGTTTTAGAATGTGAGTGCATTAGGGAGCAGGACCCTCTCTACCTCCAGTCTGTTTATGTGTTATCTGATGTATTGTAACCCTAAAAATAAACAAAATAATAATAAAAGGTGAATCTATGAAACTATTATTTGAAAAGCCATAGGTAATGCTACATATGAAGAAAAGTGGGATTCAGTCCTGAGGCTGATGAAAATATTTGGATCTGCTGCGCACAGGGACCTGATCCTCCCCGACGAGATTAAAGTGGAGTAGCACTTCTTTGCTACTCCGGGCTTGTGAGTTTTAGTTCAACACCTATCTATAAAGTCCTGAAAGCCTAGACTCTCGGCACTACATACTTTTCTGCTTTACATTTTTCAAAGTGCTCATTCTCTATGCTGATATGATCTGAGTGATAAACACTTGAAGTCTGGGTGTGCTGATACTGTGTGGTTAAGTGCAAAAAAAAATTGCCTTCTTTTTCTTTATGTTATTGATGAACTGTCACCTCTGACAGTTTATCCTTCTTCATATAAAATGTATCTTTTTCTAACACCTTTAATTTTTTATCCCCCCTTCACTAACAATTACAGAGTAAACATCCTTAGCAATATTCCTAATGTATTACTTTCTTACTGTAGCAGCCCTATTTAACAGGCAGGCATCACCATCTGCTGGCAAGAAAGTGCTATTGCAGCTCCGTGCTGAATAAGCTAGAGATTTGTGATTAAGACCCAGAGTCCCAGCTGTTCAAACTGTTTTAGCACCTTGGCTGTTATGCCCGTGGTGCAAAGGATTTTGGGGCACGTTCTGAAGGCCATATGCATATTTCAATAGCAGGAAGCAGAATTCCTTTGCATTTATTTTACCATATTCTTTTGAAGCATTTTACGTACATAAAGACTACAGTATAAAGATCAACATTTCAAAGTAATAGACTTCCTATGAATTAAATCCTTACACATCCTCTATATGTAAATTTCAGGAACTAGACCATAGGTTGAATACACAGAAAAATTGTATTTGTAATAATATCACCAATATATGTATAAAAATATATCCAGGGGTAATATATACATTTACGTTTAAATAGTTTACCTTCATATGGTTTTGGAGTGGCAGACTGTGTGGGTAAAAATACACTGTTTGTATGTTAGCTAGCAAACAGGAGTGATAACATTTGAACAGTCAAGAAGCAGAGCATGCTATGGTGTAGAAACATAGAAAAATGTCGGCAGATAAGAACCTTTCGGCCCATCTAGTCTGCCCAATTACATGGATACTTTACCTGGATTTATCTTTTGTTTAGGATAGCCTTATGCCTATCCCATGCTTGCTTAAATTCAATTACTGTTTTGGCCTCTACCACTTCTATATATATATATAGATTGGCCCCAATATTCACATATCCACTGGCATATTTACCTGCATGGATGCTGTGATGACACAGAACCTTCATATATTTAATAGATCACTTGTGATTCATAGATTATTTGTACGGATTGATGTTTCTATTTAAAAGTAGTCATTTTAACATGAAATTAAGAAAGTGTTCAGCGTGCATCAGAGATGGACCCTGAGTTACCTTTCTCCTCACTGTGGGCAAGATACAAGTTTGTAAGGAGATAGAAGAAGAGAGTAACTGGCTAGCAAATTCATAAGAGGATAAATACACACACTAATACCTAACCCTCTATCAACGGTTACGACTACTTATAAGCACAAGACGTTGTATTGGCATCATGCCAACGGTCAGACATCAAAAAAGCAAAGGCAGAGAAGGAGCCTTTACTTGTAAACACTGTAGTTCGACATAATAATAATATCTGGAAAAAATAGCACTTTTCCCCCAAAAGATAGTCAACCAAGATGACTTCTACACGTTACCATTTTCCAACTCGATGTTACATATTTTATTGATTTTTTGGAAAGATGGAAATGCTGATATGGTCAACTGCAGTTAGAGCACTAAAACAAATGAACTCGCTGGCCTCTTTATAGGGGGCTTTGTAGGAAGTAGAGGGATTAAGTTAAACGGACACTCTAGGAACTATGACTAATCACCGTAAATTGAATGGTTAGTGACCTAAATGTTCTCTCTATATACCCTTTTTGGGGGTATCCCATAAATGTAATTCAGCCCACTAAGCAGGGGATTAGCTCTGCCCACAAAGCGAAGATCAACGAGTGATGATCTGGCTACCTTGAAAAAGGTCAGGAGTGAACACGAGCTCATTCTACACCAAGTCAATGGCTCTCAATATACTCGCACTGAAAGTCATTGGATTGTCTGGATGCTCTCTTGAGCGTCCATCCTCACCGTTGCCATATGACATGCTGCAGCTTAAGAGGAAACTGCATCAAGACACATCCAGTTGAGCGCTAATGGAGCTCGACCCTGAAATAAAGGTTAGCTTATTCCTCACTAAAGAGTTCGAACGAGAGGGAGGATGCGGTGAGGATCAAGAAGGGTTAAGGTTTACCTTGCTTTCTCAACCTCATCTGATTTAACTATAAAGTGCCCTTTTATTAACATGCCATCCACATAAGGGCAGATATTTTTCTGAGAAAATACTTCAGTATAGAGGCGATATGTGACCAGAAAACCTCTAGCGCTTATAGGTTTATCAGCTTTCATTCAATGAAATGTAGCAGATTGTATTGAAATGACTTTGAATTAGCTGTATATAATAACTTTGTATTAGCTCTATAAAACTGCAGCGTACCCTTATAAACGGTGTTGCAAATGAACTTTGCAACACTTCAGAGCGGTGCATTTCAAGCTTCTCACAAACCATTCGCATTCGGATTGCCTTTAGATCAGTGCAGCAGTATGCGTGTTGTATTTGGCATTAAGACATATGCTACAAGCCACTTCAACCTGTCCTTTTTTCTGTTTTTGCGACATACATTAGAAGCACCTTTTCTGCATTAGTTCCCAGCAGTCCTCTGGAAGAGTGAACCCTTTGCAAAGTAATCAATACGTTTAACGACGTAACAATGGATTTTACATCCCAAGGCAAGACAGAATGATCTTTAGCACATGCGGCAACATAAGATCTTCGTTGAGTACTGTACTGATCAGTAGAAGCATGCACGGCGTAGTCCTAGAGTGTTTACACACAGATGTCACTCCGCATACAATATGTTTTTGTATAATTAAGGTATATATTGCCTTTGACACTCAGGACAGAACCTCGTCCTCGCCGACATTCTGCAAGTCACTTTCCTTCAGGTTCTCCTCAATACCTTGTATCCTGTGGATCAAGCACAACAAAATACAGAATTCAGATGAGAACGACAAAGTGCAGATTGCAGACAAAAGTATAAGGATCTGGGAATATGCTGTTACTCCTTTGCTTACTCCTTGGTTTGGGTAACAACACATCTGGGAGAGTAATTGAGGGAAGGTATTTAGGGCCCGGACTCCTGCATGGTCTCTATCCGCTCACACACTTGTTGCCAATTAAGCCACAGGTAAAGTCCCAGGCTGCTGACTGCTAGATAGACGTGTGTTTAATCAGACTGCTCGGAGCAGGGTGTGGAGCAGTTGCACTTCTAAACAGATGCAGTGTTTTTTTCTTTAGTTTATGAGATTATGGTTTTGTGATAGTTAGGAGTGGTGGATGTATAGTTAGTACTCTCATTTGAGTTAGGTTTTCTTTTGTAGTTTTTTGCTGAATCACCTGCAATAGTGATTCCAAAGCCAAGTCTGCTGTTTGCTTCGGTATCTGGAATAAAAGGCCTCCCATTTGCCCAAGCTTCAAGTCTGTGGTTGTTTCTTCCCTAGAGGACCGTGTTGTTTTGGTTGGAACGAAGGATCCCGAGCGCTTGCTATACTACAATGCTTATTTGCCATATGAACCTGATGGTGTTTCTAATAGCAATAAATTTTCCACTCAGTCCAGAGTTATCACACACTGCTCTCAGGAATCACCGGTTTGCTATCTCACAAACATTGTGCTAGATATACCGTTGCCACAAGTACAAATCTGGAGACTCAATGGTTCGAAGTGATGACGCAGTCCACTACCCCGTGGGGTTCTTGAACTCTTTAAATCCTCCAGGTCTTCCCGAACAAAAAAACCTTCTCAAAGAGGGAGAACCTGTGATATTATTGCAGAACTTCAACCCACCTAAGCTTTGTAATGGCACCAGATTGCAAGTAAAAGCACACCACAGAAATGTGATTGAGGCTACGGTGTTAACCGGTTCTGACCGTGGGAGTCGGTGTTCCTACCACGAATACCTCTTATACCTTCAGAATATCTGTTTCAATTCAAAAGACTTCAGTTCACCCTAAAGGTTTGTTTCGCCACCCATGACCATTAACAAGCCTCAGGGATAGACTTTGAAGGTAACAGGGATTGACCTAAGAGAAGTCTGCTTCTCACATGGCCAGTTTTACGTTGCCTGTTTCAGACTGAGCTCACCTAACTCTCTGCTGATCAGAGCAGCTGAAAGAATAACCACTAATGTAGTTTACTCATATAGTTTTTTTTCTATCTTCCAGATGCCAAAAAAACAAAATTAAATTTTTTTGTCTGTCTCATTGTAGTTTGTATTTTACAATACAAAAAAATTCTTTGACACACATGAATGAAACAACTTTGTTTTGTAGCCAATACGCCCTGACAAACGTCTGCAATAAACATTATTACTTTAAGACATCAACCTGTACATTACATTTCGTAAAGTTTGGACGAAAAACTCATGTTTCTTTTAAAAACAATTGTAACAAAACCCAAAATCCACACGAGCAAAGTCGCGAACAAAAGTTAGTAAAGAACAAATACGAAAAACGTTTTCCCTGTATCAAAGTGTCAAGGTGGTCTTTGGCAAACCTCAGGTGTGCAACAAATTATTTTTTTTTGTAAGCCAAGCGTTCTTTGTGTTGTCCTGTCATGGACAATATGTCTGTTCAATGTTTCCGCATAGAAGAATCATGAACAGACATGTTCACATATTCTACTGTGTCCTTCAAGATGTCACACTGTTTTTTTTTTTTTCGTCACTGAGAATTGCGCGGTGTGCCCATAGAGTCCTTTCGTCTGGACAGTCAATTCAAAGAAGAGCAGCCACAGCACAAAATCATCTCCATTTATAAAGAACTTGTCTAACATTGGACAAATGTCTATTGAAGCTCTTTGAGACCAATGTGCAACCCAGCTTTATTCAATGCAACAATTCTTGACGCAGGTCTTCTGAGGGTCTTTTTTTTTTTTTTTGCAAGGCATGATCTGCACCAACAGATACTTTTTGGGAATAGAAAGCTCCAAGTATTTAAGTGCTTTTATAAGTCAGAGTAGCTCTAAAACCTGAGATACACTGCAAGCGTAGTGAAGCAAAGCGTAGCGAAGCAAACATTTTGATTTCATTCCGCTCCGCCTCGCAGCCAGTCTACCCTGAATTACGTTTGCTTCTCTCCACACTGGACAGGAATCCAATACTTTGAAGGTCAAACTAGAGAAACGATTCTTTCTCAAATGAAGCAAAGCCCATTCATAGAAATAAACAATTTTTTTGTAAAACAACTTTTAAATTAGAATATACATCCCAGAACTTTATTTTCACAAAGCGCATGTCATATAGGCAAGGTCTAAACAGCACTTATATCAGCCGCCCGACTGCTCTTATACATTACGTCCATTTAAAAACTTTCTGTTGAATAATATATATAAATAAATTACTGCCAATTTACTCCGAATAGTGTAAAAAATTTTTTATAGAAAAAAGGTAACCCTAATCACATAGCACCTCCTGTGTCCATTATGTGTGTGTGTATATATATATATATATATATATATGTGGCACAGGAACTCTGGGATGCAATTCTTTGAGTTGCTATGAAGTGCAGGTGGCTTCTGCAATAATAAACACACTTATTATAGTGTGGAGGCCTTTTATCTCACTTTTAGTCCTCCACCACAATCCTTGTAAACTAATAAATATATATATATACATATACACACACATACATACATACACACACCCTAGGTTTGCACCGATACCACTTTTTTTAAAGCCCGAGTACCAGTACCGATACGTTTTTTCAGGTACTCTCCGATACTATGTTTATTTAATGTCATGTGACTGCTTTCCAATAAATAATTTAGGATTTTTCTGAAAACCTGTCCAGTTTATGATAATATTGAAATGTATGGCCATACATCCGATTTACTCACTGCACAGGCCTGCA
Source organism: Leptobrachium leishanense (assembly GCA_009667805.1). Classification (NCBI taxonomy): domain Eukaryota; kingdom Metazoa; phylum Chordata; class Amphibia; order Anura; family Megophryidae; genus Leptobrachium; species Leptobrachium leishanense. Next base: position 106,980,005 of record CM019063.1, read on the forward strand.
CACACCCTGACCACACACCTCATCTCAGATATATATGTATACCTACTCAGATACATATATACAGACCTCAGACCAGATCATGCCCACAGATACAGACCTCAGACCAGATCAAGCCCACTCACATACAGACCTCAAACCAGATCATGCCCACTCACATACAGACCTCAGACCAGATCAAGCCCACAGATAAATACAGGCCTCAGACCAGATTATGCCCACTCAGATACACACAGACCTCAGACCAGACCTTTTAAATCGACACCGACAGCCAGAGTCAAAGCGGTGTTAGGAAGCTTCTGCAGCTCCACCCCACGGCGGAGTGACACGATAGTAGATGGGAGGGATCTACAGGACACAGCGCATACGCTGTGTGCTGCAGATCCTGCCCCTCCTACATCACGCCGCTCCGCCCGCGGCCCGTTGGATTTTTCCATCTCCTGTCACTCCGTGCCACAACGTGCTGCAGCTTGAGCGAGGGAGATGGAAAACACTGGACACGCTGAGCGCGTCGCTACTCGTTTAGTGTAGCTCAGGCTTAACACACCTCCAATCCCATTTCAATAATTGGACACCAGTTTTGCCAATTTCCAACACTAATTTGCATTTGTTGAATCATTAGCCTAAGGATTCACATACTTTCCCAAGCTATAATGTGAATATTTGTAGGGATGCACCAAAATTTCGGCCAATGAAAATTATCGGCCCGAAAATGGTGTTTTTGGTCGAAAAGGAAATTCAGCCAGAAATAAATAAATTGGCCGAAAATTTCCCTTTCAAAATAGGGCCTGGAGGCCCGGCCGAGCCAGGGGCTTGCCTGAGTCTGGAGGCCTGCCGAGCTGCCTGCTCAGCCGTCTTCCAAGCTCAGACGAGCCCCCGGCTTGGCCTGGGCCTAGAGGCTCAGCCGAGCCTGGGGATCACCTGAGCTTGGAGGCCGGCCAAGTTGCCTGTGACAGCCGGAGAACGGTCACCGCTGGAGCTCAGGCCTGAAGTAGGAGGATGTAGGTATGTTGCCTACACATACTCACCTACATCGGCCCTGACTCCTCCTGCATCCAGTGTCCTCTCTCCGTTGGTCGCCAGTATGACATCACGGAAGCCTTTGACCCTGGGTCAAAGGCTTTCATGATGTCATCCCGGCGACTGACACACAGAGTGGGCACTGGATGCAGGAGGACTGCCACCGGTGGAGGACTCGGGCCGATATAGGTGAGTATGTGTAGGAAACCTACTCACCTACATCCTCCTACTACTCCGGCTGTCGCAGGCTGCACGGCCGGCTTACAGGCTGGGCCTTCCCAGCCAAGCCGGGGGCTCACCTGAGCCAGGAGGGCGGCCGAGCAGCCTGCGACAGCCGGAGGACTGTCACCGCTGGAGCTCAGGGTCGAAGTAGGAGGATGTAGGTGCAACCAATCAGCCATGCAAACCTGGGCCTGGAGGCCCGGCCGAGCAAGCTGCTCGGCCGGCCTCCAGGCTCAGACGAGCCCCTGGCTCGGCTGGGCCTTGAAGGCCCAGCCGAACCGGGGGCTCGCCTGAGCCTGGAGGCCAGCCAAGCAGCTTGCTCGGCCATCCTCTGGGATCAGGCGAGTCCCCGGCTCGGCCCAGCCTCCAGGCCCAGGTTCGCATGGCTGATTGTTTTCAGCTGAACCGATCCCGAATTTTTGGTTTCGGTATCGGACGGAAATTTCCGTTTCGGTGCATCCCTAAATATTTGAATGATATATTCCAGAGCTCAAAAATTCTACTCGCCTACTCACATTTGGCGAGTGGAAATTAAGTGAGGGCGAGTGGAAATGCACACGCAGGCAGCACAATACATTATTTTGTGTTGCGTATTCTTCAGTGCACCCGTGCAGCCCCCTTTCCCCAGGCTGCATGGTGCAAGTGATCAGCTGCCTAACCTGACCCAGCTCGTCTCTGTCACCGGCAGGAGGGTGGAGAGGAGCTTCCCTGTCACCTCGCTCTGCTCAAACTGGGGTCTGATGACTGGGTATACATGTATCTGGGGTCTGGGTATTAATGTTATTTTTGTAACTTTATTGTAAATAAAACTTTTAACAGTGTAATTTCATAAAATAATTTAAGGGGGTGTGTTTAGGGACAGAGATTAGGGCTGGGTAGGGGTTAGATGGAGCAACTGGTGGCGAGTAACTCTTATGGCCTGGTTAGTAGCTTGGGAGCCTTCAAGCCTTTTGAGCCTTCAATATGTATAAAATCAGAAAAATTATTTGTGAGTTATTAGTTAAAACAGATTGGGATTGTTGATTACTTTAACCATGAAGAACATCAAGCTAGGTTTTAAGACAAATTTATACATAAGTGATGAAGTTTCTAAAAGATTCACATACATTTTCTTTCAATTGTATATAACCTTACTTTTTATATTCTTGTAAATATTGGGCTGCTTTCTTTTGCAAATCACAACTTTTTATCCCCTCAATAAATCCTATTAGTCCCTCTATCCACTCCCCTTTTAAGTTTGGAATTATTTATTTATAAAGTATTTTACCAGGAAGGATACATTGAGTGACTCTGCATTTTTCCTGTTTCATCATATATACCAAGTCATGGAAAAATACGGTTTCATTAAATGCAAAATTAGTATGTCCCATGAAGATTGATTCCCTGAGCTCAGTATCTGCTGAAATGTTAGCTGCGCTTCTGCACCGAGCAGGTGCACCTATTACACCTTTTCTATGTACATTTCTAGAATAAGCAATAAGCTAATAAATAAATAAGAGGTTTCCATAAAACAATAGGATAATAAAAAAAAGAAAATATTGATTTTATGTAAGAATTTCACTTAATCTTACTGTACACATATTTTCTCTTTTATACATGGTGTGAGTTATGTCTCACAACTTCATACTATTGTACTGGAAAGAAAGAGGACAAGACCTTTTTATAATAATATTACATGTTAATGAAAGTAATCATTAAATATTCACTGTATGGGTATGGTTAGTTTTTATTCATTAGACACTATAGATATAAAATGTACAGCCAAGGGCTGTTAAACGTGTTTGTTTACCATGCAATTAAAGGAACACGCCACTGAAAAGTGGAGGCCCCTTTTTTGCCCTTAAATAATTGGGCAGAGACTGTTGACAGCCTCTGCCCAAATATTTTGCACAAATTTACTTACCTTTTGTTCCTTGCCGCACGTAGCAAATTGTGCAACGTAACTGGACTTGAGAACTTTACGTACACAAGTCCCATAGCGCCTGCGCAAGAACGATGGAACGGATGTAAATTGCAGCTCTGATTCAATGCAGCCTCTCTAAGACCGATTGCTAATGCGATTGGTCTCGGAGATAGTGAAGTTGGCACGTTCCCTGCATGCCAACATCACTAGTACCCGAGTAGTAACCGGCAGCTAGGAAATTCAAATTTCCTGGCTGCTGGTGATGGTGTGCAGGAAAATCCTCCACTTCACCCAACGTTTTAGGCAGAACAGAGGAGCTGGGGGGCACTCCGTTTTTAAAATGGCAAGGATGAGTAGATTGTTCCTTTTAAATCAGTATTTCTCAAATCCAGTCCTCAGGACCCACTAACAGGCCAGATTTTAAGGATCACCTTGGGGAAAACAGACTGAATCCTGCAATCACTGAGCAGCAAATCATATCACCTGTGCTGTGCTTCAGATAGCTGGCAAACCTGGCCTGTATTGGGTCCTGAGGACTGGAGTTGAAAAACCCTGCTTTAAATCTATTAATTTCCATCTTTACATGTTGGCTATCAGATTCAATCCCTTTATTATCTTGATAAAGTGTGCAATCTCTGCATATCAATATAATGAAATAGCAAACATTTCCATCCTGAGATGTCCCAATACGCCATCAAGCCACATTCAGTATAGTGTTTCTACTGTTTCAGTACCTCAGCCTTAGGAAACTGCTTTGCACTCTCTCTGAAGCAGAAGATACATATAACAGCAAAATCAAGTTAAATAAAAATGAAACAGAGATTTTTCACATAAAACAAGTATAACAAGTCGGAATTTCTTTTTATTATATTGTGTAACAATTATAGTGCCAGTAATAAAGTTGTTGTTTCAGGAGTTACTGTAACATGTTTCTGAATATTCAGTGTATATTTTATACAAATCTGAATCATTCAGGACAATTTAGAAGGTTGATAGAACATTAATGTATCTTAAACGCAATACATATGTGTTTACAAAAATATATAAACTTCCTATTGCACATTTAATATTAGTAATATCAGCAAAATGTTTTTAGTCTCTCCATGCATTGCAACATTGTGTTTCGACATCATGCAAAGCTGTGTTAGGCAAGATGCACGGGTAGGAGTGTTAAATCCAAAACGCGCTTTTAATGTTACCTTTTGATTGTAAGATAGGAGGTATATCGCTTATATCCTGACCTGTTTTTTCTAGAATTGGAAGGGAAATTTAAAAAGAAAATTATGAAAACTGGAATGAACAGAAATTGTTGACACATGAAGGTCAGCTTCATGTAAGTGTACAATTTCAGTCTATGCATTGAGTACAGTAGGGGGACAAGCAACTCACCTGTGGGTGTCCAAAACTACCAGTGATATCTTATTTTCTCCAGTAACATAATCAGCTATATTCCAAGTCAGTTGAAAATGTAAGCAAGGCATTGGTAAACTTACTAAATTCATTAAAATATATGGAGGTAGTAAGCTCATCAGAGCCTTGGTTAAGTTCACAACAGACTCAATCTCAGAGATTTTATAAAGTATTAAACAAATCCATATTACCTATATAAAATGCAGAATGCTATACGGTATACTTTTTGCATTTTTAATGTTAAGAATTATGTAAAATAAGTTTTCACTAAAACATGTTTTTGAATGTCGTTTCTAGAGACGTAAAAAGTAAATCGTACAGCATTCTGTCATAGAGACAAATTAAAAACTAATTCCAGGCGCACCTTAATTAATATAGCACGCTCTCAACTTATATCATATTAGTACATAGAATAAGGACTACTAAACCTTTGTTTCAACAGTGAGTAATTATAAACAGAATAGTGTAACATATAATAAAGCATAAAATAGATGGAGCTTTAGAAATACTTATATTTCAGTTGTATTTATTTTCTTCTCTCAGCATAGGGTCCTACAGTATGATCATCACGGTATCCCAGGGAGAGGGAGGGGGGCTTCACGCCCAGTGTAGTAAAAAATTAAACAGCAGAGCAGCAAGTATTTTTAAAAAGGAAATAACGGATTTACTAATAATAAGCCAACCTTCAGCTGATTAAAACAATAAAATAAACAGGGATAAATTGATAAAAGTTGAAAAGGATCACAAAAACCCGCTTTCGCTGTCAGGCTTCATCAGTTGGTATCCTTTCAAAAAGTGGCAGTCTGTGCAAAATGCAAAAGAAGTCCAAAAAGAATTTATCCCGGTTTATTTTATGGTTTTAATCAGCTGAAGGTTTATTATTAAATCCGTTATTTCCTTTTTAAAAATACTTGCTTCTCTGCTGTTTATTTTTTACTACACTGGACGTGAAGCCCCCCTCCCTCACCCTGGGATACCGTGATGATCATACTGTAGGACCCTATGTTGAGAGAAGAAAAGAAATACAACCTAAATAGAAGTATTTCTAAAGCTCCATCTATTTTATGCTTTATTATATGTTACACTGTTCTGTTTATAATTACTCACTGGTGAAACAAAGGTTTAGTGGTCATTGTTCTATGTACTAATATGATACGCCATATAAGTGGAGACAGTGCTATATTAATTAAGGTGGGCCTGGAATTGTTTTTCTGTTGGCATTGTGTTTTTGAGGTTGTGAGCACACACGTTCTGTTTACCTATATTGAGTACGTCCTAATAAACTCCATATATTAAGAAGAGGGCCAGGTTCCCACCATTCCCTTTTCCTTCAAGAGACAAATTAAGCAGTCTATTTTGCGCAATCGAGAAATTTTATATTTTTTGCTTTTAAGGAATAGCAACTTTTGAGGGTTTTTGGAGTTGCGCTACTCCTAGGAGTATAACTGCATCTCTATGAAAAAGGAGTAATTTCATTCTAGGCGTTTGTAAATTAATTCTTGTTTTATTGCATAAATCCATATGGCCTTCTAACACCAGTGAGCAGTTAATATTTACGAACACTGTTGCAGCTCCACTCATAAATACCAACCTCTCAGCTGCCATTCCAAGTCAATTAGTGATTTCAGTTACCACTTGACCCAGGGGCCAGCTTACTGGACCTTTCCATGTCCTATACACGGGAGAGTGTGAATAGTATAAACTGCTGCCTAGACTCTACTTGGCAAAGTCTTTCTTCACCAAGTGGGGGGGAAAAAAAAGGAAGAAGACTTTTACCAAATAGCCCGTTATTCGCTAAATCCAGGGAAAATCACTGGCTGTCACTTTAATCAGAATACGGCAACTAAATGATGGCTTACGTGAGTAAGTTCCCTGGTGAAGACATTGATCGTTCTTCTTTTCTGCTCCCTTCAAAAGGGTTCCCAAAAGAACGTTTACGAAGCATGGTTTTCACCAATATCTGTTAAGGAGAAAAATACAATTATTATTTTAGCATATACATGTAACCGGTTGAAAAAAAAAAAATCACAACATAACTGTAAACCAGGAGTCAACAACTTTAGCCCATTGGATGTTTTGAAAGAACATCTCCCATGATGATCAGATACTTTTTAGATTGGATGACCCTCATGGGAAACGTAGTTCAAATTCATCTGGAGGGCCAAGGTTGCTGACCCCTGCTCTACACCATTATCTCCTTCGATTGTCCTCAACTCTTTATTTGTATTATGTGTCGCCTTATTCAATTTCACTTCTCTACGTGACAATGACCCCAAGAACGCAGCCAAGAACAAGGCATGGCTTCCGAAAAGATATATTAAAGTCTTGGAATTGTCCATTTCCAAACCCATTGAAAGCTTATGGAATGACCTTCACAGGAAATACACTTGGAATTCCAAAGCTTAGATGTGCAGTTAGTGAATTATTCACAAAAGTATTCACTTTTTACTGTAATAAGTGCAAAAGGTGCTCCCACAAAGTATTAGTTGGGTGCGGTAGGTGTGCATGCACTCAGAATTTTGTAGCTGTTTTATTTAAAGTGCTCCTAATGGATTAGTATAAATTGATAGATGACATTACAGAAGGAATATGTCTGACACATTGGTGTAATTTCTGCTTTAAGTTTCAAAACCTACCGATCCCATGAGGTATGTTGACTTTTTATATCCACTAATGTGAAGACCATACTACGACAGAGGCCCACAGCAGGGCTGTCACCTTGGACCGACTCATGGAGCGCCGTGACAAAGTAAAATTACCATGACGCACTGATCCATTATTTAAATGAATTCAAATATAGCTGGGTCTTGTATCCAGTGATTTGTTTTAAAGGTATACAATTACAGGTGTTTTGTACTCACCACTGTGGCCAAGCTTGGGATGTGCTTAACTGAATTTTCAACCTCTTCTTCAGTCACTTCCACTAAAGTGCAGTTTTCACCTTCTGTCGGCAGGGGTTCAGCGCCATGTTTAGTAACCCAAGGATGGAGCTTCAAGAAATAAAATAAGGTGTTAGAGGACACTAACAATATCTAATTTTATAACGAGCAGCAAACATTCAACCTTATGGACCAAAAATACAGGATATGTAAATACTTGCCATTTCTAGCTCTTCAATGAGCTTTAAATATTTTAGCAATTCTACAGAAATACTTCTTAATCACTCGTCTTGGATTAATATATAGCATGAATGCTCCAAATAACAATTTTTCCTCCTAGCTACACATTTTATATATAAAGTGCATTTCGCAGCCAACTGTCCTAAAAGCAGCAAAGAAAAGCCACCTATGATATAATATACTCCAACGTCAAGTGGCAAGAAAATAAAAAAGAGACAAGCGAAACAGACTAAACGGCAACAGTACTACATTTTATACAAAAGGTATATGGAAAATGCGTTAAATGTATTTTTTGTATCCATACATCGTAAGCAACCTCGGCCCTCTAGATGTTTTGGAACTACATCTCCCGTAAAGCTCAGTAATGTCTGTGACAGACTCAGACGTCACTAGGGCAGTTGAAGGAGCCTGTTGCTAGCCTCCTTCCTACTAACTATTGCCCAAGCTGCTACCTGTGGTTTGCCAAAAGGATTTCCCATGGAATCCAGGATTTATGTTGAACTGTGTCTTGGTATCCTGGTGGGCATTCCTCACTTATTGTGGACATGTTCTCCATCATGTATATTGAGGAGTGGGTGAGATTTCTCTAGCAGCCAGATTAAGATAAGGGTCGCCTAGTGACTTGACCCATCCCTTCTCCTGTTATTGGATCTGTTGATCTAGTGTTGAATTCATGAAGGGGGTTGTCCCTTAACTGATAGATCTGTAAGTCTGTGTGAGTAAAGAGTTCTGGTGATGCTACTCTGAACACTGGTCTTGCTTAGTGATTTGGGGAAAATCTTTATTATTTTGGGAGTTCAAGTTCCTGCCCTAAAGGTTACTGGTTTTGCCTGGTAACTTAGGGAGGTTTGGGCTGAGGTTTCTGGATTTCAGGTTCCAGCTTGGAGAAAGCTAGAGTCTGACGGAGGAACACAGTCGGGTTGCCAGTCGGTCTATCACAATGTCATTAGGTTGACCCAGCATCAAGGGACATGTGGTTCCAAAATTTTTTCTTTTTTTCCTGTCCTCTCTTTACAAGGCACTTTAGGGTTTATAATACCTTTCGCAAAGTACTATCCACATTTCTTTGTTGATTTATGCACTTTTTTATTTTGATTCGCCCACGAGATGTGCCTTGACATGGCGGGTGGGCTTATGCTTAGAATGGCCATTGTAACAGAACCAACAATTTCACTTTTTGTAGACATTATACAGGGTTGAGCACATATGACACACTTTTCCTTTGTATAGGTTCCGGGGTTGACTGCTAGAGTTGCGTAGCACCTCCTGATGGGAGTGGAGCATGCAATATTTTTCGTGTTGTAGTATTTTTCCTAGCAGCCACCTAGTCATATTTGCTGCTCGCTCTGGCTACATTTTCTGATTTGCCCCTAATGGGTAGATTTGTCTTCCTGTTTAAATAGACCTTGCTGTGGGTATTTTGGGTGGTGGTCCAGTTGCTGTGTATTGTCCATTACCTCAAATCTTCTTAAAATAAGTTACTACTGTTCAGTTGCACATTTTAAATATAGGGACAAATAAGAAGTTAGCACTATTTGTCTTGTATTTTTCTCTTTACAAGGCACTTTAGTGTTTATAATTTATTCACAAAGTATTTTTCACATTTCTTGGCTGATTTTGCACTTTTTATTTTGAGTCACCCACGAGATGTGCCTTGACGTGGTGGGTGGGCTTATACTTAGAATGGCCATTGTAAGAGAAGCAAAAATCTATTTTTTTTTTGTAGGCATTATACAGGGGTGAGCACATATGACACACTTTTCCTTTGTTAAGGTTCCGGGGTTGGCTGCTAGAGTTGCGTATCTCCTCCTGTTGGGAGTGGAGCACACAACACTTTTTCTTGTTGTAGTAGACCAAATTAACCAAGGTGTGGAAACCAAGGTGTGGAAATTTAGGGTAGATGTTTAAAAAAAAAATAATATTTTTTATCAGTGATCCTTGGCTTTAGATTAATGTGTGGTGTGGGATCATGTGCAATTGTATCATTGGTCCCTTTTTCTTCGGCGAGACATCAATTACTGCAAATGTTTACCTTGACCTTTTGACTGAATACGTGGCACCACAACTACATGACCTTCAACCAACCATCATTTTCCAGCAAGATGGTGCACCAGCACATTGGGGACTGCGTGTTCGTGGGTTCCTAAATGAAACATTTCCAGACCGGTGGATTGGAAGGGCTGGCCCAATTCCCTGGCCACCTCTTTCACCAGATATCACTCCCCTCAACGGCTTTCTATGGAGTTATGTTAAAGATATGGTGTATGGAACAAAGGTACGGGACATCACTAATCTGAAGCAGAGGATCACGCATGCCATTGCCACCATTGATGAGGGAATGCTACAGCGAACATGGCAAGAATTCGAGTACCGTCTTGATGTGCTTCGTGCAACTAATGGTGCCCATATAGAGGTGTACTAAATGAGGCAAAAAGACCTTAAATATATACGTCTCATTTTGTAATAATTTTCACTTATGTCTTTTCATTTGCCTTTGTAATAAATATTTGAAATGGTAAAGAGACTTTATGGACAACTTGTAATTGGGTTATTTTTTATTGTAGTACAGCTTGCACACTGACATTTTTTCTGCTGCGAGCCATTTCATACACTTGTTCAGACACAAAGTGCTTAATAACAATCCATCTGATAGAGAACACTGACAGCTTTAAAGACTTCCGTCAACCATTTTTCCTAATTCTCGATGCGTACATTATAAACCAATTTATAGCACGCATATCAGAAGAATTCATGTCGAATAAGGCTGGGGTCAGACAAGCGTAGTGTTCACGTCCGTGATTGCGCCTAAAAGTACGTCCATGATAGCATGACAGAAAGCCCATTGGAGCCTGACACAAGAAGTACGTCCGCACTGAACTACGGACGCACCACGGCCGCGGCAAACGGACGCAAGGCAGGCAAGAACGTACAACCCCTAGAACGGCCGCACAAAGTGCGCTGCGTCCGCAACGTCCGCATAGCTTTGTGTGTGAGTGATGGAACGTGGTCAGACTGACTGCATTTATACGTCCAGCATTTTTCACGGACAAAATGGTTTTGCTTTTTATTTTATTTTCCCGCCTACATCCGTCAAATATACATCAGTGAATAAACGGACTGTGTGGCCACTACTGTGTCTTCCGTACTGACGTCCGTCCGTGTGCACGGACGTACAGTCCGTAGAAATCACACTCGTCTGACCCTAGCCTTAGATGGGCATAAACAACCACTTAAATCTCACAGGGAAATCATTAAATTTGCTGAATACAGTTTTCCCAATAACTAATTATCAAACAAATTTAAAATACCCCATAAATAAATCGGGAAGAAAACAAGAGCTATGACACATAAAAGGTAATTGACAAATCCTCCGGTAACAAAAATCCCAAATACGCTGAAGTGTGCGTACCTGCCCACCACCTCAAACCAGTATGGCACCATGAAAGTCAATCGAGGAAAAGCCAGCTATCCACGATAAATGTCAAATATCAAAGGCTTTTTAACAAGATATAGATTTCTAAATATAAAATATGATATAATACACGCAACCCCAATATCCCATGGCTATACAAACTAGAAGACTAAATCCTAGAAAATGGATTCATCGACAGGTCAAGGATGAAGCTGTCAAATATGTGAACATATACAGTTGCTACTTAATTGGTTCCCTCCCATACAAACATAAAAAGCAACCACTGACGAAAAGCATAAAAAGTCTGCATCTGAAGATGCTCAGATCACTTCACATATTGGGCAATAATATTACACAAAGACAGATTGCACATCTTAAGGCATGACTTTGCCATTGTGGGCGATAGGCACTCACAATATGTGTTTACCAGCTGATCACGACAGTATCAGAAGTGGTTTTCAATTCCTGAATCAGGCGATCGTGGAAAATACCTATTGGAAATCAGTCCACTTAACAGGCAAGACTGGTTTTAGGATGGGAGGATTGTGTTCAAATTCTTTTTATAAATGTTTTATGGCCAATGCTGTTTGACAGTGAGTTTAAAGGAAAGAAAGGAATAAAGCCTTGAGCATTTTTTTACATCTCTTCCACCAATGTTTCCTGAAACCACATTATCCAATCATTTTGTTTGCCGGTTGCTACAGGCAAAATGGATTTTTAAATTAGGTTATATAAATGATTGTGTCTTGTTCATGACATATTCTGACTACTAATGTATCACCTAGAAATGCGCAAAGTGAAATATGATGTGGTACCCATCATTAGTTATACACGACACCATTTATTTAATTAAAAAATCCAAACCAGTGCCAAAATTGATAAATGTGTGTTATTTAGTGCTCACATTACTAGGCTTAAGTATGAAAAAGGGTTTCTGATGCTTTGCAGGCCCGCTTAGCATTAACGATACAAAACATCAATTATATCATGGGACAAAAGCCTGGGCAGACAAAAGTGATTTTGTAATAAAACAGGCTTTAACTGTGCAGAGGAAACTGCTGTCTGATAACGAAGCTGCCAGCAGAGCTTTTATGGTTATATCGCTCAGACACATCTTCATAATCAAACAGCAGTTACAGCATAAAAGGAAATGAAGAAAGAACACACCACGCCAGTGCTTAAAAGGGTATGATAGAAATACAATATACACAGAAGTTTGGGTTTACAAGACACCGAATCACATGCGGCCATATATTGTATTGTGTATTTATAAAGACAAAACATAAACGATATTCGGTTGAACGTTATCGATCATGGGGGTGGCTGAACAGGTCGCCATAACCAGAGAGTCTTTCACCCCGTAATAGTGAAATTGGGCAATCACATCCCTCAGACATTCGCCTGGGCACGGGCGCAGAGCCCTATGAACCCTATCCAAAAGGCATTTTTTGGAGGGCACATCAGGTAAAAATGAAGGTACATACTGCTGAGGAAGTCATGAATGTTGGTAATGTCCTCAGAGACACCACACAGCCAGATATTGTTTCTTCTGGATCAATTGTCCAAATCCTCCTGTGCCCCTGGAGCTGCTGGACCTCTGCTTGCAAGGCCTCAACTTGGTGGGGGAGCACATTGTGGGCCAGAGAAGTTTCTTCCTGCACCGTTTTGAGGGAGACTGTGCGCACCCCCAGTAATGGTATCTCAGACCAGCCCTCCGCCAGACCTGCCTGGATATCATGGTGGATGTACTCCCAGAGGCCGGCGAGAAGCCGTTGCAGGTCCTCCCTTGTAGCAGGAGCAGTTGAATGGGATGTGATGGAGGGAATGAGACGGGACTACAAAGCACAAGCCTCCATAGGAGGCTTGTGCTTTGTAGAGTTGTACGTACAAACGGCACAGTGAGGCGGCCACATAGGCGTCCATGCAGAAAGAACGTCCAGTCTCATGGACATTCATTCCGGTGTTACATCACAGAAGAAGATAATGGGCTAGAGTACGTATTTCACGCTAAAACAGGGACGGTAATGGGGAAAACCTGCACCTGCAGTTTTCCCCATAGCATCCCCGTTTTAGCGTCAGAGATTCCGGGTCAGGCGCTAGCTCGGCACCTTACCCAGGAACCATGCAATACCCTAGACTAGGTGATACTCGCAGTAGTGCTTCAGTGCAGCTGAGAGTATCACCTCCTAGAGTCGGGAAGGACTTCATGGAGAGCTGCGCTGTCCAGTCGCGAGCTCTGCTTGATCTCACAATTGTGCAGAACCGACGAATGATTGCGGAGGGAGACGGGGGATATTTGTCCCCAGTCTCACTCTGCTCCCGGCAGCCTGAAGCAGCGGGTCGGGCCGCCTTTTTCATTGTGGAATGAGAGGTATTGGATTTATGGGGGGCAGGGTGTAGCTGGAACGGATTCTGCAAAAGCTTCTAGGTGACGGTAAAATTTTCGTTACCACGTGTGTGTGTGGTAATTAGTTCTAGAATAAGTAAGGTATTATAAAGTCCTAACGCTAATTACGGATTGTGATCACCATGTTAATTATTGGGTATGCAAACTACAGTAAGTTTGCGCAAGCTAGCGCAATTATCAATGCGCGGATTTTTTTCCCTGTTTAGATTTAGGGATGTAATCAGGGGGGCAAGCGTTAAAGTCACTTATCCTGTCATTCGCGCTTACATATCAGAATGCAAACCTTGAGCACATGCTAATTTAAGGATGCCTCCTGCAGAACACAACAAATATGCTGAGGAAGAACCAAGACAACTCTATGAAATATGTTATAGAGACACTTAGAAGAAGAAGAAAAAGAAAGAAACAAGGTAACAAAAGGTAAAGATAGCTGGTAGGAAAAAAAACTAAGCAAGCAGGAGGGCTATTAATATCTGCACAGGGAATACAAATTGTCTAAGTACCTTAAACTATAACATAGAAACAAAAATGTCGGCAGATAAGAACCTTTCGGCCCATCTAGTCTGCCCAATTACATGGATAATTTACCTGGATTTATCTTTTGTTTAGGATAGCCTTATGCCTATCCCATGCCTGCTTAAATTCAATTACTGTTTTGGCCTCTACCACTTCTACTGGAAGGCTGTTCCATGTATCCACCACCCTCTCAGTAAAATAATGCTTCCTGATGTTACTTTTAAACCTTTGCCCCTCTAATCTAAGACTATGTCCTCTTGTTTTGCTACTTTGTTTCCTTTTAAATATACTCCCTTCCTCTACCTTGTGGATTCCCTTTACGTATTTAAATGTTTCTATCATATCTCCTCTGTCTCGTCTTTTTTCCAAGCTGTACAACTATAACTAAGGATAAACACTGAAAAATAAATTACTTGAAGACAAAGTTTTGCACAAATCAGAAACAAATGTGCTTTATATACAGTAAAGTCACGTCCTAGTTTTTGCTTATTGTCTCTGCCGTCTCGAATTGGATGTCTTCCCGCTTCCTTAAACTCAATCTTGCTAAAACGGAAAAATCTCGTTATTCCTCCCTCCAAAAAAAAAAACCCAATGCCACCTATCTCTCTACGAGTAAATGGAATACCCATTAGCCCCACACCCCAAGCTCGCTGCTTTGGTGTCACTTTTGACTCGGACCTAACGTTCTCTCCCCACATCCAGACAGTAACCAAATCCTGTTACTACCAACTCAAGAACATTGCCTGCCCCTTTCTGACACAAGATACCGCAAAGGTGCCGGTTCATCCACTTGTCATTTCGTGGCTTGACTACTGCAACTTGCTCATTATTGGCTTCCACAACACCCATATTGCCCCTTTGCAATCTGTAATGAATGCAGTGCCAGGCTTATTTTTCTCACCAGACGAACCTCTCGTACTCCCCCCCCCCCCCCCCTCTGCCAGTCCCTGCATTGACTTCCTGTACGTTTCAGGATACAGTTTAAAATACGGACTCTCACATTCAAATCACTCAATAACTCGACCGCCCCTTACATGTCTTCATTACTCCGCAAGCACGTCCCGTCTAGACAATTCCGGTCGGTAGGCGATCTCCGCCTGTCCTCTGTCTACACCCATGCTACCAACTCTCGCCTCTAAAAATTCTCAAGCACAGCCCCAGCCCTGTGGACTTACCTTGCCCTATCAAACTCTTCCCCTAATCTTCAGACCTTCAAGAAATCCCTCAAAACCCATCTCTTCAGATTAGCGTACCGCATCACTGATGCAACACATCACTCTGCTCACCTACTCACACATGATTGAAGCCACTACCATTGCCCCACCAATCCCAAACCACTGGCACTTATGATCCTGACATTCAGTAAAACTCCCCTGGTCTTCCTCAACCCAATCCCTCTAGACTGTAAGCTCCTATGAGCAGGGCCCTCTACACCTCTTGTTTCCATCCTATGTCCATTTATCTGTATCTTGTTCCCTTTGGTTATTGTAAAGCGCTGCAGAAACTGTTGGCGCTATATAAATGATGATAATAATAATAATGTCCATCTCTGGAACGCTTTTCATTTTATCATTCTGATACTGAACAGTATAAGTGTACAACAGTTTAGGCCGGGTGCACACTAGGCGTTTTTTTGTGCGCACTATCGTGCTTTAAAAACGACACACCCGTGCGTTAAAAATGACTGAAGAGATGGTAGACGCCAGACGATGCATTATTTTTGACGCACTTCATAAAAAACTTAATTTTAGTTGAATGAAACAAAAAAAGCTGGGCTGGAAGACTCGAAATTTTAGGTGCGCTAATTTGACTGCACGTGGCCGTTCAAGTGCGCATGCGCGCTGCATTTGACGTTCAGCACGCGGCCAACGTAGCGTCAATGCTAGCGCAACAGCCTTGGTGTTTCCATGACAGACGTCTTCAGCCCGCGTTAAGCTTCGGGCGCGTTATGGGTGTGTTCCTCTCTATCCGCGTAATTATATGCTACAACGCACGTCATGAAGAGGGTCATAACGCGCGCTAATGCGCACAAAAAAACCGCCTAGTGTGCACCCGGCCTTAGATCACCTTTATCTCAGGGACAGAGATTCTAGATTCTGGGCTCTTATCCAGCATATGTTGAATCAGGTCCTTCAAGTCTTCGGAAATGTCTGGCCTGAAGGAACAAACAGGCAATGAACAGTCAAATACCATTAATTAATAAAAAAATATATATATATATATTCATTCATGGTGTTTACAAAGAAGATTTCCATTTATGGCCAGGGGTGATTAAAACTGCCAAATAATCCAAAGTGACACTTTACAATCACAGTTCAAATTCTCACCTGCAATTTGACTTAAAAGCATTGAAATGCACATAGCATCAATTCATAATTAAATCATGTGTCTGAGCAAGCAGCGCTGCAGCAGGAACACAGGTAACCTTAGAGCATCTACATCTCAATGAGTCAAAACAAACAGGGGGACTTACTGGTCAGGAAACTCTAAGGGTTGATTCTTTATTTTGTTATGAAGGGACAAAATCCTCTCATCCATAAAGGGGCACTGAAAGGAAATACACAAAAGAGCAGTAACACTTCCCACCTATGTAAACATTAGTTAAATAGTAACCCTTTTGTATCCATATTTGTAAGAGACATATGATAAATTAGAAGAGAATATTAAACCACCGAAAAGGTTGTATTGAGTACAAATAAAAAAAACTGGTTTCACAATCCTGGAAGATAAATTTACACACTGATTCATACTCCTTATGATTTATGAGCATGTATATCATGTTACCAGATCAAAACGTCAGACATGGAGGCACACACTTGGAATGTACTTAACTCGACATGTCAAGATGCACAGTATAAATAGCTACGGTGGCAGGGAATTTTATTACAAGGGTCACTTGACTGGATGGTGAGAGTCTATACAATTGATAGCATGCAATGAGCATTAATCGTGTTAATTACCTGACCATACACGAAAGAGTACAGTGTCACTCCCATAGCCCAAACATCGAGAGCCTAAAAAAAAAGGAAACGTATTTATAAAGGAGTGATGATAGTAAATATGTCTATAGTATCAGAGGAATCAATATAACTTTAAGTGGTCGATCAATATACATGTAGTTTACACAAATTAAATACAATAGTGTGTTCAGGAATATTGGACCAGTAAAGGACTCACAATAAATAAAAAGGGCAGGATTGTAAATTTATATTTAAGTATAACACATTTTATACTTTCTCGCAATCAGCATGTATCTCCTAAAGTGAACCCATAGTCTGTGTTGTTTCATCACGTGATTGATATCGAAATGATCAGACGTCGAGTGGCAACAGAAGTGCGTGACAGTGAATGTTTGGTAGGGAATTACTCAGACATTTCGTATACAGAAGGGATTATTCAAAGAACACTGAATTGGCTACAAAATTGCACCGAACTGTGAATTTCCCCGTACGGTACAATTTTTTGGCAATTCGTCTATTCAAAAAGCTGGCAATTTGCCAAATTGCCAGCGAATTACGGTGACTTTCAGGAGCAGTGAAATCCCCATACAGAAGTAATGGTTAATCTAATGTACCGGCTGGGTGGGGTAGAGGTAATGTCACTGCTCTGCATGGAGAGAGCCTGTGGAGTCATGGGTTTGATCCCAGCGAGCAACCTCTCCAGTAAGTGTCCTTGGGCAAGACACTTAACGGTACATACTCGCCACCCAGGACATACTTGATAACAAGAGAAATCTTAATGTATCCTTCCTGGTAAAATCCTTTCTAAAAAAAAAAAAAATATATATATATATATATTCAGAGAACACAAAACAGCACCGAAATACACAGATTTTCGATGGTTTCATTCAACAGGTTTAAACTAGCGAATTCCATAGGTTTCAATGTTAAACAATTTCCCTTTTCTCCTAAATATTTATTCAACCGTTTATTCTTTTCATTTGCAGCAAAAGGTTTCTTTAGTTATTCATTTTTTTAGGCATTATTTGGGGAGGGGGGGGGGTTTCTCCGATTTGCTTAAAATGGCGTTCACTTTTTTTCTGTAACAGACCTTTTTATTATTATTCATAGGACCTCATATTATTTCCATGCATTTTCATGCAGTATTTGTTTCAAAATGTCTTTTAAAAATGGCTGTGGTTTCTTTTTTACCCCTGTTCGGCTTTTTTTGGATTTATCGCCGGCCTGTTCGGCAAATCCATCCGGCCATTTTTCAGTGGGTTATGTGACCGATTCAGCATTTTTTTGGATCGATTCAGTGGTTTTTCATTTCATCCGGTGGTTAGAAAATGCGTTCGGCGTGTCTTTTCACTGCACTTCACTGAATTCACAGCAGGGTTGGTGAATTTAACTCGTCAAAGTGCAGTGTACAGAAGAGCACCGAAATGTCGCACATACATTGCTAGCACATACATAAGGAGTGATTCCCTATCAATTGAGCGAAGCTAATGTTGGACAGAACACGTGCACTTTCCAAAATAAAACTGTCCTTATTACATGCGCCACTAAACTATGTATTGCACATCATATTTAAAAAAATATATAAAAGGTGTTGTATCATAAACATATTTACTGTTATAAATGATGACAATAATAATAAAATAATAAGGAGTCGTTCTTGTAATCAGAGCTACCATCAGAATTCTTGCGTCCTCTTACTGAACCCACTGCTTGGGGCCCTCGGCCGTCCATTTTAGTTAGCGGATTAAAAATAAAACATTTTGCCTCCTCTTCTGCTTACCTTATTTTACAGGGAGTGGGCTTAATCCCTGGTGGTCCAGCAAGGGGATAAAACGTGTTTCCTGGGGTGACAGCATTCACTCTGTACCTCTATCTCATGCAGACCATAGTAATCTCACAGTCAGTGATGAGTCAGAATGCATTTACAGACCACAGATACTGCAGCCCACCGGGAAATGTATTGGTATCTTGGTGGGCCAATCCTGGGTGGCATGGAGGTGCCCTTACATCTGTGGCATTTAGACGAGCTGCACAGTGTTTGGCAAAGGCCAGGGCCCTGTGGAGCCACTGAACATGTCATGGGCTATCACCGCCTGGTGGCAGCCCTGCTTGTAATAACAGCAGCTCCTACAATGCTTGGTCTGATAGAAAACATTTTAACAGTATACAAACAGAATCATTAGAGCCACATAAAAACTATTTTTGTGTAACAATTGTTCAGGGAAAAAATAAGTACGTGGGCAGCTGCGTTACCTTTCCTGAAAATATTTTGTGTGTCTCAGAGAGGGTCTCAGGAGCCATGAAAGCCGGTGTTCCCACCGTGTTGGATAAAAATGCATCTTGCCCTTCAAACTGGTTACTGACACCAAAGTCTGCAATTTTAATGTGGCCATCATCGCCCACTAAGAGATTTGATGGTTTGACATCACGATGTATAATCTTTTGATAATGCACTGTTGAGGAAAACACAAATTACTGGACGGTAGAACAGATCAACGTTCAGATATCTGACAAACTGGTTGGCATTATTTGAATATCCTGGATATTCTCAGTCTGATTTCAGTCATGTTTGCAATAACAGACTCCCAGTGATATGCACAATGTCTGAAAAACACATATAAAACTTTCCTAGGGATAACACATTGCTTTTCTGAGTGTTGGAGTAAACTGAACACAAAAATCAACAAATCTTGACTACAAGGGTGGTTTATAACTCACATATTCAGGATAACGACTAGAGGTCCTTTTGATAAAATATACCAAAGCACCAATAGAATGAATGACATAGGATACAACACAGAATGAAATAGGATTCCTACAGACCAAATGTACTTTAACAAAAGACAGTGGCACAAAAAAAACCTCTCTGCTGTTTTATCAAAATCTCTAAATTCTTTCTGGCAAGACACAAGCAAATCAATTATATTGATTGTTACAATGCATCAATCTAATGCCAAAATTCCATTTGTGTGACACTACCAGGACTCACAGTACTCAATCCCTTTAATCAGATCTTGAAAGTAGAAACGCGCCTGGTCCTCTGATAGTCGTTTGGTGGTTGGTACATCCAACACAGGCCTAGAAAGAAACACAAAACAAATATTAAAAAACAGTGATAAATTAAACAAGTTGATATATATATATATATATACACAGAGCATAAACAAATAAATGGGAACTAATGAGAGCGAGCTTCAGGAAACGTATCTCCTCTTATGTTGAACACATGCCATCTCAGCAAGAGTTGAAAGTGGCTGCTGTTTTCTGCTAGCCACATGTAGCCATGGGGTTGCATGTTGCTGCTAACTTGTCTATATTGCACCATTTGTGTTTTGGATTTATTTGCAAATGTTATATGCTAAGGTGTTAATTGTGCAGGGCTTTTTATGCTGCACTTGGTCCTTCAGATAGCCAAATAACAAAAAGAATTGTGGTCTGGTAAGATCAGGAGACTGGGTTGGCTACAGATTCTTGGAATGACACTGTCCTCAAAAACCTCTGGATGGTCACCATTGACTAACATGATGTGTGGCATGTCATGCCATGAAGTTGGATGTAACACAATCAGTAAGTCATTTTGTTGCACGGGAGTGTTCTTCTAGTGGCTGTGCTGTAGTCATGGCTGCGCTGCCAACCTAGTGGCTGATTCCAGCACATGCTGCCATTCTGGGGTCAAGAAGGATTTTTTTCCCAGGGTATTGCATATTGGCGAGTGCTTCAGACTGGGTTTTTTGCCTTCTTTTGGATCAACAGCAGTAGGTGATGTGTGAGAGGCTGAACCCGATGGACGCATGTCTTTTTTCAGCCTATGTAACTATCTGGGGTCTGATGTCTGGGTAAGCATGTATCTGGGGTCTCATGTCTGGGTATAAACGTATCTGGGGTCTGTTTGGGGTTACATGTATATGGGGTCTGATGTCTGGGTATACGTGTATCCGGGGTCTGATGTCTGGGTATACGTGTATCTGGGGTCTGATGTCTGGGTATACATGTATGTGGGGTCTGATGTCTGGGTATACATGTATGTGGGGTCTGATGTCTGGGTATACATGTATCTGGATTCTGATGTCTGGGTATACATGTATCTGGATTCTGATGTCTGGGTATACATGTATCTGGCGTCTGATGTCTGGCTATACAGGTATCTTGGGTTTGTTTGGGGATACATGTATCTGGGGTCTGATGTCTGGGTATTCACGTATCTGAGTTCTGATGTCTGGGTATACATGTATCTGGGGTCTGATGTCTGGGTATACAGTCATGGCCGAAATTGTTGGCACCCCAGACATTTTTCCAGAAAATCAAGTATTTCTCACAGAAAAGTATTGCAGTAACACATGTTTTGCTATACACATGTTTATTCCCTTTGTGTGTATTCTAACAAAACAAAAAAAGGGAGGAAAAAAAGCAAATTGGACATAATGTCACACAAAACTCCAAAAATGGACTGGACAAAATTCTTGGCACCCTTTCAAAATTGTGGATTTGTAGCAGGCCCTTGCAGAGAGCAGCTCATTACCCTCATCCAGCTGGACTTTCCACAATGAGGCATCTTGCTTAGAGGCTTCATTCACTGAAGCACACCACCCAAACTCAGTCAGGGTTTGTAGCAGGCCTTTGCAGAGAGCAGCTCATTACCCTCATCCAGCTGGACTTTCCACAATGAGACATCTTGCTTAGAGGCTTCATTCACTGAAGGTGATCTTACATTTCTACGTCTCACATAGCCTAATGCATTTTCTTTTGATGTATATTATGTTTACTCTGTAATATCACTGTATGTGTTTGTATGTATGTGATACATACATATATATATATATACACATATATGTATGTATAGCACACAAGTGTATCTTTAAATATATTTGAATTGTTGCAATGCTATCTGAATTCTGCATTCCACTCCCTTTTTCTACATTTTCTACCCATTTGCTCTAAACCTGCAATTCTGCCCAATGTCCTGTTCAACGAACCTTAACTTTTATTCCCCCCTAAGTTCCTGGACAACTTCAACCCAATGTGATGCTATTTGCAATCATGATTTCTCTTTCAGCACACACCCCAAACTCAGTCAGGGTTTGTAGCAGGCCCTTGCAGAGAGCAGCTCATTACCCTCATCCAGCTGGACTTTGCTCCCGCCCAACCTCCCCTCGGTTTTCATTTGATATATACCCAACTAATTGATCATGTGATATCGCAGCAACCTAAACCATTTACTCTGGTACCTCTCTATTTCCTGTTTACTCACCTCCAACACCTTTCACTATAATGTTTATCCCACTATTGCTTCTCTTTTCTTTATCATCCCTTCTCTCTAAAACTACTCTCTCCTTCTATACACCTTTCCAATTGCCCCAGGATGGAAAACCAGTGCCAATACACCACAGCCTGCTCAGTTCTTTTAACCTATCAGCTGAGTGTTGGTGGAGAGTGTTAAAATCCAGCCCTCCTACCCCCACACAAAGATTTAAAACTCTGCAACCACATTATTATCAAAAGAAAACTCTGTCCAAATTCCTATTTATTCTGCTACTTTCCCTGGCAAACGATGTGGAAAATAACCCTGGTCCTATAGGTGACACAACCTTTAATCTCCCCACTAAAAAAGGCCTCTCATTTGTGCACTGTAACATCCGAAGTTTACTCCCTAAATTGGATGAGCTTCAGGCTTGGTGTTGCTATTACAAGCCCAAAATCATTGTGCTCACAGAGTCATGGTTAACCCCAAAAGTACCAGACTCTGCCATATCAATACAGGGGTATTCATGTTATAGAAAAGACAGAGCAAAGAGAGGAGGGGGAATTGTTATTTATGTTGAGGAGTCCATAAAGTTCACCCCCTTACAGACTTCTAGCTCTCCTGTCACCTTTGATTTCCTCTCTGGTATAATTGAGATCCCATTCAATAAATCAATCAATCATTGTTGCTGGGTTCTATCGTCCACCGAGCTCTCCAGTGCACTCCCTCTCTGACATATCTCAAATCCTTAATAACCTACTTGCCCAAAACCAAAAAAGTGAACTGCTGGTCCTCGGCGATTTTAATACAGATTGGCTAAATCCTAAAAACAATAAACACTGCTCGCTGTTTAAAACTTTGCAGCTAACTCAATTAATCTCCTCCCCCACTCGCATTAATATGAAAAGCCCTAACCATACCTTGCTGGACTGGATTCTCTCATCTCCTGATAGAATACAGGAGGCAGCCGTTCTTGCTAATAGCTTTAGTGACCATTGTCTACTGTACTGCGTGCGCAAAATTAAGGCCTTGAAATCTCCCCCAAAGGTAATAACCACCAGGTCTTTCAAGAAATTTATTCTTGAATCCTTCCTAAGTGATCTCAAACAGCTCCCCTGGTACAGGCTAAACCTAATCCCAGACCTAGACTGTGCAGTTGAATACTTTCAGGCTGAGCTCCTGCAAGTCTGGAATTCCCATGCCCCGCTGCGTAAAGTGCGAGTAAAAGGGACCCATCTCCCCTGAGTTACAGCTAATTTTACACTAATGTACCAGCTTAGAGATTCACTGTGGTCAAATTTCAAGAGTACTGGTTCCATGAACGATCACTACGAATACCGAAAATGTCGGAATGAATGCACAAAACAAACAAAAATGGCCAAAGCCCATTACTTCAATGAAAATCTAAACAATAACATATCAAACCCTAGAAACTTTTGGAGAACCATAAGTAACATACAAGCACCCCCAGTCCACTCCCAGCCAGCTGCTGTCAAAGTAAACAACCAAACCCTGCAACACCCCCTAGATGTAGCAAATGCCTTTAATGATTATTTTGTTGGATGCGCCACCACTTTGATTGCCAAGCTAGGAAATGACATGCACATACCTAGGGGCGTGGCTTGCGCGCCGAAAGTAATGGCCCCCTGACTCCGGAGCTCCGCCGAGATCGCCCGCTCTGCTCCCTCCGCACCCCATCCACCACGAGATGGGCAAGCCCCGCAAGCCGCCGACCACTCCTGGCCCCTCGGAGTCCGCCGGGGACCCGCAAAACTGCTCCATCAGGCAGTTTCTGACGCCGATCCCAGACTCCGTCTTGGCGCCATCGTGGGACAAAATGGTGGCGACCCCCGCCTTTTCGGCCCCCAGCTCCCCCACGCATGCTGCAGACACCTGGGCCATGCCGCTGGAGCTCCACCATCTCCTCAGCTCCTTGTCCACCAAAACGGATTTGGCAGCCTCAACATCAAGCCTCCAGGAATCCCTGCTGACAGAGATCAGAGGCCTCAGGAAGGAACTTGGCAGCCTGCAGCACGTGAAAACAGCACAGGCCCGCCACACTGAAATCACAACCTCCCACACCAATGCCCTGCAGTCTCAACATCCCATCTTACAGACTATGACACGCCACCTGGAAGACCTAGAAAACAGAGGACGCAGGAATAACATTCGGGTAAGAGGCCTCCCTGAACTGGAACAATCCCCATCTGACCTGAAACGCACCCTACTCTGTTTATTTAATGGCCTACTACAACGAGACTCTGACACTGACATCGAATTTGAAAGACTTCACAGAGCTCTGCGCCCTAAAGGCCCTCCCGAAGCCCCGCCACGAGATGTGGTTTGCTGTCTTCTGCGACATCCCCTCAAAGAGGACATTATGGAGGCAGCCAGAGCATCTCGCACTGTAATGTTTGAAGACGCCAGTATCTCCTTATATCAGGATTTATCACCAGCGACCCTACAATCCAGGCGCCTTTTACGCCCCCTCACCGCGGCCTTGCAGGAACGACGCATTGTATACAAGTGGCTCTTCCCATTCGGACTACAGGTCCACACTGAAAACGGTCCAGCTATCTTGCGATCAGAACTTGACCTCCCGGTATTCCTGGAAGCCCTTTCATTGCCTAAAGACACCATACTTGCGTGGCCGGACCTGACGAGCATGTACGCCCCCTCATTTGGTGCGCCACCGCGATCTCAGAGGCCTCGCCGCCGCCGCTACTCCTCAACGCGGAATACTACACCCCATGATTCTCAAGATGGATGACTTGCATCTGGCAACTACTCCTACAAATTCTGAGCAAAAGTAGAGGACGCCATCCCTAATAGCTCAAGAGACTGGAGATCCTGCGGCCAACGACACCAGTGGCTAGATCCAGAATCGGAGACCCCCGCACTTTTCAAGACCGCTGCTTGTACCAGCTCACGCTGACCAGCGATCCACAGCACATCCGACTTGACTCTGACATCTGCCGCTCGCTGAGGTACAAGGAAAGACACTCGTCTGAACAACGCTCTCGAGATACGTAAGTCTCCCTGACGATTACATTGCATGTCTCCCCCATTTTTCTTTTTCTGGACTCTGGCCCGATTAACACCTAATAGACTGCGTGAGTAATGGACACGGCCTGCACATGCATCTCCCACGATGCAGACTCCTGCCCAGGAGGACACCAGTACAGCGCTACATGCTGAGGTCGGCGGCATGCTAATACTAAATGTAGAGCGGGCCTCTAGGCCCGAGTTTTTTCCCTCTTCTGGTTTACAGTTAACTGTTTAGATAATTATTACGTTGATTGCATACGTCTGCCATTCCTATTTTGTAACCACGTTACCCTCGGTTGACCCTTGCTCCTGCCCCCGAGCACGTGCCTTTGTACAGAATAGTGCGACACGCACTTACCCCCGCATATTGAGGTAGTGCATTGTCTCACTTAGGCACACACTCTTCACCCCCTTTTTTCTCTTGTACGTCTACCCCCTTCCCTAGTTGGTAACATGGCTACGGCACCTAGACCCATTAAAATCACCTCGATCAATGCCAAAGGACTGAACATCCCGGAGAAGAGGCATATGGCCCTCCGGGACTTCAGATCCACACACGCAGACGTGGTGCTCTTGCAAGAAACACATTTTGAAGCGAGTAAGGCACCACAAATGCGCGAACTAAAATAAATACCCAGTCGGCTTTTTTAGTAATTCCACTGCTGGCAAAGTTTGCGGCACGGACGTTCTCCTCTCCAGGGACTTCCCCCTCACGGTCACAGGCACGGAACTGGATCAGGACGGCCGATACACTTTTGTAAAGGGGTCCCTAGGGGGACAATTTTATACCTTCGCCTCCATTTACTTGCCGAACAGAAAACAACACAAGGTATTACGCTCTATGCTGCGTATTCTTGCTGATTTTGAGGAAGGAATCGTACTTATTGGAGGAGACATTAACCTCCCATTGGATGCACGCTTAGACACATCACGGGGTATAACGAGCGTTCCACACTCCGTACTGCAACAAACTCACTCGGCACTCGACTCACACCGCCTAATCGATTGTTGGCATGCCACACATCCCACCACACGAGACTACACCTTCTACAGCCCCCCGCACCAGTCCTATTCGAGGCTGGACTGTATGTTCCTTCCATTTGGACACCTCCACCTCCTCGAATCGGTAGATATAGGCCCGATGACGTGGTCAGACCATCACCCGGTACTACTCACACTTAACTCCCCTCTCGTACGTCCTAAAGACAGAAATTGGCGCCTAAATGAAACTTTACTGAACGACCCCATGATCAGACAGGGCACCCTCCAGACTCTCCAGCAATATTTCACTGAAAACTCCACCCCTGACACCTCACCTCAAATCATATGCTAAGCGCATAAGGCAGTGATCCGAGGTTACCTGATGCAGCAAGGCTCAATCAAAAAAAACCAACACACCCTTCAAAGAGACAATTATTCAACGCATTCACGCACTTGAGAGATCCCATAAGCTCTATGTGGATGACACAGTCTACGCGGAGCTTTTGGAGCGTCGCTCTGAACTGAACGCACTCTTAAACAAAACTGCCCACAAAGCCTTCCTCACTACTCGCCGGACCTTTCACGAGCATGGTAACAAATGTGGACGGCTACTAGCGCGCGCGCGCGCTTAGAACCCACAGAGAGAAACTATACATCTCCAGATTGCGCACCCCACAGGGCACACACGTCACGCTACCGCAAGACATGCTATCCCTTTTCCACGACCACTTCACAGACCTATACAACCTTCCTACAGACCAGCAATCATCCTCCGCAGCTAACATGCACAAATTCGTGGAGACACACACTCACACTAAGCTAACACCACTCATGCGAGAGGCACTAGATTCCCCTTTATCGGACGAAGAATTACACACAGCAATCAAATTGACTCCTACCGGCAAGACGCCAGGCCCAGACGGTTTGTCCCTCCGATATTACAAAACATTCCTACCCACCTTGACTCCCGCGTGGTTGCAAGCCTTTAACACGCTCGCGCAGCACCCCCATGCCTTACCCCCTCAAACCCTCTCCGCCACCGTCACATTAATACCCAAACCTAACAAAGATCATGACTTATGCGCTAACTACCGTCCCATATCACTCCTGAACCAAGACTTAAAATTATTTGCCAGAGCCCTGGCATTACGGATGGCTCGCTACATCCCCAGACTGGTACACCCGGACCAAACTGGATTTATACCAGGGAGAGAGGCCAGGGACAACACAGTCAGAGCCCTGAACCTCATACATGTTGCCGCTGAGTCCCGTTCTGTCCCTTCCCTTCTACTGTCGACTGATGCCGAGAAGGTGTTTGACAGGGTCAGTTGGCCCTATCTGTTTTGCACCCTCCAGCAGATGGGATTCGGCTCCAACATACTAGCATGGATTGGCTCCCTTTACGCTAACCCCACTGCACGCATTAACTTAAACGGCACGCTCACCACTCCCTTCCACATCCAAAATGGCACCAGACAGGGATGCCCTCTTTCACCTTTACTTTTCGCGCTCTCACTCGAACCCTTATTGCAGGCAGTTCGAACAGACCCCTCGATCCACGGCTTCGAGGTTGCAGATCACCGACATAAAGTGGCAGCATATGCCGACGATTTGTTATTTTTCATACGCCAACCGCTAATCTCCCTCCCCGCCCTCCCTTCTCTACTACGAGAATTTGGTACCATTAGCAACTACAAGATTAACATGGCGAAATCGGAAATATTGGGTCTCACCATCCCTCCCCCGCGCCGCACCCAACTGCAAACCTCTTTCCCCTTTCAATGGTGCAAGTCATCTCTTAA
The DNA here is from genome assembly GCA_009667805.1 of Leptobrachium leishanense. Lineage (NCBI taxonomy): Eukaryota > Metazoa > Chordata > Amphibia > Anura > Megophryidae > Leptobrachium > Leptobrachium leishanense. The sequence continues at coordinate 107,008,041 of CM019063.1, forward strand.
ATATCTGGGCATTTCCCTCACAGCAGACCTCTATTCAGCAAACTACCTCCCACTACTACACACCATAACGAAAGACCTCACCAAATGGGCACTGCCCCATGTCACGTGGTTCGGACGCATCAACGTCCTAAAAATGAACATACTCCCCCGATTACTGTACTTGTTTCAGACCTTACCAATAGCTGTACCAAACTTATTTTTTCGATCCTTACAAACTAGGGTCACCTCCTATGTCTGGAATAAATGACAACCACGGTTACGCTTTACGCTCCTAACCGCAGCAAAATCTGCAGGCGGTCTAGCATTACCCCATGCACGCCGCTACTACCAAGCCGCGCACTTATTGCGCATACTTGAATGGACATCAGGCCATGAAAACAAACTATGGATCCCCCTAGAACGAAAACTGGCAGACAGCCCACTGGCCTCTCTGCCCTGGTTATCCGGCACAAACGCTACCTACCGAGTCGCACCTCACCCGACTATCTCAGCCACTCTGCCTGTCTGGAAGCCACTCCAACACACCACACCCATTGCCCCATGGCCATCACCCCTCTTACCTCTCTGTTATTTACCTGCATTCTCCCGGAGACTAATTCAACCGGATCAAGCACACATCCCACACTCTATACTTGCTACCAGTCTCATAGATGGCAATACCTTTAAGTCCCCAGAAGACATCCCACTACCACTACCGCAATCATTCCTGACAATTTTCCACCATCATAGACTCACGTTTGACATACGCTCTTTAGCCCCCCTATCTCAGTTCACCCGTCCTCTGACTCAATTTGAAATTCTGGCTCAAAGACCACACCCACCGTCTCACGGTATATCAGTTCTATATGGCTTACTACAAAACCTCACAAACCCTATCCCATCCTACCGAGCCAAATGGGAAGAGGACCTCCACATGTCCTTCACTGATGAGGAGTGGAATCAAATCGCCCTCCTCACCACCTCTTGCTCCACTGCCACCAAATCCCAAGAAACAGCCTACAAGCTCCTATCTCGGTGGTATCGCCCACCTAAAACTCTGGCAATCTTTGACCCTAACAGTAATGGATCATGCTGGAAATGCAAGTCGCCACAAGCTGACTTGTTACACATGTGGTGGTCCTGTCCCCAAATTCAATCATACTGGCGAGCTGTCCACGACACCATCTGCAAAGTCTCGTCACCTCCGCTGGAATTTACACCAGCAGCTATGTTACTGCTGCACACCACTGCCGAGCCTTCGGATTACAGACGCACACTCGAAATACGGCTTTTAAACGCGACAAAGGCCGTACTGCCCAGACACTGGAAATCCCCTACTGTACCAACTATACGAGAATGGCTTCAAGAAGTACATAACATTCAGGACATTGAAGAGTTAATACATAGTGCATCAGGCACAAGTGCAACCCACCTGACCTATGGTCAGAGGCCCGCCCTCGCACATAACTGCCATACCTTACGCTATAAATACCTGTTCCCCGCAGGTCGCCCGCCTTCTCACACCAACTACACCTCCCCATTGTTCGTTTAAACATGTTACCACTATTTTACACCCACCCTATCACCCCACCAGCTTTACAGACCTTAAATTGTTTTGAAGATAACTGTACATTGAAAGCAATATTCAATTGGTATGAAGACACCTAAAAGTTTTGAGATATGTTTATTAGAATTGCCGCGTATCTATGTATAGATACTGATAGTCTTTTTTTTCTTGCACAAGAAATTGTTACAACGTTATCTCTGCTCTGTATGCAATTTATATCTCAATAAAAATTTATTACAATAAAAATAAAAAAAAGGAAATGACATGCAATCAGAGAGGCCTCATGCAGGTCAGGCCCCCCCAACTGTGCAAAGTCCCTGTATCAGACAGGAATTCAGTTTTAGACCAGTGCCTGTCAGTGTCGTTACTAAACTTCTCCGTAAGCAAAAGAGGAAATACCAGTCTGGACCTGATCAAATACCAGCAATACTGCTGAAAATCAGTGCGCCAGCAATTGCAAATCCTGTCGCACCCCTAATAAATGAATCACTGGTGACTGGATACATACCCAAGCTCTGGAAGACTGCAAGAGTGGTACCTATCCATAAAAGTGGTGACAGTACTTTGGTATCCAACTACCGTCCGATATCGTTGCTCCCTGTAATGTCAAAAGTCTTGGAAAAATGCGTCTACACACAATTACGTGATTATTATCAATATTGGAACTACTTAACCCTGGATCAATCAGGCTTTCGTCCAAATCACTCAACTACAACCGCCCTTTTAAAAGTCTGCAATGATATCCAAGCTGGGATGGAACAAGGAAACCTAACTGGAGCCATCTTCCTTGATTTTGCCAAGGCCTTTGACACGGTAGACCATGGCATCTTGTTAGAAAAACTTAAAAACTCTGGCATTGGTGATCGCACGCTAACCTGGTTTCAATCATATGTATCCGACCGATCACAATATGTGTCAATTTCTGGCAGCTCCTCCCTCCCGCTCCCAGTCACTTGCGGTGTACCCCAAGGCTCAATACTCGGCCCCCTTCTATTCACGATATTCATAAATGATCTGCCCAATGTCTGCAAAGCCTCAACTGTACACATGTACGCAGACGACACTGTAATCTATACCAGCAAACAAAATCTCCCGCAGCTGGAGGCCGTGGTGCAAGAACAATTCACAGAGGTAGAAAAGTGGATCAAAAACAACAAACTTTTTTTAAATACTGACAAAACTGTAACGATGCTCTTTGGAACAGCACCTAAACTACACAAATTGCAAAATCCCCATCTATGTGTTGGGACAAAATCAAATGGCATGCTGACCACAGTCACTTCTCTCAAATATCTAGGTATGTGGTTGGACCCTAATCTATCCTTTGGCCCCACATCGAAAAACTCTCATCTAAACTTTACCCCAAACTAGGTGCCCTGTACAGAAACAAATCCTGCCTGAGTCCCGCGGTAAGAAAGCAGATTGTACAGCAAATGCTTATGCCGGCTATTGATTACGGAGATGTAGTGTATGCAGCCGCCCCGCAAACACACCTTCATAAACTTACTACATTGTATAACTCATTCTGCCGCTTTGCGCTACAATGTAACTACATGACCCACCATTGTGACATTTTAAAAGAGCTAAACTGGCCATCGCTGGAATCCAGCCTGGTGTTCACCTTTCCAGCCTGGTGTTTAAGAGCATTTCTGGGAAGCTGCTACCCTACCTGAATAGACTGCTTCCCCCAGCAGCTCCCTCATCCTATAACCTCCGATTCAGGACCAGCACCTTACTTGCAATACCACCATACATAAAGATAGTGGCTCGGTCCTCATTTTCCTACAGAGCACCACAATTATGGATTAACCTCCCAGACAGCATCAAATCTTCCCCCAGTCTTAAGTCACTCAAGAGCTCCTTACTAACATACCTCAATACAGAATGCACCTGTAAACATGTAACCTAGTGACTATATTTCCTACATATTTATTTTCTGTTAATCTGTATATTTGTGTTGTTTTTTTTAATATCTTGCATTGTATTACTTTGTATATCTGTAACTGTAACACTTTTTGAACCCAGGACATACTTGAAAACGAGAGAAATCTCAATGTATCCTTCCTGGTAAAATCCTTTATAAATAAATAAATAAAATTGTTTCAGGCATGTGATGCTCCTGTAAACTCACCTGGGGCAAGTAACAGGTGTGGGCTATATAAAAATCACACCTGAAAGCAGATAAAAAGGAGAGAAGTTCACTTAGTCTTTGCATTGTGGGTCTGTGTGTGCCACACTAAGCATGGACAACAGAAAGAGGAGAAGAGAACTGTCTGAGGACTTGAGAACCAAAATTGTGGAAAAATATCAACAATCTCAAGGTTACAAGTCCATCTCCAGAGATCTAGATTTGCCTTTGTCCACAGTGCGCAACATTATCAAGAAGTTTGCAACCCATGGCACTGTAGCTAATCTCTCTGGGCGTAGACAGAAGAGAAAAATTGATGAAAGGTTGCAACGCAGAATAGTCCGGATGGTGGATAAGCAGCCCCAAACAAGTTCCAAAGAAATTCAAGCTGTCCTGCAGGCTCAGGAAGCATCAGTGTCTGCTGACACACTGCTGACACAGAGACATAAAAAAGCAAGACTACAGTTTGCCAAAATGTACTTGAGTAAGCCAAAATCCTTATGGGAAAAGGTCTTGTGGACAGATGAGACCAAGTTAGAGCTTTTTGGTAATGCACATCATTCTACCGTTTACTAAAAACGGAATGAGGCCTACAAAGAAAAGAACACAGTACCTATAGTGAAATATGGTGGAGGTTCAATGATGTTTTGGGGTTGTTTTGCTGCCTCTGGCACTGGGTGCCTTGAATGTGTGCAAGGCATCATGAAATCTGAGGATTACCAAAGGATTTTGGCTCGCACTGTAGAGCCCAGTGTCAGAAAGCTGGGTTTGCGTCCAAGATCTTGGGTCTTCCAGCAGGACAATGACCCCAAACATACGTCAAAAAGCACCCAGAAATGGATGGCAACAAAGCGCTGGAGAGTTCTGAAGTGGCCAGCAATGAGTCTAGATCTAAATCCCATTGAACACCTGTGGAGAGATCTTAAAATTGCTGTTGGGAAAAGGCGCCCTTCCAATAAGAGAGACCTGGAGCAGTTTGCAAAGGAAGAGTGGTCCAAAATTCCAGGTGAGAGGTGTAAGAAGCTTATTGATGGTTATAGGAAGTGACTGATTTCGGTTATTTTTTCCAAAGGGTGCAACCAAATATTAAGTTAACGGTGCCAAGAATTTTGTCCAGCCCATTTTTGGAGGTTTGTGTGACATTATGTCCAATTTGCTTTTTTTCCTCCCTTTTTTTGTTTTCTTCCAATACACACAAAGGGAATAAACATGTGTATAGCAAAACATATGTTACTGCAATACTTTTCTGTGAGAAATACTTGATTTTCCGGAAAAATGTCTGGGGTGCCAACAATTTCGGCCATGACTGTACATGTATCTGGGGTCTGTGTATACATGTATCTGGAGTCTGTGTCTGGGTATACATGTATCTAGAGTCTGATCTGTCTGGGTATACATGTATCTGAGTATACATGTATCTGAGTATACATGTATCTGAGTATACATGTATCTGGGGTCTGATCTGTCTGGGTATACATGTATCTGAGGTCTGATGTCTGGGTATACATGTATCTGACAGTTCAGACATTGGTATGAAGTGTTTTTCTAAAATAAATCATCAGTATTCCGGTTTAATTGCTGTGTTGGCACTTTGAAACACATGAGTTGGTTCAGCGATCCAGTTTGGGCACTCGGGCCCTATAAGTTTTGCCATCCCTGGTCTATATGTATCACCACCTTGTACATTATCTGTAAAATACTAGACACGCTGGTATGCCATGCAGATGCTGCGAGGAAACCCTCCAATCTCCTCTGAACCCCACGACCGTACCTTCGCTTAGTTCCTAAATTTATAATTTGTTTTGGGACACTGGGTTTTTCTATAGGCAATACAACTATGCTGTTAAAATTCCACTTCTTTAGTCAGGTTGACACTTCCCTCTTCTCAAGTGGCCTTAAAGGGTTATTCAATATGTACCGAACTTCACAACGACATGCACCGAACTGTGAATTTCACCATACGGTGCAATTTTGTGGCAGTTATACTACTCAAAGCGGTCAATACACCAAATACTGGCGAATGTACTGTGAAATACGGTGCAGTTCGCTGTAATTCGGCAGCAGTGAAATTGTCCCATAGAGACGTAATGGTTAATCTATTCAGAGATGCTGAACTGCACCGAAATGCCCAGATTTTCAGTGCTTCAGTTCGACAGCTTTAAACAGGCGAATCTCATAGGTTTCAATGTAAAAAAATGTTTTTAATTTTTTTTATTCAACCGTTTATTCTTTTCATTTGCAGCAAAAAGTATTTTTAATTTATTTTTTAGGATTATTTATGTATTTTTCTGGATTTTTGGCGAAATCCTCATTTTTTTTAATGCCTTTTTTTGTAACAAACCTTATTGGTTTTATAGGACCTATTTTATTATTTCTATGCATTTTCATAGTTTTAAACACCTTTTAAAAAAAAAAAAAAAAAAAAAAAAAAAAAAAAAAAAAAAAAAAAAAATCGCTTTTTTTAAACCCCAGTTCGGAGGCATCCTGCTTGTTTTCAGTAGCGTTTGGCTCGTCTGTGAATGCTGAATTCACCGCAGGGTCGGAATAATGAAATCGCCAAACAAAAAAGAGTACTGAAATGTCAGTGTCATTTCAGTACTCTCTGAATAACCCCTTTAGTGTATTCTATATTTTGAGGCACCAATCTAACCTCTGTTTTGACTCTGGAAAATGAATAGTATTTGTTTCCTCGCTTGGTATAATGTGATGCTGTACTTTTGTTTATTTGTTCTGTGCATTATTCATTAATAAAAAATATTTGGAAACCAAATACTTGACACCATACTTGGTAGATAATTTCTTGTCCGGATAGCATTTATGTTGATACAAGGCTTTTGATTATAGGGAATAATAAAGTGCTAGCTAAGGGACAACATATATTTATACAAGCAGTATAATTTTTATAAAATGTTTATATGTTTATAAAAACAGTTTCGCACCTATTCCCTAACGGGGTGGCTGCGTAGACCAGAAGTATCTAGCTCAATGTATAAAACATAAGCAAAAAGGTTGTCATTTGCTCTCATGAAGCTACAGTGGCGAGTGCAAATGACAACCTTTTTTCACGATATATTTATATAAGATGCTCAGTTTTGAGCAGTACAGATAAGAACATATTTCTTAAATAGCTGGCACACATAGCGGACACTTCTAGCTCTCTTATAGAAAGGAGAAGAAAGATGCATTATTTCTAATACACAGATTGTGGAAAGAAAGCTAGAACATTATTCACGTGCAAAACATGATATGACGCCAAGCAGAGTTACTTAAAAGAGAATAAAGGGGAAGTGGGGGTGCCATCTCCAAAAAAGTAACCAAAACGTCAGTGCATAGTTTACTTATGGAGTGAAATCATAGACAGACGGTGCTTGTTTTAGGTTATTGGCACTGCAAGCTTGGAAACAGTTCATGTTGTCCATGAGAGGGCTGGGAAAAGAGGAAGAACTGCCTGCAGTGTGGCTTTCCCACTCGAACAACTCACTGCTTGAAGTCTACCACAAGGGAAGTGAGCAATAACGGTGCGTGTGATGCTTTTAAAGTGAATTATTAAAGACCTTTACATTTCTTGGCCAACTGATTAGTCTAATGTATAGATAGCATAAATTTATAAGGAATAAAATTAGAACCATAACAGGTTTATAATAAACGTGCGCTTTGATCGGTACACAGCCAGAGTGAGAGCCAACCATTTGTCATCTGTTGGCCAACTGGCAAATCCCATTTGAGGGGGTGAACCCACGCCATTTAATTCAAACCCATGCCATTTAATTCAAAACCACGCAATTTAGTTAAAACCACATGTCGAATCAAAATAAGACCCAAGTCCCTAATGTGCCACTGTTATAAGTAAATGAAGTTCTGCTCATTTTAAAGGGAATCACTCCCTTTATAAAAGGTCAGCATTTTCTTGCCGACCTATATAATTGAAAGGGAATATCTCCCATTTTTCAAAGTTTTCCGGCCTCCCATGTGACAGCGGCATGCCACAAGTGGGAGGGACTGCAGCAAGCAGATAGCCAACAGGACAGCCCACAGTGCAGTCAGTGTTTTTCCATTGGCTGTTAGTTATAAGCCGAGTGACAGGCAGAGCTGCAAACTGACTGAGCAAAGGACCATCCTGTAAATAAAACAGGGAATTACAATTATGTTGAATTCTGGAATGGTGTTCCACGTTTTCATGTACAGATCTTGTAACAACAGTAATAAGATCTAATATAATCATGTCTCACGCAATAATATATTAGATTTACTTTTCTCTACACACCTATTACATCAGTTCTATAAATGAAGCAAATGTGCAGTTAATTATCATCATAAAAAAAGCTGTTGCTTTGCAGAATAACAAAGACTAACACTTCCTGGGAGATTTAACAGGCATCTTTCATTTAACACAGTATATTCACATGTATTTTACATATAAAGTATTACATGCCCTACTAATGCTTTATATATAGACTACACAAGACGGTAAAATCTTTGGGACAGGTGTTTATTTGTATTAACTGCACCGTAGCAGAAATCTGAACTGTATATCTTCCCTGCTGTATGTTATCAGTGAAGGGGTTAAGAGGAACACCGCTTCATTTCCCGGTGCTGAGTTGTTATGGTGACAATGTTCCCATTTAAAAAAACAGGAACTTTGACAGATGTAAGGTATATTGCGGCTTTCGTTTTACCAAATATACCTGCGAGCAACAGCACAATGAAAATGATACTTTGAGTGATCACACACACACACGCGTATCATACCCTGGGCACCGACTTCACATAAGCCAAGATTAGTATACAGTACTGTGCAAAAGTTCTAGGCAGGTGCGAAAACAATGCTGTAAGGTAAGAATGCTCTCAAAAGCAGAAGTGTTAATAGTTTATTTTTATCAATTATTTATTTATTTATAAAAGGATTTTACCAGGAAGGATACATTGAGATTTCTCGTTTTCAAGTACGTCCTGGGTGGTTCAAGAACATTAAAATGTTAGAGTTGTTACAGAAATACAAAGTAATAAAATGCAAGATATTAAAAAAACAACACAAATATACAGATTAACAGAAAATAAATATGTAGGAAATAGTCATTATGTTACATGTTTACAGGTGCATTTCGTATTGAGGTATGTTAGTAAGGAGCTCTTGAGTGACTTAAGACTGGGGGAATATTTGATGGCGTCTGGGAGGTTATTCCATAATTGCGGTGCTCTGTAGGAAAATGAGGATCGAGCCACTTTCTTTTTGTATTGTGGTATTGCAAGTAAGGTGCCGGTCCTGGATCGGAGGTTATAGGATGAGGGAACTGCTGGAGGAAGCAGTCTATTCAGGTAGGGTGGCAGCTTCCCAGAAAAGCGCTTAAACACCAGGTTGGAAAGGTGAAGGGTACGTTTAGACTCCAGCGACGGCCAGGTAACTCTTTTAACATGTCACAATGGTGGGTCATGTAGTTACATTGTAGCGCAAAGCAGCAGCATGAGTTATACAATGTGGTAAGTTTCTGAAGGTGTGTTTGCGGGCCGCTGTATACACTACATCTCCGTAATCAATAGCCGGCATAAGCATTTGTTGTACAATCTGCTTTCTTACCGCGGGGCTCAGGCAGGATTTGTTTCTGTACAGGGCACCTAGTTTGGGGTAAAGTTTAGATGACAGTTTTTCGATGTGGGGGCCAAAGGATAGATTTGGGTCTAACCACATACCTAGATATTTGAGAGAAGTGACAGTAGTCAGCGTGCCATTTGATTTTGTCCCCACACAGATGGGGATTTTGCAGTTTATGTAGTTTAGGTGCTGTTCCAAAGAGCATCGTTACCGTTTTGTCAGTATTTAAGAAAAGTTTGTTGTGTTTGATCCACTTTTCTACCTCTGTGAATTGTTCTTGCAACACGGCCTCCAGCTGCGGGAGATTTGGTTTGCTGGTATGGATTACGGTGTCGTCTGCGTACAGTTGAGGCTTTGCAGATGTTAGGCAGATCATTTATGAATATTGTAAATAGCAAGGGGCCGAGTATTGAGCCTTGGGGTACACTGCAAGTGACTGGGAGGGGGTATGTGAATGAACGGAAGAGAAATCCAAATCGAATATTTGGTGTGATCACCCTGTGCCTGCGAAACAGCATCAATTCTTCTAGGTACAATTGCACACACATTTTGAAGGAACTCAGCAGGTAGGTTGTTCCAAACATCTTGGAGAACTAACCACAAATCTTCTGTGGATGTAGGCTGTCTCAAATCCTTCTGTCTCTTCATGTAATCCCAGACAGACACGATGATGTGAGATCAGGGCACTATGGGGCCAACCATCACTTACAGGACTTCTTGTTTTTCTATACGCTGAAGATTGGCTGTATGCTTGGGGTCATTGTCCTGTTGCAGAATAAATTTGGGGCCAATCATACGCCTCTCTGATGGTATTGCATGATGGATGAGTATCTGCCTGTATTTCTCACCATTGAGGACACCATTAATTCTGACAAAATCTCCAACTCCATTTGCAGAAAAGCAGCCCCAAACCTGCAAGGAACCTCCACCATGCTTCACGGTTACCTGCAGACACTCATTATTATACCGCTCTCCAGCCCTTTGATGAACAAACTGCCTCCTGCTACAGACAAATATTTCAAATTTTGACTCTTCTGTTCAGAGCACCTGCTGCTATTTTTCTGCACTCCAGTTCCTATGTTTTTGTGCATAGTTGAGTCGCTTAGCCTGGTTTCCACATTAGAGGTATGGCTTTTGGCCGCAATTCTTCCAGGAAAACTAATTTAGACCTAGACTTCTCTAGACAGTAGAGGGGTGTGCCTGGTCCAACTGGCTTCCACCAGTTCTGTGAGGACGGTACTGCTGGACATTTTTTGAAGTCGAAAGGGATGCAAGAATGATGTGTGGTTCGTCTGCTGCATTAAGTTTTCTTGGCCGACCACTGCGTCTACAGTCCTCAACATGGTCCGTTTCTTTGTGCTTCTTTAAAATAACTTGAGCGGCACATCTTGAAACCCCAGTCTGCTTTGAAGTCTTTGCCTGGGAAAGACCTTTCTGATGCAGTATAACTACCTTGTGTCTTGTTGCTGTGCTCAGTCTTGCCATGGTCTATGACCGGTGACATGAAACTGCTTTCCAAAACCTCCCATTCGTGGCAGCATTTGACTGTTCCTCACCCAGTTGTTTTTTTTTTTTTATTTACAATTTTTATTTTGTAAAATGGTCAGCAAAACATCCAACTTGAAATAAGGGCCTCGCAGGGCCACAAAGGGTCATCAATGAAAGCACATCGTAAGAAAAATAACAAAGATTGCTACGCATATAAGTCATCTTAAGAGTTGCAGGGTGGAAATAAGAGACAAGCAAAGAAAAGCAAAGAAAGGCCAATGACCTCAGAAAGTGTCCAATGGAAAGGTATAAAAAGAAAACCTAAGCATCCCCTAGTGGGGGGGGGGGTCTCTTCTGGACAAAAACATTGCTAATAAAAGAGAACATACGGAATGTCAGCTAAAGACTTAAAATTTAATGAGTAAGGGGGAGGAGGAGAAGATGGAACATGGGGTAATGGCATAGGCCATATCAGTGCCGTCCCTTGTATGTTCCCGCAAGTCCGGGGGACCGTGGGCTGCCAAGGGAAACAAATGGCACCAGCCCCGGGGACTCGGGGGGCCAATTCAGCCATCGGGCCTCGTCGGCACTCCCGATGACCCCCGTAAATGCCAAAAGAAAAAAAAACAGAAGAGCCACTCACACGAAAAAACTGGTGCAGTAAACATGAAGGTCCGCAATAAATGTCACATTGTCCCAGGGACACAACTCAACAAGGGGGGGGGGGAACAGTATCCCAACAAAAACATGGTGTCAGATTCGTATCTGGAAAAGAGGTCATCAACCAGGTGAAGCGTCCGCCGGTTCCAAGGAAAGTCCCGCTCCAGCCAGTATTGGCCAAGCCTCAGCTGGGTCGGAGATGACAAGGGGTATTGCTCCGTAGGTCACTACAAGGGAGCCGGCCAGTCCCCAACGGAAGTTGACCTCCCTGCGATGGAGAAAAGCTGTTGCCTCCCGAAACCATTGTCTCGCCAGCAGGGTCATGAAAGGCAGGTCATTATACAGCGTCAGCGACGTTCCTCCAAATTGCACCGTTGCCTGTGCTGCCGGGGTTGACATAATCCGCGTCTTCATAGCGATATCTTTAGCAACCGCAATGACATCTCTCGGGGGAAACTCTGGGGGGCCGTCACAGCCTTACGGATCCGGAACACCGAGCTGAACATTCCCGTCTCATCGGAAGAAGACCCTGATACCTGGTGTGCCAATCGGGTCACATAATGGAGTAGCTCCGACAGGGGCACCGTCTCCGGGACCCCTGACCCGAATGTTTCGCCTGCGGTGGCTGGATTCAAGGGTCTCCACCGTACGAGTCAGGAGGTCAACCTGACTCCTCAGTGGTGCCCGCCTGAGATGAAAGGACAGACTGCTCCGCTACCACATCTGCAGTCCGTTCCTGAACCGCCACCACCTAGGAGAGTATCTCCTCCACTTCAGATCGTACCCCATACAGCACAGCACACCACGTAGACCTAATCTCAGCAAGAAAACTGCGGTAGTCGCCCATTGTCGTTGGTCGTGCGTTGTCTGTCACTGCGAAAGAGGTGGCATCAGTTTCAGAGGGAGCCAAAGTTGAGCTAATACCCGAGGGAGACCCCGACCCTCCAAAAGCACCCAGGGTCTGCTGCTCCAGATTCAACTCGGAGAGACGACCCCGGGGCTGCAGCGACAGAGTGTTCCTGCCAGGAAGGAGCATGCCATCCTCAGAGCCTCCCCACGAAGACATGGGGGAAGTCTCCAGGGCCTCCTGAGATTTCGCCGCCTGGGCCCTTGTTTCTTCTGGGCCCTTTTCTTCGCAGCTGGGCCCAGTGTCACCCATCCACTCACTCTCGAGGGGCCTGAGCAAGCCAGTCCACAGCAGTCCCACTTCCCAGTGACCACTCGAGTTCGTCCTCCTCTGAGGAGCTGAAGCCTGGGGGTAAGGTAGATGTGGGGGTCGAGCCTGCTGCAGCACGTCTGCCTCCCAATGACTCCCTGATATCCTGCTGGCGCCGACAAGGGGTCTCTGAGTCTCCCTCATGTTCTTCTTACTTATCCTTCAGGGTTAGGCAATCCGTTCGCAGCCGGCGACCACCTCTGCACCAGTCGTCAGGAAAGTCCCCGGTCTGGATAGGCCGCACTAGGCCTGAATCTTTCCGGAGTGGGAGCACGCCAGCAAACAATCGGGGAACCTCAGCTCAGGGTGCCCCAGCATGTCAGAGGGTCCTTAGCTCAGCAAAAATACAATGCTGGATGAGAGGGTCGCAAATCAAATAAAAACAGCAGTAAAGGCCAAATATCGGCAGAGCTCCTCGGCATGTGACTGCTCTCGTCCACGGTCAGCTCGGCCCCGCCCAGTTGAAGAGTTTAATGATCAGACTGACAATCTTGTAATAGTGTACAGCAATGCAGGTAAAAAGACATTAGTTTTGTCCAGCAGTGAGCACAGAATGGCTGCTATGTAACCAAGAAGACCCTTAGAACAAGACACTGAGCAAAGGGGTGGAAATTAGCTGGTTCCTCACCCAGTTTTAAGTCTCCTACACAGCTGTTTCTGTTTCAGTTTCTATGTGTTTCAAGCTACATATGAAATTGATGATCATTAGCACCTGCTTGCAATAATTGGTTAATCATACACCTGATTCTGATCCTACGAATTCCTGCAATTGTACAAAGTGTGCAAGTTTGAAGCCAAAGGGTAGTCAACAGCAAGTATTAGTTTGATTTAGATTTTTCTTCTGTTAGCACACTTTGCATCGCAAAATTGATAAAAAAAGCAGTTAAAATATATATTTTAGAAAGTATTCTTACTTCGCAGCATTTATTCACACATGCCTAAAACATTTGCACAGTACTGTATATAATCTGTTGATTAAGATTTTCCTAAAGTGTCACAGACGTTGTCAGTACTATACTACACTATAAGAATACGTAGTGAATGAGTGTTTGCGGCACAAAAAGATTTTGTATTCCTACATTGTTTAAGCCTAAACATGTGATGCTATTTTGAAATTACCTTTTTATTCATGGTATTGAAGAGAAGGCACTTACATGTATCACTAGAGAGGTTATTCAAAGAGTAGCATTTGTCATCGAATTGCACCGAACAGTGAATTTGACTGTATGGTGCAATTATGTGGCGATTCGGCTATTCTGAAAGCTGGCAATTCGGCAAAATATTAATGAATTGCCAGCGAAATACAGTGCAACTCGGTGATCTTTGGTGGCAGTGAAATTCCCCATAGAGGAGTAATGGTCAATCTATTCAGAGAATTCTGAACAGCGTGAAAAGTTGGCGAAATGCCCAGATTTATAGCAAGGGCAGGCACCTTTGGTCCTCCAGATGTTTTAGAACTATATTTCCCATGAAGGCTCAACCAACCAAATGAGAGGCTGAGCATCATAATACAGGGACAGCTGTGAAATTATGTAATGCATAGCTATAAAATACTTCTACCGTTCTGTTTTATCAACTTACCCTCGTTTCACCAGTTCAAACACTGGAAAACAAAACAAGATAAAGATGAGTATTTGCAATTATACCAGCTTTACCCCATACATGCCTAATTTTTCACTATGCGGTACAAAGACATAATGGCTTCACGATAAAAGGGTGAAATTTAAACATATCCATGCATTGATCAATGATTCATAAACGTGATGACTGACGCTTTTCACCAGTTTGGATTATTTCTTTGTTGCTAGCACCTACTGGCCACACCAAGCAAACTTTGAAGCCAGCACTGCCTGGGCCATTAAATATAGGGAAACCCTAACCATTGCTAACTGTTTATGGTCTGCTGATAGCTTGGAAAAGTGATCTTAAGACTGGTTCTTTAGGGGGAAGGGGGGTCTCGGCAGACATAAAGGGATATAGAGGTCTAGGGAAAAAAAAAAATAAATTGACATTTAAACACTTTTATACCCATAGACAAACTAGAATGAATCAATAAGTTTTAAAAATGTGTAAATTTTTTTTATTTTCTTGCTTTGAACTCCGTCATTTCATCTCCTCTGGCCACGCCCCTCAGCTAAGGGTGTTTCTTCAGCTCCTACTTCCTGAATATTCCCCGCCTCCTCCCCGCCCACTACTCCACCCATCAAAGCTTCACATGCTCCATTTCTTGCTCCATCTTGCCCACAGCCCCCGTGCACCCCACTACTTCACATACTCAGCTATTACCGTCACCAAATGTGTCACCCCTCTCCTTAGATTGTAAGCTCTTGGGCAGGGTCCGCTCTCCAACTGTTCTGTGTGTTTAACTTGTATGGACATTTGTTATTCTGCCTCTCCCATTGAACTACTACTACAGAACTTGCTTTCGCTTTATAAACACCTGTGACTGTATGAACTAATACAGGCTGTGCAGCTCAGGACCTTAGACTGGGGAAACTGAGGAATTGAATATTAGCATCTCTGCAACTGCGAAAGCAAAACTCACTCACCCACTGACTCACACACACTCACCCGCTGACTCGCTCACACACTCACGCTCTCTCACACAGACTCGCTCAACCACTGAGATGCTCACTTGCGCTCTTTCATGGTTTTCATACTCAAACTCCCTCACAGTCACTCACTCTCACACTCTTTCTTGTGCTGTCTCTTGTGAGCGCTCTCGCTCACTGCACCTTTTCTTGTGCTTTCTCTGCTTTATCTTTCTGTCTTTCTCTCTTTACCGTTTCTTGCTGTGTTGCTGTGCTTTTCTTTGTTGTCCCTCTCTCTGCAGTTTCTCTTTCTCCCTGTGTGAATGGATTTCTTTCCTTCCCTGTCTCTGCAGTAGCTGAGGGTGAATGTTCAGCCCCGCCCTCCCCTCAGCTCACAGTGCAGGAGGAGCAACTCAGATGCACATGCTCAGTGCGTTTTTTTTATCTATACCTAGGTACACACACATTGGTTAGCTCAAACTGCCTCCTGAGGTGGGCGTGGAAAACTCCAAGAAAGAAAAGCACGTAAATATGAAAAAATATCACATTTGCTTGGTTTTTATGCCTGTCGAAGGAGACTACTGGCCCATTCAAAAGGCATTGCCTGGTTTTAAAAGCACACTAGCAAAGCATGCATGTCCCTTTAAGCAAGATATGGCCATATTTTTGTCCTCTCCCATTTGTATGTTGTGTACAATTGTCTTGATAAGCACCCGCCCGTTATTCTTAGTAAAATAAACTGTGCTGCCCTGGTTTCTGTATTGTACGTGAAGAGGGCTGACAACCGTCCGGGGAACCAGAGTAAGGATTCTGTCCTCAGTGAGTTAATCACATAAATGTAGTCATTAGGTGTTTATGACCTGTCATCTATGGGCCACATTCACATTTGTGACAGGCTTAATGAAGCTATGGCCATATTTTGTGAACTAAATTCCTACCATTTTTTATCTGAGTAAAGTTGTGGAACATCTGTAAAAATATTAAAGTCTTGAAAATCGTGAAATCTTTTTTTCT
This sequence comes from Leptobrachium leishanense, assembly GCA_009667805.1. Classification (NCBI taxonomy): domain Eukaryota; kingdom Metazoa; phylum Chordata; class Amphibia; order Anura; family Megophryidae; genus Leptobrachium; species Leptobrachium leishanense. Next base: position 107,024,214 of record CM019063.1, read on the forward strand.
GGGTATTGCACATTGAGACACAGCTTTGTGACATCGGAAACATTAAACAGGCTGCCCTAGTGGCCCCAGCATAAAAAAACTACCTGTTTTGCTATATTAAACATTGAGCCTGGACACACGAAGGACTGGAAAAATACATGGCTATCCTTTTCTTTCTGTACTAACTCTACCCCATACTCTGTGGAGTTATCGAATAGTAAAGTCACCTCCTTGTGAACACTAGGGATGAGCTGTTCGGGTTCGGACTTTCGAACTTTTTGGGCGTGTTCGGTTCGGGTTCGGAAAAAAAAATTTTTTTTGAAAAAAGTATAGAAAATGCTTAAAAAAAATACAAAAAAAATCTAGAAATAAAGAGACTCTTTACTGCAGAATATTATAAGCAACGGTTTATTAGATATTGAATTAAAAACTAATGTGTACGTGGAAAGATTATCAACTCTAAATGACCTCTGTTCACAAACGGGCATAACACCAGGTGTTTTTAGTCTGGTAATCAATTTGATACATTGTACACTATTTGTACTGAGGGTGGGGTGGTGTCTGCTTCCGATTGAGATTTGATAATTAATTTCCCTAAAACATCCTAATATGCTGTATTTAACTGGTGTTTGAAAAAAATCTAAAGCAATGTTATTTTTCACCTCAGGATTAAACATTCACAGGGTTATTCAGAGAGCGGTGAAAAGCAGGAGAATAACTGGAGAAGTGAAAATTATAGGTCAAAATAGCCAAACCAGAAAAATTCTCCCATTTATCTCACTTTGCAAATCGGCTATTTGGTCTAGATCAGGGGTCAGCAACCTTGGCTCCCTGATGTTTTTGGAACTACATTTCCCATGTGGTTCAGTCAGCCTAATGGGTGACTGAGCATTGTGGAATATGTAGTTCCCAAAACATAAGGGAGCCAAGGTTGCTGACCCCTGGTCTAGATTGTTCTCTTCTCTTGCCAGTTCTCCTGGCTTTCACCTCTCTCTCAGGGTTGTTCAGAGAAAGGTGAAAACCAGGAGAATGGCAGGAAAAGAGAACAATCTGGACCAAATAGCCGATTTGGAAAGTGAGATAAGGCTAGGGTCAGACTAACGCATTTTTCGCAGCGACCGTCAAAAAGTGCGTCCGAACGCATTGCCGTATTTTTTCACGGATTGCGCGAAAACGGTCATACGATGCGCATTTTTGTGCGTGATTTTTTACGGATCCAAACCAGGAAACTTTGGGTGTCTGGACGTTATGTTGGCCGGACATGAGCAGGGTCTGACGTCTCCAAATCACGCACACACGCCGCTAGTGGACGCAGCGTACTCTGTACGTCTGTACTAGCGGTTCTACGTTCTCGAAAAAATGCGTTCATTTTCCACTTGCGTTGCGCAGCCGGACTTTCGTGCGACCGTACTTCGTATATTGGCCGTCATTGCCCGTCATTTGCTGCTAGTGCGGCCGTGATTAAGTGCGCCTAAACGCACGTTAAAAATTCGCTAGTCTGACCCTAGCCTAAATGGGAGAATTTTTCTGGTTTGGCTATTTTGACCTAGAATTTTCCATTCTCCAGTCATTCTCCTGCTCTTCACCGCTCTCTGAATAACCCTGACAGGGTTATTCAGAGAAAGGTGAAACTCAGGAGAATGACTGGAGAATGGAAAATTCTAGGTCAAAATAGCGAACCAGAAAAATTCTCCTATTTATCTCACTTTCCAAATCGGCTTTTTGGTCTAGAAGTTTCCATTCTCCTGCTTTTCACCGCCAAAAAATCAGTAAACTTTTTCTGCGTGTCCGAAAATGTCTCCTCTTTTCATACAGACTGCCGCCCCAAGCAGTTGTTTATGGATAGATTAAAGGAAAAGCATTTACCGTCATTTGAAATGTCATTTTTTGGTTTTTACATATTTCTATACATCCTAGAAATCCGCCACTTCACGGGCAGGTTATGGGGACCTCCTAGGCACGATATCTGAAGGAATTTTTCATTTTTATTTTTAACCCTTATTTCATGGAAAACTCACTGTTCCTTTAAAAACTTTTTTTTTTAAACTTTTTGTCCTGGTTTCCTGTCCCCCAGGGCACTACCCGGACCCCCATACACCTTTTATGGCAAATATGTAGCATATATGCCCTCTTGGAGGGCACTCCAAAAACTGAATTTTCAGCCCCATTGACTTGCATGGGGGTTCGGGTTCGGGTCCGGTCCCGAACAAACGGGAAGTTAGGGTTCGGGCTCGAATCGAACTCGGGGAGTGTTCGGCTCATTCCTAGTGAACACATCTAAAATGATTCAATATAAATGACGCCGCTTCCAAAAAAGATGCTAAAATTCGGACGCTTCTGAACTAGACGTCTCACATAGTTTTCAGAAGTGATCAAAAGGATTTTGAGAGCAATTCTGGGAGCAGTTGAATTGGAGCGCTTTCAATGGCATTTTTTGTTTTGTTTTTAAATCGGCGACTAAATTGTTGCATTTCTTTTTAAAACCATCCACAAGGTGGTGGTGTTCTGATAGCAAATCCTTTGTGTAGTAGGTAGGAGCAGTTATGCTTGTGATACACTTATGCCGGAGAAAAGAACCAGATACATTTGTTGGGCACGACTGTATACTAAGAAATCCTCTTTAAAATTATTACAAGAAGCCTATGTTAATGGGGAGGTGATTTTACACTATAAAAGCTGGATATATAACGTGCATTTTGTTTCTAAGAATTTATTTTGTGGGGGAATCAAATGACCCAACTTTCACATGCATGTACTCATTACAGTCTTAAGATTGCGGGATGGAGACGGTTTTCTCTCAGTTCTTTGTTCTCTGATCTCACACAGAAGTAAAAGACGCTTACATACCCATATATAGATGATCCTCGCTGGGGTCATCCAGCACCTAGCAACAGAAGAGAAAGACTGATATGAGCTATATGAAAAGTAAACTTACATTCCCCTCTACTTGGTAAATGCGCTGTATATTAACAGGCTGTGAGGAGAGCAATTTAACTCTTCTGTTGTCAGCAGCAAAAATACAGTTGCACTTATTCAGCCGCCTTTGGTTCCATTGCTTTTTTTTTTGAGAAAGGATTTTTACCAGGAAGGATACATTGAGATTGCTCTCGTTTTCAAGTATGTCCTGGGTGGCGAGTATGTACCGTTAGGTGTCTTGCCCAAGGACACTTACTGGAGAGGTGCTCCTGGGGATCGAACCCATGTCTCCACAGGTTCTCTCCAAGCAGAGCAGTGATGTTACCTCTACTCCACCCAGCCGGTATGTGTTATCCCCACATATTTTCACGCAGCATTTGTCAAGAACATGTGGATGAAAACTCTAGAAGCCAAAAGGTAGAACAAAATCTGGCATTACAAACAACTAAGGCCTGGTGTGAAAAACTCTAAAGAGGTTATTCACTAACCTAGGAATTGGCCCCGAATTGCATGGAATTGTGTATTTCACAGTTTAGTGCAATTTCAGGGCAAGTAGTCTTTTCACTAATCTGTGAATTCGCCAAATACAGGTGAACTGACCGCGAAATACGGTGCAATTCGTCAGCACTGAAATTGTCCCATAGTAGACTATCCCAGGACATACTTGAAAACGAGAGAAATCTCAATGTATCCTTCCTGGTAAAATCCTTTATAAATAAATAAATAAAATGTCTTCTATGCACAGAATGTCTTATTGCACCGAAATTCCAGCGAACCTCCCACATATCAATTCACAGGTTTAAACAGGCAAAACCCATAGGTTTCAATGTAAAAAAGTAATCTTTTTTTATTTCTTTTAAATACCATTATTTTTTGCAAAAACCCTTTTTTTATTTTTTAAAAGACCATTTATTTAGACACATTTTTATTGATTTATAATCCTAATAGGAGACTTCCTTTTTTTTTTTATTGTTCAGTGAAATTCGTTGGTTAACGGCGCAATCGGGATATTTTGCCGACTTCCGATAACTGATCCGGCGACTACATTTTTGGCAAAATACGGTGACCATTCTCTAAATAGTGAATTCCTAGCATTTTCGGTGAAAAGAAATCGCCGAAATGCCACGAAACACAGATCCCTGAAGTGTCGAGAATATTTTTATGGCCTACCACTATTTTATGGGCACTAACTGAGGAAACAATTATGTGAAACGTATATATATATATATATTTTTATAAAAAACAGCTGAGAATAAAGTGCAACATTGGAATTTCTTGTGATTTTCTGGCTCCCAATAGCTCTGCGCTTCCTATTCAATGTATAGGAATTGTAAATATACAGTAACCTGCCTTTAGAGTCATGCCACAAATAAGGTTTGCAGCTCGACTGGAATAGGAGGTGTGCTGCTGTTAATATTAATGAGTGGAGCTCTTAGGCCAGGGTCAGACAAGTGTCTTTGAGAGCGGAAGGAACGTCCATTAGAGTGGACGTCCTTCCACTCTGGCGCCCGTCTGACCACCTCGCTGAGCCCAATTAGTGCGCTCAGCGCTGCAAGGCTCAATCCTACTACGGAGGATTGCGCTTTGCAGCCTCATCCATCGTGTATCTAGCATTTTGACTGGGAGGCTTTCTGCGCGCTACAGGGTATGACCGGCCCCGTCGAAGCACCACAATGCCACACCTAGTGCGCTCGCCTCACCCTGGCCTAATAAGTAATGGTTCACTTATTAAAGCCAAAGGCTCAAGTGAAATAGGGCCCCCAGTCTTGTTCTACAAATCTTCCTCATTTCCTCCATCGATTGTCAATTTTCAATACAACTTCCTGGCATCCAGCGTTAAGGACGAAAATACATTTGGATCTCTCTTAAAATAAATATATATATATATATATATATATAAAAAAAGGAAGCTGGCCAATTCTGAAATGATCTGCATAGGACAGATTCAGTTTTTGTGCTGTGGTGCTATAGATGGTGTATATTTATTTCTATAGACATAACCGCTTTAAGCTGTGCAAAATCTTAATTTGTCAAAGTATACCGAGGCAAACCATGACAAAGAAAACATTTATACGCCCTCACCAGAGTCATTTATAGAATTATGTGAATGCAGGATCTTCTATATTAGTATAAATATACCTTAGACAGAAAGAATTTCTTTCTTATTCTCTATCTTTGCAAACTGCGATCAGCTAGGTGTCTGAACATCATGCTCTAAAGAAGAAGAACAGACCAAATATGATCCAGAGGCAATAAACAGCCTATTACAGGAGTCCACGAATATTTGCATATGATTGATTACGAAGAAATGGCTTGTGCTCAGTTTAATGTTTATCCCCATAACTTTATTTTCCATCTTAACAGCCAAGTAAGTAGCCGATATGTTTTAAGACCTGTCTGTGAATTTTATTTTTATTTCCCTCTTTAATCTTGCAAGCTCTGGCAAGCATCATTGCGCCTGGTGAATGTAACTGCCGTTAATAAAAGAAATATTTATCCATGAATGAATTAGCACAGGCCTTGAAACATTTACAGAGTTACAGAAAAATCCAGATTTTGAAGGGGGAAAAAAAAAGACTGACTAAAAAAACAAAACAACAAACTTTGAGCATTTCCAACCTTAAGAGAGGAATAAACGTTTGATTTGGATCATTGCTTGGGTTGACGAATGGACATAAAATGGCCTATTTATCAAGTGGCAAAGAGGTGAAAATATTCAGACTGAATGAATACTAGAATTGGGGAACAAAAATGTCCAAATTCACCTTAAAATTTTGGTCTAAAAGTTTTTTAATTTACTGCAACACTTCACAAATGTGCTGCTTATTGCGTTACAAAATATCGTAAATATATACACATACATACGTATACACTCCCAGATATACAGCATCATAAAACCACCAGGAAATCTATACATGGGATGTGATAATACTATGTAACTGGCAGAATTATTTGGTACTTATTGCTCACACAACGAGAGGTGACAGAGAGAAAGCTATAGAAAAAGAAAGTGGCAGGGGGGCTAAATATAAGACTAAAAACAGGGATCAGGTGGGATATAAGACAAGAGAAAAGGCAACAGAAATAGGGAAAAGACCTTTGCTACAGTGAAATGTACCAGAAACAGGGATAAAGCTGTATTACCAGAGACAAAGAAATACATTGCAATGGGAGATAATACTTACCATTTATTTTGGTTAACATTCACCAAAAAAAGGATTGACAAGAAGAGAGACATGGAGAGCAGAAAGACATGAAGAGCAGAAAGACATGGAGAGCAGAAAGACATGGAGAGCAGAAAGACATGGAGAGCAGAAAGACATGGAGAGCAGAAAGACATGGAGAGCAGAAAGACATGGAGAGCAGAAAGGGACTTAAACAATTTCACTTTGGATGAGGCGAGTAGTATTTTTCCTTTCGGGTGTATGCGATTACTTTAAAAGGTAATAATACAGCGTTTATTTTCCACGAATATATGTATTAAAATGGTTTACTGCATCAGCTTACTTTCCAAAACCTCTTGACAATAGAACAGTTAATAACACAATCCTCTCCAATTTGTAGATGCTACTTTATTCACCTCAAAATTATTCATAACAGTCTATTACACTGGGGAATATGGAACAATTCCTTATTTTAAAACTAGGATAATCATGCATCACTTATTCAGACTTTGCATACATTGTATCCAGTTTGAACGTTTCCATGGAAACCAAGTGAAGGATCTGCTGTGTGTCCCCTGAACTAGATTCATAATTAACCCCCAAATGCCCTTCAGTAATGGAGTGGCCATATTTTCTACCGCAGTGGTTATATATTGCCCCAGCTCATATGGTTATATATTGTCCCAGGCCAGCTCATATGGATATATTTGCCCCCAGCTCATAAGGATATATTTGCCCCAGCACACATGGATATATATTGCCCCAGCTCACACATGGATATATATATTGCCCCAGCTCATATGGATATATATAGCCCCAGCTCATATGGATATATATAGCCCCAGCTCATATGGATATATATAGCCCCAGCTCATATGGATATATATTGCCCCCAGCTCATATGGATATATATTGCCCCCAGCTCATATGGATATATATTGCCCCCAGCTCATATGGATATATATTGCCCCCAGCTCATATGGATATATATTGCCCCAGCTCACACATGGATATATATATATTGCCCCCAGCTCATATGGATATATATAGCCCCAGCTCATATGGATATACATAGCCCCAGCTCATATGGATATATATATAGCCCCAGCTCATATGGATATATATAGCCCCAGCTCATATGGATATATATTGCCCCCAGCTCATATGGATATATATTGCCCCCAGCTCATATGGATATATATTGCCCCCAGCTCATATGGATATATATTGCCCCAGCTCATATGGATATATATTGCCCCAGCTCACACATGGATATATATATTGCCCCCAGCTCATATGGATATATATTGCCCCCAGCTCATATGGATATATATTGCCCCCAGCTCACACATGGATATATTGCCCCCTGCTGACATGGATATATTTGCCCACAGCTCACATGGATATATTGCCCCGGCCAGCTCATATGGATATATATTGCCCCCAGCTCATATGGATATATATTGCCCCCAGCTCATAAGGATATATATTGCCCCCAGCTCATAAGGATATATATTGCCCCCAGCTCACACATGGATATATATATTGCCCCCAGCTCATAAGGATATATATTGCCCCACCTCATATGGATATATATTGCCCTGAGCTCATATGGATATATATTGCCCCACCTCATATGGATATATATTGCCCCCAGCTCATATGGATATATATTGCCCCCAGCTCATATGGATATATATTGCCCCCAGCTCATATGGATATATATTGCCCCCAGCTCATATGGATATATATTGCCCCCAGCTCACACATGGATATATTGCCCCCAGCTCACACATGGATATATTGCCCCCTGCTGACATGGATATATTTGCCCACAGCTCACATGGATATATTGCCCCAGGCTAGCTCATATGGATATATTGGCCCCAGCTCACATGGATATATTTGCCTCAGCTCACATGGATATATTTGCCTCAGCTCACATGGATATATTTGCCTCAGCTCACATGGATATATTGCCCCAGGCCAGCTCATATGGATATATTGCCCCCAGCTCACATGGATATATTTGCATGTTCCTGTTTGTTGCCTCTAGGTTTCGTTCAGTAGCAACCTTTTACTTTTTGCTGTGTACATGTTTTGTACGTATACTGTGCATTCAGGTCCACAGTATGTTAAAGGGTGTTAAAGCCTTATTTACACATCTCAGCAATGGCTATTATCGACTACCTTAAAATTACTTGGGCAAGATGTTTCCTCTGTTCTTAATCTTTCAAGATTCTTTTCTTTCAGGAATAGTACCAGAGGATTGGAGAAAAGCTGACGTGATCCCTATATTTAAGAAAGGTTTAAAATTTGTGCCTGGGAATTATAGACCTGTGAGCTTAACATCTGTGGCTGGGAAAGTATTTGAGGGGTTACTAAGGGATAATATTCAGGAATTTATTGGGAGGTATAATGTAATTGGAAAAAATCAGCATGGTTTCATGAAACACAGATCATGTCAGACTAACCTAATTACGTTCTATGAGGAAGTAAGTAGAAGTATAGATCAGGGGGTCGCAGTGGATGTGATTTACTTAGATTTTGCCAAAGCTTTCGACACAGTTCCACACAAAAGGTTACTACTTAAATTAAGAAAAAATGGTGTAGATGAAAATACTTGTTGTTGGATAGAAAACTGGCTAAAAGATAGGGTACAGAGAGTGGTCATAAATGGTACATTTTCAAGATGGACACCAGTGGTAAGTGGTGTCCCTCAGGGGTCTGTTATAGGACCAATACTATTCAATTTATTTATAAATGACCTTGAGATAGGCATTGAAAGTCATGTATCAGTGTTTGCAGATGACACAAAGCTAGGAAAAGTAATACAATGTGAGCAGGATGTTACTTCGCTGCAGAGGGATTTAGATATATTGGGGGACTGGGCACTTAAATGGCAGATGAGATTTAATCTAGATAAATGTAAAGTTATGCACTTTGGAGTGAAGAACACACAAGCAATTTATACCCTAAATGGTACGGAGTTAGGGAAATCCAAGCAGGAGAAGGATTTGGGAATAATCATAGACTTCAAACTAAGTAACAATGTGCAATGTCAAACAGCAGCCGCCAAGGCCAGCAAAGTACTGGCATGCATTAAAAGGGGAGTTCACTCACGGGATGAAAACATAATTTTGCCTCTGTATAAATCAATGGTCAGGCCGCACCTTGAATATGCCGTGCAATTTTGGGCACCTGTCTTAAAAAAAGATATTATATCGTTAGAAAAAGTGCAGAGACGGGCAACTAAATTAATAAGGGGGATGGAAGGGTTAAGTTATGAGGAAAGACTAACAAGCTTAAACCTGTTTAGTTTAGAGAAAAGGCGCCTTAGAGGGGATCTGATAACCTTATATAAATATATACGGGGCCATTATCAACCATTGTCTGATAACCTATTCATTAACAGGACTATACATAGGACAAGGGGTCATCCATTTAGACTGGAAGAAAGAAAATTTAGCTTAAAGCATAGGAAGGGTTATTTTACGGTGAGAACAATCAAGCTGTGGAATTCTCTGCCTGTTGAGGTGGTTGGGTCAGAGTCTGTACAGACTTTTAAAAAACGACTGGATGACTTCCTGCAGACACAGAATATTAAGGGTTATAATATTTAATATGTGGGTAAAAGCTTCTTGATCCAAGGAGAAATCTGACTGCCATTCTGGGGTCAAGAAGGAATTTTTTCCCAGTATGTTGCATATTGGCAAGCATTCAGACTGGGTTTTTTGCCTTCTTTTGGATCAACAGCAGTAGGTTATGTGGGAGAGGCTGAACCCGATGGACGCATGTCTTTTTTCAGCCTATGTAACTATGTAACTATGTAACTGTGTAAGATTTTACCTCAATCAGCTTGACCACGTTTGGGTGATCAAGCTTCTTCAGAATTGCTATTTCCTGGTACACTCTCTCAATTGGTCCCATGGCATGTGCACCACCTTCTGCAACTGGTTTAGCACCTCTTGGAGGAGGGCGACCTAAAAAATAAAATAATACAACAGTAAACTTTGCAGAGATCAGGAAACTCCATTATTTAGCCATAAGTGGTAAAAAAAAAAAAGAGGACCGGGTGACAAGCTGCAGAATAGAACCCCCCCAGAAATCAGACATTTGTCTCCCAGAAATCAGACATGTCACATTTGATACATTGAATTTTGGGCCGGGAAATACAGACTGTAACCCAAGATCCAGGATTGTATTATTGAATAGGTCAACAAATCCTGGGCCTAGGGCACCAGACTGAAGGGTGCAGTATTTATTCCCAATGTCCCTTCTTTTAGGCTTCCCATATATTTGAAATGTGCACATGTATTACAGAGGTACAAAGCAATAAAAACGCCCCACAACGAGTCTCTAACCTATAGTAAATTTTAGAGATCACTAGGTATAATTAAGATGTGCTTTTGTTCTAAATTGCATTTTCTTTGACATAGACAGCTCTCATAGGTTGTAAAGGTAGACCTTAGCTGCATGTTTATGTACATGATCATATGTATTTGAGATTACCTAATATCAAATACATATGACCATCTACATAAACATTTCTAATAACTAGGACAACACTAAGCCTAAAAAAACACCCCTGTCCAAATCCTTGCTAATATAAGTATGTTCAACATTTAGGAGACCATTATTAAGGTGGCATAAATGCTGCACCGTGTAAGCTTTTTTGGAGAGAAAAAAGTTAAGGTATGTAAGAATACAATGTGGGACACTATAAAAAGGATCAGCTGATCAGAGGTAGATTCTTATAAGAAATATGTATCAAGTAGATCTCCAGTTATATGAGGATCCCAGCATTTCCAGGAATAGCAGCAATCGCAAAATGGACTTTAGTAATTAACGCTCGTGATAAGCTGCAGAATCTTCTACTGCCTACGAGTACCAAAAATATGGGGCATACGGTTATGGCCAAAAATATTGGCACCCCTGCAATTCTGTGCGAAAATGCGCCAATTTGCCCAGAAAATTTTGCCTATAACTGTTTAGGCAATCTCAGTTTTATTTCTTTTGTTTGTTTTGGTATGACACAAGAAAGTGGAGGGAAAAAAAGCCAAATCTGACACATTCCACGCAAAGCTTTAAAAATGCACGGGACAAACTTATTGGCGCCCTCAATTTAATATTTGGTAGCGCACCTCTTGCAAAAAATGCTGAAATCAAATGCTTCGTGCAACATCAATGTGTTTCGTACACCTCTCTACTGGAATTTTGGACCGTACCTCTTTCGCCCACTGCTCCAGGTCTCTCAGATTGGAAGGGTTCCTCTTCCAAACTGCTGTTTTGAAATCTCTCCATAGGTGCTCTATGGGATTTAGATCTGGACTCATTGCTGGCCAGTTCAGTGTCTCCAGCGCATTGTCTTAAACCATTCCTGGGTGCTTTTTGACGTTGCTTTGGGTCATTGTCCTGCTGTAAGACCCATGACCGCCACTATGTTCTAGCGATCAGTCTCAGAGAGGATCCCTTCGCAGATGCGCTGCTCTGATCCATCGTCATGCGCAGGCACAACTGGACTTGCGTACGTAAAATTGTGTAGAAAAGCGTCAGAGACTGCAAGGTTTGGGAGAACCTGAACCGAAGAGGAGGAGCTACACCCAGCAAGTGAGAAAAGGGGAGTAAAATGGTGCAAAATTAAAAACATAATTGGGCAGAGGTTGTCAGCAGCCTCTGTCCAATTATTTAAGGACAAAAACAGGGAGACCCTACTTTTCAGTAGATTGTTCCTTTAACCTGACGGTTTTCCCGAGTGTGGCTCGGGTTTAACTTTTTGTACCGAAAGCGGTATCCCCGAGTCACACTCGAGCTGTATACTTACATGTCCTGCGCTCTCTCGCTGATCCCGCAGTCTCCTCCAGCCGCTCGCAAAATCACACTGCCTAGTTCTCTTCTCGCGAGGAGTGAACCAGGAAGTGTGACATCGCAATCGGCTGCAGTGTGACTGCGGGGACAGCGAGGGAGAGCAGGACATGTAAGTATCGGCCCGAGTGTGGCTTGGGGATACCGCTTTCAGTATTGAAAGTTAACCCCCGCGCCACACTAATACCGCTAGGGGGCTAGATTAATTGGACCGATTCGGACATATAAAATATGTCAGAATCGGACCGCCAGGTAGGTTAAACTTTATACCCTTAAGCAATACACCTACACAGGCTTTATCACTCATTCTGCAAGTACTTTTATGTCTGAATGAAATGACTAAATTGAGTATTATATTTACTTGTTTGGTAACCACCACGATTTGAGCATTGCTGAGAGCTCACCAATTAATAACTTTTCCAGTTACAGAGACCATATTCCTTTGCCGAGTCTGCACCAAAAGACTTCTGGAGAGGAATGCCAAAATATTCTTGGTCAAAACTGATGGTGAACAGTATGCAAAGATGTAAAGAAATTAGGTATAGACCAATCAGTGGCCGAAATTCAGCAAATCACGGATATTGGTATCAGCCTTTTATTTAACCAATATTGCCAATAATCGGACAAGCTGGCTCACTGCAGCTGTGACACGTGAGGTCCCACAGACCAGTGCCTATCCGGTGCTGATTTGGGGCGTCTCCCACAGCAGGCTGACAACTCTTGCTGTAGGACTTCCCCTGCTCACTTAAGGTATTGCACATGAGGGTGAGGACAAGAGAAATTGGGCTTCCCTCCCATCTGGCAGGGAATTCCCTATACATGACATGCAGTGGTCTATTGGTCCCCTGTATTTTTGGCACCCATTTCCTACAGCAGGGGTCAGCAACATACATTGGCCCTACAGATCTTTTGGAACTACATTTCCCATGAGGCTCTAAGAACCTAATGAGTAGCGGAACATCATGGTAGATGTAGTTCCAAAACATCTTGAGGGCAAAGGTTGCTGACCCTTAATGTACAGGGTCATATGAGGGATCATTGCAAAAGTCAGATTCTAGACACAGCCATATTGTTTGGAAAAAACTAAAATATATATATATATATATATATATATATTTTAAATTAAATTGAATAAATGAAATGGACGCTGTGCAATGTTTACAGTTTTATTCAACGCTTTCAGTTAATGGAATAATGTCAGATATGTGTTGTTTTTTGCACAACTTTAAATTTACAGAATATAAGCACCAGATATTGGCTATCGACCAGAAAGGCTGCCAATAATCGGAATTGGTATCGGCCCCGAAAAGAATGATAATCGGTCTATCCCTAAAAGAGAGGGTTGGACCTCCCAACCAGCAATGGAATAATAAAGGGTCACTTAACACTCACGTGGAAATCCTGCTTGTCTCACCAGCTTTTTCTTCGAAAGAACTTTCATTGCCTGCAATTTGTTTCAAACAAAAGTAGAATTTTTTTTTCATGTTTGAAATTGCAATATTGTGTTACTTCATTGAATAGACCAAGCATGCAGTGGATTCACACTCACGGCTAAGAGGCTGACACCTGGACAATACCAATGTGCATCTTCCTGCCTAGCTCTTCATTTCTACAGTATATATAGGGGTTTCAGGTAGCCTTGTGAATTTAATTTAAATCTGTACAATATAGAGGTTATTCAGGGGTTGTTCTCTCTTTCCCCGCACTTCGGGGGAAATCAAAGTTCCCCACCCTGCTGAACTCACCGCAGGGTCCCTGGAGTGCAGGGAAAACCCACCGCAAACCCGCCGCAATCCCGCCGAACACCTGCGGAGAACCCACCGAAAACCCGCCGAACAGCCGATCTCAGCGCAGACCAGCCGCCGGAAAAAGCCAACAAGCTGACGAATGGGTAAAAAAGTAAATTAAAAAAAAAGTGCGCTACAAAGTTTCAAAACGGTTTGCAAAACAACTACTGAACGAAAATGCCTGGAATTTACATATAAGGTCCTATGAATAATAATAAAAAGGTCTGTTACAGAAAAAAGAGAAAACACACATAAAAGAAAAAAGAAAAAAAAAAGGGAAAAACTAATTTGTGGAATAAATCCCGAAAAATGCCTAAAAGATCCTAAAAAAATAAAGAGACTATAAATAAAGAGACTTTTTACTGCAGATTATAAAATAAACGATTTATTAGATATTGTATTAAAAAGGGAATATTTTTAACATTGAAGCCTATGGGGTTCGCCTGAATAAAACTGCCGAATGAAAACACTGAACAGCAGGGCAGTTCGGCAATTTATCACTGTTGTTCGGTGTTCTCTGAATAGATTAACCATTGTTTCTCTATGGGGGATTTCACTGCCTCAAACAGGCACTGTACTGGATGGCAGTTCGCCTAAATTTGGCAAACTGCCTGCTCTCTGAATAGCCGAATGGCTCCGAAATGTCACCGTATGGGGAAATTCCCTGTTCGGTGACAATTTGGGGCCAGATCGGCGGTCTCTGAATAACCCCTTATATGTTCGTGTGAAAGTGAATGTTCATTCATTTAGGACAGTGTAGTAAAATTTTGATAATTTAGTCACACCTGTCACATTGTGACAAGACATGTCTTTTATACAATACCTATTACAGCTGATCTATGTACTGCGATGATGACATATTTCAACACGGTCTATCACACATTAATACAAGACGTTAAGGTCTACAGGCACATCACAACCTCCAGTTAAAACCATTGCATATGCATATCATTCCAATTAGTTAGAAAATGTTTACATGATTTATATACAGAAGCCACCATTGAAGTATATGGGAATTATGGTAGATCACTTCTTTGTAAAAATGTGAAAATGATTATCCAAAGGAATTAAATTGAGGCCCGGGTTACAGAAGCATTAGGACAGACGTTTCAAATGTTGAGTATAAAAATAAATTATATATTACACTTTTTTAGGGTTTCAGCATTATGGGAATTGTGGAAAAGAATGAGGGCTCACAACTAATCAAAGAACCTGAAAAAATTTGTTTGTAAATCCTGGGAGTTCCAAGATGCACCATCAATGGGCTCATGAATGCTTTTTGAAGTCACTATTAACCCATTAAGGACCAGGGGTCTTTAAAGTCGATGCATTTTCATCTCAATGTATCCTTCCTAGTAAAATACTTTGCAAATAAATAAATGACGCAACTGTTACGTCATTGGTCCTTAACCCTTTCGCTGCTGAGGCTTTTCCCGCCTCTGTGCTGAGGTCATTTTTACCGGTTTTGCTCATCATGTTTAAACGCGTTTTGAAGGCTTATTTTAGTATATGACCCAGACATATTATATATCGTTCTTTCCGTCAGACTCGGCAGATTCATAAAATGTCATTATTATATGTATACGTCATGACCTGTCTGTATATTATAACAAAAAATGCAATAAAATATGATTTTTCAATAATTTGCAATGTGTAAAGTGTTTTTTTTCACATTTTAAGATGCGAGCAATTGCGGTTATATTTTGTATGGGGCGCGCTTGTTAAAAAAATTAGAGATGGGGTCTCGATACATTTTTTTTTGGGGAAAATTACACGATTTTTAACAAACGCACCGCATACAAAAATCGTTAGTGCAGCATCATTGTTCACATTATAATTGAAATGGGAACAATATTGCTGCATTAACAAACCAAAAAAAACGTATTTTTTTTTTATAATTTTTTTTAACCACTTCGATGCTGAGGACGCGCTGAGCGCGTCCTCAGCATTCCCGCTGGTATGCGGAGGACGCGCTGAGCGCGTCCTCCCATTGGGGTCAGCGTTCGGCCGGGTTCCGGCCGATCGCTGGCCCCCACGGTGCGGGCTGACATCCTCGATGTCAGCCGCGCATCCGGAACCGCAGCCGCCGGTATTAGGTGTCATCGCGGCAGCGCGATGACACCTAATTCAGGCGCCCCCCCCGCATGTGCGGAGGAGGCGCCTGAAAGAGAGGGGGGGAGGTCCTTCGGACCTCTCTCTCTCCCGATCGGCGGCTCTGCGGGGGTTAACCCAGGCATCATTTGGAAGAGCACAGCCTGCCCTTCCAAATGGTGCCTGGCATTAACCCCTGGGGAGCTGGATCGCGAATCGGCGCTGAAAAGCGCCGGTTCGCGATCCTTTCCCGGAGCTGGCCGACATCTTGGATGTCGGCCAAGCCTCCGGGAACTCCCCCTGAGGACTGGCGTCATCGTGCGTAGCACGATGACGCCAGTCCTGGACTTAACCCCTAACTGCCACCAACTGTGGAGATAGGGAGTTCCAATGAACTCCCTATCTCCCGATCCGTGGCAGTTAGGGGTTAATGTTTGGTATGGTTGGATCGGCCAGAGCATGGCCGTTCCAACGATACAAACACTACTGTGAAAAATGTTGTAAAAAAAAAATAAAAATGAAAAATAAAAATATTTTTTTTTTTTTTAAAAAATTATAAAAAAAAAATAAAAACACTTTTTTTTTCTTTTTTTTGTTTTGTTAATGCAGCAATATTGTTCCCATTTCAATTATAATGTGAACAATGATGCTGCACTAACGATTTTTGTATGCGGTGCGTTTGTTAAAAATAGTGTAATTTTCCCCAAAAAAAAATGTAACGAGACCCCATCTCTAATTTTTTTAACAAGTGCACCCCATACAAAATATAACCGCAATTGCTCGCATGTTAAAATGTGGCGCCTCCTCCGCACATGCGGGGGGGGGGGGCGCCTGAATTAGGTGTCATCGCGCCGCCGCGATGACACCTAATTAGCCCGGCGGCGGTTCCGGATGCTGGGCTGACATCGAGGATGTCAGCCCGCGCCGGGGGGGCCAGCGATCGGCCGGAACCCGGCCGAACGCTGACCCCAAAGGCTGGACGCGCTCAGCGCGTCCTCCGCACGCAACGTGACATGCGGTTGGACGCGCTCAGCGCATCCACCGCAGCGAAAGGGTTAAGGGGTTAAAATGAAAAAAGGGAAGCCCTGATTTTTTTTCGTTTTCAAAAAGTTAAAAAAAAAAACGGTTTAAAACTACTAATTCCACTCAAAGGGAAATCCTGATCAAACAATTTTCAAACAAGAACACACAGGACATACATAGGAAATATACAAGCCCCCTAACAAAAAATATATATATATAAATTGCAATCATGCACGTACACCTACTAAACATATAGACGCGTTTCACACCTACACATATAATTCCATTCAACGGACACATTGCCAGCTTATATTAGATTCCAGGAGGGAAATCAAATACCTATTCAAATAACCAATTAGTAACCCATTTTCCTACCTTCCTACAGGTTTTACAAACTTTTTACATGCTGCCTATCAGCATGCAATATTATATGTGTTAAGAAATATACAGATAAGCTGACAACACAATTAATCCCATTTATATCTATGAAAACAAATGTGACATAGTCACACACATAATTAAATTAAATAAAAGTAATCCTTACATATAAAATAGATTGATCTCTTGTAAGTAATAACAGGCCTCCGCAACATAACTTGATCGCAAGTGAGCCAGGAGATCTAATAATTACCTGTGTCTGATTGACAGGTTTCTGGATGGAGTTACAATCTCCGCTTTAAAGCACCTTTTTTTAGAAAACTAAGTGGTTTTGACTTCCTTAACCATAACCGCTCTACAAAACTGTAGTAGTTATGGTACCTTAAATGCAAATGTACATGCAATGTAATGTGGGGTCCGATACCCAAGTGCAGAATCCTCCCCTCACCGGTCAGTGTCCCGAAGGAGTACTGATTCTGGCCCAAACACACCCCAGTCAATAGCCGGAGCTCCTTGCAGGGACAAAACAGAACTGGGAATTAATATATTCAGGGTTTACAGTTGTAAAAGCGCATGCACAGAAAACAATGGAAAACATGCCCTAGTGTTTCCATACTGAAGAGCCTCCCAATAGCCTTCGCCCCACACACACGAAACAAAAGCTAAGGAAGGGGCAGAGAAATCTGGGTTAAGCCAGATCCTGGTGGGTTTGATGGAATCCTAAGGAAATAAAGGAATCCATTACTTACAGATACACAGAAGGGAAACAACAGTGTATAGAACATGACACTACAATAAATACACAAGGAAATAGTAACACAATGCAGACATCAGGGAATAGAACACAGAAAACACAAACACCCTGTACCTAGAACTGTAGGTACAGGGTGACTCCAAAACAGGAGAGGACTGGGAAACAACACATAAACATCAGCCCTGCGCCTCCCAAAAGCAGCTCTAATTACCCCAAGTCCAAAGTGACTACTACCACATGCAGCACAAGGGTTTGCACAATTGCATCATTTTTTTCTGAATAAGGATGCTTAATGAGATCAGTTCAGGAACAGATCAAATGAGGAAAAATACTATGATTTACCAACTCAAATGGCTTGAACATGTAGGAGCTTGTATGAAAAGAATAGGAAATTAGGAGAACAACAGTGAGTGGATAGCGATTAATTCCCCGTAATTCATTAATATGCAGAAAATACAATGGCAGGAACAATACACAAGACATTTGCATTCTATTTCATGTCAAGGACTGAAGCTCGTTAATGAGTAAATTAACTGCAGGCATTTCATAAGAATGCATTTGACTCGATTAAAATGTTTATCGGAGCATCGTGGAATTCTCATCCACAGACAAAAAGGCCACAACCTCTTCACAGAGTGAAACATGAATATTCTATTATTCTTTTCCACCCACTAAATGCTTTTTAGTTTGCATCAGTCTTCTCTCAGCAGATGGCACATATTCTCTACTTACATAGTACATGTTATCATCCTCGTTGTATGCAAGTTTCACCACTCCATAGGAGCCCTGCAATAATAAAAGAGAATCAATAGCAAATAAAGAACAACTAGGGTAAAAGTACACTAAACATAGGCTTGTTTTATTTTAGTACATGCAAGTCTTCCTAAAGTGTTGCATTTCAGAGATGATTTCGGAATATTTATTACACATAGTTCACAGGATATCACTGAATTTTATTTAGATAATTGCAACATATCTCCTCATACTGTGTGCATGTGTGATAATACCTGAATAATTCTATTTTTTCCCCATTACGAGCAGATGTTCATTAGCGTACACCTTTTACATTAAATACAGCATGAATGACCCAGTGCACCCTGGCATGCATGTTTCTATGTGTTGGCTTCCTTTAAAGTGCACCTGTACCTGCAACATCTCATCAGGTAATGGATATTGCACTGGGCTTAAAGATCAATGCGATATCTGATCTCTTGATGAGATATTGCTGTCAGTACTTACTACGTTCCAGCGCCGCCATGTTTGGCTCTGTTACGGTTACTCCCACGTAAAAGAGCAGCTGTGCAGCGCTGTGTGAATAGTGCTCATTAGTGACGTTGGCACACCAGCTTGCAATTGGGTGCACAGAGTGAGCGGAGGGCTGTTGAGTAGGATTGCTCTTCCGTTCAGAGCTGTCACTCATCCTGGTGGCATCCACTGGATGTTACTTAACAATGAAATACGGAAAGAAAATTACTCAATCTTTCCCTACATGTGCTTGCAAAAACATACGGAATCATAGAAATAGAGCTATGTCACTTAGGCCCGTGGCAGACGAACGTAGTGATCACGTCCGTGTCGCTGCACAGTTTAACGTCCGTCGTAGCATAGAATCATGATCAATAGAGACCAACACATGAAGTACGTGCGCACCGAAGTGCGCACGCACCACGCAGATGGCAACGGAGACAATTTAGGCAAGAACGTAAAACCGCTAAGACGGACGTTCAGAGTGCGCCATGTCCTCATAGCGTTCTGTGTGCGTGATGACACGAAGTCAGACGCAGCGCATTTGCGACGTCCTGCACCTTGACCACAAAATGGCTTTTCATATCATTTTCCAATTTATATCATTTTTCATATTAATTTTGTTTCCCATAATTCCCTTCCTACTCTGCATTTCTATGTAGTTTTCTACCTTAAAACCAAACAGACTGAACAAACATTATATATTATTACAGAGATAGCATACATAACCACCCTCTTCCTTGTCCATTTCTTATCATGCTATATCATTTGTCTAAATAATACAGTGGCACTTTCCACGTGTGCCAGTTTGCATAATATTCTTTGTTGACACGGCTGTAGCCCTGGAAAGAATAATACTGTGTGAAGGCAGGTTTATTACAGGCTTGTCTATAGAACAGAATCTATTCTGTAGAAACAAAGGAATATGTAAATATGCAGGGCTTCAATTCATAGCCAAGTTTACAATACCAGGGGTTTACACCTGCGCTTGCATGCGATTGATCCACACAGTAACCATAGCACCAGACAATGACAGGAGCTTGCACCAACTACTCAATCCACTGATCACAGAACATGAGCAACAAAGGGTCAAACAGCAAGTTCATCTGCAAGAATGAAAATGATAATCTAGTCACCTTAACCACGTAGGTGATTTTAAAGGGAGTCTGTAATGACAAGGTGCATTTGGCTGCAATATCCCATCGGGAAAGGATATTGATTGTGTCTTACAGATCAATGTGACAGCTCGTTCTTTGATGAGATATTACAGCCAGTACTAACCCAGTTCTAGTGGTGGGTGCCGCATTCCGTGAACAGAGCTTGCTGTGGTCTGCTTCACAGCATAGTAGGCCCTCAGCAGTGACATAGGCATGCTGCCATGGCAGTCAGCCAGCTGTGAAGAAGGAGCGGAGGACTATCCTGTAGGATGGCTCTCTGCTCTCAGCATTGTCGTCACAGGGGCTGTATCAACAACGGATTCACTTTAAAAAGTTCAAATTCATGAGTGTCCCCACTCTCTCCGGCCTTCTGGGGACAGCAGCAGCTCTTCAAAGCAGAGGTCTTCCTTCAGTCTTGAAAGTTTTCGCTCACCTCCTACCGGAGAGTCTCTCAGGGGTTGAATGTGAACGGTTTTATCAACTTGAATCCTTGATGCCCCTCAATGCTTTTGCAATGAGCGGCATCTGATTGGTTCATGTGCTAGTCACACAAGCAGATCATCAGAGGGAGGTGTCGTGCACAGGCATGGTTCTTGCGCTGCGCCAGTTTTGAAAGCAGAATTTGTGCTTTTTTCCAAAGGTGTTGGAGTTGGCGCAGTGGACAAAGGAATATGGTATTTATGGCTCCTTATCTGATTATCTGCTCTCCTCCAGGGATGGGGGAAGTGGAAACATGATGCAGGCAATTGGTTGGGTGCTGGTGGGAGACGGGCTTTATACAGGATCCTCACCAGAACCTGGGTTGTATTTTGTAAGGATTTTTGTTGAAGCAACATCGAAGAACAAGGGACTTACCTGCTGAAATACTCATGGAAGAGCTATGTAAGTTCCCATGGAAGAGCTATGTAATTTAGGCTTCTGTGTTTTGTTTACATATCATTGTATTGCAAGAACTGTATTTGCACGTTTTATTATAGTTTGTATGTCTTGTTTATCGGATATTGGCACTGTGTAAAGTTTTATTTTTCTCTTTTGCCATTAAAACTTTGTAATCCATTACTGTCTTAACATGGTTCATGTTTTTCCTGTAAGCTTTGGTCCGCGTTATCGTAGAATTTACCATTTGGCCGATATTTTAGCTATATACGGTTAGGCTCCTGGATTGGGGTGCTATACAGTTACAGGGGTTTCAAAAGTGCCCTATTACAATTGTGGTGGCAGTGTATAGGCTGCAGGGTGTGTACAGTTTTGGGGGGCTAGGTTGGCATAACTTGGGACCCTGAAAGGGGGTAGAGTAAGTCCAGAGGCTTGGGTCTGTTAACCCCTGGTACACCTTCCTTCCGCACGAGATGACTGGGCAGGTCGCGGGTGGTCGTCACAGGTTGCTTCCTGCAGAAGGTGCCATCAAGCCAGAAAATCACCTAGAGAGCCTGCAGTGCTGGAATGGAGGCGAGTATCACACTATAGGTTAATAACTGGGAGAGGAAAACACAGGGTGGAGAGTCAGGAGAAGTTATTAATTAACCCCTTCCCATTCCGCTCCCCTGTTTATAACCTTACATGTTTGTTTAATTGAAAATATCAAAAAAAAAAAAAAAAAAAAGAACAAGACAAATGTCAGGTAGTCTAAAAATTACTTATTTTGTGTTGTAGAAGTTTTACAGTCAATAATAAACCTTTACTTGGTGAAAACATGTCATAGAACGTATGAATTGGGATGAATTGGAAAATAATGCAGAGGTCTCCACGTAATAAGGAGGTGTAAGTGTATAGAAATAAGGTACTCTGGGCGTGGCCGGCTACAGAGGAAGGTGGACGTGTGTCTATGGAGCTCCTGCACATTCTGCCTTCTTTGGGGACCCTAAGTATCTTCAGACGACATATTTACCTCTCTGGGGACCCGGAGTAGCTGGCCACCGGAGGTGTGCTGTCCGGGGTCCGTTCCCCCCCCCCGGACTCGGATCGGAAGCTTGCTGACCGCTTTGCTGCACGAGGGTGCTGCTGTCGGCCATCTTGGACCTACCCTACGGCTCTGGCTGCCTCCCTGCTGTACCCATTTGTGGCCTGGCTCCTGGCTGGGATCACACCGTGGATTGTGTAGACGGAGGGCCCCCGTCTCCCACTTGCTGCTGGAAACGGTTAGTGGCGGCGGCTGAGGCTAAGGAGACCGGGAGTTGGGTCGCCCCCCCAAATAAAAAATAAAGAGAAGATGGCTGCCATCGCGGGCCTTGATGCCTGCATGGCACTGCTGAAGGGGAATGACCTAGGCCCCCTCACGAAGGAAACCTGGTGCCAAATGATGGCCATTCTGTGGGAATGCAGCGGTGGCCTGGCTTCCCGTCCTGGTGGTTTGGAGGACTCCTTACCCGGTGACGCTGAGACGGATGTGATCGAATCTGGGTGTGCTGAGCCATTGGTCGACTTTGAGAATGCGACGGCGACACCGGTGCGGAGCGGAGAGTCATCGGAGTTGCATGCCATGTCTGGCGGCGCGGAAGGGGATCCCGGGTCACCGGACATGCATTTTCCCGAGCTGCCTGAGCTGGAAGTGTCTTGGCTTACCTGGATGGACAGTGCAGCCCTGTTTGAAGACGGTGCGCCCTGGTGACTGCTGACCTGCCATGAAACCCGTTCGCTGATTGAGGAGAAGGATGTGGAGAGATGGAAACCGAGCACCCGACAGGACCAGCGCGAGGCTAAACGCTTGGATGGAAACGCCCGATCGATCCTATGGCTGGATACAGGGTGAAGTGATGTGCCTTCCTGTACTTATTGCCCCTCGACCCTCTCTTTTATTTATTTATTTTTATTATTATTTATTTATTTTTCTCTCTAACTTTATGAGGACTTTGCCTATACCTTTTCCCCTTTTTTTCTGCTGACACTTGCCGAGGACTCACTGTCTCTTTTCTAGCCGACTGATTATTAGCTGTGCATATTGCAATACTGCTGATTCTTTCCTGGACGTCTCCCTCAGATGAGACCTCTGTTTTTGATGTTTATCCCCCCGCTCTCCTTACTTTTTATAACATTTAGTTATATATATATATATATAAATTTGCTTTTTTTTTCCTTCTCTTTCTTCCGCGGTGGACTCTTTCTTTCTGATGACTTTATGTTGTTGTTGTTTATTTTAGATATTAGAAGCGCTGTGATGCTGTACCCCCTGCTTCAGTACCCTTTTTTATTTCCTTTGGCTACACAGGGTAGTCCCAGGAGCTAAAGTGTGGCCTGGAGCACGGCTTTGCCCCGGGTGCCTGGGCCTGGTGCCAGTTACCCCCCATGGTCTCTCCCGCGGTCTGTTTTCGGCAGGCCGGGTATGTGCCAGAAAAATAAATAAGGTACTCTTATTAGTGGTGCTTTGTACGTGGTTAGAAAAATATATTGTGACCAATAATAGTTGTAAATATAATTTAAGACTAAAGAAAAGTTACATAAATATACTGTGAAACTTTAAATACATATTAAATGGTAATAAAAAAATGCTTCAATAATAAAAAGTAGAATAATCTTAGATTCAATAACTTAAAAAAAAGGAAAAAGAAATAGGTTCCTACTCCTTTATCTATTACACCGAGTACTGCTGCCAGCTTCAGTGACGTGAAACACAGACTGGAACAACATTGTGACTGTGTTCAAAAATGTTCCTCCAGATAATAAAGCATGTGAGCGTGTGAACAGACTTGACTGATCGTGTTCTTTAACAGAACCTCCAATATCAGCGGCAGAGCAGGGGTTACTGTCAGATGTCAGCAACAGGTTACATTTTATATTTTTAAGACAGAGTATAAAACCTGGATCTATTCAGAGAAATGAATTATACAAGGAATTATTATAATATATTATTATGCAAGGAATTAAGTTTACCTTTCCAATTTCATCTTTTAGCTTGTACTGGTTCAACTGGACACAGTCCTGGAAACAAAATTGAAGAGGATTTTATTCTGAGGATTTAAAATAGACTAATGACAGTGAAAAGGAATGGAACTGCATTAAGAGCGCAGGCAACTCTTTAGACCAGTGTTTCCCAAACCTGTCCTCGGGACCCTCAACCAGGCCAGATTTTGCAGATCACCTTGGGGGAAATGCAGACTGAATCCTGCAATCACTGAGCAGCAAATCATATCACCTGTGCTGTGCTTCACATATCTGGCAAACCTGGCGAGGCGGAGGGTCCTGAGGACAGGTTTGGGAAACACTGCTTTACAAGATAAGGACTGTGGACACATTATAAGTCAAGGGATATTAATTTCCTCACTGGTCTTAATTAGGATGAGGCCTCACAGCAATCAATTGACCTTACCAGTGGTTGTGGGTCTCTGGAGGAACTCTATACAAAAAAAGCTCCAATTAATTCAGCTTGATCACCAAAATCCACTGCTCTTTATTCACCATAATTTGACCATTTAGGCTGGGGTCAGACGAGCGCACTTTTAACGTGCGTTCTGGCGCACTTAATCACGGCCGCACTAGCAGCAAATGACGGGCAATGACAGCCAATATACGAAGTACGGTCGCACGAAAGTCCGGCCGCGCAACGCAAGTGGAAAATGAACGCATTTTTTCGAGAACGCTGAACCCCTAGTACGGACGTACAGAGTGCGCTGCGCCCGCTAGCGGTGTGTGTGTGTGTGTGATTTGGAGACGTCAGACCCTGCTCGTGTCCGGCCAACATAACGTCCAGACGCAAAAAGTTTCCTGGTTTGGATTCGTAAAACATGCGCACGAAAATGCGCATCGTATGACCGTTTTCGTATATTCCGTGAAAAAATACATCAATGCGTTCGGACGCACTTTTTTACGTTCGCGTGTAAAAATACTTTCGTCTGACCCTAGCCTTATAGTTTATGGAAATGTAATAGCTTACCGGCATTTCAATTCTTGTTAACAATATCAGCTCAACAAGTAATTTCTCCTGATTGCGTTTCCACACAGCATACATGCATTCCAAAATTCAAGAGTAATCGCCAACCCAAACCTTTCAGCTTTTGTGTATTCACCCCACGTCTAAATTGAAGAATGGCCTCCCACTCCTGTCTGAGTCAAACTCTCGGAAATTATTCGTTTTGTCTTATCGTTTGTGCTGTACAATGTAATATGACGATGCAAAACAAATCATTTTGAAACTGCATTTTAAAAGGGTTATAACGAAAGCTTAAATACAAAAGGTAAATTAAGCTATATAGTTTATGACTAAAATGTTCTTGGACTAAAACAAAAATGAACAATGACAGTCAATGGCACCTTCCAAAGCCATAATCATTACTCAAATATAACCAAACAAAAAACCCGCCGCTTCCTACCTAAATCCAGGATATGGCAGAGATAACCACCTCGGAGTGAGCTATAAAGATCAGCAGGCTCCTAGTGGACAAGATAGGAAAATATATGAACGGTTGTACGAATCTTTAGTAGTTTAGACTATATATAATGGTATGGTAGGCTTATGAAAGTCAAGATATAGATATAAGTGGAGGGATTGGAGAGAATAAAGCAGCGGGATCGTGGTCTACAGGAGACCTTATTTTAACCAATCAATTTGCATTCTTCACATGTTTTGTTGTTGTCTGTATGAACCAATAAAGATTTAAGTACATGAAGTTTCATCCATATTTCAACCTTAGTTCATATTTTTCCTATCTAGTCCAACAGGAGCCCACTGATCTTTATAGATAACCACAACGTGGTTAACTCTGGATTTAGGTGTGAAGCTGAGGTTGTCTTGTCTCGCAATAGGTTGTGCCTAGATGTTGCAGAAAGAGAATGAGTCAAGAAATAAACTGAAAGGGCAGGGTAAGCAAATAAACAGGTAAAAAAGGGCAGGTAAGCAAATAAACAGGTAAAAAAGGGCAGGTAAGCAAATAAACAGGTAAAAAAGGGCAGGTAAGCAAATAAACAGGTAAAAAAGGGCAGGTAAGCAAATAAACAGGTAAAAAAGGGCAGGTAAGCAAATAAACAGGTAAAAAAGGGCAGGTAAGCAAATAAACAGGTAAAAAAGTCATTTATGGTTATTCAGAGAGTAGTGAAAACCAGGAGAATGACTGGAGAAGCAAAAATTCTAGGTCAGAATAGCCAAACCAGAAACATTCTCCTATTTATCTCACTTTCCAAATCGGCTATTTTGACCTAGAATTTTCACTTCTCCAGTCATTCTCCCAGTTTTCACCTCTCTCTGAATAACCCTGATTATTTGGCCAGCATTGTCAAAGATTTAAAGAAAACAATGAAGCAGTTTCATAGTAGAGAGAATATAATTAGGACATAAA
The DNA here is from genome assembly GCA_009667805.1 of Leptobrachium leishanense. Taxonomy (NCBI): domain Eukaryota; kingdom Metazoa; phylum Chordata; class Amphibia; order Anura; family Megophryidae; genus Leptobrachium; species Leptobrachium leishanense. Next base: position 107,050,839 of record CM019063.1, read on the forward strand.
TGAACACTGCGGCAATACTGAAGAATAATCCATATTCTTTCCACAACTACACATTAAAGGAACACTCTACTAAAAAATACTGTCCTTTTCTTGCCCTTAAATAATTGAGCAGATCGGCCCAATTTTTTTTTACTTATTTTTCTTAGTTTTTGTGATATTACTCACCTTTTGTCCCTCAGCACGTGCAGCTTGTCCTCTTCTGCTCAGGGACTCCCAAACCAAGTCCCAGAGTCTTTTCTGTGCAATATGCGCTCCTTGCGCTACTTGCGTAGCAGTCACAGTGCTCGTCGCTGGTGACGCCAAAAGACTAAATAGGTACCATTCCCCTCTCCAGGAGAATGCCGTACCTGGTTTTCTCTTGCTCCATATCCAGGAATTTATTCCTCAGGTGTGGGCTGGACGGACCTGGGCCTCTTATATAGTGGCACGCCACCCAAGATGGAGTGCTTCTCACTGAAGTCCTCAGTCCCTGCAAACCTGAGCCCTTTGCACATCCTTTTCCAGACCTCTATCAAGAACCTTCTGTACCTACCCACACCCCTCTTTTGGATTTCCCCTTCTGTATGACCTTCGGCTTGGGACTGTGATATACCCTTGTTGCCCGCCTCGACCAATGCCTGGACTTTAACCACGCTATCTGGATTACCCCTTTGATACCGTGCTGGATCCCCCCCCCCCATATTGCCTGGACCTTGCCCACTGTGCTTCCTGAACGTCAGATCCAGTCTTTCGGCTTTCTCCCTGACAACCGCCGGCAGTCTCAGGGAGGAGAGGTCAGCACGTTCAAGTGACCGGACTAGTGACCAATAGCCAGAAAGTTCAAACCTCCTGGCTGACTATTTTTGTTGGAGAGGTTCCTCCACCCCTCCCACTTCACACCACATTTTAAAGAGTTCAGGGGGCCTGGGAAGGGGGAGGATACTCCACACACCATGGCCACTTTAACCCCTTCCCGACCGCTGACGTACATAGTACGTTCTGTAGGGAAATCCTCTTAATGACCACGGACGTACTATGTACATCACGATCTCCTAACCTCCGTCCCTCCCTATACTTACCTCGCTGTCCGGGCTCCCTCGGCAGTCTGGCAGGCTTGAAGTTTGCCCTGCCTTTTCAGGGGGCCCGGCCGGTGTGATGACATCATCAACGTGCGTGATGATGTCATCGCCGGGCACCCCCGGTGCCTGAAGAGGAAAAAAAGGAAAGGGGTGGGCTCCTTCGGAGCCCTCTCCCTCCCAGACCACTCCACCTACAAAAAAAAAGAAAAGTACCGCTGGAAAGGGGAGAGTCTTCCCTTTTCAGCGGTACCTGTCATTATTCTCTCCATTGCCGGATCGCAATTCGGCGCCGAATCAGGATTCAAACCCGGAAGTGGTTGACATCACACCCACTGACATTGTCACCATATGTGTGAAGACATCAGTGGGCCAGTTAACCCACTAGCTGCCAAGTGGAGATAGGGGGATCGTTTGGATCCCTGTATCTCCGGATACCTGGCAGCTAGAGGGCCTGATCAGGGCCTTTCCAATGATACCAAACATGACTAGGTTTGGTGTAAAACAAAAATGTTAAGAAAAAAAACAAAAAAACATTTTTTTAAAAAATTGGGGTTTTTTCAAAAAAATATTAAAAAAAAATTGTCTGGGGGGGGTTTAATAAAATAGGACTTAAGCTGGCATTTAAACATGATGAGCATAAACCAGTCAAAATGAGCTCAGCGCACAAAGTTGAAATGGCCCAGCAGTGAAGGGGTTAAAATGCAAAAACATGAAAAAATTGGGTATTTCTAATCTCTGGACAAAATTTTGAAACTATTTAGCAGGGGTCTTTTTTTGGCGGTTGTAGATTTTGGGGATTAAATTTTGAAAAAGTGTTTTTTTCCAATTTGTTCATCATAGTTCATATTTTTTTATAGTAAATGATACGATTTGATGGAAATAATGGTATCTTTAGAAAGTCCATTTAACGGCAGGAAAAACGGTATATAATATATGTGGGTTGCATAAACGAGTAAGAGGAAAATTTGACCTAAAGACAAACCGCGCATAAACGTAAAAAAAGCAGCGGGCACTTTTGGACAGACTTTCGTAAAACCGCCTGTTCGCTAAGGGGTTAAAAAGCTAAAGTAGTTAGGTGTGTAGAATATCCCTTTAGGCATGGTCTAGCTAACAACAGATTTTTTTTTTTTTTAAATAAACCATATGGTTCTCTTATGTAGCTGGCACCCAGCCACAAGAAGTCGATGGGTTCCTAGTCGAGGATGATGCCACACGCACCCAGCTACAGGAAGTAGCTCTGTGCCCAGAAGAGGAGAATGCAGTGGATACCCAGCTACAAGAAGTAGCTGGGTGCACAGACAGGGATGATCAGATTGTACACATTGGTATGGGAAAGCCAACCATTCGGCATTTTGAGGGATGCCAATTCCTCATAAAACACAGCTGCTGACTGAAAGCCTCAGAATGTAGAGAAAGAACAAAATTTTACTGTACCGGTAAACAATTAAAATCCTTCCAGGTTCTCTTCACACAGTCAGGCTCCCCCTCAGGCCAGGGTGCTCTGCTCTAGAATGATAGTTGTTACTAAGTATGAAGCCGCCTGTCACCCATCTTCTTTAATAGCGATTGGATGTCTGGCGGAGGCCAGCAAGGTGAATGATTGGCTTAAACTGAGCGTGCCCTCTGGCCGTGATGGATCCCACCTCTCCCAAATCCAGGAGTTTCTGAAGTGTTTGCAAGTATCAGGGAGCCCTTATTCACTTCAGCGAGACTACCGGAACTTACGGGAGACTTGGGATCCAGAGCAAGGCAAGTTGTTTTTTTTGACACGCGATGCAGAGGTCTCGAATATAACGCGACCCCTCCAATTTTAAGGTAAGTTTTTGTCACCAAAATCTAGAGGTATACTCGAGTATCTACACTAAAATTTACTATTTTAAGGATCGTCTACTTGAAATGTATTTCTTACTCATATATTACTTGAACTCCACTCCAGATTGCTCTGACAATCATTTTTACACATTCTAGAAGGAACAGTGAGAAGGAATTTAAAACCAAGTTTTGCCTACCTGAAAACCCGTAATAGAGACACGGTTTGACTCTACTGTTGGTCTCCGTGGTAGACGTGGAGAAGACTGAGGTGATGTTACAGGGGAGTAGGGAAGTGAGGGGTAAATATACCGGCCATTCATGTCAAGGTTGTTGTTGTTGTTGTTTGGGGATTGCACAGATGAAGAGCGTTCTTGTAGGGATAGTTTCCTATTGGTCATATTGAGTTTGGCCCTGGGATTTTTTACATCATTCGGAAGCTCTTTAAGGTCATCGTCTATACAGCCACTTTCAGTAAGTCTATGACAATCAGGATCATCTTGGTTGTTCTCTGCGAGCTCTACATCTTCATTGCCTGCTTCTCCATTATGTCCACGATCAATCTCAGAGACATAGGGGTCGAACTCTGTTACCACAATAACAGATTCCATGCCTAGGTCGATGCTCAGAGTTGAGAAATTGCAAACAATATGAGGCTGATTTGTGGAGTCATGGTCATCTTGTAGGATGGACCTCTCAGACGAAGCCCTCTTTGACACGCATGATGACATGGTGCAAGGCCCAACTTCACTCACGTGCTTATTCTGCTCCCATTGGGACCTGCATAAAAAGAACATGACAATTAAGGTCTGCAGTGGTCAGAGGCAAAGGGTTAACTAAATCCAAAACGTTTTGTGTTAGGAATGCTCTGATAATTTTAGTGTAATCATTTTTTTTCCCCCCATTTTCTATTCTGGGCCCCAATAACCATTAAAAAGTGAACGCTCCATGTTTTAAAATATGCACATCTACAACGCCATGTTTTAGAAATTGTAAATAGAGTTATAAAAATGCATCTTTTCATCAGACCATATTGTCTGATCTATATCTTCAACTGTATTTTCAATTCTATAAAAAAATGACTGGCGGGGGGCACTGAGTGGGAGGCATTGGAACATATTTCCATGCCTCCCCAGAATGAATTGAGCTGATGTGTGCAGCTCTGTGTGCCGACCACGCTACAAAGGAGGAGAGAAGCGGCACGCTATACTCTTACGCATGTAAGTGCCACTGAGACCCATACAAGTGTCCAACTCATAACAGAGAACATTAAATTATACACTGTGGAAGTGGGGGTAGATGCTTTCAGTTTATGTCTGTTTGTAGAAGGGGGAATGGGTGTATCTGTATTTGGGATGGCAGGGTCTGTGTTTTCATGTTACGGCTGTTAGGGTCTGTGTTGTGGAGATGGATTTTTGGGCTTGAGTGTGTGTCAGGAATGGATGTGGGGGGAGTCTGGGTCTCTGTGTATGTCACTCTGAAAACTAACAGGGTTATTCAAAGATAATCGAAAAGTCACCGCACGTTCGGTGACTTTTCGTTCTCTTCAACTCGGTGCGATTTGGCGATCCCATTTCGGCGACCCTGCGGTGTATTCAGCAACCACCACAGGGCCGTCGTAGTGCAGGGAAAAGCCACCGCAAACCCGACGAACACTCACCGCAAAACACTGCGAACGCTCACCGAAACCCGCAAAAACATCTGGATTAACCCCGCCGAACACGGAGAGACCCGAGCAGCCGCCGATCACAGCGCAGAGCAGCCGTCGGAAAAAGCCGACACCGCAGACGACTGGAGTGAAAAAAAACCAGTACGCTTGAATATTTGAAAAGTGAAACGCTGTTTGCAAAGAAACTACAGAATGAAAATTTCTGAAATTTACATAGAAGATCCAATGAATGATACTAAAAAGGGCTTTTACAGAAAAAAAGAAAAAACGATTAAAAATACCAAAAAATGCCTGAAAGATCCTAAAAAATCTATACATAGAGTAGAGAGCCTTTTTACTGCAGAATATTATAATCAACAGTTTATTAGATATTGAATTAAAACGGGAATATTTTTAACATTGAAGCCTACGGGATTCGCCTGAATAAACCTGTCGAATGAAACCACCGAACAGCAGGGCAATTCGGCAACTTTTCCCTGCTGGTTTTTGTTCTCTGAATAGACAAAGCATTGCTTCTCTATGGGGATTTCACTGCCCTCGAACAGGCACCGTATTATGTGCAGGCAATTTGCCAAGATTTGGCGAACTGCCTGCTCTCTGAATAGCCGAATGGCTAGGAAAGGTAACCGTACACTGAATTTCACTGTTCGGTTACCTTTCGGATCTCTTTGAATAACCCTGTATATTTTTCCACCAGAGTCTTTCAGTATTTCCAATCTAATTAAAAAATAAATAAATAATGATGAAGATGATGCTTTCTCGGAGCCACACACCAATGCTCATCAGGTCATAGATCAGTACAGTTATTTAAGTGTACTATCTTTTAACCCTTTTCTGCCACAGGGCATACCATGCTGTCCCTGCAGCGGGTGGGCTTTGAACGCACGGGGCATACCAGTACGTACCGTTGACGTATATGGATCACCTTGGCCCAACCCAGCACTCATCGTGTGCCGTTGGCTGCTGTGGGACGGCCTGAACTCAGGACGTGCCCCTACAGCCAGTGACGTGTGTCAACTGCCTGGGCGGGCCGAAGGAGAGGCCCGCCATAGCACTTGGCAGTGGGGTGCAGTAGTATGCCCCGCCAGCGTTAATCGGACAACTTTAGATGACTTTGTGTGACTATCTCAGACTAGCGATCTTTCCCATTTGAATGGGAATTGACAGAAGTCGTCGAATGACCTGATACAGCAAACATGAAAAAAATGCTCCGATTTCAGTAGTTCAGTTCGACAGGTAAAACAGGAGAATCCCTGTCAGGGTAGAGGGGAAAATACATCAGGGGGAGGTGGGGAAAATATCATTGCAGAGGGAGGGCCTCCTCATCCAGGGTCTCATAGCTGGGGCGACACTGCTCCGGCAGCATTGCCAGGATGAGAAACAGGGTCCATGTCCCAAAGGAGAGAACAGGCTTCCTCCATAGTAATAGCCGAGCAAAGTAGGCCATCTGTCTTGATAAGCAAAGACCTAGATGCCCCCCATCGGTACTGGACAGCATGGGAGCACAGGATACTTGTGACCTCCCTGAATCTTCTCTGCGCTGCCAGTGCCAGAAACGCGCAAGGAGCCATGCCGCACCACAGGTAAATTGCCAGCAATCTTAATGAGAGTATCATGGGTCAAAACATCTAGGACAGTGGCTATGGTGTCCCTCGGGGCCTCAGCGGTAGCAGTCATGGCCTTGCGAATATGCACCACAGATACGATTTGGGCAACTTCACCAGGTGTGGACTTGAGAAGCGCCACAAACAGGCAAAATACCCGACGAGGAGGCCAGGGCCCAGGCACTCGAGGAGGCAGTGTCAACTGCACCATCCACATCCCAGTCTCTCTCACTGGCCTGGGGCCCCAGAGAGGTCCGGATGTCAGGCTGGTTAGGGGAAGCCATTCCCAATCGCCTACTGGGGATTACAAGAAAAATAAAGTCTCCAGCCGACACGCAGCAATCAAGATTGCCAACGGGCCTCCACAGTCTCCTGCAGCAAAACAAGATAAAAGCTGTGGGAGTACCCTCCACACATCAAAATGGAACCGGTGAGTGAGCAGAAAAACCTCACCGATCCAGGGAAGCCAAGGTGAGCCCAAAGCAGAGGTCACAAAAGGGGTTATCACCTGATATCGCTGCAGATAACAGTAGCTCAGCAAGATTGCTGCCTCTTGCCTCCATACATGCCCCCCCCATTTAGACACACTTTAAAGCATTTTTTTTTATTGATGTAAAAACACCTATTGGAAGAAAAGCAGAGTTCCGTTTTTATTTTCTCCTGCAGTCCAGTGGTCTTTGGCAGGATTTTTTTTCTCCTGCAGTCTGGCAGTCTTCGGTGGCGTTCGACGGTCTGTCTGCCGTTCGGACTACCTGGGTTCATAGTCGGTGCCAGTGGACAACCCAGATCTGATAAAGAAAGTTGTCCGTAGTCGGTCGACCACATTGGTTGTCTGTCTACAGCGTGAATTACTATCCCCATAATTTGTAAATATCCAAGGAATTTGGAGGATACAACCCTTACAACACAAAACCTACATCCAACGGCGCCTCATCTCGTTATCATCAGATTATATATCTAAGTGTTTATTTCTGCAACTAGAAAATATTCTGTGGATAATGAGAATATCTTCTTCAGCTTTGTAAACAAACTGAGGATTTTCCATTCCCCTTGAAACTTATTATATTACATTAAGCATCCAAGGGATTTGCAAGCGTAAAGAAATATATAACAGAGGCCATGATTGTGCAGAGACTGGCTGATTGTTATAATTAACAGTACTACCTGCCATTGCACCACAAAAATATACGCAAGTATGCTTGACTTCTTCCTACACAACAAAAACGCATCCGACTATTGGGACAACAATCACCCTCTTCAAACACTCATATTTTTCAGATAGATTGGCTAATGACTGTTCTGCAAAAAGAAAGGCCAAAAATTCCTACATTAACACTCTGACATCTGTTTTCAACAAGGTATAAAGCCCACACTTGAACCCACCCTATAGTACATGCAACTGACTTTATTAGAGAGCCCACTCCTTCCCCAAGTCTCTAGACATTGTTCTCCATCTCTCTTACTGAACCTTCCACCTGTTTGTACTGGTCAGGTTTTTACTCGTGCTACATCCACTGTCCCAATAATTTACAAAGCTGTCGGATTTCCAAACCCAATTACTTATTGGGCCTGCGATCCTGCTTGCTGGTCATTGTTGTTCTTGTTGTAAGACTTAAAATGAAACCTTTGTATTGGTTCTGTATTCACCGACTGTCATCTTTTGCGCTAGGATTCCCGGAAATAAATACAGCGAAACAAATGGGGGTAGGAGTAGCAAAATAGAACACTTTTTTCAAATAATTGTGTTATAAGCCAAAATGTATAAGGAAACTTGTCCTACTCCATAAAATATCCAAGGAATGTTACAGAATATGGAACTTTTAGAATACAGGATACTTTTCTGTATACCAATCCTTATTACGATTAGCGGATTTTTCCCAAACTCCTCCGAATACATGTTTGTGTGTAATTATGCTTTGTCTATTCTTTGGAATATGAGGCAATGATGACACCCGCATGGGACAAACACTGTCCCGGGACTCTCTGCAGTTCAAGGTTCAAACAGGTATTGCCATGAGGCACCCGTTTTGGGGACTGAACACCCTCTCAGTTTGCAAACCACCCCATCACCGGTGCCTCATTGCAGGCTTTGCAGTGACTGGACAAAAAGGGAACTCCATTCCCCCAGAAAAATCAGTGGAAGAACTACATTCCCAAGCTTTAGGACTGGACTTTTCCCTAGGTTTTAAATGGCATCTGTCATGTTCAACAGAAGTTGCCCCATTTGACAGGGAATTCTTTTTTTTTTTGCGTGAGAAAGGATTTTACCAGGGAGGATACATTAAGGCTAAGGTCAGACGAAAGCAGTTTTAACGTGCGTTTAGCCGCACGAAATCACGGCCGTACTAGCAGCAAATGACGTCCAATGCCGGGGAACATACGACGAACGGCCGCACGAAAGTTCGTCCGTGCAACGCAAGTGGCAAACGAACGCATTTTTTCGAGAACGTCAAACCGCTACTACTGACGTACAGAGTGCGCTGCGGCCGCATAGCGGCGTGTTTGCGTGTTTGGGAGACGTCAGACGCTGCACACGTCCGGCCAACCTAACGTCCAGACGCAAAAAGGTTTTTATTGATGATCCGTACAAAATCACGGACGAAAATGCGCATCGTATGACCGCTATCGCGTATTCCATGAAAAAATACGTCCATTCGTTCGAACGCACTTTTTCACGGACAACGTGAAAAATGCGTTCGTCTGACCCTAGCCTTAGATGTCTCTCATTTTCAAGTATGTGTTAGGCCCCGTTCACACCTGGGCGATTTACAACGCATTCCTGTGCACTGTAAAATGCCTAAACACGGAAATCCCATGATTTCCTAAGGGGCCCGTTCACACCTGGGCGTTTTACAGCACGTAGGAATGTGCTTTAAAACATCCTACGCCCAAAGAAGTACAAGAGCTTCTTTGGGGCGTATTGCAGCCATAGACTGCGGCGTGAACGCGCTGAAATGCGCACTCGCACACGTTTTTTCCGTTGTGCGATGAGCGTTTTTTGACGTGCGTAAAACGCGCTTAGGTGTGAACCTTAGGGTTCTCATCTGATAATTCACTGATTCAACATCACTGGGTTGATTGCGCTCAAGGGTCGATTGCGGAGTGCTGTGCAACAGTCCACCTGGAGCTCTGCTGACAGAAGTTGAAGATGGTGGTGCCTGAGCAGTATAAGTGCCGGCTGCTTTTCGATCTCATCCAGGAGCGAGATATCATGCAATTCTTTACAACCAGTGCAATATCCATCACCTGGTGAGACATCCCAGACAAAGTGTACTACATGTGCATTTTTTTCCTGGTTTTCCACAGTTGTATTTTCTCTTGATTATTTAAAGGGACACTGTCCCTTTTAGTGTTTCTTCCCCGATCTGGCAGAAAAGCTGGGTGAGGTGGAGGAGTTTCCTCCACTCCAAGCAGCATCACCACCAGCCGTAGTGATTGGTCTCCGAGAGGCAGCCGATGGATCATAAAGTGCGCAAGTCCCATTGCATTGCTCAATTTCCAGCGCAACTTGCAACAGAAAGCCTCAGGGACCCAGCAACCTCTGCCTAATTATTTATTAATAGTGCAAAATAAGGCAAAAAAGAGATCACTCTTCTTCAATAGAGTATTCCTTTAATGCATAAAAATATGGTACAATTTCAAACAAGGTAGATTTTTTTTGAAAGGTAAAAAGGTTTAAATCTATATAGGGAGTTTTTATTCATTCAAGGCAGAAAGATTCTGTCAAAGAATAAAACGAATGCAGGTGTGAACGTGGATTGACACTCCATAAAGTACATACGTATGGAATGTTCACTTATATCCAGTGGCGTCGCTAGGGGGGTGCGGCCCGCACCAGGTGACACCACCCCCTAGGGTGACACCCTAAAAAAAAAAATAAAAAAAAAAGATTTTCTATTTTTTCACAAAAATATTTTACCAGGAAGGATACATTGAGAATTCTCTCATTTTCAAGTATGTCCTGGGTAGGCGAGGCCTAGGCTGGCACTTTCCAGGGGGGGGCAAAAAAACACCACAAAAAGGGATATTCACAGAGCACCGAAATGACGCAGACATTTCAGTGTTCTGTTGTTCCCCGCACTTTGGGGAATCAAATTTCCGCAGTGAATTCACCACAGGGTCCCTGAAGTGCAGGGAATCAGCCACTGAATGCTGCCGCAAACCTATCGCCTGCTGTTTTAAAAAGAACTACTGAATGAAAATATCTGGAATTAACAGGTGAAACTTTAAAAATTTGAATATCATGCAAAAGTTCATTTATTTCAGTAATGCAACTTAAAAGGTGAAACGAATATATGTGGTAGACTCAGTTCAAGCCGTGATTTGTCATAATTATGATGATTATGGCTTACAGCTCATGAAAACCCCAAATCCACAATCTTCGAAAATTAGAATATTGTGAAAAGGTGCAATATTCTAGGCTCAAAGTGTCCCACTCTAATCAGCTAATTAAGCCATAACACCTGCAAAGAGTTCCTGAACCTTTAAATGGTCTCTAAGTCTGGTTCAGTAGGAATCACAATCATGGGAAAGACTGCTGACCTGACTGTTGTGCAGAAAACCATCATTGACCCCCTCCACAAGGAGGGAAAGCCTCAAAAGCTAATTGCAAAAGAAGGTGAATGTTCCCAAAGTGCTGTATCAAAGCACATTAATAGAAAGTTATGTGGAAGGGAAAAGTGTGGAAGAAAAAGGTGCACAAGCAGCAGGGATGACCGCAGCCTGGAGAGGATTGTCAGGAAAAAGCCATTCAAAAGTATTGGGGACTTTCACAAGGAGAGGACGGAGGCTGGAGTCAGTGCATCAAGAGCCACCACACAGACGGATCCTGGACATGGGCTTCAAATGTCGTATTCCTCTTGTCAAGCCGCTCCTGAAAAACAAACAACATCAGAAGCGTCTTACCTAGGCTAAAGAAAAACACACCTGGTCTGTTGCTCAATGGCTCCAAAGTCCTCTTTTCTGATGAGAGCAACATTTGCATCTCCTTTGGAAACCAAGGAGCCAGAGTATGGAGGAAGAATGGAAAGGCACACACTGCAAGATGCTTGCAGTCCAGTGTGAAGTTTCCACAGTCTGTGTTGATTTGGGGAGCCATGTAATCTGCCGGTGTTGGTCCACTGTGCTTCATTAAGTCCAGGGTCAACGCAGCCGTCTACCAGGAGGTTTTTGAGCACTTCATGCTTCCTTCCGCAGACCAGCTTTATGGGGATGCTGACGTCATTTTCCAGCAGGACTTGGCACCTGCCCACACTGCCAAAAGCACCAAAACCTGGTTCAATGACCATGGGATTACTGTGCTTGATTGGCCAGCAAACTCGCCTGACCTGAACCCCATAGAGAATCTATGGGGCATTGCCAAGAGAAAGATGAGAGACATGAGACCGAACAATGCAGAAGAGCTGAATGCCGCTATTGAAGCATTCTGGTCTTCCATAACACCTCAGCAGTGCCACAGGCTGATAGCTTCCATGCCACATTGCCGCATTGAGGCAGGAATTGCTGCAAACCAAGTACTGAGTACATATGCAGCTTATACTTTTCAGAGGTCCCATATTGTTCTATGTACAATCCTTGTTTTATTGATTGCATGTAATATTCTCATTTTCTGAGATTGTTGATTTGGGGTTTTCAATTCATGAGCTGTAACCAGAATTATCACAATTATGACAAATCACAGCTTGAACGATCTTGCATGTAATGAGTCTCATATATTACTTTCACCTTTTAAGTTGCATTACTGAAATAAATCAACTTTTGCACCATATTCTAATTTTTCGAGTTTCACCTGTAAGTTCTGATGAATGATAATAAAAAGGTCTGTTACAGAAAAAAAAGAAAAATTGCTATTAGAAAAAAAAAAATAATTTTTTTTTGAAAAATGCCTAAAAGATTCAAAAAAAATAAAATCAATAAATAAAGAGATCTTTTACTATGGATTAAAGGAATAAACGGTTTATTAGATATTGGATAAAAACAGGAATATTTTTAACATTGAAACCTATGGTGTTCGTTCGCCCTGAATAAACCTGCCAAATGAAAACACCGGACATCAGGACATTTCTTTGCTGTTCGGTGTCTCTGAACAGATTAACCATTACTTCTCTATGGGGACTTTCACTGCCTTCGAACAGGCACCGTACTTGCTGTCAGTTTGCCAAAATTTGTGTGTGAGCATATCACAGAGCTCCACAGCAATAAACCTTACAGTAATGTGCGCCGTCTATTATGAGCATTCAGTGTTATATGGGAGTACTGATTTATGAGTAAAAGTTAAAAAAAAACCCGTAAAACTCGGGGGTGGGGTGACACCATAAGTTACCGCACCGGGTGACACCAACCCTAGTGACGCCACTGCTTATATCTACATCCACAGTGCATGTATAAGGAACCTATTCTGCCAACAAGAAAAATTAAATACAAAGGGTTTATCTAATAGATGTCATGCAATAAGAAGAATTTAAGAATGGGATGGTGGAAGATCATCCTGAGGCACACTGACAAGTCTGCCTCACATAGCAGCTTGAAGTGTTAATTAGTAGGATGGAAAACGCAGTCTGCAAGGTATGCAATGTGGCGACATCCTACTTTGGTTGTAATGAATCTATATGCAAATAACTGCAGTGTGACTGCTGTTTCTCCAATTCTATATCATGCCATGCGTCAAGACGCCAATGAAGAACATTACTGTTAACTAGTAATTACTCATGGATCCTAGCATGTGAGATTTGACAAATCTGAGTCATGTGTAAACTTACCAGGGCCATTACAATTTATAAAGCTGGCACAGTTAGGTACATACAGTTGGGTTCAAAATTATTCAACCCCCACTGAAACTGAGTGTTTTGGCCAGTTTGACATTGATTTTGATCATTCAGTCATCTTGCTTACAATTAAATCAAAGAGGCACGTGTAGGTTAGACAAATATAACATAACATTTATAATGAAATAACCACAAATGTCTTTTCTGTGCTCACATCATTATCAGTTTTATTCAACCCCCAAGTGACATTCAATCTTAGTACTTAGTACAACATCCTTTTACAGTTATAACAGCTTTTAAACGTGAAGCATAGCTTGACACAAGTGTCTTGCAGCGATCTACGGGTATCTTCGCCCATTCGTCATGGGCAAAAGCCTCCAGTTCAGTCATATTCTTAGGCTTGCGCACTGCAACTGCTTTCTTTAAGTCCCACCAGAGGTTCTCAATCGGATTTACGTCAGGTGACTGCGATGGCCACTCCAAAATATTCCAGCCTTTAATCTGCAACCATGCTCTAGTGGACTTGGAGGTATGCTTGGGATCATTGTCCTGTTGAAAGGTCCAACGTCTCCCAAGCCTCAGGTTTGTGACGGACTGCATCACATTGTTATCCAATATCTCCTGGTACTGAAGAGAATTCATGGTACCTTGCACACGCTGAAGCTTCCCTGTACCTGCAGAAGCAAAACAGCCCCAAAGCATGATTGACCCCCCGCCATGCTTCACAGTAGGCAAGGTGTTCTTTTCTTCATAGGCCTTGTTCTTCCTCCTCCAAACATAGCGTTGATCCATGGGCCCAAACAGTTCTAATTTTGTTTCATCAGTCCACAGAACACTATCCCAAAACTTCTGCGGTTTGTCCACATGACTTTTGGCATACTGCAGTCGACTCTTCTTATTCTTTGGAGACAGCAAGGGGGTGCGCCTGGGAGGTCTGGCATGGAGGCCTTCATTACGCAGTGTGCGCTGTATTGTCTGAGCTGAAACTTCAGTACCCACATCTGACAAATCTTTTCTCAGTTCCTCAGCAGTCACACAGGGACTTTTCTCCACTCTACGCTTCAGGTAGCGCACAGCAGTCAAAGTCAGCATCTTCTTTCTGCCACGACCAGGTAGCGTTTCAACCGTGTCCTTTGCCTTGAATTTGCGAATGATGTTTCCTATGGTCTCTCTTGGTATGTTTAACATCTTTGCAATCTTCTTATAGCCATTGCCCTTCCTGTGAAGAGTAATCACCTCTTCTCTTGTCTTCCTGGACCATTCTCTTGACTTCACCATGTTTGTAACCACACCAGTAAATGTCTAGAAGGAGCTGTGTATCACAGTCATTTTAAAGCTGCCTAATTGGTGCTTATTATGCTTTATTGCTGCTCCGTGACATCCACAGGTGGTGTTTCAATACCTGATTGAAAACACTTGAATGAACCTCTGTTCTTCAGAGTGGTAGTCTTTAAGGGGTTGAATAATTGTGTCAATGAAGAATTCACAAAAGAAACATTTACTACTGTATTACAAAACCAATTGATGTCATTTTAGTTGTATATGGTTCTTTAAAAAGTCCTTGTAGGATTTCATTCTGAATACAATTACAAATGTACACTAAATACCCTAAAACCCTTTACAGCATTGGGGGTTGAATAATTTTGAACACAACTGTATATATTTGGACAGAGGCACAATTTTAGTTTTTTCAAGTATTTACCAAAACATATTCAAGCTATAGTTATAGAATGGGCTGAAAGTGCACACGCTCAGGTTTAATTTGAGGGTATTTACATCCAAATTGGAGGAAAGGTGTAGGAATTACAGCTCTTAAGAGTAGCCAAACCCCCCCTCTTCAAGGGATCAAAAGTAATTGGACAATTGAATCAAAAGCTGTGTCATGGGCAGGTGTGCACTACGGCTTCGTTATTTCTTCATCAATTAAGCAGGTAAAAGGTCTGGAGTTGATTCTAAGTGTGGCATTTGCATTTGGAATCTATTGATGTGAACCTACATCATGTGTTCAAAGGAGCTGTCCATGCAAGTGAAACAGGCCATTGTAAGGCTTCAAAAACAAAACAAATCCATCAGAGAGATAGCAGCAACATCAGGAGAGGCCAAATCAACAGTTTGGTACATTCTGAGGAAAGAAGAACGCACTGGTGAGCTCAGCAACATAAAAAGGCCTGAATGTCCACAGAAAACAACAGTGGTGGATGATCGCAGGATCCGCTCTATGGTAAAGAAAAACCCATTCACAACAACCAGACAAGTGCAGGACATGGTCCAGGAGGGCGTATCATTGTCAAAAACTACAATCAAAAGAAGACTTCACTAGAGCAAATACAGAGGGTTCACCACAAGGTGCAAACCGTTCATAAGCCTGAAGAATAGAAAAGCCAAATTAGACTTTGCCAAAAACCATCTAAAAAAAGCCAGACCAGTTGTGGAAAAACATTCTATGGACGGATGAAACCAAGACTAATCTGTACCAGAACGACAGGAAGAAAAAAGTGTGGAGAAGGCTTGGAACAGCTCATGATCCAAAGCACACAACGTCATCTGTAAAACATGGTGGAGGCAGTGCGATGTCATGGGCATGCATGGCTTCCAGTGGCACTAGGTCACCGGTGTTAAATGATAATGTGACAGAAGCAGTCGGATGAATTCAGCAGTGTTTAGAGATATACTGTCAGCCCAGATTCAGCCAAATGCAGCAAAGTTGATTGGACGGCACTTCACAGTACAGATAGACAATGATCCAAAAATACACTGCAAAAGCAACCCAGGAGTTTTTGAAGGAAAATAAGTGGATCACCTGATCTCAACCCAACTGAGCATGCATTTCACTTGCTGAAAGCAAAACTAAAGGCAGAAAGACTCACCAACAAAGAACAACTGAAGACAACTGCAGTTAGAGCCTGGCAAAGCATCAGAAAGGAGGAAACCAAGTCTTTGGTAATGTCCATGGGTTTCAGACTTCAGGCAGTCATTGCCAGGAAAGGATTCTCAACAAAATATTAGGAATTAACATTTTATTTATGATTATATTTATTGTCCAATTACATTTGAGCCCCTGAAAACGAGGGGACTGTGTATAAAAATGGTTGCAGTTCCTAAAAGTTGTACTTTAGCTTTATGTTCAACCCCTTGAATTAAACCTGAAAGTCTGCACTTCAAATTCATTTGGATTGTTTTGTTTAAATTTTATTCTGGTGGTATACAAAGAAATTACAGCATTATTTTTTCCCTGACTGGTCCTCCAGCCTGTAAGAGAAAGAAAAAAATATTCACTTGCTTCCCTAAACATTTCCATAACTCCCTTTCTCCTGACTTAGAGAAAAATCACATGGCAACACATGCTTCTAGACCTGAAGCACGCAGACACAAACCACTAACCACTACACAACAAAGACTGAATACTGCAATCCAGTGGAGCAGTGACAGATATGAGTCACAATAGAAAAGACGTTGAATGATTAGTGATACACGAGGGACGAGGGTTAAACATCCTACTCAACCCTCCTTCATTCCGATTTTAACCATCACGGGTCCTTTACACTCACCACTTAATACCGTGGCGGGGTCCTTCAGCAATAACCTGGATCTGGCAGCCACTGTTACTTTGTGTAACAGCCAGTGTTGGATTAAGGCCTTCATAGGACTGGAGCAAGCGAGTTAGGTGTTTCCCTATACCCCTTCCCACCTAACCGATGTGCCATTAACAGGGTCTGATTGGCAACATTTGGCCTAGGGGGCAAGTACAACCCACAAGCCCATAGTGTAGCAACTCAACCCCCCACTTTAAATGTGTCGGCCGCTCACCTCTGCTTTTATTCGCGTCCTCCGCACGGATTTTCTCTTCCATTATCTACCGCGGCCGTGAGTAAGTAGCAGAGGAGCGTAGCCATTCCCTGCGGAGCGATTTCACCCATGTGCGCCGAGTTCATTCTGATGGTTTTGCACTCATCTAGTTTAAACGTGATTTGAAGTCATGTTTTAATACAGGACCCACACAAATTATGTATCCTTTTTTCAGCAGACTCTGCAGATTCAAAATATAGAATTTCTAGGTGTATAACGAAAACAATGTTAAGAAAAAATTTAATTTCCATTCGATTTCACTCATTTACAGTATGCAAAATTTAATTTTCCCATTTTATCATCCAAACCTGGAGGCAGGAGGCCCCATTGTATGTAGAACACCTGGGCTCACACTGGAGGCAGGAGTCCCACTGTATGAAGCTAAACTGGGCTCGGGCAGTGTTGCCCGGCATTGGGAAGGCTGGGGGCAGGCAGGGGCCTGAAACAATGGCAGGATTGCGTATAAAGGTTTTACGTAATAAATATTCCAACTTGATTTACCCCAACATTGAGTTTCAGCAAGCGATTGGGAACATTTTATAGACTTTTCTCAATATCCCTTGGCATGTCCAGAGGAAGGAAGGGATTTACGGTGGATCTACTCAGTAGCGGCATCCGTCACAATCGTAGATTTAGAGAAAGATGTCTGGAATGATCTGCTGTCCTCACGGTCACTCCCAGTAGGACACCTCCTGCTGAGACCTCTGGTTCCATTTATGCCTCCTGCCAGAGTAGAAGAACCTATGCAAATTGGACCAAGTCGCAGACACCTCCGGAAGAAATGGACCGAAGACGTACCAATCATTTGGCCTGTACTGTGGCCATCCCAATCACACAATGTGTCCCTGCCCTGAAAAACCCACAGGGGAGGTAAGGCCAATATACACTTGAACTCCCTTATCCCTGCTGCTGCTCCTGTATCTCCTCACTTATCCATTCCTGTTTTTCTGCAGTGGAACAATGAAGAGCGTCATATCCTTGACTAAATATATATCCATACTGTAGTGATCATGAATGATTTGTCAAATTATCGTATTTTAATATTACATACCAAAGAAGGACCACTAGGGGCAGTGTACTGGCCGTTTGCCCTGTGTGGCTAGCTGTGATGTCATTAAGCCAGCCTACTTTAGAAAGGTTTACCTATTGGTGACGCCCACTATAAAAGGGGTCTGAATCCAATAGTTCTCTCTCTTAAGCTGTGGGTACCGGAGACTGACCATGTGAACTTCAGCTCCCCAGCCAAAAGCTGGGGCCTAGTAAGGATGACTTCATGCCATTTCTGTATTGTTTAATGTACTGTGTGATATGACTATTATTGTTAGTTTGCTAGTCTATTTTGCTAGTTACGGTAAAAGATGTTATAAACTGTTAATATAGATTGCACCGGTTTCTGTGTGTTTTTCATATATACACTATATTGCCAAAAGTATTCGCTCACCTGCCTTGACTCGCATATGGATGGGTGAGCGAATACTTTTGGCAATATAATTATATATATATATATATATATATATCCCAAAAGAAATAATAAGGCCCTAAGTTGCAACAATAATACTTAATTATTGCATATTAATTCAATAATTAATGTTGGATTTAATTCCCAAATGAAACACCATACCTATGCGCAAGAAAAGATACCTCAATCAGAATGCAACTGGTTGATGGCCCTCTTTTACGTTCCATATAACGGCTCCAGAACTTATCTTAACGTCTGGAATTGCTTTTCCGCTCCGGTCGCAAGCTCTACGGTAGGTGTTATTTAAATCAGGACAATTAATGGAGGGCATTCCCTAATGAAGTCTAAGACAAAAACCATTGGAATGGTCTTTACATGTTACCAATAAAGTTTCTGTAAACCCAGTGGAGACCCGATGTCCTGACAGTGGCCGTTGATACAAGCAGTGGATCCCTGGAGTGACAGGCGTGTGATAACATTGATATGTCTAACTGAATATTCGCTCTTGTGAGAGTGAGGTCCCTTGGGACTTACTGTATATATTTATCTGAGCTTTATGTGCTGCACCATGACCTATATATTTTCATTGTAGATCCACCCATTTATTTCTCGGTTTTGTCAGTATACAGAGCTATTCATGTGTCAGCCGCATGCAGGCAATAGTTGGATAGCAATCCATCTCAAGTGTATTACGGCATTATCCTTTCCCAACACGGATTATTCCATTATCATTGCGAATTTAAAGATATTTAGCTTCATGTCTTTCCGTTTTACTCATGGCTGCCTCACAAAAGCACCAAGACTTTCATTTAGCCATTCTTTGTGGACTGAAGCTTTCGAATTTTTTCTCATGTAACCCAATTAGCAGCAAATCCAATGTGGTGTCCATCCTATATGATCACAGACTGTGCCCATCTAGCTACTTCACAATAACTACCGGATGGGTTTCAATTCTCCAGCCTAATTAGTGATTTTTCCACACTCTGATGGATTTAGAGAATTATCAGAGACCTAGAGAGCACTGATTGATGTTTCACAGCTTGTTAACCAGTGATAACAATGAGCATTTGATAACGATTTTTAACAACAAATACGGGTTTTACTAACTGAATATTTATTTCATTTAAATAGTAGACATAGGTGTTAATAGTGCAGGATATTAGCATTTCTACAGTAATCTGAAAAATTGGAGAACCCGACTCCTTAATGAATCCAATCCTTTGTTTCACCCATTCTTATACCAGCTGTCATTTTTAAACGCCTGACCCGCTTTCAAGCGCTATGCTTTACTGCTCATTAAATACACCTGCACTGCGTGACACAAATTCTGATCTGGAAAGGGAACAAACTAGATTTCACAGTTTCTCTCTCTCAGAAGTGTCTCGTCTCTGATAGGAAATAATAGGATTCACATTACTGACGGGCATGCAGGGTATTACAGCCTTTCTAACACATTCAGAGCTGGAACGGGCTTGCGTAAAGGCTCACTGAACCCTTGTGAACACTGGAATGTGCAGCTACATTATTACCAAAATTCCAGTTGGAATATTATTTTATAAACCACAGATATAATATTCTTTGGCTAAAATATGAGTAATAAAATAAAAACCTTCTGCCCTCATTAATGTCGAACGTCCAGAAATAATCAACAGAAGATTTGTATGTGGTCAACACAAAATTGTGATGGTTGAGGATCATCTATTCGTTTGGAATGAAAAGGATAATTGTATCATGTTACTCTGAACATCCCCTGGGTGGTAAATAAACACTATAATATAAATCAGCATAAGCGGGCGCCATCTTCTGAAGGTCCACAGTCCGCTTCCCCCGAACGCCGAGAAGATAGTCTGATGTGGGACTGTACCAAGATGGCGTCCAGGAGAAGTTGACTGTGGACCTTTACAAGAGGGCACCCGACGTATGCTGCTTGTATCTATGATTTTTAGATTTCAGGTACATTTCCTATGCTTTTAAGTTTTATCTTATCAGCTGGCATGATCATTTTTTAATTTATCTTTACAGCAGTTAAGCTACCAGACATAGGCTAAAAAACCGATAAAGAAAAAAGAAAACTTATAACTCAAAAAAGTACCAGGACAGATTCAGATTTAACAGAACAGCAAATCAAACTGTAAAAATGTTTCATACTAATGGGCTCCTTATAGTATGTGACCCATCTGTCAATACTAAGGAAAATATAGCTTTTTAACGAATGATCAACTGTATTCTTTTAAATAAAAGAGGGCTCGGGTGTTTCAAACAACTGACTCCCTGTGCTGGAGGGGTTACAGACAGGTAGGGGGATACTTGCATATATAGGCCAATGCCCCAAAATAACAGGATTCGAACGTACAGTCGCTGAGGTGATTGAGCAGGTGTCGTGGGGGATCTGTCCCATTTCGCCTGGAGATATACCTACTCAAACATCTAGATGGCTCCGTTCAGCAGATTACAAAAACCGCTACGCTACGCATATTATTGTGAGCTTGCACTACGATCCCATGTCACCGGAAAACTCCTGCAGTGCCCTCCTTTAGGAAACTGGTGGGGAGAGAGAAAAGCCTTAAAGGCATAGAAAATACCTTAGTCTGTATGGACAAGGAATGTCAACGTCACACTGATACATGGTTTCATTGGAAACGGTTCCTATCCTCAGCCAGGGTGGGAGAATTGTTGGGCGAACAGGGTGAGGGTGGACTAGATAAAGATGGGGTGGATATATGAAGGGGGCCATCGACGCTGCTTCGCCCACCCATGGCACTGAGTGGGACTGCACAGTCTCGGTGAAGATGCTGTACACACACCCCCTCCATGCTCCCCTCTATTCCTTTCTATATTTCAAATGCCTTTTTTCTTTAAAATCGACCCATGAGTTTTCATTGGGACTTTTTTCAAATGATAACTCAGATGGTTACCCCCGAAGGGATGCGTGGGATGATGGAGAAATAACCTTTTGTACTGCACGTCTGCCACTGCATATTTCTATGTTCTATTTTGTCCTTTTTCTGTTAAAATATTTTGGCAAAAAAAAGTTAATAAAATCTACTTGTGGAAAAAAGAAAAGTGAATAATAATGCCGATTTTGAACAAAAAAAATTTAAAATAATTATTTTTCTTTATTTAATTTTACACATTTCCTGGCCGGAATCTGGCCTTTCCAAAGACACTTCAATGGACCTCTTATGTTGCATGTATCCAGAGGAAAGCTGCATCTCTTGTATTGGGACTCCCCTGCCAGGCAGCAGGAATTCCTCTAATGTCATTGCACGATGACTCTCGAGAAGAGGAGGGCAATCCCAAAGTGAGGGCTGACATCCAGAAGTCTTGAAAATAAGGATATAGAATTTGTCTGGGTCGTATAATAAAACATGACTGTAAATCGCATTTAAACATGATGAGCACAAAACGGTCAAAATGAGCTCAGCACACAGAGTTGAAACAGCTCAGTATCAAAGGGGTTAAATATTCCTAATTAGGGATCAACATTTCTTGGTATTTTGGAGGATGTTTACGGATTAAAGAATTAATTTCTTTAGATACGTCTACTGCATTTTATAAAAATAATAGAAAAACCTATAGCCACAGACACAGCATACAGATGTATAGCAAATCATAAGGCACATATAGTTAACAATTTATTTCCACAGGATTCCATCTATAAACCACATGTGTGCCGTCACCATGGGCAACGTGAGAACAGCATCTGTCTGGTATTAATTAGAAGGTGTATAAAACCATGCAGGCGCAACATAAGTATTAATAAAATGGCAAAAGGAAACAAGTCACTGGTGGTCTATTATAGGCTATTAACTGGTATTATTATTCTTTATTTATAAAGTGCCAGCATATTCCACAGCGCTGTACAATGGGCACAATATAGACAGGGTTACATTACATTGAACAACATTTTGAGAAACCAGTTCAGGAGGAAAGTAAGGCCCTATTCCCGAGGGAACTCAAAATCTAGAAGGGTGGGGGGTGGAAACAGGAGAAGACGACTGCAAGGTGAGAGTGATGGACTGCAAGGTGAGAGTGATGGACTGCAAGGTGAGAGTGATGGACTGCAAGGTGAGAGTGATGGACTGGTTGGGGCAGTGAGCTGTATTAGTGAGTCGGGTGGTAGGCTTCCCTAAGGCTAGGGTCAGACTGAGGCAGTGCGAACGCGCGTGCAGCCGCACTTAATCACGGCCGCACTAGCAGCAGATGCCGGGCAATGACGGCCAATATACGAAGTACGGTCGCACAAAAGTCCGGCTGCGCAACGCAAGTGGAAAATGAACGCATTTTTTCGAGAACGTGAAACCGCAGGTACTGACGTACAGAGTGCGCTGCGTCCGCTAGCGGCGTGTGTGCGTGATTAGGAGACGTCAGACGCTGCTAATGTCCGGCCAACATAACGTCCAGACACAAAAAGTGTTTTATTGATGATCCGTACAAAATCACGGACGAAAATGCGCATAGTATGACCACTATCACGTATTCTGTGAAAAAATGCGTCCATTCGTTCGAACGCACTTTTTCACAGACAACATAAAAATGCGTTCGTCTGACCCTAGCCTAAATAGGAAAGTCTTAAGGGAGCGTTTGAAGGTAGGGAAACTAGGGGAAAGTCTGACCGTACGAGGTAGAGCGTTCCAGAGGATCGGGGATGCGCTTGAGAAGTCCTGCAGTCTATCATGGGAAGAGGTGATCCGGGGAGAAGCTAGGCGCAGGTCACTGATCTTAGGGAGCGGGCTGGGGTGTATTTGGTGATTAGTGAGGACAGGTAGTGGGGAGCTGAGTTAGTGAGAGCTTTGTAGGTCAGGGTAAGGATTTTGAATTTATTTCTGAAGTGGATGGGGAACCAGTGAAGGAACTCACGGAGGGGAGCGCTATGTGTTCTGCTCACAAACCCGCAGGCAGATATATTTACAGAAGCCATTACAATTCTAAAAACGCCTAAATAATTGGTAAACCTTTTTAAAGTATTATGTAGATAATACAACTATACAGGGAGAGTATTTTTGTGTAAAGGGACAGTTTTTTGTAAAGCAGAATAGACTCCCTGTCTATATGGGGGATAAGATAACCCTAATATGGTACTATTGCATCATGGGGAACACTTCAAAAATAAAGAGAAAAGGACACATGTCCCAATTTGGTAGGAGTCATGTGAAACACTTAAAACTTACAGGGCTATTCAGAAAGAGGTGAAACTCAGGAGAATGACTGGAGAATTGAAAATTCTAGGTCAAAATAGTCAAACCAGAAACATTCTCCCATTTATCTCCCTTTCCAAATTGGCTATTTGGTCTAGATTGTTCATTCTCCTGGCAATTCTCAAGGTTTTCACCTCTCTCTGAATAGCCCTGCTAATCTTGGTTAACAATATTAAAATCTAGGTGGTAACAGAAAACATTCACAAACACATGCAAGCAGCACTTGTAATGGCTTGGTCTGGGAATACAGCCAGAAGAGGTGCAAAGAGGTAACTATGTATCCACAAAGATCAGTATCAGAAGAAAATATGTAGAATATGTAAAATATATGTATTGTTACTAGACATAGTTCCAATTACAGTTACAAGCCTTTATAAAGCGCCAACAGGTTCCATAGCGCTGTACGATGGGAGAGACAGATTAAATATACATACTCATTTCACACACCAAACAGTAGGAAAGAAGATGCTACTCGAGAGCCTACACTCTAAGAGGATAGGGGTGACACGCTAGGTGAGGGTGAATAGAGTACAAGAAGTAACTGGGTGCATGTGGGCAGTGTGGGAAGAAGGAGCAAGAAATGAACAATGGGGGATTAGGGAGTGAGCCGATGGGTTTTCAGCGACGTCTTGAGAGATGGGGAGAGTCTGATGTTGCGGGGGGAGGGAGTCCCATAGAAAGGGGGCAGCTTGGGAGAAGTCCTGAAGGTGAGAGTTGGGGGTTCGGATACGAGGAGCAGACAACATCAGGTCATTGGCAGAGCGGAGTGGTCAGGACGGGATGTACCTGCTAGTAAGGGAGAAGATTTAGGCAGGGGTGCGGTTATGGAGCGCTTTGTATGTGAGTACCAGTATTTTGAATTGGATGCTAAAGGAAACAGGGAGCCAGTGTAGAGATTGATAAAGGGGTGAGGTGTGAGAGGTGCAGGAGGTGTAAGAGTCGGGCACAAGCGTTCATAACAGACTGCAGAGGGAGAATCTGGGATCTTTTAAGGCCAGAGAGATGGAGGTTACAATAGTCCAGCCGGGAGATGATTAGAGCTCGGATGAGCATTTTATCACAGTCATGATTAAAGAAAGGGACGGATGCATGCAATGTATTTTAGGTGGAAGTAGCAGGATTTGGTTAATGACTGAGGTGAGGAGTAAAGGATAGATCGGAGTCCAAGACCCCGAGGCAGCGAGCCATAGTGTAACTCTACAGGTTGCAACACAAACATAAGAGAGGGTGAATGATAGCACAGACACGACTTACGTATAACGCTGATAAAAATGGAGTACAGTGCTCATACATACTGTGATTCTGCCTAAAAATGGAAATCAGCAAACAAAACAACCAAAATTTGTGCTTTTTTTTATGGCTCAATAAACATAAGAGCATGTCGCCAATTCAACCAGACGTCCCAAATACATCATACTGTATTGTGAAACTCTAGGGCTATCTGACATGGAAATTAGAGATCCCGAGATGCCTTGCACTGAACTGTAGAATCACTGGTATCTGCCTGAATGCACTATATTGTTCCTCATAGCATTGCTTCCCCAAGGCCGATGTCAGACGAGCGCACTAAGTGCGTGCATTCTGACACACCTCCCGTCATCCGTAGCAGGAATGTGACGTTTCGACAGGGCAGGACACACAGTGTAGCGTGCGCAGGAGTTGCCTGCTCTACAAAAGACGTGCTGAAACTGTCCCCATCAAGACGCTACGATTCGCGTTCAATGGGGCTGCAAAGTGCGATCCCCCATAAGTGTTAATGCTAGGGCTGCAAATAATGATTATTTTCATAATCGATTAGTTGGCAGATAGATTCATCGGATAAAATTTTTAAAAAATTGTTAAAAGGAACACTGGAAAAATAAACCCCCTTCCTTTTTTTCCTTACTCTTTTTGCATAGTGTACATAACTTTCATACGTACATAAGCAAATTGTCACATAAGCTCCTGGTCAGCGTGATAGAGTGAAGCCGCACTCGCAGCTCAAGCCCAGGTCTGATTTCTCTCCGAACAAATGCTGCCATGATGATGTCAGCAAACAAAGCGGGTAGAGAAGATGGGGAGCACTCCACAAAGCCTGACCACTTTAATAAGCTAAAATGGTCAGGATGTTTAAAGTATCTTTATAAAATAATTTCATTAAGAAACCAAGTGGGGGAGGGTCCGGTGATAGGAGGGAGCAAGAGAGTTTGGACAAAGGAATGGACCCACGTGTGAGAAGGAGTGAGAGACCGTATCAGAGTCTAGGTGAGGGTTTGGGGAAAGGGACCATTTCAATAGGAGGGATGGCGGCTGCAGAATGGACAAAGGGAGGCAGGGAGTGTTGGATGCTGGCACAGGACTCCAGCTCCAAGTAAGGATAAAACACCAGTGGTAGAGTTCCTCCACCAACCTTGCAGTACCCCAGGGTTTGTGCTATAGTTCTGCTGATGTTGTAAGCTAAACAACAAACTGGTTATAACTGATCTAACCCTAAAACTAAATCATACCGAGTAAAGAAGCGGCACGACTTCGGTCAGCTCCAAAGTAGTGTCTGAGGTTTTAGTTTAATTCAGTCCGATTCTAAACAGTGTGTGCATTGCGCAGACCAATTAATTGGTTAGTCGATTAATCGATAAGGAGAATGGTTGACAACCATTTTTCATTATCGATTAGTTGTTTCAGCTCTAGTTAATGCAAAACCATAAATTGCTGAACGCAATTAAAATGACCTTGCTGGGCTTAGAAGAGCATAAAGTAGCCCACTTGAATACTGCGCTCCAAACATATCGCCCTGACAGGCTTTCACAAGAGCACTTTACACACAAGCTCGAGAGTGTCCCTCTAAAAACGGGTAACGAGTGTCAAACACTATCAATAAGAAGCATGTATGTCCGTATACGGTCTCTGAGTCAGCATGTGTGTCTATGTGCACGTGTGTCATTATGTGAGCGTAATGAACTAGCTGACAGCGGCGCTTTCCCTGGAAAAGCATCAGATTGGGATTCAGTATCTATCGATACCCAGTATTAAATGACTCCGATTTAAGGGACAGAACACATAAGGACATCCTTAGTTTTATTTTTATATAATGCTTTATTTTAGAATTTTGCAGTCAGACAAGAAGTCAACAGTGGAAAATGGCCGCGCAGGGCCAAAAGCCATCTAAGCCATCAGGAAGAAAAGGCCACGCAGGGCCTTAAGCCATTTTAACAGCCAGATTATAATAAAACAAAAAGAAAAAAAGAAACTCAGCAAAAAATTAGAGGCGTCTTTGGGAAACATCATAAAAAGTGAGGAAGAGAGAAAAACCAAGTTTAGAATAGTCCTCGGATATAAAACAAAATGTGTGTGGATCAAAAATGGCACAACAACTGGGAAAGGGCCCAAATCAGGTCAGGAACACAAAATCCTCATCAGCCCGTGTCTAATAAAAAGGCCAGGTCAGCAACCCCGTAAAAGGCCGAGATTCCATCCACAGGCCCCATCGGGCAGAACTCTTCCAGGTCCCCCCATCCACAGTGGGGGCCCTGTCACGGGGCCAGGGTCAATGTCTCAGCCCACCGGCACGTAACCTCCCAGAGCACGGCTTCATCTTCTGTATAACTTGCATGGGGGGTCCACGGAATGCAGCACCGGCAGCGCCACGGTAGGCGGCAGCAGGTCCCCTACGCACAGCTCCGAAGCCATCTTCGAGAGTGGAGGCACGACTAGCGGTAATGCACTCGGATCTTCGCTGCCGCTCAGCTGGCCATCAGTGACCTCTAAATCTTCCGCTCCTCTGGCATACAAGGTCGCCACCATCCGGGGAGCCGGCGCTCCAACGCAACTGCGCAGAACGGCCATCATCTGGCGCCATGTCCCTCTCGTGACTGGGCCAGGTTGTCCCCCTCCAAAAACGCCATACAGGCCTCCAGGCCCGCCATCATGGACATTTTCACATTAGGGGGAGGAGGCGGGGGAGCGACCCGACGTCGGACCACAGCAGCTCCCTCCGCCAGCTGCGATCCACCTCCAGCAGCAAGCAGGAGCCCTCCGCAGCACACTGCATGTGCCCAGTCGTGAAGATATCTGCAGGGAGACCGATCACAAAGTCGGCAGGCGCCGTTGGGTAGGCCCCAAGATGGCTGCCGACAGCGCCTGCCAGCGGTGAAATGGCCACCAGTAGTCTCTGGTCCAGTGGGGTGGCAAAACGGGCCCGAACAACTCACCCCTGGTGGCCAGCTACTCTGGGAGCCCAGGCACCTTAATCTTTTAACCATCTCAGATTAACAACTTTTATGCAATCTTGCCATTTTTTTATCCTACAAGTAAGTGGTGTTGGCTATGTATCCAATATTTCAAATAACGACTATGACTGTATTATTTCCAGCGAATGACCTTTGTAGTGAAGGGGTTAGGCTGGCAGCACATGAGCGTTCAGGTACTGCGTTCAGTGCATCCGTTAGGGACGCATTTTTTGACGCCAGATGTGTGTACTGCGTGAAAGTGCGTCCGCCACAGATCTACAATTTGATGGGAGATATTGTGTTCAACAGACGATCAGTAATGCCATCGGCAGTTGCTTCAGTGTGCCGGCCTTCGCACTTGCGCACGTAATATTTACTGCCACAAGAAGCAGCACGTAGTTCCTGCGGGACTCCTAGCCTTTTCACGTCCATGCCATTTTAGCATCCATAGCAATATGCGAATGCCGTGTGTGAACAAGTGCATCGACAGACGACAGACGGAAAATTGTGCGCAAAGACGGACGCAAAAAATCTGCTCGTGTGCCGCCTGCCTAAATTTACGTAGTGATGGATAATGTACATTTTGGTCTAATATGAGAATTGCAATCCTCAATATTTAAAAAAGAAAACACAACAATTATCCACTCTGGTTCAATTTTTACAGAACTAAAAAAAAATGAGGGGATCCTATTTGCTGGGCATTCCCGGTTTCGAAATATAAGCTCTAGTGCTGTTTCTATTCCTCTCCCTGATGGCTTAATTGCACGGCTAAAAGCCCATTCAATGGGTAGTGAGGGAGATGGTGAGCCAAGTGCACCATAATGTACCACTACCTGACAAAGTCAAATGATGGCGCCTACATTGTCCATTTGAACAGATTTTGACTGGGAACATGAAACCGTAATACTAAAGAAAAAGTAGTTTGAAAATACTGTTTAAATAAATAGGTTTGATTGTGCAGTTTTATAAATACATTGCCAATCCTTTGAAGACCAATGACGTATATTGTACGTCCAGGGAAAAACTGCCATTAAGGACCAAGGATGTCATGGCCATCTAACCCCCTCCCTCTCTATACTTGCCTCTCTGGCTGGGGTCCCATGTTGGCCTGACTTCCTTGAAGCCAGACCAAAGGTTTTATGGGCCCTGGCAGTGCCCGACAGGTCGATCCGCCCTTGTCGTCAGGATTCAAAAATTAATCTTTGAATAGCAAATTTTTACTTATTTTAGTTGAACTTTTGCACCTTGTTTTTTTTATCTGCTGCCTTCGCTTTCTGTAGGATTATCTAAATCCAACGGTGAGGGAAACAGCATAAATTTGATACGGCTATATGGAAGTAGAGGATATCAATACTGAATTAAAAATTACTGTAAATGTAAACAACAATATAGACAGCAAATCGAGAACTCTATTCTAGGGCTGAAACAACTAATCGATTAATTGACAACTAATCGATGATTAAAATAGTTGTCTGTCGATTAATCGTCCTGTGTACAGCACACACTGTTTAGATTCCGACGGAGTTAAATGTAAATGACGCGCCGCTGCTTTACTCGGTATGATTTAGTTTTAGGGTTATGTCAGACACAACAAGTTTGTTTTTATTCCAACAGTAGCAGAACTCTAACACAAAACATAGGATACTGCCACTGGGTGAAGGAGCTGTATGCCCGTGATTAATCCTTACTTGAAGCTGGAGTCCTGTGCCACCACCCCACCCTCCCTGCCACACCCTCTTTGGTTGGAAACTGCCATTCCCTCCCTTTTGCCTGGTCCCTTTCCCCATACTCACTCCCACACTCAGATCTGGTCTTTTGTCCATACCCACTCCCTCTCACACTCAGGTCAAGTCACTTGAGCAAAGTCACTCCCTTCCACCTCAAGTCACTCCTCCCACTCAGTTTGTTCACAAAATTATATAAAAAGGGACACTCTACGCACCCTGACCACTTTAGCTTATTAATCCCGATTTCATGCTGACATTATCATCTACGACCAAGTGTTTGTAGCCGTGTTAATTTGGGAAAGCAAACATGGGCTTAAACTGTGCATGCAGCATCAATCCATCCCTCTGACCAAGCACTCGCATACCTTGTGTGAAAAGTACGCAAGATACGCAATTTGCATATGTACGTACGAAAGTTGCATACACTATGCAAATTGCTTACGAAAAAAGGGGGAAGGGTTGTGGTTATTTTTACATAAAATTTGCATACTTAAAAGGTATTTTTTTTTAAAAAAAATTATCCGATGAATCGATTAATCGAAATAATAAAAATCGGCCAACTAATCGATAATGAGAATAATCATTAGTTGCAGCCCTACTCTATTCCATAGCTGATGTTAAAAGTCAGGTGCTAATGGAAAAGTTGCGCGCCAACTGTTTTCCAGTAGCGTTTTTCTTTTAACATCCCCAACTGCGCTGTTGTCTCAGTAGCTCAAGTTGCTATATTTTCCAGGTGCTAAAAGATAATGGCAGTGGCGCTATGCGTCGCTGCCAATAGCAGCTCAAGGAGTCTATAGGACTCCATGGATCCAGACACGATCCCGTTGACATCATCCTTTCAAAGATGTTACTCATATCTGAAGAACGTCAGGTGTAAATGATTTACGAGGAAGTTTGGAATAGCTTTTTCTTCATCTGCAGGCTCCACCTTATCATTACCATATAAAATATAGGATACATTAATGTACAGTAAGGAGCCACGAGGTCTAAGACACAAGTAGAGCTCGAATCTCCACTGGAAAAGGGAAAGAAAAGATTTAAGCCGAGCACCCGAGCCATTCTGCTGAACGGATCAAGCTCTCTGCTTAACAACAACATTGGAATAGGGCCCAGAATCACTAAAGACAAATGTATACGTAAAAACAGCTTGCTGCAACAATCTAAAATAATAAAAATAACCCGCAGTAACAAAACTAACACAGAAAACAAGCATAAGATGCAAATTAACCTCCCATATGTCAGGATCCTCGAGGAATACATCATCCATGCGGACACTGTTCTTTTTGAAATGTAATGATTGTTATTGCACACCCACTCAAGATTTGGAGATGGAAACAGGAATCTGAACATGGAAAGTAATTGTAAACCCTCCTAGCCCCCACTAAACTCTTATTGAGCATTCTAGGTGTAATGGCATTTAAACAGAATTTAAAACATAAATCTGATTCACATTCCCAGCTCCCTACCAATAGAGAAGGAAAATGATACTTTGCCGATAAAAGCACAGCAAAATGTTTATGTTACAGGTATGATTTTGGATATCTATCCTGGAGAAACATATTGCTCTGACAGGGGATAGGATCTTCTCATACTATCCTACTGTGTCTCTGCCAAGAGACAAGAAATGTCTACACTCTTCTTCTGCCTCTACAGAATTGTCTTCTCTGTAATGGCAGCATGGAGCTAAACGTTCCTAGGAGACCTGAACAGGAACACAACATCTGATGTTGCCAATTCTCATTGATAACAATTTGGGTTGCTGCATTTCTCATGTAGAGAGGACTTTTTTGGCATTTCAGCTCTGGACACCTTTTTGGGTGATAGCAGTCAGATTAGCATATGTTATTGCCTTCTCTGTAAAGGAACCATCAAGCTAAAACGGTTTTAGACCTGAGAGGAGATCCACCAGAAGACAGGCCACTAGCGCTGCTGTCCACTCTTCGGACCCTCATAACCCTTGTTTAGCTCATAGACCTGGTTGTGTTCCCTATACACAAGTTGAACACCTTTTATCCAGAATGCTCGAGAATTAAGCATTCTGGATTCTTCTGGATTTCAGAATCTGAGAGAATCCAATGTCTTCAATAGGAGAAATCTGCAGTCTTTCTTCGTAGTCATGCAGCCCGGAGAGAGTCCGACACCGGGCATCATGTCACATGCTGGGTATGCCCAGACACTCTCTCAGTGTGTGCCACAATCTGCTGCATGACTTAGGCTAGCGTCAGACTAATGCAGTCATCACATCCGTGTCGCCGCACAGTTTAACATTCGTCGTAGCATTGATTTGTGCTCAATAGAGACCAACACACGAAGTACGTGCGCACCAAAGTGCGCACGCACCACGCAGGTGGCATAGGACGCCATTTAGGCCTCGACGTTAAAGCGCTACAACGGACAACCCAGAGTGTGCAGTGTCCGCATTGCGGCCTGTGTGCATGATGTCGCGACGCAGCGCAGTTGCGACGTCCATCACGTTGACTTTCAGAAGTTTTTTTGGTCTGGCTGATTGTACCGGTCTTTTAATTAATTTTGTTTCCCATATTTCCCTTTTTTTTCTACATCGGTCAAAAATATGGAGTGTGTGGGGTCTGCAGTATCTTCTGTCAGTCCGTCCGTCCGTCCGTTGTGCACGCACGCAGAGTGCGCTCAGACGGTGTTCGTCTGACATTTGCCTTACTGCCATACTGCATCTCCGGGGCACCCCATATCCGGATTTGCGGAAATCCAGATGGCTCAGAAAATTCCTTGTTTTCAGCATCTTCTGGACTTTAGAAATTTGGGTAAGAGGTGCTCTGCCTGCGTTGACAAAGAACCTGAAAAGTCTGAAACGCCGACCATTTATACTAAGTTGAGATTTGAAAAGGAACGAGGGAGCTTGTCCTGCATGGTTTTATAGAGAAACCTTTATTACGTAAACACAGCCATTTCTAAATGAGCTTTAAAAATATACTTTAGCAATATGCAGGCATGTGTCAAGCAGACAAAATGATCATTTGTACATCCAGAAGAAAAAAAATAAATTTGACAAAATAATAACTCTGTAAGCGTCATCACGTCTAAAACATCCCACACACGCATACAGAGATTGAAATGGCAGGTGGAAAATAAACAATTTTAAAAGTTACGCTTAAAAAAAAAAAAATTGGGAAGAACTGGATGACTAAAACACTTGGCACACGCTTACTAGACCCAAAAAAATAACTAATTTACCAGACGAATAAAGAATAGAGAAGAGCCAGAAGATTGTATCCCACATCAGCTTTCCTTGTTTTTATGAAGAGGGGCTTTTTGAAGTTAGCGGATTTCATTAGAAATCATCACCGTCAGTTTTCAATCAACAATCCTGGGAAAATACTCTTCACCTTCATGTGATCCCTTCTTGGAAGAGATCCAACAGGCTAAAATACTGCGGGGGAAATAAAGCAGATTCCACAACATCAAAGGATGCATTTCCTCCACTATGAAACTGGCAATGTTTAAGCTTTAATTGGCTTTCCCCAGGCTTTTGTGCTACAGCTTTTATTTTAGCTTTTGCTTGTATCCTTCAATAGTACCAGCTGGGTGGAGTAGAGGTAACATCACTGCTCTGCATGGAGAGAGCCTGTGGAGTCATGGGTTCGATCCCAGCAAGAGCATCTCTCCAGTAAGTGTCCTTGGGCAAGACACCTAACGGTACATACTCACCACCCAGGACATACTTGAAAACGAGAGAAATCTCAATGTATCCTTCCTGGTAAAATCCTTTCTCAAAAAAAAAAAAAAATACTAGGCTATGAGGGATGATCTAAGTGTCATCACTCATTGTGTTCCAAAGTAACCACCGTGAGACAACATACTGTGATGGAAATTAATTTAGTTGCCTTAGCAACATAATCATAAATGATTCGTTGTGGGCTACCTGCCTAATACACAATTAAGGCAAAGCCCTAAAAGGAGAACCAGGCACCCTGCACATACAATATTCCTGGGGATTGTTCCACTCGTCAAACGTTGGCTAGAAACTTTTTTTCCCCCTAAACATCAAGCGGCAGTACACACGGGTTTTCAGCTCCTTGAAACCTCTGGACAAGACAGCAAGCATCAGATATGTGTTTACTTTGCATCCAATACTTAATTATACACCAAGGCTGCGGTCACTCGAGTGCACTTTTCGCGTACGTCTGAACGCACTGTCGGCTGTCCATCGTAGCAAAAGGAGTCAGGCTATGGCCACACGAGCACACTTATTGCGCATAGTGTGCCTGTTGCGTCATCATGCCATGCCCCGCCCGATAACCACAGCCACGATCACCAGCCATATATCACTTGGTGGCTGGCAAGCAAGCGGCAAACACGGCGCTGCCGGCCATCCCGGGGGGCCATGACAAAAGAAAAGGAAGACGATGTGTATCAGTATGTCAATGGGACAATCACATTCGGGGGGGGGTCCCTCATTTTATTGGTGCCTTCTAGATCAGAAACGTCAAGTTCCAATTACCGATGTTGAAATCTGTGAATGCAATAGATGATCTTTATTATGTGTCATATGTGCTTATATATCATTTATAAAACATAATAACCATTAGATTACTCTTTATATAATATCTTTATCTTCAGACAATTAATGCACAGAGTTACATGACATTTATTTAGTGCGGTTTGTGACTGTGGACACAATTTGGTTAAAAATAAAAACACAATTTTGTTATCGGTCAGATGACAGTTTGCAGCTTTACCTGGGTAATCCTCGGAATTCAGTCAACTGTAACCTGCTGAAAAGTGGAGTACTCAGAGGCGTTTGGCTATTTTGCAGATTACCCAGATAAAGTCTTATGTTTCGTTGCACATCACACTTTATCCAGCAACACTCGGGTAATGTGCAAATTACCCGGTTAAAACAGAGCAGAAAACCGGAGTACCCGGTGGCCTCTGGATACTTTGCAGATTACCCGGGTAAAGTCCGAAATTTCATTTCACTTCGGACTTTTGCTAATGACGCCTGGGTAATGTCAGGATTACACAGGTAATCCTAGGATTAATTGCACTTCGGGCTTTAACCGTAACATATGCATTACACAAGACATCAACCAAATGCAACTTTTTACAGGAGACAATTGAGGACATAAGGTTATGCTTTCAGATGACAGGTGAGCACATCAGATGAGTTAGTTGGGTCTGCGGTTCAAAAGTCCCAGCAATGTGAAGACAGTATTACAGTGCAGCACTAAATATTGACAACAAAAACCCAGCAGATACAAAACTCTGCACAAACAAAACTGATGCAAAATCACCCATTGTGAAGCCAAACTTGAAACTTATTTAACCAAGTGGCATTGTATCGACTTGGCAAGATAATGAGTTAAGACTCGCCCAAATAGATAGCCAATAGACTTTCATTCCCTGCAGGAGGACAATACATTGACGCCCTCCAGGGACAGATACTCAACAGAATGTCTCAAAACCGAATGATACAAGAATACAACAGCGACTAGCAATTCATGCACGTGCAATAGTCTATGGCCAACTTAGAAACGTGATTCAAAGTAGGTTAAGGAGTTCAATTTGACATGTGTGTAGAAAAACAAAACAGTCATAAAAATGACCACTGGACAACAGAATACATCAGGATGGAAAACATAACATGATCAGAAGTGCTAGTTTTCCATCTATGTTATCAATCTCCATCTGGGACCTGATTCCAACCAATTTGTAAAGCTAATTGCTCAAGCTGGTATTCCAACCAAGTCGCAAGCTTTTTGTTGTATACTGCTTCCCTCCCCATAACTTTTTACACTTGCTCATCACTGTGTTGTTTTTGCCATAGAATGGATTCTATTGGTCGATCAGGGACTCCAATCATTGTATTGTGTGAGATGCATTTAAAGGGCATCACCAGGGGGTAGATTAGAAGTCCTTTAAACTCCCTGTCATATCTCATTCAGCTGCCATCTCTAATCTCAGTTAACCAGTAGAACAATACCCTCCTGCACTCTGTTTGGAAATTGTGGCTCCTTCTCTATACTAACAGATATTATACGTTGTATAGGAGCCTTTACTAATGGCTCAGAGAGAGCTAGAACATGGTAGAAATTCTGAAATGAATACCATCACTTAACACTTGAAAATACACCAAAAAAATAATTCCCTCTATTCCCAGGGCCTGATACGAGCAGTGACAGTCTGTGCTGCTGCTAGTGTCTCCATTTGACTCACAAATATTTCCAAAAATCAACATTTTGGTTTGAATACAACACCAAATAGTGAGTCGCACATGGAAAACGACTTGCACAGGATTTTACCATTTGGAAGCCGCTGTTAAAGGCTAGGTTGGAATAAAGCCCCTTGTATATATACAGTTGTGTTCAAAATTATTCAACCCCCACTGAAATTGAGTGTTTTGGCCAGTTTGACATTGATTTTGATCATTCAGTCATCTTGCTTACAATTAAATCAAAGAGGCACGTGTAGGTCAGACAAATATAACATAACATTTATAATGAAATAACCACAAATGTCTTTTCTGTGCTCACATCATTATCAGTTTTATTCAACCCCCAATTGACATTCAATCTTAGTACAACATCCTTTTACAGTTATAAGTACTAACAGCTTTTAAACGTGAAGCATAGCTTGACACAAGTGTCTTGCAGCGATCTACGGGTATCTTCGCCCATTCGTCATGGGCAAAAGCCTACAGTTCAGTCACATTCTTAGGCTTGCGCACTGCAACTGCTTTCTTTAAGTCCCACCAGGGGTTCTCAATCGGATTTAAGTCAGGTAACTGCGATGGCCACTCCAAAATGTTCCAGCCTTTAATCTGCAACCATGCTCTAGTGGACTTGGAGGTATGCTTGGGATCATTGTCCTGTTGAAAGGTCCAACGTCTCCTAAGCCTCAGGTTTGTGACGGACTGCATCACATTGTCATCCAATATCTCCTGGTACTGAAGAGAATTCATGGTACCTTGCACACGCTGAAGCTTCCCTGTACCTGCAGAAGCAAAACAGCCCCAAAGCATGATTGACCCCCCCGCCATGCTTCACAGTAGGCAAGGTGTTCTTTTCTTCATAGGCCTTGTTCTTCCTCCTCCAAACATAAAGTTGATCCATGGGCCCAAACAGTTCTAATTTTGTTTCATCAGTCCACAGAACACTATCCCAAAACTTCTGTGGTTTGTCCACATGACTTTTGGCATACTGCAGTCGACTCTTCTTATTCTTTGGAGACAGCAAGGGGGTGCGCCTGGGAGTTCTGGCATGGAGGCCTTCATTACACAGTGTGCGCCGTATTGTCTGAGCTGAAACTTCAGTACCCACATCTGACAAATCTTTTCTCAGTTCCTCAGCAGTCACACGGGACTTTTCTCCACTCTACGCTTCAGGTAGCGCACAGCAGTCGAAGTCAGCATCTTCTTTCTGCCACGAACAGGTAGCGTTTCAAAAGTGCCCTTTGCCTTGAATTTGCGAATGATGCTTCCTATGGTCTCTCTTGGTATGTTTAACATCTTTGCAATCTTCTTATAGCCATTGCCCTTCCTGTGAAGAGTAATCACCTCTTCTCTTATCTTCCTGGACATTCTCTTGACTTCACCATGTTTGTAACCACACCAGTAAATGTCTAGAAGGAGCTGAGTATCACAGTCATTTTAAAGCTGCCTAATTGGTGCTTATTATGCTTTATTGCTGCTCCGTGACATCCACAGGTGTTTTCAATACCTGATTGAAAACACTTGAATGAACCTCTGTTCTTCAGAGTGGTAGTCTTTAAGGGGTTGAATAATTGTGTCAATGAAGAATTCACAAAAGAAACATTTACTACTGTATTACAAAACCAATTGATGTCATTTTAGTCGCATATGGTTCTTTAAAAAGTCCTTGTAGGATTTCATTCTGAATACAATTACAAATGTACACTAAATTCCCTAAAACCCTTTACAGCATTGGGGGTTGAATAATTTTGAACACAACTGTATATCTATGCACAAGTAACACTTTAGTGAATAGTCCACAAAGCACAAAGGATGCTCATCTGCCTCATCCCTGCCTGCCACTTACTGTATTCAC
This sequence comes from Leptobrachium leishanense, assembly GCA_009667805.1. Taxonomy (NCBI): domain Eukaryota; kingdom Metazoa; phylum Chordata; class Amphibia; order Anura; family Megophryidae; genus Leptobrachium; species Leptobrachium leishanense. Next base: position 107,088,220 of record CM019063.1, read on the forward strand.
ACATGGATCAGGAACAAGACGACCAAACACCAACCAGATCATGTCTCACCACAAGTAGATGTGACTTGAAATTAGTGTCTTAATGTGATTACGGGCAGATGATGCAGATTCCATCGGACTAATCCGAGATCACCTCACACAGACGGCGTAATTAATGCGCGTACAATAGTAACAAACAGGTTTAAGCCGACATATGGTACAATAGCCAAGAGAAATGAAAAGCCTCCTACACTCATCCTATTCAGCCACGCGGGGGTTTATACGGGCGAAGCGCTGCATCTGAATAATCACACGCTGAACTTGGCACCAGAATGTAAAAATGCCTCCCCATACAGACCTCACTGCTTGACTCCAACTACCATCATCCTCGGCCAGCAGAAGCCGCAGAGTGTGAGCCATCCTAGCCATGTTCATTAGACGGGGCGTAAGATTGATGCCAAGCTGCTACAGAGCTTCAACTCCCATTACCCTATGTCAGGGATCTCAAACTCTGGCCCCCCAGAATTTGTATTGCCTACAATTCCCAGAATTCTATGAATGCAATAAATAGCCAGAGAATCATGGGAGTTGTAGTTCAGAAACATCTGGGGGTCCCTGCCCTATGATTTAGATGGGTAATGTAAGATGTTCTACAACAGCAGAGAAGGTGCCCTTTGGCCATAACTGCAATCACAGACCGAGCAGGGTGTATTTATGTATATCAGATTATTACACGTTAAGGCACGACTGTCAATCATGGGCCTACCAGATGTTGCTGAGCTGCACGTCCCATTATTCTCTTGTCATCTAGATTCTAATGCATTCAATGTGCACTGGGAATCGCAGGCCATCAACATTTGGGGAGCTGCAGTTTGATAACCCTGAGTTAGGACCTTAGCACATTTATTTCAATTATTCTAAATTGTGAAGTCTATAATAATTGTAATAAAAATCATTCAACATTTACTTTTCCCTGATTTCTATGTGGCTGTACAAGCTAGAAAATCGGATAATTGTTATATTTACCCGCAGTTGCAAGTCTGAGAATATATGATGATGAACAGGTACAACTGAATATTTTTAAAACCTGTATTTACTGCCTAAGCGTGTTGCTTCAGCAGTCGGTAATCATCAAAGGATAGAGATACCTCACCATAGGTTGCTTAGCAGATAACAAGAGGGATAATCTGAAAATTAGGAAAGAGGTTTATTGAAAAGCGTTTAATTCCCAAGTCTAGAAACGAACTCACAGCCAAGGTCATAAAACCGTAGAGCGCTGACAGTAAACGCCAGCCGCTGTGATCTATATTCCCCTCAACAGTCAGCCGCTGATTCGGATGTGACGGTACATGCCTGTGGAGGGTAACTAGCCAACTTTGACACTGCAGATATTTGTGAACTAGTTTTTCCATTGTACTCAACCTGAAAATTACGTTTTCCTTGATCCTGGGTCTGCCTAAAAATGTCAACAGGGAAAAGCAAGTGTCTGCCAGCTGCACTACCAAAAGCTGTTTGTTTAGTATCAAGAGAAAGGAGTTGACGACCATCTCCAGTGCCGGTGATGCCCATCACTGGGTTAGGATGTCCATTAGTGGTGGTGGTGGGGGATTAATGCCATGGTCTCAATGCAGACATTGTAATAATACCACCTGTCACCCAGATCATAATAAGAAAGGTGGTCACACGCGGTTTATAAATCACCCACAGTAGTGTAAAAATTCTGGTTCTGCGAAAACAAGACGCATGGAGGTAGCGAAGAAACCATCTGAGGGAATTGAGACATTGTGTCCATAGGTTTTACAGAAGCCATTCTGTATATTTAATTTATTGTCTGATGGGGAGGGGGAGTGCGTTGCTCTCACAGGAAAACAGCTATAAAAGGAATCCGAGATTCAGAAATAGATCTGAGATGGGAAGAGAAAAAAAAAAAAACACAACATACGAACTGGCAAACTGTGGGAAATCTTCAAAGCCCGCCATGCATCTTAGATGTACAGTTTCTATTCGGGTCCTTACAGCCTCTTTTCCCACATGTACGCCTTTCATCTTTCTTACACTGCTTTCCAGCAGGTATTATTAATTTAACCCTTACGCTTCCTATGGACCAGCGGCATGTTACAGCCGCAAAATCTAAAATCTGTGCTGCTGTCCAATCCGTACTAAAAAAAAAAAAAAAAAAAAAATGTAAATACTCGCTAAACTACCAGGAAATGGCAAGTGGCATTAGAGCTGCTGAGGGCGGTTTAACTCTCCCTTGCCCAGGGGACTGACTGAGGATCATAGGTGATTGCACATCAGGAATTGTCCAATCATATTCTCAGTTGTAATAACATTCTATTCAAATGAGCAGAGTTGGATGGATAGATAGAAAATAGATACTAATTAAAGTAAATAAAAGATATATAGCGATAATAAAAGGCATAAAAATTTGAATATGTGATAAATCAAGACAATTTATATAAACCGATAGCACAGTGATAACAATATATAATAATTTAGAAAATAAATTGAAGAAATAAATAATTAGAGCATGGAGATGGCCAATACATAACTAGATGGACATACAAATACTGAATAAAGAGCTATAAGTAGATAATCGAGAAGGAGCTAGAAGGGAAAATCGATCAGAAGATAAAAAGAAAATTATATAAAGAATAGATAAGAATTTAAATAAACTGGCAATACATTAACAAAAAAATATCATATAAATAATAGGTAATGGCTAAGCAGATATATTCTTAGATAATCGTTTTCAGAGGAGCATGGGGATGGCAGGCAGACAGGCAGGCAGGCAGGCAGACAGACAGGCAGGCAGGCAGGCAGGCAGAGCAGTTGATTGAGTGCATGGTGTTAGGGGTAGGAGGCTTCCTTTGCACAGAGGATCAGGGTTGGGGCTCAGTGTCTGAGAGGTTCCCGTGATTCACACATCAGGTTGGATGCTGGCTGCATTTTTGGGATAGACCAGTGGAGATGCTGACTGGATGCCCTGGTATGAGGTTAAATCTCTGTATCTGCTGCTGAGGGCTTTGCCTGGTGATGTGCTGAGGCTCCATGGCTTGGATTTATCCCCAGCTCCTTTCCTTCTAGGCTAAATGGGGCAGCGGTGCTACCCCTGTCCCTAGGCATAGTCCCCTCGGGTACCTCTCAGTGCCCATAGGCTGAGTAGAGGGGTAGAGAGAAACAGGTGCCCAGCCTGTGGTGCAGCACATGGCAGAGAGAGACCTTACCTGCCTCCCAGGTGACTGGCACAGGGTCAGGGCAGCTCCGGCTTCTGCAAAGGCAGCGGTTCCACCAGCTCATGAGAGTCGCGTTCCGATTGGCTGGAAGGGACTTCCCCCATTCTAACCGCCCAGTGCTTCTCCCCGAGCTCGTAGCTTGGCTCTGAATGGCCAGATGTGCGAGGATGTAAGAGAGCCAGCGATTGGCTCGTGCTTTCTATTTTGACGGCGAGGCGAAGGATGTGATTAACCAGCTACGTGCCGGATGTGAGTGATGAGATGATGTATGTACACGTTACTGTGTGTGTCTGGCCCACTACCCACTTGACAATTACTCGCAGGCCTAATAACCAAATAACGGGTGTGCAACAGCCATGATCTGCTCACAAATGTAATTACATCTGAGGGGATGGAAGGAAAGCAACGTTTTAACAATTAAAGGGTCACTCTACAGCAGGGATCTCAAACTCTGGCGCCCCCAGATGTTCCCGAACTACACCTCCCATGATTCTCTTGTTATTTATTGCATTCAAAGAATTCTGGGATTTGTAGGTAACATCTGGGCGCCGGAGTTTGAGATCTCTGCTCTATGGCAATAGTCAGTAACACCCCCCCCCCCCGACGTTTTGGAACGTCAAGTTCCATGATGATCAGACACTCATAGGCAGGGGCGCAAGGGAAATATACTGCAAAACATCTGGAGGCCATATGTTGGTAGCCACTGCTCCCTGCAGCCCCATTTGATAGATATTTCTGTATGAAGCGGAGGAGTTTCCTCCAACTTGAGCCAATGATGTCAGCAACCTTTGCAATGCAACATCATCCAGGTGCTCCGAGGAGAATGCAGACTAGGGCTGTTGCACAAAACCATCAAGAGATGCGTAATTTGCATAGAGTACATATGCAAATGGTTTCATATGAAACTTCATAAGAAGCTGCATGGAGTTTTGCATTTCAGAAACCGTGAGCCGAAGAGCAAGGAGCGACGGGAAAAAGTGAGTATGTTCAGCTAAGTAAAAGAAATATTTAAACTGGGCGGATGCGATCAGCAGCACCCGTCCAATCACGTAAAGGGATAATCTATTAAAACCAGAGTTCTTTTTTTAATGTCCATAAATTGGGAAGATGCTGCTGACATCTTCTGCCTGATATTTTTTTAATATTTTTGGTCTTTACCTTTTGTCCCTCTCCAGGTGCAGCTCTGCTCCGGGACTTCTCAACCCAGAAGTCCCAGCAGATATCTAACACAATTTGCGCAGTGTAGGAACCACAAATTGTGCACTGCTACAGATTTGTGCACTTTACGTACACAAGTTCCTTAGCGCCTATACAGAACGATGGATCAGAGCTGTGCGCTCATGTGCTGATCCAGTCGCTGCCTCTCTGATATCACTCGCTAATGCGGGCATTCTCTGAGAAGGTGACGTCAGCATGCTCTCTGCTGATAGCCAGGAAATTAAAAATTCCAGCTGCTCATGACGCTGGGCGTTGTTAACTCCTCCACTTCACCCAGCAAGCTCATCAGAACAGAAGGAAAGGGGTGAGAAAAAAGGACAACAAAGTGGTCAGGATGAGCAGAGTGCCCGTCACGACCCAGCGGCGTGCTAGGACTTCTCCACGGCAGGTGTGGCACAGCCTTCCCATAGACGAGATCGACCCACATTCATTGCGTGCGTGCGCACTGATTGAGTTTTTGGCTGTGGTGAGACCTTGGAAAGGCCAGAGTATGACCTTCTACTGTGCATGGATCTGGAGATTCAAGAGTCTAAAGGAACGCTGCATCTCCTGTATTGGGATTCCACTGATGGGCAGGGGAAATCCCTCTTTCTGATGTCATCGCAAGTGCGATGACTCCCATGGCCGGAGGGGCAATCCGACAGCGAGGGCTGACATCCAGGATGTCAGCCCGTTGTGACTGAAGCGCAGATCGGGACATCCTCCGTGCACAGGAGTGAAAAGTGAGGTGTCTCACACACACACGACACGTCCTTCACATTCAAGTGGCTAAAGTGCCACTGTCAGGGGCAAAATTACTTTTTTCCATTTGACAAGACATGCCTCCCTACTACAGGGCTGCACTCTGCCCACTTTGAGCGCTGCGCTGGCATGATCTGAGTGACAACCAGAGCAGCACACTGATCGTTTTGTTGTGCAAAAAAAATGGTGCACTATATAAAAAGGGAGAGGTGTCCTATAAAATGGGCAAAAGTCATGATATGACAGGTGCACTCTAAGGCTAGGGTCAGACTAGCGCAGTTTTAACGTGCGTTTAGCCGCACGAAATCACGGCCGTACTAGCAGCAAATGACGTCCAATGCCGGGGAACATACGACGAACGGCCGCACGAAAGTTCGTCCGCGCAACGCAAGTGGCCAACGAACGCATTTTTTCGAGAACGTCAAACCGCTACTACTGACGTACAGAGTGCGCTGCGGCCGCATAGCGGCGTGTGTGCGTGATTAGGAGACGTCAGACGCTGCTCATGTCCGGCTAACATAACGTCCAGACTCAAAAAGTGTTTTATTGATGATCCGTACAAAATCACGGACGAAAAGGCGCATCGTATGACCGCTATCGCGTATTCCGGGGGAAAATACGTACGTTCGTTCGACCGAACTTTTTCACGGACGACGTGAAAAATGCGTTCGTCTGACCCTAGCCTAAGTGATAAGTGTACACCCGAGCCAGAATAATGATTCCACCGGGGCATGTTTAGACTTTGTGCTATCTTACACACTCCAAGTTCTACTGCCCTACTCAATCTGTCATAAATGTGCACATAAATATGAAATTAGGACACATCCAAGGCTTGTCTGGCAATTTAAGTCAATAAAATGTCATTTAGATTGATCAGATTAAAATAAAAATATCTGGTCACCAAATGATTTCTGCCATTTATTATAGTTTATAGACTCCTTGCTGTTTTATTGCTTTACAGCAGCAATTTAAATCCTGGGGTACAAGTTTCCCACAGGTACCACATAGTTAAATAAAAAAGGCAGGCACAGGTTTTTTCTAAAACCATGCCATCATTTGGGAAGGCTCAATGTCATGCGAGTGGTTGTCCTAGCAGGCTTATAACACTGTCCATTTATACGTTTTTTCCCCCTTCTTAACATGAATGTGGGTCTCTGCTGCATCCTACTCGGCTCTGGCATGGACTGTTACATATCTATCCTGCTTCTCATGGTGTTCCTGTCCCATTCTTCTCACAAACATACCCATTGTACCTCTATCCCATTCCTCTTGATGAACAGTGTTGAAATGGTAAAACTTTTTACTGGGCCCATTTTGGGGTCTGGGCCTGGAGCTGTAGCTCCAGTGGAACCCTATGTTAATCAGACCCTGTTGCCCACCCATTGATATATTTTGATATTTCAAAAGATACATCATATTGTAATATTTTTTCCCAAAAGTCTCAAGCCCAGGAAACCTGAGCTGTGGTTCCAGGCAGGACTAAGTTCCTGCATTTGGATGGCCGTATTAGCCCTCTAAGCCCCCCCCCCCGAGGGAGGAGAGGGAGCACTACGCTCACAGCAGTGTGACCACTCAGATAAGATTAAGGCCGGGTCAGACAAGCGTCTTTGACAGCGGAAGGAACGTCCATGAGAGAGTAGACATCCTTCCACTCGGGACACCCGTCTGGCCACCTGAAAGAGTGCAGTTAGTGCGCTCAGCACTGTACGTCTCGATCCTCCTATGGAGGATCATGCTTTGCAGCCCTGTCCAACGCACGTCTAGCATTTTGAAGGGGAGGCTTTCAGCACGTCTGCTTGTAGCACGCGCAATTCGATCGTGCGCTACAGCGTGTGACCGGCCCAGTCAAAACCGTTCACAACGCTGTGACGGACGGTAGGAGGCATGTCAGTAAGTAGTGCGCTCGTCTGACCCCAGCCTTAGGCCGGGTGCACACGAGCGCAGAGTGGAAGGGATGTCCGTGAGAGTTGACGCCCCCCCCCTCAGCGCTTTGCAGCCAGTCGACGCGCATCCTAGCGCCTCGATGGAGGCTTTCTAGGCGGATGCTTGCTGCGCACGCACAAGCGTGACCGGCCCAGTCGCAGCATCACATGGCTGCGACAGGCGCACTAAGTGCACTCGTGTGCACCCGGCCTTAGTGCTCTAACTGGATAGAGTGTCCCTGTAACCTCTGCAGATAAGTGCTAAAAGTCTGTAGGACTGCTCTGGACACCACATCCAGGTCCACTGTCTCAGATCCCATCATCGAGTGCTATTCTACTCTTATTGGTGGGTGATAATCTAGAAGCGAGAGAAAACATGATAAAGTCCATGAGAAAAAACAAAATAAAGAATTTGTGGGCAACGGTTTTTGCAAAGAATGGTAAAATGGTTTATTACTTTAACTTTGCCACAGAATTTCTTCCAGAAAGTATTTGATTTATTCCATAGAAATCCATTTCACTCAATGTTTAATTTAGTGCTGGTTAGTTTAGGGTTGAAAACAGGTATTTGGCATGTGTTTCCTTTATGTCAACACGCTTTTTCTGTTTTAGCTCTATAGATCTGTAGCGCTCACTCCCGGAGGAGCCGCTGAATTAACCTCGGGATAGTCTCACCGCACTAGGGAATAACTATACACCAGCACTGTTGTGGATTTTTATAGATTATATTCTTTACTGATCCCAATAAAGCAGCATATACAGTTGTGTTCAAAATTATTCAACCCCCACTGAAATTGAGTGTTTTGGCCAGTTTGACATTGATTTTGATCAGTCATCTTGCTTACAATTAAATCAAAGAGGCACGTGTAGGTCAGACAAATATAACATAACATTTATAATGAAATAACCACAAATGTCTTTTCTGTGCTCACATCATTATCAGTTTTATTCAACCCCCAAGTGACATTCAATCTTAGTACAACATCCTTTTACAGTTATAACAGCTTTTAAACGTGAAGCATAGCTTGACACAAGTGTCTTGCAGCGATCTACGGGTATCTTCGCCCATTCGTCATGGGCAAAAGCCTCCAGTTCAGTCACATTCTTAGGCTGGGGTCAGACCAGCGCATTTTTAACGTGCGTTCTGGCGCACTTAATCACAGCCGCACTAGCAGCAAATGACGGGCAATGACAGCCAATATACAAAGTACGGTCGCACGAAAGTCCGGCCGCGCAACGCAAGTGGAAAATGAACGCATTTTTTCGAGAACGCAGAACCGCTAGTACGGACGTACAGAGTGCGCTGCGCCCGCTAGCGGGGTGTGTGTGTGATTTGGAGACGTCAGACCCTGCTCCTGTCCGGCCAACATAACGTCCAGACGCAAAAAGTTTCCTGGTTTGGATTCGTAAAACATCACGCACGAAAATGCGCATCGTATGACCGTTTTCGCATATTCCGTGAAAAAATACATCAATGCGTTCAGACGCACTTTTTTACGTTCGCGTGTAAAAATGCTTTCGTTTGACCCTAGCCTTAGGCTTGCGCACTGCAACTGCTTTCTTTAAGTCCCACCAGAGGTTCTCAATCGGATTTAAGTCAGGTGACTGCGATGGCCACTCCAATGTTCCAGCCTTTAATCTGCAACCATGCTCTAGTGGACTTGGAGGTATGCTTGGGATCATTGTCCTGTTGAAAAGGTCCAACGTCTCCCAAGCCTCAGGTTTGTGACGGACTGCATCACATTGTCATCCAATATCTCCTGGTACTGAAGAGAATTCATGGTACCTTGCACACGCTGAAGCTTCCCTGTACCTGCAGAAGCAAAACAGCCCCAAAGCATGATTGACCCCCCGCCATGCTTCACTGTAGGCAAGGTGTTCTTTTCTTCATAGGCCTTGTTCTTCCTCCTCCAAACATAGCGTTGATCCATGGGCCCAAACCGTTCTAATTTTGTTTCATCAGTCTACAGAACACTATCCCAAAACTTCTGTGGTTTGTCCACATGACTTTTGGCATACTGCAGTCGACTCTTCTTATTCTTTGGAGACAGCAAGGGGGTGCGCCTGGGAGTTCTGGCATGGAGGCCTTCATTACGCAGTGTGCGCCGTATTGTCTGAGCTGAAACTTCAGTACCCACATCTGACAAATCTTTTCTCAGTTCCTCAGCAGTCACACGGGGACTTTTCTCCACTCTACGCTTCAGGTAGCGCACAGCAGTCGAAGTCAGCATCTTCTTTCTGCCACAACCAGGTAGCGTTTCAACAGTGCCCTTTGCCTTGAATTTGCGAATGATGCTTCCTATGGTCTCTCTTGGTATGTTTAACATCTTTGCAATCTTCTTATAGCCATTGCCCTTCCTGTGAAGAGTAATCACCACTTCTCTTGTCTTCCTGGACCATTCTCTTGACTTCACCATGTTTGTAACCACACCAGTAAATGTCTAGAAGGAGATGAGTATCACAGTCATTTTAAAGCTGCCTAATTGGTGCTTATTATGCTTTATTGCTGCTCCGTGACATCCACAGGTGTTTTCAATACCTGATTGAAAACACTTGAATGAACCTCTGTTCTTCAGAGTGGTAGTCTTTAAGGGGTTGAATAATTGTGTCAATGAAGAATTCACAAAAGAAACATTTACTACTGTATTACAAAACCAATTGATGTCATTTTTAGGGATGCACCGATACTAGTATCGGTATCGGGGCCGATATTGCCGTTTGCACGAGTACTTGTTACTCGTGCAAACGGCCCGATACATCCCGCCGATACCGGAAGCCGGCGCTGGGCCGGCTTGCCGGTATCCGCGGGGCTGGGGAAGCTGGCCGCGTGCATGAAAAGCATGCGGCCAGCGTTCCCCTTCGGCGCGCCAAATACTCACCCTTCCTGAAGTTCCGGTCTCTGGGCAGTGATGCGGTCACGTGGCCGCCGGGCGCTCCTGTGACGCGGCCTCTCGGCTGGAGGCAGCGTCACAGATGCGCCCGGCGGCCACGTGACCGCATCACTGCCCAGAGACCGGAACTTCAGGAAGGGTGAGTATTTGGCGCGCCGGAGGGGAACGCTGGCCGCGTGCTTTACATGCACACGGCCAGCTTCCCCAGCGTTCGAGCTGGGGGCCAATCCATGAGAGCTGCGAGGCCAATCCATGAGACCTGCGGGGCCAATCCATGAGACCTGCGGGGCCAATCCATGAGACCTGCGGGGCCAATCCATGAGACCTGCGGGGCCAATCCATGAGACCTGCGGGGCCAATCCATGAGACCTGCGGGGCCAATCCATGAGACCTGCGGGGCCAATCCATGAGACCTGCGGGGCCAATCCATGAGACCTGCGGGGCCAATCCATGAGACCTGCGGGGCCAATCCATGAGACCTGCGGGGCCAATCCATGAGACCTGCGGGGCCAATCCATGAGACCTGCGGGGCCAATCCATGAGACCTGCGGGGCCAATCCATGAGACCTGCGGGGCCAATCCATGAGACCTGCGGGGCCAATCCATGAGACCTGCGGGGCCAATCCATGAGACCTGCGGGGCCAATCCATGAGACCTGGGGGCAAATCCATGAGACCTGGGGGCCAATCCATGAGACCTGGGGGCCAATCCATGAGACCTGGGGGCAAATCCATGAGACCTGGGGGCAAATCCATGAGACCTGGGGGCAAATCCATGAGAGCTGGGGGCCAATCCATGAGAGCTGGGGGCCAATCCATGAGACCTGGGGGCAAATCCATGAGACCTGGGGGCAAACCCATGTGACCTGGGGGCAAACCCATGTGAGCTGGGGCAAACCCATGTGAGCTGGGGCAAATCCATGTGAGCTGGGGCAAATCCATGTGAGCTGGGGCAAATCCATGTGAGCTGCGGTCAATCTCATATAAATTTTTATGAGGTCTGTTCCTATTGGAAAGCGTCACATGACATTAAATAAAAGTATCGGTACTCGGTCTTAAAAAAGTGGTATCGGTGCATCCCTAGTCATTTTAGTTGCATATGGTTCTTTAAAAAGTCCTTGTAGGATTTCATTCTGAATACAATTACAAATGTACACTAAATTCCCTAAAACCCTTTACAGCATTGGGGGTTGAATAATTTTGAACACAACTGTATAACGCATATATAGATACGGTATTTAAACGACAGGATTTCGTAACGCAGGAAAAACACGCGGCGGCAAAAGAAAAGATTAACCCCCTCAGTTCTGGAGTGTAAGTCCTGTGAATAATAGCTCAAAAATGTGTATGTGTATTGTCTCGGGTACCCTGGTACTGTATTCAACTGGCCAGTGAATGAAACAAACAATCTTCGATTAGTCACGTTGGGGCCCTGTGGATTTAAACAATATGGCAGCGTGTGTTTCTAAATTTTTGGAACTGCGGCCTGGGAGGCCTCTCACCCATCCGATAGACAAACTGTCCAGCACCCGATCAAGGATCTTCTCCCGCTGTGCACTGGGACTCTGTGCCACTGGATCCGCTCCCTGCTTGTCGAACCTCCGCAACAGGAACAACGATCCACCGCCTGCACTCCCAATCGATCAGCGCGGTCTCCTCACTCAGGGTCCAGCCGGAACCAGATTTCCATCCAGACCTCTCAGCGCTGCGTAGGTAGGTCTCAGCAGGGTCACTGTCCCGATCTCCAGCACCAGTTTAAATGCAATTAAATGCAGCAGAACACAGTCTTTAATGCAGCGCTACAGATCTTTTTAAAGATATTGTCTAACACAGAAGCATGGCAATGATTGGTTTATTTTATTGAAAAAGGACGAGTTACCAGGTTTCTGACTCTTTTTCAACCTTTACTTTTATAGAACTATGTGGGCCGTATTTCAGCTGCATCAGTACTATTAACAAGTGAGCCATTGAGTATAAAAGGTATCACTTGTAAACCCCAATACTTCCCTATTATTACAGCCAAGTTGTAATGCAAATAATGCATCATATACTTTGTATAGGAAGCGATGAGGAGACAGACAGAAAATAACAGTTTCCAAGGTCACCCATTATTCTCACTTGCAGCCAGTAACAAGAAAATGATACATAAGAATGAAAGGGAAATGAAACGTGTAGCCCTGGCGCACCTTGTATATTAAAGAATGATTTAAAGTACTGTATGTGTGACACAGATGTACATTTTAAATACAAGTAAATAACTGTAAATTTATTTAAAAATGTGTTTTTTTTTTTTTTAATTTTATATGTCTAACACTAAGAAACTCCAGAAATAAAATATTGGAATACTTATACTTTTGGTGGTGATATCTTGGTTCTTCCTCCTCTTCTCCTTGGTGTATCGTCTGAAATTGGCTTTCTCAAATGGTATATAGAGACGCTATATAAATTCCAGGGAGGGAAGGGAGCAAACCTGATGTAGGCAGGTGCTGGAGTGAAAATAATTAAGCAGCATGACGAGGTGCTACTAAAATACTTCAAAATTCATTCATATAAAATAAACCATATGGTAAGTAGAATTCGAATATTAAAAGAAATATTTGGAAAGTAACTATAAAAAAGGATCACTCCTAACGTGTTTTCGCCTACCGGCTTCCTCAGTAAGTGTCCTCAAACAGTCTCTAGTGAAAAATATCAATAAAAAGAATGAAAACTTACCATTTACATGATTAGCATTTACCAACAATCTTGCAACTGTGGATAGAAACAGTGTCATAATTACATAATACGGGTTGAAGAAGAAGAAAAAAAAAAGGAGTTGTGTGAATCTGTTCCATTGCAGGGGCGGACTGACCCATCGGGCACTCGGGCGCCGCCCGAGGGCCCGGTTTTGTAAGGGACCACGACGGCGTACTAACAAACCGCTTCGTCTGCGGCGCTCCAGCGTGCATCACGTGGGGGGCAGCGTCAATGCAGGGTGCACGTGGGGCCCAGGAAGGCACGCTGGAGCACCGCCGATGAGGCAGTTTGTTAGCGCGCCGCCGTGGTCGGAAGTTGGAACGTCCCTTACAAAACCGAGCTGCTGGGGTCAGTATACATCCATGTGTGAGCTGGGGCACTATACGTCCATGTGTGAGCTGGGCACTATACGTCCATGTGTGAGCTGGGCACTATACGTCCATGTGTGAGCTGGGCACTATACGTCCATGTGTGAGCTGGGCACTATACGTCCATGTGTGAGCTGGGCACTATACGTCCATGTGTGAGCTGGGCACTATACGTCCATGTGTGAGCAGGGGCAATATACATCCATGTGTGAGCTGGGGCACTATATATCAATGTGTGAGCTACTGGGGCAATATATATCCATGTTTGAGCTGCTGGGGCAATATATATCAATGTGTGAGCTACTGGGGCAATATATATCCATGTTTGAGCTGCTGGGGGCAATATATATCCATGTGTGAGCTGCACATTACTGTGGGTTTTATTGCTGTGGAGCTCTGTGATACGCTCATACACACTGCACATTACTGTGAGGGATTTTGCTGTGCAGCTCTGTAATACGCTCTTGCACTCTGCACATTGCTGGTAGTTTTATTGCTGTGGAGCTCTGTAATGTGCACTGTGTCAGGATTGTACAGTATCTGTTAAAGTGAACAGCAGTATCCCACATTTTCCACAGGGACTTTCTGTGCCGGGGCGCAGCCTTAGCTGCAAGGAGTGGGTGATGGCTGCTGCAGCAGTGCGGTGGCCATCTGTAAGTATGGAGGGGGGTAAAATTCGCTGCTGGGTCCAAGTGGATTTACAAAAAGGTTAATTTTAGGAGCTCAGAAATGAATTCTTTAGCACAATAATGTACATGTGGGTGTTGCGTTGTAGGGGGTTGGGTTTTTTATGGGTGTGGCCTCCTGTGGGTGCAGAACAAGGGGGGCCCCATTAGTTGTCAGTCCGCCCCTGTTCCATTGTTAGATTCTATTTCATGGTCAGACCATGCCGATATTACAATGGAATTATCAATGCCTGATTACATCAGTGTTTCCCAACCCGGGTCCTCCAGTACCCTTAACAGGACAGGTTTTAAGGATTACCCTGCGGAAATACAGACTGAACCCTGCAATCACTGAGCAGCAAATCATATCACCTGTGCTGTGCTTCAGATATCTGGCAAACCTGGCCTGTAAGAGGTACTTGAGGAACAGGGTTGGGAATGTATGGGATCCGCTCATACTGCACATTACAGAGTTTTATTGTTGCGGAGCTCGGATATGCTCATGCATACTGCATAGTTTTTTTTTGGGGGGGTGGCAGCATTTTATTCATGGACCCAGGCAGCACAGTTTCTTGGGATGGCCCTGCCTGTCAGATTACATTTTTTTTTTATATTTTAGGCTGGGGTCAGACTAGCGCACTTTTAACGTGCGTTTAGGCGCACTTGAGCAATGATGGCCAATATACGAAGTCCAGCCGCACGAAAGTCCGGCCATGCAACACAAGTGGAAAATGAACGCATTTTTTCGAGAATGCAGAACCGCTAGTACGGACGCACAGCGTGCGCTGCGACGGCATAGCGGCGTGTATGCATGATTAGGAGACGTCAGACGCTGCTCATGTCCGGCCAACATAACGTCCAGACACCCAAAGTTTCCTGGTTTGGATCCGTAGTAAAAAAAAAAAAAAAAAAAAAAATCACCCACAAAAATGCGCATCGTATGACCATTTTCGCACATTCCGTGAAAAAAATACGGCAATGCGTTCGGACGCACCTTTTGACGGTCGCTGCGAAAAATGCATTAGTCTGACCATAGCCTTAAAGTTTTATTTTCAAACAAAGGGTCACAGATCGACCATCAAAGTTGGCCTCGCAGGGCCATATACACATAGAAGACACACCAGTATGTATAAGCATTCAGCAGAAGTGTATCAGAAAAGAAACCATAAACATCCCCAAATTGGGGGGGGGGGGTCTCCTCTAAACAAAAAGGAAGTGAGGGAGTTTGTCAGTAGGAGACATTACTTCAGCAGAGCAATAATAGCAATAAAAATAAGTCCACTTCAAAAAAGAACATCCGATAACAAAACTATAGCAAAACATGGGGAGAAGCAGGTGACACGGATCTCATACCGGCAACTATGCGAGGGGAGGATAGAACAAGGGGAAGAGAGGGAAAAAAAGGGGGGGGATTAAAGATGGAACGGCAGAGGCCCAGATCGTGACGTTCCCGGAGGAGACCTTGGAAGGATAATGTCACCATGCCCAGGGGCCTGAGGGCCAAGAATGGCAATCAGAGCCATGGTATTTGCCATCATGGCGCACCCCGGAGCCACCCAATACAATGCAGAAAAAAAAAGGGGGGGGGGGAGAAGGGTACATCATCGCCGGTAAAGTCAGTGACGGTAAAGGGACCAAATGTCTCAAGTGCCAGCTTTAACAGGGTGTTGGGGGGGGGGAAGGGTCCCTGTTTAAATCACATGGAAGAGGTGCAAGGAAAATACGGTGGGACGAGGGGGAGCAGGATATGCACAGCGAGAAGTGGGGCGTAGAGTGGGGGGGGACAGAGGATGTCAACCGGGTTCCAACAATAAGGCACGGGCTCGTGCAACGTCACCACAAGACCTAGACGGAGCAGAATAGCAGGTGCCTCTTCCAGGGTCGATGCCGAATGAATTTTGCCATCTGAGGACACGTTAAGAGAAACAGCGGATCCCCCATCTGTAACAGACTCCATGTTTGGCGGAGCACAGTGGTGACCTCCCTGTAGCATCGTCTGGCCGCGAGTGTCAGGAATGGCAAGTCCCTAAAGATGGTGAGGCGAGTGGAGGCATAGGTAACCACGTAAGTGGAGCCGGCAGCTGCGAGAAGATGAGCGTGAGTGGTCACATCTCTGGTCACGATGATTACATATCGGGGGGCTACCACCGGGGCGGAGGCAGCCTTCCTAATACGCACCGCAAACAGGACCAACGAGCCAACAGAGTCCCCACAGTCTGGGAGAAGATGTGCCACCAGACCTGTAACATAGCCGAGAAGCCCCTCACTGGACACAGACTCCGGGATCCCCCGCAGGCGCAAGTTACGACGTCGGTGTCGAGGGACATCACAACCGAGCCCAGCCGGGTGACCCGTTTCTGCAGCTCCGCAATTCGGGTGTCCGCAGTCACTTGCGCCGACTCAGTCTCTAGCGTGCGGCAGTGAACATGGTCGATCAGTGACTGCAGAGTCTCCGTAGCAGAGCGTACCTCCTGCAGGTCTTGACGCCAGAAGGTACGAAATTCATCCATCACCTTATAGAGGTCCACAGCAGTAAGAGGAGGGACAGGCTGCTGCAGTTCCAGAGTCCCCTCATTTGGGGTGGAGGGCAGTAGCAGGTCGCTCTCGTATGGTACTTCTGAAGGGGTAGTAGCAGTGCCGCAACGAATCTTCGCTCCCCCATCACTCCCCACACCCAGTGACAAGCGGATATCAGGGAGACGAGGGCCCGCTGTCTCATCACTGGTCTTCATTTTCTTCCCCATGTAGGCGGGTAGTCAGACCGCAAGGCAGGAAAAGAGATGGGGATCAAGCTGCAGGCCGCAAGATGGCCGCCGCCGGCAGGAAAAATGTCCGAAGTTGGTCAGAAAACTGCAAGAGCAGGAAACCAAAGGCACCAGCGGAAACCCAGGTTCAAGCACTTCGAGGTCGATGGGAGATGGTCCAAATCAAGGTGTCAATTCAGCCACAAACACCTGATTATCGGGCAGAGTGTCACGGAGCTCAGCAGGAAGCGACCAGACACGCCCCCCCCCCCCGATTACATTTTTATGCTAGCAAAAAATGGGGAAGTTTGGGGAAGGGGTGGCATGTGTAGGTCTGGTGTCAAAGACGATGCAACTTAAATCGGTTATGTTATTTGTAACGTGAAAGTTGTAGGTTATAGGATTTCAGTAGATATTGCTTATTTGGGAGATGCCCCAGACCATGTACTATTTGAGACCACCGAAACAAATATTTGTTTCATGCTAAAACCAAATCACAGTACAGAATACGTCATTTTGTTAAAAACTCCCAAACCTTGAAGTGTGCTAATGTTGTTAAAACTGCATCCCACAAAAACTCTGACTACGAGCTAAATTATGGCCTTTGACTGCAGAACAAATGGATAATTACAACTCATTACTACATTTTTGCCAACCTTCTTAATTATAGCTAAATAACCACGTTCTATTTTTGGACTCTTAATAAATTTCATCACTTTATATAACAACAATAAAGAGAAAAAAAATGAATGGAATGGTGAGAATCGTAATCATATTACGGATAAAAGCCCCCCCCCCCCTTGGGTTTTTTCGTGTGAGGATCACGAGGAGCTGTTGAAAACCAGGTAAAAGCAGGAAATTAAAATGTACATTTATTCAGTTTTTGGTTTCCCAGCTTCCTTTGAAAGGAAAGTGAATATTTTCTTCCCCCTAACCAACCTATCAGAGTTATTCATTTTTCAGTGGAGCGCAAAGGTACCATGTAGGATAAGTATGGTTTCAGAAGATTTTATTGATTGAGGTGGGTAGACCTGATGTGCTGTACAAAACACCAGCCTTTAACAAGAAAGGTACTTTATAGAGTGCCGGAGGGGAGATAAAAAAAACGTAAACGTTATTATATACTTGATAAAGGAACCATACAATACAGACCAGTACACTAGTCATCGCACACATACCTTTAAAACACTGGGTGATACCAATAGTGTCAATTATATCACTGCTAGGTGTTACAATCTGCTCGTGTTACTCGCCCCGCTGATAATACAATATTAATGGAATCAGGGTCTCACAAGCAGTAACAGAAAATGAATTGTGCTGTGAATAAAAATATATGTTACAATTGCTAGTGTTACTCAGACACTTGTAGATACAAAAGTAATTGTGAGAGTCCCACGAGCAGTAACAATTATTTAAGTAATCAGCACCTCAATGAGGCAAATCTACTGCAGATCCTACTCCGTACAATGGGTTAGCTGCGTGAAGCTGCCCCCCCACCCCGCAATCCGCACAAATAAAAAAAGTTAGTGCCAACGTTAGTGGTTAGTGCTGTTTTGTGCCATAAAAATTTGTATTTGTGCTGCTTTCATTTTTGAGATATTAGCAATTGTTTTTTCCAGACAATGAGACTGAATAAAGGTCACTCAAATAAAATGTGCAATATCTGTAGAACCAAACCAGCACAAACGTTCATTTTTGCAGCACAAACGTAGCACTAACAAATAGTAGGTTTGTTTTTAAAATGTAATAATGTGGGGTGCAAAGTGGGCGGGGTTTCATCAAATAAAATGCGCAATATCTGTAAAACCAGCACAAACATTCATTTTTGCAGCACAGATCAGCACAAACGCAGCACTAACCAACAAGCCCAGTTTCGTGATTTTTGGGTGTTGTATGGGGGCTGAGTGACCTTTGGTGACCTTTATTCAGTCTCATTATCTGGAAAAAACAATTGCTAATAGACATCCAAGTTCACCCGAGTGAACCAAGGATTCTGCCTGACTGCAGATGAACATAAAACATAACCTTTATTATGGTTTAATAAAAATAAAACCAGACGAAACTGATCATGATTGCAAACGAACACAAATGATTAAAAACATTCCACAGTGTAAATTTCCCCAAAAGGAATTAACATATGCACCACAAACTGGTAATTTTCAATTAGTCGAAAGGTAATGAGAAGTGCATATAACCAGGGGACCAACAGTGGGAAAAAATGAGAAAGTCAGGGATGATCTCAGCTCGCCAAATTGTCAGCCTCAGGACACCGTCCAAACGGATATAAATTGAAGGGAAAGAACAGAACTTTTCCCCAAGCAAAAAATGCTAATCGCTGGCCTCACCAACATAAAATTGTACCAACATTAATAAACCACTTGAGATTTGGGGGTAGGAGGCTAATAATCATAGATCCTCATCCAAGCGTGAGTCCTGCTGTATAAAGTATGCAAATCAGATACCCTGCTCTCAAAAAAATGCACCCGACGAGCGTTTCGCCCCAACAGGCTCGTCAGGGGTGCATAACAGGTATAAAAAAACTGCGTCTTTTAAACCTAGATGATTTGGGATTTACCCCACTCATTAGCCAATCCGATCACTGTGACTATGACCCCTACCAAGCCCACAGTTATCGGATTGGCTAATGAGTGGGGTAAATCCCAAATCATCTATGTTTAAAAGACGCACTGTCTGTTCTTTCCCTTCAAATTTATATCCATTTGGACGGTGTCCCCCAAATCTCGAGTGGTTTATTAATGTTGGTACAATTTTATGTTGGTGAGGCCAGCGATTAGCATTTTTTGCTTGGGGAAAAGTTCTGTTCTTTCCCTTCAAATTATATCCGTTTGGACGGTGTCCTGAGGCTGACAATTTGGCGAGCTGAGATCATCCCTGACTTTCTCATTTTTTCCCCACTGTTGGTCCCCTGGTTATATGCACTTCTTATTACCTTTCAACTAAGTGAAAATTACCAGTTTGTGGTGCATATGTTAATTCTTTTTGGGGAAATTTAAACTGTGGAATGTTTTTAATCATTTGTGTTTGTTTGCAATCATGATCAGTTTCGTCTGGTTTTATTTTTATAAAACCATAATAAAAGTTATGTTTTATGTTCATCTGCACTCAGGCAGAATCATTGGTTCACTCGTTTTCGGGTGAACTTGAAGGTCTATAATGTTTTTGGGTTAACCCCTTATTCTCCTGTGAATATACATTTTTTGAGTTTATTGCTCACTAATTATGTTGCACTACACTACTGAGGTGTAGTGTTTAGGGATGCACCGATACTAGTATCGGTGCCAATACTGCCGTTTGCACAAGTACTTGCTACTCGTGCAAATGGCCCGATACATCCCCCCCCCCCCCGATACCGGAAACCAGCGCTGGGCCGGCTTGCCGGTATCCGCGGGACTGGGGAAGCTGGCTGCGTGCATGAAAAGCACTCAGCCAGCGTTCCCCCTCCGGCGGGCCGCATACTCACCTAGCGTTGGGTCCGGTCGCATGGCTGTGACACAGCTGCCGGGCTGTGGAGGCTGTGACGCTGCCGCCAGCCGAGATCTCGCGGGTGCCTCCCGCAAGATCTCGGCTGGAGGCAGAGTCCAGGCCTCCACATCACAGCCATGCGACTGGATCCTCCTTCAGTGTCCTCAAATCCATGAGAGCTGCGGGCAATCTCCATATCCATGTGAGCTGGGGGCAAGCTACATATATATAATCTCGGGGGGGGGGATATATACATGTGAGCTGGGGGCATTTTTATATGACGTCTGTTCTTATTGAAAAGCGGTCACATGACAAAAGTATCGGTACTCGGTATCGGTGAGTACTTTTAAAAAAAGTATCGGTACTCATACTCTGTCTTAAAAAAGTGGTATCAGTGCATCCCTAGTAATTGTTTTGAAACAAACACTACTAATATCTCAAAAATGAAAGCAGCACAAATATGAATTTTTACGGCACAAAAGAGCACAAACGTGGCACTAACCAAACACTGTTTTTTTTTTATTTGTGCTGATTGCAGGGGGACCAGCTTCACGCAGCTCAATAGTCTGCATATGCTAGTGCAACATCATGAGCAGAAATGTCTTCATAAAATCCAGGAACCCGCACTATATCTGAATGGGTAAAGGTATTAATTCCCTGAATGGTACATCTCCCTAACGGCCCATATTGATAGCAAGCATGCCAAAAGTCACAGTAAAATCAAATCAATAGAGAGTCCTAAATAACCAGCATAAGCCTTGCAATAGAGGGTAGGAAGCAAGTATGCACACCCATCGTTCTATTCGCAGTTAAACCGGCTCGGCCAAACCGGCTCAGCTCGTGCCAAAATGGTGTGCTGTGCACGAATATGCATTTACTTTGTGGCTAGACAGTAATCTTTATCAACAGGTTATATAAATGTTTCATAAGACCATTTAAATGCAATTTACACCCCTCCATGCCCTTAAATAATTGTGCTAATGCTGCTGCAGCATCTGTTCAATTATTTTTCATTTAGGTGAAAATACTCACCTTTTCGCCCCCTTGGTCCTGGGCTGCTACTCCTTTAGCTGGAGGCTTCTGAAATCCAGAAGTTCCTGCTGCTTTGTTTTTGCTTTTTTAAAAATGCATTTTTCGTAACTGCGCAAATTGCTCATCAAAAATGGAACATGCATACTTTTGTACACATGTTTCATACCACCTTAGCAGAATGATGGATCTGAGCTGCGTGCGCATGCACATAACCAATTAATTAGCAGTCTCTTCCCCTAGGACGGAAAAAATTGGGTTTACCTAGTGGCGCAGTAATTTAATAGTTGAATTGTAGCTCAGATGTAAGGGCTGAGTATGTATCATATGTACAGGGTACAAAAACCAGAGGTTTACAAAGTATTGATACAATAACCTTGATGTGAAAACCAGGGTTATAATAATAGTGCGATACAATAGTGCAATACAATAAAGTGCAAATGCAACAGTACATAAGAGGGACAGAGTACCAGAGCTGCTGTTGAAGGTCCAGACAAAAATTATCCTATCCACAGCTGTATTACGTTCGTTGAGGATGTCTGTTCTCCTAATGTTCTTGATAGGCTCCGCGGTGGGGAAAATTGAGAGGGGGGGGGGAAAGAAAAATAATATATAGTATAATACCCTCTGTAAACGGGGTGCAGTGTAGAAAAAAATGCGCACTTACAAGATCCAGAGCCTTTTGAATCCAGGCTCTGGAGTGGAACGCCTTGTGCCTAGAAATAGGGTAGTCACTGCCCTTCTTTCCGTGATCTTCTAATTCAACCTTGGGTGGGAGGACATAGAAGCAGAAAAGAGAGACAGCGCTCTCATAGCATAACACCAGTTATAAAAACGTGCATGTAGGAGAGATAAGAATCACACTCACCAATACAGGAGCCTTAAGGTCCAGGCTCAACTGTTTCGCTTCTGGTGCTCCTTAACGGTGAGCTCCTGAACCTCTTTAGCTGCTCACACTGCTTTCTCAGTATTCAGGTCGCTGGTGGGGTATCTGCGTTATTATAAGGTGATTTCATCGGAAATAGAGACTGGTAGAGGTGTAAAAAGAGCTCAGATAGTCTCATAAGAGGGTTGTAAAATATTTATTAGTATGTGCAAATAATACAATGTACAATAGAGTAGATAGGAGTAAAAAATAGGTTTAGCTAAAATGGGGGGGGTCGAGACGCGTTTCGGTGCAGCAAGCACCTTCCTCAGTCAATGTGTGTGCAAAATAGGGGGGTATAGGGCCTTCCTGGGGTCCCATATTTATTGGGAGAGTCTGTAATGTGGAAGGAGACGATTCGCTGGTGACTTCCGGGTGTGTCTGGCGTCGCGGTCACGTGCTGCCGCTGACGTCATCGTTCGGCGTCGCGGCCATTTTGGATTTGCGTTCCACCGTTGCGTTCCACTTCAGGTTATTCGGCGTTAAATGTGAATGGAGCTCCCAGTGTGGCCAATTGGACACAAAACCCATCTCTGGGGGTATCAGCCAATAGCCAAAAGGGGCTTATTTGGCATATGCCAATGGATTAGGCCAAAATAGGTACAAATGGCTAAACTGCCATGTAACAGCTAATAGTGGGAAAAGCTGACCATATTGAAAAAACGGAAGGGGGGGGGGATACATAGTCCCCTTTAGAGAGGCTGATACATTAATATCAGCTGAATAAGGTGCTATGAAGGTCTGGAATAAAGTCCCACATTACAGGAATAAAACGAAGGAGATAAATAAAAGGATCTTAATCTAAAAGAGGGCAATAATAAAAAACATAAGGGGAGGGGGGGGCTAGTCCCCTCTCAGAAGGGTAATAAATGGTGCTTATGGGATGGTTAAAAGTATACATCCTGAACTTAGGGTTAAAATACAAAATAATAAAAAATATATAAAAATATATAAGATGATCTTAATCTAAATGGCCCTACTAGATTGGGCAATATTGAAAAACATAAGGGGAGGGGGGGGGACAAAGTCCCCTCTCAGAAGGCTAATATCTGGCTAAAATATAAAGTGCAATGGGATGGTTAAAATTATACAACCTGACGATAAGGTTAAAATACAGAAATAATAGAAATATTTAAAACAGAAAGGAGTCTAGTTTATAACTGATAATAAAGTTGATGGGACAGGAGCATATGTAAAATATGTATAAGAAGGAGAAAAAACTGCTAATGGGGTCAGTTTGCCCACGTCTACACATATGGTCCGGAGGGTCATTAGTAATGATGGAGTGGTGGTGGGTTAATTGAGGAAATGGCACAGTTCGAAGTCAGCGTTTAGACCCTGGGGTTGCATAGTGTCCAATTTGAAAATAAAATTCATTTCTGCTTGTCCAATTATTTTTTCAAAATTGCCGCCTCTCCACGGTGCTTCTATCTTCTTTAACCCGACAAATTTCAAGCCTTCTGGATTTTGTGCGTGCTTAAGTTTAAAGTGTAGGGGGACACTGTGGTTTTCAAGTCCGTTCCTAATGTTTCTGATGTGTTCCTGTATGCGAACATTGAGTGGTCGGGTGGTTCTGCCTATGTATTTCATGCCACATGGGCATGTGAGTAGGTAAATCACGTTCTTCGTGAAGCAAGTGATGACATCTTTAATTCGTATAGGTCCCGTGGTTCCATCTACTGTGGTAATAGACACAGATGGAACCACGGGACCTATACGAATTAAAGATGTCATCACTTGCTTCACGAAGAACGTGATTTACCTACTCACATGCCCATGTGGCATGAAATACATAGGCAGAACCACCCGACCACTCAATGTTCGCATACAGGAACACATCAGAAACATTAGGAACAGACTTGAAAACCACAGTGTCCCCCTACACTTTAAACTTAAGCACGCACAAAATCCAGAAGGCTTGAAATTTGTCGGGTTAAAGAAGATAGAAGCACCGTGGAGAGGTGGCAATTTTGAAAAAATAATTGGACAAGCAGAAATGAATTTTATTTTCAAATTGGACACTATGCAACCCCAGGGTCTAAACGCTGACTTCGAACTGTGCCATTTCCTCAATTAACCCACACCACTCCATCATTACTAATGACCCTCCGGACCATATGTGTAGACGTGGGCAAACTGACCCCATTAGCAGTTTTTTCTCCTTCTTATACATATTTTACATATGCTCCTGTCCCATCAACTTTATTATCAGTTATAAACTAGACTCCTTTCTGTTTTAAATATTTCTATTATTTCTGTATTTTAACCTTATCGTCAGGTTGTATACTTTTAACCATCCCATTGCACTTTATATTTTAGCCAGATATTAGCCTTCTGAGAGGGGACTTTGTCCCCCCCCCTCCCCTTATGTTTTTCAATATTGCCCAATCTAGTAGGGCCATTTAGATTAAGATCATCTTATATATTTTTATATATTTTGTATTTTAACCCTAAGTTCAGGATGTATACTTTTAACCATCCCATAAGCACCATTTATTACCCTTCTGAGAGGGGACTAGCCCCCCCCCTCCCCTTATGTTTTTTATTATTGCCCTCTTTTAGATTAAGATCCTTTTATTTATCTCCTTCGTTTTATTCCTGTAATGTGGGACTTTATTCCAGACCTTCATAGCACCTTATTCAGCTGATATTAATGTATCAGCCTCTCTAAAGGGGACTATGTATCCCCCCCCCCTTCCGTTTTTTCAATATGGTCAGCTTTTCCCACTATTAGCTGTTACATGGCAGTTTAGCCATTTGTACCTATTTTGGCCTAATCCATTGGCATATGCCAAATAAGCCCCTTTTGGCTATTGGCTGATACCCCCAGAGATGGGTTTTGTGTCCAATTGGCCACACTGGGAGCTCCATTCACATTTAACGCCGAATAACCTGAAGTGGAACGCAACGGTGGAACGCAAATCCAAAATGGCCGCGACGCCGAACGATGACGTCAGCGGCAGCACGTGACCGCGACGCCAGACACACCCGGAAGTCACCAGCGAATCGTCTCCTTCCACATTACAGACTCTCCCAATAAATATGGGACCCCAGGAAGGCCCTATACCCCCCTATTTTGCACACACATTGACTGAGGAAGGTGCTTGCTGCACCAAAACGCGTCTCGACCCCCCCCATTTTAGCTAAACCTATTTTTTACTCGTATCTACTCTATTGTACATTGTATTATTTGCACATACTAATAAATATTTTACAACCCTCTTATGAGACTATCTGAGCTCTTTTTACACCTCTACCAGTCTCTATTTCCGATGAAATCACCTTATAATAACGCAGATACCCCACCAGCGACCTGAATACTGAGAAAGCAGTGTGAGCAGCTAAAGAGGTTCAGGAGCTCACCGTTAAGGAGCACCAGAAGCGAAACAGTTGAGCCTGGACCTTAAGGCTCCTGTATTGGTGAGTGTGATTCTTATCTCTCCTACATGCACGTTTTTATAACTGGTGTTATGCTATGAGAGCGCTGTCTCTCTTTTCTGCTTCTATGTCCTCCCACCCAAGGTTGAATTAGAAGATCACGGAAAGAAGGGCAGTGACTACCCTATTTCTAGGCACAAGGCGTTCCACTCCAGAGCCTGGATTCAAAAGGCTCTGGATCTTGTAAGTGCGCATTTTTTTCTACACTGCACCCCGTTTACAGAGGGTATTATACTATATATTATTTTTCTTTCCCCCCCCCTCTCAATTTTCCCCACCGCGGAGCCTATCAAGAACATTAGGAGAACAGACATCCTCAACGAACGTAATACAGCTGTGGATAGGATAATTTTTGTCTGGACCTTCAACAGCAGCTCTGGTACTCTGTCCCTCTTATGTACTGTTGCATTTGCACTTTATTGTATTGCACTATTGTATCGCACTATTATTATAACCCTGGTTTTCACATCAAGGTTATTGTATCAATACTTTGTAAACCTCTGGTTTTTGTACCCTGTACATATGATACATACTCAGCCCTTACATCTGAGCTACAATTCAACTATTAAATTACTGCGCCACTAGGTAAACCCAATTTTTTCCTTCCAATCTTACTGCACAACTCTTCGAGAGCCTGTGTAACACCGTAGTTGGCTGCAACCCCTTTAAATACTTTACACCTCTAAATACGAGCGCCTCCACCAAACCCCTACTCTTCCCCTAGGACGTTTGCTGTTGCAAACAATCAGAATATTGATGTCAGCTTGCAGAATGTGCCGACATAACCTGTGACCAATTTGGTGATTAGCAGCCAGGAAATTCAATATCCCATCTGCTCAGTGACACGTCTTTGAGCAGAGGAAACTCCTCCACTTCATACAGCAATTTCTACCAAACAGGAACAAAAAGGGTAAGGTGGTCAGGGTGTGTAGAGTGTCCTTTTAGCTTTTTAAGAAAAAGAGGAGGAATTAGAAACCATGTTACGTTATAAAAATGCCTGCAATCAGATTGCAAAATAAAAGTGTGTATCAGACAATGCTGTACAATAAATACAATTCCCAAATTTTCCTAGTCCCGGTGACGGACAGTTTGGATTTTAATAAGGACTCGGAGGCGAGTATTTGCAATCTCTTTCTTTATTACTCCTATAGCAGAAAGAAGAGTGATAACAAGAACATGAAAAAAACACAGGTCAAACCCCCAACGTGGGGTACCCCTCCTCTTAGTAAGCCCGCCCCCTAGTCCATAAACAGTCTGGGCTGGAGCAGTAACTCCCTCTTTCGTCATGCGACTGGAACCACAAGATCAAGGAACAGCGAACAGTAGCGCCGTCCAGAGCACACGTCAATCCCGCAGGGAGACACCGTCCATAGATCATCAAGTAGCTGTAAGGAGAACAGAACACGAAGGCAGGTATTAGGAAGGAACAACACCGAACCCTCAGCTTTCCGCCCCCGACCACCAGGACGCAAATCATAAACAGTCGAGCGCTGCGCTTAAATACAACTATCCAGGCCGGTCTAGAACACACCCCCCTCAGGGCGGGAGAGGTGGGAGATACTCGCCTCCGAGTCCTTATTAAAATCCAAACTTTCCGTCACCAGGACTAGGAAAATTTGGGAATTTTAAGGCAGGCCTCAGAGGCTTCATATTTGCACGTTCAACACATCAGTGCCTGTGACCAATGAGAGACCGGCTTAAAATAAAACTTACGAAACGTAGATTCACGTGACCAATCCGCCGACTTCATAATGTCTTCAAGGCGGCAACCCGCCATAAAAGCATTAGAAGCCGCTGCACTACGTATGGAATGAGCGCCAAAACGCGAAACATCGATCCCAGCAAGATCCAACAGCCAACGAGCCCAACGAGCCAAAGTTGGGGAGCTAACAGGCTTATGAGGAATCCGAAACGAGATAAACAACTGGGACCCCGGCAGGGGACGAAGAGCCAATGTACGACTTTCATACTCTTTGAGGCAAAGAACCGGACACAATTCAGGAATCATCGGAAAAAACACCGTACGAATCGCCGTCTTGGTACGACGCGAAACGTCAAAACAAACGCCGTCCGGCGAGAAGGAACGTACACCAAAATCCAGCGCCCTGACGTCCAACACGCTTACAAGATATAAGGCAAAACAAAACCAACAGTTTAGCAGACAATTGCCGCAAAGACAAAGAAGCATTAACCGGCCACGAGCGGAGGAACGACACCACCATAGTCAGGTCCCACGTAGAGGAGTAACGGGGTGCCGGGGGACGAGACAGACGTACCCCTTTGAGAAGGCGGCAGACCAAGGGGTGTCTACCCAGGGGAAAGTGATCAAAACCCAGATGGCCCGCCGACAAAGCTGACCGGTACACATTGATGGTACGGAAAGCCAAACCCGAATCAAACAATGAAGACAGGAAATCCAGAACCGAGTCTAGAGGGGCAGAAGTGGAATCTTCACCCCTTCGCAAACACCAACCGTGCCAAGCTGACCAGTAGGCCCCCCTCGTGCCCGGCGCCCATGCGTGCTGAAGCAATTCCTCAGTTCTCAGCGAAATTCCTATGGCCCGCCACGAGAACCGGAAACCAACCAGGCCACTAGGGGCAGTCGACCCTCCAGCAGTAATGGGTGAGGGAGGCCGTCCGGTCCCATAAGCTGGGACAACGAGTCTGGAATCCGCCTGGGCGGGGCCAGAGAGCATTCCAAAAGGAGGGGAAACCACGGCTGGGACCGCCAGAGCGGTGTCACCAAGACTAGTTCCGCACTGGTGTCGTAAAGACGCCTCAAAACGCGCAATAACAGCTGAAACGGAGGGAAGGCATAAAGACGACTCTCCGGCCACAATTGAAGGAAGGCGTCCGTGCCCTCCGCCTCCGGGTCCGGACGCCAACTGTAAAAGGCCGGCAACTGCCGGTTCAGTCTGGATGCGAACAGATCCACCTGGAGAGGACCCCACAGCCGTCTAAGGCGGCAAACACCGATGGCAACAGGCGCCAATCCCCCGAATCCGTCAGATGGCGTGAATTCCAGTCCGCCACTGTATTGGCGAGACCTGGAAGATACTGGGCCACCACGAACAGACCGCGGGGAAGACATAAATTCCATAGATCGGCCGCCGCCGACGTCAGAGCCAACGACCGAGGTCCCCCCAGGGCATTGATATACTTGACAGCTGACAGGTTGTCCAGCTTCAGAAGAATACAGCGGTGGTTGGTCCCCCTGGAGAAACATTTCAGGGCGAAAAACGCCGCCATGAGCTCCAGAGCATTGATGTGGAGATGTACCTCCTGAGTTGACCAACCGCCTCCTGTCTCCTGACTCGGCGCAACGCGCCCCCCAGCCCGAACGACTCGCGTCGGATTTTATGGTCAGTGACGGTACGGGAAGACGCACTGGGCGAGCATTCCAACGAGACCAGTCCGTGAGCCACCATGTCAGATCCGTCTTCGCGTCGTCCTGCGGGAATAATCCGCCACCGACCGGAGAGAACGGGCCTTCAATCTCTGGAGGGCCCTGTAGTGCAATGGAGCAGGCAGAACTGCCAAACGAGTCGCCGCTAGGAGACCAATCACCCTCGCCAATTCCCTCAGGGTGGGTGAGTGGTCCCTGAGGAGGGAGCGTACCTCCTTGCAGATGGATCGGACCTTGGGAACCGGGACGCTGAGCGTCATGGCATGCGAATCTAGGAGAAAACCCAGAAATTCCAGACAACGGGTGGGAACCAATATAGACTTCTCCACATTGATCAGGAAGCCCAAGTCCTGCAAGAGGGAGAGCGTCCATGACAGATGTAGACGAAGAGACTCTGAGGAATCCGACATCAGCAGGATGTCGTCCAGGTAAATCACGAGCCGAACACCCCTCACCCGTAGGGACTCCACAACGGGTTTCATAAGCTTCGTGAAGCACCACGGAGCGGATGAAAGGCCGAACGGTAGACACACGAAGCGCCACATGTGACCGTGCCAGGGGAAGCATAGGTAGTCTCTGGAAGTCGGCGCCATGGGGACGGAGAGATATGCGTCCTTTAGATCTAATTTGACAAGCCAGTCTCGTTCGTTGAGTATATCCCTGAGGGTATGAAAACCTTCCATCTGGAAATGGCGGTATGACACCCATAAATTGAGTTCCCTGAGATTTATCACGGGGCGCGATCCGCCCCCTTTCATCGCAACGAGGAACAGGTTGCTTACAAACTTGGGGGAGTCCCAAGCGACCTCCTCTATGGCCCCTTTCAAAGCCAGGGCCGTTATCTCGTCCTGAACTAACCGTTCCTGTTCCACAGAAAAACTGAGAGGTCGAGGTGTCATAGACTGGAAGGGAGGAATAGTCTCGAAATCTATCTCGAATCCTCTGACGGTATCTAAAACCCAGGGGTCTGCGGTAATCAATTCCCATTTTGGGAGACAAAACTGGATACGGCCCCCCACCCGAACAGACAAATGAGAAAAAATAAATGGAAGTCTTACCAGTCTGTCGTCGAGCGCGGAACTGGGCTCTGCCCCCTCGGAATCCACGACCTCTCCAGGCCTGAGCCCGGGCCAAGGTTCCGTAAGCGGTGGGACCAGAATCGTTGGCATTAGATGAACGGAAGGAGCCTCTGGTAATGCCCACCGATCCAGCGCGGCTGGCAGAGCGGCCCCTTCCTCTACCAGCCCGGTCGAAAACCTTCTTGGGGAATACTTTTTTAATGGCTGACTCCACCTTATCCAGTGCGGTAAAGGCGCTGGTGTATATGCCCATATTTTTAATAAAGCCATCCCCAAATAGGAGGCCTTGGCACCTTTGTCCTTATTAGCCATGGACGTAAGTTGAGGATCCATCCTCAGGATCATAGACTTGCGTCTCTCAGCGGCCAAAGCCGCATTCGCACAGCCCAACAGACATAAGGAGCGTTGGATCCAGCCTGTGGCGTCTTCCAAATCCAAGGGGGTACCTTGCAAGCGAGCATCCTCTACCATGTCAAGGAGGTAAATCAACGGAGATGCAACATCCAACACTTTATCTTCGCAGACTCTGAAAGCCATATCAACCCCTTTTTTGGGGGACCATCCTTTGTTGGTCATAAATTTTACAAAGTCCTCATCCACCACTGGAGTGAGACAGGTCTTACCCGTGGTGGTGGGACGAGGACATTCCGCCCTCATATTCACCCTGGTCTCCTTATCCATAGGGAGCCGCATGTGGGCATCCACCCACATCTCCACATGACGGCATCGGGGACCATGCAGTGGAACGTGGATGTAAGACCCCCGCCGGGGAAAACATCGGGCGGCCCTGAGGGTCACACACAACCTCTTTGGCAGACAGTAAGGGTGGTGGGGGCCTTTCCTCCTCGGCCAACAGGCCAATATCATGCAGAGCGTATAACTCTATAGCTCCATCATCCTCCCCATGCTCGGGTTCCTCACTCTCCGATTCAGTGTGATTGGGGAGCCGGCCAGTACCCGTAGGTAAAGGCCCATCTTTGGAGACCGCAACCAGTGCCCCGCGGTCAGGGGCTCTCTTGTGCGAGGACACCTCGCCATCATCAGAAAGCAGATTTTCGGGGATGCCAGCCCCTCTTGGAGGAGTATCAATGTGCCTAGTTTTAGCACGTTTCTTAAGGATAGGCTGATCAGAGCCAGAGGGTACAGCCGGGTCTAGTGGAGGAGCAGGGCCTGCACCGGGAGCGGGGGGGGCGCCGAGGCAATAGAAGCAACAGCTTCATCCATGGTCCTTCGAAAAGACAAGGAAAGCGTGGATACAGCGGAAGACAGCGAGCGTGTAATGGACGCCTGGAGTGCTGCTTCCATGGTGACAAAACGGGCCGCTGTCTTCGACCGCTTTTTCGGAGGTGGGGGAGAAGCAAAAGCATCTGACCGCTCTGATTGTCGTGAGCTCCCCTGCGGAGTCTGATTTCCCCGCATGGGGAGATCTATCACCCCCAGTTTTGATGAGAAGGGCCATGGGTCCGTTCACGGAGATCCGTCCGTGTCGGGAAACAGGGAGCTTTGAGTGCGCGCGGAGATACACGCGGTCAGGTGGTGTTTAAAATGGCCGCTGGGAATGCACGTCTCCCACGAGATCTCGGCCGGCCGCGAAGGCACCGGTGAGAGAGGATGGGAGGTAATGCGCGAGTGCACCAATCTGCGGGTAACAGGCAACCCAATAAACCAGCGGTGAAATGCATAAAAAAAAACCAGCGACAGGAAACCCAGAAATTATCGCCAGAGTTTTCCCGCCTGGCGGGCGCTGACCCCCGCGGTTATAGCTGGGGTAAGTCAGCACCCGTCCCAATGAATCAAAGTAGTTAAATACATATAAAAATATCTGAAAAGGAAAATTTAATGAATAAAAATGAGGAGAAAATTATACTCATCTAGTCCTGAACAGGAGCAGTAAAGAAAGAGGGCGTTACTGCTCCAGCCCAGACTGTTTATGGACTAGGGGGCGGGCTTACTAAGAGGAGGGGTACCCCACGTTGGGGGTTAGACCTGAGTTTTTTTCATGTTCTTGTTATCACTCTTCTTTACTGCTCTAGGAGTAATAAAGAAAGAGATTGCAAATATGAAGCCTCCGAGGCCTGCCTTAAAATCGGCCTGTGAATATAGATAAATGTTACCTCCTGACACGTCACCTGGTATACTGTATTACAGTAAAGCAGAAAAAAGATGACCAACAATATATATTTAAAAAGAACAGATACTAAACAGAGGTAAATAAAAATATACTTTATTTCAGTATTCCGATCATGCAACAGAAAAAACTATACAAAAGTGAAAAGGAAACATGTGGAGCACTACATATTCACACACCGACACAACCAATGATCAACAGCCGGGGAAATCAACAGTCTTATAAGACACAGCTTTTTTTTTTTTTAATGTGTTAGTATATAAAATTTGCAGGACAATTCAAAAGCTGACTGCATAATTGTCACGGATCCCCCTTGGGTCTATGATGCTGGTCCCTCTACACAGTATTCTATCTACCCCTTCCGATCCTTAGGTGGTCGGTAAAGCGAAGTATCTTTAGGGAACCAAACATTACTCACCCAGCAAGGGTTAACGGATACCAGAATGCAATGATACTTTTGGTTGGTATAACAGGGATCTTAGTACCAGGAGAGATCGTCAGACCTACACCAATATTGATACACAGAGCGGGTTTGTCAGAGATTACCAAATCGGTACACAGAGTGGGTTCATCAGATTGCCAGGTTCATACATAATAGGAAGCCAAGATCAATAGAAAGCGCTGAGGAATGTGATAAGCATGTCAGGGCACAGGAGGGAGACGCTGGGCTTTAAACCTGGCGGGCGCGATGTCATCAAGCCGCGCCCTGCCCCTTTGCTCTTCACTCGGCGCCCAGCCAGCGACAATAATATAATGCGGTAGATTTTGTCCTTGTAGCTTTCTTTTTGTTGTTTGCCAAATATGTTAAAAAAATAATTTAAAAAAACATGTTGCTTTAGGTTTATGATTTTTTTGCTTTTTGAATTGCCAATTGAAACATATTTGGTAGCTCCAAAGTTCTTAAAAAGCAGAGAATTTTCTTTACATGTCTATTGATATCATGATGACTGCACAATGTCCCTTAGCTAAATATGACATTTTGTATTTCAGACTGAAGAAACCTTGGTTAACTACACATAAAAATGAGCCAGGGGCTGGGCATCTACCTCACCCAAAAAGAGTACATAATAGTATCCAGCTGCTGCTAAGGGAGCAAAAAAAAAAAACAAACAAAAAAAAAAAACCCTGTGCATCCACAGTCAGGGTGAAAAAAAATCTCCAAAAAAAAAACAAACCACACCAGACTTCCAGCACTGCTTGAAATGGTGCACTAGTGCAACCACATTTTACCAATAACACATAGATAGCAAACATTTCGGGGACACAGCCCCTTCTTCAGTGCACAGTGCCCTTCAGGCCTCTCCGACAAAGTGTTAGAACATGCGTTGCAGGGGCTGCAAAGTGGAATCCTCCATAGAAGGATCGAGCCTTGCAGCACTGAGCGCACTAACTACACTCAGCGAGGCAGCAAGACGGGCGTCAGAGTGGAAAGAACGTCCACTCTCACGGACGTTCCTTCCGCTCTTAAAAACGCTCGTCTGACCCCGGCCTTAAAAAACAACCCCCCACAAAAAAAAAAAAAAAAAAAAAAAAAACTAGCTTGGATTATTTTAAAACTCACCCCTTCTCGCTTGGTGCTCTTTTGGGTTTACAACTCCTGCTGTAGGAAGCAGCAAACGCAGTTGCGCTGATGATGGCGCATGCAGGACGAGCGCGTACGCTGTCAAATGACTCTTAATGCAAAAAGCACAGCATGGTTGACTTGCTACATTAGTTTAGTCATGGCGGCAAAAGTATCCCTTTAACCTACTGCTGTTTCAGATAAGTTAAAGCTTTTTTTTTTTAATTTCTTAAGACTGGTACAGTACTTACCTCACTGCAGGTTTTTCCCTTTTCAGGCCGACAGGATCATTGAAAGTGTCAGTGACTACTCCATGGACTTGCATTTGGTCAGATTATTTTTCATACATTTTTATTTGCTGAATAAAAACACTATTTAACTGTACACCTGTCACAATTTACTTTTACCATGAACCAGAGGTTCCTCCATAGGATTTAAAACAATGTCCCCTGTCCATAGTCTTTCACAGACGTATTAACAATGAAACATTGTGAGAAGGAAGCTCCTGATGCATCTGTCGGAAAAGCATGGCACACTTGTTCCTTTCCTGGATGTTTCCTAAGCTGTTGTAGAGCCTGGCTTGTAAGTAGATGATATCCCGTACCTGCTCCTTACAATCCACTTTAGCAAAGTAAGCTTTAGCTTCATTAAGGTTCAAGATGGCCGATTGCAGAACTGTGAGGGACAGAAGTTTGGCACATATCATTTTGCAGAATCTCCCAGGTAAAATTATCATTTCACCCTACAGATCGATAATAAATACAGAGTAGCTATAGTAGGAAATCCTACCACAAAGTATCCCTATATAACCACACAATAAAGAGATTAATCGATGAAAATGATCTGTATAACATTTTTATAGTTCTGTGAAAGCCGTCCCATCATTTCCGTTCAGATGAAAAATATCATTAGCAGGGCTACCCCTGTGGTGGGACGAGTGAGGCTTGTGTCCTGCGCTCTAGTGCAGTGTTTCTCAACCCTGTCCTCAGGACCCGCTTACAGGCCAGGTTTGCCAGATATCTGAAGCACAGCACAGGTGATATGATTTGCTGCTCAGTGATTGCAGGATTCAGTCTGCATTTCCCCAAGGTGATCTGCAAAATCTGGCCTGGTTGAGGGTCCTGAGGACAGGTTTGGGAAACACTGCTCTAGTGAACCCGCAAACCAAACACTCCATGCCATTCAAATAAAACTTCGGTGAATGAATGGCACCCAGTATTTGGTTTCATGGGGCCTCTTGCTTCAAAGGACCGTAAAATTAAAAGGATTCCTTTTGAGAGAAAAAGAAAAAAAAACAACAACCCTTGAAATGTATGTCTTTCAGTTTCGCTAAACCAAGCACCAATAAGAGGTTTATGCCAATGCTTGCCAATCATAGGATGTGCAGAATTTTACAGAAACCTTTTCAACTCTGTATTGGCATTCTAAGCCATTAGTAATTGCCAATTTAACTCCGGGTTCACTAACAGGTCTATTCACTAAAAGGCGAAACTCAGGAGATTTGGCAGAAGTGAAAAATCTAGGTCAAAATAGCCGAACCAGAAAAAATTCTCCCATTTATATCACTTTCCAAAACGGCTATAGCCTATTGGGTCTAGATTGTTCTCTTCTCCTGAGTGTCACCTTTTAATGAATAGACCTGTGAGAAATCCTGAATGATACGCCTTTATAGGTGCCCAAAAAATGTGAAGGGAGGCCAGGAGCATATGGAAAATTAGAAGATTCCATTTATTTTCTAATGATTAGTATGTCTTGAGCTTGCTTTTTCCTTATTTCAAAGAAAGTCACAGTGACGAAAAATGGAATAAAAGCCAACACTGTATTGGAAGAAGGAAAAAAAAACAAGATGTTACCTTCATTTTTTTTCTGAGGATTGTATGATGCAGCTGAAGCCACTTGGCATTTTGCAACCAGAAGCATTGCTCTTCCCTTGTCCAGTACAGCCCCGTGTGCCAGGATTGGTTCTATTGCCAAGTGCAGGATATTTAATGCTTGCTCTGGGATGCCAAGCATAAGCTGAAGAATAAAAAAAGTTGTAAACTGTTGTGTCATCCACCAAAGGAACCTCAAGTAATACATCTTTGTGAATGGCGCACACAGGTGACATAAATTGGGTTTCTGGTACAGCTGTTGCATAATGATGTAAGCGGTGACATTGAATCATTCCCATGTCAGTTTAGCCATTTGTATCCGTTAAATCGGATTCCTCCAAAATTTAAAGGATGGGGAA
This sequence comes from Leptobrachium leishanense, assembly GCA_009667805.1. Classification (NCBI taxonomy): domain Eukaryota; kingdom Metazoa; phylum Chordata; class Amphibia; order Anura; family Megophryidae; genus Leptobrachium; species Leptobrachium leishanense. The sequence goes on from CM019063.1 coordinate 107,123,998, forward strand.
TAGCCTTCTTACTGTAACACAATGCAAAGGCAAAATAATATTAACAATCTCAGGGCACTAATCCCTAGTTAACACTAACGTTAGTGTCTGGATGTGTAAGCGTTACTGTCAGGATAATTGTTTAAAGCATGCCCCCCTCCCAATATTACATTCCTGAACGCTACACCCATTAGCGCTTCGTTTTTGCGCTAGCTTCTGCGAGCTCACTGTACTTTGCACATTCTATACTTAATACCACACAATGGATACACCCAGTGACGCATATAGGAGTAAAATATTTTCTTAACTAAATATACATGAGAAAAACAAAGCACATGTAAGATATCAGCAACATAAAACAAAAATATTCAATTTTTTGGTGGTAGTGTTCCTTGGCTATATAAAACTGTTCAGGAGTAAAGTCCTTTTTTACATCCACCTTTTAATGAAATGTACAAGTGCAAAACTGGTTACCCACCCATTCCATATGCCTGATACTGGAAGGCTAGTAGTTGCTTTTTTTTTTTTTTTTTAATAAAAGATCCTTTGCAAGAAAGAAATTCATTATTTGTAGAACTCAACCAGTGCAATTGAGGGCAATAAACTGGATTTCAAATGACACTCCATACCTAAATACAATTTAAGTTATTAAGCAAATCTGTCAAAATGGATGTGATATGTGGACCAGTAATCAGAATGCACTCACCTGTGCGTAAGCCAAGTTAAGCATCGTTTCAGAGGCCATGTACTGCAGCTGGAATTCTCTGGAGAGAGCTAGAGCCTGTAGCAATACCGGCAATGCTACGGGATGGCAGGAGGATCTCCAATAAAGCTCTGCTAAGGACAGCAGGGCTCTGCAAACAGAGGAGAGGAGATTACATTTTGTGAGGATGCATCTTTTACAGTATTACACGAAAATCAGAAATTTCAGTAGAAAATATTTTTTAACAGGATGAAGATAGAAGAATGCTGTCACCAGGGATCCTAGAATGCAGATATATTCGCTTAGAGTAAATGTAAAACATCCCATCATTCCAGCGATGACAAATCCAGAAGGGGAAGAGGATAGGCTCTGCCAGACATCTCTCAAAGCTGGCGCAAAAGATCGTGTGTTATTTCATGTAGGGCTGCAACTAACAATTATTCTCATAAAATCGATTATTATTTCAATCGATTAAATCTGATAAAAAAAAGAAAAAATGGTTTACTTAAAAAGGAATTTTATGCAAAATTTATTTAAAAAATATATAACCACAACCCCTCCCCCCTTTTTCAACTTTCGTACATACATAAGCAAATTGCATATCTTGCGTATGTAGCGCTGTGTTTAAATGGTCCTTCTAAAATTTAACCGATATTGCCACTAGAGGGAGACCGAGCATATATGTGTGAAGGACTGTGCTGGACTAAAAGGACTCTATCTCCCAGAAACCCTTGGGGAGAAAAAGGGAAGTGAGCATGCTGGTGCCAGGAAAGAGAATCAGAGCATTGTGCGCAGCGAGGGGAGAACGAACAGAGCAGCGTGTGGAGTGAGACGTATGAGAGACACTGTCCGGGATCAAAACCAGGTTGGAGCGTGTATGATCGGCGTTATCCTGTGCTGGAGATCAGGGAAAGAGTGTGCATCATCTTATACTACATTCCGCTGAGCAGTTTGGAGACAAGCGTGTTCCAGGAGGACCTCAAGTAAGGAGGCCGTGGACGGAACGGAATGCAGGCGGCGGATAGATTCCTGGCTGTGGAGATTCGGCATTGGGAGAGTGGATTTCGTTGGCACTGGGTTCCAATCGGCAGAGAGAGGGATCCTCTGGTCGAGTCTTCAGTTCAGGACAAGTTGTTCGCCGGATGGGTGAGAGGCTTCAAGGCCCACAACTTCCATAACAGTGTTCACTTATCTGATTGCTTCAAATTACAGGGCCCCAACGTTGACTAGTCGAAGATATTTTTTATTCATTCACTGGTCAGTGAGTCTAGTACCCGCGGTACCCTAGGAGACCAATTAATGAGCCTTTTTGAGTGGGACTTAAACCCACGAACTGAGGGGTATTAACCGTTTCTTTTTCCGCCGTGCGTAACCGCGTTTCGTTTCACGCCATTTATTTTGCATGATTGACTTCATGCTTAAAGTATAAGTGTATTTCTTTGACATTTATTGCTTCAGTAAAATATATCTTAGAAAATCCACAACGGTGTGCTGGTGTACAATAAATTGTTAGTACCGTGAGACTATCCTGGGTTTATTCAGCGGCTCCTCCGGAGGTGAGCGCTACACATACTTTTCACACAAGGTATGCGAGTGATTGGTCAGAGGGATGGGTTGATGCTGCATGCGCAACTTAAGCCCAGGTTTGCTTTCTCAAAAAGAACGCGGCTACAAGCAATTGATCCTAGATGATGATGTCAGCATGAAATCGGGGTTAATAAACTAAAGTGGTCAGGGTGCGTAGTGTTTTTTTTTTTTTGAAAGTCAAAGTTTTTATTCAGAAAAAATAAAACAGGCAATACAGAAGATCAAGAGTGATACAAATAGTACAGTATAGATTAAGTAAAGTCACATACAACCACAGATTATGTCCAGTGGGGAGGGGCGTGAGGCATAAATAAAAAGGCACTAGAGCGGTCCACCCAATGGCGCCATGTTCAAAAACCTCATCACCAAATAGGTGTGAGGAATCTCAAAAACCTATCCACTACAAGCGGAAAACTTCTAAGGCGTTCCCGACCCCAAAGTTCACAAAAGCCACCGTCGCCCACAGTGTCCAGGTTGCGAAATTAGAGAAAAAAGGGAACAGAAGAGAGAGAGAGAGATGGGAAGGAAACAGAAGAGTTAATAAAAAGAAGGGGGGAAGGGGGGGAGGGGAGGGAAGGGGGGGAGGGGAGGGAAGGGAAGGAGTGATCTTGCCCGGGCTGTTTCGCCCCCGCTACAAAAACCTCAAGTTACCTCCATCGCACAACGCGCAGTTGCCGCATAACTGTCCCAGTGGAACCACTTCAGCCCCATGTCTGCCTCAGCGCCTCTAGTCACCGCCCCCAAGAGATCCACCGAGCAGAAAGTCTCAACCTTGCCCAACCATGATCGAAGAGACGGCACTTCCGAGGAGCGCCAGAGTGCCGGAATCAAGGCCCGAGCCGTCAGTATCATAAGAAGTAACACTGACCTCTTCAAGGTCCCGATGGGGAGGGGAATATGAAAAGGTAAGAAGCATTCTGGGGTGAATGGGAGATCTACACCAGTCACCTGCAGGATGGCGGAATGAATCAATTTCCAGAACCTCAGGACGCGAGGGCAGGACCACCAGGTGTGGCGATACGTCCCCCACAGCAGCATCACAACGCCAACATGTGGGGGAGGCGTCCGGGTAAATGCGATGTAGTAGCGAGGGGGTCTTATACCAGAAGGTCATTATTTTGTAGTAAGTCTCCTGAGACCTCGAAGCGCAAAACCCCTTATGCACTAGGATATAAGTCATAGTCCACTGAGCGTCCGATATCGTAATGTTTAGATCTGCCTCCCATCTAGAAGTAAAGGAGGGGGTCAGTCGTATCCGACGCCTGAAGTAGGCCATACAAGGTCGATATCCCATGGTCAAGTGTAAGGCTCATATGACAAAAGCGCTCAAACGGGGTGAGTTGTCGGTGTGAACTGTATCCACAATTGAGACTACGGAGATAAGTCCGAATCTGTAGGTAATTAAATCTCTCCAAAGGAGACGGAGGGCCCCCTCCCTAAAACAGAGGGGGTCACTCACATCCTCAGAGGGGAAGTTCATTGCCCGCAGTCTCCTCTCCCCCGATAACCGAACGCTCAGTGAAGGTAAGACTCCAGCTGGTAGTTTCGGGTTATGGCTCAGGGGTAGGAGGGGGGAAATAGCCGTGGGCAGGCCATAAGTCAATTTACATCTGTGCCAGATTCGTAGCGTAACAGCGACCGGGTCCGTCGGAGGGCCGTGGCGAGTGATCGGTGGGAACCAAGGCAACGCCCACAAGGGTGAGTCAGCCAAATTACGCTCCAAGTCGAACCATCGTTTATCCAGATCGGAGGCCGACCAATCGACAATTCGAAGCAAATGGCACGCTGTATAATACTGCTTCATATCGGGGAGGGCCAGGCCGCCTCTGGTCTTTGGCCGGCACAGTACCGACAACTCAACCCGGGGCCGGCCTTTCGGCCACACAAAGGCCAGGAGTTCCTTCCGGAGCGCCAGGAAAAATGAGGACGGAATCGCAATAGGAAGAGTATGAAAAAGGTATAACAGCCGTGGGAGCAAATTCATCTTTATCACCCGCCACGCGGCCGAGCCAAGAAATGTATTTACTCATCCAACCGGACAAATCTGAGTGAAACGTGCGCAGTATACTATGAAAATTTAAGTCGAGGAGTCGGTTAGCGGATGGTGCCAGCCAGGTACCGGATAGAGGAAGGGCAGTGGCAGAATGGGTAACAGGAACTAATAGTCTCCAAAGCGACGGGCGTCAGAGTGACGCCCATGAACTCCGATTTGTCCTGATTGATTTTAAGACCAGCGACGTGGCCATAAGTGTCCAGTACCGACACAACAGCCGGTATAGACGAGTCGACGTTCGTGAGGAAAAAGAGCAAGTCATCAGCATAAGCCGATAGTTTATGTTCGGAAGCATGTCCCCGAATTCCCGTTATGTCCAGGTGTTTACGGATAGCAACCAAAAGCGGTTCAAGGGTGAGGGCGAAAAGCAGGGGCGATAGGGGACAGCCCTGCCTGGTCCCATTCCTCACTACCAGCGGGGGTGATAAAGCACCATTGACCCTAACACGGGCCGTGGGGTCATCATAAAGGGCCGTCAGACATTGCATAAAAAGGGGACCCACCCCCAGACCCTTCAGCACCGAGAACATAAAGTCCCAACGCACTCTATCAAAGGCCTTCTCCGCATCCGTAGAGAGCAGGAGAAGGCCCTCACCAGTCTTCTTCGCCACCCCGATAGCCCCCAAAGCGCGAGTGGTCGCATCACGGGCTTCACGGCCCGGCACAAATCCCACCTGATCCGGGTGAATCAAGGATGGTAAGAGAGGGGTCAGTCGGTTCGCCATAACCTTTGCGAGGATCTTCAGATCCGTATTAAGGAGAGAGATCAGTCGGTAACTGCGGGGCTCAGCTGCGTCCTTATCCGGTTTCAAAAGGACCGAGATCGTGGCAGATAGAGTATGAGGGTGAAGGGGGGATCCTGAGCGAACTGCTGAGAACAGTGCAAGAAGACGGGGTACCAGTGTGGGTGAGAAGGCACGGTAATATTCTGCTGGGAGACCGTCAGGGCCCGGGCATTTATGGGTCTTGAGCGATTTCAGGACCGCTTGAAGTTCCACCTCGCTGACAGGGTCCTCCAAGCTAGCCGCCGCAGACTCCGAAAGCAATCGGGGGAGCTTATCTCTCAGGTAATCCCGAATCACAGTGGGGGAGGGGATAGCATCTGTGACCCCGTCCAAATCGTATAAGCTTTGGTAATAGCGCTGGAACTCCGTTAAGATAGATTCAGGGAGTACACGGACAATTCCGTCTGGGGAGCGTATTTTTGCGATATAGGAAGCGTTCTGCCTGCGACGGAGGATTTGGGTTAACAATCGGCCAGATTTGTCTTCCTTAAGGGCAAAACTACAACGGGTCCTCTGAGCAGCAAACTTAATATCAGTATCGAGTAAGTCATTCAATTCTCGCCGCCTAGTTAGAAGATCTGAGTAGTCAGAGGGTAATGCGGATGCTTGGTGACGGAGTTCCATGGCGCGAATATCAATGATAAGTTGTTGTATGTGTTCAGAACAGAGTCGTTTCAGAGCTGTGGCTTTGGTAATAAAAAGGCCCCGCACCACAGCCTTATGCGCCTCCCATATCGTCGGTTCAGGGACATCAGTGTCTCCATTCGTCTCAAAATATGCCTGAAGGTGGGAGTCTATTTCGGTCACAAAGCCCGGGTCTGAGAGGAGAGATATATTTAGGCGCCACTGCCTTTCCGACGGACGACAGAGCGGCGAGGATAGCGTAGCCTGCACAGGAGCGTGGTCTGACCATGTCTGCACCTCAATATTCGAAGCCTCGACGAGGTCCACTCGGTGATGTTGCATAAAGATATAATCCAGTCTCGAGTGTGTGCCATGTACCGGGGAGAAGAACGTATAGTCACGCTCTCCGGCGTGAAAAGCACGCCAGACATCAACCAGTCGAAGCTCGTCCAAAGTACGTCTCACCTGCCGTACCACATTCGGGGGGATCGAGGTACGACCCATGGAGGAGTCCAGTCTCGGATCCAAGGGGATATTAAAATCTCCCGCAATCACAAGTCCCAGCCATAAAGTGCTGTGCGGTATTAGGTAAATACACTGAAACGAACGTGTAACAAGAGTCCGCAATCGTGCCCTTAACGAACAGAAATCGTCCCTCTGGGTCCGTCATCACGTCCATGAGGACAAAGGGGACATCTCGGGAGAAAAGGATAGCCACCCCTCGGCTCTTGCCACCTTGATAGTCACTAAAATATCCCAAGGAATAACGGAAATTACGAAGAACCAGAGCCGACCCGGACCGGAAGGGAGTCTCCTGAAGTATGAGCACCGAAGTCCTCAGGGCCGAGGCCTTTCCGTAAAAGTCGACTGCGCTTCTCCGGGACATTGAGACCCTTGGCGCTGTACGTAAGGAGGCGAAGAGGGCGCGGGCGAAACCCCCAGGCATGCCCATGGTAGCTGTAAAGGAAAGGGGCAAAGGAGTAAAAAAAAAAAAAAAAAAAAAAAAAGAAAGAGTAAACAGACAGGAAAAAGAACGAACAATGAGGTATAGAACGCCTCAGGGGAAACCCGGTAGGCCCTCAAGCACTTGGGGGCCGGTTAGTACCCCTGAAAAAGATTGGCGTCAACCCCTCAAGGGCGGAGGAGTCAAGCTCCAAACCTATCCCAGACCAAAGAATAGGCCAATAGAAAAGCGATAGGAAAAAAGAACAAAAATATAACACAGTAAAGGAGCTCAGTAAGAGTCCCCTCCGACTCCGAGAAACAGATCATATGCCGCAGTATATACAAGTAAATCAACAATAACAGATCAAAACATTCAAACAGAGGGGAAAAAAAAGAAAAGAAAAAAAAGGAAAGAAGGGGGGGGTGGGATCAAATTGAGGAGGCGCGGAATGGCATATGGTACCCCACCCAGTAGGGAGGGCAGAAAAATTGAGTGCAATAACCATTAAACATAAGACAGTCCGCTCAAGTGGAGGAGCGCAAAATGAAATGAGTGAGAATCAATGACCCACCCGGTGGTGGAGCAGAAAAATTCAGTGTGCAGAGTAATTAAACCGGTGGTACCCCACCCGATGGGGAGGGCAGAAAAATTAAGAGCAGTCGGTGAAAATTGCAGGTCATTCCATCCATGGGATGGTCATAAAAATGAACTGGGTGTAAGAACAGACAATGGTCCTCCCCATAGCGGAGCATAAAAACTGAAAGTGTAGGGTAGCGTAACTACTATATCCCACCGAATGGGGAGGACAGAAAAATTAAAAGGTGTAAGGAACATCGCTCGCTGCTCACCTCCCAATGGTAGGGCAAAACAATTTCAAAACAGTTTTTAAACCGAGACGGACAATACATCCATGAACATATGATAAACCAAGGTCCGGATGCCTCAATGAGTGTAGGCCATACTGTAAACATGCGAAAAAAACGAAAAACAGAAAAACACAAATCCGATTGTAGCATCGGGAGTAGTTCAGACGTCTAACGGGCGTAAAAACAGGCTCAGAACCGGGGCGAGCCGTACATCAACGAAAATATGAGAAACCAAAGTCCGATCGCATCATCGGGTGTAGCCCACACGTCAGACGTGCAGTAAAACAGGTTCGGAACCGGGACGAACAGTACATCTATGAATATATGAGAAACCGAAGTCCGGTTGCATCATTGGTTGTAGGCTATACGTCAAACGCGTGTAAAAATAGGTTCAGAACCGAGACGAAGAGAGGGGAATACGGGAATACGGGAAGCCAAGCGTGTACCATACCGTAGTAGGTGAGCATAAGACAGCGGCACAGGGATAACCGATCACATGACCCCAAGGTAGGTAATCTCGTCATGCACGAGCGTGCAACGAATAGGCTCGGGCCCAGGGGCTGCCATCAAGTACCCGGTACCACAGTTCCGGGCGCAGAGTCCGGCGTAACGTGCGAGCTGCGAAGACCCCAAATCATCGGGGGGGGGGGGTTCTCCAGTAGGAGGCATCTAGGATCCTCGTTCGGTGCTAACTGTGGTTAGAGGTGAATCAGCAAACACTGGATAGGAAATAAAATATGTGACGCCCAGTCCAGCTTTCAAATCCGTCTTCAGGGCATGGGCACAAACCCCTCCGTTGCTACTAAGGTGTGGATGAAATATCTTCGGTAAGAAGTATCCTTTAGGAGGTACAGCTGGGAGATCTGTTGCCCAAAATGAGCTGCATTCCGAATATCCCTCCTGTATAAGGAGTGCCTTCTGGTCCTTCAATGCTGACTCTTACATCAGTGATATTTTCGGCAATAATAAAGAACCTTATTCCTACTGGAGGGCCGATTGTTAGGTCTACAATGAGGTCTCCACCCTATCGGAGGATATGCGTGGCAAATTCTCGACGTTGGAATTCATAACGCTACACTGTGAGGTCAGGCAGATGTAGAGCCGCCGGGTCTTTAGTAGGTGGTCACAGAACGGAGGTCCAACAGCGGGACGGCACGCAAAAATATGGGGCGCGAGCCTACTACAGGAGCTAGTGATGTAAACAGGTGCGCAGGGCCTGTGTCCCGGGATCGCCGCTGCCGGCCACGCGACCTCTGCCTGCGGGTTCCAGGGGGGGCCACCGGAGCAACACGATCTTCAGACTCCCAATTCTGGACACTAAGCACCGGGAGATCCATCGCCGCTGCAAAGGAGGGAACATCAGAGGGGTGACAGATGGTATGGCGCACTCCATTCTTCTGGGCCGACAGTGCAAAGGGAAAGGCCCATCGGTAAGGTATATCGGCCTGGTGAAGTGCCTGAGTAACAGGCTGCAAACAGCGTCTAGCCGCTAACGTAAAGGGGGATAAGTCCTGAAAGAATTCAAGTGTGCCTCCATGAAAGGCCCAGAAGCGGGACGCACGTGCTGCGGCCATGATTTTTTCCTTTAACAGAAAGTCTGTCATACAGCAGACAACGTCTCGGGGCATCCGGTGCCTGGCCCAGCACCATGGAAAATACCTCAGTAAGGGTGCTACGTAAATCCTCCGGTCCGACCACCTCCAGTAGATCGCGGATGCAGATATTATGACGGCGGCCTCTGTTGTCGAGGTCATCGACTCGGCGCTGCAGTTCTCCGAACGCCGCTGTGGGAGGCGGCTGAGCTGGGGGGGTGGTTCACCCCATCCTCCAGGCGGCTCACCCTGGACGCTAAGACCCCGACATCGGTCCTGACCTCCCGGATGTCTCCCGCGAAGCCTTCCTTTAGGTCCGCCACCAGATCCGCCAGGTCAGCTTTAGTGGGGAGCGCGGAAATGAGCCGTTCCAAGCGGCAGACGGCTTCGGAAGAGTCCGCTGTCTGGGGTTGATTCGGAGGCCCGTCCACCATCTTGTCACGCGGCGGGGAGAGATTTGCGGTCGGGGTGGGGGTGACAAAAGCGTCCAGCGGGCCAGAAGCACGGAGCTGTTGATGTGCTGAGGGTTTAGGGGTAGATAGGCGGGTTTTGCCACGAACCATGACCTGAGAATTGGGTGAAAAGCAGATTGCCGTCGGAGGGGACTCGGGAGCTCAATGCTTAAGCGGCCATCTTGGTCTCAGGGCAGGACACGCCTCGTTTTTGTTTTTTTTAAATAATTTCGCGAACAAACTGAGTGGGAGGAGGGACTGGAGGTGGAAGGGAGTGACTTTGCTCAAGTGACTTGACCTGAGTGTGAGAGGGAGTGGATATGGACAAAAGACCGGATCTGAGTGTGGGAGTGAGTTTGGGAAAAAGGGACCAGACCAAAAGGGAGGGAATGGCAGTTCCCGACCAAAGAGGGTGTAGCAGGGAAGTGGGGTGGTGGCACAGGACTCCAGCTTCAAGTAAGGATAAAACACAGGCATACAGCTCCTTCACCCAGTGGCAGTATCCTATTGTCGGTGTTCTAGTTCTGCTACTGTAGTAAACGAAATAAAAACATACCGGTTGTGTCTGACCAGTTCCTTTCGATGTTTTTAATCTTGGTTTCATTACGTAGGACTCGACTTACCAGAGCTGCATTGGTGGGGCAGGTGAGCTTACACATCAATGGCCATTCAAGTAAACCAAAACCTCTGTTTTTCACATGGCGCTATAGGAATGAATGCAGATGACACCTTATTTTCTTGCTATGTTTTATACATGAACTGGGTTGGTTACTCCTGGTTGTTGCTGCGGCGCTGTTCGGAATAGGCGCGACACTAAGTAAAACGTGGTTTGGTTTTGTAGCTAATAGTGAAGCATCAGCATTAGTTACCGTATAGCCATCTCTGGGTTCTTCACCTTCTGGCAATGCGTCAGCAGCACCTGCAGGACTTTGTGGGCCTCTGCTGTCTGATTTTGGGCTGTTAAAACAACGGCTTTCCTGTGAAATGAAAAACTAGGTATGTTAAAGGTTGGAACAAAACTCAAAAGAATATTTGGCGGAGCTTGATAACAAAACGGTGGACGTAAAGATAAAGTTAGAAAAAATATAATGTATTCTCACCTAAAACATGTAACTCAATTCTCCACCAGTTAAATGCTTAGTGAATAACTACTGTAGGTGATCTACAAACCATTCCTCAAAATTATTACGACATGGGGAGGGGGGGTTCTTCAAAAGAGACTAATTTTGTTTTTGAAGTTGCAAACACTGGCGAAAATCAGTTGTATCAAACAATGACAAGCTGGAGTTTCACATAAGACAAATCCAAACGGGGTGGTATGACATGTGGCATGTTATAGATGTATTTCTGTAACCATGTTCTTGAACCCAGGACATACTTGAAAACGAGAGAAATCTCAATGTATCCTTCCTGGTAAAATCCTTTATAAATAAATAAATAAATATAGAATTGAAAATAAATACATTAATAGGAATCTAGGAATCACTTCACCAAGAGCTGCATTAAATTGCTCATAGAAATGCAGCCCACTAGAAATGGCCATATTTATATATAAATTTTTCTTAAAACCCGGTTTGATGTTCAGCTAAGTCAGGGATCTCAAACTCTGACCCCCCCCCCCATATTTATTGCCTACAGATCCCAGAATTCTTTGACCGCAATAAATGGCCAGAGAACCATGGGAGGTGTAGTTCAGAAACATCTGGAGGGCTGGAGTTTGAGATCCCTGATCCAAGTGTCAGTACTTAGACATCCGCCTTGACTAACAATACAAACAATAGTGGACTTGTACATATTGAATATATAATTCAAATAGGTTCCATATGGTAAAATGACAACGTATATAAATGTGGTACAGAGAAAGTGCCGCAGGCAACAAAAAGGTAAAAGTTATGATCGTTTAGTACACAGTCCTTAATAGTATTCGTGTGTTACAGAGAGTAAATATTCAATGTCCTCCTGGTGTGCATGCACCAAGTGAAAAACAAACAGGGTTATTCAGAGAGGTGAAATCCCTTAGAATTGCCAGGAGAATGAACAATCAAGACCAAATAGCCAATTTGGAAAGTGAGATAAATGGGAGAATTTTTCTGGTTTGACTATTTTGACCTGGAATTTTCACTTCTCCAGTCATTCAAGGTTTTCACCTCTTTCTGAATAGCTCTGACAGTCTTTCAAGTATACTTAAAAATGAAGGATTTTTGGTCAGTTCCTAGTTTTTGGGTCCGTTCCTTTATGTACCTCGAGAAAGCATAGAGAGAAATACATACCCGGATTCTGCGCCATTGCTGTAAGAAAATTAGTCTCACTAGGTATTCCTATAGTGCAGTACAGAAATATACTCACCAATGCTGGAGCCTGTGTTGCACCTTGGTGCTTTCAGAGGTAAGCACCTCACCCCTTTAGATCGTGGGTGTGATGGTTCGGCCGCTGTGTGTGCTCACAAGATGAAGAGTAAGTAGCAAAGAGCGCAAACTTTCCATGCATAAAAAAAAAATCTCTAATATATAGGTCAAGTCCACACTGACTAGTAAAAACAATAAATCTTACATAAAAAAAAGGCAAAACAAAATAATTAAAAATAACAATAGAAAAGTAGGCGTTAAAAAGTAGGTAAAAAATAATCAGGAAACTTATTTTTTTTACCTACTTTTTAACTTTTCTTTTTTTTTTAAATTGCCTTTTTATGTAATATTTATTGTTTTTACTAGTCAGTGTGGACTTGACCTATATATATTAAAGAGAGATTTTTTTTTATGCATGGAAAGTTTGCGCTCTTTGCTACTTACTCCCCATCTCGTGTGCACAGACAGCAGCAGCAGAACCATCACACCCAGGATCTAAAGGGGTGAGGTGCTTACCTGTGAAAGCACCAAGGTGCAACACATGAGTCTAATCAAATCACAGGCTCCAGCATTGGTGAGTATATTTCTGTACTGCACTACATGAATACCTAGTGAGACTAATTTTCTTACATGAAAAAAAAAAAGGGGAAAATAATCCATATAGCGCATCAAAATCAATAGAAGTAAACTTTGATAAATTTAGGTACCTGTGGTTAATAAAGCGCAATTGTGTTCTTACCGTTAATCCATGCAGTAGTACAAGTGGGACTATAAATCCAGTAACGCAACAAAATCAATAGAAATAAATTTCACATATTTAGGTACCAGTGATTAATAAAGTGCAATAGTGTTCTGTTAGTCAATCTAATAGTGCAGGTGGGAGTAGAAGTCCAGTAACACGTTAAAGTCCAGAGATACAAGAAATTAACTTGGTTCCCTTAAATTGGTTGAAGGGATCGTCCTGGTTCCCCTGAATGAATCGTGGTTGAGTATCGTTGTCTTCGATATTGCTCAGAGATAGAAGGGAGACACAGGAAAAAATAATGGTGCAGAGAGTAGCGACAAATGGGTCCGATTTATAAATCTGACCCATTTGTCGCTACTCTCTGCACCATTATCCAGAAAGACTTTGTTTTTCACTTGGTGCATGCACACCAGGAGGACATTGAATATTTACGCTCTGTGACACATGAATACTATTAAGGACTGTGTACTTAACGAACATATCTTTTACCTTTGTTGCATGCGGCACTTTCTCTGTACCACCTTTATATACGTTGATTGTCATTTTACTTTTGCGCCATACGGAACCTATCTTCTGTTTTTTTTAGTCACAGCATAGGTTGGGAAGCGTTAGGTGAAACCCTAGGCCAAAGACTTCAACAAAAGCGGATTAAAGTTGGATACTGACAAACCTGGCGTCCATTGATTGAAACGAAATTCGAGATGTGAGTTAGAGGTACTAGGTCTTCTAAAAAAAGCACTCCCATATTTTGAGATTGCCATTCACAAAAAGCATCAGTTGTTGTGAACTATGGCTCGCAAAAAGATCTCAGAAGAGCAGAAGACCTGCGGTCAAGAAATGTTACAAACAGCTGGAAAGGATTACAAAAGGTTTTCTCCGTGGGCTTCTTCTGTCCACTGTTAGAAAAGCGAGTTGATTTAGTGCTGTGGCTACACTCCCTAGAAGTGACTGTCCAGAGAAGAGGACTTCAAAAGGGCACAATTCTCAATGGAGATTAAAAAAAGGAAAAAAGCTAAAGGACTTAAAAGATATCATTGAAACTGCTTTACATAAGGCGTTATTCAGAGAGATCCGAAAAGTCGCTGAAATGTAACCGGACACTGAAATTCAGTGTACGGGGACATTTTGGAGCCATTCGGCTATTCAGAGAGCAGGCAATTCACCAAATTTTGGCGAATTGCCTGCACGTACGGTGCCTGTTCAAGGGCAGTGAAATTCCCCATAGAGAAGCAATGGTTCGTCTATTCAGAGAACACCAAACAGGAAGGAAACGTTGCCGAAATGCCCTGCTATTCGGTGGTTTCATTCGCCAGATTTATTCAGGCGATTCCCATAGGCTTCAATGTTAAATATATTCCCGTTTTAATTCAATATCTAATAAACCATTTATTATTTTATTCTGCAATAAAAAGTCTCTTTATGCAAAGATTTTTTTAGGATCTTTGAAGCATTTTTCGGCACAATTTTCTCAGCGTTTTTTAAAAAATCTTTCCATTTTTCTGTAGCAGACCTTTTTATTATCATTCATTCGATCTTATATGTAAATTCCAGGCATTTTCGTTCAGTAGTTTTTTGTAAACAGTGTTTAAATTTTGAAACTTTCAAGCGTACGGTTTTATTTTTTTACCACGTTGATCTGCCTGTCGGTGGAGTATAAAAGAGATTACCGTTTACAAGTGAAGCACAATAACACAAGTGGTCCGCATTGATAAAAGAATTACCTTGCGTGCAAGGACATTTTATATTTTTAATGTTCTGGTTTTGATCTACAATAGCTTAATGGAAATATGAACGAAATGACCGAGTATGGAAGAAGCAGGTCAGTGTTTTAGTTTGTGAGAATTATATCAGGTTGTACATAGCGGTGTTTGGCGAGAACACCTCGTCAGACAACACCCATGGTCCCTTCATTAGAAGTTCTCTGCAATTAGGGTTGATAGTTTATCAGTATTTAACAGTGCTTGGCTGTCCAGGAAAAAAATCAGAAAAAAAATACCAGAAATTTAAAATCTCTTTAATTCAATGCACGTTCTATCACTATATTGCGAATGCTTGTTAAATAGAAAGGAAATGAATAAACCTATATATGCAGTGAGTTAGGGTAAATGACCAGATCGCCCCGGCTACGTTACATTGGTTAAATTTGGGTTACAAACGTGCAGAAAACCTCCACAATTCTCTGCAAGCAAAATACTTAATATAAATAAATATATATATCTATCTTTCAACAAAACCTGTTTATATGTACGTGATTGCACAACACAATCAAAGCATGCGGATTCCTGGATGAAAAGCAAAAAAACAAATTAACGCTTGCCTAGATCTTACAACATCCCTTTCGTTGGTTGAGTTATACAACGTTCCTTCGCTCACGTATAAAATTTCCTCTTCTCAGCAAATACAATGTGTTATAGTCATATTATCATAAAGCACAATCTTTCAAAATACAATAGAACGTTTTGTAATTTCCATTATATATATATAATATATATATATATATATATATTATATATATATTATATATATATTATATATATATAATTTAGGGATGCACCGATACTGCTGTTTGCACGAGTACCCTACTTAGTACTCGTGCAAATGGCCAGATACCCCCCCTCCCCCCCGATACCGGAAGCAAGCGCTGGGCCGGCTTGCCGGTATCCGCGGGGCTGGGGAAGCTGGCCGCGTGCATGAAAAGCACTCTGCCAGCGTTCCCTTCCGGCGGGCTGCAATATTCATCCCTTCCGAAGTTCCGGTCGCACGGCTGTGACACGTTCACATGACCGCCGGGCGCTTCTTTGACGCTGCCTCTCGGCTGGAGGCAGCGTCAGAGGCGCCCGGCGGCCACGTGATCGCACCACAGCCGTGCGACCGGACCTTCGGAAGGGGTGAGTGAGTATTGCAGCCAGAGGATATGACCTCTGTCTCACTTTTATGCATCCTGGATCTGTTAATACACAGAACCCTAAAATCAATGCTATGCCAAACTATGGTTTTCTAGTAGGGATGCACCGATAGCACTTTTTTAAGACCGAGTACGAGTACCGATACTTTTGTTCAAGTATTCACCGATACCTTTATGTCATGTGACCACTTTCCAATAAGAACAGACCTCATATAAAGCCCCCAGGTCTCATAGATATACTGCCCCCACAGCTCATGGATAATGCCCCCAGCTCACCTGGCACTCTCCGCTCATACTTACCTTCCTTTAGCGACGCCGGGAAAGTTTTCGCGCACGCTCTCTCCTTGGAAGGTCCCCAGCTGCGACCACGTGGGACCATGTGATCGCGGCTGGGGTCCTACCAACGAGCACACGCGCGGAAACCTTCCGGCGTCGCTAAAGGAAGGTAAGTATGAGCGGAGAGCAGCTGCAGGGCCTGTCCGAATGCTCTATCGGCATTCGGACAGGCCCTGCAGCTGCTCACTTTGTTTATACTTACCTTCCTTTAGTTACGCCGGGAAAGTTTCCGCGCGTGCGCTCGTTGGAAGGACCTCAGCCGCGATCACATGGTCCCACGTGGTCGCGGCTGGGGACCTTCCAAGGAGCGCGCGCGCGAAGACTTTCCCGGCGTCGCTAAAGGAAGGTAAGTATAAACAAAGTGAGCAGCTGCAGCGCCTGTCCGAATGCCGATAGAGCATTCGGACAGCCGCCCCAGCCCCTCGGATGCCGGCAAGCCGGCTCAATGCCGGCTTCCGGTATCGGAAAAAAATATCGTGGGTACTGCAGGAGTACCAAGTACTCCTGCAGTACCCGGTATCGGCACCGATACTAGTATCGGAATCGGTGCAACCCTACTTTCTAGCAGAGATAAGGTTTATGCAACTGGTCAAAGCCACTCCTAGGACAGCGCAGAATATACACACACACATTTATGTTGAGTTTCAATAGGTTTAAACCAGATCATCGAATCCGTGTGTTCAACTTGCTATACATTTCTTCATTTTCACCGTGTTATTTATTGGAAACAAATTAAAGTTGAATTACTTAAAAAATAAGTTTTAAGACTTAAATATGGTTTAAAATGTAATACATAAACACACAGAACAATTTAAAAAGAACAAGTGTAGAATTCCCATATGTCAACTACTTCATTAACGCCTGTTAGAGCGGAGTACTTTAAATTATTAGCTTTAGTTCTTAAATTTGTAATAAAATTCCCTACATCATGATTGTAATTAACCTCCCAAGCATATCATATTAACAATGGTTTAATGATGATTTCACACATTCAGGTCCTGCATCATGTACTGTGCACTCCGTAGTAGTTGAACTGTTCATATGTGAGCATTATTAAACCCTTTTGTAATTAAGGGGAGGGGGGGGGTATGGAAATTCAACAATATACAGGTTAACCCGAGCACTTTATTTAAAAGGTCAACTTGATACAATGAAGGAAAGTAAGACAATAAAAACAAAACACAAACACTTCTCTAGTGTACCTAAAGAATTAAAAAGGTAGTGCAGCACCAAAGTAGAAGGTGCACAACATAATCTCTTTAATTCAATGCACGTTCTATCACTATATTGCGAATGCTTGTTAAATAGAAAGGAAATGAATAAACCAGGATAGCACTACAGCACCTGGCTCACTGTACCTGTAGAGTCCCTCCACACTGTTGAGTGCAGCAATGCCAGTAACCAGCGATTCTGCAATATGATATTTTCCATCATTCATTGCACGGTCAAATTGGATTTTTTGGTCAAAAAGCATCCAAAGCTAAAAGAAATAAAACAAATTTAGTTGCATTGGACACAATTCTAAATAGTGTATTAGTAGTATTGACATAAGGCAGAAGAGGAGGGGGACCAAAGAATTTCACAGAAACAAATGCGGTTCACAAATATTAAGAAGAAAAAAAAGCAACTCTGAAAGATTTCCATTAATTTTGCAATTTATTACCCACTTCACATTTGTTAATAAAAATATGATAAAACCCTTAGAGCATTTTAGAATTATTTATAAAATGTTTTTTGGTAGGGATGCACCGATACCACTTTTTTAAGACCGAGTACAGATACTTTTTAAAAGTACTCACCGATACAGAGTACCGATACTTTTATTTAAGTTCATGTGATGCTTTCCAAGAACAGACCTCATATAAAAATGCCCCCAGCTCACATGTATATTTCCCCCCCGAGATATATAGGTTACGGGTAAAGCCCGAAGTGCGGTCAATCCTAGGATTACCCGGTTAATCCTGACATTCCCCAAAACCGCTGGGTAAAGCAGCAAAAAAATGAAAATTCCCAGACTTTACCCGGGTGATTTTAGGACTACCCTTGGGTAACGGTCTGGAAGAGCTGAAAAAACCGCACTTTACCCGGATAATGTGCAAGTCTGAAGCTTTACCCAGGTGAAGCGGTGGATAGTCCTCAGATTAGCCGGGTGATCTGCAGAGCATCCAACCCCGCTTGGGTAACAGTCAATTTTTTGCTATTATCTATGGATATTGTCAACGAAAGTGGCAAAAGACAAACCTTAAAACCGTATTGAGGATAGAACGAATATACAGAGTGACGGGATGTGTTTCTTACATAAATGTGAAAACCGTTACATGATCTTTATTACGTGTCATATATGCTAATATATCGTTTGTAAAACATAACAACCGTCAGGTTACTCTTTATATAATATCTTTATCTCCGTAAATTGAGTTTTCCTCGGAATTCAGTCACCTGTAACCTGCTGAAAACCCAATAAAAGCGGAGTACCCAGAGGCGTTTGGATACTTTGCAGATTACCCGGATGAAGTGCGGATGTTTCGTTGCACATCACACTTTATCCAGCAGCACTCAAAAACAGTGCAGAAAACCAGGGTATCCAGAGGCCTCTGGATATTTTGCAGATTACCTGGGTAAAATCTGAAATTTAATTTCACTTCGGACGTTTGCTAATGACGCATGGGTAATCCTAGGATTAACCGGGTAATCCTAGGATTAACCGCACTTCGGGCTTTACCCGTAACATATATATATACAGAATATCCCCAGCTCACATGTACCTTGCCCCCAGCTCACATGGATTTGCCCCCAGCTCGAACGCTGGGGAAGCTGGCCGCGTGCATGAAAAGCACGCGGCCAGCGTTCCCCTCCGGCGCGCCGCGATACTCCCCCATCCTCAAGGTCCGGTCACTTGGCAGTGATGCGATCACGTGGCCGCCGGGCGCATCTGTGACGCTGCCTCCAGCCGAGAGGCAGCGTCACAGGAGCACCCAGTGGCCGCAGGAACGCATCACTGCCAAGCGACCAGACCTTCAGGATGGGTGAGTATGCGGCGCACGGGAGGGGAATGCTGGCTGCGTGCTTTTCATGCATGCGGCCAGCTTCCCCAGCCCCGCAGATAGCAGCAAGCCGGGCCAGCGCCGGCTTCCGGTATCGGCGGGATGTATCGGGCCGTTTGCACGAGTAACAAGTACTCGTGCAAACAGCAATATCGGCCCCGATACCAATACTAGTATCGGTATCGGTGTATCCCTAGTTTTTGTTTTTTCCATTTGTTTTTTTTAATTGAGGACACAATTGGCTGCTCTGCATACTGGAAGACATGGAAAAGCTTGTGGACATATAGCAAAAAAATGATTTATATAGAATATAAAAAAAATCCAGGTGCACACGAAGACTTGAAAAATGCAATATAAAATATTGTTGCAGGAATCTACGTTTCAGTCCCCTCTAGGGCTTTTCCTCAAGATAATGCAAAGAAACACAAAGCACATATAAATACAAGTACCAATTAACTCAGAACGAGGTCGTCGCTACTGTTCCAGAAGTGCGTCCAACAGGCATCGCACATTTGTTGTCGTAGAGACACATATACATTGCAACAACGAATACAAAAAATGAAAATATTGAAATATTAAAATCAAACAGTGGCCGCATATGGTATGCAAAATCAATATCCCTTCATTCATAATACTTCAACCAAATGCAATTTCCAATGAACTCTAAAATCATAGCATAGAGTGGACCATGAAAACAAACATAAGTCATACAGAACATTTTGCATGAGAAAATTATATGCACATATATTATATATGTGCAATTATATATGCATATAATTGCACATATAATTTTCTCATCCAAAATGTTCTGTATGACTATTATGCATGTTTGTTTTCATGGTCCACTCTATACTATGGTTTTAGAGTTCATTTGGAAATTGCATTTGGTTGAAGAAGTATTCTATGATTGAAGGGATATTGATTTTGCATACCATATGTGCCCACTGTTTGATTTTAATCTTTCAATATTTTCACTTTTTGTATTCGGTGTTGCAATGTATATGTGTCTCTACGGCAACGGATGTGCGATGCCTCTTGGACGCACTTCTGGAGCAGTAGCGACGACCTCGTTCGGAGTTAATTGGTGCTTGTATTTATATGTGCTTTGTGTTTCTTTAGATTGTAAACTCACGGGATGTCTGGCTGAGCACTTGGTTAAAGTGCTGTACTTTCTAGACTAGCCATCTTACGGGCAGGGTTGTCTTTTCCTTATTTATCATGTATGGCTCATGTTTGTGCTCCCCCATTGTACAGCGCTGTGGAATATGTTGGCGCTTTCTAAATAAAGATTAATAATAATAAAAATTGTCTTGAGAAAAGTCCCGGAGGGGACTGAAATGTCGATCCATGCAACAATAAATATTTTATGTTGCATTTTTCAAGTCTTCGTGTGCACCAGGATTTTTTTCTATATATGAGGGGATGATGGCGCATTGATCTTCAAAATCAAATGATGATATACCACAGCTGCTACTTACCTGCTTCCAGCACCAGGACCGCAATCTTTTGTGGACGAAGCAAGAAGGGGGTTTTTGAGCAGCGATGTACAACTGGCCCTCAATATGCTGAATGTTTAGAGCTGTCACTCAGCAGGGCACATCAAAGTAAATGATGGCAAAACTTTAAAAGGGAATAACTCCCGTTATTATCTATATATGTATTAGTAAAATAAAAATGCATAAACATATACAGGGAGTGATTCCAAGTTAAATGAGCCCAACTTGTGCTGCACATGACAGGTTTACTTTAAAGAATTCAAAGACAGAAAATGACAAAAAGGGAGAATGAAAACCACATTTTAAATAACAGAATAAATGAGCAATTGAAACTGAAGACAAATCATATATTTTTGCTCTACTTTGGTAAGAATACCTTTGCATGCTGATTGTTGGGTGGGAACCTTTCTTTCAAATGTTTCAAGATCTCCGAGGCAGAAGAAAAATACCCCTAAAAAGATAGAATAAATATCACAATCATTATACACAGCACACACATCATCTTAAACGATTATGAAACCGAGAAATATTTTAACAGGGTGTTTAAAGCATCTCCAACATGAAGGAGTGGATTTTCCAATGTGGTGTGTTGTCAAAGAAAATTTGTATATATATCCAGAATCTTGCACTAGCATACCATGCTATAAAACCACAAACAGGCCAGAAAGAATCTCTGCCTAAACAGACTGTTGCTTGACCCATGTCTCGTTAGATGAAAGTCAGGAATCGGTCCACCAATATACACTTTGTTATGACACTGTGCCTCTTCACCGCCCCAGTTCCTCTCTCGATTGGATAGCTCAAGGCCCCCCCCCCTACTCTTCTCAATCTATACCACCTCCCTTGGCAACCTCATCTCTTACTCTAGTTTCCAATATCATCTCTACGCTGACAACACCCAAATCTACCTTTCCTCTCCCGATCGCTCTCCTGCTGTGTTGGACGGTGTTACGGTTTGTCAGCTGTCTCTGACTGGATGACTTCCCGTTTCCTAAAAGGATAACCTCTCTAAAACTGAACTTCTCGTCTTGCCTCCCTCCAATACCAACATTACTGCACCATTTCCCTTCAGAGGAATGGTGCCACTATTACTCCTACCACAGTTTTTTTGCCTCGGGGTCCTCTTAGACTCTGATCTTTCCTTCACTCCTCACATTCAGTCGCTAACCAACACTTAAAAAACATTGCACACAGCTGTCCTTGTCTTAAAATCAGAACTCTGCTAAAATGCTCATCTAAACTACTGTAACCTCCTCCTCTCTGGCCTTAAGACATCCCAGATTCTCCCTCTACACTACAGTCTGTTATGAATCCCTGTGCCAAGCACATCCATCTCACCTCCCGCACCTTGCCTCTGTCAAGCTCTACACTGGCTCCCCGTTTCCTTTAGAATCCATTTCAAAATACTGGTGCTCCCGTTTAAAGCTCTCCATAACTAAGCCCCAGCCTACATCTCCTCCCTTATTGACAGGTACATCCCATCCCGACCACTAAGCTCTGCCAATGATCTGATGTTATCGTCTCCTCGTACCTCCACCCTTTACTCTCGCCTTCAAGACTTCTCCCGAGGCGCCCCCTTTCTATGGAAGTTTCTCCCCGGCAACATCAGCCTCTGCCCAGTCCTTCAAGAAATCTCTGAAAACAGCTTAGAGAAGCCTGTCGGCTCACTCCATAATCTCCCACTGTTTATTTCTTACGCCACCTTCCCACCCAGCCCACATGCGCCCCGCTACTTCATGTTCTCGATTTACTCTCTCCTAGTGTGTCACCCCTCTTCGCTTAGATTGTAAGCTCTCGAGCAGGGTCCTCTCTCCTACTGTTCTGTCTGTTTAACTTGTATGTATATATTTGTTATTCTGTCTCACCCATTTTACCACGCTACGGAACTTGTTAGCTCTTTATAAAAACTTGTAACTGTGAAGAAGTCATCTCATCCCGTGAAAGGCAAGGGAGAACCCATTTATAATTAAAGAATTCTAAGGTCTCACCTGCTCTGCGTGCAGCTCTGCGAGATGGCATAGAACCACAGCAAATGATTCGGTGTTGTTTTGCTGAACACCCACATTTACAGAATCCAGGCTGTTCATACTTAGGAGCATCTGTGCCTGTTGCAAAGCCATGGTGCTGGAATACAAATACAAGGTTATCTAACACAATACAAGAAACAATGGATATTTTAATCCAAATAGTGTATGGTGTTTTTGACAAAGCAGGATAGGTACGATATTAAAACACTCCATATGTAGATTGCATTACTCCCCATTTTATAGTTTTCTGAAGCGCCAATTCATTGAGTGAATTACAAATATTCCAGATATCTGTACAAATTGTACTGTGTATAAGCCAAAAGCATGCCTTATACAATACAAGAACAATGCTGCAGCTTACTAGACATGCACAAGAAACTCAAAATATGTTTTCTTTCATAAGTTAATACATCACTAATACACAATAATTGGTTTTACAAAGATGTATAGGGATTTAAATGAAATGCTTTCAAACATAAAGACTGAGAAATTTCCTATCACATTTGCTGCTCACAGCACACCTCCAATAGCTGGCATAAACTCTGAGTGGACTTTACAGCAGCGCACCGTAACAAATGAGAGCAGAAGATGTCCCTATAAATCTGTTTCCCAAACCGGTCCTTTGCTTGATTTGCTGCTCAGTGATTGCAGGATTCAGTCTGCGTTTCCACAAGGTAATCCTTAAAACCTGGCCTAGTTGAGGCTCCCGAGGACAGGTTTAAGAAACACTGATAAATGGATCTCCTGGCTATTAAACGGCTCCATTCTGACAGAGTTGAGACAGAACATTTGTGTGCCGCTAGTTAATAATGGCTGCGGAGACGCTGTGCAGCCATCAGGTCAGTTGAAACAGGGCTCTAGGTTACAGTTTTGCAGAGAGGATTCGAGTAGAGAAAGAACGTTGCTGAATGTGGTTAATACTATTTCTGTATTTAGTAGTTGTGTTCTGCGCTGATTTTAGTGGATATAAAGCAGTTAAACAGGATAATACCTTTGACCATACATCCTCCATATTGCGGTCTTTTGAGCGCTGCTTATATCAATTAGTTCAGACAGACTGTGCTTCCAGTGGAGAAGGTCTGAATCCTTTAATGCTTCCATCAATCTGTTAGAGTTCTTCCCCACAAACGCCCTTTGCTGAACCAATGACTGGATGCCAAGTGAAACCAGATACTACCAAGAAAAAATATGGTACAGAGTGAAGGATTTACAGTGTTTGCGTCTATTCCCAAACCAGCTTCTTTCACAACTTCCAGCCAAAACCGTCACTACATGGCTCTGCATCACCCCCAAATGAACAAGCATCACAAGAACGAAGAATTCTTTAGTGAAAGAATTGTTAGGAAGTACTCCATCCTATTGTTCTTATCACTACCTATAAACTCCATCCTAAAAACTAGTTTCTCATAAAGAATCTTCGCTTTCCTTACCAACAGGCTTTTCTTATTCCTGCTCACATTCTTTAAACTCTTTGTACACATTATATTTTGTGCAAGAAAAAAGGAATACAACAAAAAACTGTTACAATGCTCTTTGGAACAGCACCTACACTACATAAATTGCAAACTCCCCATCTATGTGTCAGGACAAAATTCAAATGGCACGCTGACCACAGTCACTTCTCTCAAATATCTAGACATGTGGTTAGACCCAAATCTATCCTTTGGCCTCCACATCGAAAAACTAATCTAAAATTTACCCCAAACTAGATGCCCTGTACAGAAACCAATCCTGCCGGAGCCCCGTGGTAAGAAAGCAGATTGTGCTGGGTAGAGTACAGATAACATCACTGCTTTGCGTGGAGAGAGACTGTGGAGACACAGGTTCGATCCCAGCAAGAGCACCTCTCCAGTAAGTGTCCTTGGGCAAGACACCTAACGGTACATACTCGCCACCCAGGACATACTTGAAAACGAGAGAAATCTCAATGTATCCTTCCTGGTAAAATACTTTCTAAAAAAAATAAAAAAATTGCTTATGTCGGCTATTGAATACAGAGATTGTAGTGTATGCAGCTACCCCGCAAACGCACCTTCATAAACTTACATTGTATAACTCATTCTGCTACAATGTAACTACATGACGGACCATTGTGACATGTTAAAAGAGCTAAACTGGCCATCGCTGGAATCTAGACGTACTCTTCACCTTTCCAACCTGGTGTTTAAGAGGTTTTCTGGGAAGCTACCACCCTACCTGAATAGACTGCTTCTCCCAGCAGTTCCCTCATCCTGTAACCTCCAATCCAGTACCAGCACCTTCCTTGCAATACCACAATACAAAAAGAAAGTGGCTCTATCCTCACTTTCCAACAGAGCACCACAATTATGGAATTACCTCCCAGACGCCATCAAATCTTCCCCAGTCTACAGTGACTTAAGAGAGCTCTATTAACATACCTCGATACAGAATGCACCTGTAAACATGTAACATAGTGACTATATTTCCTACATATTTATTTTCTGTTAAAAACAACAAATATATACAGATTAATATCTTGCATTTTATTACTTTATTTCCGTACCTACTGTAACAATTCAATGTTCTTGAACCCAGGACATACTTGAAAACCAGAGGAATCTCAATGTATCCTTCCTGGTAAAATATGTTATATATATATATATATATATATATATATATCTTAGTACAACAGAAAACAATCTGAGAAGAATTGGGAACTTACTGGTAGGTTAAAATGTATTGCTCTCTTCACGGAGTGTTCTAGAAATACATTGTTGTCTACACCAATCTTCTGCTTCAGAATATAAAGCCAACTCTGAAGACAAAACCATTATAAAACAAATAAAACATATGTACACAGACGTAATAAAAAAAGAAGCACGTTCATGGCAGAGGATACTTGTAAGGTTTAAGGAGAAAAAGGATCTCACGCATACACTTTTTTTTGCTCAGAAAGTACGTTGCTAGTTCATGTGTCAATGCTGGAGAGGCAAAGACGTATAAAGACACTTTCCCAGAAAAAAGGATTGCTTGTTTAATATAATAAAAATAGAACAAAAATGTATTTAGATTTATTAGTAGCGAACACGCAAGTGACCACATTCTACTATACTGAGAGGAGCTCTAGTTGGATGGAATGGGTGTAGTGTCTGTATGGCGCCACTAGATGGCTCTATTGGCATAGGCAGGAAAATAAAAGGAAATGGACTGTATATAAAAAAACTAAAAATAAGTAGGAGACTCACTGAGTGAGAGGACTGTATTGACCAGAAATAGAATAAAAAAAGGAAGGATAACAATTATTATTAAGCAAAAAAATACATATGGAACCACAAAAAAATGTGACATCCGTGAACTTACAAAGGACGTGACTTAATAGTAAAATGTGTACTGCAAGAAGAAGAAAAAAAAAAACACAAACAATAAGATCAAACAGTGTTAAATGTAATGAACTCTGCAAAAATAGATGATTTGTAGGTAGCTCTAAGGCTAAAACACCATAGATATGGGCTGAACACAATCAGTGAGCAAGGTGCTCTAAAAAGGGCGTGGTAATTTGTCCAGATGCTGGAAATAAGGCACAGTGCTTGATCCTTGTGCTGCAGTTGGGGACCTGAGGTTGGGGAATCGGTGCCCCTTGATTTAAATCCACCGATCTGCCTTCTGTTTGGTGCCCATTTATTTAAATCGGCACCAGAATATGTGATTATATCTCTTATTTTTCACTCCTATCTGGGACGATACAGTCGGCACTTAATTCCTCCCGTGCATTTTTTTCCCTTTTTTCCCTCCACCTCCATCAACTGTTTCATTGAGGACTCGATCCCTGGCTGAATATCTTTTATTGAAACTGAAGATTGTGAGTGCTAGCGCCGGACACCAGCTCTAGTTGGATGGAGAAAGAAAAACGGTATTCAGTTTTAGATGTAGAAATAAAGTGCTTGCAGACTGACATCATGAGATATAAAGAACAGCATAATCGAAGGTCATCAAGCCTACATCATATCCTTGTATGCTGAAACCCAAAGAGAAGGGGTCTTTATTGCTTAAAAGGTTTCATTCTTTAGTTTGGAATAAAAAAAATTATATATATATATATATTTTAGTATGTATTTTTTTTTTATGGCTGGCTTATTTTCTTTTCCCATGTTCAGTTCCAGTAAGTGATTAGTTTTCACTCCGTGATACAACAGAGCAATGAAGAGAAAGAAAGATTACAAAAAAGGAGTTTAAAAGAATACACCAACCAAAGGAACAACAAACCCTTATTATACAGTTTATGATGAAGAAAGTGGATCATATAGGAGAGGTTTACCTGACACGCCAATATCTTAAAACGGATGTTTGTGCTTTTTCCATTACTCAACAATGAACAGATGGAATGCATAAGCATTTCATTAAACCCCTGACCTACTCACAGGCTCTCTGCTAGAGCCCAGGACGGCAGACAATGGGGCTTTCACAGTATCAGACCTGATGTATGAATGGCTACCACAGAATCCACAAGTCCCAATTTAGACACCTCTCACAAATAAAAAGAATGTGTGCTTATTTTACTTACCAGGCAATGCTGTAAGCACACATGATCACTTGATTCCTGTGCTATCCTGATGGCTTCTTGTAAAGCCATCTCAGCTTGGTGACTAAAAAGAAGAATATGAACCATATCAATAACACAGCCAACTGTATTATGGAAACTGCCCATTACAATAATCTTATTTAATAGGGAGTAATGAAAATCCATGCACAAGCATAGTTTCAGTAAGAGTACAAGAAAATTAGTTCTTGGTTACATGTTGATAAGTCTACTCCTAGAGAAGAAACTTACTAATGTCCGAAGCGGCAATGCAGAGCAGCTAGATTTAGAGCGGCATACCGAAGGCTCCTGCCATATCCCTCATCTCCGTTACTTTTACTTTCGGCGCCGGTGAGAATCAGGCGGTCAAAGTAATGCAAGAGGCTATGCGTTGAGCTGAACACATCTTGGACACGCAAACTATTTAGATAGCTTAAATAGTGCTGTAAGGAAAAAGGTTATATTAGATTATAAAATGCTATACCATGTTGTCCCACGTACCCACTGAAACACCATAACATGGGTTAAGAGGGCGTAAAGGAGAGTTTCCTGTGATTTATTCAGCTCCGTTAAACAAAGTACTATTCACTAATCTGTTAACAATTGCGTCAAGCAGTGAAAATCAAAGTAGTTACAACCATAATCTACAGAGCAAAAAACAGCAGGTGAAGTTTCATCACTAAAACTGCCGATGTTTGAAATTCCCCATCTGGATCGATGAAGTCAATGGTGGTTACAACAACAGCGTATAGCTAATAACCCCAATAGTGTTACTATGTGGAAAATGTAAAACAAATGGGCAAACGAAATGTAAAAGGCAACAACAAGGATATAAAATTACCATTTTACTGGTGTAGGGTGAAATGGTTTTGATTTGATGTTTGACAGGGATGCACCGAAATTTCGGCCACCGATAGATTCTGCCGATAATGGGGTTATCTGTTGTTTCGGCCCGAAAGCAAAACACCAGCCGAAAAAGTCAGCCAAAAATTAATGATCCCAGCTGACACTGAGCGAGCACTCTTTCAATGCTGCTAAGCTGGAGATAAACTGTAATTGGAAAGAGGCGGGAGCTGCAACACATATTTATTTCTGCACACAAAGGGTTAACTGCCTACTCGGAGCGTCTACCACTATCCGAACAAGCAGTAAACTCTGGCCTCTCAGTGACAAGGAACAAGTGCTTTATCACTGACCTCCTGCCAGAGGTGTCTGCTCGGAGGACAAGAGGGGGGGGGGGGGTTAATGTGGGAGCATACATCCATGCCTCCAAAAAGTTAAATGGAACGTATATACATTCAAGGTTTGTCTTTTCCTTTGCATCTTAAAAGGCACATTTATAATGCTTTGGTTTTCTGCACTTTAAAAAATAATAGATTAAGAGAAACAGACTGATGTTTAGGCTCCATCTGAGCTATTATAGATATATATCTACTTATTTAAGTTGTGTTGGTGCGAAAAAAATTTGATTAAAAGCCTCCACACAACAAATAATAAACTTTATAGTTGTAGAGTTCTCTGAATTGCTGGGATATGTAAAGGTCTTCTGCAACTATAAAATGTGTGTGTGTCCAAAAATTTTACACATGAATGTATGCACTCGATGTAAAATAACTCCACCAAAATAGGACAAAAATATCTTAATTTAATAAAGTCTAGTATTAATACATTTATACAAAAAACTATCTTAAAATAAATTGAAGGGGAAAAAAGTAATTTCCAGTTTAGTTTTCATTTCATATTTTCATTTCTGAGCATCATATACACACACATATATATATATATATACACACACACACCAGACACATGTATTCACAGTATGTGTATATATAGACATATATAGAAAGTCATTATCGGTATTCGGCCGTGCTCATCGTGCATTTTTGGTATCGGTCCCAAATTTTCATTTTGGTGCATCCCTATTGATATACTGTAATTCTCGCTACTTGCAGAACGTCCTGGACATTTTTTCATGCAAACATTTACGGAATGAGGTCACCCCCTTTTAATGTTCATAACCCCATATTACCATGCGGAGGGTCTTATTGTATGTACCTTTTCACAGCACATACTTTAATAGTTATCAATGGGGATTCCTAATATATTAAACACACACTTCACAGGCTTTGGGATGTTGGCTTTACATTAGAGGTGTGTGTTTTTACTAAAACTTACAGCCTCTGCAAAATCTGGATTGAATTTGAGCAGGTTGTTCAATTCCTTTTGCAACAAGACAGGTGTGAAAGCTTTACTTTCATCGTTCTTCAATAACGAAGCCTGGAACAAGACAGATTAGATTTAAATACTGCAAAACAGAGAATATTTTCCAAAAAATTTCAAGAAAAGAAAACTCTCAGGTTCTTAGAAGACAGTCACTCAAAAAAAGTTAACTACGTCACTTCTACTCATTCTAATGTGCATTTGATTTGTATCATGTATTTTCACCCAAACTAGCTCACTTAAATGAAAACACTATAGTTTTTATTCACTAAAAGGTGAAACTCAGGCGAATGACTGGAGAAGTGAAAATTCTAGGTCAAAATAGCCAAACCAGAAAAATTCTCCCATTTATCTCACTTTCCAAATCAGCTATTTGGTCTAGATTGTTCTCTTCTGCTGCCAATTCTCCTGATTTTCACCTTTTAATGAATAGACCTGTATAGCTCTATTACCCATGTATTCTCTGCTCAAATACTTATTATTTCCTTAAATCTTCCCTTATCTAATAACTAAATAATTACCGGTTGGATGGAGTAGAAGTAACATCATTGCTCTATAACTGTGGAGACACAGGTCAGAGCACCTCTCCAGTAAGTGTCCTTTGGCAAAAACACACAACGGTACTTGCCTAGCCAGGACACACTTGAAAACGTGAAAACGAGAGAAATCTCAATGTATCCTTCTTGGTAAAATACTTTATCAAAAAGAAAACTTAAGTTCTATTCCAGGGAGCTAGTGAATATTAATGACCAAGCAGTTGGTTCTACAGACTCCCAAGTTGTACATGTGAATAGTCCCCCGGCTAGTCAAGTTCCTGTTTTGCAGCTTAAGTTGTACAGCAGCGAATTTAATGAACTTAACTTTCTAAACTTTGTGAGTGTGGTAAAGAGATTTTTTAAAATTGCACGCAGACTCCCAAAAGCTGATGTTAAAAATTTTTGCATCTGCACATACAAGCAATACTCACATCAGGTCTCTTCTCTCTCCAGTAATACAGGGTCATCTAGTAAACATCGTAGTTTACAGTTGCAACACCGACGATAAACGTCAGCGTAAACTTTATAGTTCTCATATGTTCTTGAGCTGCAGTGCAAAATTTTCTGTGGGTCTTTATTGAACCCTATGAACTGCAGAAAAGAATACCAGTGGCAACACACCACGAGGCACCAGCACTCTATTGCAGCTCATGACAACAAGGAGTCAAGCCACTAATATAGTGAGTAGCGGTCTTATAACGAAGCGGGTACAGCCAATGTCAGACGAGCGCACTATGTGCGCCCGTACTGACTTACCTCCCGATGCAGAGTTGAGAAGTTTCAACGAGGCCGGCCACACACTGTAGTGCACGCACGAATTGTGCACACAACAGCGGAGGTGTCGACAGCCTCCCCGTCGAAACACCAGGAAGTGCGTTCGATGGGGCTGCAAAGCATGATCCTCCATAGAAGGATTGAGCCTTGAAGCGCTGAGCGCACCAACTGCGCTCAGCGAGGTGGCCAAATGGGCGTTAAAGTGGAAGCAACATCCACTCTCATGGTCGTTCCATATGATCTGAAAAACACTCGTTTGACCCTGGCCTAATAGGGAGCTTCCAAAACGTTACGTATTTTAGTTTTTGCAGCACACTAATAACAGATGTGACAGAATAATTAGCATGGGGGGGGGGGGAATAGTAGTGAATTCCCTTTCATTTGTGTGCGCATGTAAAAAAGGGATGAACAGTGTATTAATAAAACAAAAAGCTTTAAGGTTCGTGTTGGGGTCTTTAGTAGTCTGAGAGACATCCAGTTAACTTTGGATAATATTAACTTATTATTTGTGATTAATTTGTTCCTTCGGTTACCATATACAACCAAAAAAACGAATAGAATAACTGATGCCACTTTTAAAATGACTCCCTGCTAAGTGGTAAAGGAAGAAAAAAGCCGCCATGCAACACTCACCACCTTCAGCGACTCTGTCCAGGCAAGAGACGCCCAAGGAGGGAGTATTTTGGAGTCTCTCCTCCATGGGCGGCCTCTCTCCGCAGGCACGCTCCAGCTTCTCCGCACAGTCTTATTTTACTCCCTTCAAACTATTTTCCTTCTCTCTCAAGGCTTCTCAGTCAGCATCCTCCTCCCTCTTTTGCCTCCCACCCCTCTGTTTTTTTACTTCTATCCCCCTCAGTCCAAACCACCCGCTGAACTCTGAGCAGGTCTTACAATCGTGAAGAATAAATTGAAATTAAGGTTAACAAGAACAAAATTTTGGATATTTGCAGGATTTGTAGAATAAAAAATTGTGTGTGCGCATGAAAAAACGTAGGGCCATATTAAATAGCTGGTGCTAACTTAGGCCAAGGTTTAGGCTTAACATAGGCTATAATGGCTCTGGTAAATTAACAACAGCTCTGGTTAAGTTAACGCCAACTATGTAATATGGCCCGTAATGTATTATGTAAAATTATACCCACACATCTATTCAAAGAAAGTGAAAACCAGGAGAACTGGCAGGAGAAGAGACCAATCTGGACCAAATAGCCGATTTGGAAAGTGAGCTAAATGGGAGAATTTTTCTGGTTTGGCTATTTTGACCTAGAATTTTCACTTCTCCAGTCATTCTTCAGAGGTTCACCTTTAGTGAATAGACCTGAGTTTTTCTTCAGGATTAAAATCAAAAACATCTTGGTGATATTTTTTATTATTTTTAAATTCACTCAATTTTAATTACACTGTTGCTTGTGTGCAATTATGACAAATAAGTCTATTAGTGCCACTGCACTGCATATTACTGAAATACCTGCTGAGAAAGGAAATATTCTGCCTGTTTCTGAGACAGGGGTCCATTACAGGCCAGCTCTTCTTCCCTATTGAGGAAGGGGGGGGGGGAGGGAAACTCAATAATGCAAATAAAAGAAGTACAAACCTTTTGCACAGAAAATCACAAATTTTACTCCTATTGACAGCCAAGTGAATTGATCATTACAGATATTTATAGAAATCAAGTATAATCAAACATGACCTATCTGTTGCTCTCCTCCCTCTACGTAGAAAATGAGAGAGAAAAAAAATACTTCCAAACCTACAGCAGTTTGTGGTAAAAATCCAGTCCATGTGTTAAAAATTATTCAAGCTGAGTTTTTTTTGCATATATCTCTTATTCATGCACTCAGTGTTTCTCTATAAAGATGCATGTGATTGGATATGATCAAGAATTCAGGGGGGGGCGTGGCTTGCGCGCCGAGAGTAATGGCCGCCTGACTCCGGAGCTCCGCCGAGATTGCCCGCTCTGCTCCTTCCGCACCCCATCCGCAACGAGATGGGTAAACCCCGCAAGCCGCCGACCACTCCTGGCCCCTCAGAGCCCGCCGGGGACCCGCAAAACTGCTCCATTAGGCAGTTTCTAACGCCAATACCGGACTCTGTCTCAGCGCCATCGCGGGACAAAATGGCGGCGACTCCCGCCTCTTCGGCCCCCAGCTCCCCCACTCATGCTGCAGACACCTGGGCCATGCCGCCGGAGCTCCACCATCTCCTCAGCTCCTTACCCACCAAAACGGACCTGGCGGCCTCCACATCTAACCTCCAGGAATCCCTGCTGACGGAGATCAGAGGCCTCAGGAAGGAACTTGCCGGCCTGCAAACCCGGGTTCAGCACGTGGAAACAGCACAGGCCCGCCACACTGAAATCACAACATCCACACACCAATGCCCTGCAGTCTCAACATCACATTCTACAGACTATGACGCGCCACCTGGAAGACCTAGAAAATAGAGGACGCAGGAATAACATTCGGGTAAGAGGCCTCCCTGAACTGGAACAATCCCCATCTGACCTGAAACGTACCCTACTCCGTTTATTCAACGGCTTATTACAGCGAGACGCGGACACTGACATCGAATTTGAAAGACTACATAGAGCTCTGCGTCCTAAAGGCCCTCCCGAAGCCCCGCCACGAGACGTGGTCTGCTGTCTTCTGCGACATCCCCTCAAAGAGGACATTATGGAAGCAGCCAGAGCATCTCGCACTGTAATGTTTGAAGACGCCAGTATCTCCTCATATCAGGATTTATCGCCAGCGACCCTACAGTCCAGGCGCCTTTTACGTCCCCTCACCACGGCCTTGCAGGAACGGCGCATTGTCTACAAGTGGCTCTTCCCCTTCGGACTACAGGTCCGCACTGAAAACGGTCCGGCTATCTTGCGATCAGAACTTGACCTCCCGATATTCCTGGAAGCCCTTTCATTGCCTAAAGACACCATACATGCGTGGCCGGACCTGACGAGCATGTACGCCCCCTCATTTGGTGCGCCACCGAGATCTCAGAGGCCTCGCCGCCGCCGTTACTCTCTCAACGCGGAATACTACACCCCATGATCCTCAAGATGGATGACTTACACCTGGCAACTGCCCCTACGATTTCTGAGCTCATGTTGGGGACCCCATCCCTAATAGCTCACGAGAATGGAGATCCTGCGGCTAACGACACCAATGGCCAGACCCAGAATTGGAGATCCTCGCACTTCTCAAGTCTGCTGCTTGTACCGTTTCACGAGGACCAGCGATTCACAGCACATCTGACTTGATTCTGACATCTGCCACTCGCTGAGATACGAGGAAAGACAATCGACTGAACCACGCTCTCGAGATACGTAAGTCTCCCTGACGATTACATTGCATGTCTCCCCCGTTTTTCTTTTTCTGGACTCTGGCCCGACTCACACCGAATGGACTGCGTGAGTGCTGGACACGGTCTGCGCACATCTCTCACGATGCAGACTCCTACCCCAGAGGAGACCAGCACAGCGTTACATGCCGGGGTCGGCGGCACGCTAATACGATATGTAGAGCGGGCCTCTAGGCCCGAGTTTTTTCCTTTTTTCTGGTTTACGGTTAACTGTTTAGATAATTACTAAGTTGATTGTATACGTCTGCATTTCCTATCTTGTAAACACGTTGCCCTCGGTTGTCGCTTGCTCCTGCCCCGAGAACGTGCCTTTGTACAGGATAGTGTGACACGCATCTGCCCCCGCATTTGGCGGCAGTGCATCGTCTCACTTAGGCACACACTCTTCCCCCTCCCTGAAACCCCCCCTCTTTATTCTCTTGTGCGTCTACCCCCTTCCCTAGTTGGTAACATGGCTACGGCACCTCGACCCATTAAAGTCACCTCGATCAATGCCAAAGGACTGAACATTCCGGAGAAGAGGCATACGGCCCTCCGGGACTTCAGATCCACGCACACAGATGTGGTGCTCTTGCAAGAAACACATTTTGAAGCGGGTAAGGCACCACAAATGCGCGATTTAAAATACCCAGTCGGCTTTTTTAGTAATTCCACTGCTGGCAAAGTTTGCGGCACGGCCGTTCTCCTCTCCAGGGACTTCCCCTCACTGTCACAGGAACGGAACTGGATCAGGACGGCCGATACACTTTTGTAAAGGGGTCCCTAGGGGGACAATTTTATACCTTCGCCTCCATTTACTTGCCGAACAGAAAACAACACAAGGTATTACGCTCCATGCTGCGTATTCTTGCTAATTTTCAGGAAGGAATCGTACTTATTGGAGGAGATATTAACCTCCCATTGGATGCACGCTTAGACACTTCACGGGGTATAACGAGCGTTCCACACTCCGTACTGCGACAAACTCACTCGGCACTCGACTCACACCGCCTAATCGATTGTTGGCGTGCCACACATCCCACCACACGAGATTACACCTTTTACAGCCCCCCGCACCAGTCTTATTCGAGGCTGGACTGTATGTTCTTACCATTTGGACACCTCCACCTCCTTGAATCGGTAGATATAGGCCCCATGACGTGGTCAGATCATCACCCGGTACTACTCACACTTAACTCCCCTTTAGTTCGCCCTAAAGACAGAAATTGGCGCCTAAATGAAACCTTACTGAATGACCCCATGATCAGACAGGGCACCCTCCTGGCTCTCCAGCAATATTTCACTGAAAACTCCACCCCTGACACCTCACCTCAAATCATATGGGAAGCGCATAAGGCAGTGATCCGGGGTTACCTGATGCAGCAAGGCTCAATCAAAAAAAAACAACACACCCTTCAAAGAGACACACTTATCCAACGAATTCAAGCACTGGAGAGGTCCCATAAGCTCTATGTGGATGACACAGTCTACGCGGAGCTGATGGAGCTTCGCTCCGAATTGAACGCACTTTTAAACAAAACTGCCCACAAAGCCTTCCTCACTACTCGCCGGACCTTTCACGAGCATGGCAACAAATGTGGACGGCTACTAGCGCGTGCACTTAGAACCCACAGAGAGAAACTCTACATCTCCAGATTACGCACCCCACAGGGTACACACGTCACGCTACCGCAAGACATGCTATCCCTTTTCCACGACCACTTCACGGATCTATACAACCTCCCTACAGACCAGCAACCATCCTCCACAGCTCGCATGCGTAAATTCGTAGAGACACACACTCACACTAAGCTAACACCACACATGCGAGAGGCATTAGAGGCCCCTTTAACGGAAGAAGAATTACACACAGCAATCAAATTGACCCCAGCAGGCAAGACGCCAGGCCCAGACGGTTTGTCCCTCCGATACTACAAAACATTCTTGCCCACCTTGACTCCCGCGTGGTTACAAGCCTTTAATACGCTCGCGCAGCGCCCCCATGCCTTACCCCCTCAAACCCTCTCGGCCATCGTCACATTACTACCCAAACCTAACAAAGATCCTGACTTATGCGCTAACTACCGACCTATATCACTCCTAAACCAAGACTTAAAATTGTTTGCTAAAGCCCTGGCATTACGGATGGCTCGATACATCCCCAGATTGGTACACCCGGACCAAACTGGATTCATACCAGGGAGAGAGGCCAGGGACAACACAGTCAGAGCCCTGAACCTCATACATGTTGCCACTAAATCCCGTTCAGTCCCTTCCCTTTTACTGTCGACTGATGCCGAGAAGGCGTTTGACAGGGTCAGTTGGCCCTATCTGTTTTGCACCCTCCAGCAGATGGGATTCGGCTCCAGCATGCTGGCATGGATTGGCTCCCTTTATGCTAACCCCACTGCACGTATTAACTTAAACGGTACGCTCACCCCTCCCTTCCACATCCGAAATGGCACCAGACAGGGATGCCCTCTTTCACCATTACTTTTCGCGCTCTCACTTGAACCCTTCTTGCAGGCAGTTCGAACAGACCCCTCGATCCACGGCTTTGAGGTAGCAGATCACCGACATAAAGTGGCAGCATATGCGGACGATTTGTTATTTTTCATACGCCAACCGCTAATCTCCCTCCCTGCCCTCACTTCTCTACTACGAGAATTTGGTGACATTAGCAACTACAAGATTAACATGGCGAAGTCGGAAATATTGGGCCTCGCCATCCCCCCCCCGCTCCGCACCCAACTGCAAACCTCTTTTCCCTTTCAATGGTGCAAGTCATCTCTTAAATATCTGGGCATTTCTCTCACAGCCGACACATCAGATCTCTATACAGCCAACTACCTCCCACTATTACACACCATAACGACAGACCTCACCAAATGGGCACTGCCACATGTCACGTGGTTCGGACGCATTAACGTCCTAAAAATGAACATACTCCCCCGACTTCTGTACTTGTTTCAGACCTTGCCAATAGCTGTACCAAACTTATTTTTTAGATCCTTACAAACTAGGTTCACCTCCTTTGTCTGGAATAAACGACAACCACGATTACGCTTTGCGCTCCTAACCGCAGCAAAATCTGCAGGCGGTCTAGCATTACCACATGTTCGCCGCTATTACCAAGCCGCGCACCTATTGCGCATACTTGAATGGACATCAGGTCATGAAAACAAACTATGGATCCCCCTAGAACGAACCCTGGCGGACAGCCCATTGGCCTCCCTGCCCTGGCTATCCGGCACAAACGCTACCTACCGAGTCGCACCTCACCCAACCATCTCAGCCACTCTGCGAGTTTGGAAGTCGCTTCAACACACCACACCCATTGCCCCATGGCCGTCACCCCTTCTACCTCTCTGCTATTTACCTGCATTCTCCCGGAGATTAACTCAATCAGATCAAGCACACACCCCACACTCTCTACTTGTAACCAATCTTATAGATGGCGATACCTTTAAGTCCCCAGTAGACATCCCACTGCCGCTACCGCATTCATTCCTGACAATTTTTCACCATCATAGGCTCACGTCTTACATACGCTCTTTAGCCCCCCTATCTCAGTTCACCCGTCCCCTGACTCAATTTGAAATCCTGGCTCAACGACCACACCCACCATCTCACGGTATATCGGTCCTATATGGCTTGCTACAAAACCTCACAAACCCTATCCCATCTTACCGAGCCAAATGGGAAGAGGACCTCCACATGTCCTTCACTGATGAGGAGTGGAATCAGATCTCCCTCCTTACCACCTCGTGTTCCACTGCCTCCAAATCCCAGGAAACAGCTTACAAGCTCCTATCTCGGTGGTATCGCCCACCTAAAACACTGGCAATATTTGACCCTAACAGTAATGGATCATGCTGGAAATGCAAGTCGCCACAAGCTGACTTGTTACACATGTGGTGGTCCTGTCCCCAAATTCAACCATACTGGCGAGCAGTACATGACATCATCTGCAAAGTCTCGTCACCTCCGCCGGACTTTACACCAGCAGCTATGTTACTGCTACACACCACTGCTGAGCCTTCCGATTACAGACGCTCACTCGAAATACGACTTCTGAACGCGGCAAAGGCCGTACTGCCCAGACACTGGAAATCCCCTAATGTACCGACTATACGAGAATGGCTTCAAGAAGTACATAACATTCAGGACATTGAAGAGTTAATATATAGTGCTTCGGGCACAAGTGCAACCCACTTACGCAGATGGTTTTACTGGTCGGAGGCCCGCCCTCGCACATAACTGACATACCTTAAGCTATAACTACCTGCACCCTGCAGGACACCCATCTTCTCGCACCAATTACACCTCCTCATTGCTCGTTTACACATGTTACCCCTATTCCCCACCCACCCTATCACCATCCCAACATTACAGACCTTAAGTTGTTTTGTAAATAACGGTATATTGAAAGCGATATATACTCGATGTGACGAATAGACACATAAAAGTTTTGTGATGTGTTTATTATAACGTGAAGCGTATCTATGTATAGATATTGATATTGCCTTTTCATGCACAAAACTTGCCGCAATGTCATTTCTGCTATGTATGCAATTTAAAGCTCAATAAAAAATTTATTACAATAAAAAAAGAATTCAAGGTATCACAGGGAGTTGAGCAGCACAGTTGGTCTTATTTTTTCTCAGTGTTTCACACATATATTTGCTCAAATTAAAAAAAAAAAAAAAAAATACAGGACTTCATTTTTATTTTATTAAAACGAACCAAAAGAAATAATATTTGCCTATCGTCACCCAGCTGACTCAAGAAGCAAACTGTTATTTGGCACCAAGATATGTCTGATAATTCTTTGGACAAAGTCTGTTTAATTAAGGTTAATATAAATGCATGAAGTAATGAGGTACGCCAACATCAATGCCTACTAAAAAAAAAAAAAAAAATTGATATTTAACACCATCAATAAACTATCCCTGTGATACATTGTTCATTAACCCCTTTACTACCGATAGCTTCAAAAAAGGGACAATCTGGTGCCCGATAATTTGCAGCCCAAAAGCAAATTAAATTAGTTTGCTGCAAGTTAATTTCGTTAGCTTTTGGGCTGCAGAAGGTGCCCCCAAAGTTTTAGCCCTGTGGGCTTAATGCCTAAAGAGCCAAAACTGTAAAATCGGCAGCTGAAAGCTCTGAAATATCGGGCTTTCAGAAGCTGTCAGCAGTCGATGCAGGGAGAAATAAAAGAAAATAGATCTGCTGTTAAAACCTCTGTTACTCAATTTGGCAGTAGATGTGCCATCTACTGGCCAGATAGGTTATTACAGTGATATGCATTACAGTATAATTAAAAATAATTTTCAACAAAAAAAAAAAAAACACACTGGCTTCTGACAATTTTTTTTGGAAAATCACTTGGTAGAGAAGAGGTTAATGAGCCCTTGTTGAATCTAGAAAAATTTATACAGTCCCAACATATTCTGCAGCACTGCACTGGGGGTGAGATGAAACAAAACTAATGCAACATGCGCAAACAAGTGGTGAGGAGAGCCCTGCTTAAACGGATATAAAATAGGTGCGTGATGATGTGCATGCGCCTCTGCTTTGTGGAAGTGTTAGACAGCTCTTAGGTCACATGTGCACTATCTGATGGGAAGGTGGTTGCGGTTAGCTTGATCAGAGTCGGTTGAAAAGTAACTGTTAGGGAAGCTGCTTGGACAAGGCCAGCCCTGTATCGCGCACCAATGGAGTATTCAATCTATGACGAATGGGTACAGTACACAATTTTATTCTGGATTATATATTGAATCATTTTATTTCAAATAAATTTACACAAGCCACTAGTTACACTTCAGCTGGGGAGACTCGACCATTGGGGACAGTTGGGGGGGGGGGGTTGTCTACACTTCAATAAGTGATGCAAGGACCAAATAACCAGAAAGTGGACCAAGTTAAACATTTCCTTTGGGGGAGCCTTATTTTAAATGGGTATTGTCTTGCAACTCAACTGCTTGCTATTTTAAAAAAAACAAAAAAACAAAACGAAGAATTTACCCAATGGGAAGATCAAGATCCTCCTTTTCCAACTCGCAATCATCTTCTTCGGTACTGGTCAGCTCCATATCAGTCTCGTCGTTTTCAGCCTTTGAAGCAGGCTTGCCTTTTTCACTTTGGTAATAATTCTGCAGGGAGGTGTACAGTTTGTACACCTGGCTGAATGAAAGTTTGTTGTACGCCAAGATCATGTGTCGAAGAAAGAGCCCTTAAAGTCAAAATATAATTATAAGTCATTTAAGGTTTTCAAATGTTGTTAGTGACTTCTACCATGTAGACAAGGGTGACATCTAGTTGTAAACAGTTATCAAAAATGTTCTTTTAGGTTGACCACACCCAATATGATGTCAAAAACTATTCAGATTCTACTACTCCTCCTCCTACCAGATGTACTCTAGATTAGGGGAACCTTGGTGGTAGGAACCAATCTGCGTGATCTCATAATCAGACCATGCCATTGTTGTTTTATTCTTCCCTCCCTCCAAAGCCAATATTCCTGCACCCATTTCCCTTCAGGTGAATGGTGCCACCATTACTTCTACCTCACAGGCTTGTTGCCTTAGACTCTGGTCTCTCCTTCACTCCTCACATTCAGTCGCTAACCAAATCCTGCTACTTCCACCTAAAAAACATTGCACACATCCATCCCTTTCTTAATCAGGAGTCTACCAAAATGCTCATCCAGGCTCTTATCTCCCGCCTTGATTACTGTAACCCCTCTTCTCACTGGCTTTAAGAAATCCCAGACCATCCCTCTGTTAACTCCCCACTCCTCTCTACCAATGATCTGAGGTTATCTTCTCCCTGTACCCACACCCCTAACTATTGCCTTCAGGACTTCTCACAAACTGCTCCGTTCTTGTGGAACTCCCTCCCCTGTAACAGACTCTCCTGGCTTTCAAAAAGTCTCTTGACTTCCAGAATTCGGCCATTTCTTACCGCTGTCACCACAAAACAACTAATTCATGCCCTGGTAATCTCCCGACTTGACTATTGCAATAATCTCTTATCTGGCCTCCCTCTCTCCCGTCTCTCCCTACAATCCATCCTGAACGCCTCCGCCAGACTAATTCACCTCACCCGCTGCTCTGTCTCGGCCACTCCCCTCTGCGAGTCCCTTCACTGGCTCCCCATCCACTGCAGAATTAAATTTAAAATCCTTATCCTTACCTACAAAACCCTCACTAACTCAGCTCCCCACTACCTGTCCTCACTAATCACCAAATACACCCCAGCCCGCTCCCTAAGATCAAACAGTGACCTACGCCTAGCTTCTCCCCGCATCACCTCGTACCATGATAGACTGCAGGACTTCTCACGCGCAGCCCCCATTCTCTGGAACGCTATCCCTCGTACGATCAGACTTTCCCCTAATTTCTCTTCCTTCAAACGCTCCCTTAAAAAACATTCCTATTTAGAGAAGCCTACCACCCGACTCACTGACGCAACCATCAATGCTCATAAATTCTATCCTGACCCTAGCGATGCTGACACAACATAGTCAACTTTAAAATAAAAAGTTGGACATTAGCTCAACATATGTTTCGCCGGCTGCATGTCGGCTTCATCTGGAGCAAGAAGCCGACGTGCAGCCGGCGAAACATATGTTGAGCTAATGTCCAACTTTTTATTTTAAAGTTGACTATGTTGTGTCAACATCGCTAGGGTCAGGATAGAATTTATGAGCATGAGCTCTATCAGCATTAGGGCAATTTTGGGTTGTTCAATCAATTGTGGTGCACTTGAGTGAGCTTAATAGTCTTTTTTTTGCTCTATTTTCCCTATGTGGACTGTATTATTACACAGTAGGGATCGACCGATTATCGGATCTACCGATATTTTGGGGTTTTTCGAAATTATCGGTATCGGTGTTCAAGTCCCCGATATTACCGATTTCTACTTGCCGCTCCCCAGCGCGCTCGGTCACTGTGGCGCATGCGATGTTCTTGTTCCTTTGCAATAGAAGCTGACCAATGAGGAGCTACGCCGCCCACCACATGGTCCTCGCGTCAGCATATCCGGAAACCCTGCCCCTGCATGCAGATCTCAGAGAGAGCAGGGTAAGACCCGGTCACCGGCCTGAAAAAAAAGTTTACTGGCTGTCTGTTTCTTTTTAAGTAAGTATTACAACCAGGGTGTGCTGCTGAGTGCTCTGCTCCCTTCACTAGCCCCACGCAGTCACTGTCTGTCACGCACTAACCAACCCCACTAGCTGCAGCAGCTCCCCCTCCTTCCTCAGCTCCATCCACCTTTAAAGCCCCGTTGCTCCGTCCATTGACTCCATCCATAATGAGCAGTTACGGCCCGGGACACAGCACTGAAACCCAGAGCTCAGCCTGACCTGAAGCCCCCTTAAACACAGCCCTGCCTGAAGTTGAACCTGCAGCAGGTGAATAAAAAATGGCCCACAGCTAGTCTGCAGTGCACACACACAGCTGTGGGCCATTTTTTATTCTTTCTGGGTTTCAGTGCTGTGTCCCGGGCCGTAACTGCTTATGATGGATGGAGTCAATGGACGGAGCAACGGGGCTTTAAAGATGGATGGAGCTGAGGAAGGAGGGGGAGCTGCTGCAGCTAGTGGGGTTGGTTAGTGCGTGACTGCGTGGGGCTAGTGAAGGGAGCAGAGCACTCGGCAGCACACCCTGGTTGTAAGAATTACTTAAAAAGAAACAGACAGCCAGCTAGCGATACATGCGATATACAACACACACAGCCCCTTGCACGCTAGCGATACATGCGATATACAACACACACAGCCCCTTGCACACAAATCTGTAAAGATAAAGAAGTCATTTTTCCACGGTGTGCGCTGAGCTAATTTTACTGTTTGCGCTCATGTTTAAAAGCGATTTGAAGTCACGTTTAATTAGAACACCCAGACAAATTAAATTATATATCCTTTTAAATTGTGTTTGTTTTCAAAATTTAAGCGCACAGAATATCGGCCCCTGATATCGGTTATCGGCTTGAGAGACGGCCGATAATCGGTATCGGC
This sequence comes from Leptobrachium leishanense, assembly GCA_009667805.1. Lineage (NCBI taxonomy): Eukaryota > Metazoa > Chordata > Amphibia > Anura > Megophryidae > Leptobrachium > Leptobrachium leishanense. Next base: position 107,166,908 of record CM019063.1, read on the forward strand.
CTGGAAAAAACCATATCGGTCTATCCCTATTACACATTATTAGTGCTTTCCATTCAGCCCATTACTCAGCCTATTTATGCTTGGTTAGTTGTCCAATTTACCCTACCGATGCTGTGTGTGTGTATATATGTATTTTAAAGTTTCTGATCTGAGAGTGTTTTTCGGTTAATAAAGTTAAGTACTAGCCACTCCCTGATCATCAGTTGATGGGCCCTGTTGCCTGTTATACTGGTTATTTTCTTTTGTTTTTGTATACATCCTATAACTCTCCAACAGAAGGTTTTACATACCAACCACACTGGTTTTGTGTACATCAGGGTCTGGTCCAGTGAAAGAATCAGCAAGATCATCAAAGAACTGCTCCATGTCCTTTAGCTCTCCCTCAGCCATCAGCTTTATCCTACACAGACCACAATGACAAAAATGTGCAAATCAGGCAAGTAGTACACGGTCATGCCCCACGCCGCGGTCGGACCGCGGTCGCCATGTTGGGACACCTTGCATACTCACCCGAGGTCCCTCGTGGCGCGTCGCTCCCTGGTTACGGTCTTCAACTCGGAGGAGGAGAGCCAGGATGTGTCCCACGCCGCCTCCGGGATCCAACTGAGCAGAAACCAAGCACGCATGCGCGATCGTCCATCCCAAAGCATGAAAACCTCTGCTGGTCAAGTAAAGGTACTGCATTACACCTGCACTGGAGATCCTCGTATGCCACTAATTAACCTATCAAGTACTCAGGTACCCCAACTCCACCTACGAGCCCCAGGTGAACGGTGTTCTTATGATCCTCTGAACCCTATTTAAATCTGCCGCCTTCCCCAGTTCATTAACCAGGTTATACTGTGGTTCACCACCACGTTATCCAGTGGTCCCTCTTCGTATCTGCTCCAAGAGAATCCCGAGTTCCAGACCTGCTTCCACGGTACCAGCTCCGCTTCCACGGTACCAGCTCCGCTTCCACGGTACCAGCTCCGCTTCCACGGTACCAGCTCCGCTTCCACGGTACCAGCTCCGCTTCCACGGTACCAGCTCCGCTTCCACGGTACCAGCTCCGCTTCCATGGTACCAGCTCCGCTTCCAGGCCTGCTTCCACGGTACCAGCTCCGCTTCCAGGCCTGCTTCCACGGTACCAGCTCCGCTTCCAGGCCTGCTTCCACGGTACCAGTTCCATCTTCAGGCCTGCTTCCACGGTACCAGTTCCATCTTCAGGCCTGCTTCCACGGTACCAGTTTCCTCTCCAGGCTTGCCTCCACGGTGCCAGCTCCATCTACAGACTTGCTTCCACGGCACCGGCTCCATCTCCAGGCTTGCTTCCATACCCACGGTACCAGTTCCAGATCCTATCTTCAAGTCCAAATTCATCTACCCCTGGTCTATTTCAAAGATTACAACTCGTGTTATTTACCCCTACAATCCTTCATTCTGGACTTTACTCTTGTCAAAGAAATCTTGCGTTATCTTTTGTTCTGGACTTATATTTTGTTCCATCCAGTAAATGCTCAACTGATCATATACATCTCCTGGTCTCCTTCTTCGGCTTGCCATTGGGTTCCCTACACACAACACTACATAGGGGTCATAGCCTCTGCCCTTATATACACACAACAGTAAAACATTCTCCTTTTATACAAGGTTTAGAAATCGGCTGTGCACACATAATCCCCACAAATAAACACTGATGTAGTTATGTGAATTATATAGGATTGCAAGACAAGTAAAAGGTGGAAGAACACACAAAGAAGGTAATAAAACAAAATACCTTATTTGTAATGAACTTGCAACACTTGAACAGCATTCTTCTACAATTTTGATGAGCTTTGAAAGTGACATGTCCGGTCCCTGGTTGTAAAGAGATTAAGCAAGTGTTTAGCAACGGTTCTAAACACAAAGGAAAAGGTAAACCAAAAAAAACTATTATGTGATTGTGAACACTTATATCCGGAATACATTTTAATAGGTAAAAAGTTACATACACACATACAACTGAAATAGTGAATGCTGTAAAATACTTAGGTTCTTTACTACCCTCTTAACAGTAGATGCAAATGCTTAACTACATTTCACAGTAGATGCAATTTCGGGGAAATTTGTCTATTCAGTAAGTTGGCAGTTCACCAAATACAGGCGAATTGAAACAGAATATAGTGTAGTTTGCCACAATATGGTATTGTTCGGCAGCAATGAAATTGTTCCATAGAGAACAATTAATCTATTCACAGAATGCGGAATTGCACTGAAATTTGTCTTCTTCAGCTCGTTGACAACTGAACCCGAAAGACCCTGAGGCTTTTCTGCACTAGAAAGCACAAATTGCACAATGCAAAAGGGACTTGCGAAATTTACGTATACAGGTTCCATAGCGCCTGCGCAGAGTGATGGATTGGAGCAGCACGCATGCACAGAGCCGATCCATCGTGGCCTCTCTGGGACCAACATCATTGATCTCTGAGGTAGTGGTGTCGGCACGACTGCGTGCAGGTGTCATTAGTAACCAGCGGCCGGGAAATTAAAATTCCCTGGCTGCTGGCGATGCTGAGTGAGGTGGAGGAAACAACTCAACTTCACCCAGCTGTTTAACTTTTTAAAAATTCCAAAAAATGCCTAAAAAGGGCCTAAAAAAAAAAAAAAAAAAAAAAAAATTAAAATAAATTTATAAATAAAGAAACTTTTTGTTGCAGAATAAAATAAACGGTTTATTAGATATGGAGCTAAAAACGGGAATATTTTTAACATGGAAGCCTATGGGATTCTCCTGAATAAACCTGTCGAATGAAACCACTGAACAGCAGGGCATTTCAGCAACTTTTCACTGCTGGTTTGTGTTCTCTGAATAAACGAAGCATTGCTTCTCTATGGGGGATTTCACTGCCCTCGAACAGGCACCGTACGTGCAGGCAATTCGCCAACATTTGGCAAACTGCCTGCTCTCTGAATAGCCGAATGGCCAGGAAATGTAGCCATACGCCGAATTTCAGTGTCCGGTTACATTTCGGGGTCAGATCGGTTTTCTTTGAACAACCCTGTTAGAATAGATTTCACCGTAATATCCACTATTGTTTCTGTAGAAACTGTCTAGCATTTTTAACTGTTGATTCTATTGGTGTACAATGGAGATCACTACCTTAAAAATAGACCTAGAATATTCAACATTGTTGCAAACAAAAGGTGAAACAACACTGAATGGAGAATAGATAAAGTTTACTCATTGGCGGTACCATTTTCCTGCCTCGCTTGCATCAACTTTGCCTGCCACTGTTGAATTTTTCTTCTCTGCAAAGCTGAAGTTCACCTTAGTTGCAACAACTGTAAACATAAGCAGTTAGTGAATGACTTGTAACTACATTTCCCATAAGATGGAGCCAATCTAAAGAGTAGCTGAGCATCATGAGAGACACTCAAAGCCATCTGAAGGGCCAGCACTGCTGACCCTTGCCTTAACCCGTTGCCGACGCAGGACGTGCTATGCCGTCCTGCAGCAAGTGGGCTTTAACACTGCGGGACAGCATAGCACATCCCATGCGTTTGACTCCCCCCTCCCGCTGATATATATATATCAGCCAGGTCCCACGCACATCTGACTTCAAGGAAGGGGGGGTGAGAGAAGAGTCAAGACAGGCACTGCTGGAAAGGTTACAGTCGGATCTTTCCAGCAATGATTTTTCTTTAACCCCCTTAGGCTAAAATAGCATACTATAAAATACAGTAACGAGTTCCCATTTCTATTTTTTTCAAAAAAATTCATACCCCATAGCATATATAACCGTAACGGCTCAGATGACAAAATGTGAAAAAACTACTTTATAAGCTGTAGATAACTGAAATTTTAATGGAAGTTCACATTTTTTGTTATAGCATTCTGGCAGGGCATGACGTACACATATAATAATGATCCATTATGAATCTGCCGTAAAAAAAGGATAATTTGTCGTACAATAAAACGTGACTTAAAATCGCGTTTAAACATGATGTTCTCTGATGATCTCATGATGTTGACCTCTGCCCTCCACTTGGCCAAACAATCCTTCTTCTCATCTCTTATATCTACGCTGTCCTCCAACCCTAAACGGCTCTGGTCCACCTTCAACACCCTCCTCTACCCACCTGCACCTCCCCCCACAGCTGCCTTCAGCGCTCAAGACCTGGCAGACTACTTCCTCAGTAAAACTTTAACTATCAGAAGCAACATCCCAACACAAGATAGTTATCTGCCACCTCCACTCCCAGAGGTCCCCTCTGTTGCTTCCTCCCAGCCACCGAGGAGGAAGTCAATTCCTTATTGTCCTCCTCACATCTCACCACATGCCTGCTCGACCCCATTCCCTCACATCTAATTCCTCCCCTCTCCTCCTCCCTCACCCCTGCTCTCACACACACATCTTCAACCTATCTCTCTCCACTGGCTCCTTTCCATCCGCCTTCAAACACGCGCTAGTTACCCCTTTACTAAAGAAACCATCCCTCGATCCCAACTCTCCATCCAACTACCGCCCTGTATCCCTGCTTCCCTTCACATCAAAGCTCTTAGAAAAACTAGTCTTCAACCGCCTCTCCCTCTTCCTGTCCTCCAATTCCCTACTTGACCACCTGCAATCTGGCTTCCGTCCCCTACACTCAACTGAAACTGCCCTCACCAAAGTCACCAACGACCTCCTAACTGCTAAAAAACACGGCCACTATTCTAGTCTCATCCTGCTCGACCTCTCGGCTGCTTTTGACACTGTTGACCACCCCCTCCTTCTACAGACCCTCAACTCTCTGGGTCTCGGTGACACAGCACTTGCTTGGGTCGAATCCTATTTATCCAACAGGTCCTTCTGTGTGTCCTTTTCTGGAAACTCCTCCTCCTCATTGCCTCTATCTGTTGGTGTACCTCAAGGCTCTGTCCTTGGTCCTCTGCTCTTTTCCATCTACACCTCCTCCCTGGGCAAAATCATCAACAGCTTTGGCTTCAATTACCACCTCTATGCTGATGACACTCAGATCTACCTCTCTACCCCTGATCTCTCTCCCCCTGTCCTTTCAAAAGTCAGTGACTGTTTATCTGGCATCTCCTCCTGGATGGCCTCCCACCACCTAAAGATCAACATGTCAAAGACTGAACTCCTACTTATTCCTCCCTCCAATGCCTCCCCACCTCCTGACTTCTCTATCACGGTGGAGGGTATCACCATCGCCCCATCAAACCAAGTTCGCTGTCTTGGAGTTACACTTGACTCTGCTCTTTCCTTCATCCCCCACATCAAGTCTCTTTCCTCCTCCTGCCGATACCAACTGCGTAATATTTCCCGAATTCGGCCATTTCTTACCGCTGTCACCACAAAACAACTCATACACCCTGGTAATCTCCCGACTCGACTATTGCAATAATCTCTTATCTGGCCTCCCTCTGTCCCATCTCTCCCCCCTACAATCCATCCTGAACGCCTCCGTCAGGCTAATTCACCTCACCCGCCGCTCTGTCTCTGCCGCTCCCCTCTGCGAGTCCCTTCACTGGCTCCCCATCCACTGCAGAATTAAGTTCAAAATCCTTATCCTTACCTACAAAACCCTCACTAACTCAGCTCCCCACTACCTGTCCTCACTAATCACCAAATACACCCCGGGCCGCTCCCTAAGGTCAAACAGTGACCTGCGACTAGCTTCTCCCCGCATCACCTCTTCCCATGATAGACTGCAGGATTTCTCACGCGCAGCCCCCACTCTCTGGAACGCTCTCCCTCGTACTGTCAGACTTTCCCCTAACTTCTCTTCCTTCAAACATTCCTATTTAGGGAAGCCTACCACCCAACTCACTGACGCAACCATCAATCACTCTCACCTTACAGTCCTCTCCTCCTGTTTCCAACCCCAACCCTCCCAGATTGTGAGTTCCTACGGGAATAGGGCCCTCATCTCCTCCTGTACTGTTTGTCAAATGTTGTTCAATGTATTGTAACCCTGTCTATACTGTGCTTATTGTACAGCGCTGCGGAATATGCTGGCGCTTTATAAATAAAGAATAATAATAACAATAATAAAAAAGGAGCTCAGCACAATTCTACTGTTAGAAGTGTGCTGAAGTTGTAAAATTGCCCCTGTGATGATACAAGTGCAGACCACATGGAATAGAATGGATGCGGATTGGTTGAGCCATTCCTGGTCTATAGAGATCACTCTGCAACCACTGGGGACATGCAGCTAAAGTTAGAACGTTAAAGATATAGATTTGTTTATGGTTCTGACTTTCCCATATTTAAAAGATACTTAATCTGTCATTCTGGTAGGTTTGGAAGGGATTGAGATTCAAAGAATTTTGAATTCGTGACAACACAATTTCACAAGACTTCGCTTCCCATAACACTCAGCCAGCCGAGCCATCTCCGCAATAGGTGCTTTCTCTCACCTGCAGCATGGGGAGGATCTGTTTGTTCAGTCTCCTCTTCTCCAGCAGGCTGATTTTCGTGTCTTTGGTCATCTCATTGAGCAGCAGCAGCACTGAAATCTTGTACGGAGTGACCCAGTCCTTGATACCGAACACGTTGGCGTGCACTACCCCGTTTGTCATCATGGGGTTGAAGTAAAGGCTCTCATGGACGCTGGCCATGGTTAGGATGATGGGGGAATTAGATCCAGGCAGCACAGGCCCTTCTCTTACGTCAAACTGAAACAACAACGCGCGTCTGGAAACAGACCAATGAAAATGGCAATCGGTGACCACGTGTATAGGTCCTGTCTTAAAAAATAACCCCTGTTAACAAGCTCATGAACGCTGCAGTTCCGGGTCTGCATGGAATATAATTGTTAGCATTCGTGCAGACAAGCATTTCCTGTCATTTAATGTGTTAAGCGACATCTTAAATGCACATATTGATATATGCGATGCAGATATCATGAAAGATAGCATTCGTACTGTAGGATGTTACTGGTGAAACGTTCATGTCAAATTCTAATGTAAACAGAGTGTGTTATTTTAAATATCTTGCATTTTATTACTTTATTTCTGTACCCTAATGTAAAACGTGAATGTTCTTAAACCCAGGACATACTTGAAAACGAGAGAAATCTCAATGTATCCTTCCTGGTAAAATCCTTTATAAATTAATTGAATGTCTTTCATTTAAGGGTGGATAAAACATTTCTCTTCAGATTGCCACTGTGACTGATTTTCGATTGCATTTTACAGCTGTTTGTATATCAGCACGTGAATAGTTAAACATTTGCAATAACCCTTTGCAACTTATTATCAAGAACCGCAGAAAAGAACACATATTTTGGGTCATTAGCAGCTGTGTGTGTGTATTCTGTATACTGACACCTATTGATAGAGCTGAGTATTCATCATCCCAATCTTTGTACGTTGATGTTCATAGATCCAGGGTACCTATCTGTGTTTGCATACAAATTTACTAGAGAAATGGTTACTTACAATTATTCTATAGTAATGCATATAATTTCAGGCGTAAGCCTCTGGCATTGCGAGACTTCAGAAGTAGAGAGAACTGGCCATGAGTGAGAGCCTTAACAGCAGAGTGTAAGCAACCTTGGCCGTTCAGATCTTTTGCAAATATTTTTCCTTTGACACACAGTCAATCTAATGAGGGGCTGAGCTACGTGGGAGATGTAGTTACAGTTACAAGTAGGGATGCACCGATACCACTTTTTTAAGTACGAGTACCAATACTTTTTTCAAGTACTCATCGATACAGAGTACCGATACTTTTATTTTATGTCATGTGAGCGCTTTTCAATAAGAACAGACCTCATATAAAAATGCCCCAGCTCACATGTATATATCCCCCCGAGATATATATATATATATACAGAATGCCCCCAGCTCACATGTAGCTTGCCCCAGCTCACATGGATATGTAGCTTACCCTCAGCCCATATGGATATGTAGCTTGCGCGCCAGCTCATATGGATATATAGCTTGCCCCCAGCTCACATGGATATGTAGCTTGCCCCCAGCTCATATGGATATATAGCTTGCCCCCAGCTCATATGGATATACAGTTGTGTTCAAAATTATTCAACCCCCAATGCTGTAAAGGGTTTTAGGGAATTTAGTGTACATTTGTAATTGTATTCAGAATGAAATCCTACAAGGACTTTTTAAAGAACCATATGCAACTAAAATGACATCAATTGGTTTTGTAATACAGTAGTAAATGTTTCTTTTGTGAATTCTTCATTGACACAATTATTCAACCCCTTAAAGACTACCACTCTGAAGAACAGAGGTTCATTCAAGTGTTTTCAATCAGGTATTGAAAACACCTGTGGATGTCACGGAGCAGCAATAAAGCATATGTAGCGCTGGTTTTAAATCCCCTGCCGTTGTAGTACTTGCTTTTGACCACCGGAGGGAGACAAGTGCGATGTGAGACACTGAACATTGGGACTACATTTCCCGGCATGCTTTGGGAGCGGACACAGGAAGTGGGTGGGACACAGACGCTGACATCCTGAGCCTCCTGAAGAGAGCTGGCAGAGCGCGCCAGGGAGTGAGAGAAGCAAGACACAGTGCTGCAGAGCGTGACAGTGACCAGGCCGGAGCGCAGCTGGGGCCTGACAGATAAAGACCGGGTTATTCAGCCTTACAAGAGGAAGAACCAGTGATTCACCAGAATACCCACGCTGATATCGAGTGAGCTGGAGGACCCTGAGTTAGGAGCACCGCAGATCGATCTGACAGGGAGTGCAGGCGGTGAGCTGGACATCTTGCGGCAGCTAAAGGAAAGCCAGACAGCGGATCCGGTAACCCATAGAATCCCAGTCAAAATCGAGCGGAGAGACGTCCTGGGTCGAGCGGAGCACCAAGTATCTGGCGGATGGGTGAGAGGCCTTCCAGGCCGTTGTGAAAATAGAAAGCACGCTGCGGTTTGTTTCAAAACCCACAGGGCCCCAACTTGACTAGTCGAAGATACCTCATAAATAATTCACTGGCCAGTTGAATATTGTACCCTGGTACCATCACACACACACACACACCTACATTCTTGGGACATAACCTGTACGGGACTCACTCCCCAACCACAAAGGGGGTTAAAGATATATTTTTCCCTTTTCCGCTGCGTGTTTCTCGAATTACGAAGCATTGTATTTCTTTTCCGCTGTGCGTTTCCCGCATTACGAAGTACTGTAAATATATATACGTCTACCGTGTTATTCATTATATGCCATTTATTCTAGTAAACTATATAATTTATAAAATCCACGACGGTGCTGGAGTATATTTATTCCCTAGTGCGGGGAGACTGGCCCGAGGTTCAATTTCAGGGGCTCCTCCGGGAGTGAGCGCTACACATAATAAGCACCAATTAGGCAGCTTTAAAATGACTGATACTCAGCTCGTTCTAGACATTTACTGGTGTGGTTACTGTCACAGTCCACCCGGGGTACCCATATTGCTCAGCCTGCTCCCGACTGCCTTTTGTCCTGGAATGCTTCTGTATTGGGCTCCAATCCGGGGTTTACTTCAGCCCAGTGCCATGTCCAGGCTCCTGGAGATCCAGCCTGGGTTTTCCTGTCAAGCCTAGGAATTACAGCTGAGGCCCAGTGGCGTAGCGTGGGTTGTCAGCACCCTGGGCCAGCCAAGAATTGGCCCCCACCAACCTGTGGACACGTTATCGATATTGCCCCAGCTCTCACATGGATATTGCCCCAGCTCTCACATGGATTTGCCCCAGCCAGCTCACACATGAATATTGCCCCAGCTCACACATGGATTTGCCCCAGCTCACACATGGATTTGCCCCAGCTCACACATGGATTTGCCCCAGCTCACACATGGATTTGCCCCAGCTCACACATGGATATGCCCCAGCTCACACATGGATTTGCCCCAGCTCATGGATTTGCCCCAGCTCGTGGATTTGCCCCAGCTCGTGGATTTGCCCCAGCTCGTGGATTTGCCCCAGCTCGTGGATTTGCCCCAGCTCATGGATTTGCCCCAGCTCATGGATATGCCCCAGCTCTCACCTGGATATTGCCCCAGCTCCCGGGCAGCGGGAGTGCCTGCCCGCCCCGGTCCTGAACAGCGTGCGAGTCCGTCCTGTTGAAGGGGATGCGGCTGCGTGCGTGCGCAGGTCACGCGGTCCGGCCAGTCAGGTGGTACAGAGACTCAGTACCACCTGATTAGACGGATCACGTGACCTGCTCCTGCACGCAGCCGCCTCCCCTTCAACAGGACGGACTCACTGTTTAGGACCGGGCAGGCACTCCCGCTGCCTGGCATCTGGGTCCCCTCAACCCGCGGGCCTTTGGGCGGCGTCCGAGGGCCCGGCGGGTCAGTCGGGCCACAAGTTTTAGGGGCGCATAATTTCAAAAGAAAATTATGAGCCCCTAACAAAAAAATTATGACCCCCCCTGCCCCCCCCACGCTACGCCACTGCTGAGGCCCATCTGCTATCAAGCCTCTTTAAATAGCAGAGACACCCAAATAGCAGTGGGTCTGCATTATTGTTATCCTTGACTGAGGTCATCTGGATGTGCGCTTACCTGCTCCAGTTTATCCAGTTTATCTATTTTATCCAGCTTATCCTGTGTATCCAGTGTCCATCCATCTGCCCTGTTATTCCTGGATACATCTGTCTGTGCAAGGGACTCTCAGCGATCTCTACCTGTGGATCATCAGTTAATCTCTGTCTCTGACCAAGGTACCGCTGTCCAGACTTCTCCTTGGTGGGCCCTGTCTGCAGTCTGGGACTGCATAGCCCACAAACCTCAGACCCTCCAGTCTAGAACTCTCCCAGGACTTTATATATTTCCTTTGTTCGTTCAAGTACCTGCAGTTAAGGACTATTTATGTTTCATTAAAGTATCTTCATTGTATGATTTCTGTTTGGCCTCCCCTCTGTGGGGCTCATACCAGAAACGCACATGCCTCGTGACAGAATGCAGACCCCTTCTTATTACGAGTCTGCGGTGATACAGGCGGTGGTGGCATCCATGAAAATGGCTGTGGCGAACTTCCTGCAGCAACTGGATTCTATGTTGCTTAAAGTGCTGCAAGGATTAAAGGGCACCTCACCTAAGGTGCGATCTTCAACTTCGATGTCTGGCTGCAGGAGACCCTTGTCTGAGGAGGAACGATCCAGGAGGAGGTCTTTGGGACTGTGCTTCTATTGTAGTGCGGGCTCACATTTCATATCTGCATGCCCTGTGCGCCCACCCAAGCCATCCCCTGCACAGACCAGAGTCAACCCTGTTACTCCTGCTTCTCAACTGGTTGCTCCTCCTGTGTCTGTGCATGCTAAAAGCAAAGAGACATTACCTGCTGAGTCCTTGCCATCAAAGTCTAAGCGAACTCCAAGTGCCAAAGCTCGACAGCACGCTGTCTCTGCCAGCCCTCGCCAAGCTACTATAAAGCCTCGCCAGGTCACAGCCAAGTCATGCCCAGTCTCTAATCCTGCCAAGTCTCGCCAAGCTGCTGTCAAGCTTCGCCAGCCCACAGCCAAACCTCGCCCAGTCTCTGTTCCTGCTAGGCCTCGCCAGGCTACCACAGTTGGCAAGTCTCGCCACACTCCGGTACCCAGATCTAAGAGACCTGAATTTAGGTAAACCTTCTCTGATTTGGAGAGTACAGAGGATGACTCCCTCTCTGATTACTTGGAGACCCCGCCATCTGAGCCTGCTGACGTTGAACCCATGGACATGGAACCTACCTTGCCCACAGATTTGGAGCCTTATATGCCCATGGAGGTTGCTTTGACACTGACTACGGAGTCCGCTGCCCTGCACCTCGCAGGATCTCCAGAGTCCGCTGCCCTGCACCTCGCAGGATCTCCAGAGTCCGCTGCCCTGCACCTCGCAGGATCTCCAGAGTCCGCTGCCCTGCACCTCGCAGGATCTCCAGAGTCCGCTGCCCTGCACCTCGCAGGATCTCCAGAGTCCGCTGCCCTGCACCTCGCAGGATCTCCAGAGTCCGCTGCCCTGCACCTCGCAGGATCTCCAGAGTCCGCTGCCCTGCACCTCGCAGGATCTCCAGAGCTATCACCGCCACGGGGTCGTCAACGCCGCCGTAAGGCCAAGCCGCTCACTGCCCAGCAAGAGCCGTGCAGCACCCAGGTCGCTCAAGTGCCGTGCAGCACCCAGGTCGCTCAAGTGCCGTGCAGCACCCAGGTCGCTCAAGTGCCGTGCAGCACCCAGGTCGCTCAAGTGCCGTGCAGCACCCAGGTCGCTCAAGTGCCGTGCAGCACCCAGGTCGCTCAAGTGCCGTGCAGCACCCAGGTCGCTCAAGTGCCGTGCAGCACCCAGGTTGCCACCATTTGAGCCGTGCTGTACCAAGGACCTCGCCAGGGGCGCTGCCCCTCCGTGCCTCGCCAGGGGCTTTGCCCCATCGAGCCTTGCCAAGGGTGCTGCCCCACCGGTCATTGCCAGGGGCTCTGCCCCATCAAGCTTTGCCAAGGGCGCTGCCCTACTGAGCGGCACCAAGGGCGCAGCCCCACTAAGCCGTGCCAAGGGCGCTGCCCTACCAAACTTTGCCAAGGGTCCATCACCCATTGTACGTCTTGCTCCCGAGGGCTGCGTCTGGGCATCCAATGGCACGTTGGTCCGGAAAGAGAACCTGCCACATTTCGAGAGGGCCCTACGTGCTTATGGTGACGTTTATGGCAATCCAGACTCTGGGTACGTTGGAGGGTGGTGATCTGTGCTCCATCTCCTGTTCCAGCCTCGGTGCCCGGAGGGCACCCGTCAGGGGGGGGGTACTGTCACATTCCACCCGGGGTATCCATATTGCTCAGCCTGGTCCCGACTGCCTTTTGTCCTGGAATGCTTCTGTATTGGGCTCCAATCTGGGGTTTACTTCAGCCCAGTGCCATGTCCAGGCTCCTGGAGATCCAGCCTGGGTTTTCCTGTCAAGCCTAGGAATTACAGCTGAGGCCCATCTGCTATCAAGCCTCCTTAAATAGCAGAGAGACCCAACTAGCAGTGGGTCTGCATTATTGTTATCCTTGACTGAGGTCATCTGGATGTGTGCTTACCTGCTCCAGCTTATCCTGTGTATCCAGTGTCCATCCATCTGCCCTGTTATTCCTGGATACATCTGTCTGAGCAAGGGACTCTCAGCGATCTCTACCTGTGGATCATCAGTTAATCTGTCTCTGACCAAGGTACCGCTGTCCAGACTTCTACTTGGTGGGCCCTGTCTGCAGTCTGGGACTGCATAGCCCACAAACCTCAGACCCTCCAGTCTAGAACTCTCCCAGGACTTTATATTTCCTTTGTTCGTTCAAGTACCTGCAGTTAAGGACTATTTATGTTTCATTAAAGTATCTTCATTGTATGATTTCTGTTTGGCCTCCCCTCTGTGTCGCCGCCTGCTGGGCTCATACCAGAACCGCACACGCCTCGTGACAGTTACAAACATGGTGAAGTCAAGAGAATGGTCCAGGAAGACAAGAGGTGATTACTCTTCACAGGAAGGGCAATGGCTATAAGAAGATTGCAAAGATGTTAAACATACCAAGAGAGACCATAGGAAGCATCATTCGCAAATTAAAGGCAAAGGGCACTGTTGAAACGCTACCTGGTCGTGGCAGAAAGAAGATGCCGACTTCGACTGCTGTGCGCTACCTGAAGCGTAGAATGGAGAAAAGTCCCCGTGTGACTGCTGAGGAACTGAGAAAAGATTTGTCAGATGTGGGTACTGAAGTTTCAGCTCAGACAATACGGCGCACACTGCGTAATGAAGGCCTCTATGCCAGAACTCCCAGGCGCACCCCCTTGCTGTCTCCAAAGAATAAGAGTCAACTGCAGAAGCATGGCGGGGGGTCAATCATGCTTTGGGGCTGTTTTGCTTCTGCAGGTACAGGGAAGCTTCACCGTGTGCAAGGTACCATGAATTCTCTTCAGTACCAGGAGATATTGGATGACAACGTGATGCAGTCCGTCACAAACCTGAGGCTTGGGAGACGTTGGACCTTTCAACAGGACAATGATCCCAAGCATACCTCCAAGTCCACTAGAGCATGGTTGCAGATTAAAGGCTGGAACATTGGAGTGGCCATCGCAGTCACCTGACTTAAATCCGATTGAGAACCTCTGGTGGGACTTAAAGAAAGCAGCTGCAGTGCGCAAGCCTAAGAATGTGACTGAACTGGAGGCTTTTGCCCATGACGAATGGGCGAAGATACCCGTAGATCGCTGCAAGACACTTGTGTCAAGCTATGCTTCACGTTTAAAAGCTAAGTACTAAGATTGAATGTCACTTGGGGGTTGAATAAAACTGATAATGATGTGAGCACAGAAAAGACATTTGTGGTTATTTCATTATAAATGTTATGTTATATTTGTCTGACCTACACGTGCCTCTTTGATTTAATTGTAAGCAAGATGACTGATCAAAATCAATGTCAAACTGGCCAAAACACTCAATTTCAGTGGGGGTTGAATAATTTTGAACACAACTGTATATTTTGCCCACAGCTCATATGGATATATAGCTTGCCCCCAGCTCACATGGAGATTGCCCCCAGCTCACATGGAGATTGCCCCCAGCTCACATGGAGATTGCCCCCAGCTCACATGGAGATTGCCCCCAGCTCTCATGGCTATTGCCCCCAGCTCTAATGGCTATTGCCCCCAGCTCACATGGATATTGCCCCCAGCTCACATGGAGATTGCCCCCAGCTCACATGGAGATTGCCCCCAGCTCACATGGAGATTGCCCCCAGCTCACATGGAGATTGCCCCCAGCTCTCATGGCTATTGCCCCCAGCTCTAATGGCTATTGCCCCCAGCTCACATGGATATTGCCCCCAGCTCACATGGAGATTGCCCCCAGCTCACATGGAGATTGCCCCCAGCTCACATGGAGATTGCCCCCAGCTCACATGGAGATTGCCCCCAGCTCTCATGGCTATTGCCCCCAGCTCACATGGCTATTGCCCCCAGCTCACATGGCTATTGCCCCCAGCTCTCATGGATATGCCCCCAGCTCGAACGCTGGGGAAGCTGGCCGCGTGCTTGAAAAGCACGCGGCCAGCGTTCCCCTCCGGCAGTAGCGATACTCATCCATCTGAAGGTCCGGTCGCGCTGCTGTGATGCCGAGGAGTCAACATAGAGGTCCAGGATACTCACACCAACAGAGTGAACCACTTCAAAGAAATATGAGTACAGTATATCTTTCTCTTTTCATATGCACAGCACGCGGTCTTTGCTCACTCCTTTGGATATATTGTTTATATAAGAATAAGGGGGTTTTGCATATATTATATGGTTATACCATATATTGTTATTATTGCACTCCCGGGACACAAGTAGTTATAAAGTGTCACGGAACGGACATGAGAGCTCTTTTCACAGACTATGGGCCACAAACACTGCTCCGACTTCCCCGAGTCGACCCGTGTGGGTCCAACCGTGTCCGTCGGACTCTAGAAGGGGGGAGAAATGTCACGGAACGGACATGAGAGCTCTTTTCAACGAGCCACAGGACTAAAAGACTGAACCCTTTTTAAAGACCTTCTTTCCTGTTTTCCCTTCGGTTCTGCGTTTGAACATATGGACACTTTGTTTTATTGCTAGATGTGGTTTTATTGGTGTGGTGTAAATAAAAATGTACTCTATGTTTTAACTGTGTTTTTCCCCGTCGCCATTTTGCTCATCCCAGCATGGTCTCACAGGACAAAGGATCTCAGGCGCCAAGATGTAGGATACAGCAAGCCAGCTGATTTGAGGCTTTTCCAAAACCTCATCTGCCTAATCCCTGGACAATGGGAAGGCTGAAAGGGACCTGATAGGGAACAGGAGGCTGGGAAAGGAGCCAATCAGTGCTGGTTGTGTGGGTGGGGGAGTTGGTAATCTGTTTGTGTGAAGTTGTATAAATGACCCTGTTGAAACCCATAAAATTGAGTTCACTGTTTTAAAGCATACAGCCACGTCTGGTGTCTTCATTTCAGAGCTACAATCACTATTGCAGGAGACACTCAGCGGTCTCCTGCATCACCACTCAACCCAGGAACGGGATCCCCAAGGCAACACCGCACCTTCTCTCCAGACGCCGGACCAACGCCATTTCATCCTCCAGGCCGCTCGAGACGCCGAGTGCCGTGCCACTCGGTAGTCGGGCCGGACGCCATCAAAGGGGGGGGGGTCAGATAGAGCAGGACCGCAGGCGGACTTCCATCCCGCCACATAAAGTATTTGGTTAGTCGCCTGGATTGGGATGCTATACAGTTACGGGGGGTTTTGAAAGCGTCCTATTACTTTTGTGGCAACAGCGTATAGTTGGATGGGTGCGTACAGTTTTGGGGGGCTAGATTAGCATAACTTGGTAAGTCCAGAGGCTTGGAACTGTTAACCCCTTATACACCCTCCCTCCGCACGTGATGACTGGACAGATCACGTGCCCACAATGACCATGCTAGCACATTGAGATTAATGTAAAATAACTATTAATAAAGTACTTTGGGTCAAAAATGAATGCTAAGGGTCAGGAGGTGTTTATAATTAGCTCCTTCATTTTTCAATTTTTAAAGTAGTTCACGCACCTTAGTACTTGCACACTATTGGCTGTTGGTGGTCAAAAGACTACTCATGCATCGCCGCACAACAGCTCCCAACTAGCTCCACCAAAGCAATATCCATCCCCTGATGGGATATTGCAGCAAAAATGCACCTGGGCACCTGTTCTCAAAAAGCTGGCCAGCCAGTGCATCTAATTTGCTGAGTGATCAACTATAGCATCTGCCGCAGACCCTATAGAACAATGTTTGTACAGATACTTTAAGCTGCAAGTGGTGATGGGAGTTAACAATTTTCCCTTCCCCCTCCCTTGGTGTTAGCTTAACGGTCTATTCATTCTTTGTATTTCACTGTAATTCAGAGCACTTCAGTGATTCCATTTAGCCAAAAATACGGTGAATTCACTATTTAGCAAATGGTCACCTTATTTTGCTGAAATTGGAGTTGCAGAAGCAGTTATAGGATGTCAAGGATAGTAGTGTGGGTGTAGAGTTCGTCTAGGCATTTGGCATTATGCGAGGACGTACTCGATTTGGGCAGGTGCTGCAAACCAGAATATACAGGTGAAACTCGAAAAAATAGAATATCGTGCTGTAGCCGGAGTCAGACAGGTTCACTTTCAGAACGGCGCCGGACCAGACACAAGCAAGGATTGTCCAAACACGAGTCTCTTCAGGAAAGGCAAGAGTTTATTGTGTCGTCACACAAGTGCTCACACAGGATTGAATCGCTTAGAGTGAGCCCCGATTACACAGAGACATGAGGTTTTATGCCCCAAATACATAATTAGGTACATCCCCATTAGCCCACCTCCCTATGACACTCTATTCCACCCCACGTGGGTTAATACCTCCCATCATTAATTCGAACACAAAGAACATTCCACATATAACTATAAATTGATACACTTCTCGTTAGTTTGACAGTCTGTGATTTGTTTGTGCTGTCTTTCTCCGGGGAGTGCCTCCCTCCCTATCGGCTATGTTTATTCAGATGGCCTGGGGCCCGGTCTTCTATACTCCTTCGTCTTTTCACGGGCCCAACGACCTTGGAATATCTACTTCTCCATGCTAAAAACAGCAAAGATCTTTCATAAGGCTTTAATTAGCAGAAAAAGCAATCTAAACGCATTCCTAAATTTCTACATATACCTCATTCTAGTCTCAGCTACAAACCTGTCTAGTTATATACAAGTGAACCAATATTCTGAACAAGATGGCCGCCTGTGTACAATGGCGGCCGTCTTCCAGCCTATTTCCACTTCAGTGCAAAAGTTCATTTATTTCAGTAATGCAACTTAAAAGGTGAAACTAATATGAGATAGTTCAAAACGTGATTTGTCATAATTGTGATGATTATGGCTTACAGCTCATGAAAACTAGGGATGAGCTGTTCGATCAGTTCGGAGTTCGATTCGAACATCGGCCGTTCGCAAGTTTGTGAACTTCGAACTTTTTGGTGTGTTCGGTTCGAGTTCGAAATTTTTTTTTTTGAAAAAAGTATAAAAAATGCTTAAATACTAAAAAAATCTAGAAATAAAGACTCTTCACTGCAGAATATTCTAAGCAACGGTTTATTAGATATTGAATTAAGAACTAATGTCTAAATGTCTAGGTGCAAAGATTCTCACCTCTAAATAAATGACATGTGCTCTCAAACGGCGTAAACAACAGGTGTTTAATTAATGTTTGGAAATAACATGTGCTTCTAATTAGTCTGGTCTCATGAATTTGATACATTGTATGCAGACTGGGAGTGCCAGTTGTCGTGTGTGGGTCTGTGATGGCGCTGTTTCCATACATCCTACAAATCCGCCACTTCACGGGCAGGTTATTGGGACCTCCTAGGCACGATATTTGAAGGAATTTTCCGTTTTTATTTTTAACCCTTATTTTATGGAAAACTCACTGTTCCTTTAACCCTTTCACTGCTGAGGCATTTCAC
This sequence comes from Leptobrachium leishanense, assembly GCA_009667805.1. Classification (NCBI taxonomy): domain Eukaryota; kingdom Metazoa; phylum Chordata; class Amphibia; order Anura; family Megophryidae; genus Leptobrachium; species Leptobrachium leishanense. The sequence continues at coordinate 107,185,301 of CM019063.1, forward strand.
CGCTGTGTGCTGATCTAATTTTTACTGCTTTCGCTCATCATGTTTAAACGCGATTTGAAGCCACATTTTATTATACGACCCAGACATATTATATATCATTTTTATATGTATACCTCATGTTCTGCCTGTATATTATAACAAAAAATGCAATAAAATTTGAATTTTTAATCATCTGCAGCGTGTAAAGTGTTTTTCTTCAACTTTTATCACATGAACATTTGCGGTTATATTTTCTATGGGGTGTGCTTGTAAAAAACTTAGAAATGGGGACTTATTAAGTTTTTTTTGGGGGAATTATGTGATTTTTTTTTTTTTTTTCTTTTTTTTTAGCAAACGCACACCATAGAAAAAAATCATTAGTGCAGCATCATTGTTCACATTATAATTGAAATGTGAACAATATTGCTACATTAATAAAAATAACACACAAAAAAAATACATGTCTTTTTATTTTTTTACTTTATACCTGGTCATGTTGGGTATCATTCGAAAGGCCATGCTCAGGCTTTTCGATTGACACCCTCCATGACCCCCTAGCTACCACAGTCAAGGAGATAGGGGGTTCATTTGAACCCCGATATCTCTACCAGGGGATTCCGGCCAGCTAGGGGTCCCCCGGCTATCTGACATCATCACGCTATGTGTGAGGACGTCAGGCTGTGAGGGGGGGGGGGGACCCGGGGGTGGAGCCACCATCCAAGATGGCAGCCCCCACCGGAGCTAGGCCGCACTTTGGCGCCGCAAGGTGCCGAAGTGCGACCCGGTGCCTAACGCATTTTTCGTGTTTAAGATAGTCACCAAAGTGGCTGTCAATTAGAGTTTAAATAAAACATAACATTTATTATTATATTAAAAACGATAGATCAAGGATTTAAAACAATAAACGAAAGAAACCAAATCTGAACGGTATATTAACTGGCTTTCCCACTGGAAATAAAGTTTCTTATCCAGTTATATCAGAATAGATTAAATCGATTAGATTGAAATCGGCTTAATTAGCATGATTAGAAAAAACTTCCCTAATAAACTGACCTTTAGAGCACTTAAGCAATACTGTGTACAGACTAGGGGATATATGAATAATAGATGTGATCCATTCATATAATGGTACTATTGTTCATTATACACCTAAAATATTGTAATGGATAATAACAATATTCCATACAGCGAGAGAGGATTGTTCTACGTGGCGATGCAGTTAAATTGCGGTTATTTAGACCATAACATGAAAAATCAGTAATGAGCTGGTTAATTGCTGCTGAAATATCAAGCCTATCGTCAAAATTATTGAATGCAATAAGGAAAAAATGCATGCACTTAACACGGCAGATTAATGTGCAGTTTTATATCGCTGGAACATGGTTATATTTTGTTCTGAAGTATCACAAATTGGGTCCAATTTATTAGATTTAGTTCGAAACGACCAGTTTGTAAAGTGTGTGCTTGTTAGATATAATTAGCTAAGCACACATATACCGGCAGTTTCAGGTTGGAAGATGCTCCCTGCTAACTTGAATTCAATCGAGCATGAATAGGCTTTGGTGCAGACGGCTATCGCTGTCTAATTTGTTGAAATAATGGCAACCAAAAGCACACAATCAACACTAGGCATGAACTTTCAAATCAAGGACTTGACTGTGATATGTTCATAGGAGAAACCATATTTATATATTTGTTTGGGGAACCAGTTATAAATTACCACCAATTGTAGTGTAAGCCTTTGATACAATTTGCCTCACTTGACCAGATCAGTGATGAAATGGTTAATACATGATGTTATATGCTGCTGAGTTAACAAGCCTATCGTCAAGATCATTAAATGCAATAAGGAAAGAATACATGCACTTAACACAGCAATTTAATGTGCAGTTTTATATCGCTGGAACATTGTTATATTTTGTTTTAAAGTATCCAGAATAGGATCCAATTTAGTTCTGAACGACCAGTTTGTAAAGTGTGTGTTTGTTAAGCATAGTTAGCTAAGCACGTATATACCGACAGTTTCAGGTTGGAAAATACTACCTTCTTGCTTAAATTCAATCAAGCATAAATAGGCTTTGGTGCAGTCGGCTATCACTATAAGCCCTTGATACTATTTGTCTCACTTGACCAGATCTCTCATGTTTAAATATCGTCACTGAGCTCCATTGGATAAATTGATTGTCAGATTGTTGCAAGTAAGGAAGTTATGCCTTAGATATAAATTCAAAGGATCGCCTAGATATTGCATTCCCTCAAACACGCAATGTATACATTGCTTACCAGCGGGTTATCAACCTCAATTATAGATACTGCTTCACTGCTTCAAATCAATTGCCTTAATACTGCATGCGTAAAAAATGATTAATAAAGATACAAAGTTTGCAAAATTGTCTTTCTTAAGCTCCTATTGCCTTTTCATTCACTGAGTGTTCAACCATAACCTAAACCTGCACCACAGCATGTTACCAAGCCTCGCTAGGGTATCCACTGAGTCCCCACGGGACAAAATTATTTAGTCTGAAGGTCGGATAAGGAAAGCATTCAACGTGCGTTTCGCGTGGTCTGCTCCTCAGGAACGTGTTGTCCGTGAAAAAGTGCATTCGAACGAATGGATGCATTTTTTCACGGAATACGCGATAGCGGTCATACGATGCGCATTTTCGTCCGTGATTTTGTACGGTTATCAATAAAACACTTTTTGCGTCTGGACGTGATGTTGGGCGGACATTAGCAGCGTCTGACGTCTCCTAATCACACACACACGCCGCTAGCGGACGCAGCGCACTCTGTACGTACTAGCGGTTTGACGTTCTCGAAAAAATGCGTTCATTTGCCACTTGCGTTGCGCGGCCGCACGTTTGTGCGGCCGTTCTTCGTATGCTGCCCGGCATTGGACGTAATTTGCTGCTAGCGCGGCCATGATTTAGTGCGGCTAAACGCACGTTAATACTGCGTTAGTCTGACCTTAGCCTTAAAGCCAGGCACCGCTTAAAAGGGGAGACTCTCCCCTTTTAAGCGGTGCCTGGCTTTTTTTTTGTGGGACCTCCCGATCGGGAGAGGGATCCGAACGGATCCCCCCCTCCCTTCCAGGTGATCTCCCGGCATTGCCGGGGGTCGCCTGGAAATGACATCATCGCGCATGGCGTGATGACGTCACTTACTTCGGGAGGAGCTTGACTTCAGCGTCTGAGGACCCCAGACAGAGAGGTGAGTATCTCTGCCGGGGGTCCCGCAAAGCTGATGTGTGGTACACGTCCTCCTCAGCATACAGCGGGAGTAACTGAGGACGTGTCACACACGTCGTCAGCAGTGAAGGGGTTAAAAACGTCATTTTTAAACTTTTTTTGTCCTTGTTTCCTGTCCCCCAGGGCACTACCCGGACCCGGACATTGTTTTTAAATGTTTCTATACATCCTACAAATCTGCCACTTCACGGGCAGGTTATGGGGACCTCCTAGGCACGATATTTAAAGGAATTTTTCGTTTTTATTTTTAACCCTTATTTCATGGAAAACTCACTGTCCCTTTTAAAAACTTTTTTTTTTTTTACTTTTTGTCCTTGTTTCCTGTCCCCCAGGGCACTACCCAGACCCCCATACACCTTTTATGGCAAATATCTAGCATATATGCCCTCTTGGAGGGCACTCTAAAAATCGAACTTTGAGTCCCATTGACTTGTATTGAGTTTGTGTTCGTGTTCGAATTCAAACTTTTGAAAAGTTCGAGTTCGAATGCGAACCGAACTCGGGGGTGTTCGGCTCATCCCTAATGAAAACCCCAAATCCACAATCTCATAAAATTAGAATATTACATGCAATCAATAAAACAAGGATTGTAGATAGCACAATATGGGACCTCTGAAAAGTATAAGCATGCATATGTACTCAGTACTTGATTTGGGCCCCTTTTGCAGCAATTAGTGCCTCAATGCGGCGTGGCATGGAAGCTATCAGCCTGTGGCACTGCTGAGGTGTTATAGGAAGACCAGGATGCTTCAATAGCGGCCTTCAGCTCTTCTGCTTTGTTCGGTCTCATGTCTCTCATCTTTCTCTTGGCAATGCTCCATAGATTCTCTATGGGGTTCAGGTCAGGCGAGTTTGCTGGCCAAGCAAGCACAGTACTCCCATGGTCATTGAACCAGGTTTTGGTGCTTTTGGCAGTGTGGGCAGGTGCCAAGTCCTGCTGGAAAATGAAGTCAGCATCTCCATAAAGCTCGTCTGCGGAAGGAAGCATGAAGTGCTCACAAATTTCCTGCTACACTGCTGCGTTGACCCTGGACTTAATGAAGCACAGTGGACCAACACCAGCAGATGACATGGCTCCCCAAATCAACACAGACTGTGGAAACTTCACACTGGACTTCAAGCATCTTGCAGTGTGTGCCTCTCCATTCTTCCTCCATACTCTGGGTCCTTGGTTTCCAAATGAGATGCAAAAGTTGCTCTCATCAGAAAAGAGGACTTTGGACCACTGAGCAACAGACCAGGTCGTTTTTTTTTAAAGCAAACACAACACATATATACAGAGCACATACAATACCTCCATATATCATAAAAACATAGGTTCTTATCTGCCAACATTTTCTTTCGGCCCATCTAGTCTGCCCAATTACATGGATACTTTACCTGGATTTATCTTTTGTTTAGGATAGCCTTATGCCTATCCCATGCCTGCTTAAATTCAATTACTGTTTTGGCCTCTACCACTTCTACTGGAAGAGTAGAAGAGAGGCTGTTCCCTCTCAGTAACATAATGCTTCCTGATGTTACTTTTAAACCTTTGCCCCTCTAATCTAAGACTATGTCCTCTTGTTTTGCTACTTTGTTTCCTTTTAAATATACTCCTTTCCTCTACCTTGTGGATTCCCTTTACGTATTTAAATGTTTCTATCATATCTCCTCTGTCTCGTCTTTTTTCCAAGCTGTACATGTTAAGATCATTAACCCTTTCCTGGTAACTTTTCTCCTGCAAGCCGTACACCATTTTAGTAGCCCTTCTCTGAACTCTCTCTAAGATGTCTATATCCTTCTGGAGATACGGTCTCCAGTACTGCACACAGTACTCCAAGTGAGGTCTCACCAGTGCTCTGTACAGTGGCATGAGCACTTCCCTTTTCCTACTGCTAATACCTCTCCCTACACAACCAAGCATTCTGCCAGCATTTCCTGCTGCTCTATTACATTGACTACTCCATATATCCATACAGGGTATTGATCCGGATGCCTTGGGCGTCCAGTGACCACTGAATGAACTATTTGGATCTCTTCAGGCTCCATTGATCCTTCCTGCCGCCATGAAGGAGAAAGGAGGGGCCAATCAACCTCACACAGAACTCGCAGCCTGCTCTTATGCAGCTTCCTCCCATATTGATGAACTGCAAAGAGAGTCTCGAAGTTCTGCAACATATACCCAAGCGGTGTGTCACCTTTCACAATTTTGTTTCCCTTATGGGATTTGGTGTTTCCCATTTCCGCAACTTGGTGACCAGCACCAAGTAATACACAAAAGCACAATCTGATATTTCACTCAACAATTCTTTTGCGTCCCTAATTCGGTGGCCAAGTCGTGGTCACCCAGCTTAGAATCTCACCTACTATAGGGCCACTCTCGTATTTGCTTTACCCCGAAGGGTGTAGGCGCACGTTCACTCACAGTTTCAGTCGCCACTCAAGATCAAACCAAGTTCGCTGTCTTGGAGTTACACTTGACTCTGCTCTTTCCTTCATCCCCCACATCAAGTCTCTTTCCTCCTCCTGCCGATACCAACTGCGTAATATTTACAGAATTCGGCCATTTCTTACCGCTGTCACCACAAAACAACTCATACACGCCCTGGTAATCTCCCGACTCGACTACTGCAATAATCTCTTATCTGGCCTCCCTCTGTCCCGCCTCTCCCCCCTACAATCCATCCTGAACGCCTCTGCCAGGCTAATTCACCTCACCCGCCGCTCTGTCTCTGCCACTCCCCTCTGCGAGTCCCTTCACTGGCTCCCCATCCACTGCAGAATTAAGTTCAAAATCCTTATCCTTACCTACAAAACCCTCACTAACTCAGCTCCCCACTACCTGCCCTCACTAATCACCAAATACACCCAGCCCGCTCCCTAAGGTCAAACAGTGACCTGCGACTAGCTTCTCCCCGCATCACCTCTTCCTATGATAGACTGCAGGATTTCTCACGCGCAGCCCCCACTCTCTGGAACGCTCTCCCTCGTACTGTCAGACTTTCCCCTAACTTCTCTTCCTTCAAACGCTCCCTTAAAACGTTCCTATTTAGGGAAGCCTACCACCCAACTCACTGACGCAACCAGGGCAGCCATCAGAAATGATGGGGCCCCTTACTAAACCTCACGATGGGGCCCCCCCCAGGGCCCCCCCCCTCAACCTCTAACAGCTTTTCTCCCCCTTCAAAAAAAAGGACATAACATAGCACCACAGCAATAAAACTCCCTGTAATGTGCAGTGTGTATTAGCTTATCACAGTATCCACAGCAATAAAACTCACAGTAATGAGCGGTGTGTCTGAACATATCACAGAATCCACAGCAATAAATCTCACAGAAACGGGCTGTGTATGATGGCCTTTGGGTCTGGGTCTGGGCCTGGGCCCTGGGACTGGGCCTTGGGGTCTGGTCCCTGAGGTCTGGGCCCTGGGGTCTAGCCTGGGCCCTGGTCTCTGGGTCTGGTCCCTGGGCCTTGGGGTCTGGGTCCTAGGGTCTGGGCCCTGGGTCTAGGCCTTGGGGTCTGGCCCTAGGGTCTGGGTCTTGGGGTCTGGGCCCTGGGTATGGGGTCTGGACCCTAGGGTCTGGGCCCTGGGTCTGTATTTGGGCTTTGGGGTCTGGGCCTAGGGGTCTGGGCCCTGGGTTTGGGCCTAGGGGTCTGGGCCCTGGGTCTGGGCCTAGGGGTCTGGGCCCTGGGGTCTGGGCCCAGGGGTCTGGGCCCAGGGGTCTGGGCCCTGGGTTTGGGCCCTAGGGTCTGGGTCTGGGCCCTGGGTCTGGGCCCTAGGGTCTGGGCCCTGGGTCTGGGCCTTAGGGTTTGGGCTAGGGGGTCTGGGCCCAGGGGTCTGGGCCCAGGTCTGGGCCTAGGGGGTCTGGGCCCAGGGGTCTGGGCCTTGGGTCCTGGGTTTGGGCCTAGGGGTCTGGGCCCTGGGTCTCGGCCCTGGGGGTCTGGGCCCTGGGGGTCTGGCCCAGGGGGTCTGGGCCCTGGTGTCTGGGCCCTGGGGTCTGGGCCCTGGGTTTGGGCCTAGGGGTTTGGGCCCAGGGGTCTGGGCCTTGGGTCCTGGGTTTGGGCCTAGGGGTCTGGGCCCTGGGTCTGGGCCTTGGGTCCTGGGTTTGGGCCTAGGGGTCTGGGCCCTGGGTTTGGGCCTAGGGGGTCTGGGCCCTGGGTCGTGGGTTTGGGCCTAGGGGTCTGGGCCCTGGGTCTGGGCCTTGGGTCCTGGGTTTGGGCCTAGGGGTCTGGGCCCTGGGGTCTGGCCTTGGGTCTGGGCCTAGGGGTCTGGGCCCAGGGGTCTGGGCCCTGGGTTTGGGCCCTAGGGTCTGGGTCTGGGCCCTGGGTCTGGGCCCTGGGTCTGGGCCTTAGGGTTTGGGCCTAGGGGGTCTGGGCCTTGGGTCTGGGCCTTAGGGTTTGGGCCCAGGGGTCTGGGCCTAGGGGGTCTGGGCTTTGGGTCCTGGGTTTGGGCCTAGGGATCTGGGCCCTGGGTCCTGGGTTTGGGCCTAGGGGTCTGGGCCCTGGGTCTGGGCCTTGGGTCTGGGCCTAGGGGTCTGGGCCCAGGGGTCTGGGCCCTGGGTTTGGCCCTAGGGTCTGGGTCTGGGCCCTGGGTTTGGGCCTAGGGGTCTGGGCCCTGGGTCTGGGCCCAGGGGGTCTGGGCCCAGGGCCCTAGTGTCTGGGCCCTGGGTCTGGGCCTTGGGGTCTGGGCCCTGGGTTTGGGCTTAGGGGTCTGGGCCCTGGGTCTGGGCCCTGGGTTTGGGGTCTGGGTCTGGGCCTTGGGTCCTGGGTTTGGGCCTAGGGGTCTGGGCCCTGGGTCTGGGCCTTGGGGTCTGGCCTTGGGGTCTGGGCCAGGGGTCTGGGCCTAGGGGGTCTGGGCCCTGGGTCTGGGCCTTGGGTCCTGGGTTTGGGCCTAGGGGTCTGGGCCCTGGGTCTGGGCCCAGGGTCTGGGCCCTAGTGTCTGGGCCCTGGGTTTGGGCTTAGGGGTCTGGGCCCTGGGTTTAGGCCTAGGGGGTCTGGGCCCTGGGTCTGGGCCCTGGGTCCTGGGTTTGGGCCTAGGGGTCTGGGCCCTGGGTTTGGGCCTAGGGGTCTGGGCCCTGGGTCTGGGCCCTGGGTCCTGGGTTTGGGCCTAGGGGTCTGGGCCTTGGGTCCTGGGTTTGGGCCTAGGGGTCTGGGCCCTGGGTCTGGGCCTAGGGGTCTGGGCCCAGGGGTCTGGGCCCTGGGTTTGGGCCCTAGGGTCTGCGTCTGGGCCCTAGGGTCTGGGCCCTGGGTCTGGGCCTTAGGGTTTGGGCCTAGGGGGTCTGGGCCCTGGTTCTGGGCCCTGGGTCTGGGCCTTGGGTCTGGGCCTTAGGGTTTGGGCCCAGGGGTCTGGGCCTAGGGGGTCTGGGCCCAGGGGGTCTGGGCCTTGGGTCCTGGGTTTGGGCCTAGGGGTCTGGGCCCTGGGTTTGGGCTTAGGGGTCTGGGCCCTGGGTTTGGGCTTAGGGGTCTGGGCCCTGGGTCTGGGCCCTGGGTTTGGGCCTAGGGGGTCTGGGCCCAGGGTCTGGGCCTTGGGTCCTGGGTTTGGGCCTAGGGGCCTGGGCCCTGGGTTTGGGCCTAGGGGTCTGGGCCCTGGGTTTGGGCCTAGGGGGTCTGGGCCCTGGGCCCTAGTGTCTGGGCCCTGGGTCTGGGGTCTGGACCCTAGGGTCTGGGCCCTGGGTCTGTATTTGGGCTTTGGGGTCTGGGCCCAGGGTTTGGGCCTAGGGGTCTGGGCCCTGGGTCTGGGTTTGGGCCTAGGGGTCTGGGCCCTGGGTCTGGGCCTGGGTTTGGGCCTAGGGGTCTGGGCCCTGGGTCTTAGGGTCTGGGCCCTGGGTTTGGGCCTAGGGGGTCTGGGCCCTGGGTCTGGGCCTTAGGGTTTGGGCCTAGGGGGTCTGGGCCTTGGGTCCTGGGTTTGGGCCTAGGGGTCTGGGCCCTGGGTCTGAGCCTAGGGGTCTGGGTCCTGGGTTTGGGCCTAGGGGTCTGGGCCCTGGGTCTGAGCCTAGGGGTCTGGGTCCTGGGTTTGGGCCTAGGGGTCTGGGCCCTGGGTCTTAGGGTCTGGGCCCTGGGCCCTGGCTCACCACTCGCTGTCTTCTATCTTCTTTTCTTCTGTCTTCAGCTCTTCTTTTCTTCACCTTTTCTTCAATCTTCTTCTCTTCTTTTCTTCTGGTCTTCTTCCCGGTCCCTCCAGCTCCAGCGCGCAGCTCCACTGAGTGGAGGGGCGGAGCCAAAGCAACGTGCTTGGGAGGCCCCTCACACGCTGCTTGGCCCCGCCCAGCCAGGAAGTGAAGCTGCCAGGAGCCGGAGGAGACACAGTGTCTCAGTCTCCTCCGGCTCCTGCAGCAGCAGCAGGGACACAGCTCCGGATTCGGACTCATCGAGTCCGATACCGGAGCTGTTAAAGGGCGACGCCGCTGCCGTTGGGGGCCCGGGATCCTCCCCCCAGGCCCCAGCGGCCCGGGCCCCCACCGGGCCCGGGCCCCTTACGGCAGTATTGGGCGTAATGCCCTGATGGCGGCCCTGGACGCAACCATCAATCACTCTCACCTTACAGTCCTCTCCTCCTGTTTCCAACCCCAACCCTCCCAGATTGTGAGTTCCTACGGGAATAGGGCCCTCATCTCCTCCTGTACTGTTTGTCAAATGTTGTTCAATGTATTGTAACCCTGTCTATACTGTGCTTATTGTACAGCGCTGCGGAATATGCTGGCGCTTTATAAATAAAGAATAATAATAATACAGATAATACAGTTCAGTACACAATCCTACCAATACAGAATATCTAACACCTAAGCATCCTTTCTTATAGCCAACAGATGTAATTTACACAATACACTCTAGCTTTAGAAGAGGTAGCTACTCTCTTCTGCCGGGGGGTACTGTTTTTTTTTAGGGGTGCACAATTTACCCCCCTTTTCAGACCGGGCCAGAGCTATTGGAGCACTTCAGTCTCCTGGAACACTGCAGGTTCCTCACATTGAAGCGCTACAGGCTTCCTATCTCTCTAGAGGGCGCCTTCCCCTTTATCTGGCATACCAGAATACAGACACGGAGATTCAACTGCACATTCGCTGTTGGCTAATTATTTACACAATCACTCATTATGCTGTCAAATACTGAATAATAAAATATATTACCTTGGTCATAGCGCACTGGTTTTCCTCCAGGCCTCGTGCTTCCGTGGGGTCACGGTCGGGGGCGCTACCACACAACACGTTGAGATCCACAGAGTGCAGGAAGACCTGCAAGGGTGCTGGCAGACAATCAACTTTTGATCGGCAGCACGCCCCGACGGAGCCCACGGAGTTGCAGAACACTGCCGTTCTCCTGCTCTCACCGAGCCAGGCCTGCCAATCCCGGACAAGCCCCCAGAAATGAAGCAGCCTCCTGGGTGTAATTCGGGTTAGGAGATTGTGACTCGGTGGTAGACAAAGGAGACGGAGGCCTTCTTAAGCAGGAAAAGCATTTATTCGGTACCGAGCCTTGAGTCAGGTCTAGCCCAAAAAGACTCAAGTCCCGAGCCAACAGAGAGACAAAGAATTTATACAGTGAGTAAAAATGCACACTTTATTCCCCTCCCCAAGCTATGTTACCCTCCCACTTCCCATATCAACCTTCATTATACATATTGGACTTTATTCATCATTTTGCAAGTCAGCAAGGTTCATCTCAAAGCCCGACCCTTGAGCCCACCGCAGACAATCTAAATTCTCTGTCTAGTCAATAAGGTTGTAAAAAGGAATCATTCTTCAAAACAAATATGGCAAGCTATGGGATTTACGCATTCCTTCTGCTGTCTCGATATATTAAGCAACTTTTATGGCTTAGAGTTAGAGACCTGGGGGGGAGAAGAGATAATTCTTCAGTCAGCAGAAATCAGGTTTAAAACAAGATATTAGAGGCTACACTTAGCTGTTAGTTTATACAGTTCTATTTTCTATCTAAAATGGTGGACAGGGTACAGAGAGGCTGACGCTAGGGGTTATTCCCAGGTAGCGCTCTTTCAGTTATACAGTATATATAGGGGCAGTTACAGGGTATAGAGGGTAGTTATACAGTATATAGAGGGCAGTTATACAGTATAGAGGGTAGTTATACAGTATATAGAGGGCAGTTATACAGTATATAGGGGCAGTTACAGGGTATAGGGGGTAGTTATACAGTGTATATATAGGGGTAGTTATACAGTATATAGGGCATTTATACAGTATATAGAGGGTAGTTATACAGTATATATAGAGGCAGTTACAGGGTATAGAGGGTAGTTATACAGTATTTAGGGCTGTTACAGGGTAGTTATACAGTATTTAGGGCAGTTACAGGGTATAGAGGGTAGTTATACAGTATTTATGGCAGTTACAGGGTATAGAGGGCAGTTATACAGTATATATAGGGGCAGTTACAGGGTATATATGAGCAGATAGAGGAAGCTTTCACACAATATAGAGAGTCTCTAACGACTCGGAGGTCCGCGCGCATGCGCAAATAGTGTAGGCGGACAAAAACAGATTCACTTTCAAGACGGCGCCGGACCGGGCACAAGTAAGGATTGTCAGAACACGAGTCTCTTCAGGAAAGGCAAACTTTATTGTGTCGTCACACAAGTGCCCACACAGGATTGAATCGCAAAGAGTGAGCCCCCCCTTTCACCCGTGCAAGGGATCTTATACCCAAAAATACGTAATTAGGTACATCCCAGTTAGCCCACCTCCCAATGACACTTTATTCCACCCCACGTGGGTTAATACCTCCCTTTGGCTAATACAAAGACATTTCATTAATTGGCTGTAAATTGGCAAACTTTGTGTTAGTTTCAGTAAATCAAAATTAATTGCTCTTACTGTTCCGGGCTGCGCCCTCCTCCCTTGCGCCTACAATCACTTGTTACAGATGGCACCTGGCCTGATCTCTACTCCTTTGTCTTTCTGCGGGCCCCAACGACCTTGGAGGATCTACTTCGCTTTTCTCCTCCGTGCCAGGAACAGCAGAGATCTTTCATAAAGCTTTAATTGCTTTTCTGCTAATCTAAACGCATTCCTAAATTTCTACGTATACCTCATTCTAGTTTCAGCTACAAACCTGTCTAGTTATATACAAGTGAACCAATATTCTGAACAAGATGGCCGCCTGTGTACAATGGCGGCCGTCTTCCAGCCTATTTCCACTTCATTCCCCCCTTGGCTCAAGTGTCAGGATCTTTTCCTGGCACTTGTAGCCATTACACTCCACTATTCTGAAACTCCTTGTACTGGGGGGGTTTCTTTCACTGGGAACATACCCTGTGGGATTATCAGGTATCTTCTGTGTTTGTGTAGGTGTCAGTGCTGTTTTTCACAGTGGCCATAAACATAGCCCTATGCGGTATATCAGTATCCCTATGATCAAGATCACCACTATCATGAGTATCATGGATCCAATCCGTGAGATAAATCTCAAGATGGAACCAAACCATTCTCCATTGCTCCAAACCCACGGAGCGGATTCCAGCCTTCGGCAGCAATCCTCCTGGCTATACCCTGCAACTGTGCTACCTTCTCTTGGTGATCTTGAATTACCTGGTAATAATCTGGGACTTCATGTGTAGTGTTTCTGATGAAGGTGCAACATTCATAGTGCATTGTCATTTCACACAATCCATTCAAGGCCGCACTGATCTGCTCAAGCGCCATATCATGTATCATCTGCACCTTTCGTAACTCACGCATTTCCAGATTCAGCAGCTGGATATCCATACTGGTTCTATTCAGAATCTCATCCATCAAATTGACATAGCTATTCAATCTCCTCATCATCTCTCCTCCCCATCCAGTCCATGCTGGCAACCATGTCCATATTCGATCCATCTTCGCGAACAACTCTCTCTTTGGTCTTTCAAACACCAGTGGGTACCTAGGGTGTAGTTCTGTGTCTGTGTTTGTGTCTTCTCCCCTTAGTCTCTGGATTGGGACCAGCTTAGCCAAATAACACATTCCCGTTATTGTTGGTGGTACCCATGTGTAACACACCCTTTCACAGCACACCTGGTACCCTCCTTTCACTATAAATGGTGATAAATGTAGTGTTCCCTTTGATATCTCTATCGCAAGGTGTCTCAGCCGTCTCATCATATCCACTGCACCCTGCCTCCCATTGGTCACATTCCCAATCACCGCCTCTTGGTCTCTAGTGAATTGCCTGCATCGTATGTATAAATAATTCGCCTTTTGTCCTGTTTTGAATATGTAAATGTATGATGTCCAGTTGAACTGACTTGAGTTACATAACCCACCCTCGTTATTTATTTCTTTATCTGGTCCTAGTTGAAAACACCATTCTGGTGGATGCACTGGTCCTATTATGGGGTACCCGGGACTGACTGATTCTGTCTTTTCCCTTGGTGCATCGACAGCATGTATTGTGACATTCCCTGATACAAACATACTCAAATTCATTGGAACAGAGGCAAATGGTATATGAATTGTCTCTGGGTGCAGTCTACTACACACCCAGCATGCGGTTTGCCCAGACTTTTTAGCATAGTCATATTTGAATTGCACAAGTAAGTGTCCTCTTGGGTTGGTTCCAGATAGCGCCTCTCGTTTTTGTCTCCACATGGTACGGTTCTCCATCACCGGGTGCGTACCATTCCAGATATGGGAAATATCCACTTTCCCCACATTGCCCGTACAATTAGAGCCTGCTCCACGCGAGAGTCCATAAATCAAATTAGCAAGATATAAAATCAGCACCACAAATGCCCCGAATGTCAGAATTCCTTGGGCAATTCTTTTCACAGTCACATAAACCCAATCCCTCCCCACCGGAATTTCAAAAGTAAAAAACATTTCTGGATAATCAAGGGTGGGGGCCGGGCCCCTAAAAAGCACCCTGTGGGTATCCCCCGTTGGCGGGTGGTCAGGACCTGTGCCCATCAAAACACCCACTTGTTGATCCTCTGTATTATCTGGGTTAGGATCATTTAGGTGCTCATGGCTGTGGTCTTTGTCAGCTTCAGCCTCAGCGGGTTGGTCTCGTTGGTAACGACCTTCCATGCTGGTTCAGGACTGGCTGCAGCTGCTTTCACTCTGGAGTGATGTATCCACGGGACCACCTCGGCAACCTTTACTGCTGTGGGGGTTGATAACAGGACAAGATAAGGACCCCTCCATTTTGGACCTAGTGGATCATTTTTCCACTCTTTTACCCATACTGAGTCACCCGGACAATACTTATGCAGTGAAGCATACAGAAAATGCGGTATATTATCCCCCACCCAAGTATTTAATTTCTGCATTGATTTACCCAGCATTACTACCTGATCATTTAGTTTAGTTTCTCCCAATGCCTGAAGGTCCCCCCTTAGTCCATTAATTAGAGGGGTTGGCCGTCCAAACATAAGTTCGTACGGACTTAGCTTCAATTGGGGGGTTGGTCTGCACCTAATGTGCAAAAGGACTATCGGCAGCAAGTCCAACCAGCTCAATAACGTCTCTTGGCACAGTTTGGACATCAAAGTCTTTAGGGTACGGTTCATTCTTTCAACTTTTCCCGAACTTTGGGGCCTGTAGGCGGTATGTAGCTTCCAGGTGATGCCCAGTAGCCGGGCAAGTTGTTGCAAACAGTTCTGGATACTTTTGGGAAATAGTATCGCCATGCGAAAAATAACAAATCTTGTCTGTCTTGTGAATCTCTTACTGCTGGTATGAAAAAGTTCATTGCACTTTTCTTCATTCTTGGCAGTCTGTTCTTGATAAGGATCTCCTTGAGGAAGAACCTCACCAGTGGGACTTGATATTCTTCTGCTCCCAATTCTCCCAGACTGTGCAGTATTCGTGTGATCCGTAGATTATTGTGAGGATTGATTGTCAAATTTTCAAAACGTGACGCGAAATTTTCTGCTCATTCAACTTCGGTTATTTCTTTGTCTTCCTCCTCCCCCACTATTTTTACGCCGAAGAATTTCAGCATCATGTTGTAGGCTCTGCGCAGTCTTTGCTGAACTTCTGAGGTGTTAACCATTAGGCGTGTCTCCTGCGGATTTAGGGAAGTAGAGTAGAAATTTCGGCCTTGTGTCCGAGTTGGGAAAAGCCATTGAATGTAATCATAATTGAGTTCTAATAGTTCATAATCATCTTGCCATTTGTGCAATATTATTGCAATGAACTTGCCGTGGGGTTCAAACTTTCTCAAATTCATGTAGAACTCGTAATTTGGCATAGAGGATTGCGGTTCTTGCTTGCAGATCAATACTTTAGCTTGGTCTTCTGCTGGCGGTGGTGGTTTTGCAGCTGCTTTTGCGGCTTGGTCTGCGCGTCTGTTACCTTTTGGAATTTCATCACGGCCTTTTTGGTGGCCACGACAGTGCATGATGCTGACAGCACTTGGTTTCCACACTGCTTCCAGGAGGGCCGCGATTTCAGCCGCATATTTAATTTGTTGTTCTGAAGACGTGAGTAGGCCTCTTTCTTTATAGAGTGCACCATGTGCATGGACTGTCATGAAAGCGTACTTGGAATCTGTATAGATATTTACTCTTTTGCCTTCAGAAATTTCAAGGGCTCTGGTTAAAGCTGTTATTTCAGCCAATTGTGCAGATGTATGGCCTGGCAGTGGCTTTGCTTCGATGACTTCTTCTGTTGAGACTACTGCATAGCCGGAGACTTTCTTCCCATCATCCATATAGCTGCTACCATCAGTGAATAGCTGTAGGTCGTATTTGTCTAGGGGTACGTCTTGCAAATCTGGCCTGCTACTGAACACTTCTTCCATAACTTGGAGGCATTCATGATCTGGATCCTCTTCACAGTCAGGCAGTAAAGTAGCAGGGTTTAAGGTAGTGATGAGGTCCAAATGAACCCGTGGATTTTCACACATCATGGCTTGGTACTTCGTCATCCGGCTGTTGCTGAACCAGTAACCTCCTTTGACATTCAGCAGAGCCTTGACAGCGTGGGGCACCTTGACATGAAGAACCTGTCCAAGGGTCAGCTTGTCTGCTTCTGCTATCAGCATTGCAGTGGCAGCCACTGCTTTCAGGCATGGGGGTAGGCCGCAGGCCACAGGGTCGAGTTGCTTGGAGAGGTAGGCCACAGGCCTCAGTCATGAGCCAAAAGTCTGAACCAATACTCCTGTTGCTGTTTGCTCTTGTTTCCAATGACAGGGATCTTGTCCCCCCCCCTTCGTGGCCTGATGAAGCGGCTTGGCAATATCTGCGAAGTTGGGGATCCACAGGCGGCAGAAGCCTGCAGCTCCCAGGAACTCACGGACTTGCCTCCTGGTCTTTGGTTGTGGTATGCGGCACACTGCTTCTTTTCTTTCTGCCCCCAGTGCACGTTTGGTACCTGTTAACTGGAAGTCCAGATATTTTACACTGCGTTTACATATTTGTGCTTTCTTTTTAGAAACTCTGTAACCTGCTTGGCTTAGCAGATGTAGCAAAGCTTTTGTGGCGGATAAACAGTCTTTTTCTGTGGGGGAAGCCAGTAATAAATCATCAACATATTGTAGTAACACTACTTTGTCTGGCTGAGCGTTGAAGGCGAGGAGATCTTGGCTAAGCACGCACCTGAAAATCGTGGGCGAATTTTTTTTTGAAACTTTGAGGGAGGCGCGTCCACGTCATTTGATAGCGCGCCCCCGTGGTAGACTTTTCCCACTGAAATGCAAAAAGGGGCTGGCTTGCTGGAGCCAGACGGATACAAAAGAAAGCGTCTTTTAAATCAAGCACTGTGTAATATTGTGTATCTCCGGGAATTAACGCCAGTAAATTGTATAGATTAGGAACCACAGGGTGTAGTGTTACTGTGGCCTCGTTGACAGCTCATAAATCTTGGACAGGGCGATACTCTTGTGTCCTCTCTTTCAAGACTGGCAATAGGGGTGTGTTCCATGGTGACACGCAGAATTTTAATATGCCGTGATCTTTAAATCTCTGTAAATATATCTGTATATTCTGCTTGGCTTTCTGTGGGATATAATATTGTCTTAGAGCCACCGGTGTTGCACCGGGCTGTGATTCAACTCATCTGGGCGGGTTTTCCTCCGCCCCCACCTCAGGAATTCCAAGGAGTAGTGCGTGCGGATCCGGCGTGGCAGACAGAGTAGGTGCCGTGCGCCATTCTTCCTCCTTTGACATAACTACTGCGATTTTCACAGATTGTGGATTGTGCGGACTGGCTGGATTATGCTGCCGAGCAGAGCCGCCACTCTCCGGCAGGTCTAGTTGAGCGTGACCCCCGGGAAAAAACATAATTTGGGCTTGCAATTTGCAAAAGATATCCCGCCCCAGGAGCCGGATGGGACATTCGGGCATATACATATACACATTGTATAAACAATATTTTCAGAGATCTTTTCCCGTAGCCCAAAACAGACTCTTAATACCACATCTGAAAAAAATAAATTATTCCATTGTCATAAGACCACTCCTAACATCTCATAACAATAAAATAACCATTCCATCAAAAATTAAACAAAACATACCTTTTAGAAACAGTAAAAAAAAACTACTTTAATTATTTCTCGAATTTTTTTCTTTTATTATTAATTTTCGAACCGTTTCATATATTTCAATTTAATTTCATAATAAATTTTATATTTTGATAGACAATATTGTATATTATTACATACTTATTATTGTTTGTGTGTAACAATATAAAAACCAGGACTTCCTTTTTTTTTTTTTTTTATTTAATTCTAGCTCTGAACAAAACGAAAACTTTTGGAATAATATCAACACAAAATATAAACATATATCTTGCACTCAACAGACTTCAAACAAATATTCCATTGTAACTGTCATGCCCCGCTCCGCGGCCTTCCCCCGACCCACACCGCCATGCTGGGAGAGGTTCCCTACTCACCCGAGGTCCCTCGTGGCGCGTTGCTCCGAGTTCCGGGTCCGCAGGATGGAGAGGAAGAGCCAGGAGACGCCCCACGCCGCCGGCTGGATCCAAGCCCTGTAAAGGAATGCGCGCACGCGCGAGAACAGAACCCCCTATGTAGTGTAAAATCAGGTACTCTGGCGCCCTCGGCTGGCCGATTAAGGGTACTGCGGGACACCTGCTCTGGAGATCCTCGAATGCCTCCCATTGACCTATCAAAGATCCAGGTACCTCAACTCCACCTACGAGAACCAGGTGAGAGATATTTTCATGATCCCATGAACCCTATTTAAATCCGCCTTCCTTCCCAGCACATTATCCAGGTTCTACTGTGCCTTCCGCCTCAGTTTTCCTAGAGTTCCTCATTCCTTGATCACGTATCTTCTGACCCTTTGACCCGGATTGTGCCAACGACTACGCCACCTTCTTCAACCCTTCGACCCGGATTGTGCCACCGACTACGCTACCTTCTTTAACCCTTCGACCCGGATTGTACCAACGACTACGCCACCTTCTTCAACCCCTCGACCCGGATTGTGCCAACGACTACGCCACCTTCTTCAACCCCTCGACCCGGATTGTGCCAACGACTACGCCACCTTCTTCAACCCTTCGACCCGGATTGTGCCACCGACTACGCTGTCTTCTTTAACCCTTCGACCCGGATTGTGCCACCGACTACGCTACCTTCTTTAACCCTTCGACCCGGATTGTGCCATCGTCTACGCCACCTTCTTCAACCCTTCGACCCGGATTGTGCCACCTACTACGCCGCCTTCTACACTCTTCGACCCGGATTGTACCATCAACCACGCCATCATCCTCGTTATTGTCCGTTGTTCTTCCTGGGACTTTGTTTAACGAATTCCTCTCCAACCTTATTGACTGTATTATTTTCTGGACTTTAACTACTATTTTTGGTTCACTAAAGATTACTTTACTCTCCATCGCCTCCTGATTTCCTTATCCATAGCTTGCCATTGGGTTCCATACACACACTTCGCAGGGGATCCAAACCCTGCATTACAGTAACACACATTAAAATTAGCTAAATATAGTAATTCTTTTTTTTTTTTTTCCTATTCCTCTTTACTTTGAATTCGCTGCACAGATACACAAAGGGTTATTCTTTCCAGCTATCAGAGAGCAAAGAAAAACAAAGTGACTCCCTCCCCCTTCGCCCTTTCAAACAGTCTGTCAGAAAGGAGGGGGCCTATACACCAGGGAAGAGAGGAGAGAGGAAAAAAAAAAACCAAGTACGAAGCCCAATCTCACAACCTCTCAGTCATTCCTACTTTAGTTTAATAGATCAATTATAAACACAATCGGACAAAATCAGTCCGAATCACACACACAAGCCATACAGCACCGCAATCATCTCACTCCGTAAAATATTAATTAATTTATATATGCTCCCATCGGGCATCTCAATCTTTTCTGGTGGAGCCTCTCTATCTCCTCCATTCGCGGCGCCCTGCTCTTCTTCCTCAGTCACACAGGACGGAGCAGAGGGAGCTGACCGAGACACAGCAGCTGCCCGCTCCCCCTCTCCGTCCGCGCAACCGCGGCACTCAAAACTTTCCTAGCTGCCCCATAACATGATGGATAGGACGGGGGTAAAACATCACTCTCTTCCGGTTGTTCTACTAACACCTCTCTCTCTCTCTCTCCATTATTTTGGGGGTCCTGCTTCTTATTTCTCCCCGCTATCATTATAAAATGACTCTTGTTTTTAATACAATATCTCCATATATCTATATACGGGTATTGTTCAGGATGTCCGTACTGCTCTGTGACTTGGGAATGTACCTTCTGTACCAACTCCGGGTCCATTGACCCCTGCTCTGGCCATCCTGGGACTAACAACGGCCACACAACTGTACACATTACTTTTAACTTCTCTTTTTTTTTTTTAATTCTACACCATAGTCATGAGTTTTATATAATGCTTCGAAATTCCGCACCATATATTCTAGGGGCGTCTCACCCTCCTTCACCTTCTTGGGCTTAGATGACCCGTTACCCAGTATTATTCTTGAAAACAGTACTCTTTGCAATACAGATATATTATTTCAACAACAGTTAAAATCTACAGTTTGATACTTCAGTCACCAATTCATCCGTGTCTGCAGGTGCTTCCCCCTTCAGTAGCCGTCTGCAGTCGCCTGAGCCGGAAACGTACGTTCGGGGTCAAAACTCGTATTTGCTTCCTCGCGGAGCGAGTAGGCGCACGTTCACTCACAGCACTCGAGTCAATTCATTCACAACACATACCGTATCAGATGCTTTCATCACATAACAGAACATAGACACTTCAACTCTTTCTACTAGCCGAGGGGTCATTCCCTCCTCTGTGGCTCCTTATACCCCGTAATTTGAACTCTAACTCTTAACTGCTTGTGACTATGTGCACCCCGTTCTATATCTCTACTGCCGTCTGCAATTCCAATTTGCCTTATGGGTAATCTCACCCACCCGGCACCACTATCTCTGCAGCTACCGCTGGCTCCATTATGAGCCCTTTTCACTACACGACGTACACACTAGGCACTGACTCAGGCTCTCAGCCCAGTCACAGAAAATCCCTCCTCCTTTCCCTTTTACCCACGTGGTGAAGCTCTGTTTACAAACACTGACTACTGACTTATGCAACTCCACGTGGCTACCTTTTCCCTCTCTTACAGAACTACCCTTTGATTGGCATTCAATTCCCCCGAATCCAGACACCCGCTAGCCACTCTGGCACCTTAGCAATGTCAGTGCTATCAGCGGCGGGCTAGATATGCCAATAGGATGGTGGCCATCGCATCCTCTTATCCGTCTATCTCAGTCGGACGTTTCCCTTAGATACCGGTATCTCCTTTAGACATACAAAACATAGAAGACACGTTACCTATCGCCGGCGCTGCTTGCTGTTTCCTCAGACTCGGTGTCCCAGTTCCCTGGTCGGGGGTCCGTTTGGGACGAGACGAGGTCCACTGAACAGGAAATCCTGCTTGGCGCCTGCAGATGTCAGCTCACCTTCAACGGACGCCCAACCATCGGGATTCTCACACCCGCTGCAGTCAAGCACTGCACTGTGTTCACAGCAGCCCGTTACTGTGTGCCCGGAAAGGGCCCGTATCCCGGCTCACGATGCCCCCAAAAATGTAGGCGGACAAAAACAGATTCACTTTCAAGACGGCGCCGGACCGGGCACAAGTAAGGATTGTCAGAACACGAGTCTCTTCAGGAAAGGCAAACTTTATTGTGTCGTCACACAAGTGCCCACACAGCATTGAATCGCAAAGAGTGAGCCCCCCCTTTCACCCGTGCAAGGGATCTTATACCCAAAAATACGTAATTAGGTACATCCCAGTTAGCCCACCTCCCAATGACACTTTATTCCACCCCACGTGGGTTAATACCTCCCTTTGGCTAATACAAAGACATTTCATTAATTAGCTGTAAATTGGCAAACTTTGTGTTAGTTTCAGTAAATCAAAATTAATTGCTCTTACTGTTCCGGGCTGCGCCCTCCTCCCTTGCGCCTACAATCACTTGTTACAGATGGCACCTGGCCTGATCTCTACTCCTTTGTCTTTCTGCGGGCCCCAACGACCTTGGAGGATCTACTTCGCTTTTCTCCTCCGTGCCAGGAACAGCAGAGATCTTTCATAAAGCTTTAATTGCTTTTCTGCTAATCTAAACGCATTCCTAAATTTCTACGTATACCTCATTCTAGTTTCAGCTACAAACCTGTCTAGTTATATACAAGTGAACCAATATTCTGAACAAGATGGCCGCCTGTGTACAATGGCGGCCGTCTTCCAGCCTATTTCCACTTCAATAGGATACAGTGTGGTGTCGTGTTTTGATGATGTCAATGTGGTGCGCCGGTCGCCTGGTTTTCCAAGATGGCTGTACGCGCGCGCATGCGCATTGCTGGTGGTTCTTTACTGTGAGCGGCTGAAACGTCACCAGAAGTGCGCCGGTCCCCACATATGAGAGGTTCCCAGATGTGCCAGAACAGCGGATCATCATGGGAATATAGTTCCAAAACATCTGGAGGGCCAGGTTGCTAACGCATGAGAGTGTATACCTTTCAACCTTATTCAATTAACCATTAGGTGTTGTTTATTGCCCAGAAATGGCAAACAGACCGAAAATTTGTTCCAAATTGGAAATATAACAGATATAGAGATATTTTATTTTTAGTTCAGTTGCTTGGCCTGATATTTGCCACCCCTCCCTTACCATTTGTCCACCTTTCACTCCCTCTCTATATGGTTTCCTTGTTCTTGCCCACAACAAAAATGGCCGCCGCCTGTTGATGAATTTTAAAGATGAAGTGCAAACTGTCAGGTGGTAGTGACGTAATTTTCGAGGATGGCTTCTGTATCGGGCGGCTGATGGTTGCCTGTAAGAGAGCTGGAGGTCGGTGGGGAGTGCGCCGGTGTCATGAAGGTAATAGGAAAGCTTCCTCCGTATGACCGGGGCGGGCAGCATTAACCCTTTATGTCCGGGGCCCTATTGAATCGGATGGATGTTGTGTTGCCTCACGTGTGTTTATAATCGTTTGAAGTGACGTGTTGTTTCTTAGGCCCCAGCTTCATGTGTGCATATTACCGATCTTCTGTACACACAGCCCCTGCGGGTGTTCTGGCCGCCGGGTGAGGACAAGTTAGGCTCCTCCCCCGAGTATCTCTGTCTCATTGGTGCTTAACGCGAAAATAAGCAGCTGCAGACCAGAATACAAACAATGTTTACTATGGATCAGGATGACACCATGCCGGGTGAATTCTGGCCTGGATACCTTTTACATATGGAGAGGCTGTGGCTGAATACCATGCCAAGTCACAAGGGTCATTACAGAGCCACGCCCGACCAAGGGAAGGCCCCCACAGAGCCAAGCCCAACTAGGGAAAGGACCTACTAAGAGAGGTGACGGGTTCCACAGACCAGGGCCCTCCCCCGCAGAGGCGCGGCAGGCTAGGCAAAGGGCCCTCCGCCGCAGAGGCAGGCTAGGCAAAGGGCCCTCCGCCGCAGAGGCAGGCTAGGCAAAGGGCCCTCCGCCGCAGAGGCAAGCTAGGCAAAGGGCCCTCCGCCGCAGAGGCAAGCTAGGCAAAGGGCCCTCCGCCGCAGAGGCAGGCTAGGCAAAGGGCCCTCCGCCGCAGAGGCAGGTTAGGCAAAGGGCCCTCCGCCGCAGAGGCAAGCTAGGCAAAGGGCCCTCCGCCGCAGAGGCAAGCTAGGCAAAGGGCCCTCCGCCGCAGAGGCAAGCTAGGCAAAGGGCCCTCCGCCGCAGAGGCAAGCTAGGCAAAGGGCCCTCCGCCGCAGAGGCAAGCTAGGCAAAGGGCCCTCCGCCGCAGAGGCAAGCTAGGCAAAGGGCCCTCCGCCGCAGAGGCAAGCTAGGCAAAGGGCCCTCCGCCGCAGAGGCAAGCTAGGCAAAGGGCCCTCCGCCGCAGAGGCAAGCTAGGCAAAGGGCCCTCCGCCGCAGAGGCAGGCTAGGCAAAGGGCCCTCCGCCGCAGAGGCAGGTTAGGCAAAGGGCCCTCCGCCGCAGAGGCAGGTTAGGCAAAGGGCCCTCCGCCGCAGAGGCAGGTTAGGCAAAGGGCCCTCCGCCGCAGAGGCAGGTTAGGCAAAGGGCCCTCCGCCGCAGAGGCAGGTTAGGCAAAGGGCCCTCCGCCGCAGAGGCAAGCTAGGCAAAGGGCCCTCCGCCGCAGAGGCAAGCTAGGCAAAGGGCCTCCGCCGCAGAGGCAAGCTAGGCAAAGGGCCCTCCGCCGCAGAGGCAAGCTAGGCAAAGGGCCCTCCGCCGCAGAGGCAAGCTAGGCAAAGGGCCCTCCGCCGCAGAGGCAAGCTAGGCAAAGGGCCCTCCGCCGCAGAGGCAAGCTAGGCAAAGGGCCCTCCGCCGCAGAGGCAAGCTAGGCAAAGGGCCCTCCGCCGCAGAGGCAAGCTAGGCAAAGGGCCCTCCGCCGCAGAGGCAAGCTAGGCAAAGGGCCCTCCGCCGCAGAGGCAAGCTAGGCAAAGGGCCCTCCGCCGCAGAGGCAAGCTAGGCAAAGGGCCCTCCGCCGCAGAGGCAAGCTAGGCAAAGGGCCCTCCGCCGCAGAGGCAAGCTAGGCAAAGGGCCCTCCGCCGCAGAGGCAAGCTAGGCAAAGGGCCCTCCGCCGCAGAGGCAAGCTAGGCAAAGGGCCCTCCGCCGCAGAGGCAAGCTAGGCAAAGGGCCCTCCGCCGCAGAGGCAAGCTAGGCAAAGGCCCTCCGCCGCAGAGGCAAGCTAGGCAAAGGGCCCTCCGCCGCAGAGGCAAGCTAGGCAAAGGGCCCTCCGCCGCAGAGGCAAGCTAGGCAAAGGGCCCTCCGCCGCAGAGGCAAGCTAGGCAAAGGGCCCTCCGCCGCAGAGGCAAGCTAGGCAAAGGGCCCTCCGCCGCAGAGGCAGGCTAGGCAAAGGGCCCTCCGCCGCAGAGGCAGGCTAGGCAAAGGGCCCTCCGCCGCAGAGGCAGGCTAGGCAAAGGGCCCTCCGCCGCAGAGGCAGGCTAGGCAAAGGGCCCTCCGCCGCAGAGGCAGGCTAGGCAAAGGGCCCTCCGCCGCAGAGGCAGGCTAGGCAAAGGGCCCTCCGCCGCAGAGGCAGGTTAGGCAAAGGGCCCTCCGCCGCAGAGGCAGGTTAGGCAAAGGGCCCTCCGCCGCAGAGGCAGGCTAGGCAAAGGGCCCTCCGCCGCAGAGGCAGGCTAGGCAAAGGGCCCTCCGCCGCAGAGGCAGGCTAGGCAAAGGGCCCTCCGCCGCAGAGGCAGGCTAGGCAAAGGGCCCTCCGCCGCAGAGGCAGGCTAGGCAAAGGGCCCTCCGCCGCAGAGGCAAGCTAGGCAAAGGGCCCTCCGCCGCAGAGGCAAGCTAGGCAAAGGGCCCTCCGCCGCAGAGGCAAGCTAGGCAAAGGGCCCTCCGCCGCAGAGGCAAGCTAGGCAAAGGGCCCTCCGCCGCAGAGGCAAGCTAGGCAAAGGGCCCTCCGCCGCAGAGGCAAGCTAGGCAAAGGGCCCTCCGCCGCAGAGGCAAGCTAGGCAAAGGGCCCTCCGCCGCAGAGGCAAGCTAGGCAAAGGGCCCTCCGCCGCAGAGGCAAGCTAGGCAAAGGGCCCTCCGCCGCAGAGGCAAGCTAGGCAAAGGGCCCTCCGCCGCAGAGGCAAGCTAGGCAAAGGGCCCTCCGCCGCAGAGGCAAGCTAGGCAAAGGGCCCTCCGCCGCAGAGGCAAGCTAGGCAAAGGCCCTCCGCCGCAGAGGCAAGCTAGGCAAAGGGCCCTCCGCCGCAGAGGCAAGCTAGGCAAAGGGCCCTCCGCCGCAGAGGCAAGCTAGGCAAAGGGCCCTCCGCCGCAGAGACAATGCAGGCTACACTCCGGTATCAGAATTCTGTCACCCCGGGCAGCACAGCTCCGTTAGGTTTTGTAAGGCAGGAACTACTTCATATGTGGACAAATCTTTTAATGTTTTATTAAGGAAACCATGGAAGCTGAACTGAAGATTCAATTGTCTGATTCCCTCTGTCAACGCCTGAATACCCTCCATTCCCAGTGCAAGTCCCCTGTCACCCCCCCGTCCCCAATGTCCATGCCTGATTACTTCCTTTCCCAATGCCTTTTTTCCCAGTTCCTTTTCCCAATGCAAAGTGTCGCTCATTATGCTGGATGAATTCTGCAGAAACTGTAATCATATATCCTCTTTTTTGCTTCCGTTTCCAGTTGATTTTACACCCCCCCCCCCCAGCACCCCATTTACTGGACTTTTTTTGCAGTCGGGTCCATACTTGTAACGATGAAGTGGTTAGTACAAGCACACACATTTTTTCATGATTTTTTTTTTGTCTTTTTTTTAATGGAGTTTCTTTTCTATTCTGTAGCAAACCTTTTTATTGTTATACATAGGACCTTCGATACGATTTCCAGGCATTTTAAAGGTTGCAGTCTTTTTATTTGTTCGTTTTTATTACCCCGTTCTTCAGATGCATTTGGTGGTTTTTCAGTTCATTTGGTGTTTTTAAGACTGTGGCTGCATTCGCTGCATCGATTCGCCGCACTTCGGGAAACCCTGCAGTGAATGCTGAATTCACCACAGGGTCGGCGAATTAAGGGTGGAGGCAGCGTCACAGATGCGGCCACGTGATCGCATCACAGCAGCGTGACCGCACCTTCAGACGGCTGAGTATCGCTGCCGCCAGAGGGGAACGTTCATGCACGCGGCCAGCTTCCCCAGCGTATAGGTGAGCGCTAGGGCATATCCATATTGTCTTCACCTCCCAGTGGTGTCCCTTCAGAGACTTTAGTCAGTCCTTTGGCCTAGGTCTGAATCTCTTGTTGCAGTATGCCAATCACCTGATGTTGCATCCCTGTTGACCTTTTTTGAGTAATTAAAAGTTGCTGTAAGTTGCTTGCAATAATACTTTCACCCTGTCCTACATTTTGCTGTTTCTTGTATTTCTCTGAACCCATATTATCCGCCTTCAGTGCATTCTCCACCATTGTGTGACAAATGTACTCCAGACGCTGTTTGTCTGCATTCTGTCTAGGAACGTAATGGCTCGCTATGTTGAGGAGAAAGTTGCTTACAGACCAGTCCAGTTGAATAGGCCTCCAGCCTGTTTATCTCAACAGTCTTGTAGGAGCAAATTTTTTTGAGAAAGTATTTTTACCATGAAGGATACATTGAGATTTCTCTCGTTTTCAAGTATGTCCTGGGTGGCGAGTATGTACCGTTAGGTGTCTTGCCCAAGGGCACTTAGTGGAGAGGTTGCTCGCTGGGATCGAACCCATGTCTCCATAGGCTCTCTCCATGCAGAGCAGTGACATTACCTCTACTCCACCCAGCCGGTACAAATTACACTAGAAGGTTCCAGCTTGGCTTTTATCTTCTTCCAAATAACTCCATGGTGCTCCAGCAGCAGTTAAAGCCTTTCAATGTACCTCCTAGGTGAGCTAATTGCTCTTATTAGACTACAAAGTAAAATACTCCTTGAAAACCTGAGGTGCGTTCAGTTCCTCAGCAGCTGCTGAATTGTTCCATTGCAGCAGATCAGTTTGCTGCAGCCATCTCACTGAACGCTTTGGCTGTGAATATGGAAGCGAAAGGGCAGAGGATTGCTTGTTGAAAGGTGCTGTTTCTGCAAAATCCACTTTTGTCCATTTTATTACCCCTTTAGTGTTAATGTTTACCACGTTCCAATAAATATTTGGTGTTTTGCTCCACCAAACCTTCAAACTGAACATTTCCTTTTTGTATTATTTGCTGCGTGGAGGCGGCCATCTTTCCTACGTCACACTCAGCTACTCGCAGCATCTCTCCACCTCGCTGCAAGTGCCAAGTTAGCAGTGCTGAGCGCTGAGCTGCAGAACGGCGTTCAGTGGCAAGTTGCTAACTTAGCACTTGCAGCGGCTGAGCAACTGAACGCAGCTCTGGACTTGACTCTTGAGTAGGCTCTTTGCCAGTGGGGTGGAGAATCTGCCCACCTTGCTCTTCCGAATACTCCATCTCATGGACCAAAATATACACAAAGGAAAGGAAAAAACATTATTTTCCAAAAAATCCCATTGCAATATTTACTCAAAATGATGCTATATGTATTAAACATGACTAAGAGTTAAAGGAAAACCATTCAAAGTCATGTGTAAACTTCCCAGAGCCATTAATGTCTATGATTGGCAAGTTTATAACGGCTCTGGTTAAGTTTACTCGTGACCTGGAATCTAGACCGGTGGTGGAAGATTTCCTTACCAATCCTCAGTGCAGGAATTGCTTGGATGTTGTTGCAAAGGAATTGGGGAAATTGCGTGCGTTTTGTGATAACAGAAGAGGTGTGTTAACTCTCTATTGTCTGCTTTTTGTAGCTGCTGCACGTTTTTCTATTTTATTTTATTTTTTTCAGGCGGGGGCCAGCTCCATGTGGGCATCTTGCTGCGGCTTGCTGAATGAAGTCATGGGTACTGGAGCCGTACGAGGACAGCAGGCGGCCTTTCGAGGAGGAACAGGGCCTTTTAGATTTGCACAGAACAGTGATTTTCCATCATTTCCTTCATCATCATCTTCCTCAAACATTGTGTGTAAAGCTTGTGGACTAGCATTCTCCGTATTCAGGAAGAAGGTGAGGGAATAAGTGGGGGGGGGGGGGGCGACATTGAACCAAGGAAAGACCTGCACATGCAAGGTGCAATCCCACTCACCATACAGGTGCTCCCTCTTACACCACACAAAAACCTACCGTATATATATTATACAGTGTTTCAGCGCAAAATCTTAATATTTCTTTACACCGTGAGTAGAATTACTCAAAATTACAAAATTATGATACATACATTTTAGATATTTGAAGCATTTGCCCAAATCTCTCATCCTTTACAAGGAAAAAACACATAAAAAATTTTCATAGCGTAACGTGGAATAAACCTCCATAAAAGAGAATGAGTTTGGGCAAAAGACCAGACCTGCACGTGGGAGGGAGTTTGTGGGATGGGACCGACAGAGGGAGAATGGTATCTCCAGACTAAAGAGGGGTGACAGGCAGGTTGAGCTGGAGGCATAGGAAGGAGCAGAATATGAGGTTATAATGTTTAACTCCGTCTGACTCTTAATCAGTGTGTGCTGTACACAAATCGACAGCCGATTTAATCGATAATGAAAATAGTTGTCAACTATTTTCAATATCAGTTGTTTCAGCCCTAATTTTAGTAGCGTTACAGCTTTTGCTTGTATTTTTATTATACCGCGCTGCAGAATATGGTGGCACTTTGTAGTTTTATTAGGGTTACAGCTTGTGCTTATATTTCCATTGTACAGCGCTACAGAATATTTGTCATGGTGTTTTAACATGCCAATATTTTCTGCAGCACTGTACATTAAAAATACAAGCAGAATCTTAATTTCACCATCCCCTCTTCTCTAATATGTTGCACTCTCCTACATCACCCTCTTACCTGGGGACACGGTTTTGCGCAATTACGTTTTTTATTTTTTCCCTGGGCTGTAGAACGGCCAGCGACAGGCACGCACTTTTAAATATCCCACTCGATCAGCAGATGGTGTTGCAGTGCCGGGCTGGCAGTCTGAGTTTTCATTTGTAACAGTTTTGAGCCAATAAGCAGCCAGGGGCACCGGTTAGCAGCTCCCTATGGTGAAGTGCGGAGGATCTGAGGTCTGTGTTAACACTGGGCTGCAGTTTAACGATGCTGATCGCTGCAATGATCATCTGCTCGCCCGTAGAGTTTGTTAATATGTACTTGCCTGGTGCCAGGATCAAGTTGTCTGGGGCGTCAGGCTATACAAATGGTCCATCCCTGCTGATTTTCCCGTAGCATCCCCATGTTAGCGTGGTATTTTGGGGCAGGCGCTACCGTAGCATCTCACCCTAGAATGCTGCACTAGCTGCTGGGATACTCACTTGCAGTGGCGCAGAAGAGCTACAGCATCACCTCCTGGAGTCCATTGGACGCCATGGAGGGTTGTGTTCTGGGTGCAAGCCCTGCGTGAGATTGGGAACTATTTGTTCTCACTCTGCTCCTGGCAACAAAAAGTGGCGGATCGGGCCACCATTCTCACCGATTGAGAGGGGAGTATGAGATTTATTGGAGGGGGGGAGGTTTAGGTTGTGCTAAATGATTTTGCATTTAGAGAATCATTTAGCACCAACTTTTACGACTTGCTAAAATTTTGCATTCCGCGTCCCTGCGGTAATTAGTGCTAGCACTTTGTAATACCTTACTTATCGAAATGCTAATTACGGATTGTGCTCCCCATGTTAAGTATAGGATGCGCAAAGTACAGTACGGTCGCGCAAACTAGCGCATTGTTTTTTTGCGCTAAATGGAGGTGACGTCAGGAATGTAATAGGAAGGGGCATGCGTTTAAACACACTTATACTAGTGATAATGCTTACACATCCAAACGGTAATGTTAGCGTTAATTAGGGAATAGTGCCCTTTGTGTGTAACTCTTTGTGTTGTTTGCTGTATTTTTGTATTTTAGCATATATGCAGCGACTGCAAGAAGGATTTCTGCTCCGTGTGTTCCACGCTGCAGGAGAATCATAGGCGCTGCTGCACCTGCCATTTACTACAAGAAACTGCATTTCAAAGGGCTCGGCTGATGAAGTTGAAAGTTAAGGATCTGCGGCAGTATCTGACTCTTAGAAACATCCCCACTGACAGCTGCCGAGAGAAGGAAGATTTGGTGGAGCTGGTGCTGTGCCATCATGCTTCATCGGTTCCTGATGAAGAGACAGATATTGGCGCGGGGATCCCTACAAGAGCGCAGTCTTCTAGTTTCTTCTCGCATCCTTTTTTTTCTGCACCTTTCGTGCCTTCATCAGTGTCCTCCTCTCAGGGAGATATACCAGAAAATCTAGTAGGAAGTGCAACTTCATCCCAGGTACTATATTACTCACGAGCTTGCGTGTTTGATCTGTCTGCCTGAGTTTTGTGTAGGCACAGCTCGGGATTCAATGGCATTGACCAAGGGGGCATTCCAGAACGGTTTAATTTCAAAGTTTTCTGATATGTGATTAGGGTATTTACATGTAAATGTTCAGTAATGGCACTAAAATCATTTAGAAACACTGCATTGTAAGGGTTACCTGATTTCTTGCAGAACAGTAAGCCAGGTGTGTGTGTGTGTGTGTGTGTGTGTGTGTGTCCGTGTGTCCTGAAAGACAGAATGCATTCCAGGGTATGTGTAATACGTCATCTAGTGTGGCATTGATTTAAAGGGTTCTGTGTGAAAGCAGACCCAGGATGCAAAAAAATGGGAAGTTGCAGACCTCATTTGCATTTCTTACCCACAGTTCTGTGCTGCATATGGGGAATGTAGCACGTGAGCTCTGTGATACAGTTTTTTGAATTGCCGTGATGTGTAAATGGCCTCTGCAATAATAAAGTGTGTGTGTGTGTGTGTGTGTGTGTGTGTGTGTGTGTGTGTGTGTGTGTTTTTATTTCAGAATAATAAAGGAATCCTTGTTTTGGCCCTCAGGGTCGTAACAAAATAGTTTTCTAGATAAAGACTCAGACAGCCAAACCGTTGATCTTTTTTAATATGTGCAAATAAAGTTAATAGTGTGTTTTTATATGAAGACCCTGGAGTGCATCCTCTTTGGATCACATTAATGCTGACATTTGAGGATTTCGGCAGCTGGGCATTAATACTAGGTCTGACTATGTGGTTGTGAGTTCTTTTGCTTCCCCTCCAGGTGCGAGAAAATATATACAATTTAAAAAGAAAAAGAAAAAAAAATTATCTCCTTTTTTTTTTTTCTTTCTATAGAAGTAGTTTGGTTCCTCCCTGATGACTCTTTACTTCAGTTATGGGTTCTATCTTAACTCTTAAATCTACTCTATAGGGAACAAGTGAAACAGTGTCTGTGGCGTCTGATACAGAGCCTCAAGAACTATCGGTAAGTACAGAATCACTAGTTTTCTCCGACAGACGTGAAGAACTGTACGTTAAACCTTTGAATGCCAAGAACAGTAGTCAATACTCATTAGTTTATTTTAAATGTCTACTTGACTAAACCTATACAGTACCCTTGGTAACTATGAGTGAAGTAGGCTGTAAAAATGTGTCTGGTTAAATTTTTTGCTCATTCGTTTAAAAATATAAGCCAACATTCTCTGCTGTCATGGATATGAAACAAATGCAAACACAACACAGGTTTATAAAATAAATAAATCTTTGTTAATTATGCAAGTGGCGACAGATTCAGGACTAGTATTGCAAAACCAATAAAGGGAAGTAGAGTAGAAAGCGTGATATTGAGAAGGGGGGGGTTATTTTGATTGACTGTTGTAAGGAGGATACTCTGATAGAA
The DNA here is from genome assembly GCA_009667805.1 of Leptobrachium leishanense. Taxonomy (NCBI): domain Eukaryota; kingdom Metazoa; phylum Chordata; class Amphibia; order Anura; family Megophryidae; genus Leptobrachium; species Leptobrachium leishanense. The sequence continues at coordinate 107,217,158 of CM019063.1, forward strand.
TGTTGCATACTGCGATGCATAGTAGATTGCGAGGCTGCACGAAAGCATTGAGTATCGCAATCTATTGGGCTAACTGACCAAAAAGTACAGAGGTGTAAGGGGAAAGGTCTTGTTTATATATTTAGAATTTTTTTTATTTATTTATTTAATTATTATTATTATTATTATTATACCTCCTTTTAATATTTTAAATCTGAAAGCTGGCATTTTTTTGGGTCCATCATTTTTTTTTTCTTTTCCGTAAAAGCGGGCAAGAGCATCCCTGTCTGACTTATCAACCCTGGCGGAAATTGAAGGGCTAACTATCCGACAGCTGAAAGAGATACTTGCCCGAAATTTTGTCAATTACTCGGGCTGCTGCGAGAAATGGGAGCTTGTGGATAAAGTGCGACGCTTGTACAAGGAAACTGAGGAGAACAGGAAGTCCTGTACGTTAAGAAGTGAAAGGACTAATGGTGAGTTTGCATTGAACTTGTGCAGGTGAAGTGATATTTTTTTTTCTCTTCAGGCACTAAAATATAAAATTATAGAATTTAGATAAGTATGACGAGAAGTTAGAATTTTAATAATAAGACTCTGAGGCGAATATTGCTTCTCTTTCTTGCTTTATTAAACATAGCAGCAAGTGGTAACTAGCAAGAACTTTGAAAATATGAAGCATTTATATTGAATAAAAGAGAAAACATAACAGTAGTAATATATATAATCTTCCGACACCCCTTCATTCCTTTTGGACCGGTCCTCCTTCCTGTCAGTACCCATCAAAACCGAGCAACGCCCTTCCTACTTCCTCTTTCTTTGCTGTACGAGGTGATCAATGTAGGAGAGTAGTAAACCCAAAGGGCAATCCACAGGAAACAAGGAAATCCTTCACGAGGCTGAGGAAAAAGACGTGAGAGTGGAAGATATTGGATCCGCAGACCCAGCAAACAACAAACCACGATAGCGGCAGGAGTGGTGGGCAATACTCGCCTCAGAGTCTTATTATTAAAATTCTAACTTATCGTCATACTTGGCTAAATTCTATAATTTTAATACATCGACTCTGGGGCTCCTATTGCTTGTTCAAAGCTAACTCACAACTGCGGATAACCAATGAACAACAGGCTTAAAGTAAAAGGATTGGAAGGTGAACGTTCTGGACCAGTCAGCTGATCGCAATAAGTCCTCCAACCGACAACCTGCCGAAACAGCAGAAGACGCCACAGCGCTGCGAATCGAATGAGCGCCAAACATGGGTATTAATCCCTGACAATCCCAATAGCCAGCGCGCAAGCGTAGTCGTACCCACGGGGTGAAAGGCGATGAAAATTGGAGAAGGTTCAGGACCCCTAAATCGTAGAGGGACATGATTCATACACCTGGAGACACATAACCGGATATAAAGTTGGGCGTGAGGGAAACGCCGGGTAAAAGGCAGACGAAAAGGATGTCCTAGTACGGCGGGAGATGTCAAAGCGAACACCCCCAGACCCGAAAGAATGGGCCCGGAAGTCCAATGCCCTGACAACAGCCACCCTCTTGCATGATATCAAGAACAGAAGGGCCAACAACTTAGCAGAAAGTTGACGCAAAGTTAAATCCTGATGAAAAGGCCATTGTGCCAGGAAATCAAGTTAAAGGATACCGTCCCAAGTAACCGTATATCGCGGTAGCGGAGTACAATCAGACCTGATATCCCTAAGTAAATAGCAAACCAGAGGATGTTTGCCTAAAGGCGTTCCTTGAAAACCTACATGATAAGCGGATAAAGCCAATCTATAAACATTAAGTGTGCGGTAAGCCTACCCTGATCAAGGACTTCCGCAAGGAAGTCCAACACGAACCACAAAGGGGCCTGGTAGGGGTCCTGATCCCTTGACAGACACCAATGATGTCAGGTGAGCCAGGTAACTTGTAACAGGAGTGGAACAGAGGAGACCTTTTCAGAGAAAAGGGGGTCCTTCGGGCGATGGAGGGCCCGATATTGCAGGGATGCTGGCTTCACAGACAGTCTCGGGACTGCCAGAAGGTCACTCACGTGAGGGAAGGTCCCGTAAGGATGGGGAATACGTTTCCAAAAGGGACCGAACGTCGCTTAAGAGATCGACACTTGGGCAGAGGAACTATCAGTGACATCAGAACCCTGTCCACCCTGAATCCCAGGGACTGAGAGGGAGAGCGGACTGATTTTCCTGATGCACTAGGAGAACCCAGAGATTGAAAAGGTCGACCGTCCACTGTACATGGAGACGCAGCTGATTCTCCGATGAGGCCATCAGTAATACGGCGTCCAGATACACCATAAGACGGATACCCTTGGCGCATAGCCATGCCACGATTGGCTTCCGTACCTTGGTAAGTCCCAAGGGGTCAAAGACAGGCCGAAAGGTAGACAGCGAAATCTCCAGCGATCGGGATCCCAAAGGAATTGAAAGAAAGCCTGCAAGTCCTTGGCAATCGGGATGGTCAGGAATGCGTCCTTGAGATCCACCAATGCCAACCAATCGCGGGGTCCCAACCGATCCCTGAGCATATGTGTACCCTCCATCTGGGAGTGCCTATAGATCACTGATCCATTCAACTCTGAGAGCGATGACTGGACGACTGCCGCCGTCCTTCTTGGGCACCAGGAACAGGTTGCTCAGGAAGCCCGCGGACCCCTGTGGAACACGTTCTATGGCCCCTTTCTGGCCTAGTTCCGTAGTACCCCACTCCACCAGTATCCGTCCGTCCCCCAAGAGGGGGAACTGACAGGCGGAGCGGGGAAGAATAGAACTCCAGAACAAACCCTTGAACAGTATTGAGGACCCAATGGTCTGATGTAGTGCGACACCATACAGTGTGAAAATATCAAAAGCAACCCCCACGGTGGTCGTAGACTGGTGTAGAAGGGGTAAAGGTACCTGTATGACGGAAGGGTAAGAATGACCACCTCTGGCGCCCCGGAATCCTCTGCCACGTCACGGTCGTGAACGGGTAGGGAAAAGCGAGGGAGGTGCTGGATTAGCGGTAGTGGAGGGGTTGCCTCCCACGGGGCCGGTGGTGATGGGTTTTGCATGGCCGGTAGCTCGGCCCCAATATCCATCGGCCCGCGGAGAAACCCCAGAGAATACCTTTGTAAGCGAATTGAACACTCGTTCCATAGTATTAAAGGCACCGGAATATTCATTTATGTCTCGCAGGAAACCTTTTCCGAACAAAGCACCGTTAGCTGCAGCACCCAATTCATTATCCGCCACCCCAGCTAGTTGGCGATCCATCTTTAACAGGATGCGTTTACGCCTTTCAGAGTCTAGAGCCGTGTTGGCATTGCCAAGGAAGCTAAGTGACCTTTGGGCCCAGTTAGTAATTTGAATGGGGTCCAGGGGATCACCCGATAATTTAGCCTGCTCTGCTGTATCCAGCAATTTTACCAGGGGTCCCATGGTGTCAAATAGTTTACCTTGGCAAACCCCAAATGCATGGTCTATGCCGTTACTGGGGTCCAGCCCCTAGGGGTGACATTTTAAATCAACGAAACTCTTATCCACTGTGGGAGTTAAGCAAGTTTTACCACTCGTGGTGGGACGGGGACTCTCCGCTTTCATGCGGTTACGAGTAGCTTTGTCCAGGGCTGTACGCACCTGTGCATCGACCCACTTCTCAACGTGGGGTAATGGGGACCATTCAGCGGACCTTGGATGGGAAAGGTCTTCGGGGCAAAAGAGTTGGTTCCCCATAAGATCATAAATAATAACGCCCGGGCGGGCTTTGGAATGCACCCCTAAAGGGGTCTCAGGGAATTCCTCGTCAGAGGCATATACATCAATGACGTCGCTAGTGTCATCCTCCGCGGAGTCAGGGTATGAGTCCTGAAACGGAGCAGGGACAACAGCAGTGTCTGGATTAGATACGGTAGAGACCTTAACTCTCTTGGCGGAAGCTGTAACCGGGTGTGCAGGAGCACGTTTACGGGTTGCAGCAGCAGGGGATGGGTGCACGCGTTCTGGCAATGTTGCAGGGTTGCCAGCCCCTCCAGTCACGTGTCGTGCGTGTTTCAGACTGTTTCCCCGTGGTGGTGGCCAGGGGGGTCTCGGTGGGCCTCACCGCAGTGAGTGTATCGCCCTGATCAGAAACCGCTAGCGGCGGGGGATCATCAATGTGGCGAGTCTCGGCCATCACTTCTGTTTGAGAGCAAGTGAAGTCAGCAGACAGGACTGAGACTGCCTTAAATACTGCAGATCTTTTAGATGCCTGCATGTATGGGTCCAGGGTGGAAGGCTGGGAGGGAGCCATCTGTGCCTTGACAAGAACGGGTGTTTTAGGCTGCTGCTCACCCGAACTGTCTTCCGAGGAATGTTCAGAATCCTCTGGGGAAGCTGGACGCTGTGGGGTTTTGCCTCGTGGCATGGTGCTTGACAGAAACCCCGCATGTGCAGACCTTGCGGACTAAACCTCCGCCCACCCGGCCAGCGAGCACGTGCTTCATCTCGAGTAGGCAGGCAGATGGAGGTACGTCGCGTTCACAGTGAAGGAGAAACAAACGAATGAACGGGACATGTGAACGCCGCATTAAAACGTTTGAGGCATGTTCAGAATCCTCTTGGGAAGCTAGACGCTGCGGAGTTTTGCCTTGTGACATGGCACTGGGATCTATCTGATGGCGCCGGACAGAAACCCCGCGTGTAGACCTTGCGGACTAAGCCCCCGCCCACCCAGCCAGCGAGCACGTGCAGCGTCTCGAGCAGGCAGGCAGACGGAGGTACGCCGCGGTCACAGTACAGTATAAATGAATGAACTAATGGGAAAAATGTGAACGCCGCGGTTAAAGTCGGGCGCCCGCCGAAAAAGCACAAATAAACAGATAAATATATATATTTACACATCCAGTGCCATTAAAATCTATGCAAACGGCAGATAAATTAACTAGGATGCGAATGCCGTGGTAAAGCCGGGCGAGCTCAGAAAAAGGACCAAATGAAATAGAAACATATATATTTAACCCAAAATCAATCCAAGTCTATGCAAACAGCAGATAATAATATCAGAGGCAATTTGTTATACTTAACTAGTCGCCGAGCAGCTAAGAAAGAGGAAGTAGGAAGGGCGTTGCTCGGTTTTGATGGGTACTGTCAGGAAGGAGGACCGGTCCAAAGGAATGAATGTGTGTCAGAAGATATATATATATATATATATATGTTACTACTGTTATGTTTTCTCTTTTATTCAATATAAATGCTTCATATTTTCAAAGTTCTTGCTAGTTGCCACTTTCTGCTATGTTTAATAAAGCAAGAAAGAGAAGCAATAGGAGCCTCAGAGTCGATGTATTAAAATTCAGATATTGTTTCCAATCCGTTTGCTTCTATTTTGTCCACCGTCAGCTGTTGTGTGTTTCGCGTCCTTATGTAACTCTTAACTTGTCATATGAGCAAATTATACATTATGGACAGTGTCTGTAAAAATAATAATAATGGATACGGTGGATAATTTCTACCCATATTCCTATGGTGTAAATCATCCAGGTTTGCGGTGTTGTAGTTTCCATTCTGGCTAGGAAGTAGCTATTTATTCATTTACCTGGCTTTGTTTTATTTTCAGTGGAGAAACCAGAAAACAAAATTAATTCAGGTAAGGTTGTATAGATGCTGTTCCACATCCCTCATTGCAATCATTCCAGCCTACTTCATCTTACTCTATAGTTATTCCAGTCTTTTCCTCTTCATATTGTGTCCCTTCTGACTCATTCACGGTTAGTTAAAATTTTCTGTATAAATCTCATTCCTCTCTTTTAGTCCTTTTCTAATTCTGAGTGCTCTTTCAGCTCCCTCTCCACTGATTTCAACAATTTGCCGTTCTTTATGACGCATTTAAGCTGCCTCCAACTCCTCGGTTTCATTCCTGTCTGGGTCTTTTAGTGATATACGATTACCGAATTATAATAAGGTTGAAGAGCCTTGCTCCTCTCTAAACCGCATGGGTCCTTGGGTGCCTCTGATGGAAGTGAGCTTTTTTTTTTTTTTTTTTTTTTTTAATTTTGTCTTGTTTTTAGGTTTCTTCCTCTACTCATGTAGTCAGTAACTTTGTTCCTTCAGATGACTTTGGAACTACATCTTCCTCGAAGCGCATTTTAGATTGTCTGAAATGGGAGATATAGTTTCAAAACCTGTAAAGACTTATGCTGCTTTACTCTATTAGCTGATTTCTGTGTTTTTTTTTTTTCTCTACCAGTAACCCCCCCCCCCCCCTTCAGTTCTGTGATTTCATCTGCTTTCTATTTCGGTTACTCCCACCAATGACTCAATGCTATCGACATATAAAGTCGCTAGATTGGCTGCATCCCCTCAGTCATGTGCCATGCTGCAACATACAGGAAACTTGAGCATGTCATGTCCAAGCAGCACAGTGACAGCCCCACACTGGAAACAGGGAATTTAAAGAAACCCTCTAAGTGCAAAAAAAAGGACACGCTACTTTTTCTGCAAGTAAATGCCCAATTATCATAAATTATTGGGACACATTTTTTCCCCCGGCATGTGAGGCTCCTCTTTGGCTCAGGAACTCTTGAACCCAGACGTCCCTGTCACTTTTCTGCGAAGCGTAACGCAATGGGACTCTCAAACTTTACGCACGTAAACTTTACAAACGTACGCAAATTTGGTAGTGCCTGTGCCAAACTATGGATCAGAGCAGTACTAAAAACAGCCGATCCATAGCAGCATCATGAAGACCGATCGCTAAAGGGGTTTGTGTCAAAAATCTTAAGAGTTCTAATGGGAGGAGCAGAATTGGTCAGGAGGGGTTAAGCTTTGACCCCCTCAGTCCTCCCCACTCCCAGAGTATTATATAATTACAAAAAATATAATTTGACATTCTGGCTTCTGCAATCACTGCGCAGCAAATCCTATCACATGAGCTGTACTTCAGATATGTCAAACCTGACCTTTTTATAGGGGTACCTGAGAAGGGTTTGGCACCGCTGCTGTTGAGGATGAACATGGCTTTGGGAGGCATAACAACCACCCCAATCTCTCTGCAAATCTGTCAGCAGCTGCAAGTAGACTGGCTGCGCTCTGTGGTGTAATCCGTGGCTCGGGTAGGACCTCCAATAGCCTTTACCTGCTTCAAGGTTAGAATTAGAGGCCGGGACACTGATGGGTTTGCATAAACCTAGCCCACTAGGGGTATTATTTTATCAGGCTTCCGTCTCCCACGCTCAACAGAAACTACCCTCTCCAAATTCACCAATGACCTCCTAACTGCTAAAAACCACAGCCACTATTCTATTCTCATCCTGCTTGACCTACCAGCTGTTTTTGACACTGTCGACCACCCTCTCCTTCTACAGACTCTCAACTCTCTCGGTCTCTGACACTGCGCTCTCTTGGATTGACTCTTATCTGTCGAACAGGTCCTTCTGTGTCATTTGCTGGTAACTCCACCTCTTCATTGCCTTTATCAGTTGGTGTATCTCAAGGCTCTGTCCTAGGTCCTCTGCTCTTCTCTAACAGCTTTGGCTTTAATTACCACCTCTATGCTGATGATACTCAGATCTACCTCTCTACCCCTGAGCTCTGTCCTCCTGTCCTTTCCAACGTCAGCGACTGTTTATCTCGCATCTCTTCCTGCGTTGCCTCTCACCACCTAAAGGCTATATCAAAGACTGAGCTCCTAATTCCACCCTCTAATGACTCCCCACCTCCTGACTTCTCTATCATGGTCGATGACATCACCATCTCCCCATCAAACAAGGTTCGATGTCTCGGAGTTACACTTGGCGCTTTCCTTCATCCCCCACATCCAGTCTCTTTCCTCCTCCTGCCGCTACCAATTATAATATTTCCAGAATTCAACCATTTCTTACCGCTGACACCACAAAGCAATTTATCCACGCCCTTGTAATCTCCCGACTTGATTATTGTAATGATCTACTAGCTGGTCACCCCTACAGTCCATCCTAAATGCCTCAGCCAGGCTCTTCCACTTCACCCGCCGCTCTGTCTCTTCCACTCCTCTCTGCGAGTCCCTTCACTGGCTCACCATCTGCTGCAGAATTAAATTCAAAATACTTACCCTGCCCTACAAAGCTCTCGCTACCTGTCCTCACTAATCCCCAAATACACCCCGCCCGCTCCCCAAGATCAAACCGTGACCTGCACCTAGCTTCTCCCCGCATCACCTCTTCCCATGATAGACTGCAGGATTTCTCATGCACATTCCCCATCCTCTGGAATGCTCTACCTCGTACTGTCAGTCTTTCTCCTAGTTTCACGTCTTTCAAACGCTGCCTTAAAACACTCCTATTTAGGGAAGCCTTCCACCCAACTCACTAATACACCTCAATGCCCCAACCAGTCTCACTCTCACCTTGCAGTCCTCTTCTTCCTGTTTGCAACACCAACTCTTCTAGAGTGCAAGTCCCTAAAGGGAATAGGGCCCCCGTTTCCTCCGGTTTTGGTTTATCAAAATATTGTTCAGCCTTAATGTATTGTAAAAAGATAGGTACAAAAAAGAAGGACCTATATGGTGCAGATAGTAACTTGTCAGAGAAGGGACATAACTCTAGGGAGTTAACCCTGAACGACAGCAACAAATAGCCTAACTAGGCTGAAAACTGACAATAGATATATATTTTGCTGTTTACTTTATTAAACGGAGACTGGTACACATTGTGAAACAAACATATAAAAAACATATATTAGATTAATTGGAAATCTGCCTGTTGTTTATCCAATATCTATATGCCGATATCTCTAAAATAGAAGCACTTCATAAGAAAAAGTGTACATAATTCTTAATGGGCATATACTGTAGAATATAATTCAAAATGGGTATTTAAGAAGGTATAGATGCTTTAGAATATTTTGATGCAGGTAGCAGCCATTGACTGTTTGAGAGACTCTGGTACAGGTAAATTGATAATGTGGTTGGCTGTCGATAGTATCAGTGATTAGTGACAATTAGTCTACGATAATTTAGCCATTACACCCTGGTTGTCAATTACTAAACCTTAAATTCAAAGAAATATTTGTGAAGCTTTATTAGTGCGAAGTGTATGTATGTATGTATGTATATATATATATATATATATATGTTTAAATTTCTAGATAAAGCAATCTTAGAATATATCATGCATCTGCTCAATTCTTCTCACACATACAGAAATTACACTCAGAGATAGTAGGCGAATATAACACTGATATACTGCCAATCAAGCTAGAATAGTGTCTACTTAAGACCTGTAGGAAGGTAATTTTCTATGACGAGATCCGTCAGTGTAGTACTTATCTACACTTCGGCGGTTTGAGCCGCCTGCTATACACCAGAATATAAACCAGCAATCGGTTGCAACAGTTGTAACACTCTGGATGAGAATTAACTTAATGAATATAAACGTTAGTTCGTAACATAGTTTGCTATAATGCCATCAGAATAAAGATTCAGTCAATGCATCAAACGGGGTTTACTGAAGATTCAAGCGTCTATAGGGTATACAGAATGAGACAAGTAAAATTTCTATCCGCTTGTTAGAATGTCGCCTTATTGTAGGTTCTATCTATACCTTGGCGGTTCTTGCCGCCTACTTAACACCATATACTAGGATAGGGGACAAGGCAGTAGGAAGATTTTATCTGTTAAAATAGGAGCATATCTACTCCAAAAGGCTTACTCGACGCGCTTCGCCATTTGTCACGGCTTCATCAGGAGTAAAGGTCCTCTCGCATCCCACCAATATTTATAGTGGTCCCCATAAAATTGTCTCGCATTCGTGTGCGAAATTGTTGCTGGTTCCGGAGTTGCATGCGCAACTACTGATGTCATTGGTGGAATTACGAAGAACGCTGCTTCCGTTGCTAGGATACCCGTTTCGGCCTCTGTTATACTGGTTCGAGACAGTTAAATACCTTTATAGATTCAACATACGTGATGCTATAATATAATGACAATACACAAATGCAGTAAAAATCAGAACAGCAACACGATTCTCAGTAGTTTATCAATGGTTAGATTTGAATGGGAACTGTATAAAGAAGTAGTGGGGTTAGGAGGATGAGGTATAGTGAATAGACCAGATTTAATTGTCTATAATTCAATTAGATAAACGGGGTGAAGGTGAAACCTTCGTTTTAATCCATTTGGGTATAATGTGTTTAATTTGTAAATCCAAAAAGTTTCTCTTTTTTTTTTTTCTTTTTCAAGATTTTGTCTAGATCTCCTTTACGGGGACCCAGTTTAATTTGCTCAATGGCCAAACATTTTAGATTAGTAATAGAACCACCATGTGATGCCTTTTTTAGATGTCTTGCCAATGGTGTATCTTTTGGATATTTCACGGATCTAAGATGTTCTAGGATCCGTATTTTTAACGGGTGGATGGTCTGTCCAACGTATTTGAGACCGCATTCACAAATAAGTTGATATATCACGCCTTGTTTTTTCCAGTCGAAAAATTGGTGAATTGGGAAGCTCAATGATCCATCAAAATTTTTGACTGTTCTGAATTCTTTCATTACATGTGGGCACGCTTTACAATTCCCACATCGATAAGTTCCTCTTAAGTTGGACAGCCAGGTTTTGGAGTTGTTTTTTAGTCGTGCTAAAGTGACTATGTATTAATTTGTCACCGATATATTAGCATTTCTTCTTGCTGTGATAGTGGGTCTCGAATTTAACACTTCTTTCAAATGTATGTCTTCGATTAGGGTAGGCCAGAATCGTTCCAAGATTTTTTTTATAAAATGCCATCCTGTATTGTAATTTCCAAGGAGTCTAATAATTTTTCATCTTCTTTCGTTTTGGTCTCTGATAGACTTATGCGTTCGGTGTTTAATGCACGTTGATATGCCGATTTAAGGATACGATTCGGGTATCTTTTTTGTTTAAACCGGAGCTGAAGTGATTTAGCTTTGTTTTTAAATTCAATGGTTGTACATGTTCTTCTGAGTCTCCGATATTGCCCTGTTGGTATACCTCTCTTAAGGGGCAGGGGATGGTAACTTGACCATGTTAGGAAGCTGTTAGTGGCAGTAGGTTTTCTGAATAAAGTTGTTAATACTTTATTTTCTTCCATTTTATTAATTGTTATGTCTAGGAAGTTGAGTGGTTTCATTTACTTCACTAGTGAAGAGCAGATTTAAGGTATTCTGGTTAAGATATTTGACAAACTCTTGAATTTTCTCTGCAGTTGAAGTCCATATGATTATTCCGTCATCGATAGATCTCTTCCAGCAATGTATGAATTGATTAAATTGAAAAATTGATTCATGGAAAACTGTTTCTTCCCAATATCCTAGGTGCAAGTTGGCATATGTCGGGGCACAGGGTGTACCCATCGCTGAGTCCTGGCATTGTAGGTAGTATTTCCCTTCAAAAAGAAAGTAATTGTGGGTGAGCGTGAAGTTGAGAAGATCTAAAATGAAATTTGTAAACTCTTTAGAGAAATCATTATTTCTCTCGAGGTACTTATCTACAGGTTTTAAGCCTTGTTTATGAGGAATACTACTATATAAGGATATAGATAGATAGATCTACGATCTACTAGAAGAAAATGAGAATACAAATACCTCATTAAGCCACACAGATCTAAAGAAGTGATTATAACACTATTGACATCTTCTGTAACATGGTTTGTAAAGAGATTACATTAGATTTAAGTTTGTTGATATGTGCTTCCATTCCTGATAACCTCACTAAACATGAGCGATGACCCTGGAAAGAGCTGACAGATATGGAAAACCTGATCATTAAAAGCTCAGACAAGGGAGGAAATATTGTTCTGATGAATACAGAACAATATCGTTCAATGACCTTGTCAATTCTACAAGACACGAATACAAATACCATTCTTGCGAGCGATCCAACTCCTAATGTATTCCAAACAACTTGAAGACCTATTATTTAGAGGATTTAATAACTCCCTAATTTATAGAGCAGAGTTTGAATTTATGCGACCTAAAAGTCCGACAATAGCTACATTTTATACTTTACCGAAAGTCCATAAAGGAAAATCTCCTCCAGGCAGACCAATCGTCTCGGGTAACGATAGCCTCACATAGAATATTGGCATCTTCATCGATATAAACTTGCGCCCCTTTGTCAATACCCTACCTTCATTTCTTCAAGACTCAAAAGATACTTTAGTTCTCTTAAATGATCTTTAATTCAATTGCTACTTTGTTCTCTGGATGTCGAATCCTTATATATAGTAGTATTCCTCATAAACGAGGTTTAAAACCTGTAGATAAGTACCTCGAGAGCAATAATGATTTCTCTAAAGAGTTTACAAATTTCATTTTAGATCTTCTCAACTTCACGCTCACCCACAATTACTTTCTTTTTGAAGGGTAATACTACCTACAATGCCAGGGCTCAGCGATGGGTACACCCTGTGCCCCGACATATGCCAACTTGCACCTAGGATATTGGGAAGAAACAATAGTTTCTCTTAACTTCCTAGACATAATACTTTATTTTCTTCCATTTTTATTAACAACTTTATTCAGAAAACCTACTGCCACTAACAGCTTCCTAACATGGTCAAGTTACCATCCCCTGCCCCTTAAGAGAGGTATACCAACAGGGCTATATCGGAGACTCAGAAGAACATGTACAACCATTGAAGAATTTAAAAACAAAGCTAAATCCCTTCAGCTCCGGTTTAAACAAAAAGGATACCCGAATCGTATCCTTAAATCGGCATATCAACGTGCATTAAACACCGAACGTAAGAGTCTACTATCAGAGACCAAAACGATAGAAGATGATAAAATTATTAGACTCCTTGGAAATTACGATATAGGATGGCATTTTATCAAAAAAATCTTGGAACGATTCTGGCCTACCCAAATCGAAGACATACATTTGAAAGAAGTGTTAAATTCGAGAACCACTATTACAGCAAGAAGAAATGCTAATATATCGGTGACAAATTAATACATAGTCACTTTAGCACGACTAAAAACAACTCCAAAACCTGGCTGTCCTCCAACTTAAGAGGAACTTATCGATGTGGGAATTGTAAAGCGTGCCCACATGTAACGAAAGAATCCAAAACAGTCAAAAATTTTGATGGATCATTGAGCTTCCCAATTCACCAATTTTTCAACTGGAAAACACAAGGCGTGATATATCAACGTATTTGTGAATGCCGTCTCAAATACGTCGGAAAGACCATCCGCTCTTTAAAAATACGGATCCTAGAACATCTTCGATCCGTGAAATATCCCAAAGATACACCAGTGGCAAGACATCTAAAGGCATCACATGGTGGTTCTATTACTAATCTAACATTTTTGGCCATTGAGAAAATTAAACTGGGTCCCCGTAAAGGAGATCTAGACAAAATCTTGAAGGAAAAAAAAAAGAGAAGCTTTTTGGATTTACAATTTAACCCTTTCGCTGCTGAGGCATTTCCTGCCTGTTTGCTGAACTCATTTTTACCGTTTTGTGCTCATCCTGTTTAAATGCGATTTGAAGTCAAGTTTTATTATATGACCCAGACAAATTATATATCCTTTTTTTCAGCAGACTCCACAGATTCAAAATATATCATTATTATGTGTATAAGTAAAGATTTTTAAAAAAAAAAGGGGGAAAAAAAGTAAAATTTTGTTAAAATGCAGAACAACATTGCATATTTTTTTCTATCTACACTTTATGACCAGAACTTTTGTGGTTATATATTGATACATTAGGTGCCTTTTTAAAAATGGTGTAATGGAGAATATTTCATGTTTTTTTTTGTGCAAAAATATGCAGTTTTCTAAAAATCAAAAAAAATCTGATTTTTTTTCTTATGTCATGACTCATTGTATGTAATACATAAAATTAGTATATCTAAACCAATTGAAATGGAAAAGCTATATATTTTCTGAAACTAGACAAAATTCCGCCAAAAAAGAGACCTTTATGACACATTTTTAAATTTATTTTGTTATTCATAACTTTATTCAAAAAACATATTTAATGTAAAAAAAAAAATCATAGGTCAAGATTTATATTGCATAATTTCATATTAATTTTTGGGGTAAAACATTTTTGTTTTGCTTAACTATATAAATATATCCCTCCTATAAAATAATAGATCCAATTTGATTCCATAGATCAAGTTTAGGCAGCGTTGGAGGTGCTAATTTGCACCGTGCGCAAAATAAATTTAGAGAAGCTTTTTATGCCGGTTTTTGAAAGGAGGCATACCTGCAATTAAATGGCTCTAGCTCAACAGGGATCTAAAATATGCCAAATAAAGTATATATCCGGACAAAGTAGACTTCCAGATGAATCAAACGTGGGGTTACTTATTATTCTATCATAAATATTGAGCCCGCAACAACTAGTGGAATTTGGATTTGTGCTAAAAAAATAAATAAATGTAAATTCCACATGCTGTTGCGCCCTCTATTTTTATGATAGAATTTTATTTAACCCCTCATTTGATTCGTCTGGGTGTCTAGTTTCTCCTAATATATACTTTATGTGGTCTGTTTTAATTTCCTGTTGAGCTAGAGCCATTTAATTGCAGGTATGCCTTCTTAAAAAAAAACAAAACATTCACAAAATTTTCCCCATGAATTTGTGCTCAACAATTATGTAGTCTATCAACAATTGTATAGTGACTCAAAATGCTGCACAAACACACAACAAGCCCGCCACACATTTTACATTCACTCAGTTGGATTGGCACATGGGGCATCCATGTGAGCAGTAACGCCACGTCAAGGCCCCAACCAGGTTACTGACCATTCACACATCTTTCACATCTGTTTCACTCACTGAATCACACCTTTCATGCAAGAAGCTAGTAAAAGTTGAGTGGGTGACGTTAAGGGGGCAAAGAAGGGAAAAGTGCAGAAACACGGAAGGGGAGAAGAGAAAGATAATGAGGATTAGAGGGGGTGGAATAGAAACACCCCCCCCCCCCCATTCACATCTGTTTCACTCACTGAATCACACACCATTCATGAAAGAAGATAGGTAAGGGAAGTGGGTGAAGGGAAGGGGCAAAGAAAAGGGCAGAGACAAAGAAGTTGAAGACACACCATTAAGGCTAGGGTCAGACGAAAGCATTTTTCCCCGCGAACGTGAAAAAGTGCGTCCGAACGCATTGACGTATTTTTTCACGGAATGCGCAAAAACGGTCAGACGACGCGCATTTTCGGGCGTGATTTTGTACGGATCGTCAATAAAACTCTTTTTGCGTCTGGACGTTATGTAGGCTGGACATTAGCAGTGTCTGACATCTCCTAATCACGCACACACGCCGCTATGCCGCAGCTGCGCACTCAGTACGTCAGTACTAGCGGTTCAGCGTTCTCAGAAAAATGCGTTCAAATTCCACTTGCGTTGCACGGCCGGACTTTTGTGCGGCCGTACATCGTATATTGGCCGTCATTGCCCGTCATCTGCTGCTAGTGCGGCCGTAATTATGTGCGCCAGAACGCACGTTAAAAGTGCACTGGTCTGACCCCAGCCTTACACCGCAGTTAAATCTGTCTTCAGAGGCTTCTTTCTACATCTGACGTACGGAGGACATCAGATTGTTGGGGATGGGGCAACCTATTTTATTGTATGTGGGGTGAATTACATTATAACTGGGGGTGGGTAGTAAACTGTAGGTGGGTATTGAACCGTGGTGGGTAGTTTTTTTATTAACGCTTGAATTAACACTGCTATAAAATAATGGGGCTGGCTTTGGTTTGTTTTTTTATTTGGGAAAATTTAGAGGAATAGCACTATCCAGGAATAAATGCCAGCATGATCCGGGCAAGCTCTGTCCAGATTACACTGCACTGTATCCATCAGAATGTCATCAAGATCTGTAAAGATCTTAACGGTGCTATAGCCAGATTTATCAAGAAGCACAAAATCAGTGGCATACCTCAACCTGAAATCTGTTTATTCTCAGCCGAGAAACAATTCGGTCCCGGTATGCCACTAGTAATGTGTCACTGTATGATAAATCTTGAAGCAATCAGGCACACAAAGACCTGGTTTGGAGGGGCAGCCAGGGCAGTGAAGGCGGCTTTCCTTACGCCGCCCTTGGCGCGCGCAAACCCGACACCTTTTACATGGGGTCACTCTTTTTTCAGTTGGTGGAATGTAGCCAGGAAAGTGGCGGTCACGCAACCTAATTACATCTTCCACCTCTTCAACAACTGGAGCATTCTCTTCTGGACAGAGAAGGGACTCGATAACAGATTCCTGAAATTTTAGGAATGTTATCTGTCGGGCATGAGTGGCCTGATACAGATGTCAATGCTTAACGCATTCATCTTGTATCAGATGGACTGCCAGCTTTTTGTACCATACATATGCCTTGCGAGAAGCGAGATATGGTACAAGTATCATGTATCGATTATAATCCTGTACACATAGGGGTTTCATGATAGGGGAATCTCTCCATCTGACGTGAACTGCAGATGTGCGTTCATTATGTATTGTTGTAAGCAAATGCACATCCTTTTTGTCTGTGTATTTCACAGCTAGCAGTTCACCGCAGCGCAAGGCAGATGTTTCTCCACTCTTTTGCCTCCCAAACTGTTTTGTTGGAAAGCCTTTCCTATTCGAACGGATCGTGCCACAGGCTCCAGTACCATTGCTGTACAAAAATTTGTACAGCGGCACACCCGTGTAAAAGTTATCTGTATAAATACAGTAACCTTTACCGAATAGTGGATAAGCGAGGTCCCACACTATTTTTTTCAGTGGTGGAGAGGGCGGGGGAGCAGTCAGGAGGGGCCAGCTGCGAGTCCTTGCCAGTGTATACACGAAAGCGATACATGTATCCACTGGAGCTTTCGCACAGCTTATAAAGTTTTATCCCATAGCGAGCTCGCTTCGAAGGGAGGTACTGCTTGAAAACAAGACGTCCCTTGTAAAGCAGCAAGGACTCGTCGACTGACAAGTTTTGGCCTGGAGTGTATAACTCTTCAAATCTTGCCATCAGATGGTCAAGAAGTGGCCGCAACTTGTACAGTCGGTCGTGATCTGGGTGGTCACGGGGCAAAGCCTTTGCATTATCATTATAATGCAAATACCGCAGGAGCAATAAATATCTGTCCCTGCTCATAGTAGCAGGGAAGATAGGGGTGGTTTGGGTACTCTTTTTTTGACCAGTATGAGGCTATGCTGGGTTTTTGCACAATCCCCATCTGCAAAGTGAGGCCCCAGAACTTCCTCATCTCTGGCAAACTGGTTGGGGTCCATTTACGCGCCCTCGCACTTGGCAACAATTCTGCCCCTAGACCTTGAAAATATTGTTCAGCATACAGATTGCTCTGCTGAACAATAAATTCCAAGAACCCATCATCTATATATAGTTGAAAAAAGTTGATGGGTTCAAAATTAGTGGTGTCCACTAGTATACCAGGATTGCCAGAAAATTGTGGCAATTCTGGCTGGACCATATTAGGGGAGGTCCAGTCAGATCCTGGTTCAGGCATCGCCACAGCCTGTGTTGCAGATACCCCTGCAATAGGCCGTTGGGCCGGTGTAGGATCAGGTAGTGAAACTACAGACCGTGCGGTCCCTGCACTACCACGGGAGCACCCTGGTAACTCCGTGCGGCCACGCCGTGGCTCATCACGTAGTTCTTCGTCGCTGGAACCGTCACTATCTGATGCTCCAGGGACAAAGTCACTGCCTGAATCTTCAAAGGATTCATCAGCGCTGGGATCAGAGTCTGACATCATAAGGATGTCAGCTGCTTCCTCAGCGCTTAGAAATCTTTTAGCCATAATTTGCTTTCTGAAAATGTATTTTCAAAAGAAAATTACGCCGTTTGATTGATTTGATATACATTGATATATATATATATATATATGTGTGTAAAATATGTATGTGTATGTATGTGTATATATATATATGTGTGTATATATATATGTGTGTGTGTGTATGTATATATATATGTGTGTATATATATATATGTGTGTGTATTAGCAATTTATCACCTAACACCTCGCAATCCACATGCAGACTGAGGATATAAATGTAAGATTATCAAGATTTGAAAAATTCATCCCCCGTGATTGGCTGGAGGGTCAATCGCTAGGTTACGGGGTCATTTTAGGGTTATATTTGTATCCTCAGTGGCCATGTTGGAGGTGGCAGTGACAATTGTGACGGCTAAGTGATCATTGTTACTACAATGTGAAATAAAATAATAAGGGGATTGTAATTTTATTAAATGTGGGGTTTGGGGGCATCTGGGCAGTTTTGATTTTTTTTACTACCTTTAGAGACCCTGTGTGGTGTTTTTTACTTTCTGTGGTTTTTTTTAAATATTTTTTTTACATTTTATACTATAATGAGGCACACCGTTGGAAAGCTCAGGCTCTGGGCTTTCCATCGGTGCCTCGTTTATCTCTGCAGCCCTTGCCGATGAAGAGATAGAGAGGTCCTAAGGACCTCTCCCCCCTCCTCCTAAGGGCTGTCTATGCGGCCGCTGAAAGTGACGTCATCACGCCAGGTGTGATGACATCACCGCGACTCCGATTATCCCACAGTGAGGGCCGACATCCCGGATGTCGGTTCCTCACGGTTTGCCGCCGGGGATCTCCGCCACACCACCGCTTCGCTGCCGGGAGGACCGGACGCGCTGAGCGCGTCCTCCGCACAGCAGCGGGAACTTCCTGGACGCGCCCAGCGCGTCCGTAGCAGCGAAGTGGTTAAACACATTATACCCAAATGGATTAAACTAAGGTTCCACCTTCACCCCGTTTATCTAATCGAATTATAGACAATTAAATCTGGTCTATTCACTATACCTCATCCTCCTAACCCCACCACTTCTTTATCAATGGTTAGATTTGAATGGGAACTGTATAAACGACTGAGAATCGTGTTGCTGTTCTGATTTTTACTGCATTTATGTATTGTCATTATATTTTATAGCATCACGTACAGTTGTGTTCAAAATTATTCAACCCCCACTGAAATTGAGTGTTTTGGCCAGTTTGACATTGATTTTGATCATTCAGTCATCTTGCTTACAATTAAATCAAAGAGGCACGTGTAGGTCAGACAAATATAACATAACATTTATAATGAAATAACCACAAATGTCTTTTCTGTGCTCACATCATTATCAGTTTTATTCAACCCCCAAGTGACATTCAATCTTAGTACTTAGTACAACATCCTTTTACAGTTATAACAGCTTTTAAACGTGAAGCATAGCTTGACACAAGTGTCTTGCAGCGATCTACGGGTATCTTCGCCCATTCGTCATGGGCAAAAGCCTCCAGTTCAGTCACATTCTTAGGCTTGCGCACTGCAACTGCTTTCTTTAAATCCCACCAGAGGTTCTCAATCGGATTTAAGTCAGGTGACTGCAATGGCCACTCCAAAATGTTCCAGCCTTTAATCTGCAACCATGCTCTAGTGGACTTGGAGGTATGCTTGGGATCATTGTCCTGTTGAAAGGTCCAACGTCTCCCAAGTCTCAGGTTTGTGACGGACTGCATCACATTGTCATCCAATATCCCCTGGTACTGAAGAGAATTCATGGTACCTTGCACACGCTGAAGCTTCCCTGTACCTGCAGAAGCAAAACAGCCCCAAAGCATGATTGACCCCCCGCCATGCTTCACAGTAGGCAAGGTGTTCTTTTCTTCATAGGCCTTGTTCTTCCTCCTCCAAACATAGCGTTGATCCAGGAGCCCAAACAGTTCTAATTTTGTTTCATCAGTCCACAGAACACTATCCCAAAACTTCTGTGGCTTGTCCACATGACATTTGGCATACTGCAGTCGACTCTTCTTATTCTTTGGAGACAGCAAGGGGGTGCGCCTGGGAGTTCTGGCATGGAGGCCTTCATTACGCAGTGTGCGCCGTATTGTCTGAGCTGAAACTTCAGTACCCACATCTGACAAATCTTTTCTCAGTTCCTCAGCAGTCACACGGGGACTTTTCTCCACTCTACGCTTCAGGTAGCGCACAGCAGTCGAAGTCAGCATCTTCTTTCTGCCACGACCAGGTAGTGTTTCAACAGTGCCCTTTGCCTTGAATTTGCGAATGATGCTTCCTATGGTCTCTCTTGGTATGTTTAACATCTTTGCAATCTTCTTATAGCCATTGCCCTTCCTGTGAAGAGTAATCACCTCTTCTCTTGTCTTCCTGGACCATTCTCTTGACTTCACCATGTTTGTAACCACACCAGTAAATGTCTAGAAGGAGCTGATATATCAGTCATTTTAAAGCTGCCTAATTGGTGCTTATTATGCTTTATTGCTGCTCCGTGACATCCACAGGTGTTTTCAATACCTGATTGAAAACACTTGAATGAACCTCTGTTCTTCAGAGTGGTAGTCTTTAAGGGGTTGAATAATTGTGTCAATGAAGAATTCACAAAAGAAACATTTACTACTGTATTACAAAACCAATTGATGTCATTTTAGTTGCATATGGTTCTTTAAAAAGTCCTTGTAGGATTTCATTCTGAATACAATTACAAATGTACACTAAATTCCCTAAAACCCTTTACAGCATTGGGGGTTGAATAATTTTGAACACAACTGTATGTCGAATCTATAAAGGTATGTCTCGAACCAGTATAACAGAGGCTGAAACAGGGTATCCTAGCAACGGAAGAAGCGTTTTTTTGTAATTCCACCAATGACATCAGTAGTTGCGCACGCAACTCCGCAACCCGGAACCGGCAAAGATTTTGCACACGAATTCGAGACAATTTTATGGGGACCACTATAAATATTGGTGGGATGCGAGAGGACCTTTACTCCTGATGAAGCCGTGACAAACGGCAAAACGTGTCAAGCCTTTTGGAGTAGATATGCTCCTATTTTAACAGATAAATCTTCCTACTGCCTTGTCCCCTATCCTAGTGTATATGGTGTTAAGTAGGCGGCAAGAACCGCCGAGGTATAGATAGGCTCTGCACCGGCATACTTTCCTATAGAATGTCGCCTTATTGTAGGTTCTAACAAGCGGATAGAAATTTTACTTGTCTCATTCTGTATACCCTATAGACACTTGAATCTTCGGTAAACCCCATTTTGATGCATTGACTGAATCTTTATTCTGATGGCATTCTAGCAAACTAACGTTTATATTCATTAAGCTAATTCTCATCCAGAGTGTTACAACTGTTGGTTTGATGCATTGACTAAATCCTTAGCCTGATGGCATTATTGCAAATTATGCTACGAACTAACGTTTATATTCATTAAATTAATCTTCATCTGGAGTGTTACAACTGTTGCAACCGATTGCTGGTTTATATTCTGGTGTATAGCAGGCGGCTCAAACCGCCAAAGTGTAGAGAAGTACTACACTGACGGATCTCGTCATAGAAAATTACCTTCCTACAGGTCTTAATAAGTAGACCCTATTCTAGCTTGATTGTCAGTATATCAGTGTAATATTCGCCTACTATCTCTATGTGTGAGAAGAATTGAGCAGATGCATGATATCATATTCTAAGATTGCTTTATCTAAAAATTTAAACCCAATTATATATATGCTTCGCACTAATAAAGCTTCACAAATATTTCTTTGAATTTAAGCTTTAGTAATTGACAACCAGGGTGTAATGGCTAAATTATCGTAGACTAATTGTCACTAGTCACTGATACTATCGACAGCCAACCACATTATCAATTTACCTGTACCAGAGTCTCTCAAACAGTCAATGGCTGCTACCTGCATCAAAATATTCTAAAGCATCTATACCTTCTTAAATACCCATTTTGAATTATATTCTACAGTATATGCCCATTAAGAATTATGTACACTTTTTCTTATGAAGTGCTTCTATTTTAGAGATATCGGCATATAGATATTGGATAAACGGGCAGATTTCCAATTAATCGAATATATGTTTTTTATGTTTGTTTCACAAAGAGTACCAGTCTCAATTTAATAAACCCCAAAATATATATGTATCTATTGTCAGTTTTCAGCCTAGTTAGGCTATTTGTTTCAATGTATTGTGCCCATTGTTCAGCACTGCGGAGTAGGTTTGCGCTATATAAATAAAGAAAAATAGTTATGTGTTAATCTAGTTTGCGGTTCCATTCTCACTTCTTGTTGGCTTTTGTTTTACAGACAAAGAGCAAATTCCACTGACAGGTATTGATGAAAACCTGTGCAGGATCTGCATGGATGCAATAATCGACTGTGTGCTCCTGGAATGTGGCCATATGGTAACGTGCACCAAATGCGGCAAGAGGATGAACGAGTGCCCCATCTGTCGCCAGTATGTGGTGCGGGCTGTCCACGTCTTTAAATCCTAAATATTTGCATCAAAAATATCGCAGAGAGAATTTAAACCCCCATGTTGGGGGTCTACAAAAAAACTTTAAAGGAGAAAAAAATCTATCTGGTATTTGTTCGGACTGTTATACTAGATCTGTTTAAGGACAAACTTACAAACGTTGTGGCATAAATGGTGATTTAGAGTGTTTGCATGCAGGCATGTGTGTAGAATATGTAACGGCAAACAAATAGATGAAAACTCAAGGTGATTTTACAGGTGCACTGCTTTCTGAATGGCATATATTCCAGATATTTTGGAGTGAAATCTCAGAGTTGTACTTTTAATCCTTTCATTTTTTTAAATTTCAAGTTAACTCCACCCTTGCTTCTCATGGTAGTTTTTTCTCCCCAGTGGATGGATGTTCTGTGATTTATTTTAAGTCCTTTATTATCCTATAGACCTGGGAGGTTCATCCTTTATCTTTCAGTTGAAGTGCAGTTCATTTATCCTCGGACAGTGTTGAGACAGCCCAGGGTGTTGCCTCATTACACTGAATTCTTATGCCGGTGTGTACCATAAACTTCCAGGAAATGTTTGTCTTTTTTTTTTCTGTTACACACCTATGTGCCCGGTATTAATTGGGGAACATGCAGGATGTTTTTTTTTTGTCTGCACCCAATAGAGGTGCAGACTGCACACTGGTCCACCTGGGACTTGGCACCCTGTTTAGAAGCAGCATAGAAACATAGAAAAATGTCGGCAGATAAGAACCTGTCGGCCCATCTAGTCTGCCCAATTACATGGATACTTTACCTGGATTTATCTTTTGTTTAGGATAGCCTTATGCCTATCCCATGCCTGCTTAAATTCAATTACTGTTTTGGCCTCTACCACTTCTACTGGAAGGCTGTTCCATGTATCCACCACCCTCTCAGTAAAATAATGCTTTCTGATGTTACTTTTAAACCTTTGCCCCTCTAATCTAAGACTATGTCCTCTTGTTTTGCTATTTTGTTTCCTTTTAAATATGCTCCCTTCCTCTACCTTGTGGATTCCCTTTACGTATTTAAATGTTTCATATCTCCTCTGTCTCGTCTTTTTTCCAAGCTGTACATGTTAAGATCATTAAGCCTTTCCTGGTAACTTTTCTCCTTCAAGCCGTACACCATTTTAGTAGCCCTTCTCTGAACTCTCTCTAAGATGTCTATATCCTTCTGGAGATACGGTCTCCAGTACTGCACACAGTACTCCAAGTGAGGTCTCACCAGTGCTCTGTACAGTGGTATGAGCACTTCCCTTTTCCTACTGCTAATACCTCTCCCTACACAACCAAGCATTCTGCTAGCATTTCCTGCTGCTCTATTACATTGACTACTTACCCTTAGATCCTTTGAAATAATAACCCCTAAATCCCTTTCCTCAGATGTTGAGGTTAAGACTGTATCAAATATTCTATATTCAGCCCTTGGGTTTTTACGTCCCAGGTGCATTATCTTGCACTTTATCCACATTAAAACTCAATTGCCACAGCTCCGACCATTTTTTTAGTTTACTTAAATCATTTGCATATCATTCTTATTGAATTTATTTATTTAAATACAAATTCTAACCATTGCACATGTCCCGCTCCCCGGCACATGGCAACTTGTCCCGCTCCCCGGCACATGGCATCTTGTACATGGCACACATCCCATTCCTCGCACACATCCTGCGTCCTGCACACATCCCACCCTGCATCGTGTCCTGTACATTTCCATACAACCAGCAAATTGTTGTGTATTATTGGAGTTTGGTGTGCTGGAAGCAGATGGGGAGGGAGGTGTTTGCCGAAAAGGTGGTTTGGTTGTCCAGGGAGGGGCCCTAAGATTTCTGATGGCAACCCTCTTTACAACGTGCAGTTGACTGCATTGGCCATTATTAGACTTGGGGAAATCAATAACTTGCTAAGCAAAAATGACTTTCTTTTTGACACTTTAGTGTCTTTATAAATGCAGTTACATACTGGTATTGTGTTCTTTTTGTGCTTCCAGGACAGCACATGGTCTTTCCTTAAACCTGAGCTGGTGAAACTGTAGACAGGGCCGGCCCGACCATGGAGCAGTTTGGAGCACCTGCTCTGAGCGGCGAATTGTGGTAGAGCGGCATATTTTTGCCGTGCACCGGCTGCCTGCACAGAGAGAAAGAGCAGGTAGGAGGGCAATGGGGGGGAAATGAGCAGCCTGTTTAAATTCATGCCGGACTGGTATGCAATTTACCCTAGGCTGGGTGGCCTTAGGGCCAGTATAGTGGCCAATTGCTACACATTAGGAAACTGGCTTTATGATAGAAAAGTTGTTCACATTAGGGAAGGTGCCAGCAGTTCATCACCTCCCCCCATCCTTGTGGGTGTGGCTACCTGAGTGCGGGCAGCATGTGGAAGTCCCATGCTGCTTTAGCGTCTGACTGAGTCTCCTCCTCCTGCTGCTACAAAGGAAAGGTATCAGCCCCTGCAGGGCACTCACTGCAGTGCTATCTGCTCTCTAGGAGTGTGCAGTCCAGGGGTTAAATCTCCCAGAGCATGGGCTAAATGGCATCTGTAGAGCAAGCACAGTTGTGGAGATATTGGAGGAAAAGAAAGTCCATATGCTATAAAAACCTCACAGGTACATGTGGTGCACACATAGGGTTGTGCTGTTCTCATTAACACCAGGCAGCAAGTAGTGAAACTGGTCTGAATGCTGTGAGCTGCAGGCAGGGGCGTACGGTGCTTGTATTTACTCAATGCGGAACCCCTAGGATGTAAGACTGTGAGCCCAGGGGAGCAGGGAAAAAGCTAGATATCAAGGGCATGTTCCATCTTTCTCCACACACAGCACACTGATACTGACACTACGATCACTGCCAGGCTGAGCTCTGTATGAAACATATAAAGATAATTCATAACATACAGAGCCAACTCACACTATCACTCTCAGGCAGAGCTCAGAGTGTGTTTTGACAGCACAGAGCCCACTCTGACTCCCAGAACTCAAAGCACTTGTAAAGATAAAGAAATCCCATTAATAAAAAAAAAATGTATGTGGCCCAAAGAACCTGCCCTCTGTATGCTTATATACTGGGCTCAGGACACTGTCAGCCTGCCCTCTAAATGTATAAACATTGTGCACATGGCACTGCCAGCCTGCCCTCTGTATCACCATATAATGTTCACGTGGCACTGCCAGCCTGCCCTCTGTATCCTTATATACTGGGCACATGGCACTGCCAGCCTGCCCTCTATCCCTATATACTGGGCACATGGCACTTCCAGCCTGCCCTCTATTCCTATATACTGGGAACATGGCACATGTCCTCTGTATTCCTATATACTGGGCACATGGCACTGCTAGCCTGTCCTCTGTATTCCTATATACTGGGCAAATGGCACTGCTAGCCTGTCCTCTGTATTCCTATATACTGGGCAAACGGCACTGCCAGCCTGCCCTCTGTATCCCTATATACTGGGCACATGGCACTGCCAGCCTGCCCTCTCTAGTTTTGAAAATATTGGGTACTGGCAGCCTACCTTCGGTGTATCTGTATGCTGGGCACTGACAGCCTGACCTCTGCTTACAATCTTGCCAGCCTGCCTGTCTGTAAACTATTGGACTGGGGCACTGCCAGGCTGCTCTCTGTATGACAATAGGATTGACCATGTCCAACCTGTCTTCTGTTTGCCAATTGCTAATTGACTAATGTTATATGAAGGAAACCTTGTTAGCCTTCTCTGCATGCCATGACCCAATATAATGGAAGTGGGTAGCCAGCTGGCCCGACCATAGTGCAGGTGTGATCATGATATAACATAATGGATGTGGGTGTATTTTGGGTGGCGTGGTGGTGGGGGGCAGCATTTCATCCTTCGCTCCAGGCAGCCCAATGTCTTGGGCCGGCCCTGACTGTAGATCCTCAACTATTTTACAATTAAAAAAAAAAAATCCATAGCGACTTTGACCAAAGATACCTGATAGCATTGTCATGTCCTCCTCACCCCTTCTGCTCTTATTCCAATTGATCGTTCTGGTCAGCGTCAGTGCTATACATCTTTGTCACTGTTTATGCAATGGGCCAATTTTCATTGTTTTAAATGTGACCTCTTTAAATGCATTCTAATACCTTTTTATAAGGCCCTCACAGTTCAGAGTTTTGGCCAAGCATGTGGAAAGTAAAGCATAATTGAAGTCAGCCCTTTTAGGATGAACCTAAAGCATACCCTACGTTTCTTTGGTAGCAGGACCGTCTAACGAACATATAACCCCAATACTGCACTGTAGAATATGTTGGCACTATACAAATAAACCATTCAGTGGCATCCAAAGACTGGCCCACCAACATGGACGCGATTTTAACCCCGTTCATGAGTGTTCCTGCTGGTTACTCCTACTTTTATAATGCATGTAATTTTCCCCATGCCTTGGTTGTGGTTGTACAGTAAAAGCACCATGCAAGTGGTTCAGCAGATCTAGAACTAGATCAGGATCTTCGAATGTCTTGGCTCATGCTCTAACTCACCTTTTCTTTTAAGAGGCATCATGGCGGTCTCTTTTGTCACCCCTGAGGCCTTCCATTTGTATCCTGGCCGCACATCCATCTCTGATTTCCCCTCTTGGCTTCTGGATGGCTTCCATGCACAATAGAGACATGGCGCTAGTCCGATGCATTGTTTGGAATGAAGTGCCTGCACTGAAGTCTATAAACAGGCCAGTAGCTACCAGACCTTTTACCATGTATGAGAGTATGTTTGAAAGGTATATGCCTTTTTAAAGTGTGATTTAAACCATCTCTCCCATAGAAAAAAAGAACGTGTGTAAAAACCTGTTTTCATCTCCAGTGCACATTATTTGTGGTGTTATATTATTTTGATATATATAGTCTGCAAAATACGGTTGGCCAGTGGCTGTTTTCTTGCTTTCGTATCAGGGTACAAGTGAAATATCTGGAGTGCAGGTAAAACAGGTCAGATCTAATCACTATCGACTCATGATTACCAAAAGAAACCCTAAATTTTACTTATTTAATGCAAATCCTGGCTCGGGCTTTTATAACACCTTTGACTTTGTGTATTTATTTGCTCCAACTTCTCTCTGGACTGTAATAAAGTCATATATCATAGTGTTAAAACAGGAAGGGGGTAGGAGACGGAGGGGTTAAAGATTATCCCCTTTTTAGTTTCTTGTAAAAATAAAAAAAAAACAGTGTCTCCCCCCCCTCATCTCTGCCGAATATGACCTGCTTCCAGTTCAGCATGTCATGTGACAGCAGGGGGCTGGGCATCTCCGCCAATTCAATGGCTCCTAACAAAGGAAGGCTTTGTTAACATTGGATGGGGCTGGTATCTGAAGTGGCCCAAAACCAGGAAACCTGTGCTAAGGTTCGGTCCAGGACTAAGCCCCTGCATTTGGATGGCTGAATCCGCCCTCTGCGTTACCCCTTAGGACAGCAGTGTGACCAGTCAGATATTTTTGAGTTTCCCTTTTTTTTTACCCCTTGACGCCACGGGGATGTTCTATGATGAAGATGCGGGGCCTACAGGAACGCCCTGCTGATTTCAATGGGCCACCTCGGCCCCTCCCCACACCCAGCACGTGCCATTGGCTGCAGTGGGAAGGCCTGAACTCAGGCTGTCCCCCTGCAGCCAATGTCGTCTGTCGATTGCGTGGGCAGGCCAAATTAGTGGCCGACAGGGCGTACCTGTAGGCCTTGCCGTTGTTGGACGCCTGCCCGTCGTGAAGGGATTTAGGATTGATTATCATGAACCTTCTCCTCTGTCACTACATGGTAGTATTCAGCATTTCATATACATTGGTTAAAATATCGACACCAGTGCATTGTATCTTGTTTCATATTGTACATTTTTATAATTTTATCATTGAGGCTATGTAACATAGATATTTTCTACTCATGGGATTTATTAATGCCTATTTTATTGCAATTGTGTGGAACAGAATCTCTCCCCTCCCCCCCCTCCTTAATATACAAACATGAGACCTGTTTCATAGATATTAAAGAATTGTATGAATGTTTGGAACAGCTGTTGTATTAAAAAGTCCGTGAAAGGAAACCTTCATTGTCTTCTCGTGGTATAATATCAATAACGTGACCAAATACAGCCACTAGATGACTTACGATTACATTCTGACTGAAAGTCGATTTTAGGACGCTAACCGATCACATACAACAGACACTATATGGACATACGAACAATACTATAAAAGTGCTGTAAAGGTTAGCAATAGCATTGTGTGGGAGGCAGATGTTCGTGTCACTCTGCCTGCCTTATGAAAAAAATCTGTTTTCATCCTTAAGTCTGCACTTACTACCACGATGATGAGTAATTGGATTCCAAATGACTGATTTATTCTCTGTTGCTCAAACACACAAGGACCTACTGTCTGTTTCAAAAATTATTCTATTTTATATTCTACCAAAATGCAAAAACAACTCATGAATTGGAGAAGATGGGGGAAAAAGTGTTGATGTCAAAGTTATACAACAGAATACTTCATATATGTTGGCTAGTACCGGACCTTGGTGAGTTGCTCTGGGGTGCAGCCATAAAAAAAAATAAAATCTATAGGTGCGATGGCATCCAAATGTTATCTTGAGTACCATGTAATGAGTGTGGTATTTTATACACTAAGGCTAGGGTCAGACTAACGCATTTTTCACGTCTTCCGTCACAAAGTGTGTCCAGACCGTGCATGGACGCACTTTTTAATGGAAGACGAGACAGTGATCACACGGTGCGCAATTGCGGCCGTGATTTTTGACGGAGCTATAAAAAACAAATGGACGTGATGTTGGCCGGTCATGTGCAGTGTCTGACATCTCCTAATCACGCACACACGCCGCTATGCCGACGCAGCGCACTCTGTGCGTCAGTACTAGTGGTTCGTTATCAAAAAATGCTTCATTTGCCGCTTGCGTTGCGCAGCTGAACTTTTGTGCGGCCGTACTTTGTATGTTGGCCGTCATTTGGCTACCACGGCCGTAATAAAGTGCGGCTAAACACATGTTCACACTGCGTTCGTCTGACCCCAGCCTTAGACCTAAATTGCTAAAACCAATCTTTGTTCATTTTTTTTGCATCAAATAACCAATGGAAGAAGTCCAATTTATTAAAGTGTTTTATTGAATAAACACTCAATTAGCAGTGATGTGAAAAAGACTGTATTTGGGGCACAGTTGAGCACAAGAGCATTCAGTTAACTTAACCCCTTCACTATCGTGAAGAGATTTAACTCTTAATATTTGTTTGGATGTGGGCTCCAGAATGTGCCTCTGGAGTAGACCTGTCATCTGATGTGCTAGAACTGTTTGAACAGCTGTAACTTCTGTATCTGAAACATGGAGCCCCAGCTGACTCTCTAAAGCAGTGTTTCCCAAACCTGTCCTCGGGACCCTCAACCAGGCCAGATTTTAAGGATCACCTTGGGGAAATACAGACTGAATCCTAATCACCTTTGTGGCGTAACTACCAGGGTTGCACTTGCAACCGGACCCTGGCATGCCACCACTGGAGGGGGGGGGCACAGGCAGTGGTGACTCTTTAAAGACGTTTGGTCCTTTAAAGGGTTAAAGTCAATGCATTTATGACTGAACAGTTCTGTCATTAGTCCTTAAGGGTTAATTAGGCAGCAGAGGCCTTGTTATTTTTTGTCTGACTATCCATCATGAGTCTGACACTCCCTGGTGTCTCCTTGCAGCTTCCATGTGTGATGTGTCACTATCTTTCTCTGCCTCCTCCAGGACATACTTAAACAAGAGAAATCTCAATGTATCCTTCCGGGTAAAATACTTTATAAATAAAAAATAATGTAACAATAAACACAAAGGCAAGGCTTAAACAGAACTACTCCACCTCACACCATATAACACAAGCGAAATCTATGAGGATCCATAACTCATTCTTAAAAAATACTTCCAAATTGTATGGCCATTTTAAGAGTGTAAAAAAATACCTGTATACATGTCTCCTGCATGATTAAGGTCCGATAGGACTGAAACATCGCAATTTTCTACTGCACTTCGTCAATAAAGATTTTCCTTTTGGATTTTATGGCCTATGCTGCACACCTTGAATCTTTTTGCTGTATACATGTCTCCTGCACTATGGAAAAATTGCTGGTTTCAAAACCTATTATATTAACCCCTTAGTGACGGGCGGTTTTACACAAATCCGTCCTTTAGTGACCGCTGCTGTTTATACGTTTCTGCGCTGTTAGTGTTTAGGTCAAATTTTCCTCTTACTCGTTTATTCAACCCACACATATTATACACCCTTTTTCCCGCCATTAAATGGACTTTATAGAAATACCATTATTTCCATCATATCCAATAATTTACTATAAAAAAAATATGAAATATGATGAAAAAATGGTAACACACTTTTTCGTAATTTAATCCCCAAAATCTACAACCACCAATAAAAACCCCGGCTAAATAGTTTCAAAATTTTATCCCGAGAATAGAAATACCCAATGTTTACATGTTTTTGCCTTTTAACCCTTCCACTGCTGAGCCAGTTCACCCATGTGCGTTGCGCTCATTCTGACCATTTTGTGCTAATTATTTTGAGATGACCGCCTAGGTCCTATTTAATTAACCCCCCCAGACAAAAAAACTTAAAAAAAAAATCATTTTTTTATTTTGTTTTATTATTATTATTTTTTAAGCCAAACCTGGTCATGTTTGGTATCATTGGAAAGGCCATGATCAGGCCTTTCAAATGATGTCAAATATGACCATCTAGCTGCTTATCCTTAGGATCCCCTTATCTCTACATGGCAGCTAGATGGTTATCTGGCCCACTGACATCCTCACACATATGGTGAGGTTGTCAGTGGGTGGGGGGGGGAACCTGGAGGCTTGGCTGACATCCAAGATGTCAGCCCCCCTCCAGGTTCGAATCGCGTTTTTGGCGCCAATTTGCGCCGAAACGTGATTCGGTGGCAAAACGGTTAATGCCATACACCGCTGAAAAGGGGAGATGCAAA
Organism: Leptobrachium leishanense; assembly: GCA_009667805.1. Lineage (NCBI taxonomy): Eukaryota > Metazoa > Chordata > Amphibia > Anura > Megophryidae > Leptobrachium > Leptobrachium leishanense. The sequence continues at coordinate 107,248,346 of CM019063.1, forward strand.
AAGCATCTCCCTAGCTTCAATGGTTCGGGAGATAGAGGGCGCCGAAGGAGCCCCCCCCCTCCCCTCCATTGATTTGCATGGGGACGCCTGCTGATGACGTCACCACGCAGCGTGGCGACGTCATCAGCCTCGCCTGCCCATGTAAATCACATGGGCAGGCTTCCTCCCTGCCAGATCGCCGAGGGATCCAGCGAGGGAGGTGAGTATCGGGCGGGAGGGGGATTAGGCGCCGCTGACGTACCCTGTACGTCCACGGGTCTAAGGGAGACCTGTGGACATAACGTACAGGGTACGTCAGCGGTCCTTAAGGGGTTACTATTACCATAGCACTAAATTCTATAGCGAATGGGTATATAATAGGGATACTAGGTGATAGGTTATAGTATTATTAGGTTTTGAAACCAGCAACTTTTGGATAGTGCAGGAGACCTGTATACAGGTATTTTTGCAAAATGTTTTTAGTAAAAATGGGGGGGGGCCTTCATGGATTCTTGCACCGGGGCCCTGAGGTTTCTAGTTACGCCTCTGCACCTGTGCTTCAGATATCTGGAAATCCTGGCAAGGCGGAGGGTCCTGAGGATAGGTTGGGAAAAACTGCTCTAAAGTATTTAGACGGCAAACAGTACCCTCTATATAATAGGGCTTGCTGGCAGTAAAAATACATTGTACAGATGCTACCTTTTTTTTTTTAGCTAGTTAATGTAAGTTGGTACTCCAAAAAAAAAAAAACGCTTTGTCCTGCTGCCAGTTTTTAGTGAAGTGGTTATCTTGCACCTGAAGAAGATTTTGGCGTTTCTGCCACATCTTAATCTTGTGAGATTGGATAAAGATGTCAGACTAGCTTTTCTCACTGGCTGCAGGAAAATGTCTATATGGTTTTCTGATGGGATGTTTGTGATACCTACAGGGTTATTCAGAGAGCATGACTGGAGAATGGAAAATTCTAGGTCAAAATAGCAGATTTGAAAAGTGAGATGAATGGGAGAATTTTTCTGGTTTAGCTATTTTGAGCTGAAAACAGTTACCCAGTCATTCTCCTGGTTTTTACCGCTCTCTGAATAAACCTGATAGAGTTTGTGGTATCCGTATCAGTTGTACCTAGGTTAGTGAACAAAAGCCAAATGTCAGACAACCCGTAGAATATTTCTCTGCACAAGTTTGTGAGACCTGAGCAGGTGAGCAGTAAGTTCATTCATTCGTGCTGTTACAAAGGAAGGAACCTACACTAGGGATGCACTGGGATGAAAACTCTGACCCAAAAGAGGACACAGTTGGCCAAAAATCAAAAATTACTTTTCCCCCTCGCCAATTTTTTATTTTTTTTTGTTATGCAAAACCAGGGGCAAAATGTCAGGGCTGATCCTAATCCAAAGGCCCCATTGACACTGAGCGTTGTTTTTTTTGCAGCAATATTGATCACATTTGCGCTCTATGTAGTTTCACCAATGCATTTCAATGGAGTTGTTCACGTCTCACAGCTCAATGTCGCTTGTAGCTCGACGCTGGTACGTGACTTTTTTTTCTGTGATTCGCTGCGACGTGCATTGAGAGACAGTCTACAGTGGTGTTGTGCGATATCGCTTATAACAGCTGTAGCGCTCACTCCCGGCGGAGCTGCTAAATTAACCTCTGGTTAGTCTCACCGCACTAGGGAATAAATATACAAAAAAACTGTTGTGGATTTTATAGATTATATACTTTACTGATCCCAATAAAGCGGCCTATATAATGTAAACACGGTATATGAACGAGAGGACTTCGTAATGCGGGAAAACCACGCGGCGGCAAAAGGAAAGTTTAACCCCTTCGATTCTGTAGTGTAAGTCCAGTGAAAGTAATGTCTCAAAAAGGTGTGTGTGTGTATGATCTCAGGTACCCGGGTACTGTATTCAACTGGCCAGTGAATGGAATGAGCAAATCTTCGACTAGTCAAGTTGGGGCCCTGTAGATTTGGACAATAATGCAGCATGCTTTGTCTAACGGATGGGTGAGAGGCCTTCCAGGCCACAGTTCCAAGTATAACAATCTGTTCCGCTGCCCGATCAAGGATGTCTCTCCGCTTGGATTGCACTGGGACTCTGTGCCACCAGATCTGCTTCCCTTGCTTGTCTGATCTCCGCAATGAGAAACTACGGCCTACCGCCTGCACTCCCAATGGATCATCGCGGTCTCCTTACTCGGGGTCCAACCGGAACTTTGTGCCTCTGCAAAACCTCTCAGCGGTGCGTAGGTAGGTCTCTAGCAAGTCACTGTCCCGATCCCCAGCACCCACGAAGCAGCGCCTGCTCTCCGGCCTGGTCACAATCTCTGGCAGTCTCACGTGCATCTTCCCCCTTCCGCCGCTCGGCTCACTCTGGCTATCCCCCGCAGGAGGCTGCGGATGTCCTTCCTTTCTCTCCCACCCACTTCCTGTCTCCACCGCAAAGCACGATGGAAATTGTAGTTCCGTTTGTGTCCAGCATAGTCCATATTGCCCCTGTCTCCCTCTGGTGGTCACAACGAGTAAATGCAGCAACCAAAATCTTAAAGCAGCGCTACACAGCGATATCTTTCCAATGATATCCAACAGACAAAATCATAAAATAAAAATGTAACCATTTTTCCCCCCAGAGTTAATGGTCAGACTATATAGTACATTACTTTCATTTTTGCCTTGCTTTAGTTATATATTAAGGGTTAATGGGCAGGTTTCTTCCCTCACAGTATACATTTTATTTTTTTCCTTTATTAATGGCATTTTAGGAGTTAATGGGTAGGCGTCATGCCTCACAGTGTATTCATTTCATGTTTTCCCTTAATGGCATTTTAGGGGTTAATGGGTAGATTACATGCCTCACTGTCAGGTTTTGTATGGGGTGGTAGTGGTATCGAGGTGGCAGGATAACGGAGCCCGGGATGCGGTGATGCACCAGTGTGCGGGGTGTGAGGTGAGTTGCTGCAGCAAGCAGCACAACAATTGGTTTGGAGGAGAGGAACAGGACACGTATAGGGCTTGACAATAGGGAAGCAAGAAACAAACCAGGACAATGGGATCTTGGACACACTGGATCCTGGAGGGTATGGAGACACAGGAAAGGTTGAAAACGACGCCAAGGTTTGGGTTCAGGATAACGCAGGAGCCGCAGCATAGGTACTCTCTCACTGGTAGTGGTTTGGCAATGCTAGAGCAAGGAGGAGAGCGGGCGTGACCCTTTATTCAGGTAAGTCCTGTCACCTATGGTGTGTTTATTAACTGAATATGTGCTGGATCGCAAGCGCTGGAAATGAGCAGCACAGGGATGAGGTTGCCCTCAAGCAGGGGCGTCGTAACGTGGGGGCGGAGGGGTGGCCCGCACCAGGTGACACCCGCCCTTAGGGTGACACAGTCACCCTAAGGGCGGGTGTCTCACCATGCGCCGCGTGTTCGCTCCCTGTGAGCGTCCGAAGCTATGCAGCTTCGGCGCTCGCCTGGGGGAAACACGTCACCAGCCGAGTTCTCACGAGATCGCGGCTGGTCACATGGCTCCCCCAGGCGAGCGCCCAAGCTCCATGCCGCCGGATGCTCAGAGGGAGCAGAACACGCGGTGCAGGAGGTGAGCGGGGGCATTATCCATGAGCTGGGGCATATCCATGAGCTGGGGTAATATGTATTCATGAGCTGGGGCAATATGTATCCATTAGCTGGGGCAGTATATCCATGAGCTGGGGCAATATCCATGAGCTGGGGCAATATCCATGAGCTGGGGCATATCCATTAGCTGGGGCAGTATATCCATGAGCTTGGGCATATCCATTAGCTGGGGCAATATCCATGAGCTGGGGCATATCCAGGCACTGGGGCAGTATCCATGAGCTGGGGCAGTATATCCATGAGCTGGGGCATTATCCATGAGCTGGGGCAGTATCCATGACCTGGGGCGATATATCCATGAGCTGGGGCATATCCATGAGCTGGGGCAATATCCATGAGCTGGGGCATATCCAGGTGCTGGGGCAGTATATCCATGAGCTGGGGCAGTATATCCATGAGCTGGGGCAGTATATCCATGAGCTGGGGCAGTATATCCATGAGCTGGGGCAGTATCCATGAGCTGGGGCAGTATATCCATGAGCTGGGGCATATCCAGGTGCTGGGGCAGTATATCCATTAGCTGGGGCGGTATATCCATGAGCTGGGGCATTATCCATGAGCTGGGGCATTATCCATGGGCTGGGGCAGTATCCATGAGCTGGGGCAGTATATCCATGAGCTGGGGCAATATCCATGAGCTGGGGCAGTATATCCTTGAGCTGGGGCAATATCCATGAGCTGGGGCAATATCCATGAGCTGGGGCAGTATATCCATGAGCTGGGGCATTATCCATGAGCTGGGGCATATCCATGAGCTGGGGCATTATCCATGAGCTGGGGCATATCCATGAGCTGGGGCAGTATATCCATGAGCTGGGGCATATCCATGAGCTGGGGCAATATCCATGAGCTGGGGCATATCCAGGTGCTGGGGCAGTATATCCATTAGCTGGGGCGGTATATCCATGAGCTGGGGCATTATCCATGAGCTGGGGCATTATCCATGGGCTGGGGCAGTATCCATGAGCTGGGGGCAGTAATATCCATGAGCTGGGGCAATATCCATGAGCTGGGGCAGTATATCCTTGAGCTGGGGCAATATCCATGAGCTGGGGCAATATCCATGAGCTGGGGCAGTATATCCATGAGCTGGGGCATTATCCATGAGCTGGGGCATATCCATGAGCTGGGGCAGTATCCATGAGCTGGGGCATATCCATGAGCTGGGGCAGTATATCCATGAGCTGGGGCATATCCATGAGCTGGGGCAATATCCATGAGCTGGGGCATATCCAGGTGCTGGGGCAGTATCCATGAGCTGGGGCAGTATATCCATGAGCTGGGGCATTATCCATGAGCTGGGGCAGTATCCATGAGCTGGGGCGGTATATCCATGAGCTGGGGCGGTATATCCATGAGCTGGGGCATATCCATGAGCTGGGGCAGTATATCCATGAGCTGGGGCAATATCCATGAGCTGAGGCATATCCAGGTGCTGGGGCAGTATCCATGAGCTGGGGCAGTATATCCATGAGCTGGGGCAGTATCCATGAGCTGGGGCAGTATATCCATGAGCTGGGGCATATCCAGGTGCTGGGGCAGTATATCCATGAGCTGGGGCATATCCATGAGCTGGGGTGGTATATCCATGAGCTGGGGCATTATCCATGAGCTGGGGCATTATCCATGAGCTTGGGCATTATCCATGAGCTGGGGCATTATCCATGAGCTGGGGCAATATCCATGAGCTGGGGCAGTATATCCATGAGCTGGGGCAGTATATCCATGAGCTGGGGCATTATCCATGAGCTGGGGCATATCCATGAGCTGGGGCATTATCCATGAACTGGGGCAGTATATCCATGAGCTGGGGCAGTATATCCATGAGCTGGGGCAATATCCATGAGCTGGGGCAGTATATCCATGAGCTGGAGCATATCCATGAGCTGGGGCAATATCCATGAGCTGGGGCATTATCCATGAGCTGGGGCAGTATATCCATGAGCTGGGGCATTATCCATGAGCTGGGGCAGTATATCCATGAGCTGGGGCATATCCAGGTGCTGGGGCATATCCATGAGCTGGGGCATTATCCATGAGCTGGGGCATTATCCATGAGCTGGGGCAGTTTCCATGAGCTGGGGCAGTATATCCATGAGCTGGGGCAATATCCATGAGCTGGGACAATATCCATGAGCTGGGGCAGTATATCCTTGAGCTGGGGCAATATCCATGAGCTGGGGCAATATCCATGAGCTGGGGCATATCCATGAGCTGGGGCATATCCATGAGCTGGGGCAGTATATCCATGAGCTGGGGCAATATCCATGAGCTGGGGCAGTATATACATGAGCTGGGGCAGTATATCCATGAGCTGGGGCATTATCCATGAGCTGGGGCAGTATCCATGTGCTGGGGCAGTATCCATGAGCTGGGGCATATCCATGATCTGGGGCAATATCAATGAGCTGGGGCAATATCAATGAGAGGAGCTGGGGGCATAGCCATGAGAGCAGCTGGGGCAGTATATCCATGAGAGGAGCTGGGGCAAAATCCATGAGAGGAGCTGGGGCAGTATATCCATTAGAGGAGCTGGGGCATATCCATGAGAGGAGCTGGGGCATATGCATGAGAGGAGCTGGGGCATATCCTTGAGAGGAGCTGGGGCATATGCATGAGAGGAGCTGGGGCATATCCACGAGAGGAGCTGGGGGCAGTATATCCATGAGAGGAGCTGGGGCAGTATATCCATGAGAGGAGCTGGGGCAATATATCCATGAGAGGAGCTGGGGCATATCCATGAGAGGAGCTGGGGCAAAATCCATGAGAGGAGCTGGGGCAATATCCATGAGAGGAGCTGGGGCAATATCCATGAGAGGAGCTGGGGCAGTATATCCATGAGAGGAGCTGGGGCAATATATCCATGAGAGGAGCTGGGGCAATATATCCATGAGAGGAGCTGGGGCAAAATCCATGAGAGGAGCTGGGGCAATATACATGAGAGCTGCTGGGGCATATCCATGAGCTGGGGGGCAATATCCATGAGAGCTGCTGGGGCATATCCATGAGAGCTGCTGGGGCATATCCATGAGAGCTGGGGCATATCCATGTGAGCTGGGGCAGTATCCATGTGTGCTGGGGGCAGTATCCATGTGTGCTGGGGGGCATATCTTTGAGAGCTGGGGCAATATCCATGTGTGAGCTGGTCTGGGGCAATATATCCATGTGTGAGCTGGTCTGGGGCAATATATCCATATGTGAGCTGAGGCGCAATATATCCATGGGTGAGCTGCTGGGGGCAATATATAATTGTGAACTGGGGCAATATATCCATATGTGAGCTGGGGGCAATATATATCCATGGGTGAGCTGCTGGGGGCAATACATCCAGAGCTGCTGGGGGGCAATATATCCAGAGTTGCTGGGGGCAATATATATCCATGTGTGCTTTCACTGCCTTCGAACAGGCACCGTACTTGCTGGCAGTTGGCAAAAATTTGTGTGAGCATATGAGAGAGCTCCACAGCAATAAACCTTACAGTAATGTGCGCTGTGTGTATGAGCATTCAGTGTTATATGGGAGTACTGATTTAGGAGTTAGGCTAGGGTCAGATGAGCGCATTTTGTACGGACTGTGCGTCCGTGCAGTACGGACGTACTTTCTGACTGACAACAAGGTAGTGGCCACACAGTCGGATTTTTTCACTGACGTTTTATTCGACTGATGTAGCAGGGAAAATAAATTACAATGAAAAAACATTCTGTCCGTCAAAAATACTGGACGTATAAATGCAGTCCGTCTGACCATGCTCCATCACTCACACACAAAGCTATGCAGACGTTGTGGACGTGGCGCACTCTGCACGTCCGTTCTAGCAGTATTACATTCTTGCCTAACCTGCGTCCGTTTGCAGCGTCCGTCATGCATTCGCACCTCTGTGCGGACGTACTTCGTGTGTGGGGCTCCATTGGTCAGAATGCTATGCTGCCATGGATGTACTTATGTGCGGCAACATGGACGTTAACACTGCGCTCGTCTGACCCCAGCCTAAGTAGTTAAAAAAAATCTGTAAAACTCGGGGGGGGGGGTTGACGTCACCAACCCTAGTGACGCCACTGCCCTCAAGTGCAGGCACAGATCAGATGCACAATACTTGAAGGGGGAGGCCAAGGCACAGTTCAGGGACCTGACACTCAGTCTATTCATTTAATGCAGTGTTTCCCAAACCTGTCCTCAGGACCATCCGCCTCGCCAGGTTTGCAGGAGATCTGAAGCACAGCACAGGTGATATGATTTGCTGCTCAGTGTTTGCTGTATTCAGTCTGCATTTCCCCAAGGTAATCTGCAAAAACTGGCCGGGTTGAAGGTCACTGATTTTGGGAAACACTGATTTAATGCTTTCCCTTGATTAATGGCAGTTTAGGCTACATGCTTCACTGTATTCATTTAATGTTTTCCCTTGATTGGTGGTATTTTAGGGGTTAATGGGTAGGCTACATGCCACACTGTTTATTATTTTTATTGTATTTCCCTGCTTTAACGGCATTTTAGGGGTTACATAGAAACATAGAAAAATGTCGACAGATAAGAACCTTTCGGCCCATCTAGTCTGCCCAATTACACGGATACTTTACCTGGATTTATCTTTTGTTTAGGATAGCCTTATGCCTATCCCATGCTTGCTTAAATTCAATTACTGTTTTGGCCTCTACCACTTCAACTGGAAGGCTGTTCCATGTATCCACCACCCGCTCAGTAAAATAATGCTTCCTGATGTTACTTTTAAACCTTTGCCCCTGTAACTTAAGACTATGTCCTCTTGTTTTGCTACTTTGTTTCCTTTTAAATATACTCCCTTCCTCTACCCTGTGGATTCCCTTTACGTATTTAAATGTTTCTATCATATCTTCTCTGTCTCGTCTTTTTTCCAAGCTGTACATCTTAAGATCATTAAGCCTTTCCTGGTAACTTTTCTCCTTCAAGCCGTACACCATTTTAGTAGCCCTTCTCTGAACTCTCTCTAAGATGTCTATATCCTTCTGGAGATACGGTCTACAGTACTGCACACAGTACTCCAAGTGAGGTCTCACCAGTGCTCTGTACAGTGGCATGGTCACTTCCCTTTTCCTACTGCTAATACCTCTCCCTACACAACCAAGCATTCTGCTAGCATTTCCTGCTGCTCTATTACATTGACTACTTACCTTTAGATCCTCTGAAATAATAACCCCTAAATCCCTTTCCTCAGATGTTGAGGTTAGGACTGTATCAAATATTCTATATTCAGCCCTTGGGTTTTTACGTCCCAGGTGCATTATCTTGCACTTATCCACATTAAAACTCAATTGCCACAGCTCCGACCATTTTTTTAGTTTACCTAAATCAGGGGTGTCAAACTCAAATGTCATCGGGGCCGCATCAGCAGTTTGGTCACCCTCAAAGGGCCAGTTGTATCTGTAGGACTATGTGTCCACTCTTTATTATCATAAATTATTGTCACTGCATTCAATTATTACTGTTTTTTGTAATAATGTAAGTAATAACTAGCTCTGAAAGCAGAAACTTAGTCAGAATAATGGCAAGTAGATATTCAAATGTACAATTATTGTACAATTTATTGAAAAATTAGTTTTCGATACTGCCCCAGCTCACACATGGATATTGCCCCAGCTCACACATGGATTTGCCCCAGCTCATGGATTTGCCCCAGCTCACACGTGGATATTGCCCCAGCTCATGGATTGCCCCCAGCTCATGGATTTGCCCCAGCTCTCACATGGATTTGCCCCACCTCATGGATTTGCCCCCAGCTCATGGATTTGCCCCAGCTCATGGATTTGCCCCAGCTCTCACATGGATTTGCCCCACCTCATGGATTTGCCCCAGCTCTCACATGGATTTGCCCCAGCTCTCACATGGATTTGCCCCAGCTCTCACATGGATTTGCCCCACCTCATGGATTTGCCCCCAGCTCATGGATTTGCCCCAGCTCGCACATGGATATTGCCCCAAATCATGGATTTGCCCCAGCTCATGGATTTGCCCCAGCTCTCACATGGATTTGCCCCTCCTCATGGATTTGCCCCAGCTCTCACATGGATTTGCCCCACCTCATGGATTTGCCCCCAGCTCATGGATTTGCCCCCAGCTCATGGATTTGCCCCAGCTCATGGATTTGCCCCACCTCATGGATTTTCCCCAGCTCATGGATTTGCCCCAGCTCTCACATGGATTTGCCCCACCTCATGGATTTCCCCAGCTCATGGATTTGCCCCAGCTCTCACATGGATTTGCCCCAGCTCATGGATTTGCCCCAGCTCATGGATTTGCCCCCAGGTCATGGATTTGCCCCAGCTCTCACATGGATTTGCCCCCAGCTCTCACATGGATTTGCCCCAGCTCTCACATGGATTTGCCCCACCTCATGGATTTGCCCCAGCTCATGGATTTGCCCCAGCTCTCACATGGATTTGCCCCAGCTCTCACATGGATTTGCCCCAGCTCATGGATTTGCCCCAGCTCATATGGATTTGCCCCAGCTCATGTATTTGCCCCCAGCTCATGGATTTGCCCCCAGCTCATGGATTTGCCCCAGCTCTCACATGGATTTGCCCCCAGCTCATGGATTTGCCCCAGCTCTCACATGGATTTGCCCAAGCTCATGGATTTGCCCCAGCTCATGGATTTGCCCCAGCTCATGGATTTGCCCCAGCTCATGGATTTGCCCCAGCTCTCACATGGATTTGCCCCAGCTCATGGATTTGCCCCAGCTCTCACATGGATTTGCCCCAGCTCATGGATTTGCCCCAGCTCATGGATTTGCCCCCAGCTCATGGATTTGCCCCACCTCATGGATTTGCCCCAGCTCTCAAATGGATTTGCCCCAGCTCATGGATTTGCCCCAGCTCATTGATTTGCCCCCAGCTCATGGATTTGCCCCAGCTCATGGATTTGCCCCAGCTCTCAAATGGATTTGCCCCAGCTCATGGATTTGCCCCCAGCTCATGGATTTGCCCCAGCTCTCAAATGGATTTGCCCCAGCTCATGGATTTGCCCCCAGCTCATGGATTTGCCCCCAGCTCATGGATTTGCCCCAGCTCATGGATTTGCCCCAGCTCTCACATGGATTTGCCCCAGCTCATGGATTTGCCCCAGCTCATGGATTTGCCCCACCTCATGGATTTGCCCCAGCTCTCAAATGGATTTGCCCCAGCTCATGGATTTGCCCCAGCTCATGGATTTGCCCCAGCTCTCAAATGGATTTGCCCCAGCTCATGGATTGCCCCCAGCTCTCACATGGATTTGCCCCACCTCATGGACTTGCCCCAGCTCATGGATTTGCCCCAGCTCTCACATGGATTTGCCCCACCTCATGGATTTGCCCCAGCTCTCACATGGATTTGCCCCAGCTCTCACATGGATTTGCCCCCAGCTCATGGATTTGCCCCAGCTCGCACATGGATATTGCCCCAGCTCATGGATTTGCCCCAGCTCTCACATGGATTTGCCCCTCCTCATGGATTTGCCCCAGCTCTCACATGGATTTGCCCCACCTCATGGATTTGCCCCAGCTCATGGATTTGCCCCAGCTCATGGATTTGCCCCCAGCTCATGGATTTGCCCCAGCTCATGGATTTGCCCCACCTCATGGATTTTCCCCAGCTCATGGATTTGCCCCACCTCATGGATTTGCCCCAGCTCATGGATTTGCCCCAGCTCATGGATTTGCCCCAGCTCATGGATTTGCCCCCAGCTCTCGGATTTGCCCCAGCTCTCATGGATTTGCCCCAGCTCATGGATTTGCCCCCAGGTCATGGATTTGCCCCCAGCTCATGGATTTGCCCCAGCTCTCACATGGATTTGCCCCAGCTCATGGATTTGCCCCAGCTCTCACATGGATTTGCCCCAGCTCATGGATTTGCCCCAGCTCATATGGATTTGCCCCAGCTCATGGATTTGCCCCCAGATCATGGATTTGCCCCCAGCTCATGGATTTGCCCCCAGCTCATGGATTTGCCCCAGCTCTCACATGGATTTGCCCCAGCTCATGGATTTGCCCCAGCTCATGGATTTGTCCCAGCTCTCACATGGATTTGCCCCAGCTCATGGATTTGCCCCAGCTCTCACATGGATTTGCCCCAGCTCATGGATTTGCCCCCAGCTCATGGATTTGCCCCACCTCATGGATTTGCCCCAGCTCTCAAATGGATTTGCCCCCAGCTCATGGATTTGCCCCAGCTCATGGATTTGCCCCAGCTCTCAAATGGATTTGCCCCAGCTCATGGATTTGCCCCAGCTCATGGATTTGCCCCAGCTCATGGATTTGCCTCAGCTCTCAAATGGATTTGCCCCAGCTCATGGATTTGCCCCCAGCTCATGGATTTGCCCCAGCTCATGGATTTGCCCCCAGCTCATGGATTTGCCCCAGCTCATGGATTTGCCCCAGCTCATGGATTTGCCCACCTCATGGATTTGCCCCCAGCTCATGGATTTGCCCCCAGCTCATGGATTTGCCCCAGCTCTCACATGGATTTGCCCCCAGCTCATGGATTTGCCCCAGCTCTCACATGGATTTGCCCCAGCTCATGGATTTGCCCCAGCTCATGGATTTGCCCACCTCATGGATTTGCCCCCAGCTCATGGATTTGCCCCAGCTCTCACATGGATTTGCCCCCAGCTCATGGATTTGCCCCAGCTCTCACATGGATTTGCCCCAGCTCATGGATTTGCCCCAGCTCATGGACTTGCCCCCAGCTCTCACATGGATTTGCCCCACATCATGGATTTGCCCCCAGCTCATGGATTTGCCCCAGCTCATGGATTTGCCCCAGCTCTCACATGGATTTGCCCCACCTCATGGATTTGCCCCCAGCTCATGGATTTGCCCCAGCTCACACATGGATATTGCCCCACCTCATGGATTTGCCCCAGCTCATGGATTTGCCCCAGCTCATGGATTTGCCCCAGCTCATGGATTTGCCCCAGCTCTCACATGGATTTGCCCCAGCTCATGGATTTGCCCCAGCTCATGGATTTGCCCCCAGCTCATGGATTTGCCCTACCTCATGGATTTGCCCCAGCTCATGGATTTGCCCCCAGCTCATGGATTTGCCCCAGCTCATGGATTTGCCCCAGCTCTCAAATGGATTTGCCCCAGCTCATGGATTTGCCCCCAGCTCATGGATTTGCCCCAGCTCATGGATTTGCCCCCAGCTCATGGATTTGCCCCAGCTCATGGATTTGCCCCAGCTCTCACATGGATTTGCCCCAGCTCATGGATTTGCCCACCTCATGGATTTTCCCCCAGCTCATGGATTTGCCCCAGCTCTCACATGGATTTGCCCCAGCTCATGGATTTGCCCCAGCTCTCACATGGATTTGCCCCAGCTCATGTATTTGCCCCAGCTCATGGACTTGCCCCCAGCTCTCACATGGATTTGCCCCACATCATGGATTTGCCCCCAGCTCATGGATTTGCCCCAGCTCATGGATTTGCCCCAGCTCTCACATGGATTTGCCCCACCTCATGGATTTGCCCCCAGCTCATGGATTTGCCCCAGCTCACACATGGATATTGCCCCACCTCATGGATTTGCCCCAGCTCATGGATTTGCCCCAGCTCATGGATTTGCCCCAAGCTCATGGATTTGCCCCAAGCTCATGGATTTGCCCCAGCTCATGGATTTGCCCCAGCTCTCACATGGATTTGCCCCAGCTCTCACATGGATTTGCCCCAGCTCTCATGGATTTGCCCCCAGCTCATGGATTTGCCCCAGCTCTCACATGGATTTGCCCCAGCTCATGGATTTGCCCCAGCTCATGGATTTGCCCCAGCTCATGGATTGCCCCCAGCTCATGGATTTGCCCCAGCTCTCACATGGATTTGCCCCACCTCATGGATTTGCCCCAGCTCATGGATTTGCCCCAGCTCTCACATGGATTTGCCCCACCTCATGGATTTGCCCCAGCTCTCACATGGATTTGCCCCACCTCATGGATTTGCCCCCAGCTCATGGATTTGCCCCCAGCTCATGGATTTGCCCCAGCTCGCACATGGATATTGCCCCAGCTCATGGATTTGCCCCAGCTCATGGATTTGCCCCAGCTCTCACATGGATTTGCCCCTCATGGATTTGCCCCAGCTCTCACATGGATTTGCCCCACCTCATGGATTTGCCCCAGCTCATGGATTTGCCCCAGCTCATGGATTTGCCCCCAGCTCATGGATTTGCCCCACCTCATGGATTTTCCCCACCTCATGGATTTGCCCCAGCTCTCACATGGATTTGCCCCAGCTCATGGATTTGCCCCAGCTCATGGATTTGCCCCAGCTCATGGATTTGCCCCCAGCTCATGGATTTGCCCCAGCTCTCGGATTTGCCCCAGCTCTCATGGATTTGCCCCAGCTCATGGATTTGCCCCAGCTCATGGATTTGCCCCCAGGTCATGGATTTGCCCCCAGCTCATGGATTTGCCCCAGCTCTCACATGGATTTGCCCCAGCTCTCACATGGATTTGCCCCAGCTCATGGATTTGCCCCAGCTCATATGGATTTGCCCCAGCTCATGGATTTGCCCCCAGCTCATGGATTTGCCCCAGCTCTCACATGGATTTGCCCCAGCTCATGGATTTGCCCCAGCTCTCACATGGATTTGCCCCAGCTCATGGATTTGCCCCAGCTCTCACATGGATTTGCCCCAGCTCATGGATTTGCCCCAGCTCATGGATTTGCCCCCAGCTCATGGATTTGCCCCACCTCATGGATTTGCCCCAGCTCTCAAATGGATTTGCCCCAGCTCATGGATTTTCCCCCAGCTCATGGATTTGCCCCAGCTCATGGATTTGCCCCAGCTCTCAAATGGATTTGCCCCAGCTCATGGATTTGCCCCCAGCTCATGGATTTGCCCCAGCTCTCAAATGGATTTGCCCCCAGCTCATGGATTTGCCCCAGCTCATGGATTTGCCCCCAGCTCATGGATTTGCGCCAGCTCATGGATTTGCCCCAGCTCATGGATTTGCCCCAGCTCTCACATGGATTTGCCCCAGCTCATGGATTTGCCCCACCTCATGGATTTGCCCCCAGCTCATGGATTTGCCCCAGCTCTCACATGGATTTGCCCCAGCTCTCACATGGATTTGCCCCAGCTCATGGACTTGCCCCCAGCTCTCACATGGATTTGCCCCACCTCATGGATTTGCCCCAGCTCATGGATTTGCCCCAGCTCATGGACTTGCCCCCAGCTCTCACATGGATTTGCCCCACATCATGGATTTGCCCCCAGCTCATGGATTTGCCCCAGCTCACACATGGATATTGCCCCACCTCATGGATTTGCCCCAGCTCATGGATTTGCCCCAAGCTCATGGATTTGCCCCAAGCTCATGGATTTGCCCCAGCTCATGGATTTGCCCCAGCTCTCACATGGATTTGCCCCAGCTCTCACATGGATTTGCCCCAGCTCTCATGGATTTGCCCACAGCTCATGGATTTGCCCCAGCTCTCACATGGATTTGCCCCAGCTCATGGATTTGCCCCAGCTCTCACATGGATTTGCCCCAGCACATGGATTTGCCCCAGCTCTCACATGGATTTGCCCCAGCTCATGGATTTGCCCCAGCTCTCAAATGGATTTGCCCCAGCTCATGGATTTGTCCCAGCTCTCAAATGGATTTGCCCCAGCTCTCACATGGATTTGCCCCAGCTCTCATGGATTTGCCCCAGCTCTCACATGGATTTGCCCCAGCTCATGGATTTGCCCCAGCTCTCACATGGATTTGCCCCAGCTCATGGATTTGCCCCAGCTCTCACATGGATTTGCCCCAGCTCATGGATTTGCCCCAGCTCTCAAATGGATTTGCCCCAGCTCATGGATTTGTCCCAGCTCTCACATGGATTTGCCCCCAGCTCACGGATTTGCCCCAGCTCACGGATTTGCCCCAGCTCACGGATTTGCCCCAGCTTACGGATTTGCCCCCAGCTCACGGATTTGCCCCAGCTCACGGATTTGCCCCCAGCTCATGGATTTGCCCCAGCTCTCACATGGATTTGCCCCCAGCTCATGGATTTGCCCCAGCTCTCACATGGATTTGCCCCAGCTCATGGATTTGCCCCCAGCTTACACATGGATTTGCCCCAGTTTACACATGGATTTGCCCCAGAGGCAGCCAGCTCTCACCTGGATACTTGCCCCAGCTCCGGCAGGGGTTGAGGGGGCCCAGATGCCGGGCAGCGGGAGTGCCTGCCCGGTCCTGAACAGTCCGTCCTGTTGAAGGGGATGCGGCTGCGTGCGTGCGTGCGTGCGTGCGCTCGCAGGTCACGCGGTCCGGCCAGTCAGGTGGTACAGAGACTCAGTACCACCTGATTAGCCGGACCACGTGACCGGCTGCGCCTGCACACAGCCGCCTCCCCTTTAACAGAACAGACTGTTCAGGACCGGGCAGGCACTCCCGCTGCCCGGCATCTGGGTCCCCTCAACCCCCGGGCCAGTTTAAGGCTGGCGGGCCACATGACGAGGTCTGGCGGGCCGGATTTGGCCCGCGGGCCTTGTCTTTGACACCCGTGACCTAAATCATTTGTCATTTGGCTGATCCCTCCAGGAACGTCAACCCTGTTGCAAATCTTTGTGTCATCAGCAAAAGACATACTTTTCCATTAATACCTTCTGCAATATCACTAATAAAAATATTAAAGAGAATGGGTCCAAGTACTGACCCCTGAGGTACCCCACTGGTAACAAGACCTTGTGCCGAATAAACTCCATTTACCACAACCCTCTGTTGCCGGTCACTCAGCCACTGCCTAATCCATTTCAACAATATTGGAATCCAAGCTCAAAGATTGCAATTTATTGATAAGCCTTCTATGCGGAACAGTATCAAAAGCCTTACTGAAATCTAAATAAGCAATGTCATTTGGAAGTTAGACTCTATAGGGTCAATTCATCTTTAGATCCTTTGCTTTTTGTCACATTTCATGTAATCACTTTCGCCAAAAATATCGTGAATTTCCTATTTAGCGAATGGTCACCGTAATTTGTGAAAATTGGGAGTCGCTGAAGCAGTTATCGGATGTCAGCGAAAACAACCGAATTCCAGCAAATAAAATATTGAATTTAAGTATCAGGTTAGTACAATAAAACGGTATCATTCCCTCACATCACTCTGGGATTATGGAATCTTATTTATATATACACTTTACTTTTCTCAGTGATACGATTTAGTGGCAAAAATTACTAGTGCCCCCAAGTTTTGACTGTGGTATCTTATGTGCCCCCCCCCTATATATTGTTCCTAGAGTCGCCACTGCTCCCAGCCATACATGATGTATGTTTAGGGATGTCTTGTTTGGACTGTGAGCTAGAAGTTATCTGAAGCCTGTGCTGCTGTGCTTTGCGGGATTTGGGGGGCTGGGAGAGGACACATTCAGGCTGTGGGGGCTGGACATGGGAGGTACAATCAGGCATTCTATTCAGGCTGCCAGGCTTGGATGCGGGAGGTTTAATGAGGCAGGGAAAGTAGAGGGCGTGGCCATATATTTCCTACATATTTATTTTCTGTGTTAATCTGTATATGGATTCTGGAGGCTCCTTGTCATTGGGCTCAAATTGATCGCTGTCACGACAGAACCCTTCCCCAAGAGGGGATACCTGCCACTAACTGCCCAAACGGGGCGCCCGGCGCTGGGGCCTGGAGCACCCCTCGGACAGCGGGTTAGTTTACGAGGACAAGTGGAGAAGCCTGGTGGCTCGCCTCCTACCCACAGACTATGGGCCACAGAGACTGCTCCGACTTCCCCGATTCGACCCGTTGGGGTCCAACCGTGTCCGTCGGACTTTATTGGGGGGGGGGAGAAATGTCACGGAATGGACCGGAGCGCTCCTTCCTGCGAGCCGCGTGACTAAAAACTCAGACAGTTTTAAAGATCATTTTTTCCTTTTATATTTCGGTTGTGCGTTTAAGTGTATGGACATTTTATTTCATGTCTAGATGTGGTTTTACTGATGTGGTTTTTATTAGAGTGTGATGTATTAAATGCCCTCATACAATACAGGATACATGTTAAGTCTGGACATGTCTGAGAGCATTCAAGTCTGGACATGTCTGAGGGCATTCAAGTCTGGACATGTCTTTGTGTTGTGTGTATAAAAGGATCTGCCCAAACCTTGTAATAAATCAGTTTCTGTTTTGAAGTCATACAGCTTCGTCTGGTGAGTTCTTCCAGGGAATATCACATTGCACCTAGAAGGCACTCCGCGGCCTTCCACATCACGTCTATCCCAGGAAAAGGAGCCTCAAGTCAGCCCAGCAGCCACCTCCACACCAACAAGAGGTCGGTAGATCAGGCTGCGCGAGACGCAGAGTGCCGAGCCACTCAGTAGTCGGGCCGGATGCCATCAAGGGGGTCAGATAGGAGCAGGACCGCAGGCGGACACTCCATCCCATCACAATCGCCTCAGCCCCCTTTCAGAGTGGGTGCTTGACCTTCTTTAAAAGGTGCCTGGTGTCTTATCACAGGGTTCCACAGGATTTAAAGAATCAGCATCAAGTAATAAAAGATGGGGCCGGTCAGTGGTTAAAGTTATGAAAACAGCAATTTATTCAGGCATTTAAATAAAAAGGTTAAATATATAGATCTGTGCATTAATGCTGAGACATGGTTCTGCAAAATAGCCTTCCTCGCCCAGCATTCAAAGGTCTGAAGTCTGGTGTCTAGCCAGTGAAAGTGTAAAAAGACAGTCCATATATACAGGTCCATCATATAGGAATTGAAGTTAAACTAAAAATGATATCCCTTAGGTTCTGATTATGTGTGGTGGCTGATTATGTGTCGTTGGTTCCCAATACGGCTTTGCGGCCTTTCCCACACTCGCCGTATTGTGAAGTCCATCTCCTTTCCAGGTCTTGTGGTCTCTATCTACATCATCAGGCACCATCTTGGATTACATCTTCTGGGCTGCCAGACATGTGACGTCCAAGTGCATGGGCACCATCTTTGCTCGTGTTATCATACCTCCCTGCATTGTGAATTCCAGTACATCGTATAGTGCAAGCGCACTAGTGCATTAAAAAAGGGGGCATATTTGTGGATCGGGGAACATTAAAGCATTCCAATATAATGCCACTCATAGTGGGACAGCGATTAAAAAAAAAAAAAAAAAGATAGTCTGAAGTCATTAAACGGTAACAGAGGGGAGATACAAAAACCAATAAAAATTAAGAGTAAATAAAAGTCAGAGAGAAGGGGAAAGAAAGAAACGGGAATGCCAGAAAGCAAGCAGTGGGATCAGGCTACAAAAGAATAAACAATGGGAATATTAAAAAGATAGAATTGGAATATAAAGTATATGCAAGAGGAGGGGGATCATAAATATGGATCACCTGATAATGAATAAGAATAGTAAATAAAAGTCAAGTTGGCTCAGTGAAATCCGTCCTCTCCCAAGAGCCTTTTTTTGGAATCTACAACCTGGAAGCCAGATTGAAGACAGACCACTTAGGTTTCACCACCTCAAGCTCATTTAATGGTTTAAAAGATCCAATACAGACATTCGATTTCCATAGAGAACTTTGGTGTCCATAATGAAGACTACTCAGTGTGTGGGAGCCCATTAAGGAGATTTAGGCATGCCGGACAAGTGGCTGGCCACAATTTTCATTTCAATAGGTGAATGAGGAGGAGAGTACGCAAGGCACACTTTATTCCCAATCCTTGATGGATAGTTCAGGAGCCTCCTCTGTTGCTTTAGTTCTGGATCCCCTTTCCATATAGATCTCCCATAGGTTAGTTGCCCGAATGTTAAGGAGATGTCTGACTCTGGTTACCTCATTAAAGACCATTTTCCATTATACAGTCAGGTCCAGAAATATTGTGACATCGACACAATTCTAACATCTTTGGCTCTATACACCACCACAATGGAGTTGGAATGAAACAATGTGCTTTAACTGCAGACTGTCAGCTTTAATTTGAGGGTATGTACATCCAACTCAGGTGAACGGTGTAGGATTTACAGCAGTTTGCAGATGTGCCTCCCACTTGTTAATTGACCAAAGGTAATGGGACAATTGGCTTCTCAGCTGTTCCATGGCCAGGTGTGTGATATTCCCTCATTACCCCAATTACAATGTGCAGATAAAAGGCCCAGAGTTCATTTCAAGTGTGCGATTTGCATTTGGAATCTGTTGCTGTCAACTCTCAAGATGAGATCCAAAGAGCTGTCACTATCAGTGAAGCAAGCCATCATTAGGCTGAAGAAACAAAACAAACCCATAAGAGAGATAGCAAGAACATTAGGCGTGGCCAAAACAACTGTTTGGAACATTATCATAAAGAAGGAAAGCACCGGTGAGCTCAGCAACACCAAAAGACCCGGGAGACCACGGAAAACAACTGTGGATGACCGAAGAATTCTTTCCCTGGTGAAGAAAACACCCTTCACAACGTCGGCCAAATCAAGAACACTCTCCAGGAGGTAGGTGTGTCAAAGTCAACAATCAAGAGAAGACTTCACCGGAGTGAATACAGAGGGTTCACCAAAAGATGTAAACCATTGGTGAGCCTCAAAAACAGGAAGGCCAGATTAGAATTTGCTAAACAACACCTAACAAAGTCTTCACAGTTCTGGAACAAGATCCTATGGACAGATGAAACCAAGATCAACTTGTACCAGAGTGATTGGAAGAGAAGAGTATGGAGAAGGAAAGTAACTGCTCATGATCCTAAGCATACCACCTCATCAGTGAAGCATGGTGGTGGTAGTGTCATGGCGTGGGCATGTATGGCTGCCAATGGAACTGGTTCTCTTGTATTTATTGATGATGTGACTGCTGACAAAAGCAACAGGATGAATTCTGAAGTGTTTCTGGCAATTTTATCTGCTCACATTCAGCCAAATGCTGCAGAACTCATTGGACAATGACCCAAAGCATACTGCAAAAGCAACCAAAGAGTTTTTGAAGGGACAGAAGTGCAATGTTATGCAATGGCCAAGTCAGTCACCTGACCTGAATCCCATTGAGCATGCATTTCACTTGCTGAAGACAAAACTGAAGGGAAAATGCCCCAAGAACAAGCAGGAACTGAAGACAGTTGCAGTAGAGGCCTGGCAGAGCATCACCAGGGATGAAACCCAGCGTCTGGTGATGTCTATGCGTTCCAGACTTCAGGCTGTGATTGACTGCAAAGGATTTGCAACCAAGTATTAAGAAGGGAAAGTTTGATTTATGATTATTATTCTGTCCCATTACTTTTGGTCCCTTAACAATGGGAGGCACATCTGCAAACTGCTGTAAGTCCTACACCGTTCACCTGAGTTGGATGTACATACCCTCAAATTAAAGCTGACAGTCTGCAGTTAAAGCACATTGTGTTGGTTTCATTCCAACTCCATTGTGGTGGTGTATAGAGCCAAAGATGTTAGAATTGTGTCGATGTCCCAATATTTCTGGACCTGACTGTATGTGAAGTGTTGACCATCCCCCTTTGGTTTTTGCACCTTGCTGCAGGTTCCATTTAGGCCAATGTCATACGAACGCAGTCTGAGCGCACTCTGCGTGCATGCACAACGGATGGACGTACTGATTGAAGATACTGTAGACACCACGCGCTCCTTTTTTTTTGAGAGATGTAGAAAAAGGGAAATATGAAAATTAAAATACCGGTACAGTCAGCCAGACCAAAAAAAACTGCGCGTCAACGTGATGGACGTTGCAAATGCACTGCGTCTGACGTTGCGTCATCATGCACACTGGGCGTCTGTTGAATACCTTTTACATCGAGGCCTACATGGCGCCCGTTGCCACCTGCGTGGTGCGTTTGCACTTCGGTGCGCACGTGTTTTGGTCTCTATTGAACACAAATAAATGCTACGACGGACGTTCAACTGTGCGGCAACACAGACGTGATGACTGCGTTCATCTAACGCTAGCCTAAGTCCTCGATCTTCCAGGAGCCCTAGGAGGATGCATGTTGCTAAAAAAGTGGCTATACTGCAAAACAATCCCTGCAGGTCCTATACTATGCCAACCTAAAGACCGAGTACATTGACATAGCAGGTTCTGCAATATATGATCATAGTTTGGAACCAAATCTGCATTTCTAAGTCAGGTGGTTTTTAAAATCTTTAAGACTACGGAGTGCTCCAAAATGTGTATATTGTGAATACTAAAAGTTCTGTCTATGCTTTGCATATGCCTGCCACAACACCATGTACACCATCACAGCAGGTCCTATTCTTCCTAACCGAGTGACTGCTCTTATGAAATTAACCCATTTATATGGGATGTATATCTTCCTGGAGTCAGCTGCAGTTCAAGGTCCTGCAATGAATGCCATAAGTGCAGAGCAGGGAGCTGTACCAGGATTTGCAACACAGGCAGTTTCAGGCTTTGAAACACGTCTTGTGCTTTTGGTCCAGGGGCCCAGCCACCGTGGCCCTCCAGATGTTTAGAACCAAATCTCCCTTGATGCTTAGACACTTGTAGCTTCAAAACATCTGGAGGACCAAGGTTGCCGACTGTTCTAGTCAGTCTTGAAATCTCTCATCTTTCCAGCAGTCTCATTGGATGCTGTTGCAACAGATGTTAAGGTGCCATGGTGATGTGCTCAGTCTTTACAGAAGGCATCTCAAACTATGGCTCTCCAGATGATCCTGAACTACATCTCCCATAATTATCTGACCTTCACCCCCAGGGTGATGGGCCATCTATTGCTTCCAAGGAATTCTGGTAATTCCAGGAAAAGTTTGAGATCCCTGCTTCAGGTACTGTTGAGATGGCCAGAGTTAGCATCTACAGACCTTTATAGCTAGTGCAGCATACTTGTAGAGGATTTTTTTTTTTACATCACGAAACTGTTGAGAAAACCTGCCATTTTATACCTTGACAACTTTTTTCTTCTTCAAAACATCATTTAATAGAACAACAAATGACTTTCTTGCATATTTAACAATTATATTAAGAATCAGATACTTCTCCCCACATATCAGAATGTCAGGTTTGCATTTTGCTCATTTACTGAAGATAAAAAATATACAAACCACTACTTTAAGATTATATCAATAGCAGATTAAAAATGATTAGGTCGAGAATGAGGTACATTATGCACAGGAATGAGCACCAAACAGACCTTGTATTAAAAAGGATTTAATAAACGTGTTCATAAATAAACATGATACACTCATTTTTAACAGCGTTACTTACAAAACAAAAAAAAGAAGTATACATCTGACTCAATGGAGCAGGAGTGGAAAGACTTCTAAAGGCAGTCACCTTTTTCCCGCCCCATTTTTTACATTTTCCAGTGCAAGGAGCATCAATTTTTTTTTAAAAAAAGATGCCCAATAGAGAATTCTTTCTGAAAACCGATCAGGGTGTTTAACTAAACCATTTATAGTAAAGTCAAACCCACAGTAAAACTTTTTTTCCCTCCTGTGAACAGTCAATCGTTGATGGTGCTTTCAACTGAAAACCAAATACCATAAAACAATGGCACTTTTTTTTAAGAAGGCAGGCCAATCACATCCTTCTGCTTTACCAGCTTTTAACAGTAAAATCGATGGCACATTAGAAGAGGATGCTGGATCATTTTGTATGGACTGGAACGCTTGGTTAGAATAACTCACAAACATCTGTGTGACAGCGGATGGCAAATAGGATTTGTGTGTGAAATGAACATACATTACTGCATGCATGTGTGCAATGAAAAAAGCTCTTTGAAACATGCTTCTAGTGGTCACACCTATGATCTGGTTTCCGGTTTGTAGAATGTGCTGCCTAGATAATTTACTGTACATGGAAAGTTTGGCAGCTGCCCCCCCCTTAAAAAAAATCCCCAACACAAAACAACCCCCAAAACACTGGTATGCATTCAGTCACTGCAAATATAACTTTTTAAATAGTTTCATACAAAAATATTTCTGCATAACGTATGAAATTACTTTTTGCCAGGTTTTGGAAGGCTTAATTGCTCTGAATGGCCCACTTCTTAAAGACATTACAAAACACTTGAACAGTTGAAGAGCCAGTAAAAAAAAAAAAAAAAAAGATTATTAGGCGCATGCCCTTGGATTGTTAAAGAATTGTCCTTGGAAGGTAAACGCTCAATCCATTGTCTACCTTCATGGTGGCTGGTGTTTGCGGTGCTGGAGAAACCACTGGAGGGAAACCACTGGTGTTGATCAACCTCCTTTTAAAACTTGTAAGGCCAAAGTTTTTGTTTTTCTTCAGTGGCAGCTTTTAAATAAGCTTTATTGTATACATACTTTACAAAGTCTTTAAATTAACTGATCCTTTGAAGAAGCTTTTCTTCAGTTTGTCCAAACTGTAAAATAACAGACATTTCTGCAATGAAACGTTCACAGCTTTCCTTTGTAACTTGCTTGCAGAACCTGAGGTCAATCAGGCAGATGTTTGCACAACGTTTAAAATACGTCAGGCACTGGTCTGTGACATTATTGCAGTCTAGGAGGAAAATGAAGATAAAAATTACACTTGTTTAACCATCACTTCTGGTGCATACACAAACAAGCCTAACATGTTTTGTTGTAAAGTAATGGTTAAAGCGGTTGAGAACAAAACGTGAATTTTATGTTTTACAAGGATTGGATGGATGATAATCTCGTTAACAAGAAACAAGTGACATCTGCGCTTATCCCTATAGCTCCACGTGAAACAAAACACAATTAGAGGTTTTGGTTTACTTGAATGGCCACTGAAGTGTAAACTCACCTGCCACGTCACCACACCTTTGTTAAGGGAGTCCTATATAATGAAACCAACCCACCAGTCTCATGACTGAGAAGCAGCATGAGCATATGGGGCTTGCTTAGAAAGCAGCTCTTGGTTTCATTAGGTAGGACTCGCATACCAGAGGTGCGGTGACGTGGCAGGTGAGCTTACACTTCAATAGCCATTCAAGTAAATCAAAACCTCTAATTGTGTTTTGTTTCACATGGAGCTATAGGGCTAAGCTCAGATGACATCTTTTTTTCTTGCTCATTTTCAGGACCCTCACAAACCTCTTTTTCGCATGTATAAAACATAACAGCACTAGTGGCCTGCTCTACGGTGGGACCCACTCAGGTCTCACAAGGTTTTAGCTTGATTGTGCCATTACAGAGACAACTGCTCCGTATGCAAATCAGACTGCTCTCACCCAGAAAGATCATCGGGGGTTGTTGCACCTCTCGTGCAGAGGTGACGTCCTTGGCATTTCAGCACTGACCACCCTTTCTGGGTGTAGCAGTCTGATTTGCATATCGAGCATTCGTCCCTGTAATGGCACAATTGAGCTAAAACCTTATGAGACCTGAGCGGGCACCCACTGTAGAGCAGGCCACTAGTGCTGTTGCTCGTTCTCAGGTAGGGATCAGTCGCAACACTGTTTTTTCTGTGTGTATGTATAATAATCACGTTATCCCACGAAAAAAAAAAAAGCGATAAATATCTGCGTGACACAGGTTTAAAAAATACACTATTTTATATATGCTGTCAAAGTGGTGAAATTATCTCAGGTTTGGATCCAGTTGCATTCTCCATCAGTATTTAACGGAGCAGTTTAATGCAAATGCAGGTATGGGTGAACAGACAAGATTTGTAGTTTATATTGCTTTATTCACGTCAGGGCAACATAAATAACTGAATCAGAACTAAGTCTGAGCCAATCCATTAGGAGTCAGATCAGAGATTCTTGATGACAAGGATTGACATCATCTAGTCTAAGGAATTGGAGCTTTTATACTTTTGGCTATGCATGGGGAACATTGTTTTTAAACAACAGGCTAATGAAAAGCACACATTGACTGGATCAGGATCTATGTACCTGATAAGTTAATTTCTATTAATGAATCCCTGGTGGTGGTCCCCACTGCAGTGAGAAGATTGATGGACTGATCGGTAACATGGTTACAGTAACTCAGGTCCAGTTTGGCAAGGAGAGGCATGTGACGAATCATGAGTCGCAAAGAAGCATCAGTAATGTCCAGTCCTGCCAGCCGAAGATCTACGATGTTGCGCAATTTACTGCGGTTATCAATCTGACCTGCAAGACATAAAGAGATATTAGAAAGAGGCGATAAGAGTAACCAGGTGGAAACATAACTTTTCAAATGACTTTTGTGTGCTTTCAAAAAGGGATGAGTTAAGCTATCTGACTTCAATCATATCTTGCATGTGACATTCACCTCTTGCATATGACCCTGGGGTTCCCGAATACTTACACTTACCATTTGTGGCCTTCATGATTTGATGTACTGGACATTCATGTTTATTTGTTACTTTTACAGTAGGTTTTTAAACTTTGTCATTTCAGCAAAACATAGTCTGGCATGGGACATGGCAGGCCTGGATTACCACCATGAACAAAACATGCTTCCCTCCCAGCTGGTAAACACACTGACACCTACAATGATTTTATTCAGAATACAAGAGTGTTGTTGCATAAATTACCTGGCCTGTTATCAGTTGGGGGGGATAAGAGATCTCTCATCTGTGCATCCTTAAGTCCTTCCACCCACTGTACATTGAGTGAGCGAAGCAGAGGACAGCTGGAACTGCAGAGGGCCGAGACAGCGATCCAAGAACATCCGGATAGATTAAGATCACGGAGTGCTTGGGGTAAAGAAAGATTCAAAACAAAATATTTATATTGGTTAAGTCACCAAAACAGACTGTATTGGGCCGTCAAAGAAAAGTATTGCGCATATATGTCTATGTACATGAGTTCACACACACACTTTAATTTCATATGAATTTGTAGCAAAGTTACAGAAACCTAAAAAAGCTAAAAGTTAAGGTTAATCACAATCCATCAGGAAATAAACTGCTGGAAAAAAAAGGAAAAACATTTTTTGGTTCTTCAAAAGCCATTTCCTATTGCACAACTCAATGCAGTACAAATCATTAGACACATTCATATCAATACAGGAAATTGAAAGGGTTTCGCTCTAGTAGCTGCAGTTTAAAACTATCCCTTTCACAACATTATTACAACGCAATTCAAGGTTATTACTGAGTGTATAAGCCCTGCTGAATGCGCCTGTGGTTATAATAGTTTGTGGAGCTTCAGTAATCTACCTGGAAGTCGGTTTATGAGCCAGCTGAGCTGCTTTTTGGAAATATTGGTCCAACTGAGGTCGAGAGAAATCGGCTGTCTCCGGATTATCCCACTGAGCATGAGTGGAGTGATGGATTTGCATCTGTTTAAATCGATTCGTTCCCACAAACGTTTATCACAACACCTGTAACACCAACACAATGAGCTAAATTAAAAGAGAAGCTACAATGTCGTTAGAACAAAGAAAAACCAAAACCTACAGAAACCCACCAAATCTCAGGAGTTAATTAAACCCTGCTAGCCAACGCAGTTTTATTTTGTGAAACCTACAAATTTCTATTTTATAACCCGAATCTACGCTCGTGCTTCCAATTGGCTGTGGACCCCCATCAATTCTCCAACCTACTTCACCACCTCCCTCATACCTCATCCTTCACCTGCCCTGATGCTGCCACTAATCACTACAACACTACGCTTATCTCTGCTCTAGACACTCTTGCTCCTCTTCGACTCTGTAAGGCCCCACGCCGCCAGCTTCAGCCCTGGCACACCCTCCAGACTCGCTACCTGCAAAGATGCTCCCGCACCGCAGAGCGTGCCTGGAGGAAATCCCGCTCTGAAGCTGATTTTGTTCACTTCAAGTTTATTCTCCGGTCATACACCTCTGCCCTCCACTTGGCCAAACAATCCTTCTCATCTCTTATATCTACGCTGTCCTCCAACCCTAAACGGCTCTGGTCCACCTTCAACACCCTCCTCTACCCACCTGCACCTCCCCCTCAGCTGCCTTCAGCGCTCAAGACCTGGCAGACTACTTCCTCAGTAAAACTTTAACTATCAGAAGCAACATCCCAACACAAGATAGTTATCTGCCACCTCCACTCCCACAGGTCCCATCTGCCACCCTCTGCCGCTTCCTCCCAACCACTGAGGAGGAAGTCAATTCCTTATTGTCCTCCTCACATCTCACCACGTGCCCGCTCGACCCCATTCCCTCACATCTAATTCCTCCCCTCTCCTCCTCCCTCACCCCTGCTCTCACACACATCTTCAACCTATCTCTCTCCACTGGCTCCTTTCCATCCGCCTTCAAACACGCGCTAGTTACCCCTTTACTAAAGAAACCATCCCTAGATCCCAACTCTCCATCCAACTACCGTCCTGTATCCCTGCTTCCCTTTACCTCTAAGCTCTTAGAAAAACTAGTCTTCAACCGCCTCTCCATCTTCCTGTCCTCCAATTCCCTACTTGACCCCCTGCAATCTGGCTTCCGTCCCCTACACTCAACTGAAACTGCCCTCACCAAAGTCACCAACGACCTCCTAACTGCTAAAAAACACGGCCACTATTCTATTCTCATCCTGCTTGACCTCTCGGCTGCTTTTGACACTGTTGACCACCCCCTCCTTCTACTGACCCTCAACTCTCTGGGTCTCGGTGACACTGCACTTGCTTGGATTGACTCCTATTTATCCAACAGGTCCTTCTGTGTGTCCTTTGCTGGTAACTTCTCCTCCTCATTGCCTCTATCTGTTGGTGTACCTCAAGGCTCTGTCCTTGGTCCTCTGCTCTTTTCCATCTACACCTCCTCCCTGGGCAAAATCATCAACAGCTTTGGCTTTAATTACCACCTCTACGCTGATGACACTCAGATCTACCTCTCTACCCCTGATCTCTCTCCCCCTGTCCTTTCCAAAGTCAGTGACTGTTTATCTGGCATCTCCTCCTGGATGGCCTCCCACCACCTAAAGATCAACATGTCAAAGACTGAGCTCCTACGTATTCCTCCCTCTAATGCCGCCCCACCTCCTGACTTCTCGATCACGGTGGAGGGTATCACCATCTCCCCATCAAACCAAGTTCGCTGTCTTGGAGTTACACTTGACTCTGCTCTTTCCTTCATCCCCCACATCAAGTCTCTTTCCTCCTCCTGCCGATACCAACTGCGTAATATTTACAGAATTCGGCCATTTCTTACCGCTGTCGCCACAAAACAACTCATACACGCCCTGGTAATCTCCCGACTCGACTATTGCAATAATCTCTTATCTGGCCTCCCTCTGTCCCACCTCTCCCCCCTACAATCCATCCTGAACGCCTCCGCCAGGCTAATTCACCTCACCCGCCGCTCTGTCTCTGCCGCTCCCCTCTGCGAGTCCCTTCACTGGCTCCCCATCCACTGCAGAATTAAGTTCAAAATCCTTATCCTTACCTACAAAAGCCTCACTAACTCAGCTTCCCACTACCTGTCCTCACTAATCACCAAATACACCCCAGCCCGCTCCCTAAGGTCAAACAGTGACCTGCGCCTAGCTTCTCCCCGCATCACCTCTTCCCATGATAGACTGCAGGATTTCTCACGCGCAGCCCCCACTCTCTGGAACGCTCTCCCTCGTACTGTCAGACTTTCCCCTAACTTCTCTTCCTTCAAACGCTCCCTTAAAACATTCCTATTTAGGGAAGCCTACCACCCAACTCACTGACGCAACCATCAATCACTCTCACCTTACAGTCCTCTCCTCCTGTTTCCAACCCCAACCCTCCCAGATTGTGAGTTCCTACGGGAATAGGGCCCTCATCTCCTCCTGTACTGTTTGTCAAATGTTGTTCAATGTATTGTAACCCTGTCTATACTGTGCTTATTGTACAGCGCTGCGGAATATGCTGGCGCTTTATAAATAAAGAATAATAATAATAATAATTACAGAACAGAGCTGGGGAGGTGCGGAAGACGATCGCCATGTGCATGGATAGCAGTGAAAAACCTTACTCAAACTAAGCAGCAATATGGGATAGATTTTGGACCTGGATGAGTCTTAACCAAAACCTCAGAAGGCTCCCCCGCAGTTGAAGATTGGAAGCCTTTGGGTCAGAATAGAGACCTGTGCTTTGAAGAGCCGTCACAGCAGCCATGTACAGCTTGAAGTAGAGTAGGATCTCGCCACTAGGACCAATTAATTATGCTTAGGAGGTTATGGTAGCTAGATTACCCCTTCAGCTCCTTGATATCTTTGTTAATAACAAAAAGATTGTACACAGGCATACATAGAAAATGAGTAGCACAAGTTAATTTACAGTCCTACTTCCGTTTCTAAAGTCTTGTGTCTTGAAATTCTTTCATAAATACTACTGCAGAGTTTATTAGATAAAAATATCTCAACTTGTACCCCATGACAATTGCCAGAGGGCTTGACAGCAACACCCCCTGCAGATGCACAGACACAGCCAATCAGATGGCTCAATACAGAAGGGTTGAGCAGCACTGGCAATCATGTGAGTTAATTGACCAAGTCTATAGGACAGACCGCAATACATGATCCGTTAAAGTCACTAAAGGGCCATGATCCTTTTAAATTAACTACAGAAACAAGTTGAAAAATCCCAAATGTCTGAGGCCTAGAAGACCCAAGTCTGAATATTAAAACAAGTCTAAAAACGTTAAGTCTATAGCTTAATTGGCCGTTTTTTTGGAGTCTCGTGTGTTCTATAGATAAAGCATTGCAAAGCATTCATTACTGGAAACCCCCCCCCCCCTCTCAATGCATTAAACAACAATTTGAATGATATATATATATAAACAGTGTATAAATATTTAATGGACCAGACTGACAAGTACATAAAATACCTATTCGGATATACACTCTGATCCTTAATGCACCAGATGAACAGGTCTAACGTCTTCAAAATAAAGACAAGTTCTAGGCACACCATAAATGCCAACAACTTAACTCCACTCCTTGGGATGGAAAAGAATGATCTTCCACAGCAATAGGCGAGCGTTCTTCCTACCAATTACATTTTTACACGTTTATTAGGAAAGGTCACAAGAAATCACTAAGCTCCTATACTGCATCTTTTCTCTACAAGTCAGGCTAGTCCTGTAAGGATGGTTTCATTACACTACAGGACAACAGCCATGCAGCATTACGTCTGATGGACTGGGAGACCCTCTGGAAAAGTGGGACAGCCTTCCACAGCAAAGGCTTACCATTACAAGGACATAGTGGTGAGAGTGTCCCCTGATCAGCAGTCAAAGAAACACGAGATCTGAAGGATGACTGTGAGGCAAGAAAAGGGTCTTCTGTGGCATTTTAAAAATGTCCTAATATATTAAGTAAAACAGATCCAGCTTGATTTTGGATAAATCCAAGTTGTACACAAGTATAATTCTTACAAATCTATACAGAAAACTTCAGCAGCAAAACGAATGTGTAAGGTTTTGGATATGGACAAGTTATTCCAGCAGGCTATGTCTGCACAAGCACTGAATGGATTTAATGCATTAGAGGGGAAACAAAAAATCCTTTGGCATCTAATATGCTTATATATACACACACTAACCTATAGTTTTCATCTGCTATTTGAGAAAATATAAAATAAATAGGTTACTTTTTAGAGGGCGAGGAGGATATAGGTAATATGTCAGAAAAATATACTAGAAACCGAAAAAACAGACATTATATAGTAAATCTACATTTGGCTTACCATCTGTTCCACGTTTTGCAGACTCTCATACAAATGCACAAGTCCCTGTGGCTGAGGTAGCTAAATATTGTCATCCAAACCTCCATCTGCATCACATGAGACACCCCATTTTCCAGGGGTAAAGAATCAGGGGGTGGGCTAATGGGTGGTGGCCGTATTACATGTCGCTCCATTTGCACACACTTAGGAGGTGACAGGGAAGGGGGTGGCCGAGAACTCACTCTTGGAGTTGTTCTGGGGCTGGGATACGTCTGGTGCCTAAACTCCTTAGGTGTCCCATTCAGCCCCTTACTAAATCGGTGCATCCTGTCACCGCTATGGTTGTTCATAAATCTCCTGGGACTGTCTTCATCACTTTCTGGCTCGGATTTAACAGGATGATGGTTCTCGTTAGCCAGGCTGCTTTCAGTTTTCTGTATCTCTTGGTTTAACTCCTTGCTCAGCTCTTTGCTCAGTTCCTTGTTGACCACTTTTTTTTTCCTCCTGAATTTCTTCTTCTCTTTAAGGTCTGAACTCTCGGTGCTGGGTCCTGCAGTAGGCGAGCTGGATCTGGACTGGTCACTTTCCTTCGGTTTAGGCGCCAGCTCAGGCATATCATCATCTGGCTCCTGCTTTATACGCCTTAAGGTTTTGGCCATTAGTGCTCGCTCATCAGTCTTCCACGATTTCCTCTGGAATGAAAAGCCACAAAATAGTTTTAGGGTTAACTGATTCTACAGAAACCATTTGCCAAATCAGATAGGGTTAAAAACCTGGCAACTGCCTAAGCCTCTTTCCCAAGACACAGGATGTATTTTTTACACTGACCATGTGAGGTTCTTTGCCTGGCCCCGGGTGTACAAGCCTCCGATGACAGTGTTAGGACCTGGGGATACTCCAGTTGGTCAGGTCTAGGTTCAGCAACATTATGTGCCAAAAAATAAATAATATAATGGAGGTCATCTCACTACCTGAATATACTGAATGAGTAGCCCCCCCCCCCCCCAGTCAATGGGCACAGGCATATTCCAAGTTTGCAATGAAAGGATTCATTGCGCTTAAATTGTGCAAGAGTGGTTCAGGGAGCAGAGACTTCATTACACATGGATTGGCCACCACACGGTCCAGACCTTAACCCCATAGAGAATCTTTGGGATTTGCAGGAAGAGACTTTATGCAGCGCTCCAACTCTCCCATCGATAGAAGATCTTTGCGTCAAATTAATGCAACTCTGGACGGAAATAAATGTTGCAACGCTGCATAAGTTTATGGAAACTATACTTCTAGCAAATGTGTGCCGTGGAATCACTGGCGCCTCATTTTCTTTCAGGACCGGACCTACTTCCACCGTGGGACCGGCCCAATCAGACCTCAGCCCCGTCCCCCTTGGAGTGCTTTAACTTCATCCAAATCTCGCACTATCGGCTTTCACTCCCCGCCCGACATTAGCTGCTCCGACCCACTTTGTCCTTCGAAACCCTTTGACTCGCCAGGAGCCCCCTGCACCATGGCGTCTCCGTTATCTACAGCCTCTTGCAAACCTCTGACCCCGGAGCCACCGTCCTTTGAGCACACGTGGGAACAGATACTCTACACCACTTTTTCAGAGGAACAGTGGCGGGACACGTACGAACTCACCATGGCTTACCCCAGACTCGATTGCAGTCCACCTCATATAAACTTCTCACTTTCTGGTACAGTACCCCCTCGCTTCTATTTCGGATGGGCTTACGTCTCACTCCGAAATTTTGGAGATGTGACGACCCACGGGGTTCCTACTTACGTACCTGGTGGGACTGCACCGTCATCCCTTCCTTCTGGCACCTGTTGCGGGACACTGCAGCAGACTTTGATATGCCGCCAGAGACGTTCCTACTTACGCATGTCCATAGCCCAGTGAGCACTTTTAAGAGATCGGTGGTGTTGCCTATGCTTATGACGGCACGCCTGCTTGTTGCTCGTTCCTGGAGAGCATAGCTGCCACCCTCATACCGCAACTGGCTGGCAAGAATGGAGGAGGTGCGGAACCAGGAGGACCTGGTTGCCCGGACAGAGGGCAAATTGGAGACGCACCTACATAAATGGTACCACTGGTGCGCGTACCTGCCTTCTGCAGACTGTCGCAACGGAGCTGGACCATGAGGATTGCAGTCAGTGCTTGACCCTCCGACTGCCCCCCCCCCCAGCAGGTCCTTGGAAACCCTGGCCTTCGTGTCACTGCCGCCACGGTCCACCTGCCTGACATAGTTATTGCTATCTCGGCGAATGTCCTGGACGCCGAGACTGTCATCGCCTGTTCTGTCACGCCCTTTTTTTTTAATCTGATTTTATTCTTCCCATTCGCTTTTCTCTTTTTTCCCCCTGCCTCCCATTTACATTTTTCTCATAATTACCCCCCAACATCCCGATGCCTGCTTCATCCTCATCTACTTTCCCCTCCCTATAACGTTCATGATACTGCCCGTACCCTACTCGTTGTCTAACCCCATGAGAAGCGGTCCCCCCCCCCCCCATCCATCCACCCACCCACCCATCTTGATTGCTGCTGTCCGCAAATATACATCATTTGACGGACTAAAACCCAATGAGCTATTCTGCACCATGGCTGACCCCGTGTTCTGCTACGACGCTCAGTGGATTTTGATTATGCATACCATGCTTACGCTTTACCTTAAATGTTTCTACTTTGCAACGCTGTATGTTTCTGACTTGATAATTGCTCAATATTTGATGGACTATGTATGAGCCACACAGAAACTTATTGCTGTATTGTTGGCTTTATAAGTTTGGTTCTGAATAAAAAAAAAAAATGTGTGCCATAATCACAGTAAAAGGAGGTCCAACAGAATATTGGCGTGCAACTTTTATTTTTTTGCCAAACAATGTATTTTTGAATTTGTGTACCATAGTCATCCAGTTCTATTCAAAGAAAGGTGAAACTCAGGAGAAGTGAAAAGTCTAGGTCAAAATAGCCAAACCAGAAAAATTCTCCCATTTATCTCACTTTCCAAATCGGCTATTTGGTATGTAGATTGTGCTCTTCTCCTGCCAATTCTCCTGGTTTTCACCTTTCTCTGAATAACCCTGTTAGGAGAGGAGGCCGTGCACAGACTCTTCATCAGCTCAAAACAGCAGCCGGGTTTTATATGTGCATACGCCAAGTACATTTCCATGGGTACTTGTTCCTTCTTACCCGTTTTCGCATTAAAGGATCAGACGGCTTCTCAAGGGCTCGTTTCTTTCTGTGGCATTCATCTAGCTTCTTTTTTACCATATCCTCCACAAGTTTCTTTTTGGGCTGCTCATCTGGATTCTGCCTGGGGATTTCTTCTCGTTCGACTTTCCTCTTAACAACTTCCGTTAATTCCTTGTTGTCCCGGTTGATCTTCTGTTCCTTGAGCAGCGACCCAGGCAGGTTGGAAGCATATTTGAATCCTGGACCTCTTTTTTGCTTGTACACCAAAAAGCACAAAAAACACAAAGACGACTTTATATCTTATGTCTAGAAACAAGAAATCTTCCAAATGATCACAAATTAAATAAAATGTAGTAAATAAAATATTGTCACTCTATGCAGCGCATTGCTTGGGACACCCCAATCCCAAAAGTATACACAAAGAAATTAAATATAAAATAAATTGACAAAGAGCACATTTGGATATAATCATAGAAGCTAGTGTAGTAATTGTAATACTAGAATAACAAAGAACTCTAGGTTCAATAACTGTAGGTTTGGGCCACTGTGCCACTATACCCCTACATTTCCTTACGTAAAGCCGCAGGCGTCACAACTGCGTGGGAGCTGGATGATATCTTGAGCATTGGTCCAAACCAATGGCTCTTAAAGTGAGCGCACAGAAATGCACTGGCTAGTCAGGTATGAACAGATAGAGCTGTACAATCCTAACCTAAACCCCAGAGAGAGGTCCAGTACAGGCTGATTAACTGCTCTCTGGGTGGAGGGAATTTTGAGGACTCCATTATTTACATTTGTCTTATCAATATTGTGCCACTATACGTTTTCCCAGTGTTGACAGAGTTAGGCCTTCCCTTTCCTTAGGTTTGTATTCATATTTGAGGGTTTGAGCCCATAATATCCCTGGGTGTTTTTCTCCCTCTTTGTTCGTGACGCAACGACATCTGCCGGCGTGGCCAGCTTAATATTGAATGGCTCTCCTCTACACAGAATTAACTTTTATTGAAACATAAAACCATTTAGACCAGAAGCGTTTTGTCTTGAATACACACAATTAAAACTATGTGGACCGAAGTAATTTGGTCAGAGTACTCGAAATCTAAAAGAAAGAATATACCAAAGTATATCAAAATTGTTTAGAGCTGTATAAGCTCAATAACTCGATGGGTGGCAAGAGAGAGAGTTAAATATATTGTTTAATTTGCTCCCAAGAAGAGCACATAGCTCTCAGCTTTGATAAGTTCTTCTGGAAATAAAAACGCTGAGATTCATATAAGGTGATAAATGTTCACACCATTATGGTCTTTAGAGAAAATTAGGAGCTAGAGGCATTAGAAATATACAGCTTTTTGAAGAGGTAATTACTCCCATAGAAAAGAAACACTTCTGGGATAAATCTCCAATATCAGGTAAATGGTTTTGGTATTTAAACTGCTGTCTCCTGATGATAGAGGGTAAATAAACAGCAGTTAAGGAAAGTCATAAATAATAAAAAAAAAACACAAAGCTCCGGCAAGGCACACACCAGTAACCGTTTTGCAAAGTTGGGTTCCCCTTGTGTGTACGGATCCTACAATTTAGTGCAACCTACAAAAAACTGTTGCTATAAACTCACTTTCCCAGTTTTTCCAGCATGATTACACTTTGGGCACTCCCAGCAGTTTGGGAGTTCGTCGTTCACAACACCATCAGATTCCTTTATCTGTAGAATAAAAAGAGATGGGGAAAAAAAACAAGAAATCACCAGAGAAAGTCTCAACATATTTTTGCAACCTTCATCCACCATAGTGCATAGTTGGCTCTTCAGAAACAAGAATTTTTATTAAAAGCTAAATTTAGCTGTCGAAGAAGCCCATCTAGAATGTATTGGAGTGATAGTATGTTATGAGGGATTTAAGATGGTTTATCTACCTGGTGATAATTTTAGTTGAACAGAGCAAGTACTGCTTATTTTCTGTTACAGGGTTTATCACTATGCAAGAAGATCCTAAAAACGGTCTCAACACAACTACCACCTCTGGGGCAAACAAGGAAAATAAGAACACAAGGCCAGTGTCAGAGTAAAGCACTATGTGGGACTGTGCCTTACGACGTCCATCGCAAAGTTGTGACGTTTCAACGGGGCCGGTTACATGCTATAGCGTGTGCACGAATTGCGTCGCTACAGCAGACATGCTGAAAGCCTCCTTGTCGAAAAGCTATGATGCGTTTTCAGCGAGGCTGCAAAGCGTGATACTCCATAGGAGGATCGAGCCTTGCAGAGCTGAGCGCACTGAGATCAGCGAGGTGGCCAGACGGGCGTCAGAGTGGAAGGAACGTCCCCTCTCACGGACATTCCTTCTGCTCTGAAAAACGCTCGTGTGACACTGGCTTAAAGGTCTTTGGGCTGCAGAAAGCTGCAGAAGAGAACAAATTATCCCCTTTTAAACAGAAAAATAAGTATATAGTTTCAACTGCTACTTTAAAAAATGCTGGTGTAAAAGGGTATGCTTTTAGATTACTGTCTATTAGGTTTTGTGGAAAAAGCCCAAAAAAAAAAAAAAAAAGGAGGGATGGCCAGGCGTTTCTCATTAAAAGTACAAAATTAACTAGTCAAGGAAAGTTCATCTCTTGACTGTATGTGCATGGAATGACCGGAGGTGTCAAATTCAGTTGTCGGTTCTTCCAGCACTTTCCACAAGGGTCTTGTGGGCAGAGAGTCAGAGCAGCACGCGCCCAAATCTCTGCTCGCGCAGCAAAATCTCAGCATCTGATCAAATGCTGACCTGCTCATTTCTACACACGATTATTTGTGGGGGCATTTCAAGTATAAATATGGTGGTCTGTGAGGCAACCTCACAGCCTGACAAAAAGTTTTACCTCAGGGCAGCAACTGAACCAGCGTCTCCCCCCTTCCTCCCCATTTTACCATCATGATTGGATTATGTCATGGTCTATTTCGGCATACTTTAACAAATCACTTTTAAATAATGTTCTGGAGTTTCCTTTTCATAGGCAATAAAAGGACTAGAAGTCACAAGACAATGACCAGAAACAACGCCAAGCCAATCATTTATGATACTTTAGCCTACTCCAGAGGCAGTAAAAGTGGAGTTTTCTATTCTGTTTTAGACTTACTTTAAGGCATCCTGGGTGGATTATTTCATTACAGATAGAGCACTCCATTAACATGACATTGAACTTTGCTTCTTGTCCTTCGACACAGTCCTCCTTTCCAGCTTCGCCACAAACCAAGCACACAGCTGTATGAGGCAGTACAGGCTACAAGCAGCGAGGAAAAAACAACAAACATCACGCAATGCATTAATAACCACGATTTTAACATTGAGACAGATTACAGGATTCACAAGAAAGAAATATGACATGTGTTCTCATACCCGGTGTAATGCCTACAAATGAGATTTCTGGTTTTCTTACAATGGCCATGCCAAACGTAAGCCCATCCCCCTCACACAAGGCAAATCTCGTAGTAGAGCAAGAGTAAAAATAAAAAACCAACAAACATCAAAATTTGGGTAAAAAAAAAAACATAATTGCAGTGAAATATAAACCACAAGGTGCCTGGTAAGGTGAAAAAAAATCTCAAATATTGCTGCCTTTCTAGACTCCTAATACATAAAGTGGGAAAATAAAAAAACGCTACACTAAGTTATAGGAGATTTGAAATAAAAGGACAACTTGCAGCAACTGGGCCAACACCCAAATGCCCAATGAAAGGTCTCCTGTCCATTTCAAAAGGAAGACCACCCACCCCATCAGGAGTAAACCCAAAAACGTGGCCAGGGTGAGCAGAAACGTGACTGGGCTGGCTGCTAGGAAAATCAAGAATACAGGGTACAGACTGTAAGGTTGTAGTAAAAACAGAGTCACATGTTAAAAGGATTGTAGGAAATCACATACTGCAATGCACTGCCTCATGATGCAGGACTGCTTCATCCTTCCTGGACCGCCAAACTTCTTCATATCTTTACAAAAATGACATTCCCCACACTCCGTACGTAAACACGCTTCACATTTGCGGCAACGGGTGCGTCTCCGGCGTGCTCCAGAGCTGGTGCGGTTAGCAGAAAGTTTCACAGCGGGAGAGGTTGCAATTTTCCCTTTTGGTCTTCCCACTGCCTTGTTCTGGATATAGAGAAGAGCAGGTGGTTAGAAAACACCTTCACAAGAATTAAACGTTCATCACTTTTAGGCATTCGCTAATAAAATTTTGCAAAATCACGCTAGCTACTTTTAAACCAGTGTTTCTCAACTTCGTTCCTCAGGACCCACTAACAGGCCGGATTTTAACTATCACTTTTGGGAAATGCAGACTGAATCCTGCAATCACTGAGCAGCAAATCATATCACCTGTGCTGTGCTTCACATATCTGCAAACCTGACGGTCCTAAGGGCCGGAGCTGAGAAACACGGATTTAAAGGATACATTTGAAAAGCTTTGCATCCAACTACAGGTGGCACATGCTGCCTTATATTCCATTGATAAGGTGTTCCTATATTATGCAATATTGGCCCTTTAAAGGGCAACAGGACACAGTATTTATATAAATTGGAGTAGCTGTGTTCACCTTGAAATACAGATACAAAACTGATAAGCTTCACAAAGCACTGAAATTTAAAAGAAATTTTGGCGATTTTCACTTTGGCGCACTTCTGCGATTCTTCAAATTTGGTGAATTTACTATTTAGCGAATGGTCACAGTGGTGCGCCGAAGCCCCACTATAAAGTTGAAGTATGTCGCTGAAAATCAATGAACTGGCCTTTGCCAGTTCCATATAATAATTGCAAAATAAAAAAAAGTAGTAAAAAAGAACTCGGTTATTCTTCTAATAGGTGTTTAGGTCTGTTACAGAATAAATAAAACTTGTTTAAAAAAAAGTAATTGGAACGGACACACACACACAGTGTGTGTGTGCGTGTCCCAATTATTTTTTTTAAAACAAGTTTTATTTATTCTGTAACAGACCTAAACACCTATTAGAAGAATAACCGAGTTCTTTTTTACTTCTATATAAACATAGGTATCTCTACAGGGGAGGGGGGGCAATTGCCCCCTAGGTTATTCTTCCCCCCCCCCAAAAAAAAAATCAGCATCCATCTTCTCACACTTTTTGGACCATGGTATCTCCGTTCCTGTGCATCACATAGGGACGTTTTAGGAGTCATTGGAAAGGGCAGATTCTGGCCTTTCCAATGATACCCAACATGACCATATTCAGTGTAAAGTAAGTCATAAAACATTAAATAAAAACGTGCACTTAAACGTAAACATTTTCACAGGGTTGAAATGGCTCAACAGTGAAGTGGTTAATGTTCAGACTATATACATTACATTGTGTATTACGTTAGTTTTTGCCTTGGTTTTAGTTGTATATTAAGGGTTAATGGGTAGGCTTCATCCCTCACAGTATACATTTTATTTTTTCCTTGATTAATGTAATTTTAGGGGTTAATGGGTTGGCTACATGTCTCCGTGTATTCATTTCAGGTTTTCCCTTGATCAATTGCATATTAGGGGTTAAGGGGTAGGCTAAATGCCACATTGTTTATTTTATTGCATTTCCCTGGGTTTATGGAATTTTAGGGGTTATTATGCAAGTTAGAATCTAAATGGTCTAATGATCTTTAGATCCTCTGCTTTTCATCACGTCAGGGAATTTATTTTGCCGAAAATAAGGTGAATTCCATATTTACTGAATGGTCACTGTAATTTGCTAAAAGTGGAGTCGCTGAAGCAGCTATCAGACATTCACCGAAAACTGCTGAATTGCAGCAAATAAAATATTGAATTTCAGTATCAGGTTAGTACAATAAAAAGGCATCATTGCATCACATTACTCTGGGATTTAGGAAATATATAAATATATATATACTTATTTAGGGCACTATTACCTGGTGTGAGCTAACCCTTGGTTTTGCGTTAGCGCCAGGTTAATCGAGTCTAGTGCCTGACCAACAGATTGTCTCCCGCTACAAACGTGAAAAATCACTTAGCGCGTTGCTATTAGCGATTTGTACCGCGAGCTTACTGTACGTTCCGCGTCCTTAACATGGGGAACGCTAGAGATCTCTAGCGCTTTTGCAGCTAACAGATCACTTGGTGCCAGCGCTAATTTTTTGAGGGGTGCCAATTGCAACATTTTACCTACTGCTCAATCATGGTGCGAACTCCAAAAAGATATAAAAAAACAGGTCCTCGCCCAAAATTAACAGGCAATTGAAAGGAATGCAGCACAGGTGTGCTCTTGGCCCCATACATCATAGTAATGGATCTGGTCAGCAATGTCACTGCTGTTGCAGTAGGCTCTATTATAAATGTATTCTTTATCCACATATATCCTAATTCTAATATATTGCCTAATTTTATACATTTTATGCTGGGGGTTATCCATAGTATGGAAGTAGTTGATTATTAGGGTGACTGTGTGGACCATGTTTAAAAGGGACACATGAATTAAATCTTTCCCTGAAACATGTATTATTTATATGCTGCAGCTGGGAAATTTGTGTTGCTCACCTGGCCTTCCTTTTGGATCTATTAAATGCTTTGTAAGGATTCTACATGCTGCTGGGTGGCATTTATCATGCAATGCCCATCAGCCTTAATATAGGTGTGCATCAAAACATGGATGATACGACCACCGTAGAGGATTTTTATAATGCAGGGTGTGCGGTTATTCACTGGATGTGTTCATATTCAAGCTTGTGAGGGCGGGGGATAGGTATGGCCTAACACTCTGCACTGGAAAAAAAGAGACCGTTCTATCCTGTACACAACCGCATTAGTTTCCCTGGCATGCGCTAAATGGCCTTGTTCATGGACTACCGCGGACAAGGTGATCTGTTAGTAGGTCGTCAGGCAGTACGTTTTAACGACTCGCTCTAAATTTTTCCTTCAGTGATGGGTGAATTAGCTCACACCAGGTGATCGGGCCTTTAGTTTTGTTCAGTGGTATGATTTAGTGGTGAAAATTATTAGTGCCTCCAATGTCCTTCGGATTTGGGAGACAAACCTTCTGACAAATGTAGAATAACCCCCCCCCCATATATCAGAGAATTTCACTTTTGATTCTCTATTGAGAGTAGCCTCCACCCAAGCATTGTGAGAACAGAGCATATAAATGGGAGTAAAGCATGTGGAACGTTGGTGGAGACAGAGCTATATATTGCCCAAGAATAGCTTTCTTGGCCGTCACAGCAAGCATCCATATCAAAATCCTTTGTGGTCTAGGCATGGAGTGCTGGTCACTCACAGGGAGACTATTAACCAGCATCCAGTTCGGTGTGCCAGGTACCTACCTTCACTTTCAAAATTTGAGAACCAAACCTCCTCACCTCATCCCAAAATAGGGCAATAAATTCCAGGACCACAAGCAGTGAAAGAGGTCCGCATAGTGCAGGGGTTTCCCAAACCTGTCCGCAAGACCCGCTGACACGCCAGGTTTGCAGGATATCTGAAGCACAGCACAGGTGATATGATTTCCTGCTCAGTGATTGCAGGATTCAGTCTGCATTTACACAAGATAATAAAATCTTGCCTGGTTGAGGGTCCTGAGGACAGGTTTGGGAAACATTGGAATATTTATTTATTTATTTATTTATAAAGGATTTTACCAGGAAGGATACATTGAGATTTCTCTCGTTTTCAAGTATGTCCTGGGTTCAAGTATGTCCTGGGTATAGGGCATAGACACTTTAAGCAGTATCCAGGACAGTGCTGGGAAAGGGCCAGTTGTGCAAGATTTTAGTCGTGCAAGATTTTGAATAACATTTCCCCATATTTAGCTGAGGGAATATGCCTCCGCGAACTATTGGAGGCTGCAATTAAGGTAAAGGGAGTTCGTTTGGTAAGATGCACACGCCATTGAACCAAACCAGAGGACCAATCAAATCGCAAATAAATGAGTGATTGGCAAAATGTGTCAATTTTAATCAGGTCTGCAAATTTTCGTATGATGGCCATAAAGCAAGTGTTAGCAACATTGGCCCCCCAGATGTTCTTTAACTACATGATCTCTCCAGCTCTCCTGGATCAAGTCACTGACTGTCTCTCTGCCGTCACAAATTTGAGGTCTTCCTGCTTCCTTAAACCCAATCTTGCCAAAAATGAAATTCTGAATGTTCCTCCCTCCAAGAAGAATCCAATATCACCAGGGATGGATGCACCGGAATTTCGGCCACCGATAGATTCTGCCGATAATGGGGTTATCGGTCTCGGCCCGAAAGCAAAACACCAGCCGAAAAAGGTCAGCCGAAAATTTATGATCCCAGCTGACACTGAGCGAGCACTCTTTCAATGCTGCTTAGCTGGAGATAATTGTAACTGGAAAGAGGCAGGAGCTGCTACACATTTATTTCTGAAAACAAAGGGTTAATTGCATGATCCTCACTATCAGTAACCTCTGGCCTCTCAGTGACAAGGAACAAGTGATTTATCACTGACCTCCTACCAGCGGTGTCTGCTCTGAGGACAAGAGGGGGGGGGGTTAATGTGGGAGCTTACAGCCATGCCTCCAAAAAGTTAATGAAACATATACACATTCATTTTGCAATCGTTTGTCTTTTCCTGAGCCATTCTAGATATATATCTACTCATTTAAGTTAAGTTGTGTTAGAGGGCAAAAAAATTTGATTGAAAGCCTCCACACAACAAATAATAAACTTTAAGTTGCAGAGGACATTTACACATCCCAGCAATTCAGAGTTCTCTAAATAGCTGGGATGTGTAAAGGTCTTCTGCAACTATAAAATGTGTGTCCAAAAATTTTACACATGAATGTATGCACTAAAAACGCAAAATAACTCCACCAAAATAGGACAAAAATATCTTATCCTCCCTGGCGGTCTATTTCGAAATTTCTCGTCTTCAAGCGGTCAATTTTTTTTTTTTTGCCCCACCTAGCGGCATCCCGAGTGTAACTTAGGGTTAAAATTCCTAGGTTGGAAGCGGTAACCCTGACCAACACTCAGGATGCCGCTGGATACATCACCTCTCCCTGCGCTCAGTCGATGCCCCCGCAGTCTCCTACGGAGATCGTGACCTCATTACTTCCTGGTTCCCTCCTCGCGAGAAGGAATCCAGGAAGTATGAGGTCGCAATCGCCGGAGACTGCAGAAATCAGCGAGGGAGCGCAGCGAGAGGTGATGTATACAGCCCGAGTGTGTCTCAGGGTTACTGCTCTCAGCAGTGAAATTTAACCCTTTTGCTGCTGAGGCATTTCACGCCTGTGTGCTGAGCTCATTTTTACCGGTTTCGCTCATCATGTTTAACCGCGTTTTGAAGCCTTATTTTATTATATGACCCAGACATATTATATCGTTCTTTCCGGGAGACTCAGCAGATTCATAATATATCATTATTATATGCATACGTCATGTTATGTCTGTATATTATAACAAAAAATGCAATAAAATTTGAATTTTCAATAATTTACAACGTGTAAAGTTTTTTTCACATTTTAACATGCAAGCATTTGCGGTTATATTTTCTATGGGTTGCGCTTGTTAAAATTAGAAATGGGGTCTCGTTACATTTTTT
Organism: Leptobrachium leishanense; assembly: GCA_009667805.1. Taxonomy (NCBI): domain Eukaryota; kingdom Metazoa; phylum Chordata; class Amphibia; order Anura; family Megophryidae; genus Leptobrachium; species Leptobrachium leishanense. Next base: position 107,292,149 of record CM019063.1, read on the forward strand.
GGGGGGTAAAATTATGCGATTTTTAACAAACGCACCCCATACAAAAATCGTTAGTGCAGCATCATTGTTCACATTATAATTGAAATGGGAACAATATTGCTGCATTAACAACTTTTTTTTTTTTGGAAAGGCCATGCTCTGGTCGATCCAACGATACCAAACATTAACCCCTACCTGCCACGAATCGGGAGATGAGGGGTTCCAATGAACCCCCTATCTCCACCATTGGTGGCAGCTAGGGGTTAACTCCAGGACTGACATTGCGCTATGCACGATGATGCCAGTCGTCAGGGGGGAGTTCCCGGAAGCTTGGCCAACATCCAAGATGTCGGCCAGCTCCAGGAGAGGATCACGATCCGGCGCTGAATTGTGATCTGGCACCCAAGGGGTTAAAGCAAGCCACCCTTTGGAAGGGAAGGCTGTGCCCTTCCAAACGGTGCCTGACTTTCAGTGCTGGCCCCTGGCGAACAGGAGGGAGAGAGGTCCGAAGGACCTCCCCCTCCCTTTCAGGCACCTCCCCCGCACTCGTGGGGGGGGGCTGAAATAGATGTCATCGCGCCAGCGCGATGACATCTATCGTCCCCACCGGGGTCCCGGAGTGCCGGGCTGACATCCAAGATGTCAGCCCGCACCAGGGGGGCCAGCAATCGGCCGGAATCCTGGTCGATTGCGGCTTCCTGTGCATGGACGCGCTCAGCGCGTCCATCGCACAGGAGAAGCACTTGGCAGGATGCGCTGAGCGCGTCCTCCGCAGCCAAGAGGTTAACCCCGAGACACACTCGGGATAACTGCCGGGGGGGGGGGGGTTAAACATTTTAATGTGGATTAATTTAAATTCATGATATGAATTTAATAAAGACTAGTATTAATACAATTATACAAAAAAAAACCATCTTAAAATTGATGGGGAAAAGTCCTTTTCGGTCTTGTTTCAAAATTTTCATTGCGGAGACATACATACATACATTTTACACACCAGACACATGTATACACAGTATGTGTATATATACAGTCAGGTCCAGAAATATTGGGACAGCGACATAATTCTAACATCTTTGGCTCTATACACCACCACAATGGAATGAAACAAACACCATGTGCTTTAACTGCAGACTGTCAGCTTTAATTTGACGGTATGTACATCCAACTCAGGTGAACGGTGTAGGACTTACAGCAGTTTGCAGATGTGCCTCCCACTTGTTAAGGGACTAAAAGTAATGGGACAATTGGCTTCTCAGCTGTTCCATGGCCAGGTGTGTGATATTCCCTCATTACCCCAATTACAATGTGCAGATAAAAGGCCCAGAGTTCATTTCAAGTGTGCTATTTGCATTTGGAATCTGTTGCTGTCAACTCTCAAGATGAGATCCAAAGAACGGTCACTATCAGTGAAGCAAGCCATCATTAGGCTGATGAATGAAAAAACCCATCAGAGATAGCAAGAACATTAGGCGTGGCCAAAACAATGGTTTGGAACATTCTCAAAAAGAAGGAACGCACCGGTGAGCTCAGCAACACCAAAAGACCCGGGAGACCATGGAAAACAACTGGTGGATGACTTTAGAATTCTTTCCCTGTTGAAGAAAACACCCTTCACAACAGTTGGCCAGATCAAGAACACTCTCCAGGAGGTAGGTGTATGTGTGTCAAAGAGGGTTCACCACAAGATGTAAACCATTGGTGAGCCTCAAAACTCAAAAACAGGAAGGGCAGATTAGAGTTTGCTAAACAACACCTAACAAAGCCTTCACAGTTCTGGAACAAGATCCTATGGACAGATGAGACCAAGATCAACTTGTACCAGAGTGATGGGAAGAGAAGAGTATGGAGAAGGAAAGGAACTGCTCATGATCCTAAGCATACCACCTCATCAGTGAAGCATGGTGGTGGTAGTGTCATGGCGTGGGCATGTATGGCTGCCAATGGAACTGTTTCTCTTGTGTTTATTGATGATGTGACTGCTGACAAAAGCAGCAGGATGAATTCTGAAGTGTTTCGGGCAATATTATCTGCTCACATTCAGCCAAATGCTGCAGAACTCATTGGACGGCGCTTCACAGTGCAGATGGACAATGACCCAAAGCATACTGCAAAAGCAACCAAAGACTTTTTGAAGGGACAGAAGTGGAATTTTATGCAATGGCCAAGTCAATCACCTGATCTGAATCCCATTGAGCATGCATTTCACTTGCTGAAGACAAAACTGAAGGGAAAATGCCCCAAGAACAAGCAGGAACTGAAGACAGTTGCAGTAGAGGCCTGGCAGAGCATCACCAGGGATGAAACCCAGCGTCTGGTGATGTCTATGCGTTCCAGACTTCAGGCTGTGATTGACTGCAAAGGATTTGCAACCAAGTATTAAGAAGAGAAAGTTTGATTTATGATTATTATTCTGTCCCATTACCTTTGGTCCCTTAACAAGTGGGAGGCACATCTGCAAACTGCTGTAAGTCCTACACCGTTCACCTGAGTTGGATGTACATACCCTCAAATTAAAGCTGACAGTCTGCAGTTAAAGCACATTGTGTTGGTTTCATTCCAACTCCATTGTGGTGGTGTATAGAGCTAAAGATGTTCAATTGTGTCAATGTTCCAATATTTCTGGACCTGACTGTAGTCATACAGTTTATAGAAAGTCATTTTCAGTTTTCGGCCAAGCTAATCGTGCATTTTCGGTATCTGTCCCAAATTTTCATTTCGGTGCATCCCTATCACCCATCTGTCCACGAGTAAATGGAACGCTCATTAGCTCAACGCCTCAAGCTCGCTGCCTTGGTGTCACTTTTGATTCTGACCTGCCGTTCTCTCCCTACATCCAGACAGTGACCAAATCCTGTTGCTACCAACGCAAAAACATTGCCCGTGTCCGCCCCTTTCTGACACAAGATACCGCGAAGGTGCTGGTTCATGCTCTTGTCATTTCACGACTTGACTACTGCAACTCACTCCTCATTGGCCTCCCCAACTCCCGTACTGCCCCTTTGCAATCTGTAATGAATGCAGGGGCCAGGCATATTTTTCTCAGACGCACCTCGCGTACCTCCCAAATTCTGCCAGTCTCTCCATTGGCTTCCTGTACGTTCCAGGATACAGTTTAAAATACTGATGCTCATGTTCAAATCGCTCAATAACTCCACCCCTCCCTACATGTCTTTGTTACTCTGCAAGCACGTCCCATCTAGACAACTCCGGTCAGCAGGCGATCTCCTGTCATTGGTCTACACCTGCACCGCCAACTCTGAACTCCAAGACTTTTCACAGGCAGCACCGGTCCTGTGGAATGACTTGCCTCGCCCTATCAAACTCTCCCCTGACCTTCAGGCCTTCAAGAAATCCATCAAAACCCATCTCTTCAGATTAGAGTACCACATCACTCATGCAACTCACACCTCTGCTCATCTACCTCACACATGATTGAAGCCGCTTCTATGGCCCCACCATTCCCAAACCACTGGCACTAATGATCCTACGATCTAGTAAAATTCCTCGTCTTCCTCAAAACCGATCCCTCTAGATTGTAAGCTCCTATGAGCAGGACCCTCTACACCTCGTTTCCATCATACGTATATTCATCTCTTTCGATTTGGTAATTATATAGCACCAACAGTTTCTGCAGCGTTTACAAAATGATAATACATCTCGGTGATATTCGGCCACTGATTAGTTTGGAGGAGACTCATGAGAAATGTAGTTCCAAAACATCTGGAGGGCCAAGGTTACTGACCCCTACCATAAAAAGGGACACTTGGAGACTATCAACCCATTTTTAAATCCGTTCGGAGGGAGGGCGAGGGAAAAAGAAAATTCAATGGATACCACAGCTGTTTTAGATCAGAAGTCAGAATACTAGAAGTTTGCCAAAAACCATAACAATTGCATCTTATTAATGTGAAACTAAAAATCAACAGGACTACGAATCAGACAAATTCTGTTTTTTTAATTAAGGGAGCCCCAAATCTACTTTGTATCCAATGATACAGTGGCGTTTGTACTTGGGAGTATCTATGCAGGACTCTGTCGAGCAACGGTGGAAGGATTTACAGTCTCAAAAACACCAATTCTACTGGAAATGAGTAAGGGCAGTGTGACCCAAAGTTATCCATATATTATGCTTGCCATCTGACAATTTGTAATTTGTAAGTCCTTAAAAATAGATTTTACAAGCCATTAAATCCTCTTCTCATTAAACCATCCAAGAATGAAATTCTGGCTCCAGCCCCAAGATATAACCCCATTCTGTCATTGAGTGAACCAACCTACAAAAAAAAAAAAAAAAAAAAGCATGGACTGAGGATACTACTGCCAAGAAATTTTTAATAGCAGGGAGATCAAACCCCTCACCCGTGAGAGAATCTATAAGCCACGATTAGATACAACAGCAAGGAAAAGACATTTCCTCATGGCATGAGCGAGTACAGCGTGATGTGCCAAAACTCTGCGCGCAGCCATGGGCAAGAAATCATAACATGACCAAGACAAGGAAACTGCCTACATCAAAGAGCAATCAAATCATGTATGGGAGAAGAGAGAGACATTATTAAACAAGACCAATGACTGTTTTCATGATGAGCTCAGGTAAGGTCTCAAACATTATTTTGGCAAGATATATTTGAGCACCAAGTAAAATTTAAAAAAAAAAAAAAAAAACACAATTCTCCAAACACTATTCTCCAAAAGTGGCTCAAAATGTAACGATCCTATGTAGACAAAAAAGGTGCATTTCTGATGACATAAAAAGGAAGCTTCAATTTCCAGAATAAATAAAGCGCAAACATATTCGATAGCGCTGTACAGTAGGTAGGACATGCCAAAATTAATAAGTTTGACAAACTATGCATGCTACCAAATAACTGATCATAAAATTAGCTTACAACAAACCTCATAATTTAATATTATTGATTTTATAGATTAGTTAATGCAGCTCACGGCCCCTACTGGTTAATATCAGCAGTAAATGTCCGACCCTTAGAACAACATACCTGCATGATGAAGAGCATTTATAAGAAACCATGGGCTCTTTCATGGATAAACTTTCCAGAGCCATTATAGTCTAGTACAGGGCTGTGAAACTCCAGTCCACAGATGCTTCTGAACTACAACTCCCATGACTCCCTGGCCATCTACTGCATTGATTGAATTCAGAGAATTGTAGGCATCAAACTCGGGGGGGGGGGGGGTGACAGCCCTGGTCTAGTGAGATGCTAAGTTCAGAGCCCTGGTTAGGTTTAGGTCAGGCTGGAAATACAGCCCCCATCGTTTACCCAGTCATTAAAATAAAAGGCATTCCTGCCATCTTCAGGACAAGGGGGGAAAAAAATGAGAATTATAAAAAAACAGGAATGACGGAACCATGTTAAGTAGGAGAGCCCCTGAAATACTAAAACAGTGGTGTTCATTCCGGGTAAGACATGCACCCATATCTGGGACATTGAAAGATAACCCAGAGAGAATCTGCTCAGCAGGTCCCAATGCAAAACATTTAACCAACTTGAAATGCAGCCAACTGATCTTCCACCAGACAGACCATAGCATTGACCATACAATGCTTCTTGCTTTCTGCTGGGACAGGGTCGTTTGTCACACTGCAGGACAAAGGTCAGCCACCTTGGCCTTCCAGATCTTTTGGAACTACATCTTCCATTATGCTCCGCTACTCCTTAGATTGGCCAGGTCTCATGTGAAATGTAGTTCCAAAACATCTGGAGGGCCAAGGCTAATGTCCGCTGGCCTATGACATGGTGGCAGATGAGCCAATCGAGGCAGTTATGATGAGGCATATTTTCCAGAGGCAAATGAGTGAGTGGACATAGCTCTCCTAGGAGGACACCATGCCTTCAACTATAGCCAAAGGTTAGGTAGATAAGGAGCAGAGGGTGAACATGTTAATGAGGAAGGTATGGTCTTTAATTTTTCACGTGTGCAAGGGTCAACAACCTGCACAATTGCTGTGCTATTAAGCCTTGAGTGGTTCTTGCAAGTCATAAAAAGTCTGTTTGCGTCCCATTGTTAAACACACCTCAGTAACAACTCATCTATGTTCCAGACAGAAATCAATAATCCCATCTACATGACAATACAGAAAATAAAGTTACACACAGTATACTATCACTGTACATGCATGCCAAAATAACTATAGCTCTATCAGAGCTCCATCAGAAAGTCTATGTAGGTTTTCTGAGCACCAGCGTCAGGATGACAACGCTAAACAGCGCCGAATAGTGGAGGAACCCTAGGACTTTTTTCATAGCAAATGAGATTGCATGCACATTGTACAGGATGCTGTAGGGTCAAGAGGCCACTGACAGATCCCCAACACGGACTCACCCCCATCCCATTATCCCTTACCCCTGATAATGTAAATGGACTTGCCCATTCCACCCCATATGCTTTGGCAATGCTAAAATGTATTTGGTCCTGCCAATAAAGCTTATTTTGATTTGATACAGTGAAGTCATAATTGTGAAGGTGTAATAACTTTGTATTTCGTTATTAATGGGGGCCATTCACTAAGCACCAACAAATTCATCTCTAATGTAACTGCACGTTTGCACTGGTCAGTGTCAGACGGCCGAATGGCACATGGAAACGGCAGCCAAATCATGAGCATTCAGCGGCGTTTGCCAAGGAGATTAATCAAGCCGACGCCAAGAAGCATAACTTGGCCAGTTCAGCTTTTGCCTACCCATGCTTAGTGGGCACCTCTCACCATTTTGCCAACGTCATCCCAATACTGCACTCCAGCTACAGAAAACACGCCTGAAATGTTGGGCGAATATGGCCAACCAAAACAACCAGGCATCAAATCCTGAAAACGAGGATGGAAGCTTATGAAGATCTTGGTTTACCCGTGATTCCCGACATAAAGAATTAAACAGCAGCTGCAGCGCTTCTTTATGTACGAGAATACCAAGCCTCTGGAAACAAAAATAAACGGTCATTCCAAAGTATTTCCAACGTACCCAAAATACTGAAAATGAGCAGCCATGGGATTACCCCTTGGCTGTATGTGTATGGAAGGAATGGAGGGGGGTCAAAAGTTTACTCAGTTTTTAGCCTAGGGAACTTTCCCCTTGACAGCAAGTATAGGAAAAGAAGGGAAGGGGTCAAAAGTTCACGCGGCTGTTGCCCTTCTAGCACTTTCCACAATGTCTTGCGGGCAGTGCGGCACGGCAGCATGAGCCGGCCAACCAGCCACCTCGCGACTTGTAAACTTGGCGTCTGATTAGACGCCAACCTAAGGCTGTGCCTCGCGCTAGGCAATTTGCGGGCTTTTAATATAAAGCCGGTGGTCCATGAGGTAAATTCATGGACCGCCGGAAGAAACTAACCGGAGAGCCTGGCAGCGCCCCTCCCTAAATTGTTATACAGTATATGTTCATTATCGTCGTGGTCTAAATGGCATATTTCATGCCAATAAATAAATCTGAATAAAAGAGTGTTCTATATAAAATCAAATAAATAATTTTGCCGGCTTTAATTAATGGGAGGAAAACCGGTATTGCTGAGAAGTGTGTATGCAGGCCATTAAAGGCGGCTGGATGAGCCTGGCTGTTCAATGCCGGGCGACTTAGTGTTGGTGGGGTTACATTTTCGTTATTTTGTCATTTTGAAATAAAGATATTATAACGCTACATTAATGGTTTTAATATATGCCATTAATAAAGACCACAGCCTTACTCCAATCAGATTGTGTTTATTTAGGAGTCTGCTGTTTACTTTCCATAACACATGCGGTTTTGTAAGATTGTCTCTGAATAAAAAGACTTTGCAGCCGAACGGGAACCAAGCGCTCTCCTGGTAAAGCTGTGAGGGACCAGTGTTCCTGAGCGCTCGCACACAACACAGCAAAAACCAACAAGTGTTCGTTTTGGAGCGGCGCTCGACAAACCCAGAGCCAGTTTATCACAAACTCCAAGGGTCCTATTCCAATTTTGCCTTGGACACAGTGAGCAGCTAACAGACCCCCAGGCGTTGCTCGCTGCTCAGAGGCGGCGGCAGCAGGTTGCGGGCATTAACAGATCCTGTACTTTGTATAGAGGGCGGCAAGACTGGCAGGAGAAAAACAGGTTATTTAAATAGCCGCTCTGATCATTAACCGTATCATCTCCCGATATCATCGGCGAGTGTGGAATAAGGCCCCTAGACGCTTACAGAAACCTATACGGACAAATTAAAACGATACAGCGAGCCCTTTAGGTTTTATTATTGGATGTTACATTTACATTAAAATTGACAGAGTCCAACAATGACAGTCACAGGTTTTCCTGAGGGCAGAATCCAGAGTCCGAGATAAAACAGGACCTGTTTAGGACAGGAGGGGGTGACTAGGGACGTATTATTTATAGGGATGACCATAAAGGTAAGAGATAAATGGATTAAAATGTCCTGTTTTAACAGAGTTATGCCCGAATACAGAGGGGAAAGCCCACTAGAAATGCCCCCCCCCCAGAGAGAAACCTTAAACTCAGAGCAGGGAACTCCAAACCCTACCCCCCCCCCCCCCCGATGATCCTGAACTACAACTCCCACACCACAAATCTCTGACTACATTAGATGGATGGAAATGCACGGGAGTTGTAGTTCATGGGCATCTGGGGGCGGGAGTTTGGAGATCCCTGCAGCACACCATGTCCAAAGCGGATTGTATTGGGGAGATTCTCTAGAGGATTTCTCTTCTGCTGGGGGGGGGGGTACTTTCAGTGTAATGCCCCTCCAATACTGAGGGAAACCCTCTCGCTGAGTTTATTGAGGGGGGGGGGTATTAAAGAATCCGGTTGGGGTGTGCGTGACCCCCTCCTGCACCCCGGGGAAGGTGCTGAACGCGAACGGGTTATTAACCCTCCTGGGCCTAGAGAGCGCAGCAGGGAGGTTTGGCGCTGCGTGCGGCCCCGGGCAATGCTGGGCTCCAGCGGGCGATCCGTGACGGGACCAGTGAAGGCTCATCTCGGGCATCCTGGTATGATCCGTCAGACATTTAAAGCCCCGGCATGCCAGGCGGGGGGGGGGGGCATCCATTAAGCCGCTGCCAGGCTGCACCTCCCCCCGGGGTACATTTCTGCCGAGGCGGGGGCACTAGAGCGGCCACACGCTGCTACCCCCCCCCCCTCTCTTTTAGCGCAATTACTGCCCAATCCCTTCTTCCTGCAGCGGGGGCCCCGGCCTGAGCCTGCCCGGCACCCACCTGATCCTGCTCCGAATCGTACTCCTCGTCATCGTTGCTCAGCGAGAGGGCCATATCTCCTGCCCCGGGCCCAGCCTGACATAGGAGCGGGGGAACACTGCACACCGACACTGCGCCGCTGGAGGAGGAGGAGAGCTGGGAGCGCACACTGCCTGCACAAAGCGGGAGGAGGGCAGCGGCATCCACCATTATTCATGAGCTCTGCCCAGGAAGGGGCTGGACACCTGCTGCTACCCGCCAATAGCGGCGCCCGGCCTGGCACGGCATAGAGACCAGGAAGGGCACCGCTATCACACCGGGCACCGAGTGCTGCACCCCCTCCATACAGCCAGGCCCACGGGCCAACAGCATCTCGCTGTACATGTATGGAGGAGAGCTCACCCTGTGCACAGCCATGCCCATCACTGACCCAGGGGCAGCCAGATATACCCCCGACACCCCCTCCATCACCTGCTCCCAACCTATACTACCCCCCATCACCTGCTCCCAACCTATACTACCCCCCCATCACCTGCTCCCAACCTATACTACCCCCCCATCACCTGCTCCCAACCTATACTACCCCCCCCATCACCTGCTCCCAACCTATACTACCCCCCCCCATCACCTGCTCCCAACCTATACTACCCCCCCATCACCTGCTCCCAACCTATACTACCCCTTCCATCACCTGCTCCCAACCTATACTACCCCTCCCATCACCTGCTCCCAACCTATACTACCCCTCCCATCACCTGCTCCCAACCTATACTACCCCTCCCATCACCTGCTCCCAACCTATACTACCCCTCCCATCACCTGCTCCCAACCTATACTACCCCTCCCATCACCTGCTCCCAACCTATACTACCCCTCCCATCACCTGCTCCCAACCTATACTACCCCTCCCATCACCTGCTCCCAACCTATACTACCCCTCCCATCACCTGCTCCCAACCTATACTACCCCCCCATCACCTGCTCCCAACCTATACTACCCCTTCCATCACCTGCTCCCAACCTATACTACCCCTCCCATCACCTGCTCCCAACCTATACTACCCCTCCCATCACCTGCTCCCAACCTATACTACCCCTCCCATCACCTGCTCCCAACCTATACTACCCCTCCCATCACCTGCTCCCAACCTATACTACCCCTCCCATCACCTGCTCCCAACCTATACTACCCCTCCCATCACCTGCTCCCAACCTATACTACCCCTCCCATCACCTGCTCCCAACCTATACTACCCCTCCCATCACCTGCTCCCAACCTATACTACCCCTCCCATCACCTGCTCCCAACCTATACTACCCCTCCCATCACCTGCTCCCAACCTATACTACCCCTCCCATCACCTGCTCCCAACCTATACTACCCCTCCCATCACCTGCTCCCAACCTATACTACCCCTCCCATCACCTGCTCCCAACCTATACTACCCCTCCCATCACCTGCTCCCAACCTATACTACCCCTCCCATCACCTGCTCCCAACCTATACTACCCCTCCCATCACCTGCTCCCAACCTATACTACCCCTCCCATCACCTGCTCCCAACCTATACTACCCCTCCCATCACCTGCTCCCAACCTATACTACCCCTCCCATCACCTGCTCCCAACCTATACTACCCCTCCCATCACCTGCTCCCAACCTATACTACCCCTCCCATCACCTGCTCCCAACCTATACTACCCCTCCCATCACCTGCTCCCAACCTATACTACCCTCCCATCACCTGCTCCCAACCTATACTACCCCTCCCATCACCTGCTCCCAACCTATACTACCCCTCCCATCACCTGCTCCCAACCTATACTACCCCTCCCATCACCTGCTCCCAACCTATACTACCCCTCCCATCACCTGCTCCCAACCTATACTACCCCTCCCATCACCTGCTCCCAACCTATACTACCCCTCCCATCACCTGCTCCCAACCTATACTACCCCTCCCAACCTATACTACCCCCCATCACCTGCTCCCAACCTATACTACCCCCCATCACCTGCTCCCAACCTATACTACCCCCCATCACCTGCTCCCAACCTATACTACCCCCCCATCACCTGCTCCCAACCTATACTACCCTCCCCATCACCTGCTCCCAACCTATACTACCCTCCCATCACCTGCTCCCAACCTATACTACCCTCCCATCACCTGCTCCCAACCTATACTACCCCCCATCACCCCCCTCCTAACCTATACCACTATCAAGGCTGCCATTAGAATTCTTGTGGCCCCTTACTAAACCATTGCTCGGGGCCCCCCTTCCATCAGCTGCACACCCATTTCAATAAACTCTTCCCCTCCAGTATGGGATAAAATGTGTTCCCTTGTGGGAGAGCTTTGGTCTACACACCACATGCACAATAACGGGTAACCGATACCAGAAGCCAGCACTGGGCTGGCTTGCCAGCTGGTGTCGGAGGAGCAGGGGCGGCTGGCAGTGCTCTAAAGGCACTGCCAGGCTCCTTTGGGTAGCCTTGTTCCTTCAAGCACAGCCAGGAAAAGCTTGTAGCCTAGCCGCTCGCTTGGGAACCACAAGCCGCAATCTTGTGAGATCCCGGCGTTCACAAGATTTGTGAACTCGGATCTCGCAAGAATGCGGCTGGTGGTTCTTTCCCAGCTAGCGGCTGGGCTACAAGCTTTGCTGGCGGTGCTCGAAGGAACAAAGCCACCCAGAGGGGTCTAGGAACGTCCCGTTATTAGACAATGGAGCGGCTGGCAGTGCTCTAAGTGTGCGTATACACACACACACACACCTGTGGATATCTGTATGTATATACAACGAGGTCTGTGAATAGAGATGGATAGAATTATTGCAGAGGCCGTTTACACATCACAGCAATTCAAAGAACTGCATCACAGAGGTCAAGTGCTACATTCCCCATATGCAGAACAGAACTCTGGGTAAGACATGCAAATGACGTCTGCAGATGTCATTTGCGTGTCTTACCTAGAGTTCTGTGCTGCATATGGGGAATGTAGCACGAGCTCAGTGATGTAGTTTTTTTGAATTGCTTTGATGTGTAAATGGCCTCTGCAATAATAAACTTTATAATTTGCTGTGTGGAGGCTTTTAATCACATTTTTGGCCCTCCACCACAACCTGAGTAAGAGATATATATCTAAGGGTTGCACCAATACCACTTTAGGACCGAGTACAAGTGCCGATACTTTTTGTCAGGTATTACTTTTATTTAAAGTCATGTGATCGCTTTCCAATAAATAATATAGAATGTTGCCAAAACCTTGTGAGACCTGAGTGGGCCCCCACCATAGAGCAGGCCACTAGTGCTGTTGCTCGTAATCAGGATCCTCACCCCCCCCCCTTTTCCTCACTATTAGTCTACAGGGTTATCCAGACGTGTACCCCTTGCTTGATGTGCCTAGAGGGGTGTCAGCTATACCCTCCTGACGAGGCCTAACAAGGCCAAAACGATCGTCGGGGGTTACTGCACCTCTCGTGCAGGGATGACATCCTTGGCAGTCAGTACTAGCCACCCTCATTGGGTGAGAGCAGGCTGATTTGCATATGGAGCATTCATCCCTGTAATGGCACAAACAAGCTAAAGCCTTGTGAGACCTGAGCGGGCCCCACCGTCGAGCAGGCCATTAGTGCTGTTGCTCGTTCTCATGACCCTCACAAACCCCCCTTTCCTCACTAGAATGGTGCCAAAAGCCTGTCCAGTTTGTTAATATTGAAGAGTAATTCCAGACACTCCATTTACCCACTGCAAAGGCCTGCACACACCGACACCACACCTCAGATATACCTACTCAGATACCCATACACCAGTGTTTCCCAAACCTGTCCTCGGGACCCTCAACCAGGCCAGATTTTGCAGATCACCTTGGAGAGAAGCAGACTGAATCCTGCAAACACTGAGCAGCAAATCATATCACCTGTGCGGTGCTTCAGATATCTGGAAAACCTGGCGAGGCGGAGGGTCCTGAGTAGGGAGGAGCTGTTCGGTTCGGAGTTCGACCCGAACTTAGCCTGTTCGATTAGATCGCGAACACCGAACATTTCCGGGTGTTCGCCGCATGTTCGACCACAATGCATCACAATGGACCACAATGCATTTTCCCACTGGCCTGAAGCTCGTAATTGGCTACAGCCTTGCACCTGACCACAGGTCTGGTACAAGACAAGTTCAACAGTATGCCAATTACGGGTCAGAGTCCTGATTGGGCAAATTTTGCCCAATCATGGGCTCACAGAGCCAAGTCCCGCAGCACACTATATAACGTTTCCACGCATAGCTACAGCACGCATTTTGAGAGGCGATATCAGAGGAGATAGTTGTGTGTTGTTACTGCCGGTCTGCCACGCTACTGTGGGGGTCTGGGGGGGGGGTCTCATTTCTACCAAATATCAGGGAATTTAGGTGATGTGTGTCTTGTCACTGTGCCAGCAAGTTTTTTTGGGGTTTACAAATTTCTTTAAAACATTTGTGAATTGAGGTGATCTTCTGTGTCTTGTCACACAGCCAGTACCATGCAGTATTTTGGGGCTCACTAATTTCTTTAAAACATTTGGGAATGGTTATAATCCGTGTGTTTTCACTGGCTGCCACCCATCAAGGGGTCTCACTGATTTATAGGAGGTGTCTGAGACTTGTAATCTGTGTCTTCTCACTGGCTGCCAGCTATCAGGGTGTCTCACTGAGTTATACCAGAGTTCTTTAAATCTTTATACCAGAGTTGAATCAGAGTTCTGTATATATTAATCTATATATCACTCACCATGTCTGAAAGAACAAAAAGGACAGGCAGATGCTCCCAGACAGATAAGAGGACAAGCAGCCCCTGTGTCGGGAGGCTGTGCCTCTGGACGTGGTGCATCCTCTGCAGGGGCACGCTTGTCCTTTCTAACTGGTGCTGGCCGTCTTAAGCAGCAGCAACATACAGAGGACTTGGTGGATTGGCTAACCAGGCCATCCTCATCCTCCGAGTTCTCTGCCAGCCAGGCTTCTAGTGCTTTACAGTCCACCTCAGCTGCCAAAGCATCTAATGCAGCCTCCATGTCCACAGCTACTCCTGCCGTAGCCTCGCTATCACACACGGAGGAGTCATTGTTTGACTACAATGAGAGTGACATGCTGCTTGAGGATGCGCAGCAAGTACAGTGCTCTGATTCAATCTCTGAGGTTGAGGAAGGGAGTATAATCAACCTAGGAGGAAGGGGGTGCCAGTGATGACACACAAATAACTGGCACTCATGTTGCCCCAGCAGCTGCAGCATACTGCCAAGTTGGCTCCAGTGACAAGGAGATAGGGGGTGATGATGACAATGATGATGAGGTCACTGACTCCACCTGGGTGACTGATCGAACAGAGGAATTAAGGGAGGAAGAGGGGGAGGAGGAGGCACAGCAAACACGAGGCACAACATCCTCTGTGACCAACCGTAGCACTAGCCAGTCCAAGGCATCACATGTCAGAGCTGCTCCGGTGCAGAGCGCTGTTGTCTCAAAGAACACATGCAGGAACTCTTGTCTGGGAGTTCTTTAAGAAATGTGCAGTAGAGCGCAGCGTTGCTATTTGTAATCTATGTCAGATGAGGCTTAAGCGTGGGAAAGATACCGGACACTTGGGTACCACGTGCTTGAGGCGACATATGAACAACTGCCACACATCCCGTTGGCGCAAAACTTTGCGTAGGTCCTCCTCATCTGTCTCTACCCCCACTGTATGTCCTGCCATGTCATTGCCTACAACCGCCACCGACAGGGATGATGCAACAGTAATGGATGTACCAGGTCCTTCCTCACAATGTGACATCATCCCAGCAGCTGGAGATTTACGCAGTCAGATTACGTTGCCGCAGCAGCGAAAGAAAAAAATATAGTCCCAACCATCCCCAAGCACAGCGTCTAAATGCCAGCTTAGCAAAATTACTCGCATTGCAGCTGCTGCCTTTGCAGCTGGTGGACTCTGCTCCCTTCTGTGAATTTCCTGAATGTGCTGTACCACAGTGGCAGGTTCCAAAACGCCATTACTTTTCACACAAGGCCATTCCAACACTATACCAGCACATGGAAGACAATGTTATCCAGTCATTGGGAAAGGCAGTCAGCAGCAAGGTGCATGTCACTTTAGACACGTGGTCCAGCAAGCATGGACAGGGTCATTACATTTCCTTCACGGCACACTGGGTAACTGATTGCAGCTGGGAGGGATCCAAGACGGGGCTCTGTGCTGGAGCTTGTTCATCCACCACGCCTCCAGAAAGCTGCTTGTATGAGGTCTGTCTGCTCCACCACCACCACCACCTCTTCCTCCTCGGTCTCTGGCGAAGTGGCAGTTAAACCGACGCCTGACAGGGTGTACGCAATGGCTCAAGCAAAAAGATGCCATACTGTGCTTGAGCTGGTTTGTTTAGAGGACAGGAGCCACACCGGGCCAGAAATTGTCAGCTCTGCAGGGGCAGGTGCAGAGATGGTTAACACCACGCCAGCGTCAGCTGGGAATGATCGTCTGCGATAATGGCAGCAACCTTCTCTCCGCCCTACGCAAGGGTAAATTGACGCATGTACCATGCCTAGCACACATCCTAAATCTGGTGGTACAGCGTTTCCTAACCAAGTACCCAGGGCTGCCAGAGCTTCTCATCCAGGCCAGAAAAGTCTGCAGCCACTTCAGACTGTCATTCCCAGCAAGCGTTCGCCTGGCAGAAATTCTAAGAGAATTCTACCTTCCCACAAACCGTCTGATCTGTGACATGCCCACCAGGTGGAACTCGACATTAGCAATGCTGCAGTGTCTGCACAAGCAGCAGAGGGCCATCAACGAGTACCTGTGTGAGTATGGCACAAGGACAGGTTCAGGTCAACTTGTTTCTCCCCCCCCCCGGCAGTGGCTGATGATTAAGGATGCATGCACTGTACTGTCACCATTTGAGGAGGCAACAATTCCTTTAGTGTTCCTGCTGGAGCACACTCTGCGGGGAATTATAGATGTGGCTCTAGAGGCAGAGCAGTGGGAGGAAGAGGAGGCCTTCCCTAGCTCTCAAGGCCCCAGTCTTTCCGCAGACAGCATTCCAGTGGGTCCTACTCAGATCAGACAGGAGGAGGATGAGGAGGAGGAATATTTAAGTAGTGGGGGCATTGAAGGTGGGGATTCCACAAGGGAGGGTTTCGTGTGCCCAGAAACAAGGGCTAGTGCGTGGCTGGGAGGAGGAAGTGAACGATACGGTCATCCTCATTGACCAGGAAGACTCGGAAGCTAATGCCACCTCCAACCTACGCTGCATGGGCTCCATAACGATGCAAAGCCTGCTAAAGGACCCCAGGATTCGTGCTATCAAGGAGAGGGATCATTACTGGTTGGCAACCCTTCTTGATCCACGATACAAGGGGAAAGTTGCAGAGCTCATCCTGCCCGCACAGAGGGAGCACAGGATGAAAAAACCTGAGGACGCTCTAAAGCGACACTTGTGTAACACCTTTCCAGGCACTGGTAGATTACCAAGTGCTAACACACGTGCTTCTGAGGCTGCGGATGATCAGAGGAATAGTGGTGAAGGCCAGGGCCACTTGACTGATGCATTTTTAAATTTTTTTAGTCCTCGACGCCCAGGGACGTCAAATGTAGGCACCCATTGCCAGCGTCTTCACCATATGGTGCAGGACTACCTAGGGGCAAGGGCAGACCTGGATACCTTTCCAGCAGATGATCCACTGGTTTACTGGGTGTGGAGATTGGATCACTGGCAAGAACTTAGCCAATATGCTATGCAGCTACTAGGTTGCCCTTCATCTAGCGTGCTTTCCGAAAGGACGTTCAGTGCCGCTGGAGGTTTTGTCACAGACAAAAGAGTGCGTCTGTCCACTGACTCTGTAGACCGGCTGACATTTATAAAAATGAATCAGTCCTGGATCAGCAGCTATCAATCCCCTGATGCTGAAGTAATGGAATAGATCGGGGATGTCCTCTTCTGCATTCACAAAACCTCCAGCACTGAACTCTTCCACAATACCACAAAAGGGTTACGGTGTGAAGGCACTTGCTGCCATGAAAGGCACAATATTTGGCTTCACTGACGCCTGTGCCAGATTTATATCATTTAAATTTTTTGAACCGCAGGGTCCAACCCTGCACTCTTCCACAATACCACAGAAGGGTTATTGTATTATGAGGGCACTTGCAGGCCTGGCACCTAAAGCACAATATCTGGGTGCACTGACGCCTTGACCAGAATCATATCTTTTCAATATAGGACCACATGGTCCACCCCTGCATTCTTCCACATTACTACAGAGGGGTTACTGTATGATGATACTTGCTGGCCTGGCAGTCTTGCACCAAAGGCAGAATATCTGGGTGCACTGACGCCTTAACCAGATGCATATCTTTTTAATATAGGACTGCAAGGTTCACCCCTGCATTCTAACACAATACCACAGAGGGGTTACTGTATGATAGTACTTGCAGGCCTGGCACCAAAAGCACAATATTTGGGTGCACTGCCACTGACGCCTGTATCAGATTCATATCCCCAGAGGGGTTACGGTGAGACGGCACTGTTGGGGACGCTAAAGGACCAATTTTGAAGCACCTATTGTTACTTTCATCCAAAGCCTGCATAAGTTTCACAATAATTTAGCCTAAAAAAAATCAGTAAACTTTTTCTGCGTGTACGAAAAGGTCTCCTCTTTTCATACAGACTGCCGCCCCAAGCAGTTGTTTATGGATAGATTAAAGGAAAAGCACTTACCGTCATATGAAACATAATTTTTTTGTTTTTAAGTGTTTCTATACATCCTAGAAATCCGCCACTTCACAGGCAGGTTATGGGGACCTCCTAGGCACGATATTTGAAGGAATTTTTCGTTTTATTTTTAACCCTTATTTCATGGAAAACTCACTGTCCCTTTAAAAACGTTTTTTTTAAAACTTTTTGTCCTTGTTTCCTGTCCCCCAGGGCACTACCCGGACCCCCATACAACTTTTATGGCAAATATCTAGCATATATGCCCTCTTGGAGGGCACTCTAAAAACCGAATTTTCAGCCCCATTGACTTGCATGGAGTTCGAGTTCGGGTTCGGGTTCGGACCCGAACATATGGGAAGTTCGGGCCCGAACCGAACTTGGGGGGTGTTCGGCTCATCCCTAGTCCTGAGGACAGGTTTGGGAAACACTGCCATATACAGACCTCAGACTAGACACGGGTACTGTACTCGTACAAATGACGGTATTGGCATTGATACTAGTATTGGTACATCCCTATATGCACATCTGGATAGAGATATATATATATATATATATATATTCTCAAAGTGTTCCACTACACAGAGGTTTAACCCCTTAGTGACTGGGCGGTTTTACAAAAGTCTGTCCGAAAGTGCCCGCTACCGTTTTTACGGTTCTGCCCTGTTTGTGTTTTGGTCAAATTTTCCTCCAATTCATTTAGGCTGGCGTCAGACGAGCCCACTAGGTGCGCCCATACTGACGTGCCTTTTGGCATCCGTTGCAGCATTGAGACGCTGCGACGGGGCCAGCCACACACTGTTGCGCGCCCGCACGAATTGCACTTGCAACAGCGGCCGTGCTGCAAGCATGCAGCAGCCCTCTCGGTCAAAGCGCTAGGACACGCATTGACGGAGCTGAAAAGCACAATCATCCATAGGAGGATCGAGCTTTGCAGCGCTGAGTGCACTAAGTGCGCTCAGCGAGGTGACCAGATGGGCGTCGAGTAGAAGGAACGTCCACTCTCACAGACGTTCCTTCCGCTCTTCAAATACGCTCGTCTGACACCAGCCTTTTGCAACCCACTCACATTATATACAGTTTTCCCCCCATTAAATGGACTTTCTAAAGATACCATTATTTCCATCATATCGTATAATCTACTATAAAAAAAACACTTTCAAAATTTAATCCCCAATATCTGCAACCGCCAAAAAGACCCCGGCTAAGGCCGGGTGCACACTAGCGCGCGTTATGACGCTCTTTATGACCTGCGTTGTAGCATACAATTACACGGATAGAAGAAGAACACACGTAGTGCGCGCTGAAGACGTCCGTCATGGAAACACCAAGGCTTTTGCGTTAGAATTGACATGACGGTGGCCACGTGCTGAACGTTAAATGTCAAAAGCCCAGCTTTTTTTTTTTCCATTCAACTCAAATTCAGTTTTTACAGCGTGCGTCAAAAGTAACACATCGTCTGGCGTCTACCAAGCTCTTCCGTCATAAAGTGCGTCCTTTTTGCTAGTGCGCAGAAGAAAACACTAGTGTGCATCTGGCCTTAATAGTTTTGAAATTTTGTCCTGAGATTAGAAATACCATATATCGGTTATGGAGCATACCGATAATGGGGAAAAACCTCAATAAATCGGCACGGATTATCGGTGGTACTGATAAAACGGTCTAACATATATCAGGGCTTTTTTTCCAGGGGGTACTCGCCGGTACTCAGTACCGGCACCACACCACCAGCCCAAACTAAACAGGAGAGCACATGATGCTCCTCCCTCCTCCTGCAGTGGCAGGCAGAGAATCTGAAGTGCTCGGCAGCTCATATTGCTCCTGAACGCTTCCAATTGTCAGGAGTGTATGTAGGGACTGATAACCCCCATCTTCTCCCAGTAAGTGACGAGGGCTGGTTAAATAAAATCTCCCCTCTCTTTCTGTGCCCCAGCTCTGGCAGATGTGTGTAAACATGCTGCACCCCCCCTCTCTGCAGCCGCTGAAACGTTGAACAGCATGGGGAGGGGGGGGGCACAGCAGCATGTTTACACACATTTGCCAGAGCAGCGGATTGTCAGGCAAGTGGTGTGATCAGAGGAGCCGGCACTGTAAGGCAGTACATGTGGCCGCCTAAGAGCGCAAGACCAAGACCGCTGAAACTTTGAACTGCATGGGAAGGTGGGGGCGCAGCAGCATGTTTACACACATCTGTCAGAGATGCGGATTGTCAGGCAAGCAGTGTGATCAGAGGAGCCGGCACTGTAAGGCGGTACAGGTGGCCACCTAAGAGCGCAAGACCAGGAGGGGGTGCAAAAAAATCCCTTGCCTTGACAGCTATCCAAATTTTTAAACTATCTGCCTGACGTTGTGTCCCTGCTGCTGCTCCTCTAAGATGCAGCCGGTGCCCAGTGAGCTGCATTGTATCTGGCAGATCAGAGAGCAGACTCCCTCACGGTGCTGGATACGGAAGCCTGTGCTCTCCTCCTGGTCCCTTCCTTCTTGCTGGTGCCTGGCCCCCTCTGATGAGGTCAAGAGGAAGGCATGCCAAAAGACTTCTACATTGCCGCCTTACCCCCAGCCACCCCAGCAGTTCCAGACAGTGTGTGGCGCACCCTGGAAGGTGAGAAGGTGGAAATTTAAGTCCTGGCTGCATTGCTCTGCAGGGACTCCGTGACAGGCAGGCCTCAGAACCTAGAAAAAAACTCCTGCTGCTTCCAAATACACTTCAAAACAGCATTTAAAAATATCAGCTCTGGCAACACAGGTATGTTCACCTGGTCCTGCTGTTACCACCATGTGGGGGTGTTTAAGGTCAAACACCCTCTCATTGGAGTCCCCCAATATTATTCAAACAGTACTTGGTGGATAGTGGAGTTGTATTGCTGTGGAGCTCATACACACTGTGCATTACTGAGTTTCATTGCTGTGGAGCTCATGCATACTCAGCAAAATTGAGTTTCATTGCTGTGGTGCTCACAAATGCTAGGCGATTATCCACTCCGTGCCAGCGTTGCAAAAAAACAAAACAGCTAACTGCACTGCAATACAGACTTTTCTTGCATCAGAGGCACTTAGTGGATAAACCCCATAGGGTTACAACAATAGTTGTAGTTCATTTAACGTCCCTGGCAGTCTAATTTTTTCAAACTTTTGTGTCTAAAAGCGTCTCAATTTTTTTTTTTTTTAAGGAAACGTGTTTTTGTACATAGTTCGCCTGTAATAATTAGGAATCACGCACTGAAATCCGTGAAATCAAGAGTTCTTACTGGTAAAATCCTTTATAAATAAATTAATTAATTAACTTAAAAAAAATAGTAAATACACGGAGTCTGATAAAGTTTGAAACACGACAATTTATTATTCCAAAAATAATTATCCAAAATAATGCAAATAAATGATGTAGAATAAAATACAACAAAAAACACTGAAATCTGTCTGAGAACAAGGGTGAGACGATGTATGGTCTATTTCTTATCCTGTACTGCCACCTAGTGGCCGTTCATAAACGTTGCCATTTGTATTCAGTGAGTATAATGAATGAAATTTGCTGCGGTCCAGCCCCCCTGTATAATGTGACTCGCAGGGAGCCATCCAAGAAGCAGCTCGCCGTGATCACACTGCTGGGGACTGCGAGGGAGCCAGGAGGAGGTGAGTATGTATCCAGCCCGAGTGTGGCTCGGGGTTACCGTTCGTGGTAGTGAAATTTAACCCAGAGTCACACTCGGGAATAACGCCAGGGAGGTTAAAAGGAACACAGTATTAAAAAATACGGTTCCCTTTTATAGTGTCTTCCTGTAATTGAGCTACCACTGTTTATTAGGACACGAAAATAGTGATAATAATCAGTTTTTCCCTGGACGCGAGAGTACCCCCACCTATTTTTCCCGAAAAAAGCACCGTTATATAGTGTAGAGGACGTCGAGGCTGGGTCCTGGAGGGGCGCTACGTTTCACCCCTATTTGGGTTGTGGTCCCTTTAAGGGCAACCACAGGGTTAACCTTCCTGCCCAAGAAGAGGTTTAAAGGTCAGCAACTCCCAGACAGGATTGTGGGAGTAAGGCACAACTGACTACTTTCGAACTGATGATACTGTAAACACCACACGGTCTGTTTTGTTTGACTGACGTTTTTTTCGATGGGAAATAAAATTAATATGTAAAATGAAACAATTGATACATGATATGAAAAACCATTTTGTCAATCAAAAAAATGCTTTGCGTCAAAAATGCAGTCCGTCTGACTACGTTCCATCACTCACACACAAAGCTACGCGGACGTGGCGCACTCTGTGCACCAGTCCTAGTGGTTTGACGTTCTTGCCTAAATTGCGTCTGTTGCCACGTGCATTGTGCGTCCGCACTACTGTGTGGGTCTCTATTGATCATAATTTTATGCATGACGGACGTTAAAATGTGCGGCAACACGGACGTGATAACTGCGCTCATCTGATACGGGCCTTAAAGTAATTAGCTGTAAGACTTGCTGGGCCTTGCAGGAGAGGCTTCTACATTTCTGGGAATGTTCTGGTAATCACAGATTTCCATGCATTTAATGTATTGGGGACTGTTGCATTAATTTGTCAGTCATTACTAAGCAATACATTGCAGCTACTTCCTGGTCAGAAACCATTTGATATTCAGAGAGCCACAGAAAGTCAGCTCCATATTTCTTTCGCACAGGCCTTGAAATTATAAGTCTGTAAGTAGAGCATCAATGTTTTTAAGTTAAAGCACATGTTTTTAGCAACTCAAATACTGTTTCATATTAGTTTAATAGGGTTTGATTGTCTTAGAATTAAGTTACTGAAGTTCTAGTTCTGTTAGCTAGTATTTTCACAGCTAAGAAGCATCGCTTGTCACTTGTCTGTGTAGATTTACATTCCTATATTCCTAGGCGAATATAATTTTCATAATTCTGTATCTTTTGCAGTTTTACAAAATAGATTAATGCAAATCAGAATCTAAAATGTAAGGATAAATAAAAGTAGATTTTTATTAACAATATGTTAGCTGTCTGCCAAGCCTTGTACCCAGGGCTCGAGTCCTGCGGGAACAGCGTGCCTGCACTTCTCCCGCAGCGGGAACGCATGTTCCCACTGTGGGCTGATTTAGTTTATCGCTGGGGCTGCTAGCGGAATGCATTAACCGCATTCCGCTAGCAGCCCCCTCGACTGGCCTGTGTTCCGAGAGCTTGCGTGCCTCCTCCTGCACGCCACCGCTGTCTTCAGCCTCCTGAAGGCTGTGGTGCGGCCTATTGCGGAGATCTCGCGACTTCGCATCACAGCCTTCAGAAGGCTGTGGTGCGGCCTATTGCGGAGATCTCGCGACTTCGCATCACAGCCTTCAGAAGGCTGAAGACAGCAGCAGCTCTGCGGACCACGCGGGAGGAGATCTGTCTGGGTAAGTATAATCCTGGGGTCTGCTTGGGTATACACACTAGGGATGCACCGATACCGAAAATCAGCCATGCGAACTTGGGCCTGGAGGCAGGGGACTCTCCTGAACCTCCAGGCTCAGGCAAGCCCCTGGCAGCTTGCTCGGCCGGGCCTCCAGGCCCAGGTTCACATGGCTGGTTGCACCATACTCACCTACATCCTCCTACTTCGGCCCTAAGCTCCAGCGGTGACCGTCCTTCAAGGCCCAGGCAAGCTGGGGGCTCGCCTGAGCCTGGAGGACGGCCGAGCAGCCTGCGACAGCTGGAGGACAGTCACCGCTGGAGCTCCAGGCCGAAGTAGGAGGATGTTGCCTACACCGGCCCGGGTCAAAGGCTTCCGTGACGTCATACCGGTGACCGACACAACAGGCACTGGATGCAGGATTGCCATCGCTGGAGGAGCTCTGGGCCGATGTAGGTGAGTATGTGTGCAACCGGTGGAGGACTCGAGGCCGATGTAGGCGAGTATGTGCTCTCCACACAACCCCCCCACCCCGCTTGCTCGGCCGTCCCAGGCTCAGGCGAGGCCCCCGACTTGGCCTGGGCCTAGAGGCCCAGCTGAGCTGGGGACTCGCCTGTGCCTGGAGGACGGCCGAGCAGGAAACTCTGCTGGCCTCCAAGCTCAGGCGAGCCCCCGGCTCGGCTTCTAGGGCCAAGCCGGGGGGCTCGTCTGAGCCTGGATGCTGGCCGAGCAAGCAGCTCGGCCGGCCTCCAGGCTCAGGCGAGCCCCCGGCTCGGCTGGGAAATGGAAATGTTCGGCTGTTTTTTTTTTGGTGCATCCCTAATTCACATTCTATGGGCTCTGCTGGTATATCAAATTATGGGCTCTGCTGGTATATCAAATTATGGGCTCTGTCTGGGTATATACAATTCTTGGATCTGTGCTGGATATATATAATTTTGAGGGGTCTATGCCTGGTTACACATGATTCTCTGGGGGGGGGGGCAGATATAGATATATATATATATATTTTTTTTTATTTTTGGGGGGGGGGGGGGGAGTCGTGGAATTCTTGGGTGAATTCCCTCACTCTTTTCCCCAGGACTTGACCCCTGCTTCTACCTCAGACACATTGTGAGGGCAGAACAGAGAATGGATTCCCCCAGGTTTGGGACTTTTTGTACAAGTCGGTGAGCCACCCTTATGTTCAGTTATATTGTGCTGAAGACTGGACTTTGCTTTGAATTACGCTGAAGACGAGCATGTATTTTTATGTTAACACTTTGACTGCCATGAAAGGGGAAATAAAGCGGCTTTGTTTTGCTC
Organism: Leptobrachium leishanense; assembly: GCA_009667805.1. NCBI lineage: Eukaryota > Metazoa > Chordata > Amphibia > Anura > Megophryidae > Leptobrachium > Leptobrachium leishanense. The sequence continues at coordinate 107,316,720 of CM019063.1, forward strand.
AAGACGTTGTGCACGTGCTCTGTGGGCCCCAACAGCATGTGTGTGTGTATATATATATATATTCTGTTCTCATTGGAAAGCGGTCACATGAAATTAATTAAAAGTATCGGTGAGTACCTGAAAAGAAAAAAAAGTGACAGTGCTCGGTCTTACAAAAGTGGTATTGGTGCATCCCTAATCTTTAAGTCAGGTTTTAAAAAAAATCTTTAAAGTGATATTAAAGTGGAATGCTCTAAATTTAGTGTAGCGCTGTGTTTAATTCCCTGTCGTGGCAGTACCTATTTTTGGCCACCGGAGGGAGACAAGCGTGATGAGAGACACTGAACATTGGGACTACATTTCCCGGCATGCTTTGGGAGCGGATACAGGAAGAGGGTGGGACACAGACACTTACATCCTGAGCCTCGTGGAGAGAGCTGGCAGAGCGCGCCAGGGAGTGAGAGGAGCAAGACGCAGTGCAGCAGAACCAGACAGTGACTAGGCCGGAGCGCAGGTGCGGCCTGACAGAGTTAAAGACCGGGTTATTCAGCCTTATCAGAGGAAGACCCAGTGATTCACCAGACTACCCACACTAATATTGAGGAAGCTGGAGGACCCCGAGTTAGGAGTACACCAGATCGATCGGACAGGGAGAGCAGGCGGTGAGCTGGACATCTTGCGGCAGGTGCAGAAACCCAGAGAACCCCAGTCAACATCGAGCGGAGAGACGTCCTGGGTCGAGCGGAGCATCAAGTATCTGGCGGATGAGTGAGAGGCCTTCCAGGCCGTTGTGAATATAGAAAGCACGCTGCTGTTTGTTTCCAAAACCCACAGGGCCCCAACTTGACTAGTCGAAGATTCCTCATAAGCAATTCACTGGCCAGTTGAATATTGTACCCGGGTACCATAACACACACACACACACACACCCTGTGCGGGACTCACTCCCCAACCTCAAGAAAGGGGGTTAAAGATATATTTTCCCTTCTTTTCCGCTGCGCGTTTCTCGAATTACGAAGCATTGTATTTCTTTTCCGCTGCGCGTTTCCCGCATTACGAAGTACTGTAAATATATATATGAACACCGTGTTATTCATTATATGCCATTTATTCTAGTAAACTATATAATTTATAAAATCCACAACGGTGCTGGAGTATATTTATTCCCTAGTGCAGGGAGACTGACCCGAGGTTCAATTTCAGCGGCTCCTCCAGGAGTGAGCGCTACATTAGTATGTCGTGCAAATGGTCTAAGAACACGTATGAGAAAATGTATGTTCAGGGTGAGTGCAGCTTGTGTGGCATTTTTATACACTATATATTCTATGTACACATACCTTTACACAGATAGGTAGAGAAGAGAAGTGAAGTCCTGATCAGAAAGTGGCCCCATTGTCTTAAATACAAGATTTTATTTTGAATACAGTCCTGTAGTCTTGTGGGGTTGTATTATGTGCAGATGCACACTATAGAGTAAATGTCAAGCCAAGTGCAATCTTAACATCATAGACTTTATTGGCTCTGGTACGTTTACACTAGGCTCAGGATCTGGCCCCGTCTATTTTGTGTTACTTTAAAACCAGGATCTCAAACACTGCCCCCGCAGATAGTTGACCTACAATTCCCAGTATTCTTTGAATGCAATAGATGGCTAGAGAATTATGGGAGCTGTAGTTATGAAACATCTGGGGGGGCAGAAAAGTTTGATATGCATAATTATATTCTAAAGCAAGGCCAAGGGTATGTTTTTTCCATGGTCCTTGAGCATTGCATACAGCCAACACCCATCACTGGACCTGCTTACCTTGCTGGCTTTTTTGGACCATGACACCACAGGTACCCCAGAAATGGCCAGATTCTGGTCATCGTCAGCGTGTTCTTTCAGTACGTTCTGTTTGAAGGAGAAAGTCTGTAAGCACATGGTATGAGTAGAGGACAGGGGTACAGATTGTGTTGTTGCATAAATAATGTGATAGGTCTGGACGTACGAAGACTACCTTGTAACTAGCATTTCTATGGGCTGATGCCCATACCTCATGGCAAAAAAATTAGGATATGAACTTAAGGTCTTTCTGCCTGAACCAATCCCCTTCACTATTACAACAAGATCACAATAGGGAGAGTATTACCTAGGGCTGAAACAACCAATTGATAATGAGAATAGTTGGCAAGTATTCTCATTATTTATTAATCGGTATGTGTACAGCGCAAAGTCTTTAGAGTCAGACTGACTTACCCCTTTCCTGCTGTGGGGGCGTACCATGCCATCCCTGTGGCAGGTGGGCCTCAACGCTGTAGGGCAGAATAGCATGCCTCGCTAGGGTCTATGGGTCGTGACTATCCTCCCCACCACCAGTTGGCGCGCATCATTGGCTTCCGTGGGACAGCCTGAACTCAAGCCGTCTGCCTGCAGCCAACAGCGGGCCAGAAGAGAGGCCCACCACAGCAGCCGGCAAAAAGACATCCTAATACACCCCCGCTGGCGTTTATGCCCCATCACCGGACACAAATCGCCCAGTGGTAAGGGGATAAACAACCCAAGATTATGTTTTTTAGCTGATTGTTATAGTAAACCAGCTGGCACATGCTCACCAGACACTGGGATACTGCCACTGGGTGGCGGAGCTGCAACACCTTCAGGGTTATTCAGAGATGTGAAAACCAGGAGAATGACTGTAGAATTAAATTCTAGGTCAATATAGCCAATTTGGAAAGGGAGATAAATGGGAGTTACTGGTTTGGCTATTTTGACCTAGAATTTTCACTTCTCCAGTCATTCTCCTGGTTTTCACCTCTCTGAATAACCCTGCTTGTGTGTTCTCCTTATTTGAACCTGGAGTTGTGTGCCACCCCCACTCCCTGCCTCTCCAGAGCTGCCATTCCTCCCTTTGGACCAGTCTTTTGCCCAAAGTCATTCCCTCTCAGGTTCAGTACCTTGCCCAAACGCACTCCCTCCCACGACCGGTCCCACTCACCCACAGTATTTTTCTTGAAATGATTTTAAAGGAACACTCTCCACACTCTTCTCACTCCGCTTTACATGCTGTCATCATCAGGTCTATCCAAGCATTCGTTCAGGGAGAAAGATTACATCTGCATGAGCTCCACACGGAGCATCAATCCATTACACTGTCGCTGACCAGGCGCTTGCGTAACATGTGCAAAACACATGCAAATTACACAAAATATGCAATATGTGTATATATATGTCCGAAGGTTCGCCACATGACGTAAATTACGGATGAGGGAAAAAAAGGAGGAGAGGTTGACTTTACTTTCTTTCCAACAGTATTCCTTTTAACAAACAAAAACAAAAAAATTTTAAAAAAAAATAGGATTTATTGCGTAATCGTGGAAAAAAAAAAAATTGGCCAACTAATAGATTATAAAAATATTAGTTATTCATTAGTTGCAGCCATAGTATTACCAATCCATAGACTAGCTGGGCTTAAAACAATTGTATCTGAGTAAAAAAAATAAAAAAATAAAGACAAACTCCTTGTTCGAGCCAGGGCAACAACCAAAGGTAAACAAACATGAGTACAGCTAGTCAGAAACCCCAAACACAAATGACACCATTCACTCAGCGCCTAATACATGTGTATTAGGAGTATGTCATCTCAGCCAATTGCTGGAGAGCAGGACACTTACAACTCTGAGATCACAGCACAGTTACAATTCTTAGGCAACTACTTGTCACTTTGAATGCTCTCATGCCTAATGACATTATACACAACCCCTTCCGCTCTATCAGGAGTAGATACAGACAACAATCTCAGGAGGAGCAGATCTAAAACAAAGTGTTGTTGCGGCACCAGGGCCGGATTAACATAGGGGCTGATGGAGCAGCAGCTCCAGGCCAATGCCCCAGAATAGGCCCAGAGAATAGATAACTATATCTGCATTTATGGACATTTGGACCCATATATCTCCAACTCCATTGCAGTTACATGGGCCTTTCCAGTGATACCTCACATGACCTTTCCAATGATACATAAAACCTGGTCATGTATGCTAACACTAAAAATATAATCTTGCTTTTATTTTTTCTTTCTAACACAGAATTATTACATCAAAAACCTAAACTTCCGCACCATTATTATTATTCTTTATTTATAAAGCGCCAGCATATTCCACAGCGCTGTATTCCGCAGCGCTTCACTACAGCAAAGACCACTCACAAGATCAAGTGCGGCATCATTGGACAGAGTCTGGCCTTTGCATTAATACCAATACATAACCATGTAAAATCTAAAAGAACAAAAAAAACAACTTTTATATATATTTAGTTCCAAAGCGATGGATATAAAATTAGCAATACCACTGCGGTTACTCACCTTTCAATTTCCCACTCTGGGAACAAGGTCAGTGTTTTGTACATAGTCATATTATTCAGAAAACACCATCCTCCAAAACAATTTTGTTTTCATTTTTTTTTAAAGTTAAAATGGTATAAAGTTACTGTATTTTTCTGCGAAAATATACCATTAACAGGTTCCGATTTCACTTTTTTAAACAAGAATTCCCTATAGAATATATAACCACAAAGGTTTGGGTAATAAAAATGGGAAAAAATAATTTTACATTCTTTAAATGATAGAAATCTGATTGAAAAACTGATCACACAGTAACAACCTCATTCGATATACCAGTATCTGCACTATTAAATAACCTAAAATAGGTTTTAATTTCACTAAATTCCAAAAAAAGCCCACCAAAATCTTCAGCTCCAGGCCCATAGAGATCTTAATCCGGCCCTGTGCAGCAACATAATTTTACCTCAGAATAGAAGACCATCTCTGCAGCTCAGTTAAAAAAATATAATAATTTTTACCGTCAGCCCATCTTCTCATGACATGGGGACAATTGTAGCAGTACAAAAAGCTGCAATTTTAAACATGTTAATTCAGACTTGTTAAATTTGCAATTAGGAAAGTATTTCAATGCAATCTACCACCATACTCCTGTTTCTGATGCAAAAATAATATTGGTGTAAGTTTTAGGGTTAACCCTAACCAACAAATTCTACTCCATCTTCACTTCGATTATATTGTGCGCTCTTCATTTTAGGCAGATCTCAGGTAGGCAGATATTTCATTATACACTATATTGCCAAAAGTATTCGCTCACCCATCCAAATAATCAGAATCAGGTGTTCCAATCACTTCCACGGCCACAGGTATATAAAAATCAAGCACCTAGGCATGCAGACTTTTTGCAAACATTTGTGAAAGAATGGGTCGTTCTCAGGAGCTCAGTGAATTCCAGCGTGGAACGGTGATTGGATTTGTTGCACAGGTGGCATCCTATCGTGAAATTTCCTCGCTCCTAAATATTCCACAGTCAACTGTATTATAAGACCGTGGAAGTGTTTGGGAACGACAACAACTCAGCCACGAAGTGGTAGGCCACGTAAACTGACAGAGCGGGGTCAGTGGATGCTGAGGCGCATAGTGCGAAGAGGTCGCCAACTTTCTGCAGAGTCAATCGCTACAGACCTCCAAACTTCATGTGGCCTTCAGATTAGCTCAAGAACAGTGCACAGAGAGCTTCATGGAATGGGTTTCCATGGCCGAGCAGCTGCATCCAAGCCATACATCACCAAGTGCAATGCAAAGGGTCGGATGCAGTGGTGTAAAGCAAGCCACCACTGGACGCTAGAGCAGTGGAGACGCGTTCTCTGGAGTGACGAATCGCGCTTCTCCATCTGGCAATCTGATGGACGAGTCTGGGTTTGGCGACTGCCAGGAGAACGGTACTTGTCTGACTGCATTGTGCCAAGTGTAAAGTTTGGTGGAGGGGGGATTATGGTATTATGGTGTGGGGTTGTTTTTCAGGAGCTGGGCTTGGCCCCTTAGTTCCAGTGAAAGGAACTCTGAATGCTTCAGCATACCAAGACATTTTGGACAATTCCATGCTCCCCACTTTGTGGGAACAGCTTGGAGCTGGCCCCTTCCTCTTCCAACATGACTGTGCATCAGTGCACAAAGCAAGGTCCATAAAGACATGGATGACAGAATCTGGTGTGGATGAATTTGACTGGCCTGCACAGAGTCCTGACCTCAACCCGATAGAACACCTTTGGGATGAATTAGAGCGGAGACAGAGTCAGGCCTTCTCGTCCATCAGTGTGTGACCTCACAAATGCGCTTCTGGAAGAATGGTCAAACATTCCCATAAACACACTCCTAAACCTTGTGGACAGCCTTCCCAGAAGAGTTGAAGCTGTTATAGCTGTAAAGGGTGGACCAACGTCATATTGAACCCTATGGATTAGGAATGGGATGTCACTTAAGTTCATATGCAAGTCAAGGCAGGTGAGCGAATACTTTTGGCATATGATCCTCTCAAATCAAAAGTCAGGGCAGCAAATAGGAAATCATCTGATACTAGCACTTTCATTTTCTGTTGTGCTCTGAGCACTCTGGCAGCTGTTCCGTAGTCACATAAAGTCTGATGTGAGAAAATGAAGAACATACAGGTTTTTGAGGAAGCTGGGACAAAACGCCTGTTTGTATGCAGTTTGGAAATGGATGACCGCTCAGTGTCTGTGACAACTTACAAATCCGCTACGTTGGTTACAATTACCGGGGAAAGTGTTTGAAGAACTCCATTGCGGGTATATGGGCACCTGAACATCTGTTGAAGACCCATAACCACCATCCACCCTAGAGCCGAGGTTAGGCTCAACAGCATGTGAGTAGGACCACGACCGATTTACTTTCTCCATATGGTGGACCGACATATTGCACTATTATATTCCTTCTCTTCTGCAGAAATTTCTTTATTTGGAAGAATGTCTTCTAGACCATCCCAAGAGAACCAGCCTAATGGACATGTATAGTGACTAACCGTACATCCAGTTTGCTGGCGCGCCGTTGACTATTTACAATACTTTTGGCAATATAGTGTATATAAATAGGTATTGGTGACCACCACGGCATTCAGCACCCAGTGAAGAGACTCCTAATAGGCCAACCTTTTACATCAATAAAGGATCATGGAGTAGATTAGCTAGCTTTAGAATGGCTGTTAATTTCCACAATTACAATTTATAGATGTTGGATACAAGATGGGTCGAGGGCCAAATGTGGAGGGCAGTTTTACTCTGCAAAGGTTTCATGACCAATATGACTACCGTACATAGTATAGGATGTGGTTTCAATTTGAGATATTTAAATATTTTCACTATGTAAAGAGAAAGTTATTGAAACCAGCTGCAAATCATACAAATACTTTGAGGGCCAGGTCCAGTTTTTTTTATTACATGATATTGTGGGACATTTAGGGAAATATCTTCTGCTTATAGAGAAAAAGAATAGGAAAAACACAAGAGCTTGAGAAACTGCAGTTTGGTGGAGCAGAAAATGAGAAGAAACGATAAGTATTGGAAGAATTAGAAAATATACAGGAACTTGCAAAGTCTAGTGGTCAAATTTAGGCATATATATATATATATATATATATATATATATATATTTCATGAACATTAAACAGCACTAGTGTATTCAGATCTTGGAATAGTTAAAAGGTGTAAAAGAGAACATGTAACATTTCTAACCAGCAACAATTTGTATCTAATGGTGATAAATCCTAACCATTTGTGTTCTAACAACTTATTAACGGAAACATACGTCTGTAGAAGTACACTTAAAAAGGGAGGCCCTGTATCCATTCAATGCAAATTAAATGGTCACAAGACCCAAGTCTTCTTTCCCCTCCAGGACAGGGCATCCTGGAAGGCTGATTCAGCTCCGAGTATTTGGGATTTACCCAAATCTGAAAGAATTTGCTGAATTCTTGTCACCAGGCGTCCAAGCAAACGGCCATGAATGAACAACAGTTTAGTCAATGCCTCTTTATGTTCACACATAGAAAGTGATGGATTGGCTAGACCAGTGATGTGAACCTTGGCACCCCATGTGTTTCTGAACTACATGTCCGATAATGCCCAGTCTAATGCTGGTGGAGCATCATGGTACATGTAGTTGCGAAACAGATGTGTTTGCCATTATGGGGCTAGACGGTCACTCGTTTTACCTTCTTCACACCCACTAAGTTTAACTCTATTATCTCTTAAAAAAGTTAACATACGAAGTAATTTGGTAAATAAATTCTGCACCTAAAAAAAAAAAAAAAAAAAAAAAAAAAGTGTTTTTCTTTCTTCTACTAAAAGACTGCGTGTGGACAGTGTTTTATGAAAAATATTAAAGTATGGTGCACCATGTTGTGTACGCAAGTCACAGGTGCCATCTTTGAAATTACTGAACACCGACATGTACTAGGAAACTATTGACATATTTGTAATATATAAGTTGGATGACATTGATATTTACAAGACAGGTTCTTTTCGTTCCGAATCAAAATTCGGACAAAAATTAGCAGAGTCGTATTTCTGAAACACTTTCGAAATACGGTAATAAAAAAATTGCCCATCCAAATTAACGAATTGTGGTGACATAACGAAGAAAACTGAAATGCAATATCGTAAACGAAAATGATCCAAAAAAGAAAAAAACTGAACAAAATTTGCAAAGTATTTTACCAGGAAGGATACATTGAGATTTCTCTCGTTTTCAAGTATGATACGAAACAAATATTAACATAGAAACATAGAAAAATGTCGGCAGATAAGAACCTTTCGGCCTATCTAGTCTGCCCAATTACATGGATACTTTACCTGGATTTATCTTTTGTTTAGGATAGCCTTATGCCTATCCCATGCTTGCTTAAATTCAATTACTGTTTTGGCCTCTACCACTTCAACTGGAAGACTGTTCCATGTATCCACCACCCTCTCAGTAAAATAATGCTGTCTGATGTTACTTTTAAACCTTTGCCCCTCTAATCTAAGACTATGTCCTCTTGTTTTGCTACTTTGTTTCCTTTTAAATATACTCCCTTCCTCTACCCTGTGGATTCCCTTTACGTATTTAAATGTTTCTATCATATCTCCTCTGTCTCGTCTTTTTTCCAAGCTATACATGTTAAGATCATTAAGCCTTTCCTGGTAACTTTTCTCCTTCAAGCCGTACACCATTTTAGTAGCCCTTCTAAGAACTCTCTCTAAGAGGTCTATATCCTTCTGGAGATACGGTCTCCAGTACTGCACACAGTACTCCAAGTGAGGTCTCACCAGCGCTCTGTACAGTGGCATGGGCACTTCCTTTTCCTACTGCTAATACCTCTCCCTACACAACCAAGCATTCTGCTAGCATTTCCTGCTGCTCTATTACATTGACTACTTACCTTTAGATCCTCTGAAATAATAACCCCTAAATCCCTTTCCTCAGATGTTGAGGTTAGGACTGTATCAAATATTCTATATTCAGCCCTTGGGTTTTTACGTCCAAGGTGCATTATCCGGGATTTTTTTTTTTTTACATTGAAATCTTTAGGATTCACCTGATTAAACCTGTCGAACAAACCACCGAAAATCAGGGTTAGATACTCGGGTTACAAATTTATTTATTTATTTTTTTTGACATTTTTATTTTGAAAAAGCGACATCAAGAAAATACACAGTATAAAATGATGGCCACGCAGGGTCAAAAACAAATTCTGCAGTAGGGTACCTCAAAATTAGTCAACATATAAGACGCAATGAAGTCCGTGTAGGACCAAATTCAGATTCCTCAGTAAGTTATTGCAGAAGGAGTCAACGTATAGGCAACAATATAGATATTACAAATATGTCCGACTACAAGAAAAAGGGGTGTGGGTAACAGTGAAATAAAAAAAATAAATCCGTACGTACCAGAGAAGGGGGGGGCTAATGAAGTCACATGGAACAGCAGAAGGAGTACAGAACATCTGGCTGGGAAGGGAGAGGAAGAAAAAAAAGTAGGACTGGGGGCCGTGGAAGAGGCCACAGGGCCGGGGTTCCTGGGGCCACGAGAGACGGCGAGAGCCATGGTGGCCATCTCAGCGGCTCGCCCAGGAGCATCCAGTGTTCCGCCCGTAAAAATAATAAAAATAAAAAAAGGGGGGGGGGGGTAAAAGACAAATATCCTGAGAACTCTGCAGTTCTGTAAAGTTATAACCCAGGGTCAAATATCAAGGTCCGTAAGAAACTGAAAGTCCAATACAGAAAACAATTCACTAATAATAATGAAAGTAAAAACAGGAGTGGGAGAATAATAATAAAAGGGGCAGTAAGGAGAAAAAAAAAAAAGGGCAGCTCTCTCAGCCCGGATCAGTGAACATAGGTTCAGCAGCCACGTCAGTAGAGATCCCAGGGTCAGCCGAGCTGCTCGTACCTAGGGACATCAGACCCAATTTGGAAAACAAAAGCCAAGCCTCGGCCGGCGTACCAAGCACATGAGACACTCTGTCATGTTGGAGAGCAAGAGTTCTGGAGACTCCCCACCTGTAGCAAACTCCTGTTGCCCTCAACGTAGCCGTCGTCTCGCCATTAAAGTAAAAAAAGGTAAGTCATGGAAAAGAGGCATGGACTTCTTTTCGAAAACAAAAGGAGCACGGGCCGCTGGCACCGCACTCCAAGATCCCCACCCAGAGCAACTCTGCAAAATCCCGGTCCAAGTCAGAGGGCTGTAGGGACCTCCAGTCACTGTCCAGTAGTTTCAAAACCGACGAGGGATCACCAAAATAGGTCACATAAACGTCTATGGTCGAGGAGCTCCTCAGAACGTGACCTTCCTCGCCGGCAGTTCAGGGTTTCAAATTCTAACCTTAGCTTCTAACTTAGAAGCTAGGGTTAGAAATTAGGGTTAGGGTCAGAAATTAGGGTCCAGGTTAGAAGATGGGTTAAAAATTCTAACCCTAATTTCTATCTTCTAACCTGAACTCGAATTTCTGACCCTAACCCTAATTTCTAACCCTAGCTTCTAACTTAGAAGTTAAGGTTAGAATTTGTAACCCTAGTTGTCACAACCACTACGCGCGCTGCTGGGAAAGACGCCGGGTTAAGCCACACAGTCTCTGCACACTTCTCTCTCGCAACAGGGACGTAGAGCGTGATACAATGATCCCAGGATTGCAACGCAGTACAAGTCTTCTCTTGAAGCGGGTAATGACTACGTCTCCCACAATCCCTGGGTTCACTTTCCTATTCTATTAGTTACGCTGCCACCAGTCCTCATGGACACTACGCGCGTCGCAGCGAGAGACGCAGGGCTAAGCAACCACACCGTCACAATCCCTGCCGTCCCCAGCGACCGCAACGCACACTTTCGTATCTACCCGAGCTTAAAACAATCAGCAATACTCCAATCTCTTAGTTAGCGTGGATCTCATCAGCCAGAAGCAGAACTTAAATAGGTTAGATTTATTTATGATGTAGAAACAAAGATATATATATCACAGTGCATTTGTTACAGGAAAAATAAGAATAAATCAATTCATTACACACTACACAGCAAATAAAAGAAGAGGATTAAGCACAGAGCATTACGTTCGAACCATAAACTAGTGTCAGTGATAGGGAGGCTCTCTTAAGAGCTGGCAATATTCCCTCAATCCTCGATTGACCTTCAAGGAAATAGCCCCGAGCCATGCTTGATTCAGAATATATATAGGGCGGCCTTTTTTCTAAGTCCAGCCTCCTAGCTGGCAGAGCCTTTGCCTACAATCCCCAGAATTCCCCTCTCCAGAGCATGCTCAGTAAGCTTCGTCGTTAATCTTTAATTGCCCAAAGGTGTCTATCTTCCCCCCCAGACCCCCCTTAGGGATCAAGGAATATGCTTCCTTTCTTTGAAGATCAGGCCTAAATCTTGGTGCTGGGCTGGCTCCCAAGGTGCGACTAACAGGCTACACGACATGTCAGTTCACAAAAGACATTCCATTTTACAGCCACGTGTTATATCCTCCCCCCAAGGGAGAAAGCTAACCATTTTAATTACATTTTAGCACTCACTCCCAACAGCTGTGGACACAGAGACACGCTCCCCAAATGGTCAGACACAAATATGAATATGACTCTATATGGAGGAGATATGTATAAACAGCCACATAGACACATAGAAATACAGATCTAATCTGCCCCATCTCCCATCTCTAATCTGCTACACTAGTATCTAACCCTGATTTCTAATTTTAGCGTCTAATCCGAATTTCTAACATGGATTTTCAGTGGTTCGGTTGACAGGTTTAAAATCAGCTGAATCCTATAGGTTTCAATGCAAGTAAAAAAATGAATAAATATTTAATAAAAACTGGGATTTTTATTTAACAGTTTATTTTCACATACAGCAAAAAGTCTTATTTTTTTAGGATTTTCTGGTGGAAATTTTAGATTCTTAATTTATCTTAAACCAACGATACTTTTTTTTTTCTTTGCCGAATGCAGCTCCCCCCTTTCCTTTAGTCCAGCTGTGTTTCGAGGGGGCCATCTATGGTGCTAAACCTATTCAGCACCAAGAACAACAGCCCCGCAGTGCTCTGGAGCGGGGGGGGGGGATTACTTTTTTTTTTTTTACCCTACTCTAATCTGTTTCACATTCCGATAATACAAATGAAATATGAAACAAGAAATACGATTGACCCCCGAAAAACGAAATGCCGTCCACATTAACGATTCGAGCAGCAGGAAATGCTAGCAGAATACTTGGTTGTGTAGGGAGAGGTATTAGCAGTAGGAAAAGGGAAGTGCTCATGCCACTGTACAGAGCACTGGTGAGACCTCACTTGGAGTACTGTGTGCAGTACTGGAGACCGTATCTCCAGAAGGATATAGACATCTTAGAGAGAGTTCAGAGAAGGGCTCCTAAAATGGTGTACGGCTTGAAGGAGAAAAGTTACCAGGAAAGGCTTAATGATCTTAACATGTACAGCTTGGAAAAAAGACGAGACAGAGGAGATATGATAGAAACATTTAAATACGTAAAGGGAATCCACAAGGTAGAGGAAGGGAGTATATTTAAAAAGGAAACAAAGTAGCAAAACAAGAGGACATAGTCTTAGATTAGAGGGGCAAAGGTTTAAAAGTAACATCAGAAAGCATTATTTTACTGAGAGGGTGGTGGATACATGGAACAGTCTTCCAGTTGAAGTGGTAGAGGCCAAAACAGTGATTGAATTTAAGCAGGCATGGGATAGGCATAAGGCTATCCTAAACAAAAGATAAATCCAGGTAAAGTATCCATGTAACTGGACTAGATGGACCGAAAGGTTCTTACCTGCCGACATTTTCTATGTTTCTATGAATCAATCCGAAATATGAATCAATAAAAATGAAAAAACAAATGGACCCAAAAAATGAAATACTGGCAGTCTGAAATTTCGGATCTGTCTGAAATACGAATTGCAGGAACATATCGAACGATCCGGGAAAAAAAAAAAAAAAACACGAAACGGAATAAAAACAAAACAGAACAAAATTAAACATTTTTTAGCCATTCACATGTCTAATTTCTACTTCCAGAAAGATTGAGCCTGACCACTTCAATAATTCTAAAGTGGTCTGGCTGTGTAGAGCAGCTCCTCTTCCCCCTCCCCTGCAGCCCCGATTGGCTGGTACAGCTGTGTGAAGTGGAGGATTTGATCTGCCTACAAATATGATATTTTGAATATCCTGCATGCAGGGACCAGGTCAGGGACCGTTGAGGTCAGCACAATTTGTGTGCTGACATTCTATTAAAGACAACAGCTGTATGCTGTGTCCAATCCATCAGTTTTCACAAATGCGGCTGCTTGCAGTGATTCATGCTTCAGGAGGTGCTCATGCAGCACTGATCCTGTAATTTGCATGCAAAGGTTATGCAAGTTATGCAAGTAGCTTCAGTGACTTCTGCACAGGCACTATTCTAGGCTCATCCTGCTTGAGCTCTCTGCTGCTTTTGACACTGTCGACAACCCCCTCCTTCTACAAACTCGCAGATCTCTTGGTCTCTGACACTGCACTCTTGGGTTGTGCCCCATCTATCCAACAGGTCCTTCTCGGAGTCCTTTTCTGGCAACTCCTCCTCATTGCCTTTATCTGTTGGTGTACCTCAAGGCTTTGTACTGGGTCCTCTGCTCTTTTCTAGCTACACCTCCTCCCTGGGCAAAATCATTAACAGCTTTGGCTTTAATTACCATCTCTATGCTGATACTCAGATCTACTTCTCTACCCCTGATCTCTCTCTTCCTGTCCTTTCCAAAGTCAGCGACTGTTTATCTGGCATCTCCTCCTGGATGGCCTTTCACCACCTAAGGCTGGCGTCAGACAAGCGCACTAGGTGCGCCCTTACTGACGTGGCTTCTGGCGTCCGTCACAGCGTTGTGACGCTGCTTCAGGGCCGGCCACACGCTGTTGCGCACGCCTAGAAAGCCTCTGTCAAAGCGCTAGGATGCGCGTTGGCGGAGCTGCAAAGCACGATCCTCCATAGGAGGATTGAGCCTTGCAGCGCTGAGCGCACTAACTGCACTCAGCGAGGTGGCCTGATTGGTGTCGAGTGGAAGGAACGTCCACTCTCAATGACTTTCCTTTCACTCTCCAATAACGCTCGTCTGCCCCCAGCCTAAAGATTAACATGTCCAAGACTGAGCGTTTACTAATTCCTCCTTCAAATGTCTCCCCACCTTCTGACTTTTCTATCATTGTTGATGGTATCACGATCTCCCTATCAATCCAGGTTCGTTGTCTCAGAGTTACACTTAACTCTGCTCTTTCCTTCATCCCCCACATTCTGTCTTTCCTCCTCCTGCCACTACCAGCTACATAATATTTCCAGAATTCGGCCATTTCTTACCGCTAACACCACAAAGTAACTCATCCATGCCCTTGTAATCTCCCGACTTAACTATTGTAATAATCTTTTAGCTGGCCTCCCTCTCTCCCACCTCTCCCCCCTACAAATCTATTCTGAATGCCTCTGCCAGGCTCATCCACCGCACCCGCCGCTCTGTCTCTGCTGCTCCTCTCTGAATCCCTACACTGCCTCCCCCATGCACTGCAGAATTAAATTCAAAATCCTTACCCTGACCTACAAAGCTCTCACGAACGCTGCTCCCCATTACTTGTCCGCACTAACCACCAAATACACCCCAGCCCGCTCCCTAGGGTCAAACAGTGACCTGCGCCTAGCTTCTCCCCGCATCACCTCTTCCCATGATAGACTGCAGGATTTCTCACGATCAGCCCCCATCCTCTGGAACGCTCTCCCTCGTACAGTTAGACTTTCTCCTAGTTTCTCTTCCTTCAAATGCTCCCTTAAGACATTCCTATTTAGGGAATCCTACCACCTGACTCATTGACGCAACCAGTCCATCACTCTCACCTTGCAGTCCTCTCCTCCGGTTTCCACCCCCAACCCTTCTAGATTGTGAGTTCCCACGGGAATAGGGCCCTCGTTTCCTCATGTACTGGTTTGCCAAAATGTTGTTCAATGTATTGTAACAATGTATTGTAATATGCTGGCACTTTATAAAGATTAATAATAATTGTGGAATCCCTGGAGCAGAAGAGGAGCCCAGCACCCACTGGAGAAAAGGTAAGTATTTGAACTTAAATGTGCAGATGCTGTCAATTATTGTTAATGGAGGGGGAACAAAATGGAGGCCAAATATTGCACAGCGTGTTCTTTTACGGTTAGTAAATCCCATTCCTGCACATAAGCCTGCATACACCACCCTTTTAACATTATGCATCATTTGTTTCTGGGAAATTGAGTGTGATAACGTACTGCTGTATAAAAGTATGGAAAAAACCAAACACACTGGCGTGACAAATGTTTTCAACCAATAATTGGAATACGTCATGGAAAACATGAAAAGATACCCATTTGCCAAAAGAACTGACAATGAATGCTGAAGATTCACTGCAGGTAGACTGTAGACAAAGCGCTGCTCTTCTGTTCAGCTCAGCGTTTCTAATATTAGAATGTCAGAACAAACAGCAGCATTACATCTGTGAAATCCTGTTTCTGCGGCGTAAAAATGACTGGCTAGCCACAAATTCATTTGTTAATGCTGCTCAAAAGCATTATTACTAATTGATCATTTTCTAAAGGGACTCGCCTGCTAAAGAGATTCAATGCAATTTGCATTCCAGTCGGGTAATAGCTTCTAATCAGGCTGCTCTAGAAAGAACCACTTAATCCAATATTTTTGTTCTATGCTGCAGACTTTTACAGGCTGTGAAGCCATCAAGATTTAAAGGGACAGTCGTATGAAGATAAACATGGGTTTCAAAATCCAACCAGTTCAGTAGGAGAAGTGTTAAACTAAGGGCTAGATTACATACTGAACGCCAACTGTAGCTGCCTGATATGTAAGCGTTAACGCCAGGATAAGTGACTAATGCATTTCCCCCAAATTACATCCCAAACTCTAAACCCAGTAAAAATCTGTTTCGTACAAGCACAGAAGTGCCAGCTTAGGCTAGCGTCGGACGAACGCAGTCATCACGTCCGTGTCGCTGCACAGTTTAACATCCGTCGTAGCATTGACTTGTGATCAATAGAGACCAACACACGAAGGACGTGCGCAACGGATGCCATTTAGGACTCAACGTAAAAGGGCTACGTCGGACACCCAGAGTGCGCCACATCCGCGTAGCGACCTGTGAGTATGATGAGGCGACGTCAGACACAGCGCGTTTGCGACATCCATCACGTTGACGCTCAGAAGTTTTTTTGGTCTGGCTGACTGTACCTGTCTTTTAATTTTAAATAAATTTGGTTTCTTTTTTTTTTTCTACATCCGTCAAAAAAAAGAAAAAACTGGACCGTGTGGTGTCTACAGTATCTGCCGGCAGTACGTCTGTCCGTTATGCACACACGCAGAGTGCGCTCAGACTGCGTTTGTCTGACATTAGCCTAACTGTACTTTGCGCTCCCTATACCTTACATGGGGAGCACAATCAGTAATTAGCATTTGGAGAAGGTATTGGAAAGTCCTAGCGTTATTTATCACACAGATGGGTTTCATATCTTGGGGTTTTGATATCTTGGTGGGTTTGATCTGTGGGTCGGATATCTTGGTGGGTTTGATCTGTGGGTCGGATATCTTGGTGGGTTTGATCTGTGGGTCGGATATCTTGGTGGGTTTGATCTGTGGGTCGGATATCTTGGTGGGTTTGATCTGTGGGTCGGATATCTTGGTGGGTTTGATCTGTGGGTCGGATATCTTGGTGTGTTTGATCTGGGGGTCCGACATCTTGGTGGGTTTGATCTGGGGGTCCGACATCTTGGTGGGTTTGATCTGGGGGTCTGTGTGTACAGATGTCTGGGTATACAGATATCTGAGGTTCTGATGTCAGGATATATAGAGGTCTGGGGGCCTGATATCTGGGTATACATATATAGTATCTGGGGGGCCTGTGTAAGTCTGGGTATACATGTGTCTGTATTCATTAAGTGAATTTGACAATGCCCTGCAAGACTTCTCAAAGGGTCCCACAAATTCTGAAGACCACTTACGTCAACTAAAACTACAGCATTCAGCATCAGGTCAGAATCACAACATTAATGCAGACAGTAAGTAAATGACTTTCAGAGAGTGCCAGTATAATATCTTTTGGATTCAGTATCACTGTATCAGGCGTCTGTATTGTATGCCCAGCACCTGGTGGCGGGGCTTACTAATACACCCCACTGGTGTTAACACCTCCTGATGGGCGCCACCCACCCGTCGTTATAGGGTTAAGGCCCCGTTCACACTGTGCGATTTATCGCGTTGATTTTGCCACAAAATTGCGGCAAAATCAGTGCGATGCCGCGGTAGCAGGTCCATTTGTGATTTCCATTGGTGGGGTTTTGCAAAATCGCAACATCACGCAACATTGTCGCGGATATGAAAATCGCGCGGAAAACGTGCGATTTTCAAATCGCAGTGTGAACAGGCCTAAAGATGGGTGTACTTAAGGCCAGAATTCCACCAGCAAATTGGGATTTTAAAGTGCACCAAACGTGCCCAAAACAAACAACTTTTATATGTGACAAATGGACAATGTCATTGCTTTGGAACAAAAAATAAAATAAAAAAGGACTTTATATTTGTGTGGGTTTTTTCTTTATATGACAATTTACATGGTCATGTTTGGTATCATTAGAAAAGGCCAAACTCTGACCTAAAGCGACTGTGGGGATAAAGAATGGAAATACAGGGGTCCAAACGACCCCTGCTCTCCTCTCAGCGGTGAAGCAGCTTGTGTTTTAGATGGATCAATGTATAGTAAGGTTTTGTTCCATCACCTCTACATCAGTGGTACATGGGACATATATTAATTGTGTCTACATGTATTTCTTGTAGAGATGGCAGAGAGGAGACTGAACTGGGAAGCAGTCTATCGTCAATTTCCAAAATACCTGAAAAATCAACGGGTCAGCTTCAAGGCAAGAAACCCGTTGTCAGGATCTGTGCCTGCAACTGCCTAGATCTGTCCATGAGCAGCACATGTAAAGTGTTGCCCATGCTCAGCACCAGTATCCAGTCCAGGAACCAGTTAATCACTGCAAACACACAGCACAGCCCTACCTGCCTGAATAAAGGTCCACTTCCCCCATCCGACTTGACTCTGCATTGCAATTCAAACCCTGTTACTGTTCAGACCTACTGCTGTATTACTCCTGATTTGCCGTGTACCGGACCCCCGCTTGGCTACCTATTTCCGCCCTGTACCAGCCCCTTGACCACGGATTGCCCTTTGACTAGCCCTTTGACTAGTTCAAATACTTACCAATTCTCCCGGATAAAAAGTTTCACCACCTAGGTTAAAAACAGGGATCAGGAGGGGTTAATAATTAAGCACTCGGATTTCTACCCCCACCTGGTCCTCAAAATCCAGCCCCAAGATGTTGATGACCTACAATTCCCTGAATTCTTTGGATGAACAGGGAATAATTGGAGTTGTAGTTCAGAAATATATGGAGGGGGGTTGACAGAGTTGGAAATCCTTGGCCTAGGGTGTTCTGCACATGATCGCTTACACATGGATTTCAACACCAAGAAAAATATCCATACTAGGTTTTCCAAAAACATTAGTTGTATAACTGGGGGTATGGAAAGAAGATGGGGAATAATAATACACTACATCAAATGGTACCGATTCTGCTGGTTGGAACATTCAGACAAATTCTATACATATATAGATTTCTGTTCTATCCATCATCACTAGTATGGTACAGTTCTGGGTCTCAATTTCGGACACATAGGGACAGTTCCTCTATGCCTCAAAGTCTAACTGCAAATTTAAAGTCCGAAAACGGAAACAGTTTATTAGAGTTCAGTTCATGAAGTTTGAGATTTGAATGCTTACCTTCATGTCCTCGAGCAGTGTATGTGGATCCTCAATTCCTTCAGGGACACATTTCTTATTCTCTGGGAGAGACTCTAGTTTCTCTACCAGTGCTTTCAGACCCTTTAGTTCAAATTCCGTGAGGTGTGTCCACCGGGCAGAAACATCAGTGGCTGGAGATCCTGCTGGAGATTTTGGGAAATCTGTTTGGGAAATGGATTTCCCGCTTTCATCAGAGTCATTAGACAAAGTTCGTTTAAGATAATGCATCAAGGTGGCCTTCTGCATACCATCCCCTGTGTCCCTGCCAACGTAATGTATGTTAGGTGAGGAGTCTTCATCACCTGAAAGTTTGGAGACCCGCTCAACATTCTCATGTGTGTTTGCATCACATGACTCTTCCTCCATCTCTAGCCAGGAATCAGAGGATATGCTGTCAATACTAGTCTTCGTTATATCTGGAAAACATAAGCATCAGTAGGAGTTCTCGCTTAGGTGTACACTTGAAATATTCTAATACAGCAGGTCACAACTCCATCCTGCAGGGATAAACATTTTGAAACAAATCAGGATAGTCACATGGGATATGCAAGATGAGATTTTGACATTCACCAGTGAACAATTTCTTTCACCAAAGAACACTGTATTGCTTCTACTGTTATGAATAGGCTTCAAATATTTTGGTTAATATGATCACACATTGTGTGCTCATACCATGCAAGTATAAACCGATTGCTGGTGTACAATGGGATACAACCAATCTGAAGATAAGCCTTTAGGTACCCCGGATTTGAGCCGAATTTTCCTTACTGCAAGTTTTTTGGGGCAGTTTTACAATAAGGTTTAATGTGGATTGCGGCAATCCAAGGATGTGACATTCTGATCCTGCAAAACCCTAGAACCTTTCATTGTATGGCATGGGTAGGTCAAACAAAATCTATGTAATAATAAAGCGTAATTGAAAATTCCTCATCTCCGCTGCGGAACCAGACAGTAAATCCACCATTCTTATGAACTCTCTGGGAGACTATGTATATAGCAGATCTTGGCACAAGCAGCGAGCTTAAAGGACCACTCTACACAGAGGGACTGCTCAATCTTATCTGAGTGGTCACACTGCTGTGAGCTCCCTGCTCCCCTTGGGGGGGGGGGGAAAGGGGGATTTGTTGTTAGGATGGCCATTCGAATTCAGGGGCCTAGTAATGCCCAGAACCTCAGCTCGGGTTTCAGGGCTTTGAGACCTTTGGGAACTAGTCTTAGCCAATAATGTTAAAGCCTCCCTGCATTGAGAGCTACTGGATTGGCTAGAGTGCCGGCCTCCATACAGTCAAATGAATTGAGATTGAAGCATGTCATATCCTGTACAGATTAGAGTGAAAACGATGCTGGATTTAGGGTAGTTTTTAAACTATAGGGTTAAGAAACAGGAAGGAGGTGTGCGGAGGGGTTATTGTTTAATTCCTCATGTTCCGGCGCCTGCGGTTTTAACCTTATAGTACCACTTTAAGTCAGGGGGCTGTGGATTTGGATTTTAGATCAGTGGGCAGGAGCAGAACAAAAAGCAGCACCAAAAGACAGTCTGGCAGAATTCCCCTTTGTGAATTGACTTTGATACAATACTTAGAGATTCTGGTATTGCAATAATCAAATAGTACCATGTTAAATGAAATCAGAGAATTCTGAGACCTCTGTATTTCAGTACTCCAAACGAGATGAAGCTAAACCACACAATCAATATCAAGACACAGACTCAGAAGAGTATTCAAGAGGATTAAATGCCCAGGATGCCGTCACTGCCACTGAGAATACACAGGTACCTAGTGTCAGGTCTACCTCTCATAAAACCAAACTGTTGGAGAGTCAAAAATGGAAAAAATTGATTGCCGTCTGTCCATTAGAAATGCCAATTTAGATTTTGAGGCCTTGAGTCAAATAGGTTTATCATCTGTAAGTCACAAAGTCCAGGCTTTATCTGGTTTAGGTACCAAACGTGTCCAGGAATGTAGAAAATAGATCTATGAAACGTCATTGCCACGTTTTAAGATGTAGTTGAGCATTCCCACTAGCAATTTAAAGCACACTTCTCATCGCTACACAGCGCCAGCATCTTGGTAGTAGCATTGAAAGTTTGCATACAAAGCCTACTTGCACCATGAATCACTACAAAATGGTGAAAGGTCAGTTACATTAATCAAAGACCAGCCATATTGCTCAATTCAAACATACTTTTCCTCCAGCTGGAAAGTAACTTCATTTTCCTGTCAGATTTTTAAAAGACCATATGGACTACTCTGCGCGAGGTGTTTTGAATCATTTATTTGGCATTTTCATCACCACTTTCTTACAAATTTAGACTTCATCTGAACCAGTAAGTTTTTTTTGGTAAATTGCACTGACATGAGGTGTCAAATGACAAGTCAGGAACATCAGACAAGGCCGGATTAAGAGCTCTATGGGCCTGGAGCTGGAGACTTTGGTGGCTTTTCTCTGCTTTTCTTTGTACCTCTTGAGAAAAACAAATGGTGCAGAACCACAAAATCGGATCCAGAGTAATGATGACATAGGAGAGAAACTCACATGCTCAAGAGCCAACAAATCCCAGCTCTGGGTAATCACCCCTTTGGCCAAACGGAGAGTAGCTCACCCCTTCTTTAAACAGCATGGGTAACGTCAATAAAAAGAAACACAAGGAGCACGTGCATTTCTCTATTTCATCATCACACTGGATCTCATTTTGTGGTTCTGCACCATTTGTTGGCTTTTCTTTGTACCTCTCGAAAAACAGAAAAAACAGAGAACGCAGTCACCAATATTGATATAATTATTTTATTCTGTATATGCCACGATTTCAACATTGAGATTACCGTGCACTTATTTTCACTGTATAATTGGGTTCATATAGAATTTCACTATATTATGCCCATTTGTAATCTTATTTACATAAGATATTTGCACTATAGATTGTATGTCCCAAATTTTGGACATTTTATTGTGCTTGTTTTATCCCTTGAGGCCGCATTTTATATACGAGAATATTTTGGGCGTTTGTCACTTTATATTTAAATACGCTACATTTGAATAAAGGTGCCTGCACATTTCTCCATTTTCTGTATATACCTAAAAAAATAGATTTTCCCAGCTACTGGCTACCTATGACATCAGCACACAGGGAGCATGATGACATCACTATTTTTCGGGGGCCAATCACATTAGTTATTAGTCTCAGAGGTCACGTTGGATCGGAGCTATAGTTGCACGCAGCTGCATACGTAAAGTTCACAAGTTCCGTTGCGGTGCCCAATTTGCATTCCCTATACTATGCAAGTAACACAGGGAGCGAAGAAAGGTCACAGGGACTTATGGGTTCTGGGGTCCTTGAGCCAAAGAGGAGGAGCTGCGCGCAGCCAGGGACAAAAGGGGAGTACATTTGGCCAATATCAATTTTTTTTTTTTTTGCAGAGTCTGTGAGAAGCCCCTGCCAAGTTATTTAAGGGCAAAAAAAAAAGGGACCTCCACTTTTCAGCGGATTGTTCTTGTAACTCCAGTCTTCAGCACCTTACTGAAGATCTGACCATTTCTGACAGACACAGGTTTGCATAAAACACAGCACACCATGAGTCCATAACAAGCAAATTGATCAGGTAATTCTCTCAAAGCTATGCAACATTCATAGTTCTCGATTAGACACATTTTTTTAAAAAAAATAAGAGTCATACCATTATAATTGGCACTTATGTATCATTTGCCCGTATCCTCATAGTATAAATTGACGGGTTAAAAAAAAAAAAAAAAAGGAGAAAAACTTACCAAATAACATTGATTCTCCTGGAAACGCTTTGAGGTGTGACTTCTTTGTCAATGTGCACAAGTACCTTTCTAAGACATACCAGCACATCTCATAATAGAAAGGATAACGAAATCTGGCCTGTACCTGTTTTATGCAAAGGGAAGAGAAGACAAATAGAGTAAGGTATATCCAGATAAACTAGGTATTACTAGTTAATATACTATATGCCTGTACAGAATTCAAGAACAAAAAGCTTTTTAGTTTAAATAGTGGACTCGCAGACCAGTTCAGTGTATAAAATTCTTCCTACATCAATTCCAAAGCAATAAAAATTGGCTCCAACACTAGAAAATTTATTAAAGTCATTGTGCAGCTACGTTGATCTCTCAGGCCTTGTTCACACCAAATGCAGAGCAGATCTGCTCAGGTTTCTGCACATGCACGCTAGTCTTTTAGATGCGTTTTTGTTCAGGTGTGGTGGGGGGGAAGGGGGTGAATGGAATACTGCACTTGAGGAACTACTAGTGTATTAACAACCATGCCATTCACATTGAGGTACGCACTACAGCTCTCCTTATCAGTAGAGGACATATCCTGGGAACACTCTTCCTGCTATCAAACTCCACTGATCAGCCTTCTTCCTATTGTTCTTGTATTGAAAATGCCTGCTGTCATACAGCTCAGGGCACTCTTCCACCATACTAATGAATTTATCTGGGCCACAAAACTTTTCCACCATTGTTCCTTTGCTCTCCAGATCACAAGGTCACCTTTAGGTCATGACAGATGACCATAGAGGTTTTTTTCTTTATGGTTAGTTTTTTTGCATTGAATTGCATTGCGTTTTTGACGCGCAGGTCCAGAGCAGGTAAAATAGGGCTTGCTGCAGTTTTTCCACCTGCTCTGGTACTGAACACTGCAATGTGAACTGGAGCAAAAAATACCATTGGAATACATTGGATGCCGTTTTGATCCGGTCTGCAACTGCTCTGCACCTGCTCCTCGCTTGGTGTGAACAAAGCCTCAAAAGATATATGCATTCCTTAAAGATGGAAAAATATACACAAAAAAGTTCTATAAAGTACGCAAGAAAAATAAAAGTGGCCTCAGAATACAGGAAAACAAAAAAGGGCAGTGACGAAGAGTATGCCGAACACATTCAAAACTTCGTGGTGTAATAGAAGTCCTGTCGTTTTTTTTTAGAACGTACTTTACCAGGAAGGATACATTGAGGTTTCGCTCGTTTTCAAGTATGTCCTGGGTGGAGAGTATGTACCATTAGGTGTCTTGCCCAAGGACACTTACTGGAGAGGTGCTCTTGTCGGAATTCAAACCTATCTCCATGGTCTCGACAGTTGTAGAGCAGTGATGCTACCTCTGCTCCATCCAGCCGGTTAAACCCACTCATGCACTGCTGTCCATTTACCATCAGGAAACCCAAGTGATGAGGAACACTTTGGATGAAGCCAGAAGACTTGTCTACACTATAGATGTCCATTGTGTCCCATCCCACCCAAACTTAAGTAAATGGCACTTGCATAAGTTCTTCCTTGCCTGCTACTACAAAATGATCATCTTGCACACCAATATCGTGTGTGTAACCAACAATCGTGCCACTGGATGCAAAGCCACCACAGTCTACCAGTAACACCAAGGACCTATGGGGAGCATGCTAAAGATTGATGAAAAACCCAAACGCCTATTAAATTAATGGGGATTGCAGGGTGCCTGTGGATTTAGAGCGAGGATGGAGTTTTACAAAAGCATGCGTGTTTGTGACCAGAACTTCACAATCATACAGGATTAAAGGTCTTGTGGCAAAATTGTCACAGATTTGTAATACTCTGTCCATTACCTGGTAGGGCATGTTTTTTTGTTGGTTTGTTTGTTTTAGCATAGTGCTAATGAGAGAAAGGTATACAGTATGGTCAGGCAAGCGTTCAGAGCCCCAGGATTGCTAGATAGCATGTAATAATGGAATATATACATTCCAGAACCCCCAAACCAAATTTTAGAGGGAGATAAAAAAAAAAAAAAAAGCAGAAGCAATTAATTTTTTCCTTTAACCACATATCTACTAGGTTTAGGGGATCCATTTTTAATTGAGGGTAGCAGATTTCCAAACCACATCCAATTAAAAAAAGGTTAAATCTTGCCTCTGTAGAGTTTGACCATCTAAAAGTCAAACATACATTTATCAGCCAAGGACTCCTGGTCAGGTTAAAGGCTTGGTCTGTTACAGTAACACTAGACTGCGGCACATAATTTGTTCTTGTTGCAGTGCAGTAGATGATTAGGATAATCAAGGAAGCTATAGGAAAAACTGCATACGGCTTTATTTCCATTGCGGAAGACCAATTTAAAATTAAATGACATCGGCAGCACATTTGTCAATCCATCAAAGGGGCAGACGGAGAAAGTTCTGCAGATTGCGAACACGTAACCATTTCAGTAACTGAGCTACAGTTTTAACCATTTGGAGTCAATAAAAAAAAGGTACCTCTGGTTACAATCATCTTTTATTTCTAATTTTCTCTAAACGGCATAAACATTTTTCTGCAGAAATTTTAGAATGTGAACTGCATGTATAGACGCATCCAGTATTTTAAAACACAGGTTTAGATTTTACATACCAAGCCCTTTCACCACCAAAAACGTGTACACTCCTTTTCATTGTATTTTAATGCGCAACCCCCCCCCCCAAAAAAAAATAATTAGCATATGACACCAGATTCTGAGATTGCACTCCTGTCACCACAGGATTACTGTAGAGAAGCTACAAGTAACAGGCAGCCACCCCCTGCTACCTTTATGTAACACAAAGTGCAACAAACTTTACTACTGCATTACAACAGCCAGGGAGAGGTTAGAATACATGAGTACCTACTGTACAGAGATAAGATTCAGGTGGTTATAATTTCTGAACATCCCTGTACAGTACAGATACAGGGCGTTACTGTGATTTCCATACACCGGCATTATGGTCACATACAGGAATTCTAATTTTCTAGTGGTATTTTTTGGAAGCTGCATTGCTAAAAATCTCACCATGATCATTACAAATCCATATAAGCAGGAGATCTGACCATTTTTTATTAACTATATCACGTCTACTGTATTTGACACACAGCCCTTCCCTGCCTGTATGCCGATAATGCAAACCTTAAGAGAAATTTAAAAAAATTAGCATATTCGTATTATTTTAAAAATCGATCACGCAAAATTGCTATTTTACCAAATATTTTAAATTCAGCAGTGATTCACAGGTTTCGAATAAAGGTTGATATTTTTTTTCCCACCAAGTGCTTGGTAGTGACGGGGTTAAACAAAACAAAACAAAAAAAAAAACAGTTCTATAAAGAAGAAACCGCTACATTGAGGCCCGTGTCTGATACGAAGCAGAAGCCTTCAACGAGCTGGGTACAATTATTAGAACTCGCCTTGATGGATATTTTCCAGAAACCAGAGGACTTTATCACAGAGGTCATGCGGTTTTATACGCCAGCAGTGGATTGCAATATTGAATCAATATTGCTGCCTAACAGATGGACAAGGGAAGATGTATTCTAGCAGCAAAAGGGCAAAGACAAGGTTGTACTGATGTATTATTCAGTGTAACTCTTCAGTCTGCATGCAAAGAAGCCTGATCACGCACAGAGGGCATGACTTGGGTTTTTCTGTATCCGGATACCACAAGCTGTCTTGTAACACGATGAAATTTGATGAACGCACACGCATGACGTTCGACGACATCTACCGAGAGATTACGACTAGATACACCATGAAGAATAAAAACAAAAGATTTCAAATCTATATTCCCATTTCAGAAAGGATCGTGTTTACCAAATAAGGATCATTTATGTTTTCATATTAGAGATAAACAAACAATGCAGGCTTACCCTTGTTCGGTCTTCGATCTCATAAACACGAAGTTGCATGGGAATATTAAAGCTGTGTAATATGTTTCCACCAAAGACCAGTGAATCTGTCGGCGTATACACTGCGTGGATCCATCCTACAATCAGAAAGTAACCAGCTGTGAGGCGGCCTGCAGAAACAGATACAATGCCGCTTCAGTGCAGAGGTGGCCTGCGGCAGGAGAATGCTGCTTTCTTCCAGCAAATTGATCCGAGACGAGCTGCACATCGTGCTTCATTACAGAGCGCAATAAAACGCTTTCCCTTTGCCGCCGAGAGACGCTCATCTCAGAGCTGCAACTACAAAACTATTTTCTTCTGCATCGCATGCACGCAGAGAGGCCGCCTCTCAGCAGCGAGCCAGCAGAAAGAAAACAGGCGGACTCTCAAACCAGAATGAAAGGATTCATCCCCCCCCACTCCTTTCCACGCCACCCAAGGGAAAATAAGAGCACTTCAGCTATTAAAAGGTGTCCTGATCAGAGATTGCTGCGAGTAATTAATACCAGCGCAGTTCAATGTGAGAAGGAAGAAAAAAGAAAAAAAAGTCGGGGGAGAAGGGGGGGGGGGTAAATCACAACCACGCACACACTGAATACAGCTGTAAAAAGTCCAATACAGCCATTACAAGTTTTCCTTGAGAAAAAAAGAGAAAAAAAAAGGTACATATGCGAGTCAGCATCAAAATACTGTGAATCCGAACACCGTTGATTAGCTTCACAGCAGATCAGCCGTCAATATTCTGCATAGAAACCGTATTCCTTCAACCGGAGACTTTAGACACTCTACGAAGAGACTAAACCCCCCACAACGTGTTTTGCCCTTAAATAATTGGACACATGCTGCGGTAAACCTCTACTCTTCTATTTTAGGAGTAAATACTCATCTTTTGACGCTTGATGCTCGTCCCTGCAGCTATCAAACACCATTTTGCATACGTACGCAACTTGTGTACACTGCCCAATATTGAATATTGCTCTGAACACGTGTAGTTTTATACTCCGTTTCTGTAGCACGCGTGCAGAAAAATGGATTGGTGCCGCATGTGCATGCATCATCAATGCCTTCTCTTAAGACATGGATACTGCGAGTGTTCTGAGTGTGGGTGACGTCAGCATGCAAAGATATCATCGCTAACCTGCCTGGTGATGTGTGTTGGCAAAGGAAACCCTCCATTTCAGTGCTTCCTGGCAAAAAGTGTGTGTGGGGGCACCCACATAGCCTCACCATTTTAAAAAGGTGTCCGGGTGCATAGAGTTGTCCCTTTAATTATTTTCAAAAAATATTTTTTATTTATATTCTATATAAATAAAAGCATGACACCATCAGAATCACAAGAACCAAATAATTTGACTGTTAGACTGTATGTGGACACTAAATGTGGACAAACCAGGCAAATGCCCACTGGGCCGTGATGGTCAATCTTAGAGAGCAACGCAAGTCAAAATATCACTCTAAGCGACCCATGGATTGGGCACACTGTGATGTTACAAGTGTTGTTGGGTTAGTGTAAACTTGTGACCCTTTGCTTTCCTTCCTGTTGCAACCAGGGGAGATTTGATGCCAATGTCAGTGTCCTTGGGCATGCATCACAGCCTCGTTCCTCCGCACTGTACAAAACAGACCAGGTAACGTCACTTTCTTTTGACATATTCATTGTATCGGAGGAAAAACCAGCAATGTTTTGACTCAAAAGCCTTTCCCCTATCATTGGCAACAACCTATTTCTCCCAGCCTGACCTCAGCCATTACTACAATGTGATACAAGCAGGGCTGGATCTAGGGTTGCCAGATCGGCCTGGTTTTTCTGGACACCTATAACTATTTCATGCAGATGGCAGCGCAGGGAAAAGTGCTGCCCTGCAACATGTATAATTCATATGCTGCAGGAAGGATATAAAGTCAGGTCACCTGGGATTCCTTTCTGTTTCTGACCTGTAGCATATGGATTCTACATGCTGTGGGCAGGGCCGGCCCAAGACATTGTGCTGCCAGGTGCGAAGGATGAAACGCTGCCCCCCCCAAAAAAAAAAAAAAAACACACCACGCGTGTATGAACGTATCACAGTGCGCCACAGCAATAAAATTCAAACACTCATACACACCGTACATTAGAATTTTCTGGCTGTGGAGCTCTGTGATACAGTAATGTGAGGTGTGTATAACTGAGCCCAGCAGAGCCCAACAGTGCCCACACATGGATAGATTTGCCCCCAGGCCCAGGCTCACACATGGAAATATTTGCCCCCAGGCTCACCTCTGCCAGGCCCCTCCGACGGGCAGATCGTGTGGCCGCCGCATTCCTTCCTTCAACGAGCGGCAGCCTCATGAGTATCTGCCGCCCGCCTGGGATCCACCCTCCAACCTGCTGTGATCTCGATCGCGGCAGGCTGGCAGATGGTTCTCAGGCAAGCGGCAGATACTCATGCGGCTGCCGCTCGTTGAAGGAACGAATGCGGCGGCCGCACGATCTGTTGCCACCGCATAAAAAAAAAAAAAATAGTGCAGAGCGCAGCAGCGGTGCCGGGGGCTGAAGTTTGCCGCCTCCGAATTTCTGCCGCCTTGGCACCGCTGCTCCGCTCTGCACCATTGTCGGGTCGGCCCTGGCTGTGGGGTTGGCATTTTTCATGCACTGTCCAGTGTGATTATAGGTGTCCAGGAAAACATGGCCAATCTGGCAACCCTAGCTGGATATACATCTCAGGAGGCTGTAGGAACGGAAATCTGGTGTGCTCCCAAAATACGGCCGTGACTTTATCACATAATGTTTGGCAATTTTTCAATAGGATCAAGACTTTCTTTGGGGGGGGGGGTAAAAGAACCTCCCCTCCACATTTTACATGGTCACGTTTGGCATCATTAGAAAGGCCAGACTCACCTGTCTAATGACACTTAACTTGAACTTGCAGCTTGTGTTTAAGATGAACCAATGAATAATAACGCATTGCGCATTCAGGTCCACACTTGGTCCCGGCGTGGGATAGGAGATGGTGAGTTAGTGCAGTGGCGTGGTTTTCTTTACAAGTAAAAGCATAGAACACCTCTGCCTCGGGACAAAGTACAGTTTGTATTTAATTCTTTATTTTACCCATTATAAGGTCATGTTTGTTATTACATAAAGGTCAGACTGACTAGTAAAAAAAAAAAAAAAAAATCCTGTGGTTTGGGTTGTCGATGAAACAATGCCATCAACTTCCCACTTGCTGGCGTTATGGGGAAGGAGAATGTAAAGTGAACAATAGTGCTGCATTAGAAAAAAAATATTTTATTTGTTCTTAAACCTGTCCATGTCTGGTATTGTGGGAAATGCCATCATCTGGCCTTTCCAATGATACTTTACATGTCCCTATAGTCTGTAGGTCTCAAAAGATACAGTGGTTTAAATTACTGTACATGACACTTTTACATAGCAAGGTGCCTCCTTGTGGCAGGCACCTGTAGGTACATGCCTACTTATACCAATTATAAATTCAGCTCTAGATACAAGAAAGATAGCAATACACAAAATCATAAACACGCTGGACAGAAATATTTTGTATGCAAGGGAGTATCCAGTCCTCTTCATGTAGTCTTCAAAAACAAACAGGGGCCAGGCCCTCAATGCAAAACAAATTTTATTGGAAGACATGTGTGTTTCGGCTACAAGCCCAGGCCTTCTCAATCTTGCAGCCGAACCATTGGGTACCTTCCAATGAAAGTGGTTTAGCATGGAGTACCTGGCCATTCCTCTGACCAAAGATGTTACCTCATTAAAATAATAGTAAATATATATTTATTTCTAGACCACAGCTCTCGAGCAGGGGTGTGTGTGCATGTCCCTTTTGTACAGTGCTACGGAACTTGTTGGCACTTTATACAGGCTTGTAACTGTAACCACACATTTACAAAATGGAATTCCCATCTATTATGCTTATATAAAAATATGTTACTATAAATGTATGAGAGTGATCACCTAGAACCAACAGATACAAATATCAACAGATATACCCAAGTCTGTGCAAAGAAAGAAAAACGAAAAAAAAAAAAAAAGTTCAAATATAATCTGGCAACATAGTGGGAATTTTCACTCACCTCTTTTAAATTATGCAATCACCATAGACATTTCCAAGAAGCAAAAACAGTTTGGACAGAGATACAATCGACAAATACACATCAAGTGACAAGAAGCTTATGTTAACACTTTATATATAAAAATGTAAATATAGAAAAATCTACCATGTAATTATTAATGCACTCTTATGTGGGTGAAAATATATAGGGCTCTATTAAATTCTTCGCGCAAACGTTAACGCGTGCGCAAAAACGCATTAACGCGAGGGGCAAAACCCTTTGCGCTGAACGTCTTATTACCACGTTCGTGCACAAAATGCGCGTTAACGTCTAACGCAAGTGATCCTGCGCAAACCTTTTGCGAGCGCAATTTAGTGCACGCATCCTATACTTAACATGGTGCGCGAAAACGCGTTTGTGTGCTGGTGCGCGCATGGTATTACAATCGTCGCGCAAAATTTAACGGACAACGTTTGCACGCATAATTTTAACGTCTTTGAAAAGCTGGTGGTAACGGTAAATTGTAACAAACTGACCGTACCAAACTGCGGGTTCACAACGGAGAACGTCGATGCACACTTTTTTTTAATAGATCCGTAAAAAATGACGGCCACTACCTTGTCTTCTGTCAGAA
Organism: Leptobrachium leishanense; assembly: GCA_009667805.1. Classification (NCBI taxonomy): domain Eukaryota; kingdom Metazoa; phylum Chordata; class Amphibia; order Anura; family Megophryidae; genus Leptobrachium; species Leptobrachium leishanense. The sequence continues at coordinate 107,348,264 of CM019063.1, forward strand.
CGTACGTCTGTTGTGCGCAGTCCGCACAAAAATGCATTATTCTGACGGACTTGCATTAAAAATTACATTGTGCTCACTGATTTCTGCGCGCAACAGTACTTTGAGCGCATTTTTGCACGTTGGTTTTATGAGAGCAGTTTCCTGATGGATGAAAAAATGTGCAAGGAATGTAATTCCAGCGGTGATTTTCGTGCGTCAACGTTTAACACTTTGCGCAAAAAAGATGAAAAAAAAAATAGCGCTGCGCGTGCGCTTTAGCGCGATGAATTTAACAGAGCCCATAATGTTTTGTACAATGTATAAAGTTTACATTCCAATGTTTGAATATTTTGTCAGCTCAGCTTGTCAGTTAAAATTTGTATTGGGCAGTCAGGTTTGCTCCCCTCAATGAAAGTCTCTGGGAATATACTTGGACGGCTGCAACCGAAAATTCATCAGACAGATCAGTTAGAACACCCTGAAGGTCTGTGCCACATTTGGTGGTCGTAGACAGTCCCGGATTAAGACGTCTATGGGTCTGGAGCTGAATATTTTGGGGGGCTTTTTCTGTAATTTAGTGAAACGAAAACATATTTTTGGTTATTTAATAGCGCGGATATGGGTATATCTAACCCATACTGTGTGATTCATTTTTCATTCAGATTTCAATAATTTATAGAGTGTAAAAAATGTTCTTCACATTTTATCATCCAAACCTTTGGTTCTTGTTAAGAAAAATTTGAAATGGGAACCTGTTACTGCATTTTTCTGAGAAAACATAAAATTTTAACCAAAACAAAAAATGAAAAAAAACAAAAATGAAATATTTCCCTAGTGTTTTGGAACATGTATAAAACACTGACCTTGCTCCCAGCATCGGAAATAAGAAGGTGAGTAATGGCAGTGGTATTGCTCATTTTATACATGACAAATGGACAATGCCATCACTTTGGAACTAAAACTAAGTAAATATAAAATGGTTCTCTTTTCTTTTAGATTTTACATGGTCGGGTTTGGTATTAATGCAAAGGCCAGATTCTGCCCTGTCCAAAGACACCTCACATGACCTTGTGAGGTGTAAAGATTAGTGACACAGGGGTCCAAAGTTCCCCGCAGTGCTCTTCACTGCAGTGGGGCGGTTTAGGTTTTTGATGTAACAATTTGTAACAATGGATTGTACCATCACCTCCACACTTGTTGGTGACATGAGAAATGTGATGGTTAGTACAGCATCATTGTTTACTTTCGAATTGAAAAATATTACTGTTGGAAAGAAAAAGAAAATATTTATTATTATTCTTTTTTTTTTTTACTTAAAACCTGGTGATATTTGGTATCATTGGGAAGGGTATGCTCTGGCCTTTCCAGTGATACCTCCCTTGACCCTGTAGCTGGTATGAGGTTGGAGATACAGGGGTCCAAATGCAGACACAGTTATTCTTTCTCTGGGCCTATTCTGAGGCATGGGCCTGGAGCCGCTGCTCCATCTGCTCCTATGTTAATCCGGCCCTGGTTGTAGATTGAACTCTAGGCATCACACGGCAAAAATTGGGTCCCAGAACAGATAATATATGGTCTTTGGCAGATATGGCACTTATTGATGTCAACTTCACATACATCCAGTTAGTTGAATCTGCTTCAGGGCAGCATTTTTCATGTGCTGCCCATCAACACAAATAAATTAGGCTTGTGCACCGATTTTTTTTTCGGTTCGATTCGAATTTTCGGATTTTTAAACTTTTCGATTCGGCTCGTTTCGACTGATTTCTGTTTCGATTCGGTTCGACTCGACTCGTTTTTCGGGTAAATTTTTTTTAGGAATTTCGACCATTTTTTCGTATTTTCGTGTCACTTAGCACGCTTTTTGTATTGACTTTTCGTATTTTCGGAAATTTTCGTTTTTCGGAATTGTAAATGGTTTCGGAATTTCGACCATTTTTCGTATTTTCGTGTCACTTAGCACGCTTTTTGTATCGACTTTTCGTATTTTCGTTTTTTCTGAACGTCTGTTCTCCTCGTTTCAAAGCAATAAATTTCGATTTGACACATTAAGTACATTCGAAAATTCGGAAAATATTTCGTTTCGGCTCGGAAAACTTTTCGGATCTGCCATTTTCGGATCTAAAAATTTTCGGAAAATCGGCCGCATCCGAAAACACGAATCGGGAAATTTAGTGAAAACTCCGAAACCCGAAACGCACATCCCTAAAATAAATCAATGCATTCCGGATAGCATGGCAAGTTGGCAACTTTTAATAGGTGTTGCCATTTCTCCTAGACCCATAGTAGAATTAGTTCTAAGCAACTCTATCAGGGTTATTCAAAGAGATCCGAATTGTGGCCGAAAGGTAACCGAACACTGAAATTCAGCAGTTACCTTTCCTTGCCATTCGGTTATCCAGCGAGCAGGTAGTTCGCCAAATCTTGGCAAATTGCCTGCACATACGGTACCTGTTCGAGGGCAGTGAATTTCCCATAGAGAAGCAATGCTTCGTCTAGTCAGAGAACAAAAACCAGCAGTGAAAAGTTGATGAATTGCCCTGCTGTTCGGTGGTTTCATGCGGCAGATTTATTCAGGCGAATCCCATAGGCTTCGATGTTAAAAATATTCCCGTTTTAATCCAATATCTAATATTTTATTCTGCAGTAAAAAGTGTTCGTTTTTTTTAGGATATTTTGGGCATTTTTCGGGTTTTGCGAAAAAATATATAGTTTTCGTTTTAAATCGTTTATTCTTTTTTTCTGTAACAGCCTTTTTTATTGTCATTCATTGGATCTTATATGTAAATTTCAGACATTTTCACTCAGTAGTTTCTTTGCAAACAGCGTTTCACTTTTCAAACATTCAAGCGTAGGGTTTGATTTTTTTTCCACTCCATTTGTCTGCGGTGTTCGGTTTTTGCGGCGGCTGCTCTGCGAACGGCGGCGTGTTCGGTGGGGTCAATCCAGATGTTTGAGGGTTTCAGCATGCGTTCGTCGGGTTTGCGACGGCTTTTCCCTGCACCACGACGGCCCTGTGGTGTTTGCTGAACAGGGTCTCCGAAATGGAAATCGCCAAATCGCACAGAATTGAAGAGAACGCAAAGTCACCGAACGTGTGGTGCCTTTTCGATTCTCTTTGAATAACCCTGTTTGTGTTGTTGCATAGGCTTGAGAGTAAGTAAGTAACTTCTTAGTCCCACGCCTATGCAATAAGTAGGCTGCATTCTCTGCTCCTGATGACGCTGGTTTATACCAGGGAAACGCGTTGAGCCAATAGAGATGTTCATTCAGTTCTTTATGTTTTAGGGACCCTTTAATCCTTGCTCTGGAAACGTTTTTTTCTGGCTTGATAGGAATATTCCTTACCTACTGGGAGCGCTCCCAATTTAGGTATCTAGCTCAGTTTCAATGCACTGAGGCCAGGCTGTTTGGTGGTTTTTTTCCCCCCCCCAAGCTTGTATGGTTTGTTCTTGATAGGGCTCTTCATATAGGTTGTGTGTTTTCTTATGCTTTCCTATACCCACAGACCCTCGAAGGCCTGTTGTTTCCATTTATTATACTTGATACTTGCAATGTTTCCACACTGCCTTTTATTCCCGATATCAGTTTCCAGGGAGGGTCCATTATTGTGCTAGTATTTCCAATCTAGCATACTCCCAAACTTGCTTTATGGCCTCTTTTTTGTAGTGGCCTTTATTTTACTTATGCTCTCGCCTCCGCTGAGACATGTATACGTTATGTTTGTCCTAGGTAAGCACTGTGACTGTGTCTGTCTGCCTATCGCAATACAGCTTTGAAAGCTTTTTTGCTGCATTTCGCATTAAAAGCCAAGTTTTATTTTATTCTTTGGCTATATCCACCAGCTTTTTCAATTGTTAAATTTGGGGTTACCCCCCCCCCCCCGTCACCAACAGTGGCAAGAGCCTTTTTTCTATGTTTAATAGATTGCGAGTGTTTTTGCCTGATTGAAGTTGTACAAAAAAAAATAAACAAATGGACACCATCTACAATTTAGGACTGCTATATAGCAATATTTCTGTAATTGATTAAATGAATGCAGACAATTTAAACAATATATACATTATTTTTATCTTTTAACCATCTCAGAAGGACAAGGTCTTTGCCCTACAATTGTTCTCTACACCTCTCAGGTTTCAAATACGATATATAAAAAAAAAAAAAAAAAAAAAAGATTGGAGGAACCAAGGACTTGGTCTGGTATTCGTTAAAACAATGAATAGACTTCTTTATTAATGCGAAAAAAGGCACACACACAACACCACAAAAATACGGGACATTTAAAAAAAGACGTATAGTGATGAAACCAACACCGCTCAGTCGGTCTAATTCACCTGGAGGGGGTACACATACAGGTAGGAGTGGGGGTCTCCCCACTCTTGAAAAATCCGATTATAGCGGCAAAACGCGTCAAGCGGCAGGTCCTTCTGTTCTTCACAGCTTTATGTATTTTCTTTGAAACTTCATTCCGCCTTTGACAGCATTGGTAGGCGGCTCAAACTGCCGAGGTATAGGAACCCCTCCGCCTCTATTCTTCTCTTTCCACTATAATTATCTGACTTTTTAATGCTCCTAAATTACCAGCTGTATTGTACCGCAATTTTGTGGAGCGCAATCCCTAAAAACCGATGCATGATAAACTTTGCTGCACGATATGTATGGTGGCGACAAATGTACTTAAGGTTTGCTGGATATTTCATGAATTATATGGCTTAAAATTGCGGAGATACAGAAATCTTTTTACCTGCACACTTTATTTCGCTGTCTCCTAGGCTAGTAGCCTCTTGTACGTCAAATTTATGGATCGTTACCTCGAAAATTTATGCGAATTTTGCACGTTATGTGTGCCAGTGTGCAATTAACGCATTTAAGTTCTGCTAGACATTATTAGATTGATATGTTCTCATTAAATACTTTTTTTGAATACAAGAACGATGAACTTTCAATATCGAATATCTTATAGCGAGTACCAGTGTCCGCTGTTTAACATTACCAATTCGAGGTTATGTTGGATTCAATTGTTGGTTTCATCACTATACGTCTTTTTTAAATGTCCCGTATTTTTGTGGTGTTTTGTGTGGCTTTTTTCGAATTAAGAATTCTAATATTTTAACTAATACCAGACCAAGTCCTTGGCTCCTCCAATCTTGTTTTTTTGATCTTGTTACAGGGTTTTCCCTGGGGTTACGTCCCCTCTTCGTCTGGCTTTTCAAAATTCCTGCTTTGTCGATAGAACATCAGGTTGTTCTAGCTTTTGTTTTTTCAAATACGATATGCCCCACCCCCCAAAAAAAAAAAAAAAAGTAAGTCCGCTAGAAAAAGATAAAACAAGTACTATTTATATGGACAAATGTAAGGACTACAAAACCAAAGAGCTGAGCAGTAAATAAATCATAAATATGGTGTGAGAAGAATATGAAGTGCACCTTAAGTCCTACCTGATGGAATAAAGAATGTATGCCCCTGATTAAGTTCAATCTTCTGACATCCTTGTGCCTGGTCTCCCAAAAAGATGTCCATTTGTTTCCCTGATAACAGCCATTCCTCATAAAGCTGCAAGTTGTAAATAGTAGGAGGAATCAACCAAAATATCTGAGGAATAAAAAAAAGTTAAAATGAAAAAGGTTAGATAGTATATTGAAAAGCATAAGACAATATGTGATTCAAAGTTTGTTTAGCCCCTTCGCTGCTGAGCCATTTCACCCTATGTGCTGAGCGAATTTTCACCATTTTTGCTCATGTTTAAATATGGTTTAAAGTCATGACAGCTGATCCACTGAAAGAAAGCATCAGTGAGATCAGATTCAGGGCGTGACAAAGATTATAAAACAACTTTTATTGAAACTCCGTGATATAAGAAAATGAAAAATCGGATCAAGATCATGATAAACACACAAGTAGACATAACAGATTAAAAATGAACCTACTACCTATAAAAGCCAATAATGTGGATTAGTGCATTAGAAACATTGAAACATAGAAAAATGTCGGCAGATAAGAACCTGTCGGCCCATCTAGTCTGCCCATTTACATGGATACTTTACCTGGATTTATCTTTTGTTTAGGATAGCCTTATGCCTATCCCATGCTTGCTTAAATTCAATTACTGTTTTGGCCTCTACCACTTCCACTGGAAGGCTGTTCCATGTCTCCACCACCCTCTGTAAAATAATGCTTCCTGATGTTACTTTTAAACCTTTGCCCCTCTAATCTAAGACTATGTCCTCTTGTTTTGCTACTTTGTTTCCTTTTTTTTTTTTAAATTTGACAATTTTTAATGGAGGCAAAACACATGTGAAATACAGAACAAGTATGCAAGGAGCAGACATATACTCCAAAGGAGGTCGTATAGGAACTATACTGGCATACATTAGGTCTCCACATTTTATAGGATATAGAAAATGAGCAGAATATGGAACGTGAGAACGTAGGCAGCGAATAAACAGTAGGGTCGAGGCATCCAAGAACCATCTCAATATGGGTTAAGGGGATATCAAAAGGGGGAGGAGAAGTGGCTCGTGATCCCCTCAGACCGTTAAGTAAATAGACATACATAAGCAGACGGGCTAGAAGGGTCCTGCCCGAAATCTCCCGGGGCACAAGGGATATATATGCATGTGTCCGCTTTTCTCGTTGCTTCAGTGCAAAGCTCGGCCGGGAGGGGCCATCCAGAATCCGCCTCTAAGTGGAAGTTAGGCAAAAGCCAAGGGGGTAGAGGAAGAGGGAGGCATAAAGGAGGTTAAATAAGAGAGAGAGAGAGAGAGAGAGAAAGAGAGAAGAAAAAAAAGGGGGAAAAGGAGGGAAAAGAGGGGAGCTCGCCATGATGCATGAATCCCACCCGCCCCCCACCCCCGCAGTCAATCCGATCAGCCCGCGCGCGGGTCACCTCGCAGGACTCTGCCCCCCCAGAGGGCCTGACTGAGCGAGTCGAGTCAAACTCGACAGACGGTACGCTGAGTTAGCCAGAAAAGGCCAGACGTGCAGAGGTCGGTGAAGCGAACGCCTCCAGCTAAGGAGCCCACACCCTCACAAAGTCTCCCATGCGGTCGTGGACCACGGCCGTCAGGCGCTCCATCGTGAGCATGTGCCAGATCTTGGCCTCAATCTGAGGCCGAGTCGGCGGGGGTCCCTTCCAAGTCCTGGCCAGGCAAATGCGCACAGCGGCACATACCCTGGAAACCAGTGACTGCTCACCCCTCGCCAGATGCGCGGCCGGGTGCTGCCTGTTAAGGAGGGCCGACCAGGGATCCGGGGGAAGAGAGACCCCCAGTGCCCTACCCAGGTCTCGAAAAGCCTCCTCCCAGATGGGTCGAACAGCGCTGCAGTCCCACCAGGCGTGAAGGTATGTTCCCTCACCTCCACATCCACGAAAGCACTCTGATGGGATGCCAGGATGCATTTTAGCCAGCCGGCTAGGGTGAATGTACCACCTTGACAGGACTTTATAGCAATTCTCACGGACCGAGGTGCAGACCGTGACCCTCGACGTTCTGTCGATAATATCGTGCCAATCTTCGTCCTCCAGGGATTCCGCCAAGTCCGCCTCCCACCGGGCCCGGTAGGGAGCTTCGCGCGGGAACGTCACCTCGGTCAGGTGGGAATATAGAAGAGAGATCATACCCCGTCGACGGCTCTCTTGTCTACAGCTGGATTCATAGAAGGTCAGGCCGCGCGGTGGCACCGCCCGGATCTCAGCCCGTACAAAGTGCAGTAGCTGAGCTGCCCGATATTCTTCAGTTAGTGGGAGCGCTCTGGACTCTCGGAGATAGGCCAAGGTAACCGGCCGACCCTGAAGCAGTAAGTCCCGCAACTCCACGATGCCGGCCCGCAACCACCAGCCAAAAGCCCCCGGGGGGTCCCCCGCCAGGAATCGCGGGTTGTGAAAGAGGGAGAAGACCAGAGCCCGGCGGAACTTTGTTTCCTTTTAAATATATTCCCTTCCTCTACATTGTGGATTCCCTTTACGTATTTAAATGTTTCTATCATATCTCCTCTGTCTCGTCTTTTTTCCAAGCTGTACATGTTAAGATCATTAAGCCTTTCCTGGTAACTTCTCTCCTTCAAGCCGTACACCATTTTAGTAGCCCTTCTCTGAACTCTCTCTAAGATGTCTATATCCTTCTGGAGATACGGTCTCCAGTACTGCACACAGTACTCCAAGTGAGGTCTCACCAGTGCTCTGTACAGTGGCATGAGCACTTCCCTTTTCCTACTGCAAATACCTCTCCCTACACAACCAAGCATTCTGCCAGCATTTCCTGCTGCTCTATTACATTGACTACTTACCCTTAGATCCTCTGAAATAATAACCCCTAAATCCCTTTCCTCAGATGTTGAGGTTAGGACTGTAACAAATATTCTATATTCAGCCCTTGGGTTTTTACGTGCCAGGTGCATTATCTTGCACTTATCCACATTAAAACTCAAGCAGCGCCGACCATTTTTTTAGTTTACCTAAATCATTTGTCATTTGGCTGATCCCTCCAGGAACGTCAACCCTGTTGCAAATCTTTGTGTCATCAGCAAAAAGACATACTTTTCCATTAATACCTTCTGCAATATCACTAATAAAAATATTAAAGAGAATGGGTCCAAGTACTGACCCCTGAGGCACCCCACTGGTAACAAGACCTTGCGCCGAATAAACTCCATTTACCACAACCCTCTGTTGCCTGTCACTCAGCCAGTGCCTAATCCATTCAACAATATTGGAATCCAAGATCAAAGATTGCAATTTATTGATAAGCCTTCTATGCGGAACAGTATCAAAAGCCTTACTGAAATCTAAATAAGCAATGTCTACTGCACCACCTCTCTATTATTTTTGTTACCCAATCAAAAAAAAAAAAATCAATAAGATTAATTTAGCATGATCCGAGGTAAACCCATGTTGTTTCTGATCCTGTAATCTATGTGTTTTTAGATGTTCAACAATCCTTTCCTTTAACATGGTTTCCATTAATTTCCCCACTACTGACGTAAGACTAACTGGCCTATAGTTCCGATTCCTCCATACTACCCTTCTTGTAAATGGGCACAACATTTGCTAATTTCCAGTCTTCTGGGATGACTCCCGTTAACAAGGATTGGTTAAATAAATCTGTTAACGGTTTTGCTATTACATCACTGAGCTCTTTTAATAATTTAGGGTGGATCCCATCAGGCCCCATTGACTTATTTGTCTTTACATAGGAGTTTACAGAGGAGGTTGTTCTACAGCAGCTGTCTAAAGTAAAGGTCTCTTAGTGTTTCCCTGAGGTCCCTTTCCTTCCTTTTCTTCTGCAAAGACTGAACAAAAATATTCATTGAGGCAGTCAGCGAGACTTTTATCCTCTTCTACATACCTTCCTTCCTTTGTTTTTAATCTAACTAATCCTTGTTTTAACTTTTCTTTTCTGGTTTATGTATCTAAAAAATGTTTTGTCCCCCTTTTTTACTGACTGAGCTATTTTCTCTTCTGCGTGTGCTTTGGAAGCTCTTATAAATTGCTTTGCCTCTTTCTGCCTAATCTTATAGGTTTGCCTTTTTTATAATTATTGAATGCTGTCACTTTGTTCTTCACTATTTTGGCCTCTTCTGCAGAGTACCACAGTGGTTTCTTCCCTTTTTTGTTTTTGCTAACAAGTCGAATGCAATTGCCTATGGCCTTCAATAATGCCGCCTTTAAATAATCCCATTTCTCCTGGACTGCCTTTAAACTCCTCCAGTCTGATAATGACTCATTCACACAAAATCTCATTTTAGAAAAATCTGTTTTTTTAAAGTCTAAAACCTTTGTTTTTGTGTGGTGCGGCTCCATCCCTGTTCTTATATTAAACCATACTGACTGGTGATCACTAGATCCCAAATTTTCACCTACAACAACGTCTGATACCAAACCTCCATTTGTGAGTATTAAATCCAATATGGCCTCTTTATGGGTCGGCTCCTCAACTACTTGTGTTAGAGATAATCCCAGTAGGGAGTTTAGAATATTTGTACTCCTGGTGCACCCAGCTATTTTGGTTTGGTTTTAAATATGGTTTAAAGTCATGACAGCCGATCCACTGAAAGAATCAGTGAGATCACAGATTCAGGGTGTGACAAAGATTATAAAACAACTTTTATTGAAACTCTGATATAAGAAAATGAAAAATCAGATCGAGATCATGATAAACACACAAGTAGACAGATTAAAAGTGAACCTACTACCTATAAAGCCAATAATGTGGATTAGTGCATTAAATCATAGGTATTCCTTTGAAAGACCATGGAAATTCATACATGCACCAAATTTTGATCACCTAATCCAGACTCCAATAGATAGTAGGAAAACGGCAGGGAATAGAAGGAGTATCAAACACAATTCAGATATTCAGTGCGCATAATCAGGACGTAAATGTTCCCTTTTACTCATGGCATCATTGCCAACACACAAACCAAATGGCCAAAAACCACAACATAAAAGGATTATTCAAAGTCATAGGTAACTATTCTCGAAGTGATTTTTAGTTTCATTCCCTGTTCTCAATGCACCCAACGTGCCTTTTTTATGCATTCCCGGCGCACTGATGTCAGAGAAAAGGTTACAGTAGTAAAGGCGGGCGATAAGAGCATAGATGAGCATTTTAATAGAGTCTTGTTTAAGAAAGGGGCGGATACGTGCAATTTTTTTATTTTTCTTCGGTGGAAGTAGCAAGATTTGGTTAGCGACTGAATGTAAGAAGTGAAGGAGAGATCAGAGTCGAAGAGCACCCCGAGGCAAGAAGACACAGACAAAGAGATGTCTCAAATGTGAATGGAAGTAATGGTGGCACCATTCACCTGAAGGCGCAGGAGAGATGAGAAGTTCAGTTATTGAGAGGTTGAGCTTAAGGAAACCGGAAGTCATCCAGTCAGAGACAGCTGACAGGAGGAGAGAGAGAGAGAGATCAGGAAAGGAATCGTAGATTTGGGTGTACTCAGCATAGAAAGGATATTTGAGTCCATAGGAAGAAATGAGGTTGCCAAGAGAGGCGATATAGAAGAGTAGGGGACCCAGAACAGAGCCTTGTCCTTGAGGTACCCCAACTGAGAGCGGAACCAGGGGTGAAGAGCCACCATCGACGTAGACAGTCAGGGTTATTCAGAGAGGTGAAAACCAGGAGAATAACTGGAGAAGTGAAAATTCTAGGTCAATAAAGCCAAACCAGAAAAATTCTCCCATTTATATCACTTTCCAAATCGGCTATTTGGTCTAGATTGGTCAGAGCGGTGTCACTGAGGCCAAACTGATGTAACGTGAGGAGCAGGAGAGGATGGTCAAGTGCAACAGAAAGATCAAGAAAATTAAGCAGGGAGAAGTGACCTTTGGTTTTAGCAGCAACTAAAATCAGACTAGATGTTTACCGATTATCAGTACTACCGATAATCAGGGCCGATATTAAGAAGGATTTCCCCTCAGTTATCGGTATGCTACATTTCCGGTACACCGATAGCCAGGGGTGTATTTTCTGCCAGTACGCGCTGAATTGCAGAGGATGTCTCAAGCCCATAGGCGAAGCTCCACTCCTCGGTGCCCCTCTGGCGCCGATCGCAGCCTTTTCCTGCAGGGGCCTGACATCTTGGATCCCACAGGCAGATGACATCCATCTCCGCCCACTGATGCCATCACACATGGGCGTGATGGCATCAGAAATGGGGACCCCCCCCCAGTCGGGAATTCCTTATGGGGGAGATACAGGGGATTAAAGGACCCCTGTATCTCCTTAACTATATAGACTCTTGAGGGTCATATGAGGCATCGTTGGAAAGACCAGACTATCCCCTAAACCAGATTACAATTTTTAGAAACCGCAGTTTCAAAAGATCCTCTAAGCAAACATGCCTTTGAATGCAAGACATATCCAAGCGAAGTCAAAAAAAATGTACAGTTTATCAACTCACCTTCCCACCCCGAAAGATGTGATACCAAACTGATGTCCCTCCAAAATCAATGTGAAAGTCTGTGAAGCTACCCTTAACACTCATCAAGCAGTATCTGGAGGGGGGGGAAATAAAAAACACACAATTATTTAATGGTGCAGCTGTCGGAGCTGTACCTTTTGTTTAAATGAATACCTCTAGATCAGAATTCACCTTGACACATTTAGAAAGAATACAAGAGCAATCAGACACACCTTTTACTGAAGTCCCTATATAAGGCCCAATTCCAACCCTGGTGTAAACTTAACTAGAGCTGTTGAAAACGCAAGTTTACACCAAGTTAGGAATAAAAACCATAGTCTGCCATCTCTTTGGCCAATTCCTGGATACCCACCACTTACCTTTTGATATAGGAATGAGGAGATTCTGATGGTGTATTCAATAAGCATCAGTTTTGGTTTTTTTTTGGGGGGGTTTTGCAGTTTTAAAATGCTTTCCAAAATTTGTGAGATGTCACATTCCATTTGCACACAAATGATTATCCCCAAATTGTTAACATGTTAAATTAAGAGGTAGAGATTGAGAGTTGGTGGCCCTGGCTTTCTAGGGCCATGTACTGTTAATTCCAATGTTCTGGATCATATCATCCAGGAAAATAATGCTGAGAAGTTAAAATCCACAGCAACTGGAGGTAGATGCATTGTCACCATCGTATTGCTGGCCTAAGAGCATCATGTACCCGGAGCTGAATAGGTGAGTGCATCGGTCACATCCATTGTGCCACTGCTCAATTTCTCCACCTTCCAAATGTTCCTCTGCCACATTATGCTTTCCTTCCAATCTTCCCCTTCCTTACCTTGTATTTTGACATTAAAAGGGATAAAGTCATCTTAGCATTGTTATAGCTGACTGTACTATACATGTGCTATCACTTTAACTAGTGGCTCCGCCCCAGGATGACACATGTCAGAGGGCACGGCAGCCATCTTCAGGAGTCAGTGTGATGCAGTTATGAAGGCAGATGCATGATCCTGTGTTCCTGTAGTTATCCAAGCCTGTATATAACAGTAAGTGTCCTGCAATAAAGCAGTGGTGAACCTGACAGCCCAGTCTCATATCTGAACAAGCAGAGAGCATAACAAGTATTGGTGCCCAGTTGCCAACACATTTAATGTTCTTCTGGGCCTATGTTGGGGAATAGGCCTGGAGCAGTAGCCCAAAAGCCACCCTGCCAGATCCTATAACACAGGAACACTGGCCAATCGATGCTGTGTTTGGGAAAGGAATTAGTTTCCTTTACGTAGTCTGATATATGAAGTTGCTCCAGAGCCCAGGTTTATAAGAGGTGTTTACACTTCCCACTGGGGCAATTCAGTTCTTAACGATATCATTTGTATTTGGATTTCGTTAAATTCAACCATCAGATATTCGTTGTGTAAGATCAGGAAAAATCCATTGTTTAGAAGAATAAAAATTTAAAAAAGACCCTCAATACCATATTGCTCTAGCATGCCATCAAAAATTCCTTTTTGAATTTGTAGGTTAATATTGTGTTTTTAGCAAGCACGTGTGTATACAATACATACACTAGTTCAATACATTTGTTACCAACAACATAATGTGACCATGCTTTCATGTAACACTCCTAAACCGCTCTTGCTGCAGTTTATTGCACATTTGCTAAAGTCTTTTCAAAACATCAGAAACCTGCAAGGAAACAGACACACATTGTTAATCTAGGGATAAAGGTCTAACTGGCCATTTATATTATGGCGACCTAACATTTGTACCAGAATACGGATTTTGAACTGAGAACAGAATAGCCAACCCCAGCCTCTATTACCTCACTGCACGTTCTGAAGGGATTGTTCAAAACAGGTTTAGAAGTTTATTTAGAAGTATCAATTATCCCCACCTCCCTAACCACAAAATTGGTGGAGCAACATTCAGATGCATGCAATGGTCTCTGAATATCATAGTATTGCATGACGAGACAATTTCAGTGCAACATTGACGGCTGCTTAGCAACCATAACCAGTGCTCATCTAGGAGAGAAAGAATAAAAAAAATACCCAATGCAGTCAGAAACACAGCATCAGAAATCTCCATGGCAGCATCCTCATCCGAGACCTGTGCCAGTTTGCACCTCAGAGATGTTACAATTCACCTCTTGGCTACATGTTGCCGGCAGCATACTTCTCTTAAAAAGCAAAAAATGCTAGAATTCACATGGAAAACAAGCATGCAATTCATAAGGTATGTATTTTATATAGTTCTGGCAGCGTGAGAATGTTTACAACACTTAATTCCTTAGGTTTGGCTGGTATAACAGCAGCGAATACAAAGTGCCTGATTCCAATTGAGCTGCAAACTTTGCTTACAGGTTGCAACTAATTACTATACATCAGTGGCTCCTATGCAAAGTATAGGAGCCCTTATCCAAGTGAAATCAGCTAGTTATTCCCTCCCTCTTGTTTCTAATCCCCTCATCCATCTAGATTGTAAATTCCCACGGGAATAGGGCCCTCACGTCCTCCTGTATCTGCAGGCAGGAATACTGACCTGCCTCATGTATTGTACAATTGTCCTGTCTTTACCCATTGCACCTTGTAAAGTGCTGCGGAATGTGTTGGCGCTTAATAAAGAATAAATAATTTCATTGTAGCTCATGGTTCCCAGTATTCCTGAAAGAGTACAGTCTCTCACAGTCTGGTGTAGGGAGTTTGCCTTTATGAAATCACTTTAAATCTGTTTCAATTTAAATTCAAACATGCTAAAATGTACCCCAAGTCCCGTATTGTAGAGGGCAGCACAATCCACCATGTCCTCTCACTGCAAGAAGTGGGACACTGGGAACAAATACTTCTGTGGCACCTCTGAACGAACTTGCCCATGGTTGCGTTTGGCTCAACTCAGTCCTATTCAGGGCCGACCTGTCCATGGAGCAGAGGCTCCAGGCGGCCCTTTGACAGGGCAGCATTTTGCCGCTCTGTCAAAAGGCACCGACAGCCCTGCTGCTGGTCGGGAAACAGGCTGGCGCCCGCCCCCTTCACTGCAGGCTGGCGCCCGCTTCACTGCAGGATGGCGCCCGCCCCCTTCACTGCAGGCTGGCGCCCGCTTCACTGTGGCCCACCCAGCGTGCAGGTGCCTGGGAGGGCATCACATGCCTGGAGGCTTTCAAGCACGCCGGCGCCCTCCCAGCATGCAGGTGGCCGGCGGCGTTGAAGCCCTCCAGCGGGCCAGCCCATACACCCGCACCTGGCCAGCCCGGACCCTGCCAGCCCAGCCCAGACTCCCGGACCCTGCTGCTGCCAGCCCGGACCAGGCCAGTCCAGACGCCCACACCCGGCCAGCCCGGATCCAACCAGCCCAGACTCCCGGACCCTGCCAGCCCAGACCAGGCCAGTCCAGACGCCTACACCCGGCCTGCCCGGACCCGGCCAGCGCAGAAGGCGAGTTGGCACATTTCAGCATGCCGTTGCCTGGCGGCTTTCAAGCCATCCAGCGGGACGGCGAGGCCTCTGACTAGGCCCGAAGCCAGGCCTCTGGAGCCTTACCTTGACCAGGCCAAGCAGCGTCCAACAAGCCCTCGAACAGGGTGGGTAAGTGTGTGTGTGTGTGGGGGGTGTGTGACTGTGAGTGAGTGTGTGTCTGACACTGGGTGTGTGAGTGACACTGGGTGTGTGAGTGACACTGGGTGTGTGAGTGACACTGGGTGTGTGAGTGACACTGGGTGTGTGAGTGACACTGGGTGTGTGAGTGACACTGGGTGGGTGAGTGACACTGGGTGGGTGAGTGTGGGACTGGGTGGGTGAGTGTGGGACTGTATGCGTCAGTGTGTGTGATTATGCGTGTGTGTCTGTGGATGTGTGGGACTGCATGTGTGTGTGTGTGTGATTGTATGCGTCTGTGTGTTTTGTGACTGCATGTGTGTGACTGTAGGTGAATGTGTTTGACAGTGGGTTCAGAACATGTGGCTCAATGATACCCGCATACACCCCGCACATTACTGTGAGTTTTATTGCTGTGCAGCTCTGTGATACGCTCACACACACACACACACACACACACACACACCGAACATTACTGTGTTTTAATGCTTTGGAGCTCTGTGATATGCTTTTACATGCCACGTGTTTTTTTCCCCCTTTGGGGGGGGGGCAGCAGCATTTCACCTGTCGCTCCAGGCAGCACAGTGGCTTGGGCCAGCCCTGTTCCTATTGACCCCAGGAGCTGACAACTGCAACAGCACTGACCGTGTCTACAAGTGATTTCAAAATAATTAACTCGACCCGATGACACAGTGGCCCATTGGGAGTACAGCCTTTAAAAGTTAGAGGCACAAAATAGTTGGTTCACACAAGATCTTTGCTTTTGCAAGTTGCTATAGATAGCAAAGTTGAAATCTGGCCCAAATTCAGCATGATCTGTTATGTCTTTGCAGCGATGCAATGCAACTCAATTATGAGCCAGAATAGCAGTTGGACATGCAATTCTTCAGCCAGCAAAATAACACTGACTGGTATTCCAACATTGAATCCACAGAAATCAATGGAGAGTTGTGTGAACACAACCTCACTGGAATGCTCTTTATAAAACTTTTTATGGCAGAACGACAATATGGAAGTCATTCTATGAAGTTTCTCCTGTCACACTTTAGATTCTAGCTTTTTGAAATGCTGGCGTTTGCGCTGCAATACCAGCGCATCTTCGGCCGGGGTCAGCCAAGCGTTTTGCAGAGCGGAAGGAACGTCCTTGAGAGTGGACGTTCCTTCCACTCTGACTAGGAGGCTCCTATAGAGAATCTCGCTTTGCAGCCCCGAAACGCGCGTCATAGTGCTTCAATGGGGAGGCTTTCAGAACATCTACAGCACGCCTGCTATAGTGCGTGGAATTCATGCGAGCGCTACAGCGTGTGGCCGGCCCCATCGAAGCGTCACAACACGGTGACGGATGCCAGAAGGCACATATAGTGCGCTCGTCTGACCCCGACCTTCGCTGGTATTTGTAACAGCACCAAACACCAGTGCTTTGTGAATAACCTTTATTTTCCTTGTGCAGCGATAGGACATGGCTGAGCACTCCTTCACCAGGATATAACAGGCAACTTTTACAGGTTATTTTTTGTGGCACATGCAAAACTACAAAATGCCTTAAAATAAGCAACTTGAAGCCAATTTTTTTTTTCTTTTTAGCTGTGCAGAAGAACAGTGAGCGGCTGAGCATCGCTTGCTATTCAATGTCCTCCACTACAAGTAAGCTGGTGCACAAGTTTACATTTTTGTTGGCAGAAACGCAAGAGCTGGAAAACATTTACACTAACAATTAGATTGCATCAATAGATTATAAATAAAAATGCCTTCTAGGGATACAATTATGAGGTTGTATTTAAATAAACACCCGGGTATAAAATCATTTCTCTACCAAATCGCTACTTTTTGCTGCTGTGAGAGAAAAGGAACAAATGCCTAAAACTTACTTTTTCACTTTAGGATATTTCATTTCAGATATTACATTTGTGGATTCCTTTTGCTTCCGCTTTAAATGGCGAGGCCACATATTATCCACCCAATCTACTGCATCCACCTAGAAGTATTAAACGGTGTGTAAGTGCATGGCCTTTATATTACAGAAAATATATACAAACATCAAAGAGGAAACATTGAATAAAAATGTAAACCGGAGTGACTAAACTAAACTGAAAGATGGTGATAATGGAAATACTTATAAAAAAATATGTTTTTTTTAAAACTACAGTAGCAGTTTTATAAGAAGTAGTAAACATACCATTATGAGGATTAGGAAAAAACATGGGAACTTCAGCGTCTGAAGAAATCCCCGTTAGGGTACTGGAATCACCAACAAACGGAATGATGGGTAGGTAGTTGATAAAACTTTTTATAACAAAAATAAAAGATCGATAAAAAAGGCCCAACGCGTTTCGTCTATCAAAATAGACTTTTTCAAGGGCAGTGGTAATACACAATGCATCAAATAAAATATTGTGTATTACCAATGCCCTTAGATAAAAAAGGTCCAACGCGTTTCGTCTATTGATATTTTATTTTTAGAATAAAAAGTTTTATCAACTACCTACCCATCATTCCGTTTGTTGGCGATTCCAGTACCCTATTGGTCTATTCATTAGACCTAACGGGGATTTCTTCAGACGCTGAAGTTCCCATGTTTTTTCCTATTTGTGTGTGGAGCAACGGACCATCTCCTGGGAAGCACTTCAATTTCAAGATAAGTAATTTTCCATTTCCCTATCACCAATTGCTTGTTTCCCCATTATGAGGATTGCAAGCCCAAATGTGAAATAAATGCATTCCTCCACCCCCCCTCACAGTAACCACTTTAAACGCAATGGACGCCCTCAATAATGCTGCTTACTAAAAAAGGTTCTAGTACTAGCACCCTCCTATAACCGCAGCCCCAGTTTTAACAACTAAACATTTTTAAAACTCTTAAATGAGAAAAAAGGCCAAGACTGTGCTTCTAACTCCACCAAGAAGCCCCCTCAGAAAGCCAAGAATTACAGTTCCTGGCACTCAGAAAAGTTGGACATGTGACTTGCAGTGCCTGTCAAGGAGAACACTCAAATGTAAGCAATATTTTTTTTAATGTAAATCGAAAAGGTTAAAATATATATATATATATATATATATATATATTATATATATAATGTATACACACACAGTTGTGTTCAAAATTATTCAACCCCCACTGAAATTGAGTGTTTTGGCCAGTTTGACATTGATTTTGATCATTCCGTCATCTTGCTTACAATTAAATCAAAGAGGCACGTGTAGGTCAGACAAATATAACATAACATTTATAATGAAATAACCACAAATGTCTTTTCTGTGCTCACATCATTATCAGTTTTATTCAACCCCCAAGTGACATTCAATCTTAGTACTTAGCTTTTAAACGTGAAGCATAGCTTGACACAAGTGTCTTGCAGTGATCTACGGGTATCTTCGCCCATTCGTCATGGGCAAAAGCCTCCAGTTCAGTCACATTCTTAGGCTTGCGCACTGCAACTGCTTTCTTTTAGTCCCACCAGAGGTTCTCAATCGGATTTAAGTCAGGTGACTACGATGGCCACTCCAAAATGTTCCAGCCTTTAATCTGCAACCATGCTCTAGTGGACTTGGAGGTATGCTTGGGATCATTGTCCTGTTGAAAGGTTCAACGTCTCCCAAGCCTCAGGTTTGTCACGGACTGCATCACGTTGTCATCCAATATCTCCTGGTACTGAAAAGAATTCATGGTACCTTGCACACGCTGAAGCTTCCCTGTACCTGCAGAAGCAAAACAGCCCCAAAGCATGATTGACCCCCCGCCATGCTTCACAGTAGGCAAGGTGTTCTTTTCTTCATAGGCCTTGTTCTTCCTCCTCCAAACATAGCGTTGATCCATGGGCCCAAACAGTTCTAATTTTGTTTCATCAGTCCACAGAACACTATCCCAAAACTTCTGTGGTTTGTCCACATGACTTTTGGCATACTGCAGTTGACTCTTCTTATTCTTTGGAGACAGCAAGGGGGTGCGCCTGGGAGTTCTGGCATGGAGGCCTTCATTACGCAGTGTGCGCCATATTGTCTGAGCTGAAACTTCAGTACCCACATCTGACAAATCTTTTCTCAGCAGTCACACGGGGACTTTTCTCCACTCTACGCTTCAGGTAGCGCACAGCAGTCGAAGTCAGCATCTTCTTTCTGCCACGACCAGGTAGCGTTTCAACAGTGCCCTTTGCCTTGAATTTGCGAATGATGCTTCCTATGGTCTCTCTTGGTATGTTTAACATCTTTGCAATCTTCTTATAGCCATTGCCCTTCCTGTGAAGAGTAATTCACCTCTTGTCTTCCTGGACCATTCTCTTGACTTCACCATGTTTGTAACCACACCAGTAAATGTCTAGAAGGAGCTGAGTATCACAGTCATTTTAAAGCTGCCTAATTGGTGCTGATTATGCTTTATTGCTGCTCCGTGACATCCACAGGTGTTTTCAATACCTGATTGAAAACACTTGAATGAACCTCTGTTCTTCAGAGTGGTAGTCTTTAAGGGGTTGAATAATTGTGTCAATGAAGAATTCACAAAAGAAACATTTACTACTGTATTACAAAACCAATTGATGTCATTTTAGTTGCATATGGTTCTTTAAAAAAAGTCCTTGTAGGATTTCATTCTGAATACAATTACAAATGTACACTAAATTCCCTAAAACCCTTTACAGCATTGGGGGTTGAATAATTTTGAACACAACTGTATATATACACACAGGTTAAGTGGAGTATAGTATCAGAAGAAGAATGTGTGTGAAAGAGTGCAACGTCTCCGTTAATATACCACATACAAATACAAGAGATCCATGAAAAATAACCCACTAAGTAGTGCAATGTGCCAGTACAATGAATTTGCACATGGGTTATTTGTGACAGTCCAAAAATGTGGTTGTGTGTTACATGCAGAATGTCCACGATGCTTCTGTAGAAGAATAGGCAGAACGGCTTAGAACACATTGCGCTATAAAGCACTAAAGTAATTTCTCCTATTTGTTACTGGTAAAAAAGGCAGAAATATCAGTTTTGAACCAAGACCAAAATTGAGTAAACTGTTGTATCTACAGTGGAATGGACACACAGGATTTTTCTATTGACATTAAAAAGCGATGGGACCATTTCACCTTAAGGATTACAATCATTGCTAAGAAAGTGAATGACATGCACATGGTGCAGCGTCTCCTGTCGCTCTTTGATTTTCACTATTGTGAAATGCCAGTGTCTGTCAACGCTGCAACACTGGCGCTTTGTGAAGAACACTATTAAGCCCAGATGAATCAGGCTTTCGTCCAAATCACTCAACTACAACTGCCCTTTTAAAAAGGTTTGCAATGATTTTGCCAAGGCCTTTGACACAGTAGACCATGGCATCCCATTACAAAAACTTAAAAACTCCGGTATTGATGATCGCACGCAAAGGCTAGAGTCAGCCGAAAACAGTCTGTGCGCACTCTGCGTGCGTGCACAACAGACGGACGTTCTGACGGAAGATACTGTAGACAGCAAACAGTCAGTTTATTGTGACGGACGTAGAAAAAAATAAATAAAAGGGAAATATGGGAAACAAAATTGATATGAAAAGGCATTTTGGGCGTCAAGGTGCTGGACGTCATAAATGCGCTGCGTCGGACGTCCCCTCATCACGCATACAGAACGCTACGCGGAGGTGGCGCACTCTGCATGTCCGTGTTAGCGGTTTCACGTTCTTGCACAACTTGCGTCCGTTTGCCACATGCATTGTGCATGCGCAGTTCGGTGCGGACGCACTTAGTGTGTGGGTCTCTATTGCTCATGATTCTATGCTAAGACGGAAGTTAAACTGTGCGGCAACACTGACATGATCACGGTGTTAGTCTGACACGGGCCTAACCTGGTTTCAATCATATGTATCTAATCAATCGCAAATTCTGCCAGCGCTCCCCCCCCCCGAGAAAATATTGCAGAGTGCTTCTGTTCCTGCATGTGGCCGTCAGCATGAAGCTCGGCATCTCGCCTGGGATCCACAAGCCGCGATCTCATGAGATCTCGTGAACTCCGGGATCGTGAGAGACCGCAGCTTCTGCATGGTTCCCAGGCGAGCGGCAGAGCTTCATGCCGACGGCCGCTCACAGGAAGAGAAGCACTCGAAGGGGCCTGGCCTGGGCTGGCAGGAGACCGCTTAGACCATGTGAGCTGGGGGCAATATACAGTATATATATCCAAGTGTGAGCTGGTGGGCAATCTATACAGTATATATCCAAGTGTGAGCTGGTGGGCAATCTATACATATCCAAGTGTGAGCTGGGGGCAATCTATACATATCCAAGTGTGAGCTGGGGGGCATAGAATAATATATATATACACACACACACACACGTGTGAGCTGGGTACCCTGGGCCGCTCGTATGTAAAGTTTTCGCAGGGCTGCGCAGATGGGGTGCCATGTGTGTCCTGCCAGCATGGAAAGGGTGCACTGGGCAGCCCACACTGCATAGCTTCAAGGGGTATGTGCTGGGGGGGGGGGTTACCCTGGGTCGCTCGTATGGAAAGTGTTCGCAGAGCTCATGAGCCACATGAGAACAGACCCTGTTCAATGTTCTGGGGAGAGCGAGTGTAACGAGCACAGCTTGCGATTAGGCGCGTCCAGGGCTGGACTGGGACAAAAATTCAGCCCTGGATTTCATCCAGACCGGCCCACTTTAATTATGCAAACACGCACAAAAATGGTATATGCCCCAACTGGATTGCTCAACCAATCGGATCGCTCTACGGATACCGGATTTGTTGTAGCTCAATTGGGTACAGCAATGCAGCGGCACTAAGGTGGAGTGCGCACCATGTCTTAAGGCAAATGTGCAGCGGTTCTCACCAGCACGGTGGCCCCAATATGAGACTGTGGCAGACTGTTCTGTTTTACAGACTGAGGAATTTCTCACCTCACCCATTAAAGGCAGTGCGAGCCGCGCGGTGAAACAGCATTCACACCGACCCACTGAGCCATCGGCCCACCGGGAATCTCCCTGTAGTCCCTATGGCCAGTACTTGCCTGGGCGCGTCTCTGCCCGTCACTGCGAACCAAACACCAGCTCTTAGCCAAAACTGGTAGAATCCCCCCCCCCGAAACAGGTGTCTGGATCCACCCCTGCTCCCAGTCACGTGCGGTGTACCCCAAGGCTCAATACTGGGCCCCCTGCTATTCACAATATTCATAAATGATCTGCCCAACGTCTGCAAAGCCTCAACTGTACACATGTACGCAAACGACACTAATCTATACCAGCCAACCATATCTCCCGCAGCTGGAGGCCATGCTGCAAGAACAATTCACAGAGGTAGAAAAGTGGATTGCAGATAAACTTTTTCTAAATACTGACAAAACGGTAACGATGCTCTTTGGAACCTAAACTACACAAATTGCAAAATCCCCATCTACAGGTCAGGAAAAGATCAAATGGTACGCTGTGCACAGTCCGGTATCTAGTTATGTGGTTAGACCCAAATCTATCTTTTGGCCCCCACATCAAAAACTCATCTAAACTTTAACCCAAACTAGGTGCCCTGTACAGAAACAAATGGTCCCCGAGCCCCGCGGTAAAAAAACAGATTGTACAACAAATGCCTTTTCCGGCTATTGAATACAGAGATGTAGTGTATGCAGCTGCCCCGCAAACACACCTCCAGAAAATTACTACTTTGTGTAACTCATTCTGCCGCTTTGTGCTACAATGTAACTACATGACCCACCATTGTGACATGCTAAAATAACTAAACTGGCCGTCCCTGGAATATAGACGCACTCTTCACCTTTCCAACCTGCTGTTCAAAATATTTTCTGGGAAGCTACCACCCTACCTGAATAGACAGCTTCCCCCAACAGCTCCCTCATCCTATAACCTCCGATCCAGGACCATCACCTTACTTGCAATACCACAATACAAAAAGACAGTGTCTCGATCCTCATTTTCCTACAGAGCACCACAATTATGGAATAACCTCCCAGACGCCATCAAATCTTCCCCCAGTCTAAAGTCACTTAAGAGATCCCCATTAACATACCTCAATACAAAATGCACCTGTAAACATGTAACATAATGAGTATATTTCCTACATATTTATTTTCTGTGTTAATCTGTATATTTGTGTTTTGTTTTAGTATCTTGCATTTATTACTTGGTATTTCTGTAGCGACTAACAACTCAATGTTCTTGAACCCAGGACATACTTGAAAACGAGAGAAATCTCAATGTATCCTTCCTGGTAAAATACTTTAATAAATGTAATGTGTAATTTTTATAAAATCATGACATTGCTTCATGTCATCTTAGGCGCGTGTCAGACGAGCGCACTGCAGAGTGGAAGGAACGTCCGTGAGAGCGGACGTTCCTTCTATTCGCCGCTGAGTGCGCTCAGCTGTGCAAATCGCGATCCTCCTATGGAGGATCGATCTTTGAAGCTCCGTTGACACGCTTTCTAGCGCATCAATGGAGAGATTCGCTACACGGACGCTTGCTGCGCGTGCAGTTCGTGTGCACGCACAAGGGTGTGACCGGCCCTGTCGCTGCATCACGTGGCTGCGCCGGTAAGTGCGGGCGCAGTGGCGCATTAGGTGCGCTCGTCTGACATGAGTCTTAATGTTAGAAGGACACTACCACTTACATAAGCTGTAGATTACTTGTGCATTACAAATAAAAAGCACATTATAAAAAACACATGCTGCTTTTTTTCTGTCTTTAGTAATTACTTGTAAAAAGGGAAAAAAATAAAAAAAAAATTAGGCATTTTATCTCCGTGTTCCACTTTCTGGATTTTTCTCCACGATGCAACATTTACCAAAGGCTTTGCTTTGTTGATCTTGTTTATTTTATCTACAACATGTGTCAGTTAATGAGGTGGCGGAGAGAATGTTTAGAGAAGGCAGCAGGAGTGTATTGTAGGCTACCTGAGAGAAGAGATGGCAGCTGAATGCGGTATAAAAGACTTCTAATCTGCCCCCGGTGAGTTCTTTTGAATACATCACTCCCAATACAAATGATGTGAGTCGGCTCCCTGACCCATAGACTCCATTTTATGGCCAAAGCCACAAAGTGAGGACCAAGTGAGTTAAAGCTATGAGGGGGGGGGGTGCAGTTTACAACACAAAAGATCACAAAAACGGATGCACCCAGCCAGGACACAGGAAAATATTTTCTTAACTAAACAAGAGGGAAAAAAAGCACATGTAAGATATCAGCAACATAAAATAAACACAATAAGGGCATTTCGTTTTTGGTGTTCGTGGCCCTTTAAGCATGCTTTAAACCACTTCACTAGGGTCAAAACCAGCGTTCCTGAGTATGTGGGTTTAAGAGAATAGATTTAATTTCCTTCTTGTGTTTTACAACACTAGATTGTAAATGCCTTGGCGATTACGGTCCGGCACTCCTACTGAATGAACAATCTAAGGATTTTTCCAATACAACATATTTATCTTGAAAAAAAATGCAACTTTTTCACGCTCATTTTGGATTAGCACTCCATGTTCCTCAGCGGCCGGTGATGTGACATGAAATGCAACTACTATTTACATGTCAGTCTAAAGACTATACAGCACAATACAGTGTGTAGTGCGTGGCACCTGCGAGTGAGAAGTGCGTGTTGCAAACAGGAGTTCCTATCTTGGTTTAGCCGGTAACAGCGAGCCACTAAAAGTGTGAACAAAGCATGAGCCATTAACCCTTAGTGGCTCACTACTACAATCAATTTACTAGGTTAGGGTTTCTACTTGTAGTAAGAAACGGATCCTGGCAACACCCCAGGATCGGATATCATCTCTTGTAGTCCAAAAGGACTCCATGGAGAGGTTACTTGCCCTGCAAAATCATGCACAAGTGGTTGAAATCGCACAGGTTCAGCAGCGGAAGGAACAAACTATTCGTTCTCAGTTTCCTTCTGCATAGGACTAGAGGCAAAAAGGCAGATAAAATTAAATGCTATAAAAGCCAAACCTAACCGGTCAAGTCATTTTCAAAAACAGAAGCACTTGGCATGATCTGAAAGTTCATTTTTTTGTTTTGGTTTTTAAATCCGGTCAAGACGAGAACAGAGAGCAACCTTGCAAACACTTGCTATTCTCTACATACAAGAGAAACCATGAAGCGTCCACAATTTATGCATCCCTAAACCGCTATATACCACACATGGGAGGTCTCCCCAACCACCTGTCTCAAAACAAATGCTGGAATAAGCAGCAATTATTAAATGAGAAACAGTGTATAGAAAGAATTGCTAATGGATTCTGATATCACACCAGCCGATGAAGCCATATACCGGCGAAACGCATTTCTGGTCAGTTCTGTTTAATATGGTTTGATTGCCAATTAAGGTTTATTTTATCGCTGCGTGCCACTTTGAGTGGTTTTGGTTTGGTTTTCCTTAAAATAATCCATATCGTTTTGCCACAGAGCCAAGCAGGACTCATGCTGGAATGAACCCCATGTTCTCTTTGTGTAAATATATATGTACATAATTAGAAAAAAATTTAAAGAAAGATGCAGAGGGGAGGAAGAAAGGTGTGCAGGCACCTGAGAAAATAGACATAGCAGGTCCACCTTCATATACACCCAGAGCCAAAAGAGGGCTCCCAAACGTGTGAGTGAGATCCGTTTGGTTTCGCTTTATTTCTTCATATGCATTGATGGCAAAAACCATCTTCCCACTCAGCCCACATGCACTTCGCTACTTTAGGTACCTTCACCTAGTGTGTCACCCCTCTCTTCGATTGTAAGCTCTAAAGCAGGGCCCTCTCTCCTACTGTTCTGTGTGTTTAACGTGTATGTATATTTTTTATTCTGTCTCACCCATTGTACAGCACTATGGAACTTGTTAGCACTTTATAAATACTGTAACTCATTACTAAAACAGAATATCTATTGGACTCTTTTCCATATTTATGTATCCTCACAGGCAGATTGAGAGATTTGCGCTATACCATTTGTTTACTTGCTATTCTCTCTGCTAGCAAATTAATGTTTCCTATAAAAAAATATATATATATATATATATATATATATATATATAGAGCATTAAATTTATAGTAGGGAACAATTTTAGCCTAGCCACAAGGTTCGTGGAGCATCTGTAATAGTGACGTGCGTTGCTTGTATTAATGAGGGAGCCAGTGAGTATACAGGACCCACCTCTATAACAATGGCTTGGTTGAATAGTGCCCAGGAGCTGGATAACAAGAAATTAACTCTAATAAAAATAGAAGTACAAGGATATAATCCAATTAATGTCAAAGTAATTAAAAATAATGTTCTAAACATTTTGTTGTGCAAGTTTCAGTAATTTATTTACATAGCAGGGAGGTCAGCTCAGATTCAAAGCAAACCTCCAGTCTCTAGAGTGGGGGATAGAAGACCTACACAGCCATTACTGCTCTATGGGAAAATTAGAAATGTAAATACATGAAATAGGAAAAATACACAAGTCACTAAAATTACCTAGAATAAGACCCATTAAAATGATGCATTGATGTAGGGGTTTTGATTAATTCTTGTTGAATTAAAGGAACTCCAGCGAGAAGAAAAAAAAAAGGTTTGTGAGGGTCCTGAGGACGAGCAACAGCACTAGTTCCCTGCTCTACGGTGGGGCCCGCTCAGGTCTCACACGGCTTTAGCTCAATTGTGCCATTACAGGGACAACTGCTCCAAATGCAAATCAGACTGCAATCACCCAGAAAGGGTGGCCAGTACTGATTGCCAAGGACGTCATCCCTGCGCGAGAGGTGTATCAACCTCTGAAGTTAGTGTCGGCCTTGTTAGGCCTCGTCAGGATGGTATAGCTGACACCCCACTAGGCACCTCGAGCAAGGGGCTCTCGTGTGGGGATGACGTCCTTGGCAATCAGTACTGGCCACACTTTCTAGGTGATTGCAGTCTGATTTCCATATGGAGCAGTCGCCCCTGAAATGGCACAATCGAGCTAAAGCATTGCGAGTCCTGAGCGCCGTAAAGCAGGCCATTGGTCATCCTCAGGATCCTCAAACCTCCCCCCCCCCCCTCACTGAAGATACTTTAATTCAAAAAGAATTAATCAAAACCCCTACAGCAATGCATCATTTTAACGGGTCTTATTCTAGGTAAATTTTGGTGACTTTTGTATGAAAGGAGTATTTGTATGAAAGTCTTGTAGATTGAAGTGACAGGTCGAATTCTCAGTATTTAAACAGAGTAGCTTTTGATAAATGTAAATTATAATTTTGTCTGAGCAGAAATATTTGGTCCTGGCTCCTAAATTCTATGACAGTTTTTAGAAAATGGTTTTAAACCAATTAGAATGATAGTCAGCGGTGTCTCCAATTTTTTTGTGCAAAGCAATTCCATCACCAGCTCTCACTGATTACATGCATCACAGAATAATTCCCAGGAAGACATTTTGAACCTGCGAGCATAAAGCTATAAAAAGGGGGGAATGGAACAACCTTTACACTTGAGAAAAGTAGACTTTAAAAGGAATACTTAGAAGCAACCCAGCAAAAGTACACCAAGCTGCCATACCACAGTAGGTCGCTTGACCACTTTCTCAAGCTTCGTGTGGCTGAACTCCAGGCTGATCACGTTGTACAGTTTTTCCCTTTCAGTTTCTGGGGTTTCGTAGTATCTTACAAATTGAGACATACTCATGTCAAACGCCTTCTGTGTGTTCACATCCATCACATCAATGACACGGCGGCTCCCTGCAGGATGAGAAGCATTTTGTGTCAAACTGTCATGATGGCGAGTACAGTATTCTACATCAAGGGGCTCCAAACATGGACTCATGTTCTTATCAACAAAGACTTTGCCCAAAAGTGGATCTCTACAAGGTAAACAATGGCTTCAACCCGTGAATTTTAAGTTAACACGAAGTACTAACTATGGTAACTCTAAGTACCAGAGAGCACATTTTCCTTCGTTATGCGTTTCACCATAAAGTTAATCTTTTTCTGTCTGAAGGAAAAAATATCACCATTATTGCCCAATGATGTGTACCTAAGTTACTGCAAAAATGAAGTATAGATCATTGATCGTTTCAGTTGCACTGATCTTTTAAATGTTTTAGAATTGCAAATGCAGGATAGTTTTTGATCCATTTTGCCATCAAAATTTGAGCATAGGAGATCTTAGAAAATGGAAGTCCCTCTACACCAAGGGTCAGTAACTGTAGCCCTCCAGATATTTTGGAACTACATCTCCCATGAAGTTCAATCGCTCGTTAGCTAATCTAACAAGTGGTTGAACATCATGGGAGAGGTCATTCCAAAATATCTGGAGGGCCAAGGTTCCGGACCACTGTTCTATGCCATAGAATGCATGACAGAGCCGGAGAACCCATCTATGGGCAGGCCTGCTCCCAGTGAAGGTTGATTTGTACGCAAATAAGCTAGCATGCCAGAGTCACCAGAATAGTTTGGGTTGCCTTGAGTGGTGTCAAGAGGTTGGCAGTGGTGAGTATTAGTAGAGAATGGAGAGGGGATATGTTTGAGTAATACCCACGACCCTTAAATGGAGTCATGCTTGACACGGTTTTCATACCAATGTGAGAATGCCCAAAGAATCCAAAGCAATGTTAACAGTGGCCCTCATGCCAGATGGATCCTATGCACATCACCAGGTTCTCAACTTTCAACATTTTTAGTTACCACTCTAGAGCCATTGACTTTTGAGACTCAGGACCATAGGATATAATTTCTTCAATTTATATTGATACGACTCCACATACGTATTGGGATCAAGTATTGTATCAAGTCTCTTTCCACCTCCTGCCAATACCAACTGCCGATACCAACTGCGTAATATTTCCAGAATTTGGCCATTTCTTACCGCTGTCACCACAAAACAACTCATACACGCCCTGGTAATCTCCCCACTCGACTATTGCAATAATCTCTTATCTGGCCTCCCTCTGTCCCGCCTCTCCCCCCTACAATCCATCCTGAACGCCTCCGCCAGGCTAATTCACCTCACCCGCTGCTCTGTCTCTGCCGCTCCCCTCTGCGAGTCCCTTCACTGGCTCCCCATCCACTGCAGAATTAAGTTCAAAATCCTTATCCTTACCTACAAAACCCTCACTAACTCAGCTCCCCACTATCTGTCCTCACTAATCACCAGATACACCCCAGCTCGCTCCCTAAGGTCAAACAGTGACCTGCGCCTAGCTTCTCCCCGCATCACCTCTTCCCATGATAGACTGCAGGATTTCTCACGCGCAGCCCCCACTCTCTGGAACGCTCTCCCTCGTACCGTCAGACTTTCCCCTAACTTCTATTCCTTCAAACGCTCCCTTAAAACATTCCTATTTAGGGAAGCCTACCACCCAACTCACTGACACAACCATCAATCACTCTCACCTTACAGTCCTCTCCTCCTGTTTCCAACCCCAACCCTCCCAGATTGTGAGTTCCTACGGGAATAGGGCCCTCATCTCCTCCTGTACTGTTTGTCAAATGTTGTTCAATGTATTGTAACCCTGTCTATACTGTGCTTATTGTACAGCGCTGCGGAATATGCTGGCGCTTTATAAATAAATAATAATAATAATAATAAATATATGGAAGTCGTGGAGAGTGACCAGACAGTTTTTTGAGAATATTTGCTGTGAACGGCAAATCGAATTTATATTCCAAAGAAAAGGCTTTTTAACCGTTCAGAATGTAAGCACCTGGCTAGTTGCCCAGAATACCTCCTAGCTCCTGCAATAAAGATTCTCCTAGACACTCCACCACATGTCAGGTAGAGCTCACGTTTAACCATTTCAGTACCAAAAATGTGTAAATGGCAGGTTTTAATTATATACAAAATTTGCATACTTACAGAATAAAAATGGCGTCACGCCTATACTCAGAGTGGCTGCAACAACCAAGAGTAACAACCCAGTTCATGCATAAAACATAAGAAAAAAAGGTGCCTTGATGGGGTGAGTGAGCTTACACTTCAATGGCCATTTTAGCAAACTAAAACCTCTCGTGTTTTGTTGAATGGAACTATAAAAAGAAACTAGCGCAGATTACACCTTTTTTTTCTTGTTATGTTTTATGCATGAACTGGACTGTTACTCCCGCTCTGGTGAGTATAGACGCGACGCCATTTTTTCTGTATGTATGCATTTTAAAAACTATTTACACACCAAGCACTTCCCATTTGGGATTGAAAACAAAATCATGGAATAAGGAACAGCAGCAAAAATGACTAACTGGTGTTACAACATGATGTTGCAACACCAGTTAGTCATTATTGCTGCAGTTCCTTATTCCATGTTTTTGTTTTCAATCCCAAATGGGAAGTGCCTGGTGCGTGTATAAATAAACCCCACCATTTTTCTGCCTCTCCTTAGCTGAAAAGCAGCAAGAGGGCATGCAGCTACTCAGAGAAGCAGCTTTTGGTCATTGGTTAGGGACTCACTCTACAAAGAGGTGCCTTGATGGGGTGAGTGTGCTTACGCTTCAATGGCCATTTTAGTAAACTAAAACCTCTGTTTTGTTGCACATGGAACTATATAGAAACGAGCGCAGATGACACCATTTTTTCTTATGTTTTTTGCATACTGTACATTTTAATGCAAGATTAATGTGCCCTGGGAGAGAAGCGCAGTTCTCAGTGACCGCTCATTCTTGTTACCCTGTTGTACTATAAAGAAGCAAACTGCACCCTCCAGAAACCCCTGTAAGAAAAGGTTGAGGCTTTACTGCAGGATTACAACAGCCAGGGAGATGGCAGAAAACAGTCAGAGCCCCAAGATCACTCAATAGTACTATACAGGAATAA
Source organism: Leptobrachium leishanense (assembly GCA_009667805.1). NCBI lineage: Eukaryota > Metazoa > Chordata > Amphibia > Anura > Megophryidae > Leptobrachium > Leptobrachium leishanense. Next base: position 107,379,459 of record CM019063.1, read on the forward strand.
GATTTAGGGAGTTCAGGGGTCATAGTTACGGAAATTCCTTGTTCAGTACAGATACAAGATGCTGCTGTAATTTCTGTATTCAGCACTATTTACATGGTATATCCATAAGCAGTGCCATGCCAAGGGGAGGGGGCAGACCGCCCCAGGCGACAGTCTGGGAGGGGTGCATTAACCGGCTGTCATCCTTCAGGGCTGGCCCGTCCATGCAGCAATGCGATTTGTGCTTCCATGAAGCACAGAAGCAAAACATCTGCCTCTGGCTTCCAGGCAGACAGTCTGCCACCCTGAAACCTCCCCATCCTCTTGCACTTCCTGTCCCTGCGCTGGAGGAAGAGAAGTGAAGAGTGAAGGGAGCAGGACTGCAGGAGGCATCGATGGGTAAGTGGGGGGAGGGTTGTGAGTGCAGTGTGAGTGTGTGCAGTGTCAAGGTGGGAGGTACACCAAGGCTAGGGTCAGATGAACGCATTTTTCACGTCTGTCAAAAGGTGCGTTGATGCGTCCGAACGGATTTTTTCACGGAAGACGCGATAGCAGTCATACGATGAGCAATTTCGGCCGTGATTTTTACGGATTCAAACTAGGAAACTTTGGGTGTCTAGACGTGATGTTGGCCGGACATGAGCAGCGTCTGACGTCTCCTAATCACGCACACATGCCACCATGCGGACGCAGTGCACTCTGTACGTCAGTACTAGCGGTTCGACTTTCTTGCAAAAATGTGTTCGTTTGCCGCTTGCATTGCGTGGCCGAACTTTCATGCGGCCGATCTTCGTGTGTGGGCCTGCGTTGGACGTCATTTGCTGCTACCACGGCCGTAAAACCGTGCGGCTAAACGTATGTTCGTACTGCATTCGTCTGACCCCGGCCTTAAGTGGTGTGTGAGAGTGTGCAGTGTCAGGAGGTGGTACACTTGTAGGTACAGTGTAAGGGTGTTTTGATTGCAGTGTCCGTGTGTGTAGTGTGAAACGCACAGTAATGTGCAGTGTGTATGAGCGTATCAGAGCGCCACAGCAATAAAACTCCGTAATATCCAGTGTGTGGATGTGAGTATTATTACTATGAAGCTCTGATAGTGATGTGCAGTGTATACGAGTGTATCAGAGCTTCACAGCAATAATACGCACATCCACACACTGCACATTACTGGGAGTTTTATAGATCCGCATCTCTGAAATGCGTGGGTGTGATTTTTTTAAAAAATATATATATTGGGGGGGGGGGGCAGCATAGTCATTTTTGGACCCAGGCAGCACAATATCTTGGGCCAGACCTATCTGTTTTGCACCAAATTAAAGATTCTTTTCACCTCATTGAGGTGAATCATTGACCTGCATTTTTGCCTATTTTACTCGGGGAGGAGGGGGGGTGTGGGTAGTACGATATCTGACCATTTTAATCAAATCACATTTACTGTATTTAATACAAAAAGGCCATTTCTGTTTGAATACTAATAAAGGCAGACAATGAGCGAAAGATGCAAGAAAACAGTGCAAGATACAGGGGCACCATCTCGACTAGTTTAAAACCTTGTAAACCATGCATCCCATTTTTCAAACAGTTTTCTTTTTCTCCTTTTCAACAAGTGCTTGGTAGTGGGGTTAAGACCAAATAAACCGAGTCACTTCAGCCACTTCCTACATACTGGATTCTGCAAAGACGTTTATTTTACGGAAATATTATTGCTATGGTTTGCTTTTTTAATACTGACAACACACACACACACACACAGTTAACCAATAACCACTGCCGAACCCCATTTACAGCTCGCTTTACAGCTTACAGATTGTAGCTGGATGGACAGCAGGGTGGGATCTGCTGGTGCTTGGCTAGCACACATAGCAATTTAGAGGATTCTCTTTGAGGATCATTGAGAGTCAGCTGGCCAAACTGCATCAACCTGCCATCTCCACCTGCAACTGTGGACAGATGTAGTTTGAGTTTTCCTGAACAGAAGTTCAGCGGGGCTTTGCAACCTTCAGGACAGATGCAAGAGCTCGGCTTTGAACAGCTGTTATGGGGGGGGGGATGTCAATGGAAGACAGGCTTATCCTGACCACTTAAATAGGCTTACGAAGCCATTTTAGTCAGTGGTGTATCAAGGAGAGGGGAGCGGGGTAGGGTCCAAACCCTGAAAACTTTAGTGCCGTACAGATCTTCAAGATTTACAAAGCACTTTGCGAATTCACCATTTACCAAAAGGTCACCGTAGTGCAAAGGTTGAGCTCTATTCTCCCAATATGTGTTTAAACCAATAAAAAAAATGCATTAAAAATTGGCCTGAATAAAAACGGTACTTAAAAAAAGGTCTATTACAGAAAAATGAATGTATTATTTTTTGAACGTATTATATTTAGACGAAAAGTTTCATCTAAATACAAAAAGATGTTCAAAAAAAGGAATTAAAAAAGGCTTTTTGCTGAAAATGAAAAGAATAAACCGTTTAATAAAAAATAAAATAAAACCTATAATATGGGGGCGGAGCTGAGCCAACGAGTGCGGTCACAATTTCAAGAGTTCTTTGGCTTTTGCCATTAATTCCACAGATTTTGAGTGACCTTCTGTCGGCTGATGAGTGCCTCTTGGGGAGGAGAGATGTGTATGCTCTGACCCGAGCCCGTGCCTACTCCCTACGTTTTGGGCACAGTTAGGGGCGATTTATGGCTTCAGGCCTAAAACCGACAGCCATCTTAGGCGTTCCTATGTCTAGTAGAGGTGCATTGTGAGCTTTGCCATTCCTACTCTGCTACCTTTCTACCTTGATACGCTGATGGGGAAGAAAATCATGGAAGAAATCATGCCTGGTGGAGGGCCCCTGTTAGCAGGACATTCGAGACTCTGGGGGGATGGCCGGCACCAATGGGACTCCCTGACTAGCCAGATCCCTGACGCAGGCTCCTCGGATGAAGATGGCCTTTTCTGGTCGGAGGTAGAGATTGCTCCCCAGAGAGCGACCAGAAGAGGGGGCAAATAAGAAGGGAAAGGAGGATGATCTTGACTCTGCCTGGAGCATGCCCCAGTGTGGCAGCTGTGAGCCCTTCAGTCCTGTCTGAAGGCGAAGATGGGGACAACCTTTCACCCTTCACGTAGGGAGCCACGAGACACATAATCGCCAAGATACATATCCTGTGGCGCTCAGATATTAACACCATACAGGCTGAAGTGGATGCAGTTACAGAGTGGCAGATGCCAAAGCACAGGTGGAGGGCACTGAGGCGACGCTGGCCCAACTTACATCTCGAGTGGAGTCCCTACGGCCCCAGGTGGATCTGCTCACTGGTGTGGTTGAGACCCTGGAGGCTCGCCATCGCAGGTGTAATGTCTGGGTCCGGGGGATCCCAGAAAAGGTCTCTTCGGACATTCTACGGGCTTATGTTAATAGCCTTGTGTCCCATGTTCTGCGGGCACCCTCTGGAGCACCTGAAGTTTTTGGTGCAGTTATGCGAATACGGAAGGCGGCTGCGGCACCGGTGGATGCTCCATGGAATGTGATCACTATCACCGGGGATGTTGCCGCCAAACATCGTTTGATGTTGAATCCTCCAGCCCCAGCTGCAATTTTCTTTGAGGACTCAACTTTGTCCCTGTTAAATAACTTGCCCTTCATGACTTTGATGGCCAAGAGATGATTTCATGAAGGGACTGCTTTTTTACGGAGCAGCGGCATTCGTTATAGATGGAAGGTAGTGGGTTCCTTATACATCACCCACGATAATCTTGGTGACTCGGCTGCTACACCTGAGGAGGCGTGGCACCTCTTAGTCTCTTTGGGACTTTCCTCTACTCGGATCTCTGTGGAACTGGGTCCTCACAGACTCACTCTTGCTGACACCAACCCAGGCTAGATTTGCATCCCCCCATTATCCCAATTTCTCACCCCCTTAATTTTTTTAGGTCTCTCTGAATGTGAGTGGATTGGCCTGTCTGGGGGTCCCATGTTGGCAGCTATCATGGCTCTGTCTGCCAAGCTTGGATCTGGGGCACCCTAACCTAGTGCTTTGTAGCAGTCCTTCCGAATGTGTGGAGAATGGACTCACCCTTATTTTCCACTTTCCTTCCCTCGCCTTTACCCTGTTATACATCACACACCACTGAGTTAGCTTGACATGCAGCTCTGTCGGCTGGGTGACATCTTGGTTTTGTTCTATAGTTTCTTTGTATTACATTTGTTTGCTGTTCTTGACTCCTACTGCATATTCTTAATATTTCTGTATGTATTTCTTTGGCTACTTCATGTTGGTCCTGCGCAACCAACTCTTCATATATAGTCTGACCTTTTTTCATGATTTTATAAAAAAATTAATATTTTTTCATTGTTTGGCCTTCCACTGGGTCTGTAATCGTGCCACCATCAGATATCATCATCCGACCAAACCCACAACATGGAGGTGAATCAGCACTCTTACACTGCCTCCGCCTTCCAACGGATGACTTCAGACGATTTTTGCGACAGACTAGCGATCTTTGCCATTTCAAATGGGATTTGTTGGATGACGCCAGGACAATCTGGTACAATTTACATGAAAAACAATGAATTGTATAGTTAAACCGCTATTTCGTGGCAAGGAAATTGTCCCATAGAGAAAGGATTCCGTGCGACAGGCGAAGCCCACAGGATTCTATGAAGAAAAAAAAATAATTTTCGATTTTCCTTTTCATCCGCAACAAAAAGCCTTTTCATGGATTTATGTAATTTGAATATTTTTTGGGCAAAAAAATAATTTTTATAAAATAAAAAAAGACCAGGCTTTTCTTTCCTTGCGTGTTTTTTTTTCTTCAGTCTGGCTGCATTTGGCAGTGCTGTCCTTGGTGCTGAACGCTATTTCGGCACCAAGGGCAGGGTCCCCCCTCCTCCTTCAGCGATATTTTTTTCGTCGGCCACCCTGGGTCATCCACAGACACTTCCAGTGGATGACCCTGGTCACGAGACAACGTTGCCCGTAGTCGCAAGACCAAATCAGTTGTCAGAGTATGATCCAATGGGCAGCCAGCCATAGGATTCGCCTGTGTGACAGAACACACTGTAATTGCACAATTTGCAGGGGACTGTGGGCTTGCCTCCTGCATACGAATTATGGCCCAGCAACAAAACGGGAGATTTGGGCTGTTTACCGTCATCTGCAACCTTCAGATGCACGGCACACAGGGCTAAGTATACCCACGGTCTCCGGTTCCTCGGAACTGGAGATTGCGGCTTTTGTAGCTGCAAATCTGGAACTACCATCAGTCTACTTCTTCATATTAACCTGGCTGGGTTAAATGTACAATTTCCTCCCAGAAAGTGACAGTTTTCCTCAGGAAAATATAGGGGTTAAAATGGCTGGCGACAGAATTTGGGTGCTAGGACAACTCTGAAAAAAATTTAGTTTTTATAATGTAAAAAGGCTTGTGGAAGCTGTGTTATGCCAGAATAATGCTATTGTCTATTGAGAGGATGAGACTCCCAGTCTACCGTGCCTCAGGAATACGTTTAAGCAATTCATAAACCTGTGTTGTCCTGCAAACACTGCCTCATTATCTGCAGTCTTTTTTTGTCCATCACGATTGCCATGGTCCTGACACATTTAGAAATGTTATGTAAGGTTTAATTCCACTGTCTGTAATTAATACAATTAGGTTGCACATTCCAAGAAGCAAATGTGTCCCATTGTCGGTTTCAGTCTAATTAGGTCCCCCAAGAGTTTCATGGGGAGGTTTTGTATACATAAAATGACGCATGTGTGACCGTATAAATATAGGTGTGTGTCCCTGATTAAAAGGAGTTCTAATTTGACCCTACATGCAGTCACAACTCTTGGTTTGGATAGCAAGTATATTCTGTTTGCTGTTCCAACGAAAAGCTCCAGATCTACAGCCTCAGCTTATTTCTGGGGGATGCTAGCAAGGCTCTCTACAGGTACCTGTCTGTAAGCTGCAGCTAAAGTACTGGAGAAAGGCACCGGAGTTGCGAGAATAACACAGGTATCCAGCAAGGAATCGGCATTGACAGATGTGACCCCGTCGTGGTACTGAGATCAGTTACAGCTGTTTAAACCTGTCGAACTGAATCACCAAAAATCAGGGCATTTTCGGTAGACTTCGATGTTCTGTGAATAGACTAACCATCATTTCTCTACAGAACAATTTTGCTGCCGCAGAAGACTGCCGATTTTCAATGAACTGCACCATATTTCGCTAGCCATTTGCCAGTATTTGGAGAATTGACAGTTTAGTGAAAAGATAAACTGCCATGAAATTGCACCATACGGTGTAATTCACTGATCAGTGCAATTCGGTGGCAAGTTTGGCGCTTAGTGAATAACCTCTATAAAAGTATCGCATACAGTAGAGATTTGCACAGCGTTTTTTTTCATCCCGTTTCGGATTGCGTCGGGATTTCGGATCACTTTGGTCTTTTACTAGTCATTTCATAGTTGTTTGATTTGTATTTTGTTTTTATGCGTTTAGTTTTTTATTAATTATTTTAGAATATGAAACAGATTACTACTAATTAAATTAAGGTCTCTAATTATGTTTTAGGCATTTTTCAGGAGTTTTTTGGGTGAAATTTTAGGTTTCCTAATTTATTTTAAAGCAAGCCTTTTTTCCCCTATAGGTTTCAATGTAAAAAATATTCCTGTTTTATTAAATATTTATTGAAACAGTTAATTTTTTTTCACTTGGAGCAAAAGGCCATTTATTTAATATTTTTTTGGCATTTTTCAAGATTGTTTTTGGCGAAATTTTATGTGAGGGAAATGCCCTGCTTTTCGGTGGTTCAGTTCGCCATGGTGCCGTACTTCTGCAGTGAAATTCCCCAGAGAGAAGTAATGGTTAATCTATTCAGAGAACACTGAACACCAACACAATGTCAATGGAATTCCCCCGATCTTTGGTGGTTCAGTTCGCCAGGTTTAAACAGGAGAATCCCATAGGCTGCGATGTAAAAAAAAAATATTCCCATTTTTATTAACCATTTCTTAAACCGTTACTTTTTGGCCTTTTTCGGGTTAATTTTAAGGTTTCATAATTTATTTTAAAGTAATAACGAGGTGTGTTTTTTTTTCTTTGCTGGAAGCAGCTGTATTGTTTTCTCACAGTCCATCTGCGTTCAGCAGTGAATTGAATACATTGTTTCAGAACTATGGAAAGCTGGGGGGGGGGCTTACGGAGCCATCTATGATCCTGAACTGAAACATTGTTTTCATTGATACTATTGTTTCAAGACCATGGCTAGGGCTCAGAGCAATCTTTGGTCCTGGAACATTGTATCAATGAAAACAATGGATGTTTCAGTTCAGGGCCATAGATTCCGGAGCAATGAAATATTAAGCATATATGCATGAATCCCAGGGGCAGTAGGACTTCACTGTAAAAGGGCCTGCCTGTGATTAGAGATGCCCTGACTTCTCAAATAAAGTTCCTTGAAGCTGCTGAGGTGTGAAAGCCTTGCTCTTTGACCAGCCATGGGAGATCTTGGTAGCATCTGGCCAGGCGTAAGATCATATGACACCTTCAATGGTCTGCATGGAGCCAGGCTTACCACCTTACAAAACACATGCTGCTGTTTGTTTTGGGGGGTTTTCTTTGACATAATTGTATGTAAAAATGGAAAATAAAAGGTTTTGATCTGGTTTCCTTTTTTTTTTATATTTAAAGTTTTTATTTTGTAAAAGGAGTCATCGTATAAGCAGAAAACGTAGGGGCCGCGCAGGGCCACATGTTAAGCAATCAACATAAGTGCTCAATGATATATAAGGGATGGGGGTCATGCAAAAAAAAAAGAAAAAAAATCAGCAAAATGTCGAAAAGCTGGGGGGGGGGGGGGTTATAGCGAAAGGCATCAAAAATGCTTCAGAAGAGTGAGAATGTCCTGAACGAAAGCGAGGGGGTCATCAACAAGTGTAAATGTCGCATGGGGGAGTCCACAGGTAAACTCTCAGCCAGTGTCCTGGAAAGGTAACATCGACAATGCAGGCAGGGAGAAGTCAAGCAGGCCCGGCCAGACAGCAGACTGAGGCACGGCTAAATAAATCAGGACCGGCCGGTCAGGCAAGCTCCCGCCGCGACCACTGCCAAGAGCGCGGGACAGGGCCACAGGCAGAGTCGGGTAGGGGACAGCAGAAAAGCGTCAAACGGAGGTATCCTCGCGAATTCCACGTGGGAGAGGTCCGTTGCCTCCAGGCTCCGGTCGATCCCAGCAGATGCCACCAGCACATCCGCCAGCTCCATCCGGGCGAGCGTTCCTTGGCAGATAGGCCCCTCAGAGACGCAGATCGGGGACAGCTCCCTCGTGGGCAGCTCCATCGGCTCGACGGGCAGCCGCGCCGGGGGAGTCGGCTCCCCGCTCGCATCCTACAGCACTCCGACCTCCTCCTCACATCCGCGTACCTCAGTGTCAGGCCTTTCATCCCCAGATACACTGCTGTGTGAGGCCTCGACTTCCCGGCCAGAACGCAGCACGGCCATAACCCAGCGCACATTGCCTCGTGTCATCGGGCGTCCATCATCCTCCAGCAGCTGCAGCAAGATGTCCAAAATGTCTGGGGGCCCGTCGTCTCCCTGGTCTTTTTCATGGCACTCCGCAGGTTCAGGGCACTCGCTGCAGGCACGCCAGGAGACAACAGACGGCAGGATGTAGGCTCCAAGATGGCCGCCAGCACCGCACTAAAGCCAGGGAAGATGACCAATGAGCAAGTCTCTCTCGACTGGGGGGGGGGGCTGGCTCCGGTCGGCACACACCCGGTGGCCAGCCGCTCAGGAGCCTCCAGCAAAGGGTTTCAGTGGGTAAAACAAATCAAAAATAGCCCCAGGGAGAAGGGATCACCACAGAGCTCAAGCAGGATGCAACTTCTCCCTCCAGCAGCTGGCCACGCCCCCCGGTTTCCTTTTTTATATTTTTCCCCATGATGCATCTTTTACCAAAAGCTTTGCAGCTCTTGATTAACTGTTAAATAATGAATTTGAAGAAGGAATGTTTAGATAAGGTGGCAGGAGGTCCAGTGTTCTCCAGGCTAACACACAAGATATGACAGCTTAAAAGAATTCAAATTGACCCCCCCCCCGGTGATGTCCTTTAAATACATCCCGTACAATACAAGGATTGTAGTATGTGATCAATCCATAGACTCCCTTCTATGGCCACTGCCATACAGGGAGGACCAAGTGAGGTAAAGATACGGGGGGGGGGGGGCGCAGTTTACAACACAAAAGATTTACTAAATGGATGCACCCAGTGACAGACTGAAATATTTTCTTAACTAAACATACAGGAGAAAAGCAAAGCACATGTAAGATAATCGGCAACATAAAACAAAATAAGAACATTTGATTTATTTTGGTGGTAGTGTCCCTTTAATCGTAGCCCTATCATGTGAGAGGTCTAATGAATGAGGAAGATTTAATGGTTCCAAAAATGTATAAAATATTCCAATGGCATATCTCTCTGAAGATATTTACTTAACCCTTTCCCTGTGGAGGACGTCCTCAGTGAGCCCCGCTATATGCGGGGGACGTTCCCCCACACGTCCTCCGCTTGTGGGAGCCCCTCAGAGAGATACTCCCCTCTCTCTCCAGGGTCCCGCGGCGTTCTGACTTCCTGGAAGTCAGACGCCGAATTTATACCCCTCCCGATGTCAATGCGCCATTTGTTAGAACAGATGGGTTTAGGATCCCGGTTTTTGTCAAAGTTACGGCAGTCAGTTCCTGCCTTAAGAGAACAGCCTCACAGTAACAGTTTGTGCCAAGTTTCTAACTTTATGGCTGTAGTTAATGTTGGATTAACTTCACTAGTAGACATTCAATCACATCTGAAATGGGACGGTCATTCTTACATTACATTTCCAGGTTGCATGGTTAGATGTCTACTGGGTAAAAACAGGTCTTTTTACAGGGCTTTGAGGGTCAAAAATGACACTGTGATTGTTCTGTATAAACGACTAATTCAATGTTTAACCCTTTCGCTGCTGAGCCATTTCACCGCTGTGTGCAGAGCTCATTTTTACCAGTTTTGCGTATCATGTTTAAATGCAATTTGAAGTCACATTTTATTGAACAACCCAGACAAATTATATACACACCGTTCTTTCCGGCAGATTCAAAATATATCATTATTACATATGTCATGCCCTGCCTGAATATAACAAAAAAATGCAACAAAATTACAATTTTCAATCATCTAGTGTGTAAAGTGTTTTCTTTCCACATTTTATCATGCGAGCCTTTGCGGTTCTATTTTCAATGTGGTGCGCTTGTTAAAAAAAGTTAGAAATGGGGACTCGTTAGGTTTTTTTGGGGGGGAAATTACGTGATTTTTAGCAAATGCCCCCCATAGAAAAAAAAATCGTTAATGCAGCAATATTGTTCCCATTTCAATTATAATGTGAACAATGATGCTGCACTAACAAAAAACTGTTAAATGTAAAGAAGAAAAAAATAAATATATATATATATTATACACACACACACACACACACGTCATGTTTGGTATCATCGGAAAGGCCATGCTCTGGCCGTTCCAAAGATACCAAACATTAACCCCTAGCTGTCACAGATCAGGAGATATGGGTTTCAATGGAACCCCCTATTTCCACCATAGGTGGCAGCTAGCGGTTAACTCCCGAACTGACGTCATTGCGCTATGAGAGATGACGCCAGTAGGCAAGGGGAAATCCAAAAAGCTTGGCTGACATTCCTGCCCGCTGGGGTCCCAGAGCCTGGGCTGACATCCCGGCTGCAATGGGAAGACACGATCAGCGCGTCCTCCGCAGCCAAGTGTCCATGCGGCTGGACGCGTCCTCCGCATGGAATGGGTTAATTTGTACAGGTGGAACGTCACAGTGGATATACTCATTGCTGTATTTTATGTTTTTATTCAGGTATGATTAGGTTTCTTCACATTTTTATGTATTATTTGTATTTTTTCTTTTATATTTATGCATTTTCATTTTATATATGCATATATACTGTGTGTTCAGACCATGAGGAGCACGTGCAGGGAAAGGTGGAAAGTCACAGTGGATATACGCATTGTGTATTAAATAGGTTTTTATTCAGCTGCACGTTGATGCTGAACTACCAAAATAAATCCCCTGATAACAGCGATCTAAGTTTCCAGCCTCATTTCATACGAAACACAACACAGAGTATTATATAGAAGTAGCCGCATGTGATGTAGGCCGGTTATTTAACCTTGAGGCCTTGCAAGTTTTTTAGACCATCTACTAAATTACATTTGTTGGCAACAGTATACTAAACAGTTTTTGTGGGCTTATATGAAATGGGGCATTTCAGGTCACCCCTGTTTAACATTTGATGAATGACTTGTGTCAGCAGAAAATTGTTTTCTTTATATAGTGGGTGGTGATAGTGTGCTTATTTAGTCATTATTTTTGGGTCTAGAGCCGACAGTGATTTTTAACACTTTCACCCACTTAACCAAGTCACGTACCCGCCTGGAGTTGGTGAGCTACGTGACATGCAGCACATCTGGAAGCGTGGCAGCAGGCATCTGCTCGACACAGTCCATAACAAAAATGGTCAACAGCAAGGACTGTCCATTATCGCAGATGGCTACTTTGCTGTGGTCGCAGATCTATATATCCATGCCTACATGGTACATCACATGGCTAAAGTTTCCTTTCAAGTATGCTGGTATCTTTCCTGGATTATCGGTGCCTTATGACTGTACATAGCATTACGACTGGTAGCTATTTACAGAGAAGGATAAGCTATGACAATGAACAGAAGCACTTATTATACCTTAGTTACGCTATTGTAGCAAGTCACTATGATGGCAGCATAAACGAGCTCTAGTGAATTTTATTGATTTTTTTAAAAAAAATAATCAGTTAAGATCGGCACCGACAAGAGCCTAGCAAACACACACACACACACACACACACTGACCTACGGTTAGCTTCTATTCCTGTTGTAAACCTAAAGAGCTCTGGTAAAAGTAGCAACTCCATGAATTTTAAAATGACTGGGAAGTTTACTCCAGACTTTATTAAAAGCTAATGGCTAGGGGCTAGATTCTAGACTACATGTCTATTTATTTATTTGCAAAGTATTTAACCAGGAAGGATACATTGAGATTTCTCTCGTTTTCAAGTACAGTATGTCCTCTACTATGCCTACTCAACATTTATACACGGACATTCAAGTACATTCATTCAGCAAGTGCTGTAAAAAGACAGATGGTGGTCCTTGAACACCCAAAAGCTGAGATCAATTAAGACAATTTCATACAAAATTATGAAACCAATGGAAAGTCAAACATTTTTGCCATGATGTGCATACAGTAATAGTGTCACCTAGTGGAAAAAGACATAATAGTTACCAGTTGGGAAGAGACCAGAAGCCCTAGAATGTCAAAATTCACAAATCAGATAACCCAGTAAGAATAGGATTTGGCCCCAGTAGAGAGTCTATAACAGATCAGTAGTTACTAGAAATGGTGGTTAGAAAGGTATATACCAAGACACATACAAATATGTAGGTTATATAAACCATGGTCAATCACAGTTTAGCACGGGGCTTGACAAATTTGCTTTGAATCTAGGAGCCAGCTACAAAAGTTAGGAGCCAACGTTTCGGCGAGGATTTGCCTTTATCAGAGTATACCTTGATAAAGGAAAATACTCGCTGAAACTTTGGGAACCCTGCCTCTGCATCTGGGAGTTGGTTTGTACTGACCCAAGTTATGATTTTAGCGGCTTCTATTTAGTTATCACTTTGTTGCTTTTTGCTATTAGGTATTTTTTGTGCATGTTGTCTTTTGGCTACTTTTTTGAGCCTAGAGGTGTAGAACGTGGCTTCGAATATCTGTTTGGCCGCTCTGATAGCTATCTAGCTTATATTATTTGTGTTAACATCTGTATATTGTGACGTTGTGATATTGTTTTGTTTACTTATTTACTTTGCTCTGTTGTCATTGGACACCCTGTTTACCCACTGCGCGCGCACACACATATATAAATACATACACCAGGGCTGGATATATTTATATTAAATTTAGGAGACCGGAAGAAAACAATGAAGCCGACTACCGTAGATACTCGAGTATAGCACGACCCGACTAGAACGCGATGGATAGAGATTTATTATGGAAATGAGAGATTAGTCAAGACTCGAATAGAACGCGAGGATCAAAATTTTACTGTACCGTAAACTATTAAAATCCTTCCAGGTTCTCTACACAGTCAGACTCTCCCTCAGGCCAGGGTGCTCTGCTCTAGAATGATTGCAGTTGTTACTAAGTATGAAGCTGCGGGCCATTCATTATCTTTACTAGCGATTAGATGGCCAGTGGAGGCGAGAGAGGTGATTGGCTTAAACTGAGCTTGCCCTCTGGCCATGATGGATCCGGGAGTTCCTGAAGTGTTTGCAAGCATCAGGGATCCGCATTCACTTCAGCGAGACTACCGGAACTTCCGGGAGACTTGGGACCCAGAGCAAGGCAAGTGTTTTTTGTTGTTTTTTTTAAACACACTGTGCAGATGTCTCGAATAGAAAGCGACCCCTCCAATTTTATTTTTTAATTCTTTATTTTGAGAATTGCACAATCAGAAAAAGACATATGCAGAATACACACAGCAGCGCAAACAAATCACGAAGGTGCAACTCCTTACATTTTCAGAATAGTAACAACCCGACAATAAAAATCGGGAAAAATGAAATTAAAAATACACAAAAACAAGACTACTAAAGGAAACCAAAAAATAATAAAAAAAAAAAAAAACTAAAACCATCCAATACTGGGGTGGGGTGTTGGCGTGTTAAGCAAAGACAATTGGCAAGAGAGGGGTCACCATAAAGAAAGGAAACAGCCAAAATCACATTTAAATCAAGGAGGCCGGTACTCCGTCCATAACTACCACGTTTTAGAAAAGGAGCGCGCCATGTCTCTAACCTTGGCAGTAAGGTCATCCATGAGACAGGCATCAATTTTGTCAGCTACGACATCCCAGGACGGCAAAGAGCTCTGGTGCCATACAGCCGCCAAGGCTCTCCTGGCAGATAAAGCCATTCTATTAAACAGTCGCTGCTCTGCGGAGGACATAGTAGGGAGAGGGCGAGAGAGGAGAAAAGCCCAAGGATCCCAGGGCAGTGGGCGTTGAAAAATATCCTGAAATTTACCATGTACCGACCTCCAGAAACGTTGTACAACCGGGCACTCCCACCCATGTGTATGTATGTACCTTTCTCACCACAGTCACGCCAGCAAAAATCACTGGGAGATACTCCCATATGGTGTAAGGACGCTGGGGTTACATACCATCACATTAATATTTTATATGCCTGTTCTTGGTGTGTCACGCAGATAGATGAACGGGCCGTGTGTTCCCAGATATCTTCCCATTCATCACCCGGTAGGGGGTCATGTAAGTCGGTTTCCCATTTACTACAATAGGTAAGGGGGTCCCATTCCCCAGGTCTAGAGCAGAGTAAAAAGTAAAGTTGTGAAATATGACCTTTGGGAGAACCACCTACATCACAGAGACGCTCAAAGGTCGCGAGGGGGGCAGTCGAGACCGTCTTTAGTTCCGAAGATAAAACATAGTGTTGAAGTTGCATATATCTGAAAAAGTCAAACGGGCCACACTCGCCCGCTCTTGCAGCAATTGAAACGTGATCAGTTGGCCCTGTGCAAACAAGTCGCGGTAACGTTCCAACCCAGCAAAGTCTGTCACACGAAGACCTGGTGGAAAAGCGCGGTTACCGTAGATATGGTGTAAGGGGGGGGGGGAGGGGAGAAAGAGAAAAAAGAAAAAAGAAAAAAGATCGCCCGTAAGAGCAAATGTTTTCCTAGTGGCATCAAACAAGCGTAAAGAGGCAAGTATAGACAGGCATACCGTGCGCAAAAGGGGTCGAAAACGTTTAGGGATCCAAATATAAAGGGCCGGGGAGTCAGGTGACATAAAAGCAGACTCCAGTGACACCCATCTCCTAGATTCTGATGGAGAATGCCACGCTACCACCTGGGCCAATTGTGCAGCACAGTAATAAAGATAAAGGTTAGGGAGGCCTAACCCCCTCCGATTTTAGGATGATAAAGCAACCTCCTGGCCACGTGTTGCCATACAAAAGAGTCTATTGCCTGCTGAAGTCCCGCAAGATCTCTGCGTGAGATCAGTAGAGGGAGAGCTTGAAAAACGAATAGAATGCGAGGGAGAACACTCATTTTGACACTGGATTCTTCCTAACCACGATATAGATTTATCTCCCCAGCATTCTAAATCGTCCTTAAGTCGCTGGATCAAAGAGGAGAGATTACAGGAGAACAAGTCCGCGGGATCCCTAGTTAGAGAAATTCCCAAATAGAATATAAATTCTGAATAACACACACTGACATCTGTCTCTACCGCAGTTATCACCGCGCGCGACATGTGGAAAGGCATGGCACAAGATTTGTCATAATTGACTCTAAAACCTGTCAATGCGCCATACTTCAACACATCCCGCAAACCAGCAAGCGAAGAGAGGGGTTCAGCCAACGTAAGAAGAATATCAGCATAGGCCGATACAGTAAAAAACGCTCTACCCACCTTAACATCTGGGTGACTCCTAAATGTAGCTAAAAGATTCTAGGATAAGTAGGAATGATAACGGGGAGAGGGGACAGCCCTGGCGCGTACCGTTCAGGATGGGAAACCACGTTGGATAACAGCCCGGTATCCGAACCTGAGCAGACACATTTGTATACAGTGCGCGCACCGAATGAAGAAATTTGTCGTCAGGGAGACCCGCCCGTTCCAGAGTAGCAAAGAGGTACGGCCATTCCACCCTGTCAAAAGCCTTCTCGGCGTCAAGAGACAGCACAAGAGAAGGATCAGCATGTTCCGACCTCCACCAGAGCAGATCAGCGCCTCTTCTGGTATTATCATAAAGCTGTCAGCCGGGGACAAAGCCCACCTGATCCAGGTGTATCAAATGCAGCAAGAGGGGACCCAGCCTATTCGCCAATACCTTAGCCAATATTTTGACATCAAAATTTAAAAGCGATATTGGGCGATAGTTCCCTACATCCATCAAGTCCTTCCCTTCTTTAGGGATTAAGGCAATATCTGCTAGCAACATGTCCGGTTGGAGGGCCTCTGTCAGCGCAATCATTAAACAGTTTAGTGAGAGTGGGGACCAATTCCTCGCGAAAAGTCTTAAAATATCCTCCCAAGAACCTGTCAGGGCCTGGGGCTTTATTGCCCCCTAATACCGAAATAGCGAAGTAAACTTCCTCCTCAGTATACAGTTTTACAAGTCACTAACCTGATCCAAATCCAGACTCCACAGGGGAGCAGAAGACAAAAAGGAATCAATAGCGGACATATAAGTTGTGTCGGTAGGGACGTGGTTGGGGGGGAATGCCAGTAAAGTGCTGAGAAATAGGCGGTGAAAGCTGAGCTGATGTCAGCAGGAGTGGTCACCAACGTCCCATTAGCGGTGCGTATCGTCGATATAGGAGGATGCCTCCCCTTTAGGTTTCAGAGAACGGGCCAGTAATTTGTCCATTTTATTAGCCTTTTCATAGAAGAGGCGCCTGGACCAGAGTATTTGTTTAGCGACATCATACTGTAACAATTTCTTAATGGATGTCCGAGTGCATACTAGCTCTTCCAAAAAGTTCCTTCGTGGAAAAGTGAAGAAAGCACACAATTACATCCCGAGGTCGATCTTCCGTTGTGCCTCAGGTACGCAAGGCCCTGTGCGCTTGGTCAAGCTCCCATGCATGATCGGGAAGCTCCAGCCCCACGGGGCGCAGCATAGCGATCACAAAGACACCCAGCGGGTCATCCTCAGCGCCCTCTAATCCAAAGATTGTTCCTACGGGATCTGTTAGCCAAATCTTCCAGTTGTGATTCTAAAGCATCAATCTTATGGGACATAGCATTAAAATGACCCACTAGAATGTTATGAGCCCCTGAAATAGTTTTGGTACGGTGTTCCAGATCAGCAGTGCGTAGTCCTAAGGCTTGTAGGTCAGCCTGCAAGGCCTTCGTATTCTTCTCCATCTCCCCCGCCAGAAATACCTTCATATCAGCCATACTGCCCAGGATTTTGGAGACCTCTGATGCACCTAAGCTTGAAGCGGTTTCCTCCTGTCCGTTGGAATCCGAGTCCGCAGCCGGGCTAGGTCGCAATATCGAGCAGCCGCCATCTTGACTGGCTGGGGTCCTAAGGCCTGCAAATAGGGGGGCGACCGGGGTTCACTCGATTTCGCTCTCCGCGGCGATTTTTGGGATACCTGGCATGTTCCTGGGGCGATCAGAGCGCAGCAGGCAAACGATCAGGTCCCGGGAAGGGAGAGAATCCGCGTTTTGCAGGGTGGATGGTGTGGAGCTCGGAGACAATGCAGCCATCTTGGATGACGCTCGGCCACCGACCCCTCCAATATACTCGAGTATCTACAGTAGATGTTTTTAGATGCCAAAGACTGCTTTTAGATTGGTGTTAAACTGAAAATTTAGGAGCCAGGAGTAAAATTCTATGAGCCAGTGGCTACCTGACTCCGTCAAGCCCTGGTTTAGCAATTTATTGCTAAACATGGGTAAAGCATTGTAGAATATCACCTCACTTCCCAGGCTTGTGACACCATTAGAATAACCTTGTTATAGTTTTGTGTCATTTTGTATATTGATTCTGCAGTGTTTTGTAGAGGTTATGGTAGCCATAAGCCGTCACAACTACAAGTGGTCACAGGTAGACTTTATGCTTCCCACGGAGGATAGAAGGTCCTGCTCATGTGACCATGATTTAGAATTCCTAACTCTGTCCAGGCCCTTTCATGGCTTTAAGTGCAGATTCATAATACAGTTATGTAGAGTGTCATATGCAGAACACTGTTGGGCTCATTTGAAAGGAAACCTCTCCCTTTGTGTCACCTTTTTTGTTGAAAAATAATTGAAGAAAGTAGAATAAAAAAAAAGGGAGTCATCCCTTTCAAAGATTTCCTGTCCCTCATGTGACTACAGCATGCTGCAAGCCCAGGGAGGATGAAACATGGTGGCGCCAATCGCTGGATTGACAGGAGTACTGACATTTCTCAAGGGAGTAGATATTGCATTGCTGTTCAAGACAAAGGCTATGTCCTCACACGGATGGGATATCACAGCAAAAGTGCACGTTAATACTGGTGGTATGCTTAAGTATGAAAATAAAGTTAGTGGCACTTCTAGCAAATGCAATATGGACTACCCTCCGAAATGACTGAAAAAAGTGTTAATGCATGTACGATGTCTGAAGATTGTAGAAGTCTATGAAGCAGAAAAAAAAAATCTAAAAAGCAAGTGTACCCAGTCTACTTATCTTGCTAATAAATAACCTTGCCAAAAAGAAAATTGTAAAAACAGAGTCCCACCCATGTTCATTTACACCCCTTAATTGCTTCTGTAAAGGTTCCGCCAGTTTCATACAGGAACACAATGTTGCATGCACAAGAGGTCTTTACATAAGGATCAAGATTTCAGTTATACTGGACCTCCCTCAGAACCAGGGACGTGCGGTGAGGTCAGTGGCTGGTGAGGCACTGGCTAGTATCAGAGCCAGATATACACAGATATTAACGAACTTTCTGCGGATTGTATTTACCTGTAAATTATCTTTTATTGTACTCCCACATATTATATACACCATTTTTCTTCACCATTAAATGGACTTTCTAAAGAAACCATTATTTTCATCATATCATATACTTTACTACTAAAAAAAAATATGATAGAAAAACTTTTTCTGTGTCTGTCATACTCTGTATCCACCACTAGAGGGAGCTGCCTGTGCCCCTTTCAGAGGCCAGCCTGCAAAGCAGGCAATTTTTGAATGGTCCAAGCTATTCCATTGCTCGCTCAGTGCCTCTGAGGCTCTGATGAGCAATGTTCAGGAAGTAGGCAGCGTGCGTCTGCAGACTTGAGCAGGTTACGCAATTAGCATAGCAAAGAAGCATACCGCTATGCAAATTGCATAGGCTGCGAAAGGAATGCTCGCATAGGACGGAGCAGGTGAGTTTAATTTATTTTCTTTTATTCTGTTAATGGCAGGTGAGACTCTGCCTCATCTGCCTACCCTGACGACACGTCCCTGCTCAGAACAGCATAGTGTTGCAGCTGACAAGTGTAACTCTGCTGTAAATGACAAGTTGTACTTGTCAGAATAAGCCCAACTAATATCACAAAGAAACACTGGATAATGTGCCGACACTAATAAGTACAACTCCGCAATCACAGCACCTGGCAATTGCAACAAGTTCCTTTGTTGCCCTTAAACAATTGGGCAGATGCCCCTGTCCTAAGCAACTGCAAATTGCACACTGCAATGGGACTTGCTCACTTTACATACACAAGTTCCGAAGCCCCGTCCAGAACAATGGATTGGAGCTGTGTGTGCGCAGATCCGATTCATCAGCTGCCTCTGAGACCACTCCCTTTGGTGTTCCATTACTGCAAAGTTCCGTGCAACAGATCTCACCACCCCATCTGGTTTACATATGCTAAGGCCGTTCCCTTGCAGGACATTCTCACTAATGATCTTTCATGCCTTCTCCAGCCCTTAGACAAAGCTTAAGGACGAGTAAAATGAAAGAGCGGTTATAGCACACCTCAGACATGAGGTGCAACTCTGCTGGGGTAAAACAGACTTTAAGAAGAATATGAGCCAAATACATTGCAAGGAGGGACCTGGAGACCAATTGAAAATGACACCATGGTGCCCCCCCTCCACAGCCATAACCCACAGGCAGAGGAGAGGTCTCAACCGGAGAACGCCATGGAAGCCGCGGTGGGGGGAGCGAAGACGGGCAGCCATGGGGACCAGACACTTTCAAAATGGGCCATACAGTCATGGAGGACTGCTGTCAGCCGCTCCATAGTGAGGAGCTAACAAATTTTCACATTGATCTGAGCTTTGTCAGGTGGGAGGGCCTTTCCACATGCGTGCCAGACACAGGCGGGTAGCCGAGCAGATACAAGAAATGTAATTACTGGAGCAGCGGGGTAGGGACAAGTGCTGATGGTGACGATTAAGCAGCGCCATCCACAGGTCCAGGATCAAATCGGATTCCTGGGCACTGGACTAAATGTGTAAAAATACCATCTTGGAGCGGCATCACCCTAAGTTACCTCCTCCCCACCCCACAGAAACACTGGGTAGAGGCCTATGGTGTAAGGCAAGCGAACCAATCTACGAGGGTGGAGGTACCACTGAGAGGACTTTAAAGCAGTTTTCCTGAATGGCCGTGCACACCGGTGACCTGAGAAGACTGGTCCCAAACCTCCAGCCAGTCCTGTCTCCATGGTCTCCCCCATGTACCAGCCATAACCCATTTTAATTGTTTACACATGAAACGATAGAGTGCCATGAAATCACAACACAAGCATCTGTCTGGTTAAGTAGAGAATGGATAACAGAAAGTGCAAACACACAATAGTCTGAGGGGGGCAATATTTGGCACTATTACCACTCAAACCTGTCACAGTTGTAAATCATTTTATACAGGGGGGGGGGGTTGACAGAGCTGTACAGACACAGATTAGAAAAAACAGTAACTGACAATAACCAGATTAACAATTTTAACGCATAACCTGTGCCTATAGGGATACAGGGTGTGACTTGGATTTAGGTGATGGTGGGGGGACAATATGATAGATATGGGTGTTCTGTTTTTGAATCGCAATTCGGACAAAATTATATTGATTTGTTATTACGGAAGTGCTTCTGAAATACCAATCGATTTAGTCCAAAACAGAACGAATGGATTTTGTTTTTAACGAATCAATTCGTTATACGGTTTCAAGTTTTCAACTCACCTGTCCCTGTCCATTGGCTGTGGTGCTGAATCTGTTATATTCAGCACCACAGGCCATGGACAGCAACATATAGTGCCGTTCGGCAGCAGTGAAATCCCCATAGAGAAGTAATGGTTACTCTATTTCAGTGAACACAGAACAGCAACGAAATGCCCCTGATTTTCGGTGGTCGTTCCACAGGTTTAAGCAGGAGAATCCCATAGATTTCAATGTGAAGAAAAAAAAATCCCCATTTTTAAAAAATATTTATTCAACCATTTATTCTTTTCCTTTGCAGCAAAAAGCCTTTTAGATTTTTTTATGAGTATTTTTTGGTGAAATTTTTGGATTCCCAATTTTTTTTTTAAAAAAACAAAAAAAGCCTTTTTTTCATTGCCGAATGCAGCGTTTCCCCCCCCCCCCTTCAGTCTGGCTGCGTTCAGCGGGTGCTGTAACATTTCAGCACCAAGGACAGGTGGATTTTTTTGCTCTGGAGTCTCACGGGCTGCTGTCCTTGGTGCTGAAACATTTCAGCACCAACGACAGGGGGATTACTTCTCTTTTAACCCTAGTCTAATTGTAATTAATTCATCCTTTTAATAAACCACATTGAAGACATGTACACAATGAAAAAAAATGTTTTTGTTTCGGAACGATTGGTTACGTTTTTAATTTGTGTTGGTGTGTTCGTTAGGTTACCGTGATTTGTATTTTGGGAGATAATTCATTATTTTGTTTTGATTCATTATTTCGGAATGCAGTTCGATATAGGGATAAATGAAGGGATACTCTAGACTAGGATTTAGAGGGTCTGAGTGAGTGGTCAGCCAATCCAATTTATCTCAATGACTGTTCATTGTGTCAGGAAAAGCCCCACTCTCTCCCAGATATCCAGAAAGAGGATATCAACAATCTTTGTGGGAGGGGCCAATGCCCTGCACTAGGAAAGCTGAATCAGCGCTTCAAGACTTGTTATCCTCGGAATCTACATGGAGTGGATTAAGCGCTTAGGGTGTCCCTTTAAATACGTATCATTTTTAAGGACTTACTTCTAGAGTCATGTCTCTTTCAGGGAGGCACAACAGGCCCCCCAACTATAGATTATTCCCCTCATAACCTGGGATTTCCAGCCCTCCATGCCGTTTTTACTTCCAAGACCAGGTGCACACGGGACGTTTTTTCTTTAACGCACATTACGTGCATTAAAGAAAACCGGTGTCCCACTCGACGGCCCCCCCCCCTCAGCACTGAAAAGCGTGATCGCGCAGCCCCGTCAACGCGCGTCCTAGCGCATCATCATCGTCGATGTGCTAGATTGCGCGTCGACGGGGCTGCGCGATTCTCCTCGCTCAACAAGTACGCATGCGCAATGAATTTGACGCCCGACGTTGCGTCAATCCTAGCACTACAGCCTTTGTGTTCTGAAGACGGACGTCTTCAGCGCATGTTAGGCGTAGCGCGCGTTACGCGTGTGCGGATCCAGCCTAAGGCCAGGTGCACACGGGACTTTTTTATGCGCAGTGACGAGTATCATTAAGCGGGATCCGCACGTGCACACGCGTAATGCGTGCTACGCCTAACGTGCGCTGAAGACGTCCGTCTTCAGAACACAAAAGCTGTAGTGCTAGAATTGACGCAACGTCGGGCGTCAAATTCATTGCGCATGCGTACTTGTTGAGCAAGGAGAATTGCGCACCCCCGTCGACGCGCACCCTAGCACATCGACGGTGATGATGCACTAGGACGCGCGTCGACGGGGCTGCGCGATCACGCTTTTCAGCGCTGAGGGGGGGGGGTGGGCATCGAGTGGGACACCGGTTTCCTTTAACGCACGTAATGTGCGTTAAAGAAAACGTCCCGTGTGCACCTAGCCTAATGAGACGCAGCGACGCGCGTTAGTAACGTGCGTCACTGCGCATAAAAAAACATCTGTGTGCACCCAGCCTAAAGGCCAACATTAAGCAGCCTAGTAAAACAAGTAAGGCCAACATTAAGAAACACGGTGCAGAGGATGCCCACAACCCCTGCAGCAGTAATGGGGAATCCCGTCAATTGCGTCCCAGTCATCAGATACTCAAATCCTCCACAGTGCTGCAGGATGCCTCAATTATATCCTGAACAACGTTCCATTTGGGTCATGTCAGTGCTCAAAAATGTATGGATTTTCTGATTAATAAAAAAAAAAAAAAAAATAAAAAATAAAAAACCCTTATGGATTTTCAGACAAGGTATACTCAGCCTGTATTAAATGTTACTACATCAATATGATACTGTATTAAAGGTTTTGCACTGCAAGTTTTGCAGAACAATTCTAAGACTAATATTTTACAATAACATTAATTTTTATATAAAAATTCTACTACATGACAAACATTTCATTTGAGATACATAAAATAATCCAAAAAAATAAATAAAAATGCGATATAAAAGCTCTATGTACTGGAGAGGAGTTTAAAGAAATACACAATACATACCCACTAGCATCTTGACATCTCTAACAGTGAAATCCTGTCCTGGCATTCTGAAAATAAATAGTTTTATTCAAGTTAAAAGGTTTATCCTTTATTTTAGGCAATATTTTATTGATATAAATGTCCCAATCACAATTTAAACTGGAGTGGGGGTTAAATAGTAATACCCATCTGACCGATCCGTGCCCACTCTCCCCTTAGTCCAGTGCAGGACTCAAAGGGTTATTTGGTGGTTCAGTTCGTCAGGTGAATCCCATAGAAAGCAATATAATTTTTTTTTAGCGTTTTTACTTTTTTATTTAACGGTTGAATCTTTTCATTTTTCAGCAAACAGTCTTTAACAATTTTTTTTTAAATGCTTTTTTTATTCTGAAAGTTTTATTATTATTTCCATGCATTTTTATGGTTTTAAAAACACCTTTTACAAAATAGCAGAGTTCTGTTTCTGGGTGTTTTCTGCAGTCCAGCGGCTCCACATTCAGCGCACTTTTGGGACCCTTCAGTGAATTCAATGCAGAGTCCACGAACTAGAAATCGCTAAAGTACCTAGATTTCGCCAACGTTTTGCCGCTTTTTGGATAACCCTCTTAGTGCTGCTCTGGATCTGGCAACTACTGTTGTCAAAAGGAGAGATCAGAATAAAAGGGAGCATAGGTGCACACACCTAGGTGTTAATTCAGATGAACCTTATGGAAAATCGGTAACAGGACTCTCCTGTACAGATAGAAAATTTATTTCTGTAGCAGCTTGTTCATTCACAGGGTTATATACAGTAACATTGTATCGGCACCGATACTGTATCGGTGCATCCCTAGCTGATAACAGGCATTTTCCCCAGATACTTCTACAGATATTGGAAACCAGCACTGGGCTGGCTTCCTGAGTGGTATATAAGAGGGGCTGGCAGAATGCTAAAACAGTATTCTGCCAAGCCCCTCTGGATGGCTACGGCATGTGAAGGTTGCAACACAGCCGCTGGGGCCTACAACCTTGCTTTTGTGAGATCTTGCAAGAGCGAGGCAACAATGGAGCCCTGTTATAACTTACACATGCAAGCGGCCGCTAGCTGGAACACAGCCAGCCAGGGGGGCTTGGCAGAATGCATGGAGGTCTGGTGCGGGTTTGTAGGTGTCGGAGGTCTGTGCAGTGGATAAATGGGGTGTCTGGTCATACATTTCAATATTAACATAAATTGGACAGGCATTCAGCAAAATCCTAAATTTATTTATTGGAAACCAGTCATATGACATTAAATAAAAGTACCTTGAAAAGTATTGGTACTTGGTCTTAAATTATTTTTTTTAAAAAATGGTATCGGTGCATCCCTAGCATCAGCGTACATGATGCAACGATATTCATAGGATTTGGCCAATAAAGCTCGATTTCCGAAATCACGATGACAAAATAAAAAAAATCAACAGTAAAAATAGAGTGTTTTTAGCATTCAACGGACTGCTGAAAATGGGAACTAGATTAAATTGCAAAAATAACATCAAATGGCCTAACAAACTAAGAGAAAGAACTTGTTGCCTACTGGTAAAGAAAGCAGGGGGCAGAATACAGAAGAGCTTAACCAATCCAATAGCGCTCAATGAAAGGATGTTGAAAGACTGGTTGGGCAGGAATGTATGGAGAAGCACATTCATGGCATAAATCCTGGAGCTCTGAATCAGTCTTCAGGGACACCCTTAGTGCGTGTGGAAAAATTATGCTCTCCATGGCTAGGGTGCCACTTTTACATCGCAGTCTCAAACATCATACACCAGCATTCATGGGATTGCAATTTAAATATGACAAGTTTGCTTTCTAGACCATCTATGCATCCATTTCTACCTGGGGTCAGCAACCTTGGTCCTCCAAATGTTCCTTGAACTACATTTCGCATGGTGATCTGTCAAACTATTGAGTGGCTGAACTTCAAGTGAGACGTAGTCCCAAAAACGACTGGAAGGCCAAGCTCGTTGATCCACAATTTAGACCATAATACTAGTCATGCAGGGATACTTATACCTCATTGGACTAACAATACACAATAAAAGACAGTCTATCAAAAGAGAAGACTTGTGAAATCTTGTATGGCAGGCAAAAAAATTATTTCACCATTTTAACTTCTGGACAAGTACTTATAGAATTTATAACACACACACACTTTGCATTGAAAAATCTTCTGTGACAAAAGTGGGGAAAAAATAAAGTATGGAGGTCAAATATTTTGGACATACTTGATGCCTAGTCCTTCCTTGGTGTGGAAAAGAAGAGGAACTCTTAGCGCTTCCCTTTGAACGTATTCATAGGTGAAATCTATAGAACAGGGAAAAAGGAAAAAAATAGATGTGTACACATTTTGAAAGATTTCCAAAAGTTGTTTTTGGTTTAATCCAACCCTGAGCCAGCAATAAAATACTGTATATAGTAGTATTGAAGTATACAATGATACCTGTACAACGTAACCAGATCTCTATGTGCCGACGCCACGCGAATGGTCTACGGTGAACCTGCAGCCGGGAAATTGAAAAATCCCTGCTGCTGGGTGGGGTGGAAGAAAGTCCTCCAAGTTGACCTGCAAATTCAACCTGGCCACTTTATAAATGGAGAGTGCTACTTTAAAATCTGGCCTGATAGTGGGTCCTGAGTACAGGGTTGGGAAGCCTGGATGTGAAGAGAAAAAGAAGATACCTCCCAAGCGTTCCTATGTTTTTGGAGGGAAATTTGCTGCTTTAGATATTCCTCTTTTTCTCGGCGGCACTCCTAAAAAGGGCCATTTTAATTAGGGCTACACAGGTATAGAACAGAGCCGAAAAGCAATAAAACCATCTACAATGCATGTAAATATAAGAAATATTGTTGCAAGTCGCTTGCTGTAAATTTAATGTTCACATATTTCATACAGTGGCATCACAACAATTAGCGAATGGCGCCCAATGTCATCCTGTCCAACCCATCCCCTAAAGTTATTTTAGAGAAAAAAAAAAAGAAAGTGCCTCTGCGTTATGGAAGACAACATGTGCCACTCATACTTTTGGCGGGAAATTGAAACTTCAGCTGTAGCAGCACATGTAGCACACGCACCTCTCAATGGTCTCAGTGATAGAAAGGATTTACACACAAAACTGTAAACTTAATAAATAGGCCGGAGCTCACGGACTCCAGTGTGGCCTAGGACAGCAAAATCCAGTAACAGACGACAGGCCAAAGCACTCGCATCATGAAGCTAGGCCTTGACAAAGGCAGACATGTAATCTGCAATGTGGTCATCCTGGTAGCCTCCAATAAAACTGCCACTTTGTCACCCAATGGTCAGTGTAACGCAGAACCTTGGCACTTGAAAGCCCACCTCATAAAACACAAGTGGAGCCCCAGGAGCCAAAGTCTGGAATGAAATCAGCTCCACCAGCCTCGATGTACCCAAGAAAAACAAAAACTGCCCCACCAAAACACACGCACTCCCCCCGCAGCATGTCAAGGAGATATAGGGAGCAGCGGCCTGACCAAGGATACCTTTGCCCTCCATGAGTCGCACAAAGTCCCCTCGGTAGATGTTGCTTTTCAACTTCTGCTCCAGGCTGAAGCTCCTGATGCTAACCATTTCCTCCACATCAGACACGTCTTCTTGCTCGTCGTAACCCCTGCGATCGATGGCGCGCTGCATGTGCAAAAAAGTGAGACATCATGGCAGAACAATCAGCAGGTCTGCAACCCAACCCATTCAGTCAGCATTTCTGCACCCCTCAGGTCTCAAGTTCTGCAACTTTAACCCCCATCATTCAGCAGGTTTGTACGCCCCACCTGAAACTTTCCCATCGTTCAGCAGGTCTGCGCGCCCCACCTGAAACTTTCCCATCGTTCAGCAGGTCTGCGCTCCCCACCTGAAACTTTCCCATAGTTCAGCAGGTCTGCGCTCCACCTGAAACTTTCCCATCGTTCAGCAGGTCTGTGCGCCCCACCTGAAACTTTCCCATCATTCAGCAGGTCTGCGCTCCCCACCTGAAACTTTCCCATCATTCAGCAGGTCTGTGCTACCCACCTGAAACTTTCCCATCGTTCAGCAGGTCTGCGCTACCCACCTGAAACTTTCCCATCGTTCAGCAGGTCTGCGCTCCCCACCTGAAACTTTCCCATCGTTCAGCAGGTCTGTACGCCCCACCTGAAACTTTCCCATCATTCAGCAGGTCTGTGCTCCCCACCTGAAACTTTCCCATCATTCAGCAGGTCTGTGCTCCCCACCTGAAACTTTCCCATCGTTCAGCAGGTCTGTACTCCCCACCTGAAACTTTCCCATCATTCAGCAGGTCTGTGCTCCCCACCTGAAACTTTCCCATCATTCAGCAGGTCTGTACGCCCCACCTGAAACTTTCCCATCATTCAGCAGGTCTGTGCTCCCCACCTGAAACTTTCCCATCATTCAGCAGGTCTGTGCTCCCCACCTGAAACTTTCCCATCATTCAGCAGGTCTGTGCTCCCCACCTGAAACTTTCCCATCATTCAGCAGGTCTGTGCTCCCCACCTGAAACTTTCCCATCATTCAGCAGGTCTGTGCTCCCCACCTGAAACTTTCCCATCATTCAGCAGGTATGTACTCCTCGCCTAAACTTTCCCATCATTCAGCAGGTCTGATCCCCTCAATTGGCCCCCCTCCCCCAGCATCTCTGCACACCTCTTGCCCCTCTATCATTCCCTTTGGATGCCAGAAACACACAAAAGGAACAAGGAGGGTTAATACAGCCTCCCCAAACACCACTTCACAGGCTGTCACAAAAAGGATCAAATGGCAACCAGTTGTCCTAGTTTTGTTCCTTTAAATGATTCATAGAAGAATATCTCTGTATTAAAACCCTAAACTTGTTATTAACTACCATTTAGCATGTGGGCTACACCCCATTCCTGCCCCATCAACCCACAGCAGATACATGTAACAACACAATCAGGTGAAAGAAAGGTGAAACTCAGGAGACAGACTGGAGAAGTAAAAATTCTAGGTCAAAATAGCTAAACCTGAAAAATTCTCCCATTTATTTCAATTTCCAAATCGGCTATTTTGGTCTAGATTGTGCTCTTCTCCTGGTTTTCACCTTTCTCTGAATAACCCTGATAACTGTAAGCCTTACTGCCAATAGGATCCCAAATCCACACACGTGACATTTTATAGGGTGACAAATCTAAATACATAGCAGTGCCTGGCAGAGGATAAACACAGTGTTCTGCTGAGACCTGTGCATGAGGTGCTACTGTTATGGTTTCCATCATTGCAGGTAGAGAGGAGGCTCTCAGACCTCCAGCCCTGAATGGGTTAAGGGATTCCCAGGCAGGGCATTTAAATACCATGTGCTGCTCGGATATAAACAAGCTGAGGGAGGTGAATGGATGGAGCCTGCAAACCCCACCAAGAAGAATGGCTCAGCGACAGCGTCCATGGAGATGGAGTGCTCGTCGTGCTCTTTGTTTTGGGTCAGGGATCTGAGGGAGGGAAGAGGGCTGAGATATCTGACAAGCAGCTGCTGGGAGCCTGGGGATGGGGCCTTTATCATGAAGTCGGAAGCAAAACAGCCATGATGAGTGGTTTTTTAATTTCTCTTCCTCCTCCCATAGAAAGGAGCTTGAAGAAGTTGTTGCTCAGGCAGCCAGCAGGGACTGAGAGATCTGCACGTTCACACCAAGTGCTGGGGGAGAAAAAAAAAAAAACAACAACAAAGCCATGCACACTGCCAGGCGAGCCCACACAGCACTGACACCTCCCCGAACCGAACCTGCCTCCCCTCCCCTCCCCCCCCCGTGCCAGATCCACCACCAGAACCCCTGATCAGCTGCACAAGAATACTATACCAAGGAAAGTCATCCAGCAGAGGACACCCTGCCCTGATTACACCCCCCAAACACCACCTCTATTGTTATGGGTCATTCTAAACCCCCTTTATGATAAAGCCCCCAATCTAGGAATAAGACAGAAAACAGCTACACACCAATCTTCTTCCTGATGCCTTCTTGGACTCCATGATTTGTGATGCAGGGAGTAGTTGGTGTTACAGGGTGCCTTGATGCAGAGGTGTCCCCCCCTCAAATTAGGGAGCCGGTATCCTGATTTGCATTTTTGGGGGGGCTGGGGGGCAGGTTGGGTGATCCGGCATTGACAACAAAGCGGGGTGTTGAAAGGAAAAGCAATAATAAAAAGTTGAAGGCTGGAAATAAAGGGTGATCTCCCGTTCCGTATTACAAAGTACAAGGAAGCAATGCTAGCTGGGCTGTAGGGTCGGTGACGTCATGGCACTGAGCTGCTATTATTGTTTCCAGGCGCATCGTGGGCCACATGACTTAGTAACTTTGTAGCGAACACGCGTGGGCCGCTGGAGAGAGTGATCAGACATTTCCTGACACTGCCGAGCCTTTCCCAGTGATATCTGGGTCGGTCACAGAGTGGGCTGGCATCCACGCAGGCGCTGACCGAGCTGGCTCCTTTATGTGTTATGACTGCTTCAAGTGTGCACTTTTTGAGCAGTACTTTCCACAGCATTAATCAAAGGGAGGGGGTGGGGCTCGTCTTATATTATTATTATTTATTCCACACACCCCCTTGTTCTTTTTCTATAGATTGCATGGCCCAGATTTAACCTCATCCTGGCAGATGGACTTGTCAGGGCTGACATCATCTCAAAGGACTTGCCCAACCCTAGCTGTGAATGGGTTAAATGGCAAAGGGGGCTGGTTACATGAATGGGGATCTATTTGTTCTAGTGTCTCCACCATCTGTTGTGATGGCAGCAGTTGCCATTTAAAAAAAAAAAAAAGCAATTTTTATTTCCCCTCAGTATTTCCAAATCTTCCCACTGACATTTCCAGATTCTGACACTTTGCAAATGGGAGAAAACTTTTATGGAGGATTTGTCCAGGTTATTATTGCTTTATTTTATATATGTAGTAACACCAAAAAAAGGATTTATTTTACTTGATGGTTAGATCTTAGATCTTTATATCTCTTGTTCTATAGGAAACTGCAATAATTATTATCATCCTTTATTTATATAGCGCAACATATTCCACAGCGCTTTATGAGATCAGTGTACAAGGGGTTGATACATTACAATACCACACATGGATGATACGACCTGATTCAGGGGGACCCGGATCCCAAAGGAACTTACAATCTATGAGAAGTACAAGTAATTTATATATTCACCAAATGCCATCGGTGTAAGAACCCCAAAAATTTGAGGGGATGGCGCTTCGTAGAGTAAGGGAGCAATGATATCAAAGGAATCCAGCACACAATGACAGCATAAAGATGTCAGTTTATTCTATCGGCAATAGTGACGGTTTGACCCTGTCAGGTCTTTTTAAAGGCTTGGTGGGATGGGGGAGGGGTCCTGATGTGAGGCATGGGGCAGTGGTTGAAAGGAGCGGATTGAATTATTAGGCACCAGAGAGGAGAACTGAGATTAGTGGGAGTAGAGATTGGGAGAACTAAATACTAATAGGAGCTATAGACATGGAGGAGCAAGGCGCGTACAGAAGGACTTACTGAACAGCACTATGCAGCCTGGACTGACCAGACAGGAAGAAACAAATGGAACCAAGGGAAACTAGATTAAAGTCCTTGGCAAGGGTTCCAGCCAGGGAGCAGACAGTAATCGTGGTCGGTGTCCAGAGCAGGGGTCTTGGCACGTAATAGTGTAGTAAAGTTCACAACAAGGGGGTCTGATGAACGGATAATCCAGAAATCATGGTAAAGCACAAGGGAACAATGGGTGACGGTACCGGTGGGTATCTTGGTGGGATAAAATTGGCTGAGGAACAGGGAGCTTCAGTCTGTCAGGACTGGTAGGATGCACGCCCAGACTACAATGTGGAAACAGGAAGGAAAAGGCGTAGCTGCCTTTTAAGGAGGCCTCATTAGGTGGGTTTGGATGCACCTGAGGCCTCTTGGAATGACCACAACATCCAGGTAGACTTGCCAGAAACCTGAATACTGCATAACGTCCAGGCAAACCTTAGGCAAAATAATGCAAGAGCAGGGTAAGAATGGGGCTGCCGGAGTTGTGCTGGAAATAAGAGGCCTACCATCAGACTCCAGGGCTGGGGCATTGCAGCAGCGAAATACAGTGCAATTCGGTGACCTTCAGTGGCAGTGAAATTCCCCATAGAGAATAATGGTTAATCTGTTCAGAGAATGCCGAACAGCACCGACAGGTTGGAGAAATGCCCAGATTTTCGGTGCTTTTGTTCGACAGGTTTAAACAGGAGAATCCCTTAGGTTTTAATGTAAAATAAAATTCCCATTTTTATTAAAAAAAAAATTATTCAACCATTTATTCTTCTCATTTGCAGCAAAAAGTCTTTTTATAATTTTTTTTTAGGCATATTTCTGGAATCTTTTTCGGCAACATTTTTTTGATTATATATAATTTAATTTTTTTTTTTTTATTCTATAACAGACTTCTTTATTGTTATTCATAGGACCTTATATATTTTTTCCATGCATTATTTTTGTTTAAAACTCCTTTTAAAAATTGCGGCTGATTGGCTTTTTTCAGCAGCTGGTCGGCTACATTTTGGCAGCGTTCAGAGGATTTATCAACTGTGTTTAGCAGTTTGCGGCTGCGTTCAGCACACTTTGGGGACCCTGTGGTGAATGATGAATTCGCCATAGGGTCGTCAAGTTGAACTCGCTGAATCTCACCGAACTTCGTGCGCCGGATGAAAGAGTACCGAAATTTCATTGCTCTTTGAATAACCCTTAAGGAGTTATTTTTTTGTTGTTTTATATGTAAAGTGTTCACCACAGGGGCAGGGGGTCTTTCTCTGCAAAACTAAAAGAAAAATAAATAATAATAAAACATTTTTTAAAAAGTTGTATATTTTTTTAACATATCTTAGTTTATAGAGAGAGAAACCCACAAATTTTGTGCTTTTCCTTGCACAAAAAAACAAAAACTGTGAGGGGTGGTGGAAAAGAGAAGTTTACAAAAAAAATCATATTTTTAACCCCTACCCTGCTGAGCCACTGTGTGCTGAGCTAATTTTCACAGTTTTATGCTAATTATGTTTAAACATTATTTGAAGTCATGTTTTACTATAGGACCCAGACAAATTATATATCCTTTTTTCCAGTGGACTCCAGAGAGTCAAAATATATCCTTATCAGTGGCGTCACTAGGGTTGGTGTCACCCGGTGCGGTAACTTATGGTGTCACCCCCCCCCTGAGTTTTACGGATTTTTTTTTAACTACTCTTACTCCTAAATCAGTGCTCCCATATAACACTGAATGCTCATACACACAGCGCACATTACTGTGAGGTTTATTGCTGTGGAGTTCTCTCATATGTTTACACAAATTTTTGCCAACTGCCAGCAAGTACGGTGCCTGCTCGAAGGCAGTGAAAGCACACATGGATATATATTGCCCCCAGCAGCTCACCCATGGATATATATTGCCCCAAGCTCACATATGGATATATTGCCCCAGTTCACAATTATATATTGCCCCCAGCAGCTCACCCATGGATATATATTGTCCCAGCTCACATATGGATATATTGCAACTCAGCTCACATATGGATATATTGCAACTCAGCTCACACATGGCTATATTGCCCCAGACCAGCTCACACATGGCTATATTGCCCCAGACCAGCTCACACATGGTTATATTGCCCCAGACCAGCTCACACATGGATATATTGCCCCAGACCAGCTCACACATGGATATATTGCCCCCAGACCAGCTCACACATGGATATTGCCCAAGCTCTCATGGATATGCCCCCAGCACACATGGATACTGCCCCAAGCACACATGGATACTGCCCCCAGCACACACGGATACTGCTCTAGCTCTCATGGATATGCCCCAGGAGCTCTCATGGATATGCCCCAGCAGCTCTCATGGATATGCCCCAGCAGCTCTCATGGATATGCCCCAGCAGCTCTCATGGATATTGCCCCCAGCTCATGGATATGCCCCAGCAGCTCTCATGTATATTGCCCCCAGCTCATGGATATGCCCCAGCAGCTCTCATGGATATGCCCCAGCAGCTCTCATGGATATTCCCCAGCTCCTCTCATTGATATTGCCCCAGCTCCTCTCATGGCTATGCCCCCAGCTCCTCTCATTGATATTGCCCCAGCTCATGGATATGCCCCAGCTCATGGATATGCCCCAGCTCATGGATAATGCCCCAGCTCATGGATAATGCCCCAGCACAGGGATTTGCCCCAGCACATGGATACTGCCCCAGCTCATGGATAATGCCCCAGCTCATGGATAATGCCCCAGCACATGGATTTGCCCCAGCACATGGATACTGCCCCAGCTCATGGATATGCCCCAGCTCATGGATAATGCCCCAGCTCGTGGATATACTGCCCCAGCACATGGATATACTGCCCCAGCACATGGATATACTGCCCCAGCTCATGGATATACTGCCCCAGCTCATGAATAATGCCCCAGCTCATGGATAATGCCCCAGCTCATGGATAATGCCCCCAGCTCATGGATATACTGCCCCAGCTCATGGATATACTGCCCCAGCTCATGGATATACTGCCCCAGCTCATGGATAATGCCCCAGCTCATAGATATACTGCCCCAGCTCATGGATACTGCCCCAGCTCATGGATATGCCCCAGCTCATGGATAATGCCCCCAGCTCATGGATACTGCCCCAGCTCATGGATACTGCCCCAGCTCATGGATATTGCCCCAGCTCATGGATATTGCCCCAGCTCATGGATAATGCCCCAGCTCATGGATAATGCCCCAGCACAGGGATTTGCCCCAGCACATGGATACTGCCCCAGCTCATGGATAATGCCCCAGCTCATGGATAATGCCCCAGCACATGGATTTGCCCCAGCACATGGATACTGCCCCAGCTCATGGATATGCCCCAGCTCATGGATAATGCCCCAGCTCGTGGATATACTGCCCCAGCACATGGATATACTGCCCCAGCACATGGATATACTGCCCCAGCTCATGGATAAACTGCCCCAGCTCATGGATATACTGCCCCAGCTCATGAATAATGCCCCAGCTCATGGATAATGCCCCCAGCTCATGGATAATGCCCCAGCTCATGGATATACTGCCCCAGCTCATGGATATACTGCCCCAGCTCATGGATAATGCCCCAGCTCATAGATATACTGCCCCAGCTCATGGATACTGCCCCAGCTCATGGATAATGCCCCCAGCTCATGGATACTGCCCCAGCTCATGGATTTGCCCCAGCTCATGGATTTGCCCCAGCTCATGGATACTGCCCCAGCTCATGGATATTGCCCCAGCTCATGGATATTGCCCCAGCTCATGTATTTGCCCCAGCTCATGGATAATGCCCCCAGTTCATGGATAATACCGCCAGCTCACCTCCTGCGCCGCGTGTTCCTGCTCCTGCTCCCTCTGAGCGTCCGGCAGCATGGAACTTGGGCGCTCGCCTGGGGGAGCCACGTGACCAGCCGCGATCTCGCGAGAACTCGGCTGGTGACGTGTTTCCCCCAGGCGAGCGCCAAAGCTGCATAGCTTCGGACGCTCGCAGGGAACGAACACGCCCGCGCAGGGTGAGACACCCGCCCTTAGGGTGACGGTGTCACCCTAAGGGCGGGTGTCACCTGGTGCAGGCTGCACCCCCCGCCCCCACGTTACGACGCCCCCGATCCTTATATGTCATGTTTCGTCAGAATGCTATAAAAAAATATATAACTTTCCATTCAGGGTAATTCAAAGAGAATCGAAAAGTCACCGCACGTTCGTGACTTTTCGTTCTCTTCGGTTCGATTTGGCAATCCCATTTCAGCGACCCTGCGGTGTATTCAGCAAGCACCACAGGGTCCCCGAATTGCAGGGAAAAGGTCACTGCAAACCTGCCGAAAACTAACCCCAAAACCCGGCGAATGCACACCGAAAACCCGCATAAACATCTGGATTAACCTCGCCAAAAACGCCGGAAAAACCCGAGCAGGAGCCGGTCACACGCAGCGCAGCTGCCGGAAAAAGCCGACACCGCAGATGAATGGAGTGAATAAATTTAAAAAAACAGTTCACTTGAATGTTTGAAAAGTGAAGCGCTGTTTGCAAAGAAACTACTGAGCGAAAATGTCTGAAATTTACATATGAGGTCCAGGGAATGATAATAAAAAGGGCTGTTACAGAAAAAAGAAGTAAAGTAAAAAAAAATCGGAATTTATTTATTTAAAAAAATATGCTTAAAATATCCTAAAAAATCTATAAATAAAGACACTCTTTACTGCAGAATATTATAATCAACGGTTTATTAGATATTGAATTAAAACGGGAATATTTTTTAACATTGAAGCCTATGGGATTCGCCTGAATAAATCTGCTGCATGAAACCACCGAATGGCAGGGCAATTCGGCAACTGCTGGATTTTGCTCTCTGAATAGCCGAAGCATTGCTTCTCTATGGGGAATCACTGCCCTCGAACAGGCAACGAACAGGCACTGTATGTGCAGGCAATTGACCAGGATTTGGCGAATTGCCTGCTCTCTGGATAGCCGAATGGCCAAGAAAGGTAACCGAACGCTGATTTTCAGCGTTTGGTTCCCTTTCGGCAGCCATTCAGATCTCTTTGAATAACCCTGATTCAGATTTCAATTATTTACAGCGTGTAACTCTATTTTTGTCATCTAAACTTTTGTGGTTTTATATTCTATGGGTTACCCTTGTTGAAAAGAAAATGTTACTACATTTTTTTAAGAAAATACGTAATTTTAGCCAAAACTGAAAAAAACTAAAATTTTTTTGCTTTTACTTTGGCAAATTGAGTTTTATGAATAATATACCTTCATGTAAAACATTAAACTTTCTCCTGGTGAGGGAAATGAGAAGTAGGGATGAGCTGTTCGGGTTCGGACGGTTCGGGGTTCTACCCGAACTTAGCCTGTTCGGGCGGATCGCGAACCCCGAACATTTCCGGGTGTTCGCCGCATGTTCGACCACAATGCATTTTCCCACTGCCTGAAGCTCGTAATTGGCTACAGCCTTGCACCTGACCACAGGTCTGGTGCAAGACTGGTTGAACAGTATGCCAATCACCGCTCAGAGTCCTGATTGGGCAAATTTTGCCCAATCATGGGCTCACAGAGCTAAGTCCCGCAGCACACTATATAAGGTTTCAACGCGCCGATTCTGCACGCATTTCAGAGGAGATTTCAAAGCAGATAGTTGTGTGTGTTGTTACTGCCGGTCTGCCACGCTACTGGGGGGGGTCTCATTTCGACCAAATATCAGGGAATTTAGGTGATGTGTGTCTTGTTACTGTGCCAGCAAGTTTTTTTGGGGTTTACAACTTTATTTAAAACATTTGTGAATTGAGGTGATTTTCTGGGTCTTGTCACACTGTGCCAGCAAGTCTTTTTGGGTCTCATTTATACCAAATATCAGGGAATTTTGGTGATGTGTGTCTTGTCACTGTGCCAGCAATTTTTTTGGGGGTTTATAACTTTATTTAAAACATTTGTGAATTGAGGTGATTTTCTGGGTCTTGTCACTGTGCCAGCAAATCTTTTTGGGGCTCACTAATTTCTTTAAAACACTTGTGAATTAAGGTCATCTGTGTCTCGTCATACAAAAAGTACCACGCTGTATTTTGGGGCTCACTAATTTCTTTAAAACACTTGGGAATTAAGGTAATCTGTGTCTCGTCATACAAAAAGTACCACGCTGTATTTTGGGGCTCACTAATTTCTTTAAAACACTTGGGAATTAAGGTGATCTGTGTCTCGTCATACAAAAAGTACCACGCTGTATTTTGGGGCTCACTAATTTCTTTAAAACACTTGTGAATTAAGGTGATCTTCTGTGTCTCGTCACACAGCCAGCAATTTTTTTGGGGCTCACTAATTTCTTTAAAACACTTGGGAATTAAGGTGATCTGTGTCTCGTCATACAAAAAGTACCACGCTGTATTTTGGGGCTCACTAATTTCTTTAAAACACTTGGGAATTAAGGTAATCTGTGTCTCGTCATACAAAAAGTACCACGCTGTATTTTGGGGCTCACTAATTTCTTTAAAACACTTGGGAATTAAGGTGATCTTCTGTGTCTCGTCACACAGCCAGCAATTTTTCTTGGGGCTCACTAATTTCTTTAAAACACTTGGGAATTAAGGTGATCTGTGTCTCGTCATACAAAAAGTACCACGCTGTATTTTGGGGCTCACTAATTTCTTTAAAACACTTGAATTAAGGTGATCTTCTGTGTCTCGTCACACAGCCAGCAATTTTTTTTGGGGCTCACTAATTTCTTTAAAACACTTGGGAATTAAGGTGATCTGTGTCTCGTCATACAAAAAGTACCACGCTGTATTTTGGGGCTCACTAATTTATTTAAAACATTTGTGAATTAAGGTGATCTGTCTCTTGTCACTGGCTGCCAGCTATCAGTGTGTCTCACTGAGTTATACCAGAGTTATTTAAATCTTTATACCAGAGTTGAATCAAAGTTCTGTATATATTAATCTATATATCACTCGCCATGTCTGAAAGAACAAAAAGGACAGGCAGACGCTCCCAGCCACAGATAAGAGGGCAAGCAGCCCCTGTGTCGGGAGGCTGTGTCTCTGGTCGTGGTGGACGTGGTGCATCCTCTGCAGGGGCACGTTTGTCCTTTCTAACTGGTGCTGGCCGTCTTAAGCAGCAGCAACATACAGAGGACTTGGTGGATTGGCTAACCAGGCCATCCTCATCCTCCGAGTCCTCTGCCAGCCAGGCTTCTAGTGCTTTACAGTCCACCTCAGCTACCAAAGCATCTAATGCAGCCTCCATGTCCACAGCTACTCCTGCCGTAGCCTCGCTATCACACACGGAGGAGTCAGCTGAATTGTTTGACTACAATGAGAGTGACATGCTGCTTGAGGATGCGCAGCAAGTACAGTGCTCTGATTCAATCTCTGAGGTTGAGCAAGGGAGTATAATCAACCTAGAGGAAGGGGGTGCCAGTGATGACACACAAATAACTGACACTCATGTTGCCCCAGCAGCTGCAGCATACTGCCAAGTTGGCTCCAGTGACGAGGAGATAGGGGGTGAAGATGACATTGATGATGATGAGGTCACTGACTCCACCTGGGTGCCAGATCGAAGTGAGGAGGGGGAGGAGGGGGAGGAGGAGGCACAGCAAACACGAGGCACAACATCCTCTGTGACCAACCGTAGCACTAGCCAGTCCAAGGCATCACATGTCAGAGCTGCTCCGGTGCAGAGCGCTGTTGTCTCAAAGAACACATGCAAGAAATCTGCTGTCTGGGAGTTCTTTAAGAACTGTGCAGCAGACCCCACCGTTGCTATTTGTAATCTATGTCAGAGGAGGCTGAAGCGTGGGATAAACACCGGACACTTGGGTACCACGTGCTTGATGCGACATATGAACAAGTGCCACACAATTGAGCTTGGGAAGCCTTCTAAGTGAAGTCTTCAAAGTGAGCACTTACAGGAGATCTTCTGGTGAGTGATTTAGATTTTTGTTTCAAACAGATCTTTTCTATTCATCTTAAGGTTTCAAGTTAGGTCTGGTGAGTAAATTAGGTTAGGCTGGTGACTCATTTTCATACTGATTAGCATACAATTGGAATCAATTGGGTGGTATTTGCTTCAGGTTTAGCTTGTCCACTCCTTGCTGGGGGAGGTTTCTTAGGTGGCTATAAAAGCTTGTGGAATATTAGCTGGTCTAATTGAGCTTGGGAAGCCTTCTAAGTGAAGTCTTCAAAGTGAGCACTTACAGGAGATCTTCTGGTGAGTGATTTAGATTTTTGTTTCAAACAGATCTTTTCTATTCATCTTAAGGTTTCAAGTTAGGTCTGGTGAGTAAATTAGGTTAGGCTGGTGACTCATTTTCATACTGATTAGCATACAATTGGAATCAATTGGGTGGTATTTGCTTCAGGTTTAGCTTGTCCACTCCTTGCTGGGGGAGGTGTTCTTAGGTGGCTATATAAAGCTTGTGGAATATTAGCTTGGTCTAATTGAGCTTGGGAAGCCTTCTAAGTGAAGTCTTCAAAGTGAGCACTTACAGGAGATCTTCTGGAGATACTCTGGAGGTAGTCTGAGGTTAGACAGGAGGTAGAAAACCTACAAAAAGGTAAGATTTGCTGGTTTAAATCCATTCTTTTATAATGGCAGGCTTGGTCCAGTGTAAGAGCTGTCATGCATTTGTTTTTAGATCCAATTTTTGGAGGTTTGGAGTGTGCCTGATATGTAGGCAGCTCTCTTTATTGCAGCAGGAAATTGCCTGTTTGAAGTCTGAGATTTGTAAATTATCTGTTAGAGAAACTCAGGCTATGACTGTTAACTAAGCCACTGCCACAGAGGCCTCCTAGGAGCGGCAGATGGACTACTGTAGGATCTGGTAGACTTAGAGTTGTGGATAGAAGGCATGTCCCACAATTTGTGGCTCTTCTTAATTCTTTTGAGGCACTTTCAGAGTGTAGTGATAAGACGGATGTAGGCTCAGACACCATAGTTGAGGAACCACCATCCACTATGCCTAAGGTATGCAGCACTGCAACCAAGGACAAAAATGAAAAGGTGGGACTTGATAGAAGGCAATTGTTGCTGGGTGATTCTATCATAAGAGGTGTTGAGCTGGAGAGTAGTGGTTTGGTGAGATGTCTTCCTGGGGCTACTGCTCGTAGAGACAAGAGACGTATTCTCAATATTGTCAAACAAGCAAAGCAACAAGGGGAAGTGGACGTTCTAGTCCATCTAGGGACAAATGACTTGGCTAGCAATGAGGTTTCTGAGATTAAGGAAGATTTTTGTGTTCTTGGAGGTGAAATACAGCAGATTGCGTCCACTGTGTCATTCTCTGAAGTTTTGCCTGTGCATAACATTCAAGATAGGCAGATGTGCAATAGGGAATTCAATTTGTGGCTTCGGGAATGGTGTCGGGAGCAAGGATTTGGCTTTGTGTCCCATGATAGCTCTAATTGGAGCAGAAAGGAACTGTATAAAAAAGATGGTTTGCATCTTACTCATAGGGGAACATATGTTCTCAGTGAGAAGTTCAAAGGTTTCGCAAAGAAATATTTAAACTAGGAGGGGGGGCAAAAAAAGGGTAAAAAACAATCTGCCCGATTGTCCCCCAAAACTAAATCGGAGGGTGCAAGCAACATGCGAGGTAAAAAATGACAAGCTCAGAGTCGTGTCTACAAATGCTCGCAGTTTAGTCAATAAAATCAATGAACTAGAGGCAATGATGGCAGCTGAAAAAGTAGATTTAGTGGCGGTTACTGAGACATGGTTCAGTGAGAAAAATAACTGGGACATAACAATACGGGGTACTCTTTATATAGAAAAGACAGAGAAGGTAGGAAAAGAGGAGGAGTGGCCCTGTATGTGAAAAACAACATAAAAACGAACCAAATAAAAGTGAGCGAGGTGAACATAGAGTCAGTTTGGGTTACGCTAACATTTGGCAATCATACAGTAGCTCGTGTAGGTGTGATCTATAGACCCCCTGGACAAGAGAAGAACTAGATAATCTGCTGGTTGAGGAAATAGCCAAAATGGCAATGAAGGGGGAAGTTATTATCATGGGGGACTTTAATCTTCCTGATGTGAACTGGAAAACCAAAACAGCTGGGTGCACCAGGAGTACAAATATTCTAAACTCCCTACTGGGATTATCTCTAACACAAGTAGTTGAGGAGCCGACCCGTAAAGAGGCCATATTGGATTTAATACTCACAAATGGAGGTTTGGTATCGGACGTTGTTGTAGGTGAAAATTTGGGATCTAGTGATCACCAGTCAGTATGGTTTAATATAAAAACAGGGATGGAGCCGCACCACACAAGAACGAAAGTTTTAGACTTTAAAAAAACAGATTTTTCTAAAATGAGATTTTGTGTGAAGGAGTCATTATCAGACTGGAGGAGTTTAAAGGAGTCCAGGAGAAATGGGATTATTTAAAGGAAGCATTATTGAAGGCCACAGGAAATTGCATTCGGCTTGTTAGCAAAAACAAAAAAGGGAAGAAACCACTGTGGTACTCTGCAGAAGTGGCCAAAATAGTGAAGAACAAAAAGACAGCATTCAATAATTATAAAACAACTCAGAGTGAAGAAGATAGACAAACCTATAAGATTAGGCAGAAAGAGGCAAAGCAATTTATAAGAGCTTCCAAAGCACACGCAGAAGAGAAAATAGCTCAGTCAGTAAAAAAGGGGACAAAACATTTTTTAGATACATAAACGAGAAAAGAAAAGTAAAACAAGGATTAGTTAGATTAAAAACAAAGGAAGGAAGGTATGTAGAAGAGGATAAAAGTCTCGCTGACTGCCTCAATGAATATTTTTGTTCAGTCTTTGCAGAAGAAAAGGAAGGAAAGGGACCTCAGTTAGGAGAGTACACTAAAGAGACATTTACATATCAGTTTACAGAGGAGGAGGTTCTACAGCAGCTGTCTAAAGTAAAGACAAATAAATCAATGGGGCCTGATGGGATCCACCCTAAATTATTAAAAGAGCTCAGTGATGTAATAGCAAAACCGTTAACAGATTTACTTAACCAATCCTTGTTAACGGGAGTCGTCCCAGAAGACTGGAAATTAACAAATGTTGTGCCCATTTACAAGAAGGGTAGTAGGGAGGAATCGGGGAACTATAGGCCAGTTAGTCTTACGTCAGTAGTGGGGAAATTAATGGAAACCATGTTAAAGGAAAGGATTGTTGAACATCTAAAAACACATAGATTACAGGATCAGAAACAACATGGGTTTACCTCAGGGAGATCATGCCAAACTAATCTTATTGATTTTTTTGATTGGGTAACAAAAATAATAGACACAGGTGGTGCAGTAGACATTGCTTATTTAGATTTCAGTAAGGCTTTTGATACTGTTCCGCATAGAAGGCTTATCAATAAATTGCAATCTTTGAGTTTAGATTCCAATATTGTTGACTGGATTAGGCAGTGGCTGAGTGACAGACAACAGAGGGTTGTGGTAAATGGAGTTTATTCGGCGCAAGGTCTTGTTACCAGTGGGGTACCTCAGGGGTCAGTACTTGGACCCATTCTCTTTAATATTTTTATTAGTGATATTGCAGAAGGTATTAATGGAAAAGTATGTCTTTTTGCTGATGACACAAAGATTTGCAACAGGTTGACGTTCCTGGAGGGATCAGCCAAATGACAAATGATTTAGGTAAACTAAAAAAATGGTCGGAGTTGTGGCAATTGAGTTTTAATGTGGATAAGTGCAAGATAATGCACCTGGGACGTAAAAACCCAAGGGCTGAATATAGAATATTTGATACAGTCCTAACCTCAACATCTGACGAAAGGGATTTAGAGGTCATTATTTCAGAGGATCTAAGGGTAAGTAGTCAATGTAATAGAGCAGCAGGAAATGCTAGCAGAATGATTGGTTGTGTAGGGAGAGGTATTAGCAGTAGGAAAAGGGAAGTGCTCATGCCACTGCCACTGGTGAGACCTCACTTGGAGTACTGTGTGCAGTACTGGAGACCGTATCTCCTGAAGGATATAGACATCTTAGAGAGAGTTCAGAGAAGGGCTACTAAAATGGTGTACGGCTTGAAGGAGAAAAGCTACCAGGAAAGGCTTAATGATCTTAACATGTACAGCTTGGAAAAAAGACGAGACAGAGGAGATATGATAGAAACCTTTAAATACGTAAAGGGAATCCACAAGGTAGAGGAAGGGAGTATATTTAAAAGGAAACAAAATAGCAAAACAAGAGGACATAGTCTTAGATTAGAGGGGCAAAGGTTTAAAAGTAACATCAGGAAGCATTATTTTACTGAGAGGGTGGTGGATACATGGAACAGTCTTCCAGTAGAAGTGGTAGAGGCCAAAACAGTAATTGAATTTAAGCAAGCATGGGATAGGCATAAGGCTATCCTAAACAAAAGATAAATCCAGGTTAAGTATCCATGTAATTGGGCAGACTAGATGGGCCGAAAGGTTCTTATCTGCCGACATTTTTCTATGTTTTCTATGTTTTCTATCCCGTTGGGGCAAAACTTTGCGTAGGTCCTCCTCCTCCTCATCTGTCTCTACCCACACTGTATGTCCTGCCATGCAATTGCCTACAACCTCCACCGACAGGGATGATGCTACAGTAATGGATGTACCAGCAGGTCCTTCCTCACAATGTGACATCATCCCAGTAGCTGAAGATTTACGCAGTCAGATTACGTTGCCGCAGCTGCTGCAGCGAAAGAAAAAATATAGTCCCAACCATCCCCAAGCACAGCGTCTAAATGCCAGCTTAGCAAAATTACTCGCATTGCAGCTGCTGCCTTTCCAGCTGGTGGACTCTGCTCCCGTCCGTGAATTTGCTGAATGCGCTGTACCACTGTGGCAGGTTCCAAAACGCATTACTTTTCACGCAAGGCCATTCCAGCACTATACCAGCACGTGGAAGACAATGTTATCCAGTCATTGGGAAAGGCAGTCAGCAGCAACGTACATGTCACTTTAGACACGTGGTCCAGCAAGCATGGACAGGGTTGTTACATTTCCTTCACGGCACACTGGGTAACTCTGATTGCAGCTGGGAGGGATCCAAGACGGGGCTCTGTGCTGGAGCTTGTTCATCCACCACGCCTCCAGAAAGCTGCTTGTATGAGGTCTGTCTGCTCCACCACCACCACCTCTTCCTCCTCCTCCTCCTTCTCTGTCTCTGAAGTGGCAGTTAAACCCACGCCTGACAGGGTGTACGCAATGGCTCAAGCAAAAAGATGCCATACTGTGCTTGAGCTGGTTTGTTTAGGGGACAGGAGCCACACCGGGTCAGAAATTTTGTCAGCTCTGCAGGGGCAGGTGCAGAGATGGTTAACACCACGCCAGCTTGAGCTGGGAATGATCGTCTGCGATAATCGCAGCAACCTTCTCTCCGCCCTACGCAAGGGTAAATTGACACATGTACCATGCCTAGCACACGTCCTAAATCTGGTGGTACAGCGTTTCCTAACCAAGTACCCAGGGCTGCCAGAGCTTCTCATCCAGGCCAGAAAAGTCTGCAGCCACTTCAGACGGTCATTCCCAGCAAGCGTTCGCCTGGCAGAAAGTCAAAGAGCATTCCACCTTCCCACAAACCGTCTGATCTGTGACATGCCCACCAGGTGGAATTCGACATTAGCAATGCTGCAACGTCTGCACAAGCAGCAGAGGGCCATCAACGAGTACCTGTGTGAGTATGGCACAAGGACAGGTTCAGGTCAACTTGGTTTTTTTTCCCCCCGCAGTGGCTGATGATCAAGGATGCATGCACTGTACTGTCACCATTTGAGGAGGCAACGAGGATGGTGAGCAGGGACAGTGCATGCATCAGTGACACAATTCCTTTAGTGTTCCTGCTGGAGCACACTCTGCGGGGAATTATAGATGTGGCTCTAGAGGCAGAGCAGCGGGAGGAAGAGGAGGCCTTCCCTAGCTCGCAAGGCCCCAGTCTTTCTGCAGACAGCATTCCAGCGGGTCCTACTCAGATCAGACAGGAGGAGGATGAGGAGGA
The DNA here is from genome assembly GCA_009667805.1 of Leptobrachium leishanense. Taxonomy (NCBI): domain Eukaryota; kingdom Metazoa; phylum Chordata; class Amphibia; order Anura; family Megophryidae; genus Leptobrachium; species Leptobrachium leishanense. Next base: position 107,424,168 of record CM019063.1, read on the forward strand.
GGAGGACTATTTAAGTAGTGGGGGCATTGAAGGTGGGGATTCCTCAAGGCAGGGTTTTGTGTGCCCAGAAACAGAAGGGCTTGTGCGTGGCTGGGAGGAGGAAGTGCACGATACGGTCATCCTCATTGACTAGGAAGACTCGGCAGCTAATGCCACCTCCAATCTACGCTGCATGGGCTCCCTAATGATGCAAAGCCTGCTAAAGGACCCCAGGATTCGTGCTATCAAGGAGAGGGATCATTACTGGTTGGCAACCCTTCTTGATCCACGATACAAGGGGAAAGTTGCAGAGCTCATCCTGCCCGCACAGAGGGAGCACAGGATGACAAAACTTGAGGACACTCTAAAGCGAAACTTGTGTAACACCTTTCCAGGCACTGTTAGATTACCAAGTGCTACTGCTGACACACGTGCTTCTGAGGCTGCAGGTGATCAGAGGAATAGCGGTGAAGGCCAGGGCCGCTTGACTGATGCATTTTAAAAAAAAAATTCAAATTCAAATTTTTATTTCAATTAAGGCAGAAAGACAATAAACACAAGAATATATAAGGGGGGGTCGTAAGATAATAAGGTGAAGAAAAATAACAACTAATCAAGTAAGGTGGCATTGAGATATAAAAGAGGCCATACGACACCGTAAGCAGAAAAACCTATTAAAACAGAACAGAAATGCTGTTTCGTGAGGCGACGTCGAGCGTTTTCAGAGGTAGGAGGAAGGAGGGAAAAAAAAAATTAAATTAATTTTTAGGTGGGGTGACACCAAATCAAAAAGGAGCACCTTGTCCAAAGACGCTTGGGGCTCAGCGACTCACCCCCGTTCCCCCAAGGGGTTCAGGGGGGCCGAGGAGGGATCCACAGGTAAGAGCCGTGGTAGGGCCTAAAAAGGTGACGAGAGCCTAGGTGGTCACCTCAAGGCTCGCCCACCACAGGCCCCTGCTCCCGGGAAAGGGGGGGGGACAGTGGGGAAAGGGGAGGAGGGGAGAAAAAAAAAAAGTTCCCTTCCACCTGTAAAAAGCTCTCCAGACCAACCAGTCTGCTACGTTCGAAAGAGCCGTTAATGTAACAAAACTGCAAAAAACAAGAAAAATAAAGGGTGGGTGTCTCTCAAATAAGAGCCCTGTAACACTCCAGTGCATCAAAAAAAAAAGAAAAGAAAAAGGGGTCATTGAGCAAGTACCGAGGGAGGCAAGAGCAAAAACAAACAGGACAGCGAACAAGACTATAAGTTAGTCCGGGTCCTGAGGTCTCGGTGTCGAAGACATAGCCAAAGAGTCCCCATCCATGGCCAATGCCAGACCAAGGGTTAGCAGATGCGTCTGAGCTTCCTCCAGGGTCGTTGCCGGGAGAACAGAGCGGCCATGCTGAATAAGTAAGGACCCAGACACTCTCCAGCGGTAGCGGACGCCGTGGGCTCTGAGCACTGCGGTGGTAGGTCGAAAATTGAGACGAGCTGCCAGTGCCAGGAACGGGATATCCCGATAAACCACCACATTGACATCTTTGAACCGGGTCGAAGGGGATCGTAACGACACCTCCAGTAAACGATCACGAACGTGGACATCTCTGGCCACCACAATCACGTCTCGAGAGGCCGTATCAGGCGCCGCAGCAGGCTTCCTAACCCGGGTTGCTGAAATAATAGGGGTCAGGACTCCACTGGGCAGGGACAGGGTAGCCACCACAAACCGATTTATGAACGCCAGGAGTTCAAGAGCAGGAAGGGAATCCAGGATACCCCGAAACTTGAGATTCCTGCCGCGATGCCGGGACTCCAAACCCAGGACCGATGATTGAAGGTTGGCGACCTGGACCTGTAACGCTGTAATGCAGGAGGAGGTTGCGGCCTGCGCGTCCCCCAAGTCGCGGGTAGTAGTGCGCAGATTCTCCACTCCCGTTTGGAGAACAGATAGGTCTGAGCGCACAGCAGCCAGTTCTTGGTTCCAGGAAGAGCGTGCGTCCTCCAGGTGAGCGCGAATATCTCTCCTGGTTGCCGGTAGGTCATCTGTGTCAGGTAACGAGGCAGGTCTGGTGTGTGGAAGACTCGCAGCCGGCTCCTGGACAATGGAGACCCCGGTCGCCGACGGGGAGTGAGGCGCAGTACCAGCAGGTCTCATGCCGCTCATGGAGACGCGGATATCAGGTAAACGGGGAACATCTGCCACCCCAGCCCGTTTAGTCGTCTTACCCATATCCAAAGGAAGGGAAGAATCTCCAAGAGGGAAGCCGCACGAGGAGAAAAAATGGCTGCCGCCTCAGTACTTTTCAGGGCCCTAGACCATCAGCCAGGACACACACCAGTAGACTTCTCGGGCGGTTCAAAAGGAATAAGCAGGCAGTATCAGGGCAATTGCCAGGTAGAGAGAGGGTTAAAAAATAGATTGTCCAGTGGAAATAGAGCCTTGAAATCAGGTAAATTCGCAGGAGCTGAACAGATGCACGTCCACTCTCTCCAGCCTTTTACATTTTTTTAGTCCTCGACGCCCAGGGACGTCAAATGTAGGCACCCATTGCCAGCGTCTTCACCATATGGTGCAGGACTACCTAGGGGCAAGGGCAGACCTGGATACCTTTCCAGCAGATGATCCACTGGCTTACTGGGTGTTGAGATTGGATCACTGGCCAGAACTTAGCCAATATGCTATGCAGCTACTAGGTTGCCCTTCATCTAGCGTACTTTCCGAAAGGACGTTCAGTGCCACTGGAGGTTTTGTCACAGACAAAAGAGTGCGTCTGTCCACCGACTCTGTAGACCGGCTGACATTTATAAAAATGAATCAGTCCTGGATCAGCAGCTATCAATCCCCTGATGCCGAAGTAACGGAATAGATCGGGTATGTCTTCTGCATGCACAAAACCTCCAGCACTGAACTCTTCCACAATACCACAAAAGGGTTACGGTGTGAATGCACTTGCTGCCATGAAAGGCACAATATTTGGCTGCACTGACGCCTGTGCCAGATTTATATCATTTTAATTTTTTGAACAGCAGGGTCCAACCCTGTACTCTTCCACAATACCACAGAGGGTTTACTGTATGATGATACTTGATGGCCTGGCACCAAAGGCAGAATATCTGGGTGCACTGATGCCCATTACCAGATTCATATCTTTTTAATATAGGACCGCATGGTCCACCCCTGCACTCTTCCACAATACTACAGAGGGGTTATTGTATGATGATACTTGCTGGCCTGGCATTAAAGGCACAATATCTGGGTGCACTGACGCCCATTACCAGATTCATATCTTTTTAATATAGGACCGCATGGTCCACCCCTGCACTCTTCCACAATACCACAGAGGGGTTACTGTATGATAGTACTTGCATGCCTGGCACTAAAGGCACAATATCTGGGTGCACTGCCATTGACGCCTGTATCAGATTCATATCCTCAGCAAGGGCGGATCCAGGGGGGGGCAATGAGGCAATTGCCCCCCCCCCCCGAGAAGGGGGGGCCCGGATTGGCCTTGCAGCCCAGGCAGGGTTCGGGCACTGGGTCTCCCATTTACCCGGCGTGTGGGATCACACACTGCGCTGGATATGAAGTCTGGGGGGGGCGGGGGGAGAGGAAGAGGCTGCCAGCCCAGCAGCTCACATGGGGACATGATGGCTCCGCCCCTTCCTCCTCAAGCTGCATGATGCAGAGCCTCCCCTTTGTGCTGGAGTGTCCAGCACGTGCAGGGAGGGGGAGTGGACGGAGAGCAGCCGGGGGGAGACAGACAGGGATTCCAACCTATAAGTAAATAACAGGCAGATAGTGTGTGTGTGCGTGGGCCTGCAATTGATATGCTGGGGGGGGGGGCCTTCCATTTGATATGCTGGGGGGGGGCCTTCATTTGATATGCTGGGGGGGCCTTCCATTTGATATGCTGGGGGGGGCTTCCATTTGATATGCTGGGGGGGGCTTCCATTTGATATGCTGAGGGGGGGCCTTCCATTTGATATGCTGAGGGGGGGCTTCCATTTGATATGCTGAGGGGGGCCTTCCATTTGATATGCTGAGGGGGGCCTTCCATTTGATATGATGGGGGGTTGGGGCCTTCCATTTGATATGCTGGGGGATGGGGGGGTTGGGGACCTTCCATTTGATATGCTGGGGGATGGGGGCTTCCATTTGATATGCTGGGGGATTGGGGGTCTGCAATTGATATGCTGGGGGATTGGGGGTCTGCAATTGATATGCTGGGGGTTGGGGGTCTGTAATGGTATGTTGGGGGGGTCTGCAATTGATATTCTGGGGGGGAGTTGTGGGTCTGTAATTTATATGCTGGGTTGGGGTCTGCAGTTGATATGCTGGGGGGGTTGAGGGTCTGCAATTAATATGCTGGGGGGCCTGCAATTGATATGTTGGGGGGGTCTGCAATTGATATGCGGGGGTCGGGGGTCTGCAATTGATATGCTGGGGGGAGTTTGGGGGGGCCTGCCAATTGATAATGCTGGGGGTTAATAAAATAACGATATGCTGGGGAATGAATAAACCATCAGTACGTTACAGTGAGTTTTATTGCTGTGGCACTCTGTTAATACGCTAATTCCACCGCACATTACTAGTGAGTTTTATTGCTGTGGATTCTGTGATACGCTCATACACACCGCACATTACTGTGAGTTTTATTGCTGTGGAGCTCTGTGATACTGGTGTAGCGCTCACTCCCGGAGGAGCCGCTGAAAATGAACCACGGGTCAGTCTCCCCGCACTAGGGAATAAATATACTCCAACACAGTTGTGAGTTTTTATATTTATATAGTTTACTAAAATATTTGAGCAGATGTTGAAACACGGTATTCACAAGTATTATTACAGTATTTTCGTATCCCGGTAAAAACGCGTAGCGGAAAAGAAACGAAACACGAGGCTTCGTATTTCGGAAAATAAAATATTCGCACCGAACATAAAAGCAATGCAATTTCCCGATAGTTCAGAAAAAGGGACACGTAGCAAAACCCCAAACATACAATCCCTTCGTATTACGGCAAACGCGCAGCGGAAAAAGAGAAAAATTATTCGGAACGTATCTTTGTCTTTAACCCCCGTTCCGATTCGCAAAAGGAAATGAGTCCTGCACAGGTTAAGTCCCAGAATGTGAAAAGTGTATCTGTGTGTGTGTGTGGTACCCGGGTACTGTTCAACTGGCCAGTGAGTTTATTAAAGGAAGGTCTTCGACTAGTCAGTTGGGGCCCTGTGGACTTTAAAGAGAAAACAGCAGAGCGTCCTTTAATCATAAAACAGCCTTGGAGGCCTCTCACCCACCCGGCGATTGCTTTAGGCTCCGCTGACCCAGGACGTCTCTCCACCCGATCTTGACTGGGGATACTAGCGGCCGGATCCGTTGTCTGACTCCACACAGCTTTTCCAGCTCACCGTTTGCTCTCCGTTCGATTCCTCCGGTCTGCAGCAATGCCTGGATCCCGGCGGGTCTTCTTCTCCTCAGCTTGGGTGATCTTCTCTGGGCTAACAGGTCTCTCTTGGTCTCTGGCCTAGGCCCTCTCGTAATCTCTTCGATGCGTCTGCTCTCTTCCCTTCCCTGACGCGCTCTGGAACTTTCTCCACGAGGCAGAGGATGTAAGTCTCCAGTCCCCACCCACTTCCTGTCTTCTTGCAAAGCATGCCGGGCATTGTAGTCCCAATATCCAGTATCTCTGATCGCGATAGTCTCCATCTTGTGGCCAAAAATAGGTACTGCCACAGCAAGATTTTACCACAGCGCTACACTCTCCCCCTCCTAAAACTCTTGGGTCTCTCCAAGGAGGTACAACAGTTACATTACATTTCCACAATATTTAAATACAATTTACACAACATGTACAGGTTCAACAGCATACAGGCAGTGGGTTAGGAACACTTCCTCAAGTTGACTCATATTTTGGGCTACCTCAGCTAGCATAGCAGACACTTCGGGCAACCTCCGCACCGTGGTGATGGCCTCTTCAGTGCTATGTCCTGGTGAGTCGTAGGTGAGTCGTTGGGGCGGTCGAACAGAGCGTTTTGGTTCTGGCTCAATCAGTTCCTCTTCAGGTGGAAGTACTATAGGCGTTGGCTCAATTCTTCTCTCTATCACTGGAGCAGACGTTTCTTCAGAGTATGATCCCTCCAGTGAAGGCATAGAACTATAATCACCTGAGTAAGCTTCCGGAACTACCGAGATCCCCACATCCTCAGGGACTTCCAACTGAAATTCAAGAGGCTCAGGGATATCAACAGTCTCAGGGACTTCCAACAAGAATTCAGGAGCTTCAGGCCTCAAATTACTCTCCCATCGTTCAGGAACTGAGGTAATCTCTTCAGGCTCCGGTGAACGTATCCAGTCCAGACAGAAACTTTCTTCCTCACTGTCCCTTTCGCTCTCTTCGACAACCCGAGTCTGTTGAGACCGGGTAACAGGAGGCAAACATGGAACAGGCGGATTTGGCAGAGGCGGTTCATCCCCAACTGGCATTCTCACAGCCTCCCTCAAAGGTAACAAATGATTCCGGTGCCAGTTCTTGAGAGGCCCAGCCTTTCCATCCGGGCGAATCTGATACACTGGTAGACCTGGTAGCTGTTTGCAGACAATGTAAACTTGGGAACTCCACCTATCCGCCAACTTGTGTCTTGCAGCAACACCCAAGTTCTTCAATAGGACCCTATCACCGGGTTGTAGATCTTGTATCCGGACCTTCAAGTCATAGTTCCTTTTGTTTCTTTGCTCCCTGTTTCCCGAGGTCAACCGGGCCTGTTCAAATGCAGAAGCCAATTTTTCCGAAGTCTATCCACGTAGTTTCTATGGGAAGCTACTGACGTCTGGTCTAGAGATAACCCAAATGCCAAATCAACCGGCAGTCGAGCCTCTCTTCCGAACATAAGACGGTACGGTGAATATCCAGTTGCATCGCTCTCCGTACTGTTATATGCATGCACCAGAGTAGCTATGTGACGACTCCAACTCTGCTTCTCCACATTCGACAAGGTCCCCAGCATGTTTAGCAGTGTGCGATTAAACCTTTCAGGCTGAGCATCACCTTGAGGGTGATATGGTGTGGTTCGGGTCTTTTGGATTCCCAACAGCTCCAACAACTTCCCCACCAGTCTGCTTTCAAAGTCTCTACCCTGATCAGAATGTATCCTCCTTGGCAGTCCGTAGTGAACAAAGAACTTTTCCATCAACACCTTGGCTACAGTCGGAGCGCGTTGATCTTTCGTGAAAAAGCTTGGGCGTAACGAGTGAAATGATCAGTCACTATTAGAATGTTCCCTTGCCCACTAGCATCCGGCTCTAAGCACAAGAAGTCAATGCACACCAAATCCATGGGTCCCTGGCTCTGCAGATGGCTCATTGGAGCAGTTCGGGTCGGTAGAGTCTTTCTCTGAATACACCTCAGACAGGAATGACAATAGCTTTCTACTTCAGCCCTCATACAAGGCCAATAGAACCTATCTCGCACCAGCTTAAAAGTTCTCTCTGCACCCAAATGTCCATGCTCATCATGTAGTGATCGCAGCACACTCTCCCTATGTTTAGTAGGGAGGAATAACTGTTGAATCTCTTCAGAGTTGGTTGAGGGGCCCCTTCGGTAGACCACCCCATCCAACATCTTTAACCGCTCCCACTCTTTGTAGACCAATCTGGCTCCACTCGGGGAGTTGGTTAACAAAATCTCTCGCTGGTTTGCAGACAGGGCCTTTATGGTCAAGGCAATTAAAGGGTCTCTGGCCTGATCCGCTTTCAGGTCCTGTCTCGAAAAGGTAGGTAAACTTTCATCCCTTAACTGCGTAGGGTTACAGTAGAACTCAGGAACAGCCGCAGCCATAACTCCTATGGCCTCTGCTTCAATCCCTCCTTTGACCCGGCGCTCTGTTCCTTGGCACAAAGCTTGCACCCCGTCTGGAGTCAACTGAGTCCATTCTGTAGTGTAAGGTCTTCTCGATAACGCATCAGCATCTCGATTATTCACCCCAGGGCGATACTTCAGGCTGAACTGAAACCCCGACAGAGCGGCCAACCACCGATGTCCCGTTGTGTCCAGTTTTGCGGTAGTAAGGATGTAGGTAAGAGGATTGTTATCCGTCTTGATCACGAACTCAGCTCCATACAGGTAGTCTTTCAACTTGTCCACCACTGCCCACTTCAAGGCTAGGAACTCCAGCTTGTGAGTAGGATAGTTCTTCTCTGAAGGCGTAAGGCTCCGGCTCACGTACGCCACAGGCCTCAGCAATCCACCATACTCCTGATATAGGACTCCTCCCAAACCTTCTCGGCTGGCATCCACATGTAGTTCATACGGCTTGTGAAGGTCCGCATAGGCCAAAACAGGAGCTCGGGTTAGGCTCTCTTTCAGCTTTACGAAAGCTCCTTCACATTGACTGGTCCATTCACCTTGTATAGACTCTCGAGCTTTCCTTGGCCCCGGTGCTGACGGGTTTTTGTCAGAGACCTTACAGCCTTCTTCTGTGGTTTCCTTCTGCAGGAGTTTGTTCAGTGGTTGGGCTATTTTCGCGAATCCTCCCACAAATCTTCGATAGTATGAACAGAATCCCAAGAAAGATCTAAGCTCAGTGACGTTTCGGGGTCTAGGCCAAGAAGCTACGGCCTCCAACTTCCGAGGGTCTGTTGAAACACCTTCCGCTGAGACCACATGTCCCAGATACGTAACAGACGGTAGGCAGAATTGGCATTTCTCCAGAGACAGTTTCAGCCCCTCTTCATGGAGCCTCTTCAAGACCTTCTCCAAACGTTGCTCATGTTCTTCCAGAGTCTTCCCAAACACAATTATGTCATCCAGGTACACTAATACTTCGATTAGATTCATATCCCCGACTGTCTTCTCCATCAACCGTTGGAACGTGGCTGGAGCCCCCGTAAGGCCTTGAGGCATCCTGTTGAATTCAAAGAACCCCAGTGGACAGATGAACGCAGTTTTCTCCTTGTCTTCAGGATGCATTGGTATCTGGTGATACCCACTTCGCAGGTCTAGTACACTAAACCACTTTGCTCCAGACAAACACTGTAGGGCATCTTCAATCCGAGGAGTGGCATACTGATCGGGGATGGTTCTCCGGTTCAATGTGCGATAGTCTATGCATAAGCGGACAGAACCATTTTTCTTCCGTACCAACACTATAGGAGATGCATACGGGCTCCTGGACTCTTGAATCACCTTGGTTCTCTGTAACTCGTTCAGCTGCTCTCGCAGATCATCTAAGTCTCCTAGCGGAACTCGCCTTGATCTTTCGCGAAACGGCTTGTCTTCTTGTAATCGAATGCGGTGTTCAGTACTCTTAGCTAGGCCCACATCGAACTCATCTTTTGAAAACAATTCCTTCCACTTTAGAACTTGAGACTGAAGACGTTTCTTCCATTCAGGTGAAATAGGAGCGTCCTTGGGGTAGAATCTTTCATCTGGAATCTCTTTACCCTCTCCCCCTCCTGAATCGGTAGAGAGGGGTGTAGCAGACTCTACTTGCCCAATAGGCATTCGTGCTTTAAGGACTACTGGGAAATCCGTCACGTTGCACACACTGACCGAGACTCTTCCTCGTGTTCTCTTCAGAGCTTTGGTGGAGATTATTTCAGGAATTACTTCGACTCCGGTTTCACTCCCATGATCAAAAATCGGTTCCCAGCACCACATAGGGGCCTGGTTGCGATCCATTCAACTTGACTGAAGCCCGGAAACTCGCTACTTCTCCTGCTTGCAGAACCTTCTCTGTTCCACCCAGTCTCCACAGTCTTCCCCTCGGCAGGTGCCTTTCGTTCTTTGACCATCCTCTGATAGACCGGACGTAACATTGGGTGTACTCCTTGAGTTGAACCTTCTTCCAACACGATAGGCGTCAGGAGACGCCGCACTAGGTCAGTATTCGTCCCCACTATCAGGGAGCTTCTGTTCGCACCCGAGGGTCGAGGACACACAATAGCCAATGCATCACAACCCCCAGACTGCCCGATGACTTCAGATCCGATCTCCAACTTCACTTGCAGGTACCCGTCATAAGGGAGTTTCTCAGTGCCGATACCCCATATTTCCAAATCCTTCAATTCTTGCAGAGGAATGTGCTTTAAGTGTTTCTCGTAGAAGTCTCTGTAGATCAATGTCACTTGAGCCCCTGAATCCAACAGGGCTTTGGTGTAGACTCCTTCCACTTGGATTGGCACAATAGGAGAAGGACCTATCAGTTGGTCGGGAAACTTGGTGGCGGTATCCGGACACTTAGACCCAGTTTGTTGTACCCTGGCCTTTTTCTTGGCCCGTGCAGGTTTTGGGTGTGCATTGCTTCCCCATGACGTAGACCCGGATGCTAAGGGAGTGACTCAGTCCTGGCAGGCTCTACAGTCGGCTCGGCTTTGGGCCTTTTCGCCCTCTTAGCCTTTGCTTGATTTCTGGAGCGGGGTTCAACCCTTGGGCACTCAGGTTGCTCCTTCACTGGTGCCCTCTGGCGTTTCCCGCCGGTGAGGTAGATAACAGTCCCTCCAGGGCTTCCAACAGTCCCTTGACTCTATCCTTCTCAGACTTTCGGCCTTTGCACTGTGCGCGGAAATGGCCCATTTCTCCACACCCAAAACATCTCTTCTTAGAGAGCGGAGACGTAGTTGCTGGTTGAGATTTGGTTAAAGAGTTTGGACCAGACGCCACAGCAGCTCCCGTCGTCTGCATACCTGTGAGGAATTTCTGCATTTCTGCCTGCATCTCTGTCACCTTCATCAATACCCGACACAGTTCCGCATGCGCTTGTTGCAATTCAACTTGAGCTTCCTGAACTTCCTTGACGGTTTTGGACAATTCACCCCGTTCAGGGAGGTTCGATTCTTTAGCAGCCCTCTCTGTAGATTTAAAAACAACTAGGTGTTCTTGTTCGTCCTCATCAGATCCATAGGTATCTAGAGAGTCGCTTTCAGGCTGCAGACCGTCGTTATGTCTCACAGGTTGTGCATAAGCCCTTTCCCCCCGCCTGAAAGATTTCTCTTCTAGTAAAGCCTCTTCCTCTCGTACAACTCAGATCAGTTCCAGGTACTTTAACTCTTGGTTACCTGCTCTGCTTCTCAGCTGCATCATCACTGGATCTAGAAGTTGAGAGCCCCTCAGGATCTGTTTTATTCGGATCTTATCTACTTCAGCCGGTTCGGCCCCTTTCTTCAGGAGTATCTGGTGTAGAATCTTATCCAGGCGTCTCATGTACTCGGTCATCCTTTCACCTCTTCTCTGATAGGTGTGTTCGTACTGATATACCAATTCGGCCGCCTTTTCAGTTCGCCCAAAAACTTCTTCAAGAACGTTTAAATAATCCAAAGCAGTACAATCTTTTCTACTCAGTTTTAGGTTTCTCACCGCTTCTGACGCAGGTCCCTTTAAGCTCTCGGTGATCCTTTGCTTTTTCTGGGCCTCAGGGACGTCCCACTCATCCAGAGCCTGCATCGCCTGTTCCACCCATTCTTCAAAGGTTTCTTCTCCCGCCGGAGTTGGTACGTTTCCTGTAAAATTTCTTAACCGTCGATAACCGAAGTTAGTGTGAGGAGGGCTTGTTTTCTGACATTTAGCCAGTAGATCTCCAATAGCCACGATAAATTCAGGCCCTATCATGGCCAACGGACTAGGCGCGGAAACACTTGCGGATTCGCCACGTGGCGTACTTGGCTTAATTAGTTGGACTTCCACCTCTTCGGCCAGTTTCACGCTCGTGCCCTGAAAACATGGCGGAACACCCTTTCTCCATTCGAGAAGAACATACATGTGAGAAGTATCTGGGTTTTTTTCAATGTCCAGTATTAACCCCCGATGATCTGGTGCTAGCGTGGCCACGGCCTGGCGAATCTGATCTTCAGCCCAAGTGTCTGCTGGAATATCCATAACTATACAACCTTCTGACTGGCTACTGTGCTCCCCACACCACTCGGCAACAGTGTCTGGATCCATATTTAACCCTTTAGATGCGGTTTTTCCAGAGACTGGATCCCGGAAACGAGCCCCCACGTGTAGCGCTCACTCCCGGAGGAGCCGCTGAAAATGAACCACGGGTCAGTCTCCCCGCACTAGGGTATAAATATACTCCAACACAGTTGTGAGTTTTTATATTTATATAGTTTACTAAAATATTTGAGCAGATGTTGAAACACGGTATTCACAAGTATTATTACAGTATTTTCGTATCCCGGTAAAACGCGTAGCGGAAAAGAAACGAAACACGAGGCTTCGTATTTCGGAAAATAAAATATTCGCAACCGAACATAAAAGCAATGCAATTTCCCGATAGTTCAGAAAAAGGGACACGTAGCAAAACCCCAAACATACAATCCCTTCGTATTACAGCAAACGCGCAGCGGAAAAAGAGAAAAATGTATTCGGAACGTATCTTTGTCTTTAACCCCCGTTCCGATTCGCAAAAGGAAATGAGTCCTGCACAGGTTAAGTCCCAGAATGTGAAAAGTGTATCTGTGTGTGTGTGGTACCCGGGTACTGTTCAACTGGCCAGTGAGTTTATTAAAGGAAGGTCTTCGACTAGTCAGTTGGGGCCCTGTGGACTTTAAAGAGAAAACAGCAGAGCGTCTTTTAATCATAGAACAGCCTTGGAGGCCTCTCACCCATCCGGCGATTGCTTTAGGCTCCGCTGACGCAGGACGTCTCTCCACCCGATCTTGACTGGGGATACTAGCGGCCGGATCCGTTGTCTGACTCCACACAGCTTTTCCAGCTCACCGCTTGCTCTCCGTTCGATTCCTCCGGTCTGCAGCAATGCCTGGATCCCGGCGGGTCTTCTTCTCCTCAGCTTGGGTGATCTTCTCTGGACTAACAGGTCTCTCTTGGTCTCTGGCCTAGGCCCTCTCGTAATCTCTTCGATGCGTCTGCTCTCTTCCCTTCCCTGGCGCGCTCTGGAACTTTCTCCACGAGGCAGAGGATGTAAGTCTCCAGTCCCCACCCACTTCCTGTCTTCTTGCAAAGCATGCCGGGCATTGTAGTCCCAATATCCAGTATCTCTGATCGCGATAGTCTCCATCTTGTGGCCAAAAATAGGTACTGCCACAGCAAGATTTTACCACAGCGCTACACTGGAATGTGCGATGTGTATGAGTGTATCACAGAGCTCCACAGCAATAAAACTCACAGTAATGTGCAGTGTTTATGAGGGTGAGTTTTATTGCTCTGGAGCTCTGATACACTCATACACACTGCACATTACTGTGAGTTTTATTGCTGTGGAGCTCTGTAATATGCAGTGTGTCAGTAATGTACAGTATCTTTTAAAGTGATCAGCAGTTTCCCACGTTTGTCACAGGGACATTCTGTGCTGCGGAGCAGCCTCAGCTGCCATGAGTGGGTGATGGACCCCTTGAGGGGCCCCATACAAGGGGGTAGGTACCCTGGGCCCCTCTTATGAAAAGGGTTCACAGGACTCCTGAGCCCACATGATAACAGACCCTGTGCAATGTTCTGGGGAGAGTGAGTGTAATGAGCACAGCTTTCCATTAGGCACGTCTCTGCCTGTCACTGCTAACCCAACACCAGCTCTTAGCCAAAACTGGTAGAATGCCCCCCCCCCCGAAATCTGTGTCTGGATCCGCCCCTGATCCTCAGAGGGGTTACGGTGTGACAGCACTGTTGCTGACGCTAAAAGCCCAATTTTAAAGCACCTATTGTTACTTTCATCCAAAGCCTGCATAAGTTTCACAATAATTTAGCCCAAAAAAACACTAAACTTTTTCTGCGCGTCCTAAAATGTCTTTTCATACAGGCTGCCGCCCCAAGCAGTTGTTTATGGATAGATCATTAACCCATTCGCTGCTGAGGCTTTTCCCGTCCCTGTGCTGAGGTCATTTTTACCGGTTTTGCTCATCATGTTTAAACGTGTTTTGAAGGCTTATTTTAGTATATGACCCAGACATATTATATATTGTTCTTTCCGTCAGACTCGGTAGATTCATAATATGTCATTATTATATGTATACGTTATGTCATGTCTGTATATTATAACAAAAAATGCAATAAAATATGTATTTTCAATAATTTACAATGTGTAAAGTGGTTTTTTTCACATTTTAACATGCGAGCAATTGCGGTTATATTTTGTATGGGGTGCGCTTGTTAAAAAAATTAGAGATGGGGTCTCGTTACATTTTTTTTTGGGGAAAATTACACTATTTTTAACAAACGCACCGCATACAAAAATCGTTAGTGCAGCATCATTGTTCACATTATAATTGAAATGGGAACAATATTGCTGCATTAACAAACCAAAAAAAAAAAAAAAAAGTGTTTATTTTTTTTTATAATTTTTTTTTACATTTGTTTTTATTTTTTCTTTTATTTTTTTATTTTTTTGGACAAACTTTTTCACTTTCATGTTTGGTATCGTTGGAACGGCCATGCTCTGGCCGATCCAACCATACCAAACATTAACACCTAGCTGCCACGGATCGGGAGATAGGGAGTTCATTGGAACTCCCTATCTCCACAGTTGGTGGCAGTTAGGGGTTAAGTCCAGGATTGGCGTCATCGTGCTACGGCATCCTCAGCATTGAAGTGGTTAAAGGAAAAGCATTTACCGTCATATGAAACGTTATTTATTTGTTTTTAAGTGTTTCTATACATCCTAGAAATCCGCCACTTCACGGGCAGGTTATGGGGACCTCCTAGGCACGATATTTGAAGGAATTTTTCGTTTTTATTTTTAACCCTTATTTCATGGAAAACTCACTGTCCCTTTAAAAACTTTTTTTTTTTACTTTTTGTCCTTGTTTCCTGTCCCCCAGGGCACTACCCGGACCCCCATACACCTTTTATGGCAAATATGTAGCATATATGCCCTCTTGGAGGGCACTCTAAAAAAACCGAATTTTCAGCCCCATTGACTTGCATGGGAGTTTGGGTTCGGATCCGAACATTTGGAAAGTTTGGGCTCGAACCGAACTCGGGGGGTGTTCGGCTCATCCCTAATGAGAAGGTACAGTCAGGTCCAGAAATATTGGAACCATGACACAATTCTAACATCTTTGGCTCTATACACCACCACAATGGAGTTGGAATGAAACAAACACAATGTGCTTTAACTGCAGACTGTCAGCTTTAATTTGAGGGTATGTACATCCAACTCAGGTGAACGGTGTAGGATTTACAGCAGTTTGCAGATGTGCCTCCCACTTGTTAAGGGACCAAAAGTAATGGGACAGAATAATAATCCTAAATCAAATTTTCCCTTCTTAATACTTGGTTGCAAATCCTTTGCAGTCAATCACAGCCTGAAGTCTGGAACGCATAGACATCAGCAGACGCTGGGTTTCATCCCTGGTGATGCTCTGCCAGGCCTCTACTGTAACTGTCTTCAGTTCCTGCTTGTTCTTGGGGCATTTTCCCTTCAGTTTTGTCTTCAGCAAGTGAAATGCATGCTCAATGGGATTCAGGTCAGGTGATTGACTTGGCCATTGCATAACATTCCACTTCTGTCCCTTTAAAAACTCTTTGGTTGCTTTTGCAGTATGCTTTGGGTCATTGTCCATCTGCACTGTGAAGCGCCGTCCAATGAGTTCTGCAGCATTTGGCTGAATGTGAGCAGATAATATTGCCAGAAACACTTCAGAATTCATCCTGCTGCTTTTGTCAGCAGTCACATCATCAATAAATACAAGAGAACCAGTTCCATTGGCAGCCATACATGCCCACGCCATGACATTACCACCACCATGCTTTACTGATGAGGTGGTATGCTTCGGATCATGAGCAGTTCCTTTCCTTCTCCATACTCTTCTCTTCCCATCACTCTGGTACAAGTTGATCTTGGTCTCATCTGTCCATAGGATCTTGTTCCAGAACTGTGAATGCTTTGTTAGGTGTTGTTTGGCAAACTCTAATCTGGCCTTCTTGATTTTGAGGCTCACCAATGGTTTACATCTTGTGGTGAACCCTCTGTATTTACTCTAGTGAAGTCTTCTCTTGATTGTTGACTTTGACACACATACACCTACCTCCTGGAGAGTGTTCTTGATCTGGCCAACTGTTGTGAAGGGTGTTTTCTTCACCGAGGAAAGAATTCTTCATTCATCCACCACAGTTGTTTTCCGTGGTCTCCCGGGTCTTTTGGTGTTGCTGAGCTCACCGGTACGTTCCTTCTTTTTGAGAATGTTCCAAACAGTTGTTTTGGCCACGCCTAATGTTCTTGCTATCTCTCTGATGGGTTTGCTTTGTTTCTTCAGCCTAATGATGGCTTGCTTCACTGATAGTGACAGCTCTTTGGATCTCATCTTGAGAGTTGACAGCAACAGATTCCAAATGCAAATAGCACACTTGAAATGAACTCTGGGCCTTTTATCTGCACATTGTAATTGGGGTAATGAGGGAATATCACACACACCTGGCCATGAAACAGCTGAGAAGCCAATTGTCCCATTACTTTTGGTCCCTTAACAAGTGGGAGGCACATCTGCAAACTGCTGTAAGTCCTACACTGTTCACCTGAGTTGGATGTACATACCCTCAAATTAAAGATGACAGTCTGCAGTTAAAGCACATTGTGTTTGTTTCATTCCAACTCCATTGTGGTGGTGTATAGAGCCAAAGATGTTAGAATTGTGTTGATGTCTCAATATTTCTGGACCTGACTGTAAGTTAGTGCATTGGTATTGTTTGCTTTACAAGAAAAAGCACACAATGCCACTACCTTAAAATAGAGAAAACAAATAAATATTGCATTTTTTTTATATACTGTGTATATATATATATATATATATAAATAACATGATCATATTTGCTGTTTCAACCCTACTGGAAAGGCCAATCAATTAATTGACAATGAGAATAGTTGACAACTCTTTTCATAAATAGACCATTGTAGGGCACACACTGTTTAGATTCAGACTGAATTAAGCGTTAATAACCTCAGAAGCTACTTTGAATCTGATTGGAGAAGACGTGCTGGCTGCTTTATTCACTATGGTTTTGTTCTTGGGTTTATGTTAGGCATAACTAGTTTGAACTATAGCACAGACCCTGGGGTGCTGACACTGGATGGAGGAGCTGTATCACCGGTGTTTTATCCTTACTTTTAGCTGGAGTCCTGTTCCACTGATCCTGAGCTGCCATCCCTCCGTTTGGTCCAGCCCCCTTCTGCAAACTCCTTTCACCGCCTGGGTTCGGTCTCTTACCCAAGCCCACTCCCTATCATACTTGGGTCCCTTGCTCAAACCTCTGGTCCCTTTCCTCACTCAGTTTGTTCATGAAATTATTTTAAAGGGACACTCTACGTACCCTGACCACTTTACTCGGCCTTACCAACTTAATAAGCTAGAGTGCTCCCCTTCTCCCCACGCTTTCATGCTGACGTCTATTAGCGTGCTTGTAGCAGCGTTGGTTTGAGGAGAAAGCAGACTTGGCTTGAGCTCCACATGCAGCATCAATCCAGCACTCGGACCAGGTGCTCATGTACTTTGTGTGTGAAAAGTACACAAGTAACGAAAGATACAATTTGCGTATATACAAACTAAAGTTACGTACGCTACGGAAATTGCATAAGAAAAAAAGGGGGGAAAGGAGGGAGGGTTCATTTTTACATATTGCTCCTTTTGAGTAAACAAACAAATTGTTTCTATCCCATGAATCGATTTAATCTATTTTATAAACATAATTGTTAATTGCAGCCCTACTGTCCAGTGACCCCTCACTTGACCTTCGGCAATGTAAAATTCAGAGATGCAGGGTTCCAAAGTTCCCCTGCCTCTCCTCACTG
The DNA here is from genome assembly GCA_009667805.1 of Leptobrachium leishanense. Classification (NCBI taxonomy): domain Eukaryota; kingdom Metazoa; phylum Chordata; class Amphibia; order Anura; family Megophryidae; genus Leptobrachium; species Leptobrachium leishanense. Next base: position 107,441,855 of record CM019063.1, read on the forward strand.
CAGTGTGACTGTTTCAGTTTGATAAAACAATGCGTAATAATGCATTTATCCATCACCTCCACACTTGCTGCCAGCATGGTAAAAGAGAAGCTGAGTTAGTGCAGCATCACTGTTCACTTTATAATTAAAAAGTTAACAACAGTGCTGCATTAGACATATAAGAATATTTCTATTTTATTCACTTGTTAAATTATTTTACATAAATTCTGGTCTTACCAAGATCAGCCTGGCGGCTGAGTTGCTCGGAACTCCGTGCCTCGAGCAGCCTGATCTGTAGCTCCAGACCCGCTTGGTCTGATCCTCTGCCTCTTTTGAATTTCAAGATGGCCGCTCAGTGCCTTTTATGAGGGTGATTGAGATTAATTGTGAGAACCCTGAATGAGACACCAGGCAGGTTGTATGTTCAAACCAGATCAACTGAACTTTATTGGGAAGTCACCAGTATTTATGCTCAGGTACACACACATACTTTCTGCTCACCCCAACAGTTCTGATTGGCTGGTTTGAAAGGGCTGGCAGATTAGTCCTCTCAGTCAACAGATTATTTTATTTTTTGAGAAAGAATTTTACCAGAAAGGATAAATTGAGATTTCTCTCGTTTTCAAGTATGTCCTGGGTGGTGAGTATGTACCGATAGGTGTCTTGCCCAAGGACACTTACTGGAGAGATGCTCTTGCCGGGATCGAACCTGTGTCTCCACAGTTTTAGAGCAGTGATGCTACCTCTACTCCACCCAGCCAGTACAATACGGTGTAGGTGTGAAGCACACAGACTCGCAATCCATTATCACAAAACATTTACATAATCCATTGTCCCAATGAATCAGATTGGGACAGTGTTTTCCCACAAGGCTGACTCACACATGCAGCAGATAAACAGATAGACATAGTATTCTTGCATAATCACAGATCACACAAACCTAATTACATTATTCTGGTCAAACAAAGAAATAAACTTTAAACTAAATCACAAACAGTATGGCAATGCCCTATGAACATTCTCTGCCATAATTACCCATAGTCTGCGGGCACGAGGCTGGCATCCGCTTCTCTCCGAGGGGCACACAGTCTATATGTAGTGCAGGCATTGCTGTGAGTGCCCGCACCAGCCAGTCCCAGACACCTGGAACACAAATCACTGAAAAGGTGACGGAGGCTTCCGTCACATATTAGCATGCAAAGACCCCAAATAAAGATAAAGAACATTTCTTTCCTTTGCCATTCTTTCCTCTGATTTGTCCTGCACTAGGTATTCTACAAGAAGATACTCATCTGTCCAATGAAATGCTTCTCATAAAAGAAGCATCGAGGACAAAGCCAAACAAACACCCATATGAAACATGGGTTCTTTTATGTGTCTTGTTTTGTGCATGGGGTTACCATGAGAGCCACAAAGCATTGGATAACAGTCATAGCTGGCTGGACAATAGCTGCAGTGCAGGGATTTAATCTGCAGGATACACAAATAGAGCAAAGTATTCCAATTATTGAAGATACAACAGAAGACGTGGCAGGAACAAAATGAAGGAGTACAGGACTACCGTCAAGGGATGCACATGGAACATGAAGATATTTGGTTCACAGGAATCACAGTAAACTTTGGCAATGTGAGTCAATACTCAACCTGTTCTGTTTGCAGCAGCACTGGAAGAATGGGACCATACCCTTATATAGGGAGCTTTGCAAGGCTTAGAACAACTCAAAAACCAGGTCTGGATATAGACATGAACACAGGGGCAGATGAGGAATACATGAAAGATGCTGGTTAACAAAGAAAACAATACAAAAAAGAACAATTAAGAACATAAAGCACCAGCCCGAGCATAGATCCACTTGCACCTCTTCCCTGACCTCGGGAAGGGTGTGATCCGATGTTCAATCTGCAGATTCCCCTCAAGCCATGTCAACGTGCAATCTCTATAGTTTATACGTTTGATTTCATTACAAAATACTGACACCCAACCAGTCCTCAAACGTTTTTTCTGCCTCTATTTTTCTTACTTCCTCAGCCCAGTATGGTGGAGTAACACATTAATCTTTTATCATCTTCTCTAATCTATGTATTTTATCTGTCTACGCAATGTACATATCCTGTTAAAGGGACACAAAAAAAATTAAATGCTACTATCTTGCTAATCTGATGTTGCTGATATCTTCCAAGTGCTTTGGTTTCCTCATGTATGTTTATCCAAGACAATATTTTACTCAACACGTGTCCGTCCACTGAGTGTATCCATTTTGTGATATTTTTGGCTCCCAGTGTATCTTTACAGCGCTTGCGTCTCACTGTGTGGCAATGGGCATAGAATGGACTCTCTGGGTCAGAAGTCTAGAAAACTGACCTATTGACTTGCATTTTGTGATTATATATGTAAATTACATAACTAAGGGGTGCCATTCAGTGTTGTTAACCCATCAAATCTCATCCAGCTGTCATTTCTTATCTCGGGTACTCTAAATAGCAGAATAGATCCAATGCAGTCAGGGCCGGCCCGACAATGGTGCAGAGCGGAGCAGCGGCGCCAGGCGGCAGAAATTTGGGGGCGGCAAATTTCAGCCCCCGGTGCCGCTGGAGCACTCTGCACTATTTTTTCATGCGGCGGCAGATCGTGCCGCCGCGTTCGTTCCTTCGACGAGCGGCAGCCGCATGAGTATCTGCCGCTCGCCTAAGATCCATCCTCCAGCCTGCCGCGATCGAGATCACGTGATCACGCGAGACCGCGGCAGGCTGGAAGGTGGATCCCAGGCGAGCGGCAGATACTCACGAGGCTGCCGCTCATTGAACAAAGGAACGCGGCGGCCGCAGGATCTGCCTGTTGGAGGGGCCGGCAAAGGTAAGCCTGGGGGCAAATATATCTGAGAGCTGGCCTGGGAGCAAATATATCCGTGAGCTGGCCTGGGGGCAAATATATCCGTGAGCTGGCCTGGGGGCAAATATATCCGTGAGCTGGCCTGGGGGCAAATATATCCATAAACTGGCCTGGCCTGGGGCAAATATATCCATGAGCTGGCCTGGGGGCAAATATATCCATAAACTGGCCTGGGGCAAATATATCCATAAACTGGCCTGGGGGCAAATATATCCATGAGCTGGCCTGGGGGCAAATATTTCCATGAGTGAACCTGGGGCAAATATTTCCATGAGCTGGCCTGGGGGCAAATATATCCATGTGTGAGCTGGGGCAATATACCCATGTGTGGGCACTGCTGGGTATGTGATGCTGGGCAATGCTGGGTATGTGACGCTCGGCTCTGCTGGGTATGTGACGCTGGGCTCTGCTGGGCATGTGACGCTGGGCTCTGCTGGGTATGTGATGCTGGGCTCTGCTGGGCATGTGAAGCTGGGCACTGCTGGGTATGTGACGCTGGGCACTGCTGGGTATGTGACGCTGGGCACTGCTGGGCATGTGAAGCTGGGCACTGCTGGGCATGTGAAGCTGGGCACTGCTGGATGTGTCATGCTGGGCACTGCTGGGTATGTGATGCTTTGCTATGCTGGGCATGTGAAGCTGGGCTCTGCTGGGCATGTGATGCTGGGCTCTGCTGGGTATGTGATGCTGGGCACTGCTGGGTATGTGACGCTGGGCTCAGTTATACACACCTCACATTATTGTATCACAGAGCTCTACAGCAAGAAAATTCTAATGTACGGTGTGTATGAGTATTTGAATTTTATTGCTGTGACGCACTGTGATACGCTCATACACTCTGCGTGTTTTTTTTTTTGGGGGGGCAGCATTTCATCCTTCGCTCCAGGCAGCACAATGTCTTGGGCCGGCCCTGAATGCAGTCTTGTGTAAACATTCCTGCCACCACCCCATTGTCTTTTCATTACTATTTTGTCCAATACCTCAGCTGTAAGCTGAAACTTGACATACGATTTTGGTAAATGTTGCATTATGGGAAATATCCACAAAATGGAAACCGTAGATAAGCACCTAACTTTGTTTTTCCTTTTTACATTACTTCAAACAACAAAATGAAGCCAGAAGCATGTGTTATATAATGTGTTTTTTTGGAGTAATCTAGTTACAGTTTATGTTAGTGTTCCTTTAAAAATATTCAGGCTTTATGTGTCTTATCGCAATTCAGCGGCACAGGAATAGTCCTACTAAGCACTATTGATTCGTTTATTCTGTCGGATATAATCTCTGCACGTGAATACAACACGTTTGTATATATTGGATTTATCAGCCAAGCCTCCAATATGTCAGGGATTATTATTTCATAAGAAATTTATACGAGACACAAATATCAATCGTTTATATTTCCTAGAAATTCTCCTAAATTCTTTTAATTGTCTGTGTTTTGCTTTGAAGAATACAATAATCAATAATCGGATAAAAACATATATATATTTATTACGTACACAAAAAAAATTCAAATCTCATATTATAAACAAAAATTTATAAACCACAATCCATCAGCATATAAAAACTAGCTTCACAATATATGTATCTCCGGTTAGTAACTGCATATATGATTAATATCATTTACCTTATCAGTTAGTAACTAATACACAAATGGTTAATAAACATTTCTGCTTAATACAACATGCATTTCCCAGCAAACAATGTTTAACCAGCCAGCTCTTATAGATATATATATATCTCTCTATACTACATGGATCAACAAAAGATGAGCTAATTTAAAAGGATAAGTAATAAAACTTATTTAGTGAATCCTCCCCTAATCTCGAGAATTAAACTTCTAATCTTTTGCTTTTTATTTTGTAGTTATATAACTCCTTGCTATATTAATATTAATTTTAATCACAGTAATTTCCAGATTCAATATATATATTGGTATCAATCCTACAACATTTCTTTAGAATAAATCCTTATATCCACTTCTTCACATCTTTATCTGCAGAATAAAGATATTTAGATTCTGGATCTAACAGTATCTGAGAAATCTCAGTCTATGTTGCAAGAATATCTACAAATATATATATAATTACATTAATTCCTTAATTTCATACATTACCTCTCCAATCTGGATTTTGATAAGTCTTGGAATTTTCTATGTGATGCTTTGTTTTGGAATATGTGAAAATTATCGATATCAGATAATCAATGCATGTGAGTTAGAGATTTGGTGAGAGTCAGAGTTTTGGTGAGAGTCTTGATTGCCTCATGTCCTGAGATCTGCCTGCATCGTGGTGTGAGTCTCTGAATGTTGGAATCTCGGACTCTCAGAGGGTCATGTGTACTGGACGTCTGAATGCATTGCGTTGTGTGTCTCGATGCTGGAATCTCGGACTGATTTGCAACCAACATTGCCGCTTCAATTATAGTAAATTTGACGTCACTGGCAATATTTTTGGTACATCAAATCTAATATTTACTATCCTCTAGAGGGCAGTATTGCACTTCTTAATTAATTCCACTATTTCTTTTTATTTCTTATCTCCCAGTGTCAGAGGTCAATCTGTACACAAAGACTTCTTCTCTCCATGTATAGCCACTGTGTCTCTACCTATCATATCAAAATTTATATCCCTGACTCCCTTTTGGTTACTTACTGAGTCCTATCAGCTGAATTCTTTTCTCTGGCTAAAGTCAACAGAATCTTTCTTCAGTAATTTTACTATTGCCAATTATATATTTATTGAAGTATATATTTCCTACTGTAAATATAATAAAATATACCTTGATTATAAACATATATTTTGTGAATATATATTTTACCTTTAATAAAATTTTTATTTTCCTATACCCAAAAGACAGAATATCTTTTGTTTTAAAAACTTAAAACAGACCAATAAATTTAGTTATGACAGGTCTTAGCAATTAGCTCTAGTATTATCACACAAGGACATTCTAGGTTCCTTCATGTCTGGCCCTTCTAAAAAAGCTGAATTCTTTTCTCTGGCTAAAGTAAACAGAATCTTTCTTCAGTAATTTTACTATTACCAATTATATATTTATTGGAGTATACAGTCATGGCCGAAATTGTTGGCAACCCAGATATTTTTCCAGAAAATCAAGTATTTCTCACAGAAAAGTATTGCAGTAACACATGTTTTGCTATACACATGTTTATTCCCTTTGTGTGTATTGGAACAAAACAAAAAAAGGAGGAAAAAAAGCATATTGGGCATAATGTCAGACAAAACTCCAAAAATGGGCTGGACAAAATTCTTGGCACCTTTTCAAAATTGTGGATAAATAAGATTGTTTCAAGCATGTGATGCTCCTGTAAACTCACCTGGGGCAAGTAACAGGTGTGGGCAATATAAAAATCACCCCTGAAAGCAGATAAAAATGAGAAAAGTTCACTTAGTCTTTGCATTGTGTGTCTGTATGTGCCACACTAAGCATGGACAAAAGAAAGAGGAGAAGAGAACTGTCTGAGGACTTGAGAACCAAAATTGTGGAAAAATATCAACTATCTCAAGGTTAGAAGTCCATCTCCAGAGATCTAGATTTGCCTTTGTCCACAGTGCGCAACATTATCAAGAAGTTTGCAACCCATGGCACTGTAGCAAATCTCTCTGGGGGTGGACGGAAGAGAAAAATTGATGAAAGGTTGCAACACAGGATAGTTCGGATGGTGGATAAGCAGTCCCAAACAAGTTCCAAAGAAATTCAAGCTGTCCTGCAGGCTCAGGGAGCATCAGTGTCAGCGCAAACTATCTTTCGACATTTAAATGAAATGAAACGCTATGGCAGGAGACCCAGGAGGACCCCACTGCTGACACAGAAACATAAAAAAGCAAGACTACAGTTTGCCAAAATGTACTTGAGTAAGCCAAAATCCTCCTGGGAAAACGTCTTGTGGACAGATGAGACCAAGATAGAGCTTTTTGGTAAAGCACATCATTCTACCGTTTACCAAAAACGGAATGAGGCCTACAAGGAAATGAACACAGTACCTACAGTGAAATATGGTGGAGGTTCAATGATGTTTTGGGGTTGTTTTGCTGCCTCTGGCACTGGGTGCCTTGAATGTGTGCAAGGCATCATGAAATCTGAGGATTACCAAAGGATTTTGGGTCACACTGTAGAGCCCAGTGTCAGAAAACTGGGTTTGCGTCCGAGATCTTGGGTCTTCCAGCAGGACAATGACCCCAAACATATGTCAAAAAGCACCCAGAAATAGATGGCAACAAAGCGCTGGAGAGTTCTGAAGTGGCCAGCAATGAGTCCAGATCTAAATCCCATTGAACATCTGTGGAGAGATCTTAAAATTGCTGTTGGGAAAAGGCGCCCTTCCTCAAAGAGAGACCTGGAGCAGTTTGCAAAGGAAGAGTGGTCCAAAATTCCAGGTGAGAGGTGTAAGAAGCTTATTGATGGTTATAGGAAGCTTCTGATTTCAGGTTTTTTTTTCAAAGGGTGTGCAACCAAATATTAAGTTAAGGGTGCCAAGAATTTTGTCCAGCCCATTTTTGGAGTTTTGTGTGACATTATGTCCAATTTGCTTTTTTTCCTCCCTTTTTTTGTTTTGTTCCAATACACACAAAGGGAATAAACATGTGTATAGCAAAACATGTGTTACTGCAATACTTTTCTGTGAGAAATACTTGATTTTCTGGAAAAATGTCTGGGGTGCCAACAATTTTGGCCATGACTGTATATTTCCTACTGTAAATATAATAAAATATACCTTGATTATAAACATATATTTTGTGAATATATATTTTACCTTAATAAAAAATTTATTTTCCTATACCCAAAAGACAGAATATCTTTTGTTTTAAAAACTTAAAACAGACCAATAAATTTAGTTATGACAGGTCTTAGCAATTAGCTCTAGTATTATCACACAAAGACATTCTAGGTTCCTTCATGTCTGGCCCTTCTAAAAAAATATATAAAAGACTTCACCCAGCCATGAACTCTGTAAAAAAAAAAAATCTCGGTTCATTCCTAAACTAGAGAAAATTGAAAGAAAAGACTGTCTTTAAAAACAAAATGGCTACAAACATCCATTTTACCTTTTTCCTTTCTGTAAAATACTCGACATAACCCCCCTTTGGTTTCATCTCTTCATTGATCAAATTAGAATTGAGGAAAACATACAATAAACCCCCCCTTTTACCAATTAGGCTAGGTTTCCACCTTTCGCAACACATTTTTCTTCTTTCATCCATTTAATAATTGAAGATGCAGTGTTTTTAAACTTCAATGTACATACTTTCTTTGTTAGTACAATCATCCAGACAGTTAGAAACATAATTACTATACAAATCACAATCTCTGTAATCTTTGGCCCGTTATAAGCAGATAGCAATTGATGATCAATCTGTGAATACATTGGAGCATAAATTGTTAGATTATCTTTCTTTATTAGAAGTTCAATAGTATAGTCATGCTAGTTCTTTAGCAAAGATTTCAAATCTGGATTCATAGGTATCTCTTGCCCTTGGAATACGACAACGATTTGCATCTCGTCATACCAGACTTCATTTATAAAAAATAACTTCTCCGATAACATCTCTTGATTCTTTAGGAACTTACACGAGAATCACTGGTGTAGGTATGAACACTCTCTTGTTTTGTACCAGATCCTTTCGGTAAACATTTGCTTCTTTTTCTGTAATAACAGCGGTTGCAATAAAATATGCGGCAAATCTTTTCCTTCGGTGGTGCTTGTACATAGCAATAAACGGTATCCTGGCTTTATCCAGCATGTCTTTCAGGCTTGCATGAGCTTGATTCGCATGGGACTTGAGCATTGGATCCGCTTGGAATTGTGCGGAAAACCGTAGAATTTCCAGATCGTTGCAGTCTCCTTGGTGGTCCGATTCATCTTTGCGGATTAAGCGTCGCATTTCGGATTAATCACTTTTCTCAATTTCTGTTGAAAGAAAGAGTATAAATGACCATTCATAGACTAGCGATTTCACTCACATTCACTATAGATACTCTGATCTCTGATTAAATTTAATTAACCGTACGGATCTAGTCTATCTACTAGCTTGAGTTAAACATCTGAATGCTGGGAAGAAGAATCACATGTTAATTAAAACATCACTTCACATGATACCAGTTAAGTGTCTTCTGATGATCCATCTTCACACATCCTGAGGTGATCTAGGATGACAATCATGCAATAGAGCTTGACAGTTTTATTTCTTCTAGAAATATATAACATAACTTTTTCCAATAACATTATGACTGTCTCCGTCATTATCTAGATCTGTTATCCACTCATTTTGAGGATTTGGGTATCTGATCACTTTAAGGTCAGCTATGTCAATTTGGTTCTGTTTCCCTTTTGTGGAGGTGAATAATTAGCACGTCATTTTCCAGACATATATCTCGAATTCTCTCGGGGGGAACACATATGGTGTTATCCTCCTGCTCTCCTGGAGTCAGGGGCTTTGGCCTTAAGAAAGAGATATCAGGGGTCTGGCTATTTCTGAAGTGGACTTCAATAGAATCCAGCCTTTCCTCAATCACGTGGCAGTTACGCTGAGCATGATGGGATTGGGATCTATCGTAGCTGATTGGAACATTTACTTGGGACCAAATAACCTCATTGATAAAATCAATGATTGGATTTAACCTTTTGAGAAGGTCCATTCCAATAATTAGGCGATTTTGGGGCAGATCCACAACAAGCGTTGGATGACGAATTACTTTATTCCCCAATTTAAAATCCAATTTAGCCGTGCCCAGAACTTTCAGAGATGTGCCACTCACACTCACTAGATTAGCATTAGATTTATCTAATCTAGGCTTCCTGGAGGACAGTTCTTGGACCTGTTCAAAATAATGGGCTGATATTAACGTAACCTGGCTTCCACTCTCTAGCAAGGACAGAATATGTGGTAAATTATCTTGTAATTCTACATTCACATAATATCGGTCTTCAATGCTATGCAATTTACAGAGAAATTTAGAGTGAGATATGAAATTAGGTTTTTTACAGATTTTACCAACTGATTTTGCACTCTCAAACGTGCTTTTGGCAGCTGTGCTTTCCATTTCGGATCCAGTCTTCTCAGCTTGCTCGCACATAGTCTGGGGAGATAAAATACATTTTCCTTCTCTTTGCAGGGAAGGGTTTAAAATCTCATCAACCATACAAACATTTGTATTAATCATTTCATCATCACTTTCTGGTAAATTGTCATGGATACTGGTTACTTCATCAGAAACATCATCTAGTCACTGGTTGGGTGGGGCTGCAGGTGTTGCATTGCTTACAACCTGACCAGGGTTATTTCCAGTCATTAACTGAGTGATCTGATCCAGTTTTTCTGTCAGCACACGGATATTTTCCTGCATTTGACCAATACGCTGGCATACATTATATCTCCGCTTTCTATTCATCCTTGGGGACGAAGCTTGCGCATTATCAGACGCATCAGATTCAGTCTTACCTCTGGTTGCTTCCTGTCTAGGTACATTTTCCCTTGATTTAACACACTGACTTCTAGGTACCCATTGCTTTCTAGATTGAAAGTTACTTTCTGAATTTTCTCTGGCAAACCCTCTTTCCTGATCTGGCTTGGATTTTTCCCTTTTAGGTATAGAGTCACGCAATGTTTCCGCATAACTCTTTTTGTGGGACTCAAATTTAATATCACCCTTTTTAACGTGAGTTTCCGCTATTTCCTCAGGTGAGTTTTTCACTCTTTTCCCCTGAGTTTCTTCACTATATTCAAATACAGTAAATAGGGTCATACTTTCTTTTAGTACCCAATCCAAACCATTTCTCGGGTCATAATCTCTTGCCAAAATGACCTTTATTTTATTTGGCAATGCGTCATAAAATAATTGGATAAATTCAGGGTTTTCAAAACCTGGGTTTCTTTCAGCCAAGCTGTACGCATTTTTAAGGACTGAAAGAAATTCACGGGGGCTTTGATTAGGTCTGCATTTTAGAGTTAAAATTGCTCTTTTCGCAGCTAGACTGGTACGGTGAGGCCCAAATTCAGATTTGACCTCGGACACTAATTTACTCCAGTTACGTATACCAGATTCTTTCAAAGACTGAAAAAAATACCTATGTTTGCCTTCAAAGACCCATGGGATAAACTCAATTTTCTGAGCATCTGAATTAATCCCTAATATTGACAGTGCTTCTTCAAACATCACTAAATGATTTATTTTTTTAGCGATCCCTTTAGGTCAAAGATACCTACTGAGTTTTTTAAGAAATGGACAATTTTCGTTAAATCCTGAACTTTATGAGATTTCTTAATAGGCTGTGGCTGGCTAGAGTGATGTGATTTGAAATACTCCTGTGTAAGAGGCTTCGCTCTTTTTTCATCATGAGATTTACTTTCGCATTCGCTCTCTTCACTCTCGCTCTTCAGATAAACAGAGCTGTCAGGCCTAATCAGTGATGAGTTATGACTCAAAGCTTTCAAAGGGAACTTCTCTGAAGAAGGATTTTTATCCCTTCGAACATCAGTCTCAAAGGAAGGAGTTTTAACCCTTCGAACATCAGTTTCAACCTGATGTAGCTCATCAGCGAATTTCTCATGTTCGCGTTTCATTCTCGCCAATTTTGCATTCAACTCCTTATTTAATTTCGATAATTCATCACTCTCGTCTTGCCATTGATCTTTCTCTTTTGCACACACTTTCAACTCCATTATCATTCGTTATGACTCCTCTTTTAATTTATTTACGGTATCATGCAAGTCACAATTTTCATTTTCTAAGCTGTCTCTGGTTTCTTTGTCATCATTCAATCTCTTGTTCATTTCTGCGATCAAGTATATGCATTCAGGCACAATTTTTAAAACAAAAACCTCTTTGTCTTTTTTATTTTGTGGCTGCACTTATCTTTCGCAAACATTCAAGAAAATTTGAGTGATCTGACCAGATTGAATCAACATAATTAGATGCATTTGCTTGCAATTCTTTTATCCAATCAAATAAATCGTCTGTGACGTGTAACTTGTCTTTTAGATAAGACATAACATCTATCAATACTATTTGATTACATCTTCCTGAGTCTCAGATTCTGACTCTGACATTTTTACACTGTTTAGTAGACAACCGTAAAACCACAAGTCAAAATACAACAAGAAGTCAAAATATATATATATATTTTATCTCTGTCTAATCAGACAATACTGACAATTATATTCCAAACAAAAACTACAATCTTGGTACAGTGCCTCCAATTTGTATATTGGACTTACTGGACCTATCTCGGCAGTTGCCCCCAATTTGTCGGCTATAATCTCTGCACGTGAATACAACACGTTTGTATATATTGGATTTATCAGCCAAGCCTCCAATATGTCAGGGATTATTATTTCATAAGAAATTTATACGAGACACAAATATCAATCGTTTATATTTCCTAGAAATTCTCCTAAATTCTTTTAATTGTCTGTGTTTTGCTTTGAAGAATACAATAATCAATAATCGGATAAAAACATATATATATTTATTACGTACACAAAAAAATTTCAAATCTCATATTATAAACAAAAATTTATAAACCACAATCCATCAGCATATAAAAACTAGCTTCACAATATATGTATCTCCGGTTAGTAACTGCATATATGATTAATATCATTTACCTTATCAGTTAGTAACTAATACACAAATGGTTAATAAACATTTCTGCTTAATACAACATGCATTTCCCAGCAAACAATGTTTAACCAGCCAGCTCTTATAGATATATATATATATCTCTATACTACATGGATCAACAAAAGATGAGCTAATTTAAAAGGATAAGTAATAAAACTTATTTAGTGAATCCTCCCCTAATCTCGAGAATTAAACTTCTAATCTTTTGCTTTTTATTTTGTAGTTATATAACTCCTTGCTATATTAATTTTAATCACAGTAATTTCCAGATTCAATATATATATTGGTATCAATCCTACAACATTTCTTTAGAATAAATCCTTATATTCACTTCTTCACATCTTTATCTGTAGAATAAAGATATTTAGATTCTGGATCTAACAGTATCTGAGAAATCTCAGTCTATGTTGCAAGAATATCTACAAATATATATATAATTACATTAATTCCTTAATTTCATTCATTACCTCTCCAATCTGGATTTTGATAAATCTTGGAATTTTCTATGTGATGCTTTGTTTTGGAATATGTGAAGATTATCGATATCAGATAATCAATGCATGTGAGTTAGAGATTTGGTGAGAGTCAGAGTTTTGGTGAGAGTCTTGATTGCCTCATGTCCTGGGATCTGCCTGCATCGTGGTGTGAGTCTGAATGTTGGAATCTCGGACTCTCAGAGGGTCATGTGTACTGGACGTCTGAATGCATTGTGTTGTGTGTCTCTATGCTGGAATCTCGGACTGATTTGCAACCAACATTGCCGTTTCAATTATAGTAAATTTGACGTCACTGGCAATATTTTTGGTACATCAAATCTAATATTTACTATCCTCTAGAGGGCAGTATTGCACTTCTTAATTAATTCCACTATTTCTTTTTATTTCTTATCTCCCAGTGTCAGAGGTCAATCTGTACACAAAGACTTCTTCTCTCCATGTATAGCCACTGTGTCTCTACCTATCATATCAAAATTTATATCCCTGACTCCCTTTTGGTTACTTACTGAGTCCTATCAGCTGAATTCTTTTCTCTGGCTAAAGTCAACGGAATCTTTCTTCAGTAATTTTACTATTACCAATTATATATTTATTGGAGTATATATTTCCTACTGTAAATATAATAAAATATACCTTGATTATAAACATATATTTTGTGAATATATATTTTACCTTAATAAAATTTTTATTTTCCTATACCCAAAAGACAGAATATCTTTTGTTTTAAAAACTTAAAACAGACCAATAAATTTAGTTATGACAGGTCTTAGCAATTAGCTCTAGTATTATCACACAAAGACATTCTAGGTTCCTTCATGTGTGGCCCTTCTAAAAAAATATATAAAAGACTTCACCCAGCCATGAACTCTGTAAAAAAAAAATCTCGGTTCATTCCTAAACTAGAGAAAATTGAAAGAAAAGACTGTCTTTAAAAACAAAATGGCTACAAACATCCATTTTACCTTTTTCCTTTCTGTAATATACCCGACAATTCACAGACTGGCGAATTGCACTGAAATTTTATCAAAATGACCTGATTTTCGTAGGTTCAATTTGACAGGTTTAAACAGGTGCATCTAATTGGTTTCAATGTAATATCTTTTTTTAAAAAAAAAAATTAAAGACCATTTATTATTTTTATTTTATGCAAAAAACCTTTAAAATATAAAAAATATTGGGACCACGGTGGCTTCTTTTCTTGCTTACTTTTGGAAAACGGATCAGGTCAGTGAGGTTCGGTTAATCAGGAACCGTGTTGAATAGAGGGTATGATCTGCGATTCCTGGGGTAAAGGTCCTGGTAAGAGGGACCATTGGTTCATTTGTGATACTTTGGAAGTAACTTTGTGGATCAGATTATTCTAATGCCTTCATCGTGTCTGCTACCATATTGCATGACATATTTTCAGGTTGTTGCAACTCTGTGTTATGTTTCCCTTCCCTTTTTTCCCTTTTTGCACCCACATCTATTTGTTTATTGTTGCATAACTTTACAAAATAGAATAAACTTTCATATGGGGATAAAAAGAGACTTTTTGTGTTGTTTTCTTTAAATAATTTTTTGCAGCTTTTATGTTTTAAAAGACTTTATTATTATTTTAACAGACCTTTTTGTTATTATTTAAGGAGCTTTTTTATTATCTAGATACATTTTTATTGGTTTAAGATCATATTCGTAGAATAGGTGACTTCTTTTTTTATTTTCCTTCGGTGGAATTCACTAAGGCAATTTCGGCACAATTCAGGACTTATCAGCGTATTTCAACATACTATAACTGCTTTGGTAACTCAGTTTTTGGCAAAATCCGGTGACCATTCAGTGAATAGTCACCAAATAATGCACCATATTTTTGGCGAAATGGAGTTGCTGAAATGGTCCAAAATGCAAAGCACCAAAATTGCATTAAATTTCAGTGCTTTGTGAATAGACCCTTTAGTCTCTAGCTTTTATAGAAAGAAAAAATACACAGGGTTATTCAAAGAGAATCGAATAGTCACCGCAAGTTCAGTGACTTTTCGTTCTCTCCAATTCGGTGCGATTTGGCGATATCATTTCGACAATCCTGCGGTGTATTCAGCAAGCACCACAGGGCCGACGTAGTGCAGGGAAAAGCCGCCGCAAACCCACCGAACACTCACCGCAAAACCCGGTGAACACACACCGAAACCCGCAAAAACATCTGGATTAACCCCGCTGAACACGCTGGAGAAACCCGAGCAGGAGCTGATCACAGCGAAGAGCAGCCGCCGGAGAAACCCGAGCAGCCGCCGATCACAGCACAGAGCAGCTGCCGGAAAAACCCGACACCGCAGACGAATGGAGCGGAAAAAAAACGAAACGAGGTGCTGCCCCCCAGTGTGCGGATTCATATGCTGCATTGAAACCTATGGGTTAAAAAGCCTTTTCTTTAAAAAAATGTTAGTAAACCTAAAATTTCTCCCAAAAAAATGGCTAAAAAATAAATAAGTAAAGAAACTTTTGTTCTATGTGTAGTAATCTACTTCCCATTCTTAAATAACCAATAAAAAACAAACTAAGTCATAAAAAAACGAAACTGAATCACTGAATCGATTTACACCGAAATTTCTAATCGATCAGAGTTTTCCGATGGCCGATATTTCATTTTCGAAAAAGCTCCCGAAATACGAAAATGGTGATTTTCATCCGAATTTGGATTTGGAACGAATTGCACATCTCTAATGAATAGTATACAAATTCTAAGCTTACTTGCAGTTTGGCTGGAATATTGGCTTGAGCCGTTAGCTTAAAGTCTCGGTTGGAATCAGACCCGTTGTTTCTTTGAAGAACACCTTTCAAGACATAGCGCCTTGAGTCTGATGTGACAGCTGCTCAAATCCCATGGACCTGGGGACTCCTCTACCAAACATCAGAGTTAGTCAGCAACAACAATCCCAGCGTCCAGGCCAAGCATAACCTATTAAACCAATGATGTGCCTCAACAGTCTGTTTTGTGACTGTCATGGAACGTCACTTGTGAAAAGCTTAAGATACTCAGGTCTATTCAAAGAAAGGTGAAACTCAGGAGAATGACTGGAGAAGTGAAAATTCTAGGTCAAAATAGCCAAACCAGAAAAATTCTCCCATTTATCTCACTTTCCAAATCGACTATTTGGTCTAGATTGTTCTCTTCTCCTGCCAATTCCCCTGGGTTTCACCTTTCTCTGAATAACCCTGGCAGTCTTATCAATGAAAATTGAAGGGAGGAAGCAGGTTCAGGCCACAAGATGTCATGAAGATTTCCTGTATTGCTGTAGAATAAGGCTTGAAAAATAATCTTTGTTCTTTTACTACAAACTTACAATGATGTTTCAAGCAAGTGATTAGATAAACTACAATATATTACGGGGGGCGTGGCCGGCTACCTAGAGGAGCAGACGTGTCCCGATGGAGCTCCGCTCGTCTGCTCTGTAAAAGGACCTTCAGAAGAGTTAACGCACGGTATTTGTAACATTTACGGGTCCCAGGGTGGCTGGCCATCGGCAGAGTACAGTCCGGAGCCCGACTAGTCCCCCCTCCGGACCAGAGACTCGGATTACGGCTCCTGCCTTGTGACTGCCGCGTGGCGCCCGTGGCCATCTTGTGGCCTACATACTCGGCTCTGCTGCACGAATCGCACCGCACCAGACCAACCTTATGTGGAGGGCTATGGAGATGGAGGGCCCCCGTCTCCTGGCCGACTCGACTGATTGTCCTGCGGTGGCGAAGATCGGACCTGAGAAGAGATTGAGGAGTAGCCCACCTGCCCCTGACCGAGGTGACTCGGCCCTGATCTCGGGCCTGGATGCCTGTCTGCGCATCCTGGCGGCGGAAGATGACGCTGCCCCGGTTACGAGGGATGTGTGGCACCGGCTGATGGCCTCACTGAGGAGCTGCAGGGAGACGCAGAATGCAAGAGAGATGGAGAAGCTGGAGGCCGCCCCAAGTTCCGGTGCCGCTGCGGCCTACTTGCACGCTGTGACTGAGTCGGGGAGTCGGGCTGGGAACGGCGGACACCTACAGATGGTAGACCTGTGGTCTAGGCCTTCGAGGACAGTGACTGAGATGGCGGATACCCGGAGACCCGAGGTGGTGAGTGGCCTCGATGAAGAAAAGGACGCCCCTTCTCTCCCAGAGGAAGCTGAGCCGGCCGTTTGTGGGGTGGTGGACAACCTGGCGAAAGCAGAAGTGATTTTTGTGGCTCCTTCTAGGTCGGCCGAGGCGACGACAGCGCAGCCTGCCTTTCGTGTTGTGGCTGGAGAGGTGGTGGAGGTTGCGAGGAAGGGAGTCATCCATACTGCGAGATTGGGGGCACCAGTGTTTTGCAGGGCCTCCCTTACGTTGCACCGGGGGCTTCGGTCCCCCTTAGGTTCCGAGACGCGGGCTGAGGCGCTCTCCCCACCCTATATGAGTGCGTTCTCTCTAATTTTGCTTCATTGTTGATTTTCTACCCTAGCTGAGACTTTTTGAATTTCTTAGAGGACTATTGTTTGAGTTGCAACCCCTGGTTCATTCCCCCCCCTTGCATGCAGAGACTTTTGATTATTTTTTCATATTATTTTTTTTGGCACTTTTGGTCCCGAGGTGCGCCACTATGGCTCTGCTTGTCGTACTTGGCCCTCGGACCACCGGGCCTCGTGACATTGTCCCTCCATGGCCTCCTTCGGGAGTGTGCCAGGAGTGTCACGGTTATGGCCTGTGCCTTTTCCCCACACCCCTTTTTATTATTATTTTATGTTTTTTGCCATTTTATTATTATTTTATTTCTCTTTTTACACACATGCAGAGTTTTCTTATTTTGAGACCCCCCCCCCCAATTGGGGAAGTTACTTGTCGATATATCGCTATCCTTTGACTTTTCTGTTTGTTATTAATGTGTGGCCACACGGGGCCAGACGACGTTCTATGGCCCTGTGTGGCTATAACTGCCTGTCCTGTTCCATTGTTTGGCCTTGTGAGACCACTTATTGTTTTATACCATGATGTAATGCTGACTTATTTAAAAATAAAAACTTTAAAACGTAAAAAAAAATTAATTTACAATATATTACAATTATTTATATTACAATACAGTTAAGGCTCTGCAGCGCTCAATCCTTACAAAGGACCAGAAAAGTGGAAGATTCGCTGTTCACTCAGTCGTTGCTCTACCACCGAGCAACCAATAATACATCAATAAAAAAGGTAGGCGTGTAGCGCATACAATGTTCCAGTAAAGTATCAGGGTGTATGTTACCATGGATGGATCGTTTCTTGGAATGTTCTTATTAACCTAAGAGTCTTATTAGTCTTTATTCACATCTCTTCTGATTATCACCTAAATTCACAATGGACTTTAGTATGGATAAGTTTTGTTTTTTTGAGAAAGTATTTTACCAGGAAGGATAGATTGAGATTTCTCTCGGTTTCAAGTATGTCCTGGATGGCGAGTATGTACCGTTAGGTGTCTTGCCCCAGGACACTTACTGGAGAGGTTCTCTTGCCAGGATCGAACCCATGTCTCCAAAGGCTCTCTCCATGCAGAGCAGTGATGTTACCTCTACTCCAACTGAAGAAGCCACAGGTACATTAAACCTAATGGTGAAACGCGTTTTGGCAGATTACAAGTTTTAATCTATTGAAATACATCTAGGAATTTGAGGAGCACTAAATTGCCATTGCCATTCTGGGGTCAAGAAGGAATTTTTTCCCAGTATGTTGCATATTGGCAAGCATTCAGACTGGGTTTTTTGCCTTCTTTTGGATCAACAGCAGTAGGTTATGTGGGAGAGGCTGAGCCCGATGGACGCATGTCTTTTTTCAGCCTATATAACTATGTAACTATGTAACTATGTAACTATGTAACTAATATATAGGCTGTTTTCTGGGATATACTTTGAAGACTTGAAACAGCCAGGAAGCCTACTGTCAGGTTGGGAGTGCGGCGGTGGGTGAAGTAAGCCCATGATGCAGTGATCGTAGGAGTCACACAGGTTGCTGGGTACTGAAGGTTTATTAAAAAGAATAAACAAAACAAGTAGCAATTGATATGGGCACTAGCAGGCAGGCAACAGACTGTATGCCGGTTTCAGGGTTCAGCTGGAAAACGAGGATTCTCGAGAGCGGGATACCTTGATAGAGAGATTCCACTTGGGAGCAGGGTTCCACTTGGGAGCATCACTGGAGGGATTCAGGTACAATGGTAGGGAGGTTCAGGGACAGGTCTGGTTGTCTGCACTTCCAGGAACATGAATGTTGAAGCCCTGATGGAAGGGTGGATCCCTCTTTTAAGCAGGCTTCATTTAGGTGAAATAGCATACACCTGTAGGTACCACAACAGAAGATTAACAGCCAGATAGGGGAATCTGTAACCTGTGTACAATCATAGGCAGGTGAATAAGGGTTTGCCAGGGATTAGGTGCGGGCACAGGCTTGATTCTTGACACCTACGAAGGAGAAACACTCTAGGAACACTTTAGTCTAGGAACTTATCCATACTAAAGTCCATCGATTTAGGTGATAATCATAAGCGATGTGAATAAGGACTAATAAGACTCTTGAGTTAATAAGAACATTCCAAGAAATGATCCATTCACGGTAATATACACCCTGATACTTTATTGGAACATTGTATGCGCTACACTCCTACCTTTTTTATTGACAATTATTTATATATTTGACTATCCAATACGGTTTCCCACAGTTGGAAGTTGCAATAAACCTCAAAAGGCACTTTTCATTTTGCATGTACTCTTGTGTGTGGATTTACACTTTTAAGTAAACCTCTTATTTTTCACCTTTTTATGGACAGCAAAACAACCCCTATATTGAATTCTTCTGTTTTTACAAGAGTTTATATTGTTAAGTTATAACTATTTACAATGATCCAGCTAGAACACTAGGTCTGTAAAATATATAGGGCCTGATTACATTGATAACGCCAACATTAGCACTCACCTGTGTAAGCGTTAACGTTAGCTCTGGTTGCCCTAGCGCGGGCGGTCCATATTACAACCGAACGCTAATGGGTTAAAGAAACCTGTTAGCAATTCGGATCTTGCGTTTTCAGCGCAAGCTAACTGTACTTTGCGCTCCCTATGCTTAACATGGGGAGTGCAATGTCCTAACGCTAATTGCCGTCCTGCTGCAGTTAACTCAAAAGTTAACCACAGCTAGGAGCTGGTGCTAACAGATTTAGCTTCAGCGGAATCTGTCAGCACCAGCCGAAAATAAAACAAAAAATCGGATACTCACCTCCCATCCCGTGGTGAGAACAGCGGCACCATCAGCTTCTTCTGGCTGCTGGGAGCAGAGAGAGACTGGGGGAAAAAAGTCCCCCAGTCTCCCACTGTGAATCACTCCACCGACCTGCCGGATCTCACAAGGCGAGATCCTGCAGGTCATGTGACAGGCCGCTTTAGCCTCAATGGAGTCCTATGAACTCCGTGGAGACGATGCTCGCGGTGGCGATTAGCGCTGCTGCGAGCATCCTGAGGCTTAGCGCCATGTTACGGTGCAGGCTGCAGGATTAGCACCTGCGCCATAATATCACGCTAAAATGGGGACGCTAAGGAGAAACCTGCAGGTGCCCGTTTTTCTCCTTAGCATCCCTGTTTTAGCGTGATGATCATAATATGGCCCATAGACTTTACCTACATTCTATTCTAGTAGTGAAAACGTATATAAAAAAAGTAACCCTCCTCTGACAATCCAGTGTTCTTTTTTTACCTTTGGGGAAACTTTATATATAACCAATAATTTAAAGAGTTGTGTGTCTTTATAAATGACTATGTGGAAACCTCTAATAATAATGGTTTCCAGGGTATGTCTACTAAATGATTTCATTTGTAAATAGTCAATAGAGAATATTACCTTGAGTTGGCTCATGAGTTTCCCTTGGGTGTCTGGCTAACATTACATCTCAAATGAACCTCTCTCCTCCATCTCCCATTTCTCCTTTCCTAATTTAGCTGCCTTCCTTTCAGATCTTCCTTCTCAACTAACATGAAGAGACTAACCATAAAACACTGACAGAAGTCGTAACCCAAATCCTAGCACACTACCGTAACCAATTCTCTCAAGAGTATTATCAGGAGGCCCCACAATAGCTTAATTTCTATTCCCTTCCTTGTGCTCTTGCTTCTAACTTAAAGGCATCCTCTAGTTTTTCCCTTTTACTTCACCTAAATCTAGTCAAAGTTTTAAAACAATCAATCATTCTACTGTGCATCCATTATTTATTACCTACTTTTATTCTACATTTTCTTTTTTTCCAGGTTAAAAGAAAATTTATTCTCAAATTTCTCATTTTTATTGTTTTATATTTTATTGTAGGAAAATGGGAATGTATGGGATAATTTGATTCTATCACCTCATTTCAAGTCTCTTTTGCACTGCTAATCATTGTATGTGCTTTATGCTGGTTGACCTTCTCCATAAAAATAATTGCAAAAGGAGAAAAAAGAGGTTTCTGTGGACATCTCTCTCCTGACATAAATGCATGCACTATAGTTACCAGCTATGTCCCCATGTCACCTGTTGGTTTTCCTACTTCTATGTGCAGGTATGAAGAACGAATGATAAGGTGCTTGGATTTAGGTCAGAAGGCACAAGCCTGTGGACTCACCTTTTTTATTGAATTATTCATATATGAAAAAAAAGTGGATGTATATTAGTAAAAAGCTTTTAATCCTTTCACTGTCAAAATGTGTATACACGATTTTGCATTGGAATACAATGAAAAACAAAAATTAGCAAATAAAACACTATTTGCAAACTTTTTTTAAATCCAAAATTTGTAGAGCTTCCAAAAATTGATCAAGCTTGATACCGAGGCCTTTATAGAATCTGGTGCTGCAGGTAATTTCCTTGATTTAGGGTTTGCAGCAACTCATCTGGTACCATTGGTTGTGAGGTAGATTCCTTTGATTGTGGAGTCTATAGATGGCAGAAGCCTGACTTGTTCCCATGTCATCCATGAAACCATACCGTTATCGATGTATACTGGTGTAGCGCTCACTCCCGGAGGAGCCGCTGAAAATTTAACCACGGGTCAGTCTCCCCGCACTAGGGAATAAATATACTCCAACACCGTTGTGAGTTTTTATAATTTAAATAGTTTACTAAAATAATAAGCAGATGTTGAGACACGGTATTCACAGGTATATTACAGTACTTTCGTATCGCGGTAAAAACGCGTAGCGGGAAAGAAACGAAACACGAGGCTTCGTATTTCGGAAAAATAATATCTTCACAACCGAACAGAAAAGAAATGCAATTGCACGAATATTCGAAAAAGGGACACGTAGCGAAACCCAAAAATACAATCTCTTCGTATTACGATAAACGCGCAGCGGAAAAGAGAAAAATATATTCGGAACGTATCTTTAACCCCTGTTCCGATTCGTAACAAATGAGTCCCGCACAGGTTAAGTCCCGGAATGTAAAGGGTGTGTACGTGTGTGTATATGGTACCCGGGTACTATTCAACTGGCCAGTGAATTACTTATAACGATGTCTTCGACTAGTCAAGTTGGGGCCCTGTGGGTTTTGGAAACAAACAGCAGCGTGCTTTCTTGATTTTATAAACCGGCCTTGGAGGCCTCTCACCCATCCGCTCGATCACCCAGGCTCCGCTGACCCAGGACGTCTCTCCGCTTACTGCCTGGCTGTGATACTGGCTACTGGATCCATTGTCTGGCTTTCCTTGCTCCCACCCGGACTTGTCCAGCTACCGCCTGCTCTCCCATCCAATGGACTTGCGGTACTCCTCACTCGGGTCCTCTGCTTGCCTTGATCGCAGCGTGGGTATAGACAGGTCTCTGCAGGGTCACTGTCCCGATCCCCCAGCACCAGCGAGGTAGCCCCTGCGCTCTGGCCTGGTCACGATCCTCCACAGCTCGGCCTGCTTCCTTCTCCTTTCAGCTCCCAGCTCACTCTGAGCATGCTTTCCACGAGGCTGGTGATGCCTTTCCTTTCCTACACACCCACTTCCTGTCCTTACGCAAAGCATCATGGAAAAGGTAGTTTAGTGCCTTGTGTTTGTCCAGCATAACTTTCCATGGTCTCTGTCTCCCTCTGGTGGCCATTGCAAGTAAATGCAGCAGAACAGTCTTTTTAAACACATCGCTACACTCTCCCCCCCTAAACTCTTGGGTCCTCCCAAGGGCGTGTAACGGGTACATGTGTCGGCCATACATAACATAACAACAGTTGCATTACATTTCTACTTAACATTTCTAACTTTAGCCTACATATTCAGGGTTGACAACAGGCAGCAATTTTCCTCAATCTCCCCCAAACCCTTAGACACCTTGGCAATTAGAGCTGACACTTCTGGAAACCTCCGCCCAGTTGTTACAGCCTCCTCTGTGCTATGTCCTGGTGAATCAAATGTGAGTCTCTGAGGGGGTCGTACTGAACGTTTAGGTTCAAATTTTTCAAGAACCTCTTCAGTCAGGAGAGCTGACTCTACAGGCTCAATTCTCTCATCAATCATCGGAGCCAACACTTCCTCGGAATATGAGCCCTCCAGTGAAGGCATAGAACTGTAATCTATGGATATTTCCTCTAAAACTTCAGGAACTTCCCAGGTCTCTGGTACTGCAGGTGCTTGAGTCATAACTTCAGAGATATCAGACCCTAAATCACTCTCACCCCAGTCAGAAACTGGCTTGACGCTCTGGGACTCAGGTGCCCACACCCAGCTCAGACACCAGCCTTCTTCTTCACTGTCTTCTTCACTCTCTCTAACGGAACGGAACTGATGAGACCGAATAGTAGGAGTCGGACGGGATATAGGCAGACCAGGCACAGATAATTTGTCTCCAATCGGTACTTGTACAGTCTTTCCTGAACGTAGGGCCTTCTCTGTCCCTTATGTTCTCCTCAGCCTTCTTATTTCTGTAGTGGTTCTCTGTTCCTTGACCCTCCGTGGACAGGCCGGTCGTGACATCGAGTGTGCCTTCTTAGGAGCAGGATTCTCTTCCGTGACCAGTGGGGTTAAGAGGTGTCTCAACACATCAGCGTTCATCCCCACTATCATAGAACTTCGATTAGCTCCCGAGGGACGAGGACACACAATTGCCAACGTGTCACATACTCTCGGTTGTCCAGCGATTTCCGAACTGAATTCTAGCTTCACCTGTATATATCCATCATAGGGAAACTTCTCCATTCCCATACCCCAGATTTCGAGATCCTTCAATTTCTTCAGGGGTATATGCTTCAGATATTTCTGATAGAAGTCTCGGTAAATCAGCGTTACTTGAGCACCCGAATCTAGAAGAGCCTTAGTATAGACTCCTTCCACTTGAACCGGGATGATGGGCGAAGGACCTATCAACTTGTCAGGGAACTTTTTCGTAGCAGCAGGAGAGGTAGACCCAGTCTGTTGTACTCTAACCCTTGTCCTCATACGTGGTGACTGTGGGCATACATTTTCCTCCCGTGACATAGGATCAGACCTCCAGGGAGAGGATCTTCTAGGTCTAGCAGGCACATATAGAGACCCTCCCTGTCTCCTTTCTGGGCACTGAGCCTTGAAATGACCGAATTCTCTACAGGCAAAACATCTTCCCCACGAGGATGAGGGCACACTTTCTTCCTGTGGCTCATTTGAAAATCCTCTGTCGGAGACCACAGCAACCGCTGCTGTTCGTATATCTGAGAGAGACTTCAGTATTTCAGTCTGCATTTCTACTACTTTCAAGATTGTCCGGCATAGGTCCGTGTGTGTCTGTTCCATCTTAACTTGGGCTTCTTGTACTCTCGCGAGAGTCTTTTGTATCTCACCATACACCTGGTTTGACGACTTTTGAGTTATCTCCGGCTCATATGTCTCTTCCGGATCTTCCTCATCTGATGAACACTCGTTATACTCTATGGGATGCGCATAGACCTTTTCTACCCTTTTTCCAAGCTTCTCTTCCAGAAGGGCTTCTTCCTCCCGAACAACTCGAATCAGTTCTAGGTAATTTAACTCTTTATTACCTTCTCGAGTCCTCAGCTGCAACATCACAGGATCTAAAGGTAAGGCACCCTTCAATATCTGACGCATTCTAACCTGATCTACTGTAGTGGGGTCTGTTCCTTTCTTCAACAGTACTTGGTACAGTATTGTCACGGATCCCTCTGATTACCAAAATAGTGGTCCCTTTACGCAGACCGCTCTCTACCCTTCCGATCCTTGAATGGTCGGCAAAACTAGAAAGACAATTAACCAGACAATAGATAGACAAGAGGTAACACCAGACAGAGGTACAGAATAGGGTATTGTCACGAATCCTTCTGACTACCAAGATAGTGATCCCTTTATGTGGATCGCTCTCTACCCTTCCGATCCTTGAATGGTTGGCAAAACTAGATAGACAATTAACCAGGTAATAGATAAACAAAGGGAAACACCAGACAGGGGTACAGACCAGAGTATACGTTCTCCCTAGGACCTTAGTTATAGCAGAGGAAATCTGATGTGTGCTTAGGGTGCCACATAGACTGACCTCGGTACCAACGTTAAGGGCAGAACCAAGAGCAGAGTAAATGCCAATACCAGGGGTTATACACAGAATGGTTTGTTTGCCAATGCCAGGGGTCATACACAGGAGGGTTCGTTTGCCAATGCCAGGGGTCATACACAGGAGGGTTCGTTTGCCAATGCCAAGGGTCATACACAGGAGGGTTCGTTTGTCAGAAGCAAGGTTAGATACAGAAATCGCCAAAATACACAAGAGCTCTGCGGGAAGTGAATACCACGTCAGGGCACCGGCATGGTAGTGAGACTGGGCTTTAAACCCGGCGGGTCCGCGTCATAACGCCAGGCCCCGCCCCTCGGCGTCCCACGTGAGCGCACCCGGTAGCGTTCATCATTCGGCGCCTGGCCAGCGAGCAGCGAGGAATCTGCTGCCAGGCGCCCCAGCCCCTGACCAGCCGTGACAGAACCCCCCCTCCACGGGCGGCCACTGGACGACCCCCAGGGGCACGGGGGTGCGCCAAATAGAAGGCCTTCACTAGCCTAGGAGCATGGACTTCTGCAGCCGGAATCCAAGAACGATCCTCCGGACCGTAACCCACCCAATCGACCAAGTACTGCAAGGACCCCCTAGATATCCTGGCACCCAGAATGGCCTTAACCTCGAACTCCTCCTCACCCTCCACAGAGATAGGAGGTGGTGGAGCATGGACCTTGGTGTACCGGTTACACAACAACGGCTTCAAAAGGTGTACATGGAACACATTATGTATCTTAAAATGGGAGGGTAACGCCAAAGCATAGGAGACAGGGTTGATTCGCCGCAGAATCTTATAGGGGCCGATATACCTAGGAGCCAACTTCATGGAAGGCACTAAGAGCTTAATGTTACGTGAAGAAAGCCAAACCCTGTCCCCAACTTGATACACAGGTGCCTGCCTCCTGTGTCTGTCGGCCTTGGTTTTCTGGATGGCACTACTCTCCTCTAGTGCCTGTCTCACTCTCCCCCAAGTCTCTTTCAATGATGCCAGTTGCTCATCCAAAGCAGGAATCGTGGTATCAGGAAACGTAGCGGGGAGCACGGGAGGATCAAAACCATAAACAGCGAAGAAAGGAGAATGTCCTGTGGACTCACTCACTGCACTGTTCAAGGCATACTCGGCCCATGGTAACAGGTCTGACCATGTGATGGACTGGCCCAGCACCCTCAGCCAGAGACAGGGGATCAGGACACTGATATTTAATAAACTATGTGTTTTGTGCCGTTGCACCAACGTTCCTGCATTCCAGCTGGCCGGGGGAGTACCTGTAAATAAAAGTGTTGTTATTGTGTAACGGACGCCGTTTAAATTTGCCGCCATTCGCCGTTTAAATTTGCCGCCAGTTTCTGCCGCCGCGTGTTCGGATCGAGCAGAGCAGGAGATAAAATGGCCGATCCGAACCTTCCGGTTCCGAATCGGCAACGCCCCGATGCGCTTTAGCCAATGATACTTGTGGGGGCGGGAAGGGGGTTTTCCAGATGTGGAGCCCGTGGAGAAAGTATAAATACTGATGTTGTTTAAATAAAAGTGTCTTTGGTTTTGAGTTCATGAAGCTGCGTCTCGTGTCTCTGTTTGCCAACTGTGTCTGACATCCCTCGTGGTTCAGCACCCCGGACGAAACGAAGACATAGCGCGTGCCGTTGCCGCGCGATTGCAGCTACCGCCGACTGAGCCTGTCCAGCTAACTACCGAGAGATCCGAAGAATCCGCACCTGACAACGCGTGAGCGCTTCGACCGCCGCACGATCCGAATACTTCTAACCGACGGAACCCCTTGCATAGCCACCAGAAGATCCGAAGGGTCAGTACTCTGCCGGGCGCGGGCGCATCGATTACCGCTAGATCCGAACGGAGCGCTGGTCGAAGGGGGATATCTGTAGCCATTGGGAGCCCGAATAGGTCAGTGCGGTGCAACGAAGGGCCATCTCGACCGCAGGGCGATCCGAATACTTCCGCGCGATCGACCGTTGGCCACCTGGAATTACCGGGAGATCCGAAGCGATCAGTGTGGCGTAGCGGATGGGCACATCGACCGCTGGGTGATCCGAATAGCCCGAACGACCGACCATCCGCCGATCCGATTGCCGGGAGATCCGAATCTCCGCGGACGGGACTTGTTCTGACCGATATTGTAGGAACACACGTACCGGTCCGTGGCCAGCTGCTCGGGACGCTGCGGGTCATTCCCCCAGTAGTCGGGCTGGGTACACACTAGGGTCCATTACGCTGCGCCGGTCACCCAGATTGCAACATCAGACCCGGTCGCTCGAGACGCCAAGTGTCACCACCTTGGTAGTCGGGCCGGTGGAACAACACAAAGGGGGAAGGAAGCTTAAGCAGATTGGAGCACACCCGCAGGCGGACAGTAACATCGCGTTCCGTCACACTGGTGGCAGCGGTGGGATTGCTCTCTGCCATCAATACTATCGTCTTCCCCGAAGAACCCATCATGGCAGTGTATGCCGACTACAAACGAGACACTTTGCGGAACATGCTAGAAAACCGTGGTGGCACTCCGGGTTCCAAGAGCCGAGACACCCTAATAGAGGAGCTACGACGGTTGGACCAAGGTGCGGCGAGCGCAGCGCTACCCGCCGACACCTCACCGGTCATCGTCGCGGCTGGAGCCGACGAAAGTGCCCTTCAGAGGAAGGTCCGAGAACGGGCCGCCTTCTACGGAGCGGCCCCGACGGAAGCAGTGATGCAACACCTGGTTCGAGAAATTTGCCAGGAGGAAGAACGAGAAAGAGAACGCGAGCACGAACTGCGGTTGGCAGAAGTGCGGAGCCAGCGAGATAACAGCCCCCGGGTGGAGCGATCCCCGGGGAGAAAGGTGCCCTTTCAGGCGTTTAAAGACTTCCGCGAGACCGACGAAGAAATAGAGAGTTATCTTCAGGATTTCGAGCGGTTGTGTCAAGTCCACGAAGTTCATCCCACGGACTGGGTAAGAATCCTGGCGTGCAAATTGACCGGGCGGGCCGCAGAGGCCTACCGCACGGTGCCAGATGAGGAAGCTACCAACTATGGGCACGTGAAGCAGGCGCTGTTGAGCCGGTTCGCCGTGACCCCAGAAGCCAGTCGGGCTAAATTTAGAAACTCTCGCCGCCCCAGCGGCGCTACACATGTGGAGTGGGCCCACCGACTACAGCGGGATTTACGTACATGGTTTCTGGGAAGCAAAGCCGAGACTGTAACCGAGATAACGCAACTGCTCCTGCTGGAGCAGTTCTTCGAACATACGCCCACCGCCATCCGGGAGTGGGTGCGGGACAGGAAACCCCACACTGTACAGCAAGCGGCTATTTGGGCCGATGAATATGTTGACACGCGGAAAGTCACGGGGGGGGAGCGGCCCTTACTTCCCAGACCAGTG
The DNA here is from genome assembly GCA_009667805.1 of Leptobrachium leishanense. Classification (NCBI taxonomy): domain Eukaryota; kingdom Metazoa; phylum Chordata; class Amphibia; order Anura; family Megophryidae; genus Leptobrachium; species Leptobrachium leishanense. The sequence goes on from CM019063.1 coordinate 107,470,725, forward strand.
ACCCCGGCCCCGTCACTACCAGTGCCTACGGTCCGACCGCTGGTTGCCCGACCTCCGGTCGCCCCAATACCATGGCCAACATACGCTGCTATGGATGCAATCAAGACGGACATTATAAACAGAATTGCCCCAACCGACCGGACCTAGCAAGATCATCTCCTAGACCACCACAGTCTACTCAGTGCTACGACGCTGATCCTCCCTGGCCGGAAGCTCCGGAGGAATGGGAGCGACTACACGAGGCGGACCCGGTACAAGCTGCCGCGGCCGATAATCGCCATCACCATCGGCAGGCGGTATGGGTCAATGGGAAGGCGGCGGAAGGACTCCGAGACTCTGGGGCTACAATCACGTTGGTCCGGCCCCACTTAGTACAACAGAACGACCGGTTACGGAATACCGTTGCGGTACGGGTGGCTGGTGGAAAAGTTCTCCGGCTGGAGACGGCCCGGGTCCACCTGGACTGGGGATCCGGGGAGAAAGTAGTCAGAGTGGGGTTACTGAACCAACTACCAGCCGAGGTGCTTCTCGGCAATGACCTGGGTCGACTGGTCTCTGCCTACTCCACGGAAGCGGCCGCACCAGTCACTACCAGATCACAGAGCGCACGTTACAGCAATGGCACTCCGAGAGGGACCCAGGTGAGACGGTTTCCCACACCTCGCCCGATTCCCACACCTCGCCCGATTCCCACCCCGCGCCCGACCCCCACGTCCCGCCCGATCCCTACGCCCCTACCGACACCGACGTGTCCCCGACTTCCTGACGTTCCCTGCCCCTGGAGCTCCCCCGAGACACTCCGCTACCAGACTCGGACGGACCCCACATTGCAGGGCTATCGTGACCGGGCTGGCCAGGGACTGGACGGAGACCGCAGCGACCGGATAGAGTGGGAGAATGGGCTGCTATATAGGTACACTGAGAGGGAGGGGTCCGGGAAGAATCAGGCCCCCCAGAAACAAATGGTGGTTCCCCAGGGCCCAAGACAAGAGCTCCTGCGCTTAGCACACGATATACCTTTGGCAGGGCATCTGGGGCAGAAAAAGACCCGCCACCGGTTGGCGCGGGCCTTCTTCTGGCCCCGCCTTAGCGAGGACACCCGCGAATTTTGCCGCACATGCCCTGTATGCCAGAAGGCGGGAAAGGCCGGGGATCACCCGAAGGTGCCTCTAAGACCTATGCCCATCATCCAGGAGCCCTTTAGTCGGGTGGCGGTCGACCTTATTGGACCATTACCTCGACCCAGTGCTACCGGGAAGAAGTATATACTTACCATTGTAGATTACGCGACCCGGTACCCTGAGGCCGTGGCTTTGGCCAACATACAGGCGGACACAGTGGCAGATGCTTTGCTGCGGGTGTTTACGAGGGTGGGATTTCCACGAGAGATATTATCGGACCAAGGGACCCAGTTTACTGCTGAGCTCACACAGCAGCTCTGGCGTCTGTGTGGGGTCAAGGCGTTACACAGTGCCCCGTATCACCCGCAGACCAACGGACTGTGTGTGAGCGATTTAATGGCACCTTGAAACAACTCCTGCGGGCCTTTGCACACGAGAGGAAAGACTGGGAGCAGTACTTGCCCCACTTGCTGTTCGCATACCGGGAGGTTCCGCAGGAATCTACCGGATACTCCCCGTTCGAACTGCTGTACGGACGTCAGGTGAGGGGGCCCCTGGATCTCGTTAGGTCTCAGTGGGAGGGGGAGCAGGGGAACGATGGAGTCCCGGTCGTGAGTTATGTCCTGAAGCTCCGGGAGCGCTTGGCGGAACTGGCGGGGTTGGTCCGGGAAAACGTGGAGGCCGCTCAGACGCAACAGAAGACGTGGTACGACCGGGCTGCTTGCAGCCGCTCGTTCTGTGTAGGACAGCGGGTTCTGGTGTTGAAACCACAGCGGCAGAACAAGCTGCAGGCGGCCTGGCAAGGTCCCTACACGGTGGTAACCCGGCTGGGGGATACCACCTATGTGGTGGCGAGTTGCGCGAACACCAGAATCCAACGGACGTACCACGTCAATATGTTGAAGGCCTTTCACGAACGCCCGGAGACCGTGGAGGCCATATGTGCTCCCGCGGGCGAGGAGACGGAACCGTTTCCCCTGGTAGAGTTACCGGGGGTGACCAAACAACCCTCGGGTGTGGATCAGGTGCAACTGGGGGAGGCGTTGGGGTCTGAAAAGCAGGCCCAAGTACGGCAACTGCTTCGGGGTTATTCCGAGGTCTTTTCGGCTCTGCCGGGTTATACTGACCAAGCCATTCACCCCGTGGACACCCCCGGGCAGCGGCCTCTGCGACAGCCAGCATATCGTCTTCCGGAGGCCGTCCGGGAGACCATGCGGACTGAGATTCGGGAGATGCTGGAACTGGGGGTCATCGAGCCGTCCGCCAGCCCGTGGGCATCGCCCGTGGTTTTGGTACCCAAAAAGGACGGGACCACCCGGTTCTGTGTAGATTACCGACGGGTGAACGATTGCACCACAACTGACGCCTACCCAATGCCCCGGGTAGATGAATTACTGGACCAGATCGCCGGGGGTCATTTTCTGACCACGGTGGATCTGTGCAAGGGGTATTGGCAGATACCCCTTGCCGAGGAGGCGACCCCGAAGTCGGCCTTCATCACCCCGTTCGGCCTGTATCAGTTTAGAGTCATGCCGTTCGGGATGAAGAACGCCCCCGCCACATTCCAACGTTTAATAGATCGCCTCCTCGATGGCCTCCAGAGTTTTGCGTGTGCGTACCTGGACGACATCGCCATTTTCAGTCAGAGCTGGGAGGAACACTTGGTCCACGTGGGGACGGTCCTGGGACGCATCAGGGACGCCAATTTAACCCTCAAACCTGAGAAGTGTAAGGTGGGGATGGCAGAGGTCCAGTACCTGGGTCACCGGGTAGGGTGCGGGGTGCAGCGACCTGAGCCCGCTAAAATCGAAGCTATCTTGGACTGGCCCACCCCCGTGACTAAGACGCAAGTTCTAGCCTTTCTGGGTACAGCGGGTTACTACCGAAAATTCGTGCCCCGGTATAGTGATCTGGCCAAACCCCTGACAGACCTGACTAAGAAGTCCCTACCTCGACAGGTCCTGTGGTCCCCGGATTGTGAGCGGGCTTTTCAACAATTAAAGACCGCATTGACTCAAGCTCCTCTACTGGCAGCTCCCGATTATAACCGGCGTTTTATCATCCACACAGACGCGTCCATGTTCGGACTGGGAGCTGTCCTGAGCCAGGTGGGGGACGACGGGGGAGACCATCCAGTGGCCTTCATTAGCAGAAAATTGTTACCGCGGGAGGTGGGGTATGCTGCGGTGGAGAAGGAGTGTCTGGCTCTGGTCTGGGCCCTACGCAAGTTTCAGCCATATGTATATGGACGATCGTTTACGGTACTCACGGACCATAATCCCCTGGTGTGGCTAAACCGGGTGGCGGGAGAGAATGGCCGGCTGTTGCGTTGGAGCTTGGCGCTTCAACCCTATAACTTCACTATTCAGTATCGACCAGGGGCCCAAAATGGCAACGCTGACGGGTTGTCACGACGATCAGATCTGAACTTGGTAGAAGGTGGAGTACCGACTACCCCGGCACGACCCGTAGGAGTCCTACCGGGTGCGTCGGACTGTGGGCGGGGGAGGAATGTGATGGACTGGCCCAGCACCCTCAGCCAGAGACAGGGGATCAGGACACTGATATTTAATAAACTATGTGTTTTGTGCCGTTGCACCAACGTTCCTGCATTCCAGCTGGCCGGGGGAGTACCTGTAAATAAAAGTGTTGTTATTGTGTAACGGACGCCGTTTAAATTTGCCGCCATTCGCCGTTTAAATTTGCCGCCAGTTTCTGCCGCCGCGTGTTCGGATCGAGCATCGAGCAGCAGGAGATAAAATGGCCGATCCGAACCTTCCGGTTCCGAATCGGCAACGCCCCGATGCGCTTTAGCCAATGATACTTGTGGGGGCGGGAAGGGGGTTTTCCAGATGTGGAGCCCGTGGAGAAAGTATAAATACTGATGTTGTTTAAATAAAAGTGTCTTTGGTTTTGAGTTCATGAAGCTGCGTCTCGTGTCTCTGTTTGCCAACTGTGTCTGACATCCCTCGTGGTTCAGCACCCCGGACGAAACGAAGACATAGCGCGTGCCGTTGCCGCGCGATTGCAGCTACCGCCGACTGAGCCTGTCCAGCTAACTACCGAGAGATCCGAAGAATCCGCACCTGACAACGCGTGAGCGCTTCGACCGCCGCACGATCCGAATACTTCTAACGACGGAACCCCTTGCATAGCCACCAGAAGATCCGAAGGGTCAGTACTCTGCCGGGCGCGGGCGCATCGATTACCGCTAGATCCGAACGGAGCGCTGGTCGAAGGGGGGATATCTGTAGCCATTGGGAGCCCGAATAGGTCAGTGCGGTGCAACGAAGGGCCATCTCGACCGCAGGGCGATCCGAATACTTCCGCGCGATCGACCGTTGGCCACCTGGAATTACCGGGAGATCCGAAGCGATCAGTGTGGCGTAGCGGATGGGCACATCGACCGCTGGGTGATCCGAATAGCCCGAACGACCGACCATCCGCCGATCCGATTGCCGGGAGATCCGAATCTCCGCGGACGGGACTTGTTCTGACCGATATTGTAGGAACACACGTACCGGTCCGTGGCCAGCTGCTCGGGACGCTGCGGGTCATTCCCCCAGTAGTCGGGCTGGGTACACACTAGGGTCCATTACGCTGCGCCGGTCACCCAGATTGCAACATCAGACCCGGTCGCTCGAGACGCCAAGTGTCACCGCCTTGGTAGTCGGGCCGGTGGAACAACACAAAGGGGGAAGGAAGCTTAAGCAGATTGGAGCACACCCGCAGGCGGACAGTAACATCGCGTTCCGTCACAGACCAGTTATCCTGTTGTTCTGATATAAAGCACCTGAGATATTTCTCTACATTTTGGTTTGCTCGTTCTGCTGCTCCGTTGGTCTGGGGGTGATAGGCCGAAGAGAAAGAGAGGTTTATCCCCACATTCTTACAAAAACCCTCCCAGAATCTGGAGATGAATTGGGTCCCCCTATCAGAGACAATCTCCAGAGGGACACCGTGTATGCGGACCACGTTGGAAATGAATATGGGCACCAGTTCGGCTGCCGAAGGTAGTTTCCGAAGAGGAACATAGTGACCCATCTTGGAAAATCGATCTATGACCGTAAGTATCACTGTATTCCCCCTTGACTCAGGTAAATCTACTATATAAATCCATGGCTACATGTGACCATGGTCGTTCGGGGATCGGCAAAGGCTGGAGTAACCCAATGGGTGCTGTTTGGGACTTTTCTGCCTTGAGCACACCTCGCACACAGCTATGTAATCTTTAACATCTCGGCGTAACGTGGGCCACCAGAGGAGTTTACTGATATTAGACACAGTCTTGGTGATACCCATATGCCCAGAAGTTTTATTATCATGATAGATGTTAAGTACTTCCTCTCTTTCGTTCTCAGGTACAAAGAGTTTCGCAGGAGGTTTTCCCCCAGGAGCTGCACCCTGGACGGTCTGCAACCTTTTCATTAGGGGAGACGAGACACTAATCGTGGTAGAGGCTATAATCCTTTCCTGGGGTACAATGGGATGCTGATCTTGGATATTGTGTTCATAAGATTCATACTGTCTCGACAATGCGTCTGCTTTAATGTTTCTGGACCCAGGTCTATAGGTAAGCACGAAATTAAAACTTGAGAGAAACAATGACCATCTCGCTTGTCTGGAATTTAAACGTTTAGCATCACCAATGTACGTGAGATTCTTATGATCGGTTATGATAACGATGGGGTCCTTAGACCCCTCTAATAAGTATCTCCATTCGGCCAAGGCCGCGATGACTGCTAACAACTCTCTATTTCCAATGTCATAGTTCTTCTCTGCCGGGACAATTTCCGAGAATAGAAGACGCATGGATGCAAGGGTTTGTCGGGTGCCTCCCTTTGGGACAAGACTGCGCCAAGACCTAGTTCGGAGGCGTCAACTTCTACTTGGAAAGGCAGAGCCGGATCTGGATGTCGGAGAACAGGGGCAGTAGTGAATGCCTGCTTAAGTGCCTCAAAGGCTTGAGTGGCTTGAGGTGTCCATTTCTGATTTCCCACCCCTTTCTTTGTCATAGCCGTGAGGGGAGCTACCAAGGCCGAAAAATCTTTAATGAACCTTCGATAATAGTTCGTAAATCCCAGAAACCTCTGGATGGCTTTAAGCCCTTGGGGTAGAGGCCAGTCAAGAATAGCTGAGAGCTTTTTAGGATCCATTTGAAAACCCTCAGGGGTTATTATATAACCAAGGAATTGCACAGTTACTATGTCGAATAGACATTTTTCTAGTTTGCAGTACAATCCAGCCTTCAATAGTTTTTCCAATACTTGTTTTACGTGGACATGATGAGTGTCTACATCCGGAGAGTATATCAGGATGTCATCCAGATATACTATAACGAATTCTTGCAAAAAACCCCTTAGGGTGTCGTTTATAAGGTCCTGGAAAACGGCTGGCGCATTACACAACCCAAAAGGCATCACCAGGTATTCATAATGCCCGCTACGTGTATTAAAAGCCGTTTTCCATTCATCTCCCTTTTTAACCCTGACCAGGTTGTACGCTCCGCGTAAATCAAGCTTCGTATAAACACGGGCCCTTTTAATCGGTCGAACAATTCTGTTATGAGAGGTATGGGATACGCATTTCTTATAGTTATCCTGTTCAAACCTCTATAATCGATGCAAGGTCGCAGATCTCCCTCTTTCTTGGAAACAAAAAAGAAACCTGCTCCTGCTGGAGAAGAGGACCGTCTAATGAATCCTCGTTCCAGATTCTCCCTTATGTATTCCTCCATAATGTCGTTCTCTTTTTGTGATAAAGGGTATACGTGACCCCTAGGAGGCATCGTACCGGGGAGTAAATCAATAGCACAGTCATATGGACGATGTGGTGGTAGGACCTCAGTCCTGGCTTTAGAGAACACCTCCTTTAATGCCAGGTAACATTCAGGGACCTCTGTGGACAAAGGAGGGGCTGTGGCAATATTGAGGCTACCAATCACATTAATTCTGCCTAGGCACTTAGACTGACAACTTTGACCCCAACATTTTATGTCTCTCAGGACCCAATCGACAACCGGGTTGTGCTCTGTTAACCATGGAAACCCAAGAACGACAGGACATGAGGGTGATTCAATAATTTGAAATCTTATTGTCTCCTGGTGCAAAATTCCTGTTTTCATACATACATCGATAGTGTCGTGAGTGATATGTGGGCATGACAGGGGTTTACCATCTATGGCTTCCACCATTAGAGGTCTCTCTTTAAGAACCAGAGGTAAGAGGTTTTTGGCAGCAAAATTCTTATCCATGAAATTGCCTGAGGCCCCAGAGTCTAGGAACGCCTCAGTCTTGAGGTGAACCCCCTCCCAGGTTAGGGAGATTGGTAACAGAATCCTGGATTTTTTCTTTCATTGTCCACAAAGGAGGCATACAGAGAACCAATAACCTGGGTATTGGCTGTTCTTTGACCCAGTTTGCCATATTCACCCCTACTAACCCTGGGTCTCTGAGGACACTGAAGGCGGAAGTGATCTGCCCCTGCACAATAGAAGCAGAGCCCTTTTTCTCTTCTGTGCGCTCTTTTCTGCTTCTGAAATACCCGTTTTCCCTATTTGCATGGGTTCAACAACTGGTAAATCTGTTCTCACATTATCCGAGGTACCTGACGTACTGGTGCGTCTGGGTAATGAGGGTAAAGGAGGCAAGACCCTTCTGGGTCTGTCTCTGGGGTGTCTCCTTTCCCTAATTTGGTCGTCCATGGCTATACAAAAATCTATCAGGTGGTCTAGATTCTCTGGTAAATTTAAGGGAGCCAGCTCAAACATAAAAGCCTCGTTCAAACCTTCGGTAAAGGCTAAGGTTAAAACGTCGTTCGGCCAAAGCACCTCAGAAGTCAAAGTCTTAAACTCGATGGCATAGTCTGCAACCCTCTTATTGCCTTGTTTGATGTGAAACAAAGACCTACCCGCATTGGTAGCCCTTCTAGAGGGATCAAAGGTACGTTTTATCTCAGAGGTAAAACCCTCATAATCGTAGATGATGGGTTTCTTATTTTCCCACAACGGCGTAGCCCACAATAAAGCTTTTTCTGTTAAATGATTAATCAGATATCCTACTTTGGCTTTATCAGACATACAAGAACCAGGGTTGTTCTCAAACAAGATCTCGAGTTGAGTCAAAAAACCCCGGCATAAGTTTGGTGTACCATCATAGCGTAGGGGTGCCTTCATACTAAGCCTATGTCCCTCAGGGGAGACGGAACTGACCCTAGGTAATGCTGGATCTGGAGGGTTTGAGGTACCTGTATTGGACCGATTTAACAGGGTTTGCAGAGCGAGAGAAATCTGGTCCATCCTATGGTCCTGTTCCTCTTGTCTGGCTGCGATACGTGCCAGCTGGTTAGAGAGGTCTGCGGGATCCATTGGCCCTGACGTAATGTCACGGATCCCTCTGATTACCAAAATAGTGGTCCCTTTACGCAGACCGCTCTCTACCCTTCCGATCCTTGAATGGTCGGCAAAACTAGAAAGACAATTAACCAGACAATAGATAGACAAGAGGTAACACCAGACAGAGGTACAGAATAGGGTATTGTCACGAATCCTTCTGACTACCAAGATAGTGATCCCTTTATGTGGATCGCTCTCTACCCTTCCGATCCTTGAATGGTCGGCAAAACTAGATAGACAATTAACCAGGTAATAGATAAACAAAGGGAAACACCAGACAGGGGTACAGACCAGAGTATACGTTCTCCCTAGGACCTTAGTTATAGCAGAGGAAATCTGATGTGTGCTTAGGGTGCCACATAGACTGACCTCGGTACCAACGTTAAGGGCAGAACCAAGAGCAGAGTAAATGCCAATACCAGGGGTTATACACAGAATGGTTTGTTTGCCAATGCCAGGGGTCATACACAGGAGGGTTCGTTTGCCAATGCCAAGGGTCATACACAGGAGGGTTCGTTTGCCAATGCCAAGGGTCATACACAGGAGGGTTCGTTTGCCAATGCCAAGGGTCATACACAGGAGGGTTCGTTTGTCAGAAGCAAGGTTAGATACAGAAATCGCCAAAATACACAAGAGCTCTGCGGGAAGTGAATACCACGTCAGGGCACCGGCATGGTAGTGAGACTGGGCTTTAAACCCGGCGGGTCCGCGTCATAACGCCAGGCCCCGCCCCTCGGCGTCCCACGTGAGCGCACCCGGTAGCGTTCATCATTCGGCGCCTGGCCAGCGAGCAGCGAGGAATCTGCTGCCAGGCGCCCCAGCCCCTGACCAGCCGTGACAAGTATCTTATCCAGGCGCCTCATGTATTCTGTCATCTTCTCACCCCTTTTCTGGTAAGTATGCTCATATTGGTACATTAACTCAGCAGCCTTTTCCGTTCGCCCGAAGACTTCCTGTAATATGTTCAGGTAATCTAGAGCAGTACAGTCTCTCTTACTCAGCTTCAGATTCCTGACAGCCTATGACGCAGGTCCCTTTAAGCTCTCAGTAATTCTTTGCTTCTTCTGCGCTTCAGAGACGTCCCACTCATCCAGAGCCTGCATCGCTTGTTCCACCCATTCTTCGAAGGTTTCTTCTCCCGCCGGAGTTGGCAAGTTTCCTGAAAAATTTTCCAACTTCCGATATCCGAAGCTGATGTAAGAAGGGTGAGCCTTCTGACACTTAACCACGAGGTCTCCAATAGCAGCAATGAACTCCGGCCCGATCATGGCCAGCGGGCTGGATGCAGGAATGTTCGCTGAATCACCACGTGGCTTACTTGGCTGGATCAGACGAACTTCCACGTCGTCGGTTAGCTGTATACTCACGTCCTGAAAACACACAGGAACACCCTTTCTCCACTCAAAAAGAACATACGTGTGAGAAGTCTCTGGGTTCACTTTAATGTCCGCTAGAAACCCCCGCTGGTCAGGTGCCAACGCTGCCACGGCCAGGCGGATCTGCTCTTCTGCCCAGGTGCCTACAGGAATATCCATTACTACACTCAACTCTAACTGGCCACCCTGTGCTTTACACCACTCTGCTGCTTCATCTGGATCCATATTTAACCCTTTAAATGCGGTTTTTCCAGAGACTGAGATCCCGGAAACGAGCCCCACGTGTAGCGCTCACTCCCGGAGGAGCCGCTGAAAATTTAACCACGGGTCAGTCTCCCCGCACTAGGGAATAAATATACTCCAACACCGTTGTGAGTTTTTATAATTTAAATAGTTTACTAAAATAATAAGCAGATGTTGAGACACGGTATTCACAGGTATATTACAGTACTTTCGTATCGCGGTAAAAACGCGTAGCGGGAAAGAAACGAAACACGAGGCTTCGTATTTCGGAAAAATAATATCTTCACAACCGAACAGAAAAGAAATGCAATTGCACGAATATTCGAAAAAGGGACACGTAGCGAAACCCAAAAATACAATCTCTTCGTATTACGATAAACGCGCAGCGGAAAAGAGAAAAATATATTCGGAACGTATCTTTAACCCCTGTTCCGATTCGTAACAAATGAGTCCCGCACAGGTTAAGTCCCGGAATGTAAAGGGTGTGTACGTGTGTGTATATGGTACCCGGGTACTATTCAACTGGCCAGTGAATTACTTATAACGATGTCTTCGACTAGTCAAGTTGGGGCCCTGTGGGTTTGGAAACAAACAGCAGCGTGCTTTCTTGATTTTATAAACCGGCCTTGGAGGCCTCTCACCCATCCGCTCGATCACCCAGGCTCCGCTGACCCAGGACGTCTCTCCGCTTACTGCCTGGCTGTGATACTGGCTACTGGATCCGTTGTCTGGCTTTCCTTGCTCCCACCCGGACTTGTCCAGCTACCGCCTGCTCTCCCATCCAATGGACTTGCGGTACTCCTCACTCGGGTCCTCTGCTTGCCTTGATCGCAGCGTGGGTATAGACAGGTCTCTGCAGGGTCACTGTCCCGATCCCCCAGCACCAGCGAGGTAGCCCCTGCGCTCTGGCCTGGTCACGATCCTCCACAGCTCGGCCTGCTTCCTTCTCCTTTCAGCTCCCAGCTCACTCTGAGCATGCTTTCCACGAGGCTGGTGATGCCTTTCCTTTCCTACACACCCACTTCCTGTCCTTACGCAAAGCATCATGGAAAAGGTAGTTTAGTGCCTTGTGTTTGTCCAGCATAACTTTCCATGGTCTCTGTCTCCCTCTGGTGGCCATTGCAAGTAAATGCAGCAGAACAGTCTTTTTAAACACATCGCTACACTGGAATTCTACATGGTGAGATTATCCAGATCCAGATAGTAGAGTCTCCCACAATTCCCAAAGTCTTTGGATTTCCTTGGCTGGTTCAAGATAATCCTGTCCTAGATTGGGCACAAGGAGAATTAGGCTCTTGGAGTCCATAATGTTGGTCGCAGTGTCTGGGAATGAGTAGTATCATTGGTAGCCTGAACGTAGCCTCCTCTTTCCACTGCGGTGCCTGAATGGTACAAAGATCTCAAGGAGGTCTGTGATAAGAAAAAATCTGAAATCTTACCTCATTGTCCCTATGAGTGTACCATTGACCTCCTTACGAGTACCATGTCTCTAAGGAATCACCTATATCCTCTTTCCCAGAAAGAGAATGATCTAATGGAGGAGTATGTAAGCGAGAATCTGGCTCGTGGGTTAATCCGACGCTCCTCCCCTGCTGGGGCTGCGTTCTTCTTTGTGCCTAAGAAAGAAGGAGATTTACGTCCTTGTATTGATTAAAGAGGGCCCAATAGGATTAGTATAAGAAATGCCTTTCTCATCCCCCTGATTTCTGAGCTGTTTGACCGTTTAAAAAGTGCCATGGTCTACACCAAACTTGATCTGCGTGGTGCCTATAATCTCATCCATGTAAAACAAGGCCATGAATGGAAGACGCCCTTTAACACAAGAAGTGGGCATTACAATTATCTAGTAATGCCCTTCGGTCTCTGTAAAGCTCCTGCCGTGTTTCAGGATTTTATCAATTGTGCACTCAGGGATTTCCTACAAGTCTTTGTCATTGTGTATTTAGATGATATTCTAATTTATTCTCCAGATCTTGAAACTCATCATGTCCATACTGTGTTAAAAAGGCTAATGGAGAACGGTCTCTACTGTAAGCTCGAAAATTATTTATAACCTCAGTGCACTTCTTAGGTTACATCATTAACCCTGAAGGGTTTCAGATGAACCTGAAGAAATTGTCCACCATCATTGATTGGCCTATACCCCAGGGGTTAAAGGCAATCCAGCGGTTTCTGGGTTTCACTAATTATTATACTAGATTTATTAAAACCTTCTCAACCTTGGTGTCTCCTATAACCTCCATGACCAAAAAGAGTGTCCAAAACTAGAAATGGAACACCCAGGCAATTCAAGCATTCGAAGCACTAAAACAAGCCTTTACTACTGCCCCAGTGCTCAGACATCCTGATCCTGGCTTGCCTTTCCAGCTGGAGGTAGATGCCTCCGTAATCGGTATAGGTGCTGTTGTCTCGAAGAGAAGCTCCTGACAAACCCTTGCATCCTTGTGGGTTTTACTCCCGGAAACTGTCCTCTGCGGAGAAAAACTATGATATTGGTAATAGGAAACTGCTGGCCGTAGTGTTAGCATTGACCGAATGGAAATATTTTCTGGAGGGGGTCTAAAGATCCAATCATAATCATAACAGACCACAAGAACTTGACTTATATTGGTGATGCTAAATGCTTGAATTCCAGACAAGCTAGGTGGCCCTTGCTCTTATCCAGCTTTAACTATGTTCTTACTTACAGACCTGGGTCTCGGAATGTTAAAGCTGATGCTTTGTTTAGACAACATGAAACCTACGAACATTATGTTATTATCTGCGAGGTGTGCACCAGAAATAAAAATTCTAAGACTTTACCGGTTGGGTTACTACAACCACCAGGGGCCCCATCAGAGCAATACGCCCCATGGTGCCGTAAGGGGCTCAGGGGGGTCCGGGCCACCGGGGCCCTGTCGGCAGAGGCAGCGCCCTTTTACAGCTCTGGTATCGGACTCTGAGTCCGAATCCGGAGCTGACGGTGTCTCTGCAGGAGCCGGAGGAGACACCGTGTCTCCTCCAGCTCCTGGCAGCTTCACTGGCTGGGCGGGGCCAAGTAGCGTGCGGGGGCCTCCCAAGCACGCTGATTTGGCTCCGCCCCCTCCAGTCAGTGAAGCTGTGCGCCTGAGACGGAGGGCTGGGGCTGAAGACAAGAAGACAGAAGAGAGAGCAGAAAAGAAGAGCTGAAGAGAGAAGAAAAGAAGAAGAGTTGAAAGAGAGCAGAAAAGAAGAGCTGAAGGAAGGAAGACGGCAGAGTGGTGAGCCAGGGCCCAGACCCAGGGACCAGGCCCCAGACCCCAAGGCCCAGCCCCAGGGACCAGAAGCAAAACCAAGGGCCCAGACCCAGAGCCCTGACCCCCAAGGCCCAGACCCAGGCCAGACCCAGGGACCAGGCCTCAGACCCCAAGGCCTAGAACCAGGGCCCAGACCCCAAGGCCCAGCCCCAGAGCCCAGACCCAGGGACCAGGCCCCAGACTAGGGACCAGGCCCCAAGGCCCAGACCCAGGGCCCAGACCCCAAGGCCCAGACCCCAAGACCCAGGGACCAGGCCCCAGACCCCATTGCCCAGGGCCCAGACCCAAGGCCCAGCCCCAGGGACCAGAACCCAGCCTCAGGGACCAGAGCCAGGGCCGTCTTTAATATTGACTGGGCCCTGGGCGAATATTTTCTTGGGGCCCCCCCTTGAAATTTTGCTCTCCACACCAACATCCAAAAAAAAAGCCACACACATAGACTTGTCTTCTAAAACTAAAATTTCTTTTTTACAATTACACATCCTACGCATACTGTAAAAACACAATATCTCTGTGTGTATTTATTTATTAAGGATGAAATGCTGCCCCCCCAAAAAAAACACTCAGCGTGTATGAGCGTATCACAGTGCGCCACAGCAATAAAATTCAAACACTCATACACACTGTACATTAGAATTTTATTGCTGTGGAGCACTGTGATACAGTAATGTGAGGTGTGTATAAGTGTATAACTGAGCTAGTAAATCAGACAAGCGGGCGCCAGTGAACAACAGCGCTGCATAGTGTTAGATTTTAATTTTTATACATATATCATAGTTGTACTGCTAATAGGAAGTTAAACTCACAGAATTTTATGTACCCAGACAGACCACAGAATCTGATATACCCAGTAGAGCCCAGAATCTGACAGACCCAGCAGAGCCCAGAATCTGACATACCCAGCAGAGCCCAGAATCTGACATACCCAGCAGAGCCCAGAATCTGACAGACCCAGCAGATCCCAGAATCTGACATACCCAGCAGAGGCCAGAATCTGACATACCCAGCAGAGGCCAGAATCTGACATACCCAGCAGAGGCCAGAATCTGATATACCCAGCAGTGGCCAGAATCTGATATACCCAGCAGAGGCCAGAATCTGACATACCCAGCAGAGGCCAGAATCTGACATACCCAGCAGGGTTTCACATGCCCAGCACATCACATGCCCAGCACATCACATCATGCCCAGCAGAGTTCCACATGCCCATCACATCATGCCCAGCAGAGTTTTACTTCCCATCACATCATGCCCAGCAGAGTTTCACTTCCCATCACATCATGCCCAGCAGAGTTTCACTTCCCATCGCATCATGCCCAGCAGAGTTTCATATGCCCAGTAGTGCATCACATACCCGGCCGGGACCCGGCGAGAGAAGGGGAACTGCATATTGAAGAGGAGGGGAGGAGCCAACCGCATCTCTCGCGAGGCCTGCTCAGCTCCTCTCTGCGGTCACATGACATGCCCTTACACAGCACGCGATGCCATGATTTTTTCAGGCTGGGAGCAGCCGCCTTGGGCCCCATAGCAATGACTGGGCCCAGGGCAGCTGCCCCTTTTGCCCTGTGCTAAAGACGGCCCTGACCATAGCCCAGACCCCAGGGCCCAGACCCAGACCCCAAGGCCCAGCCCCAGGGACCAGACCCCAGGCTCAGTCAGGGTCCAGACCCCAGGCTCAGTCAGGGTCCAGACCCCAGGCTCAGCCAGGGTCCAGACCCCAGGGTCCAGACCCCAGGCTCAGCCAGGGTCCAGACCCCAGGATCCAGACCTCAGGCTCAGCCAGGATCCAAACCCCAGGCTCAGCCAGGGCCCAAATCCCAGGCTCAGCCAGGGCCCAGACCCCAGGCTCAGCCAGGGCCCAGGTCCAGACCCCAGGCTCAGCCAGGGCCCAGCCAGACCCCAGGGCTTTCAAAATCCATGGCAATGAAAGTAATAGATTGTTTTACCATTTCTTATTACAGTGCGACATTTCAATCAACAGCGCCATCAGCAGTGGTATGTAAAATTTTTAATTATTATATTTGCCAAAATATTTGTATTCCGTATGGGAAGTATGGGAAGAGGGGATCACAGGGTGGGGGAGGGCCCCATTCTGAGGATCAGTAAGAGGCCCCAATATTTCTGATGGCTGGCCTGACAACCACTACTCATCCCTGAGCGACCTTGGGCACATTTGTCTATGGATTTCATTGTAGAACTGCCAAGATCAGAAGGAAATACGGTTGTCAAGTCAAACTGCAGAAGTACAGAATGATCAGCTAAGGTACAAGCAAGTGGGACAATATAATGACTGTAATTCAGCTTATGTGATTGAGATCTGAAAGAGTCTGTGAGAACTACTAGTCCCTGCATGCAATTCAGCTCCAGTTTAGGGTCAGCCAGTCAGAGCAGAGGTCAGGCTTCCCAGCAGCCTCAGAGAGGAAATATGTGGAGGAAGAGAGGGGCCATCTGAAAGCTCCATGCCACGCCATGAGGCAGACAACCTGGAGATAAGAAAGTGCACAGAGATTTACAAACATCTTCAGATCCTGGAGTGGCAGCCGGTGAGCTAAAGGACTATTTTCACAGTTATAAATAGGAAAGGAATTGAGCCAGTTTAGTGATAAATGCAGTCTGTTAACTTGTAGATCTATTTTATGCTCTGTGTGAGGAGATTCCACATGCAGTTTTTTTATATTCGCTCAGTTCATATCTGTTTTCTTTAAGTTAAAATACAGTTGTGTTCAAAATTATTCAACCCCCAATGCTGTAAAGGGTTTTAGGGAATTTAGTGTACATTTGTAATTGTATTCAGAATGAAATCCTACAAGGACTTTTTAAAGAACCATATGCAACTAAAATGACATCAATTGGTTTTATAATACAGTAGTAAATGTTTCTTTTGTGAATTCTTCATTGACACAATTATTCAACCCCTTAAAGACTACCACTCTGAAGAACAGAGGTTCATTCAAGTGTTTTCAATCATGTATTGAAAACACCTGTGGATGTCACGGAGCAGCAATAAAGCATAATAAGCACCAATTAGGCAGCTTTAAAATGACTGTGATACTCAGCTCCTTCTAGACATTTACTGGTGTGGTTGCAAACATGGTGAAGTCAAGAGAATGGTCCAGGAAGACAAGAGAAGAGGTGATTACTCTTCACAGGAAGGGCAATGGCTATAAGAAGATTGCAAAGATGTTAAACATACCAAGAGAGACCATAGGAAGCATCATTCGCAAATTCAAGGCAAAGGGCACTGTTGAAAGGCTACCTGGTCGTGGCAGAAAGAAGATGCTGACTTCGACTGCTGTGCGCTACCTGAAACGAAGAGTGGAGAAAAGTCCCCGTGTGACTGCTGAGGAACTGAGAAAAGATTTGTCAGATGTGGGTACTGAAGTTTCAGCTCAGACAATACGGCGCACACTGCGTAATGAAGGCCTCCATGCCAGAACTCCCAGGCGCACCCCCTTGCTGTCTCCAAAGAATAAGAAGAGTCGACTGCAGTATGCCAAAAGTCATGTGGAAAAACCACAGAAGTTTTGGGATAGTGTTCTGTGGACTGATGAAACAAAATTAGAACTGTTTGGGCTCCTGGATCAACGCTATGTTTGGAGGAGGAAGAACAAGGCCTATGAAGAAAAGAACACCTTGCCTACTGTGAAGCATGGTGGGGGGTCAATCATGCTTTGGGGCTGTTTTGCTTCTGCAGGTACAGGGAAGCTTCAGTGTGTGCAAAGTACCATGAATTCTCTTCAGTACCAGGAGATATTGGATGACAATGTGATGCAGTCCGTCACAAACCTGAGGCTTGGGAGACGTTGGACCTTTCAACAGGACAATGATCCCAAGCATACCTCCAAGTCCACTAGAGCATGGTTGCAGATTAAAGGCTGGAACATTTTGGAGTGGCCATCGCAGTCACCTGACTTAAATCCGATTGAGAACCTCTGGTGGGACTTAAAGAAAGCAGTTGCAGTGCGCAAGCCTAAGAATGTGACTGAACTGGAGGCTTTTGCCCATGACGAATGGGCGAAGATACCCGTAGATCGCTGCAAGACACTTGTGTCAAGCTATGCTTCACGTTTAAAAGCGGTTATAACTGTAAAAGGATGTTGTACTAAGTACTAAGATTGAATGTCACTTGGGGGTTGAATAAAACTGATAATGATGTGAGCACAGAAAAGACATTTGTGGTTATTTCATTATAAATGTTATGTTATATTTGTCTGACCTACACGTGCCTCTTTGATTTAATTGTAAGCAAGATGACTGAATGATCAAAATCAATGTCAAACTGGCCAAAACACTCAATTTCAGTGGGGGTTGAATAATTTTGAACACAACTGTATATTTTGGCAGTAATGATATTCTAGAAGTGCTTGCTAGTGAACATAGAAACATAGAAAATGTCGGCAGATAAGAACCTTTCGGCCCATCTAGTCTGCCCAATTACATGGATACTTTACCTGGATTTCTCTTTTGTTTAGGATAGCCTTATGCCTATCCCATGCCTGCTTAAATTCAATCACTGTTTTGGCCTCTACCACTTCTACTGGAAGGCTTCAACAGTGGCATGAGCACTTCCCTTTTCCTACTGCTAATACCTCTCCCTACACAACCAAGCATTCTGCTAGCATTTCCTGCTGCTCTATTACATTGACTACTTACCCTTAGATCCTCTGCAATAATAACCAATAAATCCCTTTCCTCAGATGTTGAGGTTAGGACTGTATCAAATATTCTATATTCAGCCCTTGGGTTTTTACGTCCCAGGTGCATTATCTTTCACTTATCCACATTAAAACTCAATTGCCACAACTCCGAACATTTTTTTAGTTTACCTAAATCATTTGTCATTTGGCTGATCCCTCCAGGAACGTCAACCCTGTTGCAAATCTTTGTGTCATCAGCAAAAAGACATACTTTACCATTAATACCTTCTGCAATATCACTAATAAAAATATTAAAGAGAATGGGTCCAAGTACTGACCCCTGAGGTACCCCACTGGTAACAAGACCTTGCGCCGAATAAACTCCATTTACCACAACCCTCTGTTGCCTGTCACTCAGCCACTGCCTAATCCATTCAATGATATTGGAATCCAAGATCAAAGATTGCAATTTATTAATAAGCCTTCTATGCGGAACAGTATCAAAAGCCTTACTGAAATCTGGAGGAGATGGAGGCCGGGCACGGAGGAGATAAACAAATCCGGTCCATTGGAGAGGCGCTGTGCTGTGCGCCTCTCCAATAGATCGGATTTGTTTTGTCCCTCGCGCACGCCGGCTGTGCGCGTGCCGCGGCCCGTTGGATGCGCGCGCAGCCAACCGCCGCTGGTTGCGCGCGCATGCGCAGAAGGGTTACATAGTTACATAGTTATATAGGCTGAAAAAAGACATGCGTCCATCGGGTTCAGCCTCTCCCACATAACCTACTGCTGTTGATCCAAAAGAAGGCAAAAAACCCAGTCTGAATGCTTGCCAATATGCAACATACTGGGAAAAAATTCCTTCTTGACCCCAGAATGGCAGTCAGATTTCTCCTTGGATCAAGAAGCTTTTACCCACATATTAAATATTATAACCCTTAATATTCTGTGTCTGCAGGAAGTCATCCAGTCGTTTTTTAAAAGTCTGTACAGACTCTGACCCAACCACCTCAACAGGCAGAGAATTCCACAGCTTTATTGTTCTCACCGTAAAATAACCCTTCCTATGCTTTAAGCTAAATTTTCTTTCTTCCAGTCTAAATGGATGACCCCGTGTCCTGTGTATAGTCCTGTTAATGAATAGGTTATCAGACAATGGTTGATAATGGCCCCGTATTTGGTTTTGGCGACGGACACGCCAGCCCTTATCGTTTTATGTTATAGATGGGTTGCACTTGTTAAAAAAATTAGAAACGGGGAATCGTTACTTTTTTGGGGGGAAAATTACGTGTTTTTTAGCAAACGCCCCCCCATAGAAAATATCTTTAGTGCAGCATCATTGATCACATTATTATTGAAATGGGAACAATATTGCTGCATTAATAAAACAAAACAAAAAAAAGTTTTTAAATTTTTATTAATTTTATTTTTAATTATTTGTTAAACACTGTACATGGTCATGTTTGCTATCATTGGAAAGGCCATGCTCTGGCCCTTCCAATGATATCATACATTAACACCTAGCTGTCACGGATCAGGAGATAGGGAGTTCATTGTAACCCCCTATCTCCACCATAGGTGGCAGCAAGGGGTTAATTGCAGAACTGGCGCCATCGCGCTATGACACCAGTCGTTAGGGGGATATCCCGGAAGCTTGGCAGACATCCAAGATGTCGGCCAGCTCCGGGAAGGGACCGCGATACGGCGCCATATCGCGATCCAGACCCCTAGGGGTTAAAGACACCGCTTGTGCCCTTCCAAGCGGTGCCTGCCTTTACTCGCTGGCCCGCACGGATGGGAAGGGCACCTTTCCCGCAGTGGGGGGGGGGGGGTGTGTGCCTGAAATAGACGTCATCGCGCAGGCGCAATGACGTCTATCGTGCCCGCCGGGGTCCCGGAGGCTGGGCTGACATCAAGGAATCCCGTCCAATCGTCGCTGCAAAGGAAGGATGCGCTCAGCGCGTCCTCCGCAGCGAAGTGGCCATGCGGAAGGACGCACTGAGCGCGTCCATTGCATGGAAAGGGTTAAAGTCAGTCTGCTTGAGCAGACTCCTTGCTCTGACATGGGAGTTTACTTCCCCAGTGCTTTAGCGATTTCTACATTGTTTGTGATGTTTGGCTTATGCTGACAACCCTTTATGCGTACTGAGCCGGCTATTCCTGAGAACCCTGCTTTTTGTATGAAGACCGCTATTCTTTACAACCCTGCTCTGAGTTTAACCCTTGGTATAAGGCTGACTTTCCTGGCATTGAGTCCTTTGCTTTCAGAGCCTACTGGATCCTCCTACTCTGGGATCTGTTAACCCTTGCTGGTTGTCCATAAGCTCAAATTCCTGAAGGTAGTCATCTGTATACACCAACTTTATAAATTGTAATGGCTCTGAGTTTACGCCAGGCTTGAAAGATTGCCATTTGAATAACATATCTATAGGGGGCAGCAGTCACAGCTCCAGCTCCATGGCGTCTGCTTGGCGGAAGTAGGCAGAAATGCATCCTTGGTTGTCGCTCAAGAAGGCAATGGTTGGCGGAAGTATGTGGCACGCTGTCAGTGGTTGGCGGACGTATGTGGCACGCTGTCAGTGATTGGCGGAAAGCATGGCGTCCGTTGCTCAGTATTGTGGGTTAGGGCGGATCTGTCAGCCAGGCTCGCATCTTTCCGCCTGCTGTGCCTTGGCTCCCCCCTGTGTTGTGCAGTGACATCCTGCTGTGACTCCTCCGTTACCGGACGGGCAGGGCCTGGGAGGAGGATGACTCGGGGAGAGGCGCAGCTCTAGGTGCCGAGCAAATGTTCCTGGAGCACGGGGAGCAGCAGAAAGGCCGCCCGCGTCCCCCGCCGCCGCAGGAGGTGCAGGAGGAGGTGTCCTACCCAGAGTGGATTAGCAAGAGCTACGTGGAGCTCATGAGTCTGAACGAGCACTCGATGCAGGCGCTGTCCTGGAGGAAGCTCTATCTGAGCCGGGCAAAGCTTAAAGCTTCCAGCCGGACCTCGGCGCTGCTCTCCGGCTTCGCCATGGTGAGTGTGGACAAGCTGTGCTTTGTGCCCGCCTGCCCCGGGCTCTTCCTCCATCCATGGCATGCGCCGTGGTATCCAGGGCTCCTGCTCTCATGCAGCCACATGCTGCGTGTGGCACCCTGCCTTCCCATGCTGCGTGTGGCACCCTGCCTTCCCATGCTGCGTGTGGCACCCTGCCTTCCCATGCTGCGTGTGGCACCCTGCCTTCCCATGCTGCGTGTGGCACCCTGCCTTCCCATGCTGCGTGTGGCACCCTGCCTTCCCATGCTGCGTGTGGCACCCTGCCTTCCCATGCTGCGTGTGGCACCCTGCCTTCCCATGCTGCCATGTGCTGACAGCCCCTCCTCTGCCTGACAGCCCCTATATTGCTGGATGGGGATCCAGGTTTACACTCTATACCTGCCAGGACTGACTAACCCAGGGGCCAGGTAGCCATTGGCTCCTACATTTTATGTCTTCTACTGCACAAATCATTAAGCCTTAACCATTTTCTCTCGTTCTTATATATTTGGAATCAATAGGTCAAGTCTTGATTAAAACATTCTAATATATTATTATTTTTTTTGGTGTACCTTTCCATGGGCCGATACGAATTACCATTCTCCCAGCACAGGCCAGGTGTCAGCAACCTTGGTCCTCCAGATGTTTTGGAACTACACCTCTCATGATGCTCTAAGCTGATGAGTGGCTGAGCATCATGGGAGTTGTTGTTCCAAAGCATCTGGAGTGCCAAGGTTTGCTAAACACCGGCATAAACTCAGAGCCATACACTTTAAATCCTAAATATCTGAAATAATTTCTCGGTTACTTTATGCCGGTGTTTTGCGTTCACCGTTATGAGGAAAAAAAATATGTAAAAGAGGAGCAAATTAATTGTCCGAATCCTATATGTGACAGCCACTTGTTTCATACAGGTATGATCTGACACACTGCGCAGGGATCCCGGTGGTATTAAATTCATGTTTTGTGCCATAATGCTTATTTCCTTTTATTTGCCGGTGCTGCTGGTACCATCTGGATTGTTTCGAGATAAGATACGTTTTTTTTATATTATTTTTCCATCCACAGCGGTGCACGGGGCCTGTAGGGTTAACCCTAAGAGGTGTTTGTCCACAGTTACATTGAACTATGTGCCACAACTCTTTGCCGTTATGGAAGTGGTGATACAATAAAAGGAAGAATTGTAAAACGTTGACATGGATTTTTCCATAGCCCTTGAACTCTAACATGCAATCCAATGTAAACCTGCATTTTACTGATGACTCCGCTTTATTCGGTCTCATTGCTTAAGCTCCATTATGCTGTTTGCAAATACATCTTTTTATGGCCTGTGTTTAGGAGTCCTATAGGTTGATTTTTGCATAGAGTGTTACATAACTATTTCCCTACTGAAATATTCCCACTGTGTGGTTCAGGGACATGTGATGAGGTCAATGGCTGGAGAGGCACCGGATGGGAACGGAGCGGGGCCAGTTCAATGATTTTTGGATGCACAGACAATGCCCCCCCCCCCTTTTCATATGAGGAGCAGCATTTGGGTTTTGTGACAGGTGAGGCACAGCCTAAACCAGTGTTTCCCAAACCTGTCCTGAGGACCCGCTGACTCTCCACGTTTTCCAGGTATGTGAAGCACAGCACAGGTGATATGATTTGCTGCTCAGTGATTGCAGGATTCAGTCTGCATTTCCCCAAGGTGATCTGCAAAATCTGGCCTGGTGGAGGGTCCCGAGGAAAGGTTTGGGAAACACTGGCCTATACTGACTGCGTTTCCCTGGGGTGGTTACAGTCACAGCTCATTCCTGTGTGCGCTGTGAAGACCATTACTGCATGGAAGGATGCTTATGGAAAAGGCTTTGCATGTTGAAATCAATGAGTCCACTCGGCTTGCAAAAAAGAAAAACCTTTTGCGTAATACATTCAAATGAAAGGAGGAAACATCCTTATGTTGGGAGGATATTACTCTGCTTCTCTGGAAATTTTCACTTCTCCACTCCCATATGTCTATATCTAGAGGGAAAAAGATGATGTATCTGTAGACTTTGAAAATCTATATTAAATACACGATTAGCCAGGACAAAGTTAGTAATAAAAATGTGTTTACAGTGTGTATATATATATATATATATCAGTGAAAAGGGTGCACTCGACCTGAACAAGCAGTAACAGCGGGTGCCGACAGTAATACAATATACAAACTCCATATAAATGACCACATTCTTCCAATTCATTACATTTCAAACAAATCACCGTTTGGTATGCACCCCTCCCTGTTCACAGGTGTGTCCCATTTTGGCTGCCTATAAAGGCCTTGAGCTGCTCGGGCGCTGCAGGAAGGATTGTGCCTCCAGTATGTGAGTTGATCTTAGTGTAAATGCAGATACGGTCAAGTTAGATAGGACCTGCCAACGATGGGATACATTGGCGACTGTGACAGGCTTAAACAAACTATAATCATAATTTGAACTGAATCCCCATCATTTATTCCTTCAGGTGATTTGAGTTATTACATTATTTTTTTTAATGTAATGAATTGGAATAATGTGGTATTTATATTTAGTGCTTTCTTTGAGTGAGTGTGTTTAAGCCATGTTAATGCAAAGACTGAAATCACCAGAGGATAGCAGTACGTAGTGATACCTTTTTATTGGACTAACCTTACATTTTAAAAGACCAGCTTTCAAGCGTATAGCTCTATTCTTCAGGTCTGGAGGCTTATATCTTTTTTTGATTTTTGTATAATTAAATCGAGCTTGCGTTGATCTAGATTTTTACTTATAGGAAATGCGACGGGTCCGGCTATTTGACAGCGTTCATCCAAGCATCAGCAGAGCCGTCATGTTCGGCAGGTGCCAGGCTTTTAGGCTCGGGTCAGACGAGCGCACTGATCACGTCCGTGTTGCCGCACATTTGTTCGTCCGTTATAGCATATAATTATGACCAATGGAGCCCCACACATAAAGTACGTCCGCACTGAACTGCGGACGCATAACGGACGCGGCAAATGGACGCAGGTTATGCAAGAACGTCAATTCACTAGAATGGACGCACAGAGTGCGCTGTGTCTGCAACGTCCTCATAGCTTTGTGTGTGCGTGACGGTACGTGGTCAGATGGACTGCATTTATACGTCCAGCATTTTTGACGGACAAAATGTTTTTTCATTTTCATTTATTTTCCCTTCTACATCAGTCAAAAAATACGTCAGTCACAAAAATGGACTGTGTGGCCACTACCTTGTCGTCAGTCAGAAAGTACGTCCGTTGTGCACGGACGCACAGAATGCGCTCGTCTGACCCTAGCCTGAGGCTGCGGTCACACGAGCGCACTTTGCGCGTCCGTCTGACTGCACTGTTTAGGCCCCCGGCACACGAGCGTATTTACGGCTCCTGTGCGCCCGCAATTCCCTGCGTCCGTGCGTTTTTGACGGGGAAAGCCATCCACCGGACGTGAAAAAGCCCTCCCCGTCAAAAAGCTAAACGGACACTGACAGAATACAAAGCGCGATTCTCCATAGGAGGATCGCGCTTTGTACGCTGAGCGCAGAGAGTGGAAGGAACGCCCACTTTCACGGACGTTCCTTCCTCTCTCTGTTAACGCTCGTGTGCCGCCAGCCTTACTGTCTGTAGCATTTCAAAGGAGTCAATAAAGAACATACAGCTTTTTTTCTTTTATCTGTCATAACTGGTGGTTTAACCACAATCTCATCCGTTATAAAGTTCATCCATTTCAACGGACGCACCAAGCACAATCAGTGCGCTTGTGGGACCGCAGCCTTTACTGTTGATGTTCAGATGGACGATTCATCAATTAAAGAATCTCACGATTTTGTTGGTTTTTTTTTTTCTTCCAGAAAAGTAAAATTTGAGTTTCACCTGAAACTTGTGTGTAAAATCCAGGAAATCACCCATCTATGTTCCATCCCTGTCACTTTACTTTGGGTGGAGGGGAGCCAGAGGTAACATTCTAGTAACTCGAGGCTACCTGCCCCCTGGTCTTTCAAACCCTAGGGCAGCGACGGGTAACCTATGGTACGCGTGCCACAACTGACACTCTGAGCCCTCTTGGCTGGCATACGAGCCATAAGTTCACTATCTCTTACTGTGAACCCCTTGCTGCTGTTAGCTCCCGGCAGTAAGTCAGTATCTCAACACCGTGGGACCGCATAGCTTGTCCTGCTGGCGTTGAGTGTGGCCTACGGCCCGCCTACCTTTGGTGCGAGCGTGCACTGATCACATCATTAGTTGCCACAGGATTGGCAATGTGCTACTAAGAAACAGCATTGAAATGTATGGCCAGACACCCGATCATAAATTGGACAGGCTTTCAGCAAAACTTTATTTACTGGAAAGCGTCACATGACATTAAATAAAAGTATCGGTGAGTACCTGGCAAAAAGATTAGTACTCAAAAAATAAAAATGGTATTTTGTCTCTTTTAGTTGTTGAAAGTAAAGCTTTTAGTCTGAAGCAAAAACTGGCTCCTAACTTTTGTAACTGGCTCCTAGATTCAGAGCAAATTTGTCAAGCCCTGGTATATGTATACATGTAACAGTAACTAGGTGCATAATAATAGTCTTGCAAATGACCTTTTTAGTAGTAGGATGTGAGTGACACTTGCTAAGGGTATTCACATATAATATGTCTGGACGGGTTCCTTCATTTCCTAACTTCCTCCTGCAAGGTGGGAAGAAGTTTCCAATCCTCATGTCTGTGTCAGTTGAGTTTCACAACAAGTGTTCTCTTTGAGTCGGATTAATGGCTCTGCTGCAGACCCGATGTTTTCCGGGGGTTTTTTAAGCCTGCAAGTCGTGGTGCAGAATTTCACAGATGTCATTAAAATGACTGCAGCAGTTTGACTTGTCCTTGCGCGCCCCCCTCCCCCGTCCTTCCTCTCCTAGTAACTCCGTATTCTCAGTCTTCTAATTAACTTTCCTCACATGAAACTTTTTTTATTATCGTATTACTCTAAATTTTTGACATAGTGTTCTTTCTTCGGCCTCTTTTATTTTCCCTCCCTCTTGGCGTGGCCGGGTGTCCTAGACCTACTTCTTGCGGCTAAGCCTCCACATAGTTTGGGATTATAAATCAAGTATTAATAGATTAGGATGTTTCCATGGTGCTGTTTAGCTACTGATCTTTTATTTTTTTTTCCCTCTCCGCCATTGCAAAGATCTGCGGAAACCTTAATGTCTTTTCTGTTTGTAAAAGTATTACTGGAAGCAAAAAAACAAACGGTCACCTTTTTTTCCTAATTTTTTTTTTGTTTTGTTAGAAGTAATGTTTTTTTGGTTTTTTTTTAAATGGTTTTTTCTACACAGGATGAGCATGCAGGGTTATGGTGAGAGCTAAATGGTGATCTGTATCTATTAGGGGGTTCTGGAAGGCTAGATTCAAAAATAAGTGTTGGGTGGTTTTTGTTTCTTCATTTCCTCTTCTTACCCAGTAAGTTAATTTCGTGCTGTGACATATGGTGGTTTCTAATCACTGGCATTGATCTCCTGTCAAATAGCTAAACCCACCCCCCCCCCCTGCAACACACATTGGAGCAGTAGCAGTTTGGTCTCCATGTGAGTGACAGGCAGCTGTTCCTGCACTTGTTATGTATTTTGACTCGAGGTTAGGCCGCACTGCACATTTTAATGAGGACCAAGCTATTGCTGATGCAGTCCAAGGCGAGAGTTGTTGGAAAGGCGAGATCTAGTGTCTCCTAAGCGACGTGCAAATTAACGTTGCCAAAATCAACCTAATACAACTTTTCCATGAATGAGCAAGCAAAGAAACATGATGGGGAGGTTAGACCTCCTTAAAGGGACACTACCACCAAAAAAATTAAATGTCATTATTGTGTTTATTTTATGTTGCGGATTTCTTACATGTGCTTTGTTTTTCTCTTGTATGTTTAGTTAAGAAAATATTTTACTGTCACTGGGTGCATTCATTTTGTGATATAAACTGCCCCTCCATCCCTGACTATCTTTACATCACTTGCTCCTCACTCTGAGACTTTGGCAATAGAATGGACTAAGCAGGTTGATCAGACTCAAATCTTTGTATTGTGTGATGTATTCAAAGGACATCACCAGGAGGTAGATTAGAAGCATTTTAAGATCCCTTGATCTCATTCACCTGCCAGCTCTTATCTCACGTAGCCTGGAGAACCATATACCTACTGCTGCCTTTAAAGGAACACTCTACTCAAAAAAATAACCCCCCCGTTTTTTTATCCTAACCTATCCCTATTCCCTTAATAAATCTTTCGTTTTTATTTTTTTGTAACTGTAATACCCTAAAATCCTCTTGTTTCCAGCGGCGTTTTTTTTTTTTATATATATACTCCCCTCCCTCCTCTTCCGCTCCCGTCCTTCTTCTTGCTTCTTGGCTTCTGGTTTACGTGAGAAGCGCGCATGCGCGCCTCTCACATAAGCCAGCCAATCGGCAGGCTTCCTCCCGGCTCCCTCTGAGGATTAGTGTTGCGCGCAAGAGGATGCGCGCAACACTAACCCTCAGAGGGAGCCGCCAGCTTCTGCGTTGAGTTGGAGACGTCATTGCGCTGAAAGCGCGATGACGTCTCCTACTCGGCAAAAGTCGGCAGAAGCGGGAAATATGATTCCCGCTCTGCTGACTGACAGCTGGGAGGGCGGAGTAAACCTCTCCGCCTCTCTCAGCTGTTTTCAGCATTTTCAGCTGATCGGCTGAGCGGAGGGAGGTGGGACAGAGGGCAGGATACTCCGGGCATCATGACCACCTAAAATAGCTTAGGTGGTCATGTTGCTTAGAGTATCCCTTTAACTGTTAACTACTGTAGACTAGTAAACAGCCACCAAGTAAATAAAGTATTTGCACAGATTTGGGTAAATGTTGCATCCTGGAAAAAATCCTTAAAATGGAAACGAAAGATAAAAAGCTAATTTTATTTTGCCTTTTTAAATGTAATTAAAGGAAAAACAGCATGTTGTTTTATTTGTAATGCACAAGTAATCTAGTTACAGTTTATGTAAGTGGCAGTGTCCCTTTTTAGCCTCTTAACGACGGGCGGGTGTCGCCCATCAGGAGGTGTTAATGCCAGGTGGTACGCCTCGCTGCCAGGTGCCGACGCGAGCCTCTGATATGGCCCTCCCCGCCACTGGCGTCTGTCATTGCCTGTAGGGGGGACGGCCTGAGTTCAGGCCATCTCTCTGCAGCCAGCAGCACGCGCTGGCTGTGGGAAGGGGCTGAGGCCTGAGGAGGCCCATTGAAGTCAGCAGGGTGTACTAGTACGTCCTGCATCTTCAAAGCCCTCCTGCCACGTGGACGGCATTGAACGCCCTGTGGGGTTAAGAGGTTAAACAGGAAATCTAGGCATACCTCCATTTTGTAACTGCATATAGTTCTGTGGTTTTAAATTGTCTGGAAGCGGTAGAACACACGTAACAAAGCGTTGGCTCACATCAAGGTGTAGTTTTAAAATTCTTTATAAAGAGTCAATATTTCATAACGTTGTATAATGTGTGGAACAAAATAAGACAAACAAGATTGCCACACGGAGAATGGCGGGAAAAGAGAACCATGCTCAAAAGCTTAGAAACGGGTGAGGGTAAATCGCAGAGCAGGAGATGTAATGGGACGCATGGGAGCTGTGTGTGAGATCAGGAAAGGTGCGATGGAGTGATCAGAGTGGCCTCTATGAAGAAATGTGTTTTTAGCGATGTCTTGAAAGACTGGAGGCACGGGGAGACTCAGATGCTACGAGGGAGTCCTATAGATTGGGGGCGGATACGAGGGACGCATGTGTGAGGTGGTTGACAGGTCCTATACTTGAGTTGTGCCATTTCGAGTGAGCTTTGGGTGTGAAATGACGTTCTTCATCAGTTGAACACACAAATTTCTGCTACGAGAAAGTTTTGGACTTGCACTGCTTGTTAAGGGACAGGCAAATTCCTGGAAAGACACGCTTGAGGTCGGTGTAATCGTGCTGCCAAATTTTTACACAGCTTTTTTAAAATCTTGTCATAAAGGGTGGGAAATAAGAGAAGTTTGCTGGAAATGGTAATTGTAGGTGGAGGGAATTTATACAAGTTTGCTGCTATGTAATGATTAATTTCCAGGGATTTTACGTGTTTTTAAAGCACTTCTACATCGTGGGAAATAAGCATGATGACATACTTTTTCTCAGCATAACTGTAAGGAAGGCAAACCATGTAAAAAAAACCTCTGCTTTAGGCTTGAAATAAGGACACGTTTAATGTATTTAATTTCCTCATGATAGAATTTTCAGATATTGGTGCTCTCACAAAATGGGAAGAAGAAATGGATACAAACATTTTATGTGGATATTGTATTTTTTCAATTGTAAATGAGTAGTTTTGGGCACACACTCTAGGCCAGTGATGGTAAACATTGGCACACCAGATGTTTCTGAAGTATACGCCCCCCTCCCCCATCTTGCTGCTAACCATCGCACCTCGTCTGTAACAAAATAATTGGGCACCTACAAAATGAATCAAATGATCGTACTAGCAGAAAGTCTGTACGATAATCGAAGATGATCTATTACACATACAGGGCTATTCAGAGAGAGGTGAAAACCTTGAGAGTGAACAATCTAGACCAAATAGCCAATTTGGACAGTGAGATAAATGGGAGAATTGTTGACTATTTTGACCTAGAATTTTCAATTCTCCAGTGATTCTTAAGGTTTTCACCTCTTTCTGAATAGCCCTGATAGTTTTTATTCACAAAACGCAGAGTTGCACTTG
This sequence comes from Leptobrachium leishanense, assembly GCA_009667805.1. Classification (NCBI taxonomy): domain Eukaryota; kingdom Metazoa; phylum Chordata; class Amphibia; order Anura; family Megophryidae; genus Leptobrachium; species Leptobrachium leishanense. The sequence continues at coordinate 107,500,513 of CM019063.1, forward strand.
TCGGCCTTGGCTTCGGTACTATATAAGCCATTGTTTCCTTTAAAACAACCTAAACAGACGATGACAAATACAACTTTGCCTTTATCAGATTTCCACCATTAACAAGAAGCATAACAATGTATTTGAGTAGTTTTTTTTTACATGAATGTTAGTTCCAGGGATTTATAAAGTGCCAACAAGTTCCGTAGCGCTGATGTTGCTTTCTGCTCGTACACAAATGGTGTTTTTTTTTTTTTTTTTTTTTTTTTTTTTTTTTTCTGGTTTGATTTTTGACTGTTTTCGCTTTTGTTTGCAAGTGTTCGTGCGAGTTTATTCTGGTTTTTGGCAGAATTCTTTAGTGACATTTCACAGCAGACAAGTTGACTGCATATGGTAAGAATCCATAGCACACAGCATGCTTTTCCAGCCGGTGGAGGTTGTGTACGGTAAGAGTTCTGCTTGGGGCCAGACTATTTGTGTTCATGCAGGTGTATATCCTTGCCTGAAGGCTCTGTTTAAGTAACGTGGATTATAAATAAATAGTGGCGTTTTACTTTGTTCCTTTAAGCACTGTTTGTGAAATTGTCAAAGTACACATTCCATCCCCCACCCAAAAAGGGTCTTTGTAAGGCCAACACACAAATCCTATATTTTTTAGCAGTTTTAAAAGTTCTATTTAATGTATTAAACACCCCAAGACTTAGGCTAGGGTCAGACTAACGCATTTTTCGCGTTGTCTGTGAAAAAGTGCGTTAGAACGAATGGACGCATTTTTCACGGAATACGCGATAGCGGTCATACGATGCGCCTTTTCGTCCGTGATTTTGTACGGATCATCAATAAAACACTTTTTGTGTCTAGACGTTATGTTGGCCGGACATTAGCAGCGTCTGATGTCTCCCAATCACGCACACACGCCTCTAGCGGACGCAGCGCACTCTGTACGTCCGTACTAGAGGTTTGACGTTCTAGAAAAAATGCGGTCGTTTGCCACTTGCGTTGCGTGGACGAACTTTCGTGCGGCCGTACTTCGTGTGTTCCCCGGCATTGGACGTCATTTGCTGCTAGCACGGCCGTGATTTCGTGCGTCTAAACGCACGTTAAAACTGCTTTCGTCTGACCCTAGCCTAAATCTTCTTTTAAAGATGGGGATTATATACAATGGGTGGGTGTAGATTGTCAAAACTTCCATTTTTATTCTATTTTTATTCCCTGTGTGCTCTTCCAGCTTAAATACTGGTGCCACAACTCGCGTGTACTCAACCTTTCAGATGCCAGCAGAGACCTATGGATTGAAGGGCAGTCACTTGGACAGGGCCATCCAGGGGTGGGAATAGTTATGTTCTTATTTTAGGACTACTATGTAGAGTTTGTATGTCTGAGCATATTTGAAGAATGTTTTTAATTTTCTATACTAGTTGTATAATACATTATGTATTATTGCTTGTCTATATTTTTTTAAATCTTATTTTTTTTTAATTTTTGTTTTTTCCAAACCAGATCAATAAATGGCATATCACAACAATATGAAATCCCTAAACTTTTCGCTGTCCCTCAGAATTGACATCTCTGCTCTCCCTCTCTTTGACAGGTCGCAATGGTGGAAGTTCAACTAGATGCAGATCATGTGTATCCCACGGGTCTCCTGATTGCCTTCAGTGCCTGTACAACCATACTAGTTGCAGTGCATCTCTTTGCCCTCATGGTCAGTACCTGCATCCTTCCCAATATAGAAGCGGTTAGCAACGTCCACAACCTCAACTCCGTCAAAGAGTCTCCACATGAACGTATGCATCACCATATTGAACTGGCATGGGCCTTCTCCACCGTTATCGGAACGCTTCTCTTTCTAGCAGAGGTCGTGCTCCTCTGTTGGGTGAAGTTTCTCCCGGTGAATAGTCCAAAAGACACCGCCACCAATTCTTCTTCTTCTTCTTCTATTAGCCCAGGAAAAGCAGCGGCGATTGCCTCGACTGCCATAATGGTCCCCTTTGGGTTTATTTTTATTGTGTTTGCTGTTCATTTCTACAGGTCACTAGTTAGTCATAAGACAGACCGACAGTTTCAGGAGTTGCATGAACTTGCAGAACTTGCTCAACTTCAAGATCAGATGGATCATAGAGGAGACTCTGCACAATCCCCTGGCCACTACCCATAGTTCTTGGAATGACGTCCTTTAATTTAATTGAGAGGCTATGCGATGTATAATTTTTATTTTATACATAAAGGGTATGTGGATAAACATGGTTTCCATGGAAAGAAGTGCTTATTTTTTCTTTTTATATTTCAAATTAAGATTTCACTGTAATCACAATCCAAAGTGAAGCAGTACTTAACGTTTATTGGGGGAGGGAGTATTTGTTCCTACATGTTGTGTGGAATAGGAAAATATACTTTTTTATACGCCAAAGATTTTGCTCTTCTGCAGCGAATCCCGAGATGTGCACTATTCTACTATTCTGCCCTTCCAGCAAGTCACATCGAATACGTTACCCATAGTTTGTTGTATAGTATTACTGGTTGGGGACCAGTCCTAAAGTAGATTGCTTCAACCAATTTTAACGTGTGGATTGTTACCGTACACTTTTTAAAAAGTCACTGTATCGTCTACGGTTTCCCCTTGACCCCCTTAGGTCAGACTTTGGACAACGAATGTCAGGCTTTGCATGCCGCCATTCCCAGGGGGATTACAACTGCATGCAGTATAGGATGCATCTATATATAGTGGGGGCTTTTCTCCTGGCTGTAATGCATGCTTATTAAATTTTGAGTCACTGGATTGCTTTGAATGCTTAATATACTGTATATGTACCTATATGTGCAAGAACCACGGTCACTGGCAATTTGCATTTTAATTACTGTTGCTTTTATTTATATTTTTGCAATGGAAATGTATACTTCTCTTTTTAATGCTCAAAGTGCCTTCAATGCATTGCGTGATGATGCATTATACAACTCTACATGAACTGTTACGTTTCTTTGCATATATCCACGAAAGGTGTGTTTTACACACCCTGAATGTTTAATGACTGCACATGAAGCCAGGGATAGCTTACAATTTGTGCTCTAGCGGTTTAGTCGGACCCTACGATGATTCCCAGGGAGCCTGTACATAGAGTAGTGCTAGCCGAGGATCGTAGGACAATCGACAGATTTACCAGCAGGTTAAACCCTTTAACATCCCTGGGACATGCCGTAATCTGCATCTGGATGTGAAGGTGTCCATTTTTTTTCCTTTTTATATACGTGTGCCCCTTTGACCACAAGAGAGGCAATAGACTACTCTTCCGTGAGAAGAATATTTGTATAAATCTAATTTATTGTCTACGTTTTTGCTTATGCAACAGTTTGATAAAATATTTTGTATTTGCCACTGTGTGCCAAACTCCTTTTTTATTGCTAATAAATATCATGTTCCTTATGGAATTTTAAGAGTTTGGTATGAAAGATCTTTGGTAAAATTTACACAAGCTGCTTCGTGTTCTATTGTTTTGTTTTTTTTAATCATTGATGTTTTGAATCGCTACAAATGTATAGGCAGTGATGATAAACCAGTTTAATGTTTTTGCATCTGTATCGGGAGCACAACTGTTTTAGCTTTATCTGTACAGTACTCTGTGGTTTTGCTTTGCTTACATGGCTAGAGGTGTGAAATGCAGTGTTTGCTCTAGGGGTGCACTGAAATTCCAGGTACCGATAATTTCGGCCGAAAACCATGGCCAAAAGATTCCGAAAACTCTTGGACACGCCATTTCTGGTCCGCTGCCTATAAAAACGCCTCCTCTGATGGTAAGGGCAGACAGAACATTGGTGATATGCCCCACCCCATAATGATGAGCTGTGACTCCGCCCTTCCTGACAGCCAGCCATGCATGCGGAGGAAGGCTTACTTGCTCATCGGTCCCCTCCCTACCAGAGCCGCTGCACTCACATTAAGTAAAAAGTTAAACTGGGTATTATTTATTTATATCATGCCTTGGACATGGCAAATTTGCAGTTTAAGAGCTGATGGGTGGATGGGCAGTCAGGCACAACTGATAATACCAATGCGGCCATGTTTCTTATGGTATGTGCGTTGGCCATGTTGCACTCGCAATGTGCAACTCAATCTGGTACCCTCAGGTGGTTCTCTTCGCCAATAGCTGCCAACTGGCCCAGAATTCTACAGACTGTCCCTATTTTTCATACCCTGGTGGATTTCTATAAAAGTGTTTATTTTTTATCGGCTTGTTTTCCAATTTAAAATAAGTGTAATTTAATTATATAAAGAGAATTATCGTTTTTGGCAAAGGGCATCCAGAATTTTTGGTTTTGGTCCACAATTTTCTTTTCAGTGCACCACTACTTTGCTCCTATCGGTCCGTGTCCAACACTCTAGTAGCCTGCACCAAAGGTGCACTATTCTGTTACTTTTTAGTTTTATTTTTTTAAAGAACACAGGATTATTGGTGGCTACTAATGGCATAATGGATTCAGACCTTCGGCTGTGAAATTGTTTATAAATCGAAAACCGCTAAAATACAGTGTATAACAAAAGGGAACACTCTACATATTAATCTCCGTGCAGCACTTATGGCTAAAGGTGGACAAAACTCCAAATATCTGTGTTAATAAAATTAGTCGTTTCTAAGGGAATCAAATAATACCCCTGTGTGACCATACCAGAACCACTATTTACGGAGGAATTATTTATATTATGGGGGAATTTTCCCAGTTCTATGCAAAGGCAGAAAACGTTTAAACATGTTTTTATATTGTATTCTTGACGTAAGTGGGGCATTTATATTACTGAATGGATTGCAAGCACCATGACTGGACGCGGGGAAAAAATGCAAATTTGCTGGATGCAGGATCTCCGGAGTCTACAAAGTCTCTGATACTGAAGAGCGTTTGACCCAAGGGGCGGCTTGCCCAGCTTTGTAGCTGTATGGTGGTGTTTGCAGAAGCAACCAAATTCATTAAACGTTTGCAAGCCTCGTAATTTTAGTTTTTAATCTGGTTATACTGTATTATTATTCTGGAAATAACGTGCCACTTTAATGTCGCAATCTCCTGATTGTTTTGTAATGCTATAAACCCAGCAGTTAAAGCGCTAATAAACTTCTATACAACAACAACATTTCTAGTTGTTACTGGCAAATAGAAATCTATGGATAACGTTTTTAATAAGAATGAATACTATTTTTGTGGTTTTAATTTCATTTAGAAGTATTTATCCAGGAAGGATACAATGAGATAATTTGCAACATGAAATATGTGGGAATGTTTGTAACAAGTCCTGGGTTTTCCCCTTTCCTGCAGGATATGAATGTCTGAGCTTCATGGCATAATTGATGTTGTTGATTTAGTGTTTCCCAAACCTGTCCTCAGGACCCTCTAACAGGCCGGATTTTAAGGATCACTTTGGGGGAAAGTGCAGACTGAATCCTGCAATCACTGAGCAGCAAATCATATCACCTGTTCTGTGCTTCAGATATCTGACAAACCTGGCCTGTTGTCAGGTATTGTAGGTTGTCCCAAAAGTATGACTTTCATCCAACCAGACTTAAATTCTTGAAGTCACTACCACTTTCTATGAAAAACATGGCTGTAATTAAGCCAAAAACGTGCACGTATCTTGTTAAGGGTATATTCACTAAATTCCTTTTGTTCAGCGTTGTTGCAACTGTGATCCTAATGGGACTTGAAGGGAACGGCTATCATTTTTTTGGATTTCCCTATTGGGATCACCAAAGTTTTATGGTGACAACAATGGAAAACAAAGGCATTTGGTGAATAACTGTTTTGTTTCTCAGTTGGACAAGTAGAAGAGCTAGATAATCTGCTGCTTGAGGAAATAGCCAAAATGGCAATGAAGGGGGAAGTTATTATCATGGACTTTAATCTTCCTGATGTGAACTGGAAAGCCAAAACAGCTGGGTGCACCAGGAGTACAAATATTTTAAACTCCCTACTGGGATTATCTCTAACACAAGTAGTTGAGGAGCCGACCCGTAAAGAGGCCATATTGGATTTAATACTCACAAATGGAGGTTTGGTATCGGACGTTGTTGTAGGTGAAAATTTGGGATCTAGTGATCACCAGTCAGTATGGTTTAATATAAGAACAGGGATGGAGCCGCACCACACAAAAACAAAGGTTTTAGACTTTAAAAAAACAGATTTTTCTAAAATGAGATTTTGTGTGAAGGAGTCATTATCAGACTGGAGGAGTTTAAAGGCAGTCCAGGAGAAATGGGATTATTTAAAGGAAGCATTATTGAAGGCCACAGGCAATTGCATTCGACTTGTTAGCAAAAACAAAAAAGGGAAGAAACCACTGTGGTACTCTGCAGAAGTGGCCAAAATAGTGAAGAACAAAAAGACAGCATTCAATAATTATAAAACAACTCAGAGTGAAGAAGATAGGCAAACCTATAAGATTAGGCAGAAAGAGGCAAAGCAATTTAGAAGAGCTTCCAAAGCACACGCAGAAGAGAAAATAGCTCAGTCAGTGAAAAAGGGGGACAAAACATTTTTTAGATACATAAACGAGAAAAGAAAAGTAAAACCAGGATTAGTTAGATTAAAAACAAAGGAAGGAAGGTATGTAGAAGAGGATAAAAGTCTCGCTGACTGCCTCAATGAATATTTTTGTTCAGTCTTTGCAGAAGAAAAGGAAGGAAAGGGACCTCAGTTAGAAACACTAACGAGACAATTGCATATTAGTTTACAGAGGAGGAGGTTCTACAGCAGCTGTCTAAAGTAAAGACAAATAAGTCAATGGGGCCTGATGGGATCCACCCTAAATTATTAAGAGCTCAGTGATGTAATAGCAAAACCGTTAGCAAGGATTGGTTAAATAAATCTGTTAACGGGAGTCGTCCCAGAAGACTGGAAATTAGCAAATGTTGTGCCCATTCAAAAGAAGGGTAGTAGGGAGGAATCTGGGAACTATAGGCCAGTTAGTCTTACGTCAGTAGTGGGGAAATTAATGGAAACCATGTTAAAGGAAAGGATTGTTGAACATCTAAAAACACATAGATTACAGGATCAGAAACAACATGGGTTTACCTCATGGAGATCATGCCAAACTAATCTTATTGATTTTTTTCTGATTGGGTAACAAAAATAATAGACATAGGTGGTGCAGTAGACATTGCTTATTTAGATTTCAGTAAGGCTTTTGATACTGTTCCGCATAGAAGGCTTATCAATAATTGCAATCTTTGAGCTTGGATTCCAATATTGTTGAATGGATTAGGCAGTGGCTGAGTGACAGGCAACAGAGGGTTGTGGTAAATGGAGTTTATTCGGCGCAAGGTCTTGTTACCAGTGGGGTACCTCAGGGGTCAGTACTTGGACCCATTCTATTTAATATTTTTATTAGTGATATTGCAGAAGGTATTAATGGAAAAGTATGTCTTTTTGCTGATGACACAAAGATTTGCAACAGGGTTGACGTTCCTGGAGGGATCAGCCAAATGACAAATGATTTAGGTAAACTAAAAAAATGGTCGGAGCTGTGGCAATTGAGTTTTAATGTGGATAAGTGAAAGATAATGCACCTGGGATGTAAAAACCCAAGGGCTGAATATAGAATATTTGATACAGTCCTAACCTCAACATCTGAGGAAAGGGATTTAGGGGTTATTATTTCAGAGGATCTAAGGGTCAATGTAGTCAATGTAATAGAGCAGCAGGAAATGCTAGCAGAATGCTTGGTTGTGTAGGGAGAGGTATTAGCAGTAGGAAAAGGGAAGTGCTCATACCACTGTACCGAGCACTGGTGAGACCTCACTTGGAGTACTGTGTGCAGTACTGGAGACCGTATATCCAGAAGGATATAGACATCTTAGAGAGAGTTCAGAGAAGGGCTACTAAAATGGTGTACGGCTTGAAGGAGAAAAGTTACCAGGAAAGGCTTAATGATCTTAACATGTACAGCTTGGAAAAAAGACGAGACAGAGGAGATATGATAGAAACATTTAAATACGTAAAGGGAATCCACAAGGTAGAGGAAGGGAGTATATTTATACGGAAACAAAGTAGCAAAACAAGAGGACATAGTCTTAGATTAGAGGGGCAAAGGTTTAAAAGTAACATCAGAAAGCATTATTTTACTGAGCGGGTGGTGGATACATGGAACAGTCTTCCAGTTGAAGTGGTAGAGGCTAAAACAGTAATTGAATTTAAGCAGGCATGGGATAGGCATAAGGCTATCCTAAACAAAAGAGAAATCCAGGTAAAGTATCCATGTAATTGGGCAGACTAGATGGGCCGAAAGGTTCTTATCTGCCGACATTTTTATATGTTTCTAATGCAGCTCTGAAACAATCAGGGTTATTCAGAGAGAGGTGAAAAGCTGGAGAATGGAAAATTCTAGGTAAAAATAGCCAAACCAGAAAAATTCTCCCATTTAACTCACTTTCCAAATCGGCTATTTTGACCTAGAATTTTCCATTCTCCAGCCTTTCTCCTGCTTTTCACCTGAATGTTTACGGTGTGCCGTGACCTTTTTAATGTTTTGTTTTTTTTCTCCCCAATAATATTCGATGTACAGCGTTTGCGTTTAAAAATGTGTTTTTGCTCACCTGAATTATGTAAATATTAATGATAAAGGTAGTGTGGAGAGTCACAAATCGCAGGAGCCAAATTTTTTAAATTCCTGGAATTATAGACATATACGTAGGGTGTTTTATTGGGATGAGTGTGGGTGAAAATATCAGTTCTGCAAAGCTGTTTGAGACTTAGGGGTATGGGGCATGACCAGATCATTTTCTTATGGAGGCCATGTTGAATTTGTTTCTTGGCTTCAAATATTCTCCATGTTTTGAGTAGAAGAGAAAATATTCTAACATGGAAGAATCTGAATTTAAAGATGGTGAGGTATGTTCTAGTCAAACAGCCCCCCCCCCCACATCGGTCTGCTTCTGCTTCGGCAGGAAACGCTGTTTGAAGCAGAGGAGTTTCCTCAATCTACACACACCTCACCAGGCAGTGGGGGAGCAAAAGTTTATGGTATTCAAATATATCTTTCTAAATGGTATATGGTTCTGCCTGTGTTCAAGATCAGTTGTTCCAAACCTTAACCTCAAGTACCCATTTTTGTAACCATACTTTGTTAGATTAGTCTTAAATAATTCTGTTTCTTTTTTTTTTTCTTGGCAAAAACTGGATGATTTCCATCACTTGAACAAAAAGCTTTTTTTTTTTTTTCATCTTCTGACTGCCCACTACTCACATTTAAGTGCCATCGAAGGGACCGGTCTATAGAAGTGCATCTCCTTAATCTCAGCACAGGGGGTGATTAATGGAATATTTAGTTGATCCCCCTACAGCAGTACCATGCATAGCACAGTTGATGGAAATGGTGAGGAGATACTAGCTACACAGCTGGGATCCCTTGTGTGTCAGGCTCTTACACTTGGCCAGATGTTGGAGTGGAATGGCTTAAGATTCTTGCGTCAATTCAAGATATACTGAGCTCAGTTTGGTCGAAGGAACAGTCATAGTTACTCTTGTGACATCAGCATAGTAGGGACTAGAAGGTGTCAGCGATTAATCGTTTGAGGACAGATGGCTTCTCTGCGCTGTAGTTAATGTAAACCTGCTACTGTCCTAATCCTTTAAATGCAGTGTCTGTTTGGGAGGGGGCCTTATAAAGCCAGCCTGTTAAGTCCTAGTGTAGCAACTTTGCATATAGAACTGAGCATCTACCCATAATCACATGTAGGGAAGAATTGATGAGGGTTATTGGAAGGGAAGCCCTAGACTCACTGGGCCAAACAGGCCAAGCGAAACGTAAGTTGGCCAGGGGGCTTAAGAATGGAGGCCCATGCCATGGTGCTGATATACTTTCTGGTTCAAGCCTATGGGGTATAGTGATAGGTGGAGACATGATTATAATGTCTGGTATGAGCATAAGGGTGAATTTGGCATGAGAGCATGGTGCAAAAACAGGCTAGAGCTACAATCTCTCTTAGCCCTAGAATGTTAGAACACAGACCACAATATTCAGACCCAGAACCAGGAAGCCTGGCATTGTTAATACATGTCGATTGCACTTGGCCTTTTGGAGAAAATATTCCACTATTTTCATATAAATCACTCGTAGAGAATATACAGGCTGTTTTAAAGCAAGGTTTGTTTACTACTTATCCCTTGTTTGGAAAATTATATTTGGAATCCCTGGAAAAAAACTTTCAGGGTTATTCAGAGAGAAGTGAAAACCAGGGGAATGTATGGAGAAGTGAAAATTCGATGTTAAAATAGCCAAGCCAGAAAAATTCTCCCATTTATCACTTTCCAAATCGGCTATTTGGTCTAGATTGTTCTCTTCTCCTGGTTTTCACCTATCTCCTCTCAAGGGCATTGTTTAATTTCATGAAGTCAGATACAACTTGTATATGTCTTTTGTATGAGGCTGTTTAAGCTAATCATATAAAATTCTGCTTTGCTGTGTAATGTTTGTTTATGCACGGAGATAATGCTGTTGCTTGTGTTTTCTTTATAATTCATCCGTTAATTATTTTGTTATTCATTTGAAATGTGATGTTGGGTTCAGCCACTGGGTTACAAAGAACGGGGCTTCTCCCTTCTCTGATATTGTGAATGCTTTCACTTAGCTTGGAATTTTTACAAATACTGAACTAGTGATGTTGGTAATAAAAGTCTCTATCTTTTTGTTAAAATGTTTGTGCTTTTATTTTTATATAATGGTTGCGAAAAAAAAAAAAACAACCAAAGGTTGTTTGCTCCATTTCCCCAAACTGAAGAGTCTCTAATGCTTGACACGTTACCTACATGCATTAGCTTGCTTTTATTTTTCAGGTTGGGTCATTTGTTATCCACTGTATTTGGAGAAGGGGTGGTGACTTATTCTTGAACCTCAAGGAATGATATTTGAGCCTTCTCGAGAACTCCGGTGGGATCCTCCACTTTAACCTAAATTTAATAAATACATTGTTACACACTGAATAAAGTCGACAGATTTTCACTTGACGGTAATTTGGGGAAATATATATATTAGTAGCTGGTGTCTGACACCTTGTATTTCTGCACCACAATGAGTCTTGTTCCCTTTATTCAATCTCAGGACTAGTACTTACAGTTGTGTTCAAAATTATTCAACCCCCACTGAAATTGAGTGTTTTGGCCAGTTTGACATTGATTTTGATCATTCAGTCATCTTGCTTACAATTAAATCAAAGAGGCACGTGTAGGTCAGACAAATATAACATAACATTTATAATGAAATAACCACAAATGTCTTTTCTGTGCTCACATCATTATCAGTTTTATTCAACCCCCAAGTGACATTCAATCTTAGTACAACATCCTTTTACAGTTATAACAGCTTTTAAACGTGAAGCATAGCTTGACACAAGTGTCTTGCAGCGATCTACGGGTATCTTCGCCCATTTGTCATGGGCAAAAGCCTCCAGTTCAGTCACATTCTTAGGCTTGCGCACTGCAACTGCTTTCTTTAAGTCCCACCAGAGGTTCTCAATCGGATTTAAGTCAGGTGACTGCGATGGCCACTCAAATGTTCCAGCCTTTAATCTGCAACCATGCTCTAGTGGACTTGGAGGTATGCTTGGGATCATTGTCCTGTTGAAAGGTCCAACGTCTCCCAAGCCTCAGGTTTGTGACGGACTGCATCACATTGTCATCCAATATCTCCTGGTACTGAAGAGAATTCATGGTACCTTGCACACGCTGAAGCTTCCCTGTACCTGCAGAAGCATAACAGCCCCAAAGCATGATTGACCCCCCCCGTCATGCTTCACAGTAGGCAAGGTGTTCTTTTCTTCATAGGCCTTGTTCTTCCTCCTCCAAACATAGCGTTGATCCATGGGCCCAAACCGTTCTAATTTTGTTTCATCAGTCCACAGAACACTATCCCAAAACTTCTGTGGTCTGTCCACATGACTTTTGGCATACTGCAGTCGACTCTTATTCTTTGGAGACAGCAAGGGGGTGCGCCTGGGAGTTCTAGCATGGAGGCCTTCATTACGCAGTGTGCGCCGTATTGTCTGAGCTGAAACTTCAGTACCCACATCTGACAAATCTTTTCTCAGTTCCTCAGCAGTCACAAGGGGACTTTTCTCCACTCTACACTTCAGGTAGCGCACAGCAGTCGAAGTCAGCATCTTCTTTCTGCCACGACCAGGTAGCCTTTCAACAGTGCCCTTTGCCTTGAATTTGCGAATGATGCTTCCTATGGTCTCTCTCGGTATGTTTAACATCTTTGCAATCTTCTTATAGCCATTGCCCTTCCTGTGAAGAGTAATCACATCTTCTCTTGTCTTCCTGGACCATTCTCTTGACTTCACCATGTTTGTAACCACACCAGTAAATGTCTAGAAGGAGCTGAGTATCACAGTCATTTTAAAGCTGCCTAATTGGTGCTTGTTATGCTTTATTGCTGCTCCGTGACATCCACAGGTGTTTTCAATACCTGATTGAAAACACTTGAATGAACCTCTGTTCTTCAGAGTGGTAGTCTTTAAGGGGTTGAATAATTGTGTCAATGAAGAATTCACAAAATAAACATTTACTACTGTATTACAAAACCAATTGATGTCATTTTAGTTGCATATGGTTCTTTAAAAAGTCCTTGTAGGATTTCATTCTGAATACAATTACAAATGTACACTAAATTCCCTAAAACCCTTTACAGCATTGGGGGTTGAATAATTTTGAACACAACTGTATATCAATCTTTGGAGTCAATAAGAACATTAAAACCAAACACACACTCTACATAAGGGTTAAACAAATCGTGGACCTCAAGATCGTTTGACATTCTCAAGATCTTTATGATGTTCAGGTACTCGTTAGGTTGGCTGAACTTGATGGGAAATGTGGTTTTTAAAACATTTTGATAAGTCACTGACTCCTGCAGTAGATCTAGAAGAATAATCAATTAAGGACACCAGGCTCGGGTCAGACGAGCGCAGTGATCACGTCCGTGTTGCCGCACATTTTAACGTCCGTGGTAGCATACAATTATGATCAATAGAGACCCACACACAAAGTACGTCCGCACAGAAGTGCGGACGCACAACGGACACGACAAACGGACGCAAGTTAGGCAAGAACGTAAATCTGTTAGAACTGACGCACAGAGTGCGCTGCATCCGCAATGTCCGCATTGCTTTGTCTGAGTGATGGAACGAAGTCAGACGGACTGCATTTTTGACATCCAGCATTTTGACGGACAAAATGTTTTTCATCTTTATTTTCCCTTCTACATCAGTCACAAAAACGGACCGTGTGGCCACTACCTTGTCGTTAGTCAGAAAGTACTTCCGTTGTGCATGGACGCACAGAATGCGCTCGTCTGACCTGAGCCTAAGAAGTAAAATTCTAGGAGTCCTACATTAACCACATCTGGGAAAAATGCACCGCTCCCATTCCTGATGTTTGAGATGTGCTTTCAACTGGAGAATAGTGATTAAATACAGTAAGTTTAACAAACAAAATTCCTCGAGTCAATTCTCCCTAATGATCATTAAAATATAACCTTTATTAGGATTACCATAAAATCACTCCTATGCAACCTCTAAAATCCATAAGGAAGCAATCCATTAGCATGTCATGCTACCAAGTAATCTGAGCGTAACACCCCAAGAGCTGTATCCCTTCAAGTCTCCTTAATGTGGGACTCTTGTACTCGCCCTGTATTCATATATCAAAAGCACACTCCTTAGCATGAAAAGCACCGCCGACATTATCACAACATAATGCTTCCCATATAGCAACAGCACAAAGCCATAAAAAGGGGTTCCCTATTATAACCACATTTGTCGACTTTTAACCCCTTAGTGACCGGGTGGTTTTACAGAAGTCCGTCCTTTAGTGCCCGCTGTTTTTACGTTTCTGTGCTGTTGTTTAGGTCAAATTTTCCTCTTACTAGTTTATGCAACCCACACATACACCGTTTTTCCCGCCATTAAATAGACTTTCTAAAGATACAATTATACATCATATTGTATAATTTACTATGAAATATGATGAAAAACGAAAAAAAAAAATTGAAATTTAATCCCCAAAATCTACAACCACCAAAAAAAGACCCTGGCTAAATAGTTTAAAAATTTTGTCCCGAGACTAGAAATACCCAATTTTTTACATGTTTTTGCTTTTTAACCCATTCACTGCTGAGCCAGTTCACCTATGTGCGCTGAGCTCATTTTGACCGTTTTGCGCTCAATTTTAAATGCCAGCCTAGGTCCTATATTAGTAACCCCCTCCTTTTTTTTTTTTCTTCAACAAACCTGATTATGTTTGGTATCGTTGGAAAGGCCATGATCCAATGATCTAAAACATGACCCCCTAGCTGCCACGGATCGGGAGATAGGTGGGTCCTTTGGATACCCCCATCTCCACTTGGCAGCTAGGGGGTTAACTGGCCCACTGATGTCCTCACACATGGTGAGGATGTCAGTGGTTGGAGGGGGGGGGTGACTCAGAGGCTTGGTTGACATCCAAGATGTCAGCCACCTCCAGGTTTGAATCGCAATTCGGCACCGAATCGCCATCTGGCAGCGTAATAGTTAATGCTATACACGGCTGAAAAGGGGAGACTCTTCCCTTTCCAGCGGTGCAATTTTTATTTCCCTACGATTTATGATTGGGGAGATAGAGGGCTCCAAATGAGCTCACCTTCCTGATTTTTAATGCAGGCGCTGGTGGGCAGCTAACGATGACATCATCACACCTCCCGGCCCCCCTAAAAAGGGGGAGGTAGGCTGCCAGACTGCCGCGTGAGCCGGCGAGGGGAGGTAAGTATTGGGCGGGAGGGAGGTTAGGAGACCCCTGACGTACCATGTACGACTGCAGGTCCAAGGGAACTTCTCGATCGGACGTACATGGTACATCAGCAGTCGGGAAGGGGTTAAGCACAAGCATTGTTGTAGTGCTTAAAGGCGTTGACAAATGTGGTTATAAAATGGGGAACCCCTTTATGGCATAGTGCTCTTGCTATGGGAAGCAATATGTTGTGATAATGTCTGAGGTGATTTTCATGCTAAGGAGTGTGCTTTTATACTCGCCTTGTATCCATATATCAAGAGTCCCACATGAAGGAGACTTGAAGGGATACAGCTCTTGGTGTTACGCTCTGATTACTTGGTAGCATGACATGCTAATGGATTGCTTCCTTACTGATTATAAAGGTTGCTTATGAGTGATTTTATGGTAATCCTAATAAAGGTTATATTTTAATGATTATTAGGGAGAATTGACTCCTCATTTCGGAGAATTTTGTTGTTTATTAAAATTCGAAGAGGCTGGAACTTTTTTGGTTTCGGAATTGTTGAACCCTGATCTAGACTGTTGAGTTTTAGATTTGTGATGTCTTTTCTCAGTTAAGTCACACTTCCTAACTATTCCCTACAGGAGTACAACTGCCCCTGCCCATAACCCGAAATGTTCTACTGTTTGTTCCTTAACTGTAATGTTTCCTTCCTATGTTTGAGTAATTTCAAGTGAAGAGGAAACCGGGAAAAAAAAAATACACAACAGCCTAGTCCTGTGAGTCACTACACACTTGAAAATGTTTTCCTGTAGTTTAGGAACGGTGGCCTTTTAAGTCAACCTAATAGTTGTCACTTGAAATGATCGGATCTCTGCAGTTGATAAGAGGAAAATAAGTGCCCTGGACACCTTTTTAACCCCCCTACATCTGTGGCTCCCAACCCTTGTCCTCAAGTACTCTTAACAGGCCAAGTTTGTCAGATATGTGAAGCACAGCACAGGTGATCTGATTTGCTGCTCAGTGATTGCAGGATTCAGTCTGCATTTCCCTAAAGTAATCCTTAAAATCTTGCCTGTTAGGGGTACTTGAGAACCAGGGTTGGGAAAAATTGCCCTACATCCACCTGATGTTTTTTCCCCCCTGTCAACAGGTTTCTAATGCAGGAACATTTCTCTGGTGACATGATCGCGACAATTTGTTTTTCAAAAATTTTGTATTTGACCATTTTCCTATAGAAATAAGGGTTTATAATAATCAAAGTACCTAGGTTTTACCTTGATTGACACCACTTGACCCGAATATATAATGAAAATGTTGAAATAGAGACACACACACACTGTACAGGTGTAATTGCTGCACATTGCTTCAAAGCCACATTATAAATTTTAAACCCATAAAATTAGTTATTCGTTATCATTTATCGGGCAGTAGTGCACACTACTTGTAAGAATTGGGGATGAAAACCAAGAGCATACGAAAAAAGTGTCATGTCATGTCCCGCCCCGCATCCTTGGGGGGGGGTCCCAGGCCACTCTAGGGGACACCCGGCACCCAGTGGCGCTGTCCACGCCAGGAGTTGGCTGGGTGCCAGCTGATGCGCCAACTTCAGGTCATGTGGAGCATCAGGAGGCGGGGCGCGGTGTTATGATGTGGAGCCACCGGGTTTATGAGAGGACGGTGCGATCCGGCTCATTGCTCTGTCGTGGAGTTGCTCCCCCCCCCCCCCGTGCTGAGTGATTCGACTTGTGCGATTCACTGTCTCATTTTGCGTATTACTGATTCGTTTGCTATTTTCTGACCTGGCTTGTATGAGAACCCCGCGCTGTGTACCGATTTGGCATTTGACTACCCTGACTTTCATAACGTTTTGGCTTTGTATGAGAACCACGCTCTGTGTACCGATTCAGCGATTACTGACGACCCTGACTTATATATGTAGCCAAATTGCATATAGATTTATATCACGTTTTGTGTTCTGTCTCCCCTTATCTGTATACTACTCAGGTCGCTCCAGTTAACCCTGTCCTGTTTGTATGTCTGCATGAAGTGTATATCTGTGAAGGCCTGCTTGGTGTATGCCTCCTGGGGCCTGTTAACCCTTATTTGTGTTTGTGTCCCTGAGGAGAGCCCGATTACTGACCACTCAAGGATCGGAGAGATAGATAGGGAACTGTGTAAAGGGACCAGAGTCGTAGTATCCAGAGGGATTTGTGACACCTGAGCTCTTTGAATCCCATATATCCACACTAAACAAACAGTCTGGGTGTGGTTTTTACTTTAATGGCGTTTAAGTCTTTGGATGGGAACCTAATGCCAATACTTCACTTTCAGGCACATATTATAAAATAACGATATAGAGATATACTCTGGCAAACTATGAATGGATAAAGCTCCAGTAACTTTTTAATCCACCATCAAAAAGGTTCCTTCAAGTTTTACACCAAACATTGTTTGTCTAGCTAGCCCAAACGTGTTTGCCTGAAGCATTGCAGGACCCAATCTGATGATGGAATAAAGAGACATAGGTAATGTATCCAGAACATGGAGACGTATTGTATACACCGCTTTCAGATTATCCATGGAGCACACACGAATGGCGTCCACTTTAACCTCCCAATATGATCAGCTGTGTAGCAATACGGAGTGGGATATCCACTAAATCAAGGGTCAATAACCTTGGCACTCAAATGTTTTGGAACTACATATTCCATGATTCTTAGTCTCTTATTAGGTTGGCAGAAATTCATGGGACGCATAATACCAAAACCCGGGGGGGGGGGGGTGCAAGGTTGCTTACCCCTGCATTAAGGCTAGGGTCAGACGAACGCATTTTCGCGTTGTCTGTGAAAAAGTGCGTTCGAACGAATGGACGCATTTTTTCACGGAGTACGCGATAGCGGTCATACGATGCGCATTTGCATCCGTGATTTTGTACGGATCATCAATAAAACACTTTGTGCATCTGGACGTTATGTTGGCCGGACATTAGCAGTGTCTGACATCTCCAATTCACGCACACACGCCTCTAGCGGACGCAGCGCACTCTGTACAACCGTACTAGAGGTTTTACGTTCTCGACAAAATGCGTTCGTTTTCCACTTGCGTTGCGCAGCCGGACTTTCGTGCGACCGTACTTCGTATATTGGCCGTCATTGCCTGGCACTTGCTGCTACTACGGCCGTGATTAAGTGCGCCTGCACGCGCGTTCGCACTGCGCTTGTCTGACCCTAGCCTAAATGTTGATGAAGCAAACTAGTGCTTGCTCTGTGTTGGGGTAATAAATCGCAAAAGGAAAGTGGTTAATTGAACATCTTCCTTTTTTATTAACAGAACTAACTCCAAACAAGTGGAGTAACCATTGTGCCATCGGCTGCCTATTATCCTGCTTTGACGTCTTGGTCTATATTGACTATACTATTAAAAATGCTCACCTAATATTAGAAATGACTCTATAATTAGGATGCCTCAGACCTTCCACAATCCAGGGCCTCTCAAGGTGAAGTGACAGTTGCATGGCTTGTCTGTCAACATATTGTAGAAGTCCTTCACGTGCAAGAGAGGCCTGACTCTAGAGTTACCTCTGTATAGCATCCTACATCACAAGGACGCTTCCATTGTTGTTATTAAAATGAAAAGCTCAATTGTATCAAAGCTTCTGTGCATTTTTTCCTATTAAATACTATGTATTCGACGTCTACTTGCACTGCATTTCTATGCTTATGTGAGAGCAGCCATTTTTAAGTCCTATTTTGCTATGGAAGACCATGTTCACAAATCCTGATGTCACATGCGTGCTATTGGTAACTCACAAATGTGTCGTGAGGAAATTCAAAATTGGGAATGGTCTCCATTTCATGCCAAATGCCCACTGTGACGAGAGTCACTTTGGACCGGGGGTACCTGGACTTGACATTACGGTTGAGGGAAGGGGGGCCTATGGATTATGTGGGGTATGACATGCCATTTTATTCCCCAATTCTATCATGTTCAAATCACTCTGTGTCTACAAGGTACAGGGTGATTGTGTTTATATGTGAGTATTGTTAATATTGTTATGGTCTGGTTTTCTAGTTTTGTGATGTTTTCTACAAACGTGTTTCTATTCCTACTTTATTGGTTGTCTTGTATAAAACAGTCACTTACTTCTGAGCCCTGTTCAATACCTCAGCAGCTGCTGAATTGCTGCAGCGCAGCAATTCAGTTTGCTGCAGCAGTGTCATTGAACGCTTTGGATGCGAATTTTGAATCCAAAATGGCCGACGATTTTTTAATTAAAGATTCAGATTGTTATTCATATCACTCGGTCAAAATACGATAAAGAAAAGCAAAGCAGTCAGCACAATTCCGTTTTGTATGCACACACCACAAATTATAGTTTTTATTGAATAAACGATATGTTTACTTCTGAAACAAAATATAAATTGAACTGTAATATATGTCTGTGCAGGGAGTAAATAATAAATATTTTGTGCTTTGGTGAACAAAAACCTCAAAATTGACATTGCTGTACGGAATTGTTACTTGCTCCATGGCGGCGGCCATCTTGCTGTACGGAATTGTTACTTGCTTCATGGCGGCGGCCATCTTTAATACGTCACACTCAGCTACTCGCAGCATCTCCTCGGGTCGCTGCAAGTGCTAAGTTAGCAGTGCTGAGCGCTGAGTGGTTGAACGGCGTTCAATGGCAAGTTGCTAACTTAGCACTTGCAGCGGCTGAGGTGTTGAACGCGCCTCTGGATAACCAAGTTGTACTTTATTAATCTGCATAGAACAGTTTCCTCACAGAGCTGCTTCATAATACTGCTCTGCTTCAGCTGCCATTTTACATCTCTCTAGAACAATCTACCTAACCGACAACAGGAAGTGAGTAAACACCTCAGAGCAGAACAGGAAGTAAGAAGGCAGAAGAAAAGCAACGCATCATTCACAGCCAACAACTGTCCATCCTCCTAATATACACACACCATGTATTCTTACACAGTCTAACAACCCATACCTCACAAGTTTACTGTTATTATTTCTGATGTCACTGCCTCCCTTGCCACCCTCCCCCCGTATAGAATATGTTTTAGATCTGTGAAAGGTTTGAATGGTCATTTTTCTCAAACATTGCCCATTATCGGGGAAGATATGGGTCTGCTGGCACCAATTATTGTTTATATTGTCAGTTTATTATTAGGTCAATGTTTTAATCCCTCCCTGAGTTCTCAGATACTGTAAAATCGGAAACCCTGTTTATAAACTCAATCTGATATCTCTGGGAATGTGAAGACCTTGTACGTTGATTACGTGGCACCCTATTGTCTTACATCTGGAAAGTGTAAAACTCTCTGGCTAGGGGCAGTGGGTAGCTTGAGGAGGACAGGAAGTACCCCCTGGTACTTCTATTTCCCTCCTGGTACCCTATATATTTGGGTCATATGATTCATTAAAGGCTGTCTGTTTTACCCCAAGATCTGTGTGCTGCCTCATTTCTGAGGAATGCCATCACGACTCTTTCAGTGTACCTGTCCTTAAGCTTTGGCGAAGGCCTGAAGAAGGCACGAAAGACTGCTGGCGGGAGAACTAGGGAGCGGCGATAAAAGATGTGACCCAGTTGGGGTACAGAGATATGTTACACCCACCTGTCCATGAGCCATGTGTAGCCCTTCAAAGCGGAGATCTTCACTACAAGTTGAAGGATCCCACTCAGGCCCTGCTTGAAAACTCTTTTGAGGTTTGGGTTGAATCTGTGTGGTGTAATTCGCTTCTAACCTTCTGCATCAAGAGGCATTTTACTGGCTGTTTACACACTAGCCATGCATCTGCCGATTGTAATATACATAACCTGAAAGGAGGGAGGCGTCCGATGGGCTTTCTCCTCCCTCCCTTCCTGGGTTTAGCCTAGATCAGGGCTGTCAAACTCCACCCCCCCCCCCCAGATGTTTGTCAACTACAATTCCCACGATCCTCTCTCCATCTATTAAAATCTGGGAATTGTAAGTCATCAACATCTGGGAGGCTGAAGTCTGAATCCCCTGACCTATATTTGTCCCTTTAAAGATGGTTGCTCCCATGTTGTTAGGGTACCTCTGAAGATGCATGAAAAGGAAAGATTTAGTGTGTGCATTATAAAATAAAATACAAATAGGTTAATATACAAATGGACTTTTAATTTCTATCCCATTCAACTGGGAAAAGGTTAAATCTGCACACCATAATGTCACATAGCTCTCCTTGATGGAGTTTATATTCATGTAGTTTATTTATTTATTTTTACATTAGCCCATGACAGATTAACTAGGGTTCTGCCAAGAATAACATTTCTGAAAATTACCATATTGATGCATTTTCCAATCTGATGCCTGTATTTTATTAGGATCAGATGGTATTGTCTGCTTTGCTGCATTTTATTTTGCATTTTCTCAATTTTCTATGCCAACCATTCTGGTGTTTGCAGATGATATTATGCGCAAGATAAAGACCCAGCCCAGATTATGTCTAACGTTAAATCTACTCCTGGGGAAAAATAAATCTCAGTTTTTACAGGACATAAGTACAAAAACATTTATCTGCAGAATTTTTTCTATTGTACAACTCTTCGATTGTAAGCACTCACGCTGTTTACAACAGCCCTGGTTCAGTTAACACCAATTTTGGAATAGGGCCGTTACCATGGAGATAATTGGAATGCTATTTAAAACTCATTTCAGAAAGTATGGTATATACTGCACGTTTCACAAAGTGAGGTTCCATCGAAATGGAAGTCCGTATTAAATCTCATGCCACTAACCTCAGGTATGGGATATTTTGTTGGGTAAGGTGCTTCTGAACGTCCAAAATCAATCATTGTTCCACACTTTGGAAGATCTTCTACCCATATTCCTTCATATAGCTGACCTCTGTCTAAGTAATAAAATTTGCCATGGCCGTGCTTCTTTCCTCCTTTCCAAAAACCCTCGTAACGGTTTTCATTGGCTACCAACAGACAAAAAGTGATAAATTAAATAGAAAATGCGCAATAATTCCTGTTACACTGCTTTAAAGAATTGAAAATAGATATTAAAACACAAAAACAATTTTTATTATGAGCAATATTCAATATCGTAGGTAAGTAATACTTATTGATTACAGTTATAAGATGTGGGACTTACAATTAGGCAATTTTTGATTTATTAACCCTTTCACTACCAGAACCATGTACACACATTTGTCACATTGAACAATGAAATTTAGCATACAAAGGCCTAATTGCCTACCTTTTTAATGCCAGACTGATATTCTCTTTGTGGAAACAATGCTCTTTTAGACCTCACTCTGTTATCCTGTAATAATGCATAGGCTGGCGTCAGACGAGCGTATTTGGAAGAGCAGAAGGAAGGTCCGTGAGAGCGGACGTTCCTTCCACTCAATGCCAGTCTTGCCACTTCGCTCAGCGCTGCAGGGCTCAATCCTCCTATGGAGGATCGCGCTTTGCAGCTCTGTCCACGTGCGTCCCTAACGCTTTGATGGAGAGGGCTGCTGCAAGTCCGCAGCACGTCTGCGGGTGGCTGGTCCAGTCACAGCGTCTCAATGCTGCAACGGACGCCAGAAGGCACCTCAGCACGGGCGCACATAGTGCGCTCATCTGACGCCAGCCCAGCCATAGGAGCTGTATTAAAATAGCCAGGTAAAGGAAAGAACAAAGGGAAGCTCTGGGGTCGCTCAATACTGTAGAGGGATAAGATTTTTTTTGGAAGCTGCATTGCTAATAATCTCATTTTGATCACTACAAATCACCAAAAGCAACAGATCACATAATTTTTATTATGAAGCTTTATCACATTTACTGTATTTGACACATGCCATTTCTGCCTGTATGCTGGTAATGCAGATCTCGTCTGACATTGTGCGAGATAAGAGACATCATCTAGAGTTTAGAACCTTTCATCTCAGAAGATAAGACTAGACATTACACGGTGTCCCTTTCATCCCCCCAAAAATATATAAAATTTCATGGACCCTATTCCAAGCTTGGTGTTAACCAGAGTTGTTGTAAACTTACCAGAACCATTAAAGTCTAAGGGCACTATTCCCTGCTAGGCGCTAAAACGAGGATGCTAACGGAGAAAAACCTGCACCTACAGCTTCTGCAATAAAGTCCCCTTCTTAGCACCATATTTCAGAGCAGGCGCTGATTCAGTAACGCAGTGCTGTCCTCCTGGATACTTGCGGCAGCACGATAGCGCTGCCACGAGTATTGCCTCCTGGAGTCCATATGACTCCATGGAGGGTTGTGCTGCCAGGCCGCATGAACTTTAGGCCCACGGAGTGATTCGCTGAGGGCGACTGGGGACCATTTGTCCTCAGTCTCACTCTGCTCCCGGTGGCCAGAAGCAGCGGATTGGCCAATGAGAAGTGAGTATCTGATTTAAGGGGGGGGTTCAGCTGGTGATAACTGACTCTGCAGAAGCGGTATCAGTTAGAACCAGCTTCAAGTTGTGGATATTTTTTTAGTTACCACGGTGGTGCGGTAATTAGCGTTACGACTTTGTATTCCCAATCCTAATTACTCTTTGCGCTCCAAATGTTAAGTATAGGGTGCGCAAAGTACAGTAAACTCGTGTAAGCGAGCACAATCACCGATGTAATATGTGGGGCATGCAGTAACGACACTTAACCTAGCATTAAACTTATAGGAGCGCTAACACTAGCGTTAAGAAGGGAATAGTGTCCTAAGTGTTATGTTTACATCAACCTTGGAATAGAAACCCAAGTGTGCTGATTTACAAATTTACATTTTTATTATAAAATAGATAAAAAACTATATGCAAAATCATACATTTAAATGATAACCATGTATCCAATATTTCAAATAACTGTTGTGCCAATATAATAAGTGGGTAAAATTAAATGAGACTGAAGTCGAATGGGCATATATCATGCCATTACTGCCAGGCGACATCCCAACAAATAACCAGTACAATTCATATACTGGGGGAAAAAATGAGAATGGCACTTTTCCCCAAACAGAGGTGGGCTCAAACGGTGGAGGTTGGTTGACCCCAGAAAACAGTTGGGCTTCACAGCAATACTCTTATTGAGGCAAAAGGTTACAACAAGGCCTTCCTCTGGGCCTTTTTCAATCTTGGAGGGGCTGAATCCGTGCACCTCAATAAAAGCATTGTTGACCAGGACATCTGTGTGCTGGTGTATTTCTTCATTGATGTGACCACTACAAACCAGGCAACAGTTAGATCTTTACCTACAACTCCTGAGATGTTGCAGCCCATCTTCAATTAGTGAAGATTCATGGGAATTGAAGCTTTGCACCGGATGGGAATTAACTTTTGCCATACTTCGCTAGAGTGATACTGTTGCATTTATTTGACCTCTTGCCCTTAGACTTTCGTGATCCACACAGTTATTCCAACTTCGATCAGATCATTCATCACCAGTAACATAATCTGCCAACCGTTAATTGTCATTTTCCTTGCTATGTATCATTATCAGCAACTGAAGGATGAAGAAAGAATGCATTCCCCATAAAACCGTTGTAATTAAATCCCAATTTGTGTAAAAGGAGCATGGGATCTTTCCGTATCTGGCTCCCAGATCTGCCTGTTAAACTGGTGCGGTGGACGTTTCAGCAAAGAGTGTGTGTCCTGCAGGAACATTGTAATTCAATCCTAAGAGTCTGTAAGGGAAATGTCTTAATAGGACAAAGCGAAACCCAACCGGTTCTATTTATACACCAGGAACTTTTACCAAAGGCCCTGAAGAGAAAGGCGCTTTAACCTACTTCAAACACATCAAAGTGACATTTTCTTCCCAGATAAACACGGTTAACCGCACACTGTTTGCAATATGTGGTTAATGGAAGTTTGTAATTCAAATTAAAAAAAGAGTCCTGAAGACATCCCAAATTAATTGTAATTTGTAAACTGACAACTCTGTGTTTTTAGAATAGTAATAAATACATCCTTACACAAGATTAGTTATAATGGATAAAATGCTTAGTACACAGCCAGTAATTAGCTTTTTCTAAAATTCTAGCAATCTTCCTTTTTTTCTTTCTCGGTTACTATTGTGTTTACTCATTTTGTTTTTGTGTCTCTATGACTTATTTTTAATTCAGGATTGTTGTATGCTATGGATCTTGTACCCATTGTATTAATAAAGTATAGCAACGTGCAGGAAACCATTCGATGCGCTTCTTGGCTATAAAATGTCATCGCATTCTGCAGAACTTTCTATACGTCACATAAGCAGCTGTATAAACAAGTATCTGTATTAAAAAAACCTTTGACATACAGGAAGGTGAGGTGATGAGAGTCCAAGGCAAACGAGACTATATGAGTGCATGTGTTACACCATGTCAATGACATTCAGAGATTAGAACAACCATTGTTCAACTTTCATATTAATGCCATGCTTATAGGGCCACTACCCCCAAAAATGCAATGTTCTTATTTTGTTTATTTTATGTCGATGATTTCTTACATGTGCTTTGTTTTTCTTATGTATGTTTAGTTAAGTAAAGGTTTTACTCTATATGTGTCACTATGTGCATCCTTGTTGTGTTGTAAGCGGCCCCCTCCACTTAATCTTTACAGCAGTTGCTCCTCACTGTGTGGCAATGAGCATAGAATGGACTCTATGGTTTTGGAGTCCAGGAAACCTACTCATAGACTTGCATTCTGTGGGATATATGCAAAGGACATCTCCAGGGGACACTATTCAGTGTGGTTAGCCTACTATCATATCTCATTCAGCTGCCACCTCTTATCTCGGATTAAACTAGACAACACAATTATTATTATTATTATTCTTTATTTATAAAGCGCCAGCATATTCCGCAGCGCTGTACAATAAACACAGTATAGACAGGGTTACAATACATTGAACAACATTTGACAAACAGTACAGGAGGAGATGAGGGCCCTATTCCCGTAGGAACTCACAATCTGGGAGGGTTGGGGTTGGAAACAGGAGGAGAGGACTGTAAGGTGAGAGTGATTGATGGTTGCGTCAGTGAGTTGGGTGGTAGGCTTCCCTAAATAGGAATGTTTTCAGGGAGCGTTTGAAGGAAGAGAAGTTAGGGGAAAGTCTGACAGTACGAGGGAGAGCGTTCCAGAGAGTGGGGGCTGCGCGTGAGAAATCCTGCAGTCTATCATGGGAAGAGGTGATGCGGGGAGAAGCTAGGCGCAGGTCACTGTTTGACTTTAGGGAGCGGGCTGGGGTGTATTTGGTGATTAGTGAGGACAGGTAGTGGGGAGCTGAGTTAGTGAGGGTTTTGTAGGTAAGGATAAGGATTTTGAACTTAATTCTGCAGTGGATGGGGAGCCAGTGAAGGGACTCGCAGAGGGGAGCGGCAGAGACAGAGCGGCGGATGAGGTGAATTAGCCTGGCGGAGGCGTTTAGGATGGATTGTAGGGGGGAGAGGCGGGACAGAGGGAGGCCAGATAAGAGATTATTGCAATAGTCGAGTCGGGAGATTACCAGGGCGTGTATGAGTTGTTTTGTGGTGACAGCGGTAAGAAATGGCGAATTCTGGAAATATTACGCAGTTGGTATCGGCAGGAGGAGGAAAGAGACTTGATGTGGGGGATGAAGGAAAGAGCAGAGTCAAGTGTAACTCCAAGGCAGCGAACTTGGTTTGATGGGGAGATGGTGATACCCTCCACCGTGATAGAGAAGTCAGGAGGTGGGGAGGCATTGGAGGGAGGAATAAGTAGGAGTTCAGTCTTTGACATGTTGATCTTTAGGTGGTGGGAGGCCATCCAGGAGGAGATGCCAGATAAACAGTCACTGACTTTTGAGAGGACAGGGGGAGAGAGATCAGGGGTAGAGAGGTAGATCTGAGTGTCATCAGCGTAGAGGTGGTAATTAAAGCCAAAGCTGTTGATGATTTTGCCCAGGGAGGAGGTGTAGATGGAAAAGAGCAGAGGACCAAGGACAGAGCCTTGAGGTACACCAACAGATAGAGGCAATGAGGAGGAGGAGTTACCAGCAAAGGACACACAGAAGGACCTGTTGGATAAATAGGAGTCAACCCAAGCAAGTGCAGTGTCACCGAGACCCAGAGAGTTGAGGGTCTGTAGAAGGAGGGTGGTCAACAGTGTCAAAAGCAGCCGAGAGGTCAAGCAGGATGAGTATAGAATAGTGGCCGTGTTTTTTAGCAGTTAGGAGGTCGTTGGTGACTTTGGTGAGGGCAGTTTCAGTGGAGTGTAGGGGACGGAAGCCAGATTGCAGGGGGTCAAGTAGGGAATTGGAGGACAGGAAGAGGGAGAGGCGGTTGAAGACTAGTTTTTCTAAGAGCTTTGATGTGAAGGGAAGCAGGGATACAGGGCGGTAGTTGGATGGAGAGTTGGGATCTAGGGATGGTTTCTTTAGTAAAGGGGTAACTAGCACGTGTTTGAAGGCGGATGGAAAGGAGCCAGTGGATAGAGATAGGTTGAAGATGTGTGTGAGAGCAGGGGTGAGGGAGGAGGAGAGGGGAGGAATTAGATGTGAGGGAATGGGGTCGAGCGGGCACGTGGTGAGATGTGAGGAGGACAATAAGGAATTGACTTCCTCCTCAGTGGCTGGGAGGAAGCGGCAGAGGGTGGCAGAGGGGACCTGTGGGAGTGGAGGTGGCAGATAACTATCTTGTGTTGGGATGTTGCTTCTGATAGTTAAAGTTTTACTGAGGAAGTAGTCTGCCAGGTCTTGAGCGCTGAAGGCAGCTGTGGGGGGAGGTGCAGGTGGGTAGAGGAGGGTGTTGAAGGTGGACCAGAGCCGTTTAGGGTTGAGGACAGCGTAGATATAAGAGATGAGAAGAAGGATTGTTTGGCCAAGTGGAGGGCAGAGGTGTATGACCGGAGAATAAACTTGAAGTGAACAAAATCAGCTTCAGAGCGGGATTTCCTCCAGGCACGCTCTGCAGTGCGGGAGCATCTTTGCAGGTAGCGAGTCTGGAGGGTGTGCCAGGGCTGAAGCTGGCGGCGTGGGGCCTTACAGAGTCGAAGAGGAGCAAGAGTGTCTAGAGCAGAGATAAGCGTAGTGTTGTAGTGATTAGTGGCAGCATCAGGGCAGGTGAAGAATGAGGTATGAGGGAGGTGGTGAAGTAGGTTGGAGAATTGATGGGGGTCCACAGCATGTAGATTTCTGCGAGTGTGTGTGCGGGGTGGGGGAGCAGGGTGTTTAGGAAGTCCAGATAGGTTGAAAGAGAGAAGGTGGTGGTCAGAGATGGGGAAAGGGCGACATTTGAACTCAGAAATGGAGCAGAGGTTGGAAAAGACAAGGTCAATAGCGTAACCATCGCGGTGGGTAGGGAGGATTGTGTGAGTCCAAGGGAGGACATGAGTGAAAGAAGTTTGGAGGCAGCAGGGGCGGAAGGATCGTCAATGGGAATGTTGAAGTCCCCGAGAATTAGGCATGGAAGATTAGAAGACAGGAAGTGAGAAAGCCAGGTAGCAAAGTGGTCAAAGAACTGGGAGGTTGGTCCCGGTGGGTGGTAGATGACTGCCACCCTGAGAGCCAGAGGAGAGAACAGGTGGATGGAGTGTGTCTCGAAGGAGGAGAAGGAGAGGGATGGGGGTGGAGGGAGATGCTGGTAGGTGCAGGTGGGAGAGAGCAGGAGTCCGACCCCGCCACCATTTCTCTCACCCGGTCTGGGGGGGAGAGAGCAGCAACGGAGGCCGTGTCAGAGGGAGTTAGCCAGGTTTCAGTTAAAGCTAGGAGGTTGAAGGAGTTTGAAAGGAAGAGATCATGGATTGCTGTGAGTTTGTTGCACACAGAGCGAGCGTTCCAGAGGGCGCAGGAGAAAGAGGACAGGCGCTGAGGGATTATGGGAATGAGGTTGCTGGGCTTGCAGGGAGGTGATTTATGTGCGATGGAGATAGGATGAGAGGGAAGTATTGGATGTGTTGTGGGGCCAGGGTTAGGGGATATGTCACCTGCATAGAGTAACAGCAGGAGGGTGAGAAAGAGAAGGTGGGAATGGGATTTGTGGGAGTGGGAGTGATTGGCAGCACGAGTTAGAGGGAGACCATGTTCTGAGGAAACAAAGGAGCTCATGCGAGGCCATCATGTGGGACGAGAGGAGGGAGGGAGAGATGCAGATAGTGTAGGGGTCAGTGGTAGAGGGGCAGGAGTTCCATTTAAGGAGAAAGGTAGAAGTAAAGAGGAGAAGCGTGAGAGAAAGCATGATATAGACGTGTGTTTACCCGAAGTAAAAAGTAGGCCTTGCAATTCCTTCCTCCAGTCCCGCAACTCCAGGAATCAACTCTGAACGTCCACTTAGGATGCCACTTGGGGAGGTCACAAGAGCCAAGGCACAATAGATGACCTGCCGCCTTATATAAACATTACCTCCTCCACCCCATTGCCTCGTCACTCTTGTTATCTTATACTACATGTCAAGTGTGGCTTGTAATAAGATTTTGATAAATGTGGCATCATGGGGGGGGGGGGTAATCGAAAAAATGGAAACCGGAGATAAACACCAAACTTTAATCTTCCTTTTTACATGCAATTACTTCAAACAGGTCTATTCAAAGAAAGGTGAAACTCAGGAGTATGACTGGAGAAGTAAATTCTAGGTCAAAATAGCCAAACCAGAAAAATTCTCCCATTTATCTCACTTTACAAATCGGCTATTTGATCTAGAGTGTTTACTTCTCCTGCCAATTCTCCTGGTTTTCACCTCTCTCTGAATAAACCTGCTGGAGAAAAAAACAGCAGCATGTGTTTTATAAGGTGGTTTTGTTTGTAATGCACAAGTAATCTAGTTACAGCGTATGTTAGTGATAGTGTTACTTTAAACGTTTTACGGCATAAATCTTATATGTTATGTTAAATAGTTTTATATTTGACAATATTCTTGTTTCCAGTTAGTAGAAGAGTCAATACTTCTTCAAAACCAGTTTCTTGGTACATTTATGGTAAGGATGAATAATGAGGATTTGTCAAAGGAGCTTTGGTTCATTATTTTATTAGACACAATGGGATTGATTCTATGGTTTCTTCCTTTTCACCCAATAAGGCCAGTGTCAGACGAGCGCACTAGGTGTTGTGACGCTGCGACGGGGCCGGCCAGATGCTGTTGCGTGCACACAACATCGGCCGCTCTGAGTCCGTGCAGCAGGCCTCTCGGTCAAAGCACTATGACGAGCATTGACAGAGCTGCAAAGCGCGATCCTCCATAGGAGGATCGAGCCTTGCAGCGCTGAGCGCACTAACTGCGCTCAGCGAGGTGGCCAGAAGGGTGTCGAGTGGAAGGAACGTCCACTCTCACGGACGTTGCTTCCGCTCTTCAAAACACTCATCTGACACTGGTCTAAATAGCAACAAGGATCAACCCTTACAAAACAAAACATTAAGCAAATCATATTTATCCAGCATCGTGGGGAGCTGGGTGGCCTTTTCCCAGTAGTAAATATAAAGTAATAATGGAACACCATTCACTCCTTTCCCTGGCTAGACAGGAATTCTATTACGACACCTTGGACAGCAACGTATTGGCTGAAGAATCAGCCTTTGTCAAGCCAACAAAGGATGATTCTTCATTCAAAATGTTGCCGTTCAAATGTCACAATAACATCCCTGTTTATTCATGCAAAGGAGTGCCTGGTGTTTCATTTATTACTTTGTAATCATATTGATCTAGACCTAATACCAGTCATGCTTGTCACCTACATAGATCTGTCAGGATCCTTACATTTAAACCCCTGGCAACCACTTTAAAGCAATGCACGCCTGTTTAATACAGGTTCCTATAGACTTGCCTGTAACCTGTGCACACCAAGAGACCACTGGTTCACCTGATCTCTTGCTAATGAGAACTCCTTATGAGGAAGCCGCACCCTCTGCTGAGCACTTCCTCATTGAAGTCAGAACTTAGCAACCTAGCTGACCTGTGCCCTGAAAAACTCCCTGTTCCTGATCCGCTACCCCATCTGATCCGCTACCCATCTGGACTATATATCTGGACTCCTTCTGCCTCACCGGTAACCTCCATCCATGGTTTCCCGTTCCTCCCTCCATTTGGAATATTTGTGTATGACCCCCTGGCTATGGACATTAGAGTATTCTCCGATCTGTTTTCCACGACCCCTGCCTGATACCTGACTACGAGATTGCCTAACTCCCTAATACCTTTGCCATGGACATTATTATTTATCTGTTTAGTTGGTATTCACTGTTATTGTCTATACAGTGTCTGCCAGATTCAGTTCCTTCCTGTGTGTCCTATGTTTATTCTGCTATCTTTAGGTTCCTGTAACCTCTAGTTTCTCACTTCAACTCCCACTCTCATCGTTTAGTTGCTTCTGCTGTTTGTTATTTTAATAAAATATCTTGTTTAGCCCTGTAACCTGCCTCTCTCATATATGCCTCACTGCATATTGGGCTCACACCCGCACTCCATGCTAAGTTCCTATGACAGGATAGCTGCATAGATTTTTTTTCTGAGTTTGGCCCTTTTAGGCTGGGGTCAGACGAGTGCAGTAATCACGTCCGTGTTGCTGCACATTAGTACGTCCGTGGTAGCAGAGAATCATGACCGATGAAGCCCCACACATGAAGTACGTCCACACGGAAGTGCGGATGCACAACGGACGCGGCAAACGGACGCAAGTTAGCAAGAACGTAAAACCGCTAGAACGGACGTGCGGAGTGCGCTACGTCCGTATAGCTTTGTGTGCGAGTGATGGAACACGGTCAGACGGACTGCATTTATACGTCCAGCATTTTTGACGGACAAAATGTTTTTTCATTTTAATATATTTTCCCTTCTACATCCATCAAAAATAACGTCAGTCACAAAAACGGACTGTGTGGCCACTACTGCGTCTTCCGTCAAAAAGTGT
Organism: Leptobrachium leishanense; assembly: GCA_009667805.1. Taxonomy (NCBI): domain Eukaryota; kingdom Metazoa; phylum Chordata; class Amphibia; order Anura; family Megophryidae; genus Leptobrachium; species Leptobrachium leishanense. The sequence continues at coordinate 107,532,049 of CM019063.1, forward strand.
GTCCGTACTGCACGGGTGCACAGACCGTAGAAAACGCGCTCGTCTGACCCTAGCCTAAGACATCAAGAACAGCTACAGTATATTGAATGGCTGTTAAACCACCCAAAACGGCACAGCTTGTAACTCTTCACGACCAGTGCACCTCTCCAGTAAGTGTCCTTAGGCAAGTAGGTACAGTTAGGGGTCTTGCCCAACACACAATTTCGGCTGTGGAGTCCAGTGGTAACGTCTTTACCCTTCAACCATGGAGAAGCAAGTCAAATCCCGTTCAGCGCATTCCTCCAATACAATTGTGGAGAAGCAAGTCTAGACTTTATGGGAAATGGGTTCACCCCAAGCACCAGGTCGCTGATCTACAATCATGGAAAGACGACCTAATCCCACTCAGAAGATGCCACCAGCGAGTGTCCTTGGGCATGACACCTAACGATATGGATGCTCCTACCTCACAAAATCACCTGTACTTCTCATAGATTGTAAGTTCCCTTGGGAACAGGGACACCTTGAATCAGGCCGTATCGTCCATGTGTGTTATTCTAATGTATCGATTCCTTGTACACGGTAAAGCGCTGCAGAAATATGTGGTGCTATATAAATTAGGGATGCACCGATACCGATACTAGTATCGATATCGGTGCCGATACCGGGTACTGCAGGAGTACTTGGTACTCGTGCAGTACCCCCGATATTTTATTCCGATACCGGAAGCCGGCATTGAGCCGGCTTGCCGGTATCCGAGGGGCTGCGGCGACTGTCCGAATGCTCTATCGGCATTCGGACAGGCCCTGCAGCTCCTCTCCTAACTTGGTTTATACTTACCTTCCTTCAGCGCCGCCGGGAAAGTCTTCTCGCGCGCGCGCTCCTTGGAAGGTCCCCAGCCGCGACCACGTGGGACCATGTGATCACGGCTGGGGTCCTTCCAACGAGCGCGCGCGGGGAAACTTTCCCGGCGTCGCTGAAGGAAGGTGGTAAGTATAAACAAAGTGAGCAGCTGCAGGGCCTGTCTGAATGCAGATAGAGCATTCGGACAGGCCCTGCAGCTGCTCTCCGCTCATACTTACCTTCCTTCAGCGACGCCGGGAAAGTTTCCCCGCGCGCGCTCGTTGGAAGGACCCCAGCCGTGATCACATGGTCCCACGTGGTCGCGGCTGGGGACCTTCCAAGGAGTGCGCGCGCGAGAAGACTTTCCCGGCGGCGCTGAAGGAAGGTAAGTATGAGCGGGGGGGGGCATATCCATGAGCAGGGGGGCATATCCATGAGCAGGGGGGCATAACCATGAGCAGGGGGGCATAACCATGAGCAGGGGGGCATAACCATGAGCAGGGGGGCATATCCATGAGCAGGGGGGCATAACCATGAGCAGGGGGGCATAACCATGAGCAGGGGGCATATCCATGAGCAGGGGGGCATAACCATGAGCAGGGGGGGCATATCCATGAGCAGGGGGGCATATCCATGAGCAGGGGGGCATATCCATGAGCAGGGGGGCATATCCATGAGCAGGGGGGGCATAACCATGAGCAGGGGGGCATATCCATGAGCAGGGGGGCATAACCATGAGCAGGGGGGGCATATCCATGAGCAGGGGGGCATATCCATGAGCAGGGGGCATATCCATGAGCAGGGGGGCATATCCATGAGCAGGGGGGCATATCCATGAGCAGGGGGGCATAACCATGAGCAGGGGGCATATCCATGAGGGGGCAGGGGGGCATAACCATGAGCAGGGGGGGCATATCCATGAGCAGGGGGGGCATATCCATGAGCAGGGGGGCATATCCATGAGCAGGGGGGCATATCCATGAGCAGGGGGGCATATCCATGAGCAGGGGGGCATAACCATGAGCAGGGGGGCATATCCATGAGCTGGGGGGCAATTATCCATGAGCTGGGGGGCAGGATATCCATGAGCTGGGGGCATAACCATGAGCAGGGGGGGCATAACCATGAGCAGGGGGGGCATAACCATGAGCAGGGGGGCATATACATGAGCTGGGGGGCAATTATCCATGAGCTGGGGGGCAGGATATCCATGAGCTGGGGGGCAGGATATCTATGAGCTGGGGGGCAGGATATCCACCATGAGCAGGGGGGGCAATATCCATGAGACCTGGGGGCTTTATAGAAGGTCTGTTCTTATTGGAAAGCGTCACATGACATAAAATAAAAGTATCGGTAATTGGTATCGGTGAGTACTTGAACAAAAGTATCGGTACTCGTACTCGGTCTTAAAAAAGTGGTATCGGTGCATCCCTAATATAAATAAAGGATAATAATAACGATGACGCACTTACATCCCATAAGCTCCTTAGACAATGAGAAGCTAAGACCACTGTACTGCAACATTGTAACACTATATAAAGTAACATGTGGTAGCGATGCTTAGTTGCGCACCTCGTCTCGTTGCTTATATATTGATGTCTAATGGTGTGGGAGGGGTACATGTGTTTGAAGGAATAAGAAAAAAAGAAATTATATGTATTTGCTTTTTTGACTGTTGGCATTTTGAGGCATTTACATTCTCTATAATGTTGTCTGTGTGCCTTTCCTCTACATGTAGCTCTTCTTTCTCCATAATGTCTCATGATCTTGTATTCAATATTTTTCATACTTTCTATTATACAGTTGTAAGAAAAAGTATGTGAACCCTTTGGGATTACGTGGAGTTTTGCATTAATTTGTCATAAAATGTGCTCTGATCTTCCTCTAAGTCACAACAATTTGAAAAACAGTGTCTGCTTAAAATAATACAACACAAACATATGTTTTCATGTGTTTATTGAACAGAACATGTAAACATTCACAGTGCAGGGTGGAAAAAGTATGTGAACCTTTGGACTTAAAGGGACACTCTAGGCAACATGACCACCTAAGCTATTTTAGGTGGTCATGATGCCCGGAGTATTCCCTTGCCTGTCCCTCCTGCCTCCGCTCAGCCGATCGTCAGGAAAGGCTGAAAACAGCTGAGAGAGGCGGAGGACTTTACTCCGCCCTCCCAGCTGTCAGTCAGCAGAGCGGGAATCATATTTCCCGCTTCTGCCGACTTTTGCCGAGTAGGAGACTACTGGATTAATTTTGGACCACTCCTCTTCACAAAACTGTTTCAGTGTAGCAATATTCTTGGGATGTCTGGTGTGAATCGCTCTCTTTAGGTCATGCCACAGCATTTCAATCAGGTTGAGGTCAGCCATCAGAAATGATGGGGGCCCCTTACTAAACCTCACGATGGGGCCCCCCGGGCCCCCCCCCAGCACTCCCTCAACCTCTAACAACTTTTCTCCCCCTTCAAAAGAAAAAAAAAAGGACATAACATAGCACCACAGCAATAAAACTCCCAGTAATGTGCAGTGTGTATGAGCGTATCACAGTATCCACAGCAATAAAACTCACAGTAATGAGCGCTGTGTATGAACGTATCACAGAATCCACAGCAATAAATCTCACAGAAACAGGCTGTATATGATGGCCTTTGGGTCTGGTTTGGGCCTTGGGGTCTGTGCTCTGGGCCTTGGGGTCTGGGCTGGGCCTGGTCCCTGGGTCTGGGACAGGTCCCTAGGATGGGCCTTGGGGTCTGGTCCCAGGGGTCTGGGCCCTGAGTCTGGCCTGTGGTCTGGTCCCTGGGTCTGGGCCTTGGGGTCTGGTCCCTGGGGCTGGGCTGGGCCTGGTCCCTGGGTCTGACCTGGGGTCTGGGCCCTGAGTCTGGCCTGAGGTCTGGGCCCTGGGTCTGGGCTCTGATCCCTGGGGTCTGGTCCTTGGGGCCTGGATCTAGGCTGGGCCTGGGGTCTGGACCCTGAGTCGGGCCTGGGCCCTGGCCCTTGGGGTCTGGGCCCTGGAGTCTGGGCCTTGGGGTCTGGGCCCTGGGGGTCTGGGCCCTGGGGGTCTGGCTCACCACTCCGCTGTCTTCTTCTATGTCTTTTCATCTGTTTTCTTTTCTTCTGTTTTTCTTCTGCTCTTCAGCCCGGGCCCTCCAGCTCAGGCGCGCAGCTTCACTGAGTGGAGGGGGCGGAGCCAAAGCAACGTGCTTGGGAGGCCCCCACACGCTGCTTGGCCCCGCCCAGCCAGCCAGTGAAGCTGCCAGGAGCCGGAGGAGACACAGTGTCTCCTCTGGCTCCTGCAGCAGAGACACAGCTCGGATTCGGACTCAGAGTCCGATACCGGAGCTGTAAAAGGGTGACGCCGCTGCCGACGGGGGCCCGGGACCCCCACCGGGCCCCTTACGGCAGCATGGGGCGTAATGCCCTGATGGCAGCCTTGGTCAGGACTCTGACTGGGCCACTCCAGAAGGTGTATTTTGTTTTGTTGAAGCAATTCTTTTGTTGAATTACTTGTATGCTTTGGGTCATTGTCCTGTTGCATCACCCATCCTCTGCGGAGCTTCAGTTGGTCTTACGTTTTCCTGCAAAATGTCTTGATAAACTCTGGAATTAATTTTTCTATCAATGACAACAATCTGTCCAGGCCCTGAGGCAGCAAAGCAGCCCCAAACCATGATGCTCCCTCCGCCATGTTTTACAGTGGGGATGAGATTTTGATGTGTGTGTGCTGTGCATTTTTTTCTCCACACACTGTTGTTTGTTTTTTTCCAAACAACTAAATTTTGGTTTCATCTGCCCACAGAATATTTTGCCAGTAGTGCTGTGGAACATCCAGGTGCTCTTTTGCAAACTTCAAACGTGCTGCAATATTCTTTTTGGACAGCAATGGCTTCCTCCGTGGTGTCCTCCCATGTTCTCCATTCTTGTTTAATGATTTCCTTATTGTAGATGTGTCAACAAAAATGTTAACATGTGCCAGAGATTTCTATAAGTCTTTAGCTGACACTCTAGGATTCTTCTTTACCTCATTAAGCATTCTGCGCTGTGCTCTTGCAGTCATCTTTACAGGACGACCATGCCTAGGGAGAGTAGCAACAGTGCTGAACTTTCTCTATTTGTAGACAGTCTGTCTTACCGTGGACACATGAACATCATGGCTTTTGGAGATACTTTTGTAACCCTTTCCAGCTTCATGCAAGTCAATAATTCTTGATCGTGGGTCTTCTGAGAGCTCTTTTCTGCGAGGCATGGTTCACATCAGGCAGTGATTCTTGAAACCAGTAAACCCAAAACTGGTGTGTGTTTTTAAAGGGCAGGACAGCTTTCAGCGACCCATCCAATAATATCACACTGATTGGGCTCAAGGTTGGCTCACTCCTGGCTCCAATTAGCTCTTGGAGAAGTCAATAGGCTAGGGGTTCACATACTTTTCCCACCCTGCACTGTGAATGTTTACAGGTTATGTTCAATAAACACATGAAAACATATAATGTTTGTGTTGTATTATTTTAAGCAGACTGTGTTTTTCAAATTGTTGTGACTTTGATGATGAGAAGCACATTTTATGACCAATTCATGCAAAACTCCATGTAATCCCAAAGGGTTCACATACTTTTTCTTGCAACTGTATGTGTGTAGGTATTCCTCATGGTGCAATTATCACAAAGAAGCAGTGCTTCTGATGGCATTTTGTGCAGCTACACGTATACTATTTGCAACTACTGAGACCAGGGCCGGCCCGATGATGGTGCAGTGTGGAGCGGCCGCTCCGAGCGACAAATATCTTGGGGCCGCTAGGAGCGGCAAATTTTTGCGCCGCTGCATTGTTTTTAGCGCCGGTGGGGCATCTTATTTGGCGGCCGGCGCATGGGAGCAGTGACCAAGGATCCGCCCAAATTTTTGCGCTGCCGCCGCAGCACTGTCTTCTTTGGAGGCCGGCACATGTGACGCTGAGCAGTGACTGATGCCGTCTGACCACGCCCACACATACGTCTTCATCTCGCGCGTCCATTCCTGCACGGCTGGACGCATGTGTTTGGGCGCGTTCGGCCGGCGTCAGTAACTGCCCAGCGTCCCATGCGCCGGCCGGCATCCAAAGAAGACAGTGCTGCGGCGGCAGCGCAAAAATTTGGGCGGATCCTCAGGCTTCAGCAGGCTGCTCGTCTCTCCTCCGGCCGGGCCAGGGTCCGGCCACCAGGTATGTGCCTGCCATAGAGGTGCCGGCACTGGGCAAACAGCATGAAGGGATGAGCTCACTCCCCTCCGGAACAGGGGGAGCCTCTCATCCCGCAGCCACTTAGCTCTCTGTACATCGCAGTCTTATCTCTCTATACATCATCCGCCCCATAATCCTCATCAATTCATTTTAATAGCCCCCTCTGTACCCCCAATTAATTTTAATAGCCCCCTCTGTACCCCCAATTCATACTAATAGTCTCCTCTGTACCCCCAATTAATTTTAATAGCCCCCTCTGTACCCTCAATTCATACTAAGTCCCCTCTGTACCCTCAATTCATACTAATGGCCCCCTCTGTACCCCCAATTCATATGTATTGGTATGCGGAGGTGGTTATTAATATGAATTGGGGGCATAGAGGGCGATATTAGTATGAATTGGTGTACAGAGGGGGCTATTAAAATAAATTGGCGTGCAGAGGGGGCTATTAAAATAAATTGGCGTGCAGAGGGGGCTATTAAAATGGGGGTACAGAAGGGACTATTAAAATGAATTGGCGCGCAGAGGGGGCTATTAATAATATTAATACACGCATACACAGTGCACATTATTGTGAGTATTATTGCTGTTTTTAGCTCCGTGATACGCTCCTACAAATCATGTGGTTTTTTTTGGGGGGGGCAGCATTTCATCTTGTGCTCCAGGCAGCACATTGTCTTGGGCCGGCCCTGACTGAGACCTATATATGTTGGTGTGTATGTACATAAATTATGCATCAGAGGTCCAGCACCAGCACACAGTGCATTATTGGGAAGTAAGGATGTTGTGGCTTTTTGGCAGAGTATTCACATTTTTATCATGAAAAGCGCAGTTAAATTAAGACAATGACTTGGATGACTCAGACTGCAGCAGACAGAGGAAGCAGATAAGGAGTTTGCATAGCAGAACAAAAACTCTTACAGAATGCACAACCAGCAGATCATGGATGTGACTTCCATCACAAGGTCCCACCAGTGTTTGGGAAAGGCAGGGTGAAAAGACAGCATTGAGAAACTAGTCCTAAGGAGCAGATGGTGCAAAGAGATGTCAAAATCAATACAGCACATATGATCCAGACGTGAACTGCTAAGATCTCAACCAGTATGGGCTGGATCTGATAGGTGTCACAACAACAGGTAGATGGCAGTACTAAAACCCTGTAGGACTTCCAGATCCAGATGAACAAAGGACTACTGGCCGACTAGACAGACGACATGTTGGTGATCAAGGATTAGAACCTGCGGTGGTGACAGATGTGACGATACCCAATGACCATAACGTCAAGAATAAAGAAAATGAGGAGGTATACGTACATCAAGGGCTGAAGTTGTGAAGGATGTGGAATGTGAAGCTAGCAGTACTCCCAGTTGTGATAGGAACACTCAGATCTGTGAATCCCAAGCCTGGAAAGTGGCTTCATCAGATTCCATATGGGATATCTAAGATCTTCATCCTAAAGCTAAAATACTGCATAGAAACCTTAAACTCTCAGGCCTAAGTATGGAAAATTTATTTGGCACTAAAAGAAATAAGCTGCCGAAACTTATAAATGCCTGGGCCTATCTCCCCCCCCCCTCCCGATCAGGCCTGATTTCAATCCAAGTAGAAATTAAAAGATTCAGTTTTTACTTGCTACATCACACTTCATTTAACTGGGCAAAATAAATACACATATGGCTCTATCACCTTCTTCAGGCTTACACTACCGTCAGCATTGGCTTAAAGGATGACATAGCTCTGCGGCCAGATTGCCTTCGAATCGCTAACAGGTTAAGAAACCCATTAGCGCTCGTTAATTTGCAATTCGTAGCGCGATTTTCTGTACTTTACGCTCCCTATACCTAACTGTCACATTTCCTCTGTTTTCAGCCATGCCCCCTGGTGGTGAGAGGCGTTCCTGTCAGTCTTTCCTTTCTGTAGTTGGCTATGCTGCCTTAAAACTGCTCCAGGGTTCTGCTGTGCTGATCTGGTCTGGAGTCACATAGTCCAATCACACAGACCTGCTCCCTATATAACTGTCAGCAGCACAGAGGTTCAGTGACCTTTTATAGGTTCTCGTGGTGGCAATTGTCCTCTGTGTTCTTGTCCTGGTTCGTGCTTCTTGGTTCCTAATTCCTGCGTTGCTGCTTAGCATTTACAGTCAGGTCCAGAAATATTGGGACATCGACACAATTCTAACATCTTTGGCTCTATACACCACCACAATGGAGTTGGAATGAAACAAACACAATGTGCTTTAACTGCAGACTGTCAGCTTTAATATGAGGGTATGTACATCCAACTCAGGTGAACAGTGTAGGAATTACAGCAGTTTGCAGATACTTATTCTTTGGAGACAGCAAGGGGGTGCGCCTGGGAGTTCTGGCATGGAGGCCTTCATTACGCAGTGTGCGCCGTATTGTCTGAGCTGAAACTTCAGTACCCACATCTGACAAATCTTTTCTCAGTTCCTCAGCAGTCACACGGGGACTTTTCTCCACTCTACTCTTCAGGTAGCGCACAGCAGTCGAAGTCAGCATCTTCTTTCTGCCACGACCAGGCAGCGTTTCAACAGTGCCCTTTGCCTTGAATTTGCGAATGATGCTTCCTATGGTCTCTCTTGGTATGTTTAACATCTTTGCAATCTTCTTATAGCCATTGCCCTTCCTGTGAACAGTAATCACCTCTTCTCTTGTCTTCCTGGACCATTCTCTTGACTTCACCATGTTTGTAACCACACCAGTAAATGTCTAGAAGGAGCTGAGTATCACAGTCATTTTAAAGCTGCCTAATTGGTGCTTATTATGCTTTATTGCTGCTCCGTGACATCCACAGGTGTTTTCAATACCTGATTGAAAACACTTGAATGAACCTCTGTTCTTCAGAGTGGTAGTCTTTAAGGGGTTGAATAATTGTGTCAATGAAGAATTCACAAAAGAAACATTTACTACTGTATTACAAAACCAATTGATGTCATTTTAGTTGCATATGGTTCTTTAAAAAGTCCTTGTAGGATTTCATTCTGAATACAATTACAAATGTACACTAAATTCCCTAAAACCCTTTACAGCATTGGGGGTTGAATAATTTTGAACACAACTGTAAATCAGGGATCTCAAACTCTGGCCCCAAAGATGTATGTTGCCTACAAATCCCAGAATTCTTTGAATACAATAAATGGCCAGAGAATAATGGGAGGTGTAGTTCAGAAACATCTGGGGGAGGGGGCACAGTTTGCGATCCCTGATATAGTTTATTTTAAATGCTTTTATAACTCCCCTGATCAGTTTCTCCACATCCATCTTCTCTGATCTGCTGAAATACATACGATGCAAACGAGTGATATGGTTCTGATCGCCCATCTGATGCCGTCTTTACCCGTCGCTGGAAGATGGACGTCGGACGCAGTGGACGATGGTCCATTCACCTGTATGTTGTTGGATTGGACGGACGATAACTGGTGATCGCACCATCGCACAAATACGGTGCCAGTGGACGCCCAGCCTAAGGCTAGGGTCAGGCGAGCGCGTTTTCTAAGGACTGTGCGACTGTGCAGTACGGACGCACTTTTTGACGGAAGACGCAGTAGTGGCCACACAGTCCGTTTTTGTGACTGACGTTATTTTTGACGGATGTAGGAGGGAAAATATAATAAAATGAAAAAACATTCTGTCCGTCAAAAATGCTGGACGTATAAATGCAGTCCGTCTGACCACGTTCCACTCACACACAAAGGTTTGCGGACGTGGCGCACTCCGCATGTCCGTCCTAGCGGTTTGACGTTCTTGCTAACCTGCGTCCGTTTGCCGCGTCCGTAGTGCGTCCGCACTTCCGTGCGGATGTACTTTGTGTGTGTGTGCGCCTTCATTGGTCATGATTATCTGCTACCACGGACGTACTACTGTGCGGCTACACAGACGTTAACACTGAGTTCGTCTGACCCCAGCCTTAACGGTGTCATCTCATAAGATAATTTAAGACAGCGTGTTTAGGGTCGGAGTTAAGGGCAGGATAGGGGTTAGGTGGGGCAACTGGTGGCGAGTAACAATTAAGGCTAGTAGCTTGGGACTTGAAATTTTGAGCCCTGCTTTAGCCATCACCAAATTTTAATTTCATTAACTGTTCGTGGTGTGTACCTGGGAAAGATTTAAACTGGAGGTGAGAGCCCATCATAATGGAGGTCTCCACTCTGAAACAATGGGGGTTATTCAGAGAGCACCGAAAGGTCGGCGAAATTTCGGTGCTCTCTCGTTCCCTGCATTTCCCTGCACTTTGGGAACTCAAAAGTTCCACACCCTGCAGTGAATTCAGTATTCACCGCAGGGTCCCTGGAGTGCAGGAAAACCTGCCGCAAGCCCACCGAAAACCCACCGGAAGCACCGCAAAAAACACCGAAAAAGCCGAGCTGCTGATCAGAGCGCAGACCAGCCGCTGGAAAAAGCCAACAAGCTGATGAACGGGGTGAAAAAAAAAATACGCTTGAAAGTATCAAAATCGAAACGCTGTTTGCAAAAAAAACTACTAAACGAAAATGCCAGGAATAAACATAGAAGATGCTATGAATCATAATTAAAAAGTCTGTTACAAAAAAAAAAGAAGAACCGCTTTTAAAGAAAATATGGAAAGAAAATTGCCGAAAAATGCCTAAAAAGATCCTAAAAAAATCTATAAAAACACTTTTTACTGCAGATTAAAATAATAAACAGTTTATTAAATAAAAACTGGAATATTTTTAACATTGAAGCCTATGGGGTTCGCCTGAATAAACCTGCCGAATGAAACCACCGAACAGCAGGGCATTTCGGCAACTTGTCACTGCTGTTTGGTGTTCTCTGAATAGATTAACCATTGCTTCTCTATGGGGGATTTCATTGCCTTCGAACAGGCACCGAACAGACACTTGTATGTGCAGGCAATTCGCAAAATTTGGCAAACTGCCTGCTCTCTGAATTGCCGAATGGCCTCGAAATGTCTCTGTAGGGGAAATTCCCTGCTCGCTGCCATTTCAGGGCCAGATCGGCTCTCTCTGAATAACCCTGACTGTGAATCAATTCCCGCTGTACAGTCTTCCAGGCCGCACTCAGCTTTTTCAGCCCAGAGGAAAAGAGGGGAAACCCTGACTCGGGAGAAGAAATTAGTTTTCATCCACTCAAAGCTAAAAATGTAACCCTTTTGATGCTCCCCCTCTATTTTTTTAGCCTATAAAAAAGGTATAGGGACACTGGAGTGGAGAGGACACTGGAATTTGATTGTGATAATAAATTATCATTGAAAATTTCGCAGTACATAAAGAGCACAGGAAAAATGACCAAATCTAATTGAAAATAACTGCAGTCTTTCCCAACCAGAACCTCCCTAAAAACAGATTCCTTCAGTGTGTAAGTAAATAGATATGTTCTATTTTTATTCTGTTTATTTTTCTGCTTGTGAGTAGGGATGAGCCGAACACCCCCGTGTTCGGTTTGCATTCGAACGCGAACAATTTCAAAAGTTCGGGTTCGAACACGAACCGAACTCAATGCAAGTCAATGGGACTTGAAAGTTCGATTTTTAGAGTGCCCTCCAAGAGGGCATATATGCTAGATATTTGCCATAAAAGGTGTATGGAGGTCCGGGTAGTGCCCTGGGGGATAGGAAACAAGGGCAAAAAGTTTTTTTTAAAAAAGTTTTTAAAGGAACAGTGAGTTTTCCATGAAATAAGGGTTAAAAATAAAAACGAAAAATTCCTTCAACTATCGTGCCTAGGAGGTCCCCATAACCTGCCCGTGAAGTGGCGGATTTCTAGGATGTATAGAAATATGTAAATACCAAAAAATGACGTTTCAAATGACGGTAAATGCATTTCCTTTAATCTATTCATAAACAACTGCTTGGGGCGGCAGCCTGTATGAAAAGACATTTTAGGACGCGCAGAACAAGTTTAGGGATTTTCTTTGGCTAAATTATGATGAAACTTATGCAGGCTTTGGATGAAAGTAACAATAGGTGCTTTAAAATTTGGCCTTTAGTGTCGGCAACAGTGCCTTCACACCATAACCCTTTTGTGGTATTGTGGAAGAGTGCAGGGTTGGACCATGCGGACCTATATTAAAAATATATGAATCTGGTAAAGGCGTCAGTGCACCCAAATATTGTGCCTTTGGTGGCAGCAAGTGCCTTCACACCGTAACCCCTTTTGTGGTATTGTAGAAGAGTGCAGGGTTGGACCCTGCGGTCCAATATTAAAATTATATGAATCTGGTAATATAGGTGTCAGTGGCAGTGCACCAAAATGTTACTGCGCTATAGTGTATGGCAGGATGGAAGCGCACCAGCAGTAACAAGCAGCGGAATATACCAGACAGGGGCACAGAGCGAGAGTAGTTGCTACAACAAAACCAGCTCAACAACGTTTAGGCACTAGTACTGCGCTACTGTATATGGCGAGAATTGGCGCACACCAGTCCCGGCGGCTGTGTCACCATGCCGCACCCTGCCCCTGATCACTCACAGCTGCGCTGGGTGCCGCCAGAGCTCCTGGCATTCGGCCAGCTGGCGGCACCATGCCTCCAGGCCCCCCCCCCCCCGATCGCCACCCGGGGCCCTGGATGTCACAATATTACAATCCAAACGCAAACGGGTTAAGTAACCAAATTTGTAAGAAGGATAATTAATGCACACTGCCGGGCAGCACCTTAAGGCCCGGTTCACACCTAAGCGTTTTACAGCGCGTTCCTGCACGCTGTAAAACGCATAAACAGGGAAATCCCATTATTTGCTATGGGACCCGTTCATACCTGGGTGTTTTACAGCGCGCAGGAACGCGCTGTAAAACGTCCTACACCCAAAGAAGTACAGGAGCTTCTTTGGGGCGTATTGCAGCGCGTTCACTCTGCAGTATATCGCCGTGAACGCGCTGCAATGCGTGTTCGCATGTTTTTTACATTTGCGCGATACGCGCGTTAAACGCACGTATTGCTGCGTAAAAAAAAACGCAGGTGTGAACCCAGCCTTACAGTATAATTAATGCAGCATATGATTCCGCACACTGCCGGGCGGCACCTCTACAGTTTGTGGATCCAGGAATCAGGTGAGTATTAGAACGAAAAAAAAGGTTTTATTTTATGTTGCTGGGGACATTTAAAAATGTCCTCGGATATTATTTTTTTTAAAAATGTGTCGCTTTACCTTAGCCTGGTGGTCAGTGGGGGCTCCCTGGATCCTGGTTGGGCGGAAGGGGGGTCTGCCGTGGCTCCCTCCCTGGAGTCCCTGCGCCACCTCTCTGCCACATGCACCCGGCTGGCCAGTCCGCACAGTCGCAGCTCTGTAATCTTGTGGCCGCATGCTCAAGTCAAGGGGTCCTTGGGAGGGAGGCTCCGGCGGGCTGCCCTCTACAGTGCCTGATTTAGAGGGCCTCGTCTGCCTGATGTTTTATCTATAGGCTTCAATGTTAAAAATATTCCCGTTTTAATTCAATATCTAATAAACCATTGCTTATAATATTCTGCAGTAAAGAGTCTTTTTATTTTTAGCTTTTTTAAGCATTTTTTTAAAAAAAATCTAAATTTGTTTATCGAACTTTTGGCAACACCCCAAAAAGTTTGAAGTTCACGAACTTTCGAACTGCCAAAGTTCGATTCGAACTCCGAACCGAACAGCTCATCCCTACTTGTGAGTGTAACTATCTTTTTATATCTGTAAATGCACTGTGATCAATTTTTTCCTCATCATAATAAAATATTCATTTATTAAGCTCTGCCGTTGTCGGAATAAAGAATCCCATTACCTGAAAAGATATTGATATCATAGCCTTGAGTTTCAGGATGATCTAATAAATAGTGTTTGGTGGGGCCGGCCTACTAAACTGTTTTTTTGTGTGTATAATTGAACGGGATGCTGCAGGTCATCTCCGATTCAGATATTAGGCATAAGACCTGTGGTGGTAGTAATTAACCTCCCTGGCGGTGATCCCGAGTGTGTCTCGGGGTTAAATTTCACCGCTGAGAGCGGTAACCCCAAGACACACTCGGGTTGTATACATTACCTCACCGTGCGCTCCCTCGCTGATCTTTGCAGCCTCCCCCGGCGATCGCGACCTCCTACTTCCTGGATTCCTTCTCGCGAGGAGGAAACCATGAAGTATAAGGTCTTTGTAGCCGGAGCGGAGGAGGCAGCTGGGGACATCGAGGGAGCGCAGGGAAAGGTAATGTATCCAGCGGCATCCCGAGTGTTGCTCGGGGTTACCGCTTCCAACATAGGAATTTAACCCCGAGCCACACTCGGGATGCCGCTAGGGGGGGGGGGGGAACCTGACCGCTGTAGCGCTGCTTTAAAAGACTGTGTCCTGCTGCATTTAATTATTATGGCCACCAGAGGGAGACAGAGACATAGTGGACTATGCTGGACAAAAACCGAACTACACCTACCATCATCCTTTGCGGGAGGACAGGAAGGGGGTGGGATAGGAAGAGGAAGGAGATCAGCGGCCTCGTGGAAGGCAAGGTCAGAGTGAGCGGAGCAGTGAAAGGTGGAGGATGCACATGAGAGCTGTCAAGGATCGCGACCAGGCCGGAGTACAGACGCTGTCTCACTGGTGTTGGAGATCGGGACAGTGACCGTGCTGAGACCTACCTACGCAGCGCTGAGGCGGTCTGGATGATAAGCTGGTTCCGGCTGGACCCCGAGTTAGGAGACCGCGCTGATCGATTGGGATTGCAGGCGGTGGATCGTTGTTCCAGTTGCGGAGATTCGGCAAGCAGGGAGCGGATTCAGTGGCACAGAGTCCCAGTACACAGCGGAGAAGATCTTTGATCGGGTGCTGGACAGTTTCATCTATCGAATGGGTGAGAGGCCTCCCGGGCCACAGTTCCCAAATAAGAAACACACGCTGCAATATTGTTTAAATCCACAGGGCCCCAACGGTGACTAGTCGAAGATTGTTTTGTTTCATTCACTGGCCAGATGAATACAGTACCCGGGTACCCGAGACAATACACATACACATTTTTGAGCTATTATTCACGGGACTTACACTCCAGAACTGAGGGGGTTAACTGTTTCTTTTGCCGTCGCGTGTTTTTTCCCGCGTTACGAATTCTTGTCACTTAAATACCGTATATACATAATATATGCTGCTTTATTGGGATCAGTAAAGAATATAATACATAAAAATCCACAACAGTGCTGGTGTATAGTTATTTCCTAGTGTGGTGAGACTAACCCGAGGTTTATTCAGCGGCTCCTCCGGGGAGTGAGCGCTACACCGCTTTCAGCAAAGAATTTGCTGAATAAATAGACCGCCAGGGGAGGTTAATTGAGGGAAGTGGGGGCAGGATAGTGGGTTACTTATTATTATTTTGGGTCTAGCGCAGGCGAATATGATTTTTTAACTCTTCACCCACTTTGCCATGTCATGTGCCCTTCTGGAATAAAGTAAGTGCGTGACAAACAACAGAAAACAAAGTTATGGAATATACAAAGTCTACGGCAGTTTGCCCCAACCCTGGTCCTCAGGTACCCCTAACTGGCCAGGTTTGCCAGATATTAATATTTTTGGCTCAGTCCCCATTGGTTAATGTAAAGCGCTGCAGAAACTGTTGGTGCTATACAAACAAACCAACGCTTGCTATAAATTATTATATTATGATGAGATTAAGTGGGATGGAAAGAGGACTTTAATAGGAAAGTCTTTTTTCCCGTAGTGGTGGGGGTGATGAGCATAGACAGATGGTATGGGGACTTTAATTTTGGGGGATTTTAATTAAAGAGATGGGGAGTGGATTGTTTGACACATTAAGGAGGAGACAGAATGACCCTTAGATGAGGGGGGCAGATAATGGAATAGGAGGCCTGGGGAACAATACACGGGGATAAATAAAGTCTACCATTTTTATAAATAACCATTTAATGGTAACAATATGGAAGATATCGGGGCAGTCATTGTAATATAATATAGTTTAATAGTGGTTTATGTATTATTATTAAAGATAATATCTAAATACTGGATCAAAAATTAACTGAGAGGAAAGAGTGAAAGGGGATTATCATGGGGTCTGGCTGACATGGGTCTCCTTCGTATCTGTTAGAGAAATGCTGTTGAAAAATATGGTATTTCATCCAGATATTGTTTTAGATCCTACACTTATGGATCTCCCACCTCCGCCAGGACATATTTTTCTTGATCTTCAGACTTTGCAAAAGAGACGAAAAGTTGTAACATGGCAACCATACATGAATTGTGATACATTATTTAACACATACCTAATCGCAACATTCCTTGACCATCGTGTTTATCTTCTAGCCATTCACCTTCATAAATGTTTCCATTTTCAAAATACATTCTGCCCCAACCGCTTCTTTTGCCATCTTTCCAATCCCCTTCATAAAACTCCTTGGCAGTATAGTAGTGAGTTCCGTATCCCTGAAAGGCAACAAAATAATCACATTTAAATGATTTTACATATGGAGTATTAGAGTGAGGCTATGATGTCCCAACAAATAGCTCATTGATAGGGAATTAAATTCTATGGGTGTTCTAGCAGGGATGTGGAAATCTAAAAAAAGTCTACCTTGTCCAATGGACTAAAGTGGAAGCCCGATCTACTTGTCCCTCAAGACAATCTACTTGTCCTGGTAAGAAACAGAATTCCAACAAAGTAACATTAGGTCTTTATTGTTAACCACATCAAGAACAAACACATTAAATGTTATCAACAAACACAGATATTTAGTTTAAATAGAATACTTATTACATTGCAGTTTACACACACTCATACAACCCACACAATACAGATCACAGTAATGTGATCGCTGACTGCCTCAATGAATATTTTTGTTCAGTCTTTGCAGAAGAAAAGGAAGGAAAGGGACCTCAGTTAGGAGAGAACACTAAAGAGACATTTACATATGAGTTTACAGAGGAGGAGGTTCTAAAGCAGCTGTCTAAAGTAAAGACAAATAAGTCAATGGGGCCTGATGGGATCCATCCTAAATTATTAAAAGAGCTCAGTGATGTAATAGCAAAACCGTTAACAGATTTATTTAACCAATCCTTGTTAACAGGAGTCGTCCCAGAAGACTGGAAATTAGCAAATGTTGTGCCCATTTACAAGAAGGGTAGTAGGGAGGAATCGGGGAACTATAGGCCAGTTAGTCTTACGTCAGTAGTGGGGAAATTAATGGAAACCATGTTAAAGGAAAGGATTGTTGAACATCTAAAAACACATAGATTACAGGATCAGAAACAACATGGGTTTACCTCAGGGAGATCATGCCAAACTAATCTTATTGATTTTTTTGATTGGGTAACAAAAATAATAGACACAGGTGGTGCAGTAGACATTGCTTATTTAGATTTCAGTAAGGCTTTTGATACTGTTCCGCATAGAAGGCTTATCAATAAATTGCAATCTTTGAGCTTGGATTCCAATATTGTTGAATGGATTAGGCAGTGGCTGAGTGACAGACAACAGAGGGTTGTGGTAAATGGAGTTTATTCGGCGCAAGGTCTTGTTACCAGTGGGGTACCTCAGGGGTCAGTACTTGGACCCATTCTCTTTAATATTTTTATTAGTGATATTGCAGAAGGTATTAATGGAAAAGTATGTCTTTTTGCTGATGACACAAAAATTTGGAACAGAGTTGACGTTCCTGGAGGGATCAGCCAAATGACAAATGATTTAGGTAAACTAAAAAAATGGTCGGAGTTGTGGCAATTGAGTTTTAATGTGGATAAGTGCAAGATAATGCACCTGGGACGTAAAAACCCAAGGGCTGAATATAGAATATTTGATACAGTCCTAACCTCAACATCTGAGGAAAGGGATTTAGGGGTCATTATTTCAGAGGATCTAAGGGTAAGTAGTCAATGTAATAGAGCAGCAGGAAATGCTAGCAGAATGCTTGGTTGTGTAGGGAGAGGTATTAGCAGTAGGAAAAGGGAAGTGCTCATGCCACTGCACAGAGCACTGGTGAGACCTCACTTGGAGTACTGTGTGTGCAGTACTGGAGACCGTATCTCCTGAAGGATATAGACATCTTAGAGAGAGTTCAGAGAAGGGCTACTAAAATGGTGTATGGCTTGAAGGAGAAAAGTTACCAGGAAAGGCTTAATGATCTTAACATGTACAGCTTGGAAAAAAGACGAGACAGAGGAGATATGATAGAAACATTTAAATACGTAAAGGGAATCCACAAGGTAGAGGAAGGGAGTATATTTAAAAGGAAACAAAATAGCAAAACAAGAGGACATAGTCTTAGATTAGAGGGGCAAAGGTTTAAAAGTAACATCAGGAAGCATTATTTTACTGAGCGGGTGGTGGATACATGGAACAGCCTTCCAGTAGAAGTGGTAGAGGCCAAAACAGTAATTGAATTTAAGCAAGCATGGGATAGGCATAAGGCTATCCTAAACAAAAGATAAATCCAGGTCAAGTATCCATGTAATTGGGCAGACTAGATGGGCCGAAAGGTTCTTATCTGCCGACATTTTTCTATGTTTCTATGTGCGGTGTGTATGAGTGAATCACAGAGCTCCACAGCAATAAAACTCAAAACAATTATGCTGTTTATTTGAATTATATTGTTAAATGCTCTCATTTAATAAATTTGTTAATTTATTAAAATGCAGTACTAGAATAAATATTTAATTGTTAAAATATAGTTAAATATATATATTTTATATAAAAATAAACCTAAATATATTAAAATATTTTAAATATATAAATTAGTGCACCGGCATTGTTACCTTTATAAGGGGGGGGATAAACAATATATAATATTTTTACATTTCCAGATTATGTGGTCATGTTGGAAATCTGGTCTTTCCAACGATACCTCATTTGTCCTTGCAGGACATACAGATTCAGAGATACAGATGTCCAAAGGACCCCTGCATCTCCTGTGGGATTCCCCTGGCAGTCAGGAGTGAATCCTTGTTTGTGATGTCATCGTGCACACCCGCGATGACGCTCACGGCTTGGGGGCAGTTCCACAGAGTGGGCTGGCCTGACACGTCAGCCCTTGGCCCACTGTGGCAGAAGCCCCTGCTCAGAGCCAAATAGGCACTGAGCAGAGACACAACAGGACGGGTGTGGAGCATCCTATGCAATGGGGAGGGAATCCCCAGGATGCTCCATGCACATCCACACTTCTCCGAAACCAAAAAATGAAATACCCGTCTGGACCTGATCAAATCCCAGCAATGTTATTGAAAATCAGTGCGCCGGCAGTTGCAAAACCTGTCACAACCCTTATCAATGAATCAGTGGCGACTGGATAAATACCCAAACTCTGGAAGACTGCGAGAGTGGTACCTATCCATAAAAGTGGTGACAGTACTTTCGTATCCAACTACCGTCCAATATGATTGCTCCCTGTAATGTCAAAAATCTTGGAAAAATGCGTCTACACACAATTACGTGATTATTATCAGTATTGAAACTATTTAACCCCAGATCAATCAGGCTTTCATCCAAATCATTCAACTACAACCGCCCTTTTAAAAGTTTGCAAGGATATCCAAGCTGGCATGGAACAAGGAAACCTAACTGGAGCCATCTTCCTTGATTTTGCCAAGGCTTTTGACACGGTAGACCATGCCATCCTATTGCAAAAACTTAAAAACTCTGGTATTGGTGATCGCACGCTAACCTGGTTCCAATCATATGTATCCGATCAATCGCAATATGTGTCCATTTCTGACATCTCCTCCCTCCCCCTCCCAGTCACATTCGGTGTACCCCAAGGCTCAATACTCGGCCCCCTGCTATTGACGATATTCATAAATGATCTGCCCAACGTCTGCAAAGCCTCAACTGTACACATGTACGCAGACGACACTGTAATCTATACCAGCAAACCAAATCTCCCGCAGCTGGAGGCTGTGCTGCAAGAACAATTCACAGAGGTAGAAAAGTGGATCAAAGATAACAAACTTTTTTTAAATACTGACAAAACTGTAACGATGCTCTTTGGAACCGGCTGGGTGGAGTAGAGGTAACATCACTGCTCTGCATGGAGAGAGCCTGTGGAGACATGGGTTCGATCCCGGCGAGCACCTCTCCAGTAAGTGTCCTTGGGCAAGACACCTAACGTACAGACTCGCCACCCAGGATATACTTGAAAAGGAGAGAAATCTCAATGTATCCTTCCTGGTAAAATACTTTCTAAAAAAAAAGGCATCTAAACTAATTTGCAAACGCCCCATCTATGGTCCATATTACATAGTTGGTGCTAACTTAACCAGGGCTGTTGTAAACTTCCCAGAGCCATTATAGCCTATGGAGGTTTTCAGTTTACAACAGCTCTGGTTAAGTTAGGGCCATATTACATAGTTGGTGCTATGTGTGGGGACAAAATCAAATGGCACGCTGACCACAGTCACTTCTCTCAAATATCTAGGTATGTGGTTAGACCCAAATCTATCTTTTGGCCCTCACATCGAAAAACTCATCATCTAAACTTTACCCCAAACTAGGTGCCCTGTACAGAAACAAATCCTGCCTGAGCCCCGCTGTAAGAAAGCAAATTGTACAACAAATGCTTATGCCCAGAGCCGTAGCTAGCTCCTTTTGCACCATTGTGCCCCCCCCCACATAATTTTAAAAATCAAAGCTCCTGGATGCTCCCCGTGACCAGAAGCAGTGGATTGGATCACCCTTTGCGCTGTGGGATGAGAGGCAAGTATGTGAATTTTGGGGGGGTTCCAGCTGGTGCTGACTGTTTCTGCAGAAGCGGCATCACTTAGCACCAGCGTCTAGCTGTGGGTAACTTTTGTAGCTATGGCGGGATGGTAAGTAGCATTAGGACTTTGTAATCCTAACGCTATTTACCCTTTGCGCTCCCCATGTTAAGTATAGGGAGCGCAAAGTACAGTAACCTCGCGCTGAAAAGCATAATCTCCTAGATTTTTTAACCTATTACCGTTCGGATTGTAATATGAGGGTCCTGTGCTAGGATGTGATATGGGCAGCATGCAGTAACCTCATTTAACCTAGCACAAACGCTCGCATGTGTGAGTGCTAGCGTTAAGGAGGTGATGGGGCCCTACATATATAGTGCACACACAGTACATGTACAAATACAGTACACACAGAATACATGCACGTATAGCAAAAGAACATTTAGCGGGGGCGTGGTCTGACCGCGGAGAGAGCTGGCTGCGTGAGAGCAGAGCTCCGTTAAAGGGGACACCGAAACAGCGAATATTTCAAGCGATTACACCCTAAAAAGCAATTATCAGGCGGGGGAAGGCCAGGTGAGCGTGATGGCAGCACAAAAAGCCGCGAAAAAAATGGCAAAGGCTGAGTTTTTTACGCCGCGGGGACAAAAACAGAAGGAAGGCCTGGGCACGCAAGATGGCGGCGGCTCCACCCAGACCTCGCCGGGAGCGGAGACAGGCCCAGGGCTGGTCCAGCAAGGTATGGGGGCCTTTACCACACGCATTGAGGGTTTAATCACCTCTCTATCGGACAGATTGACCTCCTGATTAGATTCTGTAGCGGCGGATATTAAGAAAGAGATCCGGGAGATTGGCGATCGCACAGATAAACTGGAAGAGAAAATGGCGGAGCAAGCTGGAGCACATAATGAGATGGCGGGTAGAGTAGAAGATTTGGAGGAACAACTGAAGGGGGCTTTATTGAAATTGGCAGACATGGAGGACAGGTCGAGGCGCCACAATTTAAAGATACGAGGTGTGCCAGACTCGGTGACTACACAAGCCCTGTCGCAATATGTGACTGATATTTTACAACACCTTCTCCCTGATGCCACCCTTGACTCCCTCCTCTTCGACAGGATCCACCGGTTACCGAGACCCCCCTTTGTTTTACTTAGGCTCCATTACTTTAAACCGCGAGAGGATGTGCTTCGGGCCTTGCGGTCTCCTGATGCTCTTAAACCAGAGTATGACCATATTTCTATCTTTCCTGACTTATCCAAGGCTACATTACAACACCGGAGGAACTTCCGTCAGGTGACAGAGGCTCTGCGTGCAAATGGCGTGTCTTATAGATGGGGCTTTCCGGTCAAGCTATTGGTGGCCAGAAACGGAGCTTTCCACGTAATCACCTCGGTGGAGGCCGGGAAACGGCTCCTTAAAGTGTGGGGCATGGAACAACTTGGCCCTTCTTCTCCTCCAGCTCCTCAATCCCGTGGCTCAACTCAGCGTTTGGATCCGGAGTGGTGTAAAAGATGAGGCCAGCACTCTGCCTATACGACAGTTGGACACAAAGAGTCAGAAGAAGGCGGGCCCCCCCATGCGAGGAAGCAAGAGGAGACCCTACTTGAGGGCCTGGGATTTTCCTTCCTGGTCTTATCTGAGGGCTTTCAGGTTCGAACATGCCGCTGAAGGCTCGTCTGGGGTATGATAGCCTGCCCGCCTGAAGAGCGGGTAACTGGTATCTCAGTTCTGAGGGTTAAGTTCTTTGGACAGGTGTTCCCCGAAACTGGGTTCACTTGGCTCTCTCACCATTTGCCTTTTTTTTTTTTCTCTCTGCGGGTTTTTTTACCTCCGCAGGCCAAGAGGTTCCCCCCTCTCCCTCCTCCCGAGAGGTGTTAGAGAAGGTCCCCCATACTTTGGGGCTTCTCGCTGGAGATGTTTCTGTCTATGGATGTACATAGTTCCCAGGTGTATACCTGGTTTGTGTGGTTTTTTTTTTGTGTGTTGCCACCTACTCGTTACCAGAGACTAGGTAAAAAAAGTATACTTTTCACATATTGTTATTAAGCACAATGTTGAAGATACTCTCATACAATGTTAAGGGGCTGAATGCTCCTGTTAAGCGTCATTCTCTGGCGGCGGAAGTGTTGAGGCTGAAGCCGGATGTGGTTTTCCTCCAGGAAACCCATTTTAAACGCCTTGCTCACCCTCTGCTAAGAATACGCAACTTTACCACGCAATATCACACTACGGGACCTACCAGAGCGAGAGGGGTGTCGATTTTAATTAGATCTAATGTAGTATTCCAATTGCAAAGAAAGATTTCAGATCCGCAGGGCCGTTATCTCATTCTGGTCTGTTCGCTGAATCACAAAACGTATACGCTGGTTAATGTATACTCGCCTAATACTGAACAACTTTCTTTTATCTCTGGAGTTTTAAACAGGGTGTCCCTTGTAGCGACTGGTCTAGTGCTGATATGCGGAGATCTTAATTACAGTATTGATCCTTTGCGAGATATCCGTTCCCCCAAGATCCCTATCCCGCCCAAGCGTAGTATTAGACAGGGACAGAAATTGAGCGATATGTTCTCCTCTCATGGTTTATACGACGTATGGCACTTATGGCACCCGGGCGACTCAGAGTTCACGTTCCATTCTAAAGGTACACAATATGTATAGCAGGTTGGATTATTTTTTGCTACAAGGCTCCTCTCTACCACAGGTCCTGCAATGCGAGATTTTGGACATCACGTGGTCGGACCATGCGCCGATCCTTTTGACATTTAGGGAGGGTGGGGGGGGGGGGAGCTGGGAAGTCTATGTGGCGCTTTAATGACTCCATTTTGTCTGACCCGGGGGCTCTGGCTGAAATAGAACAGACTCTGAAGGAATACTTTACGCTAAATAACACTCCAGGGATTACGCCCGAAACACTTTGGCAAGCGCACAAGGCTGTCCTGCGAGGTGTGTGTCTTAAATGGGCTTCTCGTTTAAACAAATCCCGCCAGGCTGATAGACTCTCAATATTGTCTCAAATTCATTTAGCTGCGCAAGCGAATAGTTCAGACCCTACTCCGGCCCACCTGAAAACACTCTTGGAGGCACGCCTGTCAGACTGGAATTACAAGGCCCTTCTCTACTCTCAGCGTAGACTAAAGACATGCTACTACGTGTTTAGGGACCGTCCAGGACGGCTCTTGGCCCGCTGCCTTAGGCCCATGGTCGCGACTCCTAGAATTTCCCATCTAGTGATTGACTCAGGGAACGCCCTAGCCGCCTACTATGGGGACCTGTATAATTTACAATCTGACTCACTCCTTCCCTCCCCTTGTGAGGACCGGGTGGATCAGTATTTATCCGATCTTCATCTTCCTTCCCTAACTCCTGCTCAGAGGGATGGCTTGTCGTCTCCCTTTACGGAACTAGAGATAGCTACGACTATTAAATCTCTTCCATCCCATAAATCCCCAGGCCCAGATGGGTTCACAGACACATACTATAAGAACTTTTCTGCTCTGTTGACCCCCCACCTTCTCTTGCTTTTCACCTCTGCTGCTGAGGAGGGTAGATTTCCTGAGGAAATGCTACGCACTACTATCATCCCTCTCCCTAAGCCCGGTAAATCCCCTACTTTTCTGTCCAAACGTCAGGCCAATCTCTTTATTAAATGTCGATGTAAAAATCTATGCCAAAATTCTAGCGAATAGGGTGGCGGACTTATTACTTAAGCTGATTTGTTCAGACCAGGTGGGGTTTATAAGGGGGAGGCAGGGGCCTCATAATACTAAGAAACTGATAGATTTAATTCAAGTGATTCAGACTCACCGCCTCCCGAGTGTGCTGTTGGCGCTAGACGCTGAAAAAGCGTTCGACAGAGTAGACTGGATGTTTTTGCGTAAAGTGTTGCTGAAGTTTGGTTTTCCGGTCTCGGTGATGCAAAGTATTTTTGCGCTTTATGCTTCCCCGACGGCGTCGGTTTTGACGGCGGGTTTTTTATCGGATCAGATTAGAATCAGCAATGGGACCAGACAGGGGTGCCCCCTGTCCCCATTATTGTACGCTTTGGTGATTGAGCCACTGGCGCAGCGAATACGACAGGACGATGGGGTGGTGGGGATTATGGTGGGCCCAACTACATATAAAATAGGGCTCTTTGCAGACGACATTTTGCTGACCCTTACGGAACCTACAGAATCTTTACCACGACTTAGAGAAATCCTGACGGAATATAGTGAGGTATCATATCATAAAATCTATTTACCTAAGTCTCAGGCATTATCTATTAACGTCCCTAGCAGCAGCAGGGAATCATTGATGCGGCATTTCCAGTCTGAATGGCGGGAGGACTATCTGCAATACCTAGGGGTAAAAAATCTCTAAATCTCCTGACCAACTATTCGACCTCAACTACAAACCCTTTTTATCTCATGTAAGGCAGCTTTTGTTTAAGTGGAAAAGGACATCCTTATCGTGGATGGGCAGAATGGCTGCTATTAAAATGTCGCTTTTGCCCAAATTACTATATTATTTTCGAACCATCCCGATCCGCTTGCCTAAGCCTTATGTAGAAGAGGTTCAGTCTCTTTTGAATCACTATGTATGGAACGGTAAAAGACCTAGGGTTCCCACCAGGCTGCTCAACCTCCCCATATGGAGAGGCGGTCTGGCTATGCCTAATATCCACCTGTACCATAGAGCTGCGGTACTGGCATCCTTAGCAGAGTACTTCCACTCCCCGCGCCCTCCACAATGGACAGCCATAGAACAGTCTTTTGCGAAACAATACCTAATAACAACGGTAATTTGGCTCACGCGTCGCCAGAGACCTCCTTTGCCAGAGTTATTGCCGCTAACTAGATGGTATCTGCACGTTTGGGATTTGAGTCGTGCCCTCCTTTTAAATACTACCTCCCTCTCGTTAGCAACCCCCATAGAGGTTTTGACACACTGGATCGCAGATTTTGACTGCGCTAGGTGGACCTCCAGGGGGATTGGACATCTCCACCAATTGATATCGGGAGGTAACATGATGACCTTCGAAATGCTAAAGCAGTGTTATAAGTTAACGGAGACCTGGAAGCTTTCTTATTACCAGATAGCGTCTGTAATACGTCAACCGGGTATGTGTTTGCCACCTACCCTGCCTCAGGCCCCCTTGTCACCATTTGCGAGCTTCGTGGTGAAACCGTGCAAAGGTAAAACTCCTTTCTATATGCTATGAAGCACTGAATGTTCCGTCACCGGATCATATCTGGTCCTTCCAAACGGCTTGGGAGAGGGAGCTGGGCATTCGGATACCTTCTCAGGCTTGGGCGAGTGCGTTCGAATTGGATACTTATTGGGATTTCTTATTGGGTATCTCGCTGGTTCAGATAGGCAAATTGCAAAGGAAACTTTTTTGCGTAATAACCTCTAGCACCATGTTGTTGATAGCACGTAGTTGGAAGCAAATGCGGCTTCCCACAGTCCGAGATGTGCGGGATATGGTGAATAACATAAGAGATTATGAGCTGATGGCTAGACACATATATGATTTCCCACAGCCAGAAAAAGACCACTGGACCCTCTGGGACTCTATGCTAGCTGCAGAGTGTACCGCAGCCCCAGGTTTTCCTGAACAGAGGGGATCCTGACCTGCTTTGGTTACCGTACCACCCTGTAATATTGGGAGCTTAGTTTAATTTTATTATTTCTCTTCCAATGCGCTACTCTTCAACTACGAGTTGGTGGCTTGTGTTTGTTCGTATTTGAATGTCTGTATTGTTCCCCTTATATGTAATCAGAAAGGATTTGATTACCCTGTTTTTCCTTTCTGTATCCCACTGTCATATTTTTCTTTCAAAAATAAAAAAGAACATTTAGCATAATATACACCCCCCCCCCCAGAATCATATACACAGCACTGAGCCCCCAGACTATTTTCCCCAGTTCACATGGATATAATTAACCCCAGCTCATATGGATATTATTGACCCCAGCTCATATGGGTATATATTGCCCCAGTTCACATGGATATGGCCCAGCTCATGGATATGCCCCCCAGCTCTCATGGATATTGCCCCAGGTCTCATAGATATGCCCCCAGGTCTCATAGATATGCCCCCAGGTCTCATGGATAATGCCCCCAGCTCTCATGGATAATGCCCACAGCTCTCATGGATAATGCCCCCCCAGGTCTCATGGATGATGCCCCCCAGGTCTCATGGATAGTGCCCCCCAGGTCTCATGGATAATGCCCCCAGCTCTCAAGGATATGCCCCAGCTCTCATGGATAGTGCCCCCAGGTCTCATGGATAGTGCCCCCAGGTCTCATGGATATGCCCCCAGGTCTCATAGATATGCCCCCAGGTCTCATGGATAATGCCCCCAGTTCTCATGGATATTGCCCCCAGGTCTCATGGATAATAACCCCCCAGGTCTCATGGATTAAGCCCCCAGCTCTCATGGATAGTGCCCCAAGCTCTCATGGATAATGCCCCAGGTCTCATGGATAATGCCCTCCCAGGTCTCATGGATAATGCCCTCCCAGGTCTCATGGATAATGCCCCCCCAGGTCTCATGGATAATGCCCCCCAGGTCTCATGAATAATGCCCCCAGGTTTCATGGATATGCCCCAGCTCTCATGGATATGCCCCAGGTCTCACAGATAATGCCCCCCACAGGTCTCATGGATAATGCCCCCCCAGGTCTCATGGATAATGCCCCCCCAAGGTCTCATGGATAATGCCCCCCCAGCTCTCATGGATATTGCCCCCAGCGCTCATGGACAGTGCCCCCAGCTCTCATGGATAGTGCCCCCAGCGCTCATGGATATTGCCCCCAGCGCTCATGGATAGTGCCCCCAGCGCTCATGGATAGTGCCCCCAGCGCTCATGGATAGTGCCCCCAGCACTCATGGATATTGCCCCCAGCGCTCATGGATAGTGCCCCCAGCTCTCATGGATAGTGCCCCCAGCTCTCATGGATAGTGCCCAAGCTCACCTCTCATTGCCGCCGCACATTGCCGGCGGCCGTGTGCTTCCTGCTAGAACGGCCGCTGACAGGAAGTGCAGCCGCTCGCCTGGGATTGATGAAACAGCCTGCCGCGATCTCGCGAGATCGTGGCTGGCTGTTAGCGGCCGTTCTAGCAGGAAGCACGCGGTCGCCGGCAATCGTTCCCGCAGGACTCGAGACATGGTGTCACGGCGCCCAGCGATGCGGCACCGACCAGGGGGCTCACCTCTCGCAGGGGCTGGCTCTGGCGGTCCGTTTCGCCGGCTGTCACGCCGCCCGGCGATGCGGCAACAGCCGGGGGGCTCGCCCCTCGCAGGGGCTGGCTCTGGCGGTCCATCTCGCCCGGCGGGTAACTCGGGGGCTGGGGACACTCCAAGGCCCTGCCCGGTCCATAACGGCCCTCTCCATGCCCGCACTGATGGTGTCAGCGCCGTGGTCCCGCTGTCTCCACGTGGGGCATGGCGGCTCCCGGCGTCTGATGTCACAGGGGCGGATACAGAGGCCCGGATTGGTGGAACAGGCCCAAGGGGAGGTACCTCAAACCTGGGTGGACCTGATGGGGAACAGCACCAAGACACACTCGGGCTCTGATTGGTGAACAGATATCTCTAGGAGGGGCTAGGCAAGACCCTACCACGTATATAAGCCCTCCTGTCACACTCAGTCCTCGCTTCAGCGTTGTATCACTCCCAGTGGTTAGTAATTGAGAAGCTTATTCATGTTCTACCTGTGTACCAGTTCTTGGCTGATCCTTCGACCTTCCCTGTTCCGCCGCCTGTCCCTGACCACCCTTCTGACCACGACAACGATATTTGGAAAATCCTTTTGTACCGCGATCCTGAGATTGTTCTCCCGCCTCTGCACCTGGGCTCCAGACCCCCTGCTGCAAACCGTGACATACGCTGAAGCCTCCATGGAACCCGCAGAGGTCACGGACGCCCTCACGGCTCTATCACACCAGGTTTCAAATTTGGCCCGGTCAGTCCAAGACCTACAGACTGAACACCGCCAACTCCAGATTCAAATACAAGCCGCAACATTGCCGCCTCCGTACACCCCTCCTTCGGCACCTACTTCAGTACAGCCTATCCCTGAGAATGCTACACCAGAACCTCAAGCCGGAGATCGTACCCAGTTTGAAGCATTTATGCTTGATTGCTGCATCCTCTTTTCCCTTAAACCACGCACGTATAACAGTGACTTTATAAAAGTACGCATGGTGATGTCACTACTCAGTGGTGAACCCAAGAAATGGGCACACGCCCTCCTCAGAGAACAGGACCCTGTTCTGGAGACCTGGCCCTCCTTCGCAGCTGCTTTGGAGTCAATGTACCAAGACCCTCACAAGAGGGAATCTGCCCAGAATGTTCTCAGGGCACTCAGACAGGGCCGTCGTCCTGTGGAGGAATACGTCACCCAGTTTCGTCATTACGCCCATGAAACAGCTTGGAATGAAGCCGCCCTCCTTGACCAATTTCGTCGTGGCTTAGCGGACCACCTAAAAGACGAACTTGCACGAGTTGGGTTACCCCGGTCTCTTGACACCTTGACCGACTTCTGTATACAGTTTGACCGGAGATGGAGGGAACGCAGAGATGAAAGACTACCCCTCGTCCCTCAACAAACTCCAGAGCTTTCCCATACCTCCTCCCCCTCTAATGCTCTGGTCCCAGCTTCTATCCCCAGGAGGAGAGAAGAACCCATCCAGATAGGGCTGGTGGATCGACGCCTGTCTCCAGCCGAACGAGAAAGACGCAGACGCCTCCAATTGTGCCTCTACTGTGGGGCAGCCAATCACCAGGCTCGTTTCTGCCCTGTGAAACCTTCAAGTGTAGGAGGTAAGACTGGATTCATTTCCATACTCTCTAGTCCCTCTCGCTTCACCTGCTTCTACCCGTTTCCCTACAGTGGCAACAGAAGACCTACCCGACCCAAGCGATGGTGGATTCAGGGGCTAGTGGATGTTTTGTGGATTCAGCCCTGGTAAAACGTATCAAGTTACCTTTAATCAATAAAGATTATCCTGTCAAAATCAGACTGGTGGATGGTTCCTCATTAAGTTCCGGTCCCATAACAAAAGAGAGCATACTTATCCAAATGACCATAGGTGTGGGACATTCCAAAAAAATAAATTTTGATGTGGTCGATTCACCCATCTTCCCAGTCATCCTTGGTATACCCTGGTTACGTCTCCACGACCCTGTTATCCAATGGTCGACTGGTGTGGTGTCTTTCTCTTCCCCATACTGCCAAAGTAATTGTAATCACATACCGACCCTGGGTATTATGAAAAAAGATGAAACCCCAGTTTCAACCACTTTATTACCTAAACAATACCATGATTTCTTAGATGTATTTGACAAAAAGAAAGCCGAATCCCTACCACCTAGAAGACATTATGATTGCCCCATCGACCTCCTACCTGGGGCTCCCATCCCTTATGGGCGTATTTTTCCCCTGTCTGAACCGGAGCTTAAAGTCCTCAAAGAATATATCCAGGAAAACTTACAAAGAACTTTCATTCAACCATCTACCTCCCCTGATGGTGCAGGAATATTTTTAGTTGACAAAAAGGATGGTGGTCTAAGACCATGTGTGGACTACCGCGAATTAAATAAAAGTTACCCTCTACCACCCATCCCTGAACTCCTCGAACGTCTTCAAAAAGCATGTATCTATTCCAAATTGGACTTGCGGGGAGCATATAACCTTGTACGTGTCCGGGAAGGAGACGAGTGGAAGACCGCCTTCCGAACTCGGTACGGTCATTTTGAATATACTGTAATGCCGTATGGGCTCTGTAATGCCCCCGCTACTTTCCAACATTTCGTTAATGACATTTTTCGGGACCTTCTGGATCAATTCGTCGTGATTTATCTTGACGACATCTTAATATTCTCCTCTTCCCTCCAGGAACACAGGCGACACGTTACCACTGTGCTTCAACGGCTTTGGGAGAATGACCTATATGCTAAGTTGGAGAAATGCAGCTTCGAGACAACTAAAGTGGAATTTCTGGGTTTCATCATCTCCCTGCGAAGCATAGAGATGGACCCCCGCAAAGTGGAGGCCATTACTGCTTGGCCAGTCCCCAACAATCCTAAAGAGGTACAGAGATTCATCGGTTTCGCAAATTTTTATAGGCGTTTTATTCGAGACTTTTCCAAGGTTACGCAACCATTGACTGCACTTACTAGCCCTAATACGAAGTTTCGGTGGACTGAAGAAACGCAAAGGGCATTCGACAAACTTCGTAATCTCTTCATTTCCGCTCCTGTCCTAAACCTCCCTAACCCACAATTGCCTTTCATTCTCGAGGTGGATGCTTCGGAGTCGGCCGTCGGGGCCATCCTCTCCCAGAGATCCCCCTTGGGACAACTACATCCAGTAGCCTACTATTCCAAAAGGCTTTGCCCCGCAGAACGCAATTACGATATAGGAGATCGGGAGCTCCTAGCCATCAAGCGAGCCTTTGAAGAGTGGCACCACCTACTCGAGGGCACACTCAACCCCATTACTGTGTATAACGACCACAAAAATTTGGAATATTTGAAATCAGCCAAACGTCTAAAACCCCGACAAGCTCGCTGGGCCCTTTTTTTTGCTAGATTCAACTTTCACGTCACATACCGGCCGGGTTCAAAGAATGGTAAAGCAGATGCGCTCTCGAGAATACAAGATTTCCCACTTCTACCAAACACCCCTTCCCCTACAGTGTTACCAACACAGTGCTTCTTGGGCATGACGTCATGCCTTCATGATAAAATTAGGCAACTGACTGCAAGCACTTCCTTGCCGGTTTCTTCAGAGGGTTTCCACATCCACGATCACTGTATTTACGTCCCTGAGGGGGCCAGAAAGGAGGTTCTGCAAATGTGTCACGATTCGTTGGTAGCTGGACATCCAGGACGTAGGAAAACCATGGACTTACTCAAACGACACTTCTGGTGGCCCTCCATGTTCTCTGACGTAAATAAGTATGTTGCTGGTTGTCCTACGTGCCTCCGATCCAAACACGTCACTACCAAAGTCGCAGGGTTGTTACATCCATTGCCAATCCCAGCCCGTCCCTGGTCGCAGATCTCCACAGACTTCATTGTAGACTTACCTCCTTCTCATAAAAACACTGTCATAATGGTGGTAGTCGACCGCTTGACTAAAATGGCATACTTTATTCCCTACCCGAAGTTACCCACAGCTGCTGAAACGGCTTCCCTATTCCTCCATAATGTGTTCAAGATCCATGGCATTCCCGATTCCATCGTCTCCGACAGGGGAACCCAGTTTACCTCCCGGTTTTGGAAAGCTTTCTGCTCTCTTCTCCGAATCCAGGTCTCACTTTCCACTGCTTTCCATCCCCAGTCTAATGGTCAAACTGAACGGGTTAATCAGACTCTTGAACAGTATTTGCGTTGTTTTTCCACTTATAGACAAGATGACTGGGCCGAGTTGTTACCCCTCGCTGAATTTGCCTACAATTCTCACGATCATGAGTCTACTGGTTCTACCCCTTTCTTTCTTAATGTGGGATTTCACCCTACCATGATTCCAGGTCTGGTCCCCCATTCTTCGGTTCCTGACGTCAACTCACGCCTTGCCCTACTTCAGGAAGCCTGTCAGTTAGCACAATCTAGCCTCCGTACTGCCCAGCAGAGATACAAATCGATGGCTGATCGTCGCCGTTCTGTTCCCCCGGTCTTTCAAGTAGGTGACAAGGTCATGCTGTCTACCAAAAACCTTCGCCTGCACTGTCCCTCAAAAAAACTAGGACCCTGCTTTATCGGGCCTTTTCCTATCTCCCATCAGGTTAACCCTGTCGCTTTCCGCCTTACTCTCCCTCCCACGTATCGTATTCACCCTGTTTTCCATGTCTCCCTCCTCAAATCTGTTCCCCCTGAATCACTGACTGGCAGAGATGTACCCCCCGGCCCGCCCGTGCTCGTTGGTGACGACCTCGAGTACGAGGTTGACCGCATCCTCGACTCCAGGCTCCTTCGCGGGGCTCTTCAGTACCTTGTCCAATGGAAAGGGTATGGTCCTGAGGAACGATCTTGGGAGCCCGCCTCATATGTACACGCCCCCTCGTGCCTTTCACCGTGCTCATCCGGATAGACCGGGTCCTTTTCGCGTCCGGAGGCTGCTCCTTCGAGGGGGGGTCCTGTCACGGCGCCCAGCGATGCGGCACCGACCAGGGGGCTCACCTCTCGCAGGGGCTGGCTCTGGCGGTCCGTTTCGCCGGCTGTCACGCCGCCCGGCGATGCGGCAACAGCCGGGGGGCTCGCCCCTCGCGGGGGCTGGCTCTGGCGGTCCATCTCGCCGGCGTCCCCGGCGGGTAACTCGGGGGCTGGGGACACTCCAAGGCCCTGCCCGGTCCATAGCGGCCCTCTCCATGCCCGCACTGATGGTGTCAGCGCCGTGGTCCCGCTGTCTCCACGTGGGGCATGGCGGCTCCCGGCGTCTGACGTCACAGGGGCGGATACAGAGGCCCGGATTGGTGGAACAGGCCCAAGGGGAGGTACCTCAAACCTGGGTGGACCTGATGGGGAACAGCACCAAGACACACTCGGGCTCTGATTGGCTCTCCCATCAGGATGAGCTAATTGGTGAACAGATATCTCTAGGAGGGGCTAGGCAAGACCCTACCACGTATATAAGCCCTCCTGTCACACTCAGTCCTCGCTTCAGCGTTGTATCACTCCCAGTGGTTACTAATTGAGAAGCTTATTCATGTTCTACCTGTGTACCAGTTCTTGGCTGATCCTTCGACCTTCCCTGTTCCGCCGCCTGTCCCTGACCACCCTTCTGACCACGACAACGATATTTGGAAAATCCTTTTGTACCGCGATCCTGAGATTGTTCTCCCGCCTCTGCACCTGGGCTCCAGACCACCTGCTGCAAACCGTGACACATGGCTGCGCCCCTTCACAGCTGTGCCCGATGCACGTGTCTCACTCGCCTCGCCCTTCCTACGGCCCGGCTTATGCCGGCAATTGAATACAGAGATGTAGTGTATGCAGCTGCCCCACAGACGCACCTCCAGAAACTTACTACATTGTAGAACTCATTCTGCTGCTTTGTGCTACAATGTAGACGCACCCTTCACCTTTCCAACCTGGTGTTTAAGAGCTTTTCTGGAAAGCTACCACCCTACCTGAATAAGCTGCTTCCCCCTGCAGTTTCCTTATCCTATAACCTCCGATCCAGGACCGGCACCTTACTTGTTGCAATACCACAATACAAAAAGAAAGTGGCTCAATCCTCATTTTCGTACAGAGCATCACAATTATGGAATAACCTTCCAGACGCCATCAAATCTTCCCCCAGTCTGAAGTCACTTAAGAGCTCCCTATTAACATACCTCAATACAGAATGCACCTGTAAACAAGTGTAGCGCTGTGTTTAAAACCTTACTGTGGCAGTACCCATTTTTGGCCACCGGAGGGAGACAAGCGTGATAAGAGACACTCAACATTGGGATTACATTTCCCGCCATGCTCTGGGAACGGACAAAGGAAGTGGGTGGGACACGCCAAGTTACATCCTGAGCCTCGTGGAGATAGCGGGCAGAGCGCGCCAGGGAGTGAAAGAGACAGGACACAGTGCTGCCGAGTGGAACAGTGACTAGGCCAGAACGCAGGTGCGGCCTATTAGGATTCCAGATTGGGTCATCCAGCCTTGTAAGAGGGAGACCCAGTGATCCACAGATATTACCCAAGCAGCTATCAAGGAAGCCGGAGGACCCCCGAGTTAGGAGTACCGCAGGTCTATCGGAATGGGAGAGCAGGCGGTAAGCCGGACAAGTCGTGGCCGGAGCAGAGAGAGCCAGACAACGGATCCAGTAGCCAGTATCCCAGTGAAGCATCGAGCGGAGAGACGTCCTGGGTCAGCGGAGCCTTGGTTATCGAGCGGATGGGTGAGAGGCCTCCAAGGCCGATTGTAAAGCAAGAAAGCACGCTGTTGTTTGTTCCAAAAACCCACAGGGCCCCCAACTTGACTAATCGAAGACACCGCTTTAAGTAATTCACTGGCCAGTTGAATAGTACCCGGGTACCATAACACACACACACACACACACACACACTTACAGTCCGGGACTTAACCTGTGCGGGACTCACTCCCTAATATCCAGAAAGGGGTTAAAGATTCGTATCTTATATTCTTTTCCGCTATGCGTTTCCTCGAATTACGAAGCATTGTATTTTTCTGTTCCGCTGCGCATTTTCCCGAAATACGAAGCCTCGTATTTCTTTTCCGCTGCGCGTTTCCCGAAATACGAAATACTGTAAATATATCCCCAAACACCGTGTTATCCATTATATGCCTTTATTTCTAGTAAACTATATAAATTATAAAATCCACAGCGGTGCTGGAGTATATTTATTCCCTAGTGCGGGGAGACTGACCCGTGGTTCAATTTCAGCGGCTCCTCCGGGAGTGAGCGCTACACAAGTAACAGTGATTATATTGCCTATATATTTATTTTCTGTGTAAAATCTTTTATATTTGTGTTGGTTTTTTAATATCTTGCATTTTATTACTTTGTATTTGTGTAACAACTGTAAAAATTAAATGTTCTTGAACCCAGGACATACTTGAAAACGAGAGAAATCTCAATGTATCCTTCCTGGTAAAATACTTTATAAATAAATAAATGCTGGGGCCTTCAAGATACCGGAAACACTTGTGCTCAGCACATGCACATGCTGAGCCGCAAAAACTTTGGTATACGCACGAAAAGTTTGCTGCTTACTAGCAGCAGAGCTAATTGGTAAAAGAAACACCCGCCTGGCAGAAGGAACTGCCAGTCCCAGGAGTCGGGTGATAGGATTTGCTCATCCCTGGTTCTAGCAATTTGGCTATCACCATGCGTAATATATTAGTTGAGAAATTCCCTTATGAATGTTCTCACTCTCATTGCATGGAGTGAAGGTGCCATCCAAGGGCATATTGACCTAGACTCTTGTGAGAGTAGGATGGCTAGCCACGGAATGTACCTTGACATGCCAGCTGGTCAACTTCCTTCAGAAGCGTTGCAGTCTTTTCTATTCTTTTTCTTCCATTCTAATTCATGTTCATGTTCTTATGTGATTCTGTGTTTGCATTTATTCATAGTAATAATGTGTATGATGTGAGTATATTGTTGTTATTAAATAAACATGTATATCGTTTTTATTAACCTATAATGAAAAAAAACGTACATGACAATATCAGAAGTACGATAAAAACCAATAGAGCACAGATCAATACATAACAATGAGGAAGTGATATGCTAAATGTCCCACAAAAGTGTACTGGGAATGAAAAATTCATGACAAGCACCAGTGTTTGCGGACAAAGGTGTACAATTTTTCTAATAAATGTAACCAGAACATAGAAGTGTTCGTTCAGGTATCCATCAAAGCAGAAAAAAAAAAGTGTACATACATAATAATCAAAGCAGGTATATCTTTATGTATTAATGTGGGTATATACATGTATATCTGTGTGTAATGTAGGTATACGAGTATGTGAATATACGAGACTGCATGTATGTGGATGACGTGGTGCATATAGAGAAGAAGAGAGGGATTTGGGCCCTCAAATTGCTTTCGTCCATGGCCCACAAAGGGAAAATGCAGCTCTGTAGCGCACAAGATCTCACCTAAATGTCCATTGAAGAGCAGGTGAAGAGCTGTTATGAACAGCCTAAGTTTAACTGGAGAATGCACAATATAAAGTAGATTTAGACCGGGGGCAGACGAGCGTGGAAGGAACGTCCGTGAGAGTGGATGTTCTTTCCACTCGACGCCTGTCTGCCCACCTTGCTGAGCGCACTTAGTGCGCTCAGCGCTGCAAGGCTCACTCCTCCTATGGAGGATCGTGCTTCGCAGCTCCGTCAACGCACATCCTAGCGCTTTGACGGAGAGGGTTACTGCACAGACCTAGATTTAGACCGGGGGCAGACGAGCATGGAAAGAACGTCCGTGAGAGTGGATGTTCCTTCCACTCGACGCCTGTCTGCCCACCTCGCTCAGCCTTGCAAGGCTCACTCTTCCTATGGAGGATAGTGCTTTGCAGCCCCGTCAACGCGCATCCTAGCGCATCAACGGAGCGGCTTTGTGGGCAGACGCTTGTTGCGAGTGCATTTTGTGCACGCGCACAAGCGTGTGACCACCCCCGTTGCAGCGTCGCAACGCTGCGATGGGCACTGGTAAGCACGTCAGTACGGGCGCACCTAGTGCGCTCGTCTGACACCGGCCTAAAATCCAACTTTTAATATATTGTCACTAAGTATTCTCTGCCTATGATAGAGCAGACATACATTGACAAACAAGTGAGAGACGTGTAGAAAAAGATAAAAACATACACTATATTGCCAAAAGTACTCGCTCACCTGCCTTGACTTGCATATGAACTTAAGTGACATCCCATTCCTAATCCATAGAGTTCAATATGACGTCGGTCCACCCTTTGCAGCTATAACAGCTTCAACTCTTCTGGGAAGGCTGTCCACAAGGTTTAGGAGTGTGTTTATGGGTATTTTTGATCATTCTTCCAGAAGCGCATTTGTGAGGTCACACACTGATGTTGGGCGAGAAGGCCTGGCTCTCAGTCTCCGCTCTAATTCATCCCAAAGGTGCTCTATCGGGTTGAGGTCAGGACTCTGTGCAGGCCAGTCAAGTTCATCCACACCAGATTCTGTCATCCATGCATGTCTTTATGGACCTTGCTTTGTGCACTGGTGCACAGTCATGTTGGAAGAGGAAGGGGCCAGCTCCAAATTGTTCCCAAAGTTGGGAGCATGGAATTGTCCAAAATGTCTTGGTATGCTGAAGCATTCAGAGTTCCTTTCACTGGAACTAAGGGGCCAAGCCCAGCTCCTGAAAAACAACCCCGCACCATAATCCCCCCCACCAAACTTTACACTTGGCACAATGCAGTCAGACAAGTACCGTTCTCCTGGCAACCGCCAAACCCAGACTCGTCCATCAGATTGCCAGATGGAGAAGAACGATTCGTCACTCCAGAGAACGTGTCTCCACTGCTCTAGAGTCCAGTGGCGGCGTGCTTTACACCTCTGCATCCGATGCTTTGCATCGCACTTGGCAATGTAGAGCTTGGATGCAGCTGCTCGGCCATGGAAACCCATTCCATGAAGCTCTCTGCGCTCTGTTCTTGAGCTAATCTGAAGGCCACATGAAGTTTGGAGGTCTGCAGCGATTGACTCTGCAGAAAGTTGGCGACCTCTTCGCACTATGCGCCTCAGCATCAGCTGACCCTGCTCCGTCAGTTTACGTGGCTGAGTTGCTGTTGTTCCCAAACACTTCCACGTTCTTATAATACAGCTGACCGTGGAATATTTAGGAGCGAGGAAATTTCACGACTGGATTTGTTGCACAGGTGGCATCCTATCACAGTTCCACGCTGGAATTCACTGAGCTCCTGAGAGCGACCCATTCTTTCACAAATATTTGTAAAAACAGTCTGCATGCCTAGGTGCTTGATTTTATACACCTGTGGCCACGGAAGGGATTGGAACACCTGATTCTAATTATTTGGATGGGTGAGCGAATACTTTTGGCAATATAGTGTATATGGTACCCCTATGGCTATGGAAAGATATCCTAATTCTAAGGCTAGTGCTGGGTCTCCTGACAAAGGAGGAATGTGAGCCTTTGTGGGTTCACGGGAAATAGGAAAGGAGGAGAGAGCAAGCCACTAATACATAGAGATATAGGATATACATTCAGCATATACATCATAGATAATGACCAGTCTACAAATCTGTACAGATTAGGTAGTAGAGAGCAAGGCTTGAAGCGCTTCAGAAATCTCCAGATAAACCTAATACTCAGGGTTGCCCCCTTTTTCTTTGTCACAATATTGGTTTGTATCTAACTGGTTAGATACTTATGAGCTCTTCTCTCTGAACTAAACCACATTTGCATTTTATTATTTTTGTACACACATGCCTAAGAGCTCTCGTGATGATTAAAGATGTTACAGAAAGGGAAGTGTACATGTTGGAGGCACAGATTAGTCATGTGTGTATTTAACTGTATGGTTAAGTGCCTCTGTGTGTGACTGTGTGCAAGATTTTCAATAAATGTACAGCTATGTGTGTATAAATGTAAGAATATAGGGGTTATTCAGAGAGCACCGAATTGGCCAGTGAATTGCACCGAACAGTGAATTTCCCCATACAGTGCAATTTCTTGGCCATTCAAAAAGCTGATGATTTGTCAGATATTGGCGAATTGCCAGTGAAATACAGTCACCTTCGGCGGCAGTGAAATCCCCATAGAGAAGTAATGCTTAATCTATTCAGGGAATGCCGAACTGCACCGCAATGTTGTCGAAATACCCTGATTTTTGGTGGTTTCATTTGACAGGTTTAAGTAGGCGAATCCCATAGGTTTCAATGTAAAAATAAAATTCCCCGTTTTTTGTTAAAGAGTTATTCAACCGGTTTTTCTTTTCATTTGCAGCAAAAGTCTCTTTATTTATATTTTTTATAGGTGTTTTTCAGGATTTTTTTGGCGAAATTTATGATTCCGATTTTTTTTTTTTTTTTTTTACATGGCGTTTTTTTAAAATTCTGTAACAGACCTTTTTATGGTTCTTCATAGGACCTTCTAAATTATTTCCAAGCATTTTCATGCACTATTTTTTTTTTTTCCTCTTTAAAAAAACGCCTTTTAAGGCTAATGTCAGATGAACGCAGTCTGAACGCACTCTGCGTGCGTGCATAACGGACAGACGTACTGCCGGAAGATACTGTAGACACCACACGTTTTTTTTTTTTGACGGATGTAGAAGAAAAAAAAAGGGAAATATCAGAAACAAAATAAATGAAAATTAAAAGACAGGTAGAATCTGCCAGACCAAAAAAACTTCTGAGCGTCAACGTGGTGGACGTCACAAATGCGCTGTGTCTGATATCGCGTCATCTCGCACACAGGCTGCTACGTGGACGCGGCGCATTCTGGGCATCCGTCGTAGCGCTTTTACGTTGAGGCCTAAATGGCGTCCATTGCCATCTGTGTGGTGCGTGCGCACTTCGGTGCGCACGTACTTCGTGTGTGTTGGTCTCTATTGATCACAAATCAATGCTACAACATACGTTAAAATTTGCGGCGACATGGACGTGATGACTGCATTCATCTGACGCTAGCCTAAGGCTAGGGTCAGACAAACGCAGTTTTAACGTGCGTTTAGCCGCACTTAATCACGGCCGTGCTAGGAGCAAATGACATCCAATGCCGGGCAGCATACGAAGAACGGACGCATGAAAGTTCTTCCGCGCAACGTAAGTGTCAAATGAACGCATTTTTTCGAGAACATCAAACCGCTAGTACTGATGTACAGAGTGCGCTGCGTCCGCATAGCGGCGTGTGTGCGTGATTAGGAGACATGAAACGCTGCTCATGTCCAGCCTACATAAACGTCCAGACACCCAAAGTTTCCTGGTTTGGATCCGTACAAAATCACGGCTGTAATTGCGCATCGTATGACCGATATCGCGTATTCCGTGAAAAAATATGTCCCTTTCGTTCAGATGCACTTTTTCACAGACGACGCAAAAAATGCATTCGACTGACTCTAGCCTAAAAGTTGTTTGTTGTTTTTTTTTACACCTGTTCTGCAGCGGTTTGCCTTTTTTCGGATGCATTCAGCGGTGTATCGTTGGATGCATTCAGAGGTTTTTCGGCAAGTTATTGGATCAATTCGGCGGTTTGAGGATGTATCGTCGGTTTTTCGGATTGATTTGGTGGGTTATCGGATTGATTCTGCGGTTTGCAGCTGCATTCAGTGGGTTTATCGGCGACGTTTGGTGCATCGATTCGGCGCACTTTGGGGACTCTGCAGAGAAAGCTAAATTCACCGCAGGGTCGGCAAATTAAAAAGGTGCCAAAGTAGAGAGCACTGAAATTTCAGTGCTCTCCGAATAACCCTTTTAGTGCCTCTGTGTGTATGTGACTGTGCATGTGATCTGAAGCAGCTGCATGGAGTGAGCAGAGAGCTGTTCTATATGATGGCTTTTTCTGGTCACAGCTGTCACTAACCCCAGACACATGCCACCGGAAGTGAGTGGCAAAAAACTTTGACAGAGAATTACTTAACATTTCCCACTGAACATGTTAGCAATAACTAAATAAAGAATAACGCATGTGTAGGGAGTGCTTCCCTGTGACAGAAACACACCTTAATTTGGGCATTTTAAGACTAAGCAAAAATTTGTATTATGTGCTGAATTCCTGAACTAAGGGCCACATTACATTCTTGACGTTAACGCTCACTTGCGTGAGCATTAATTTAGCTGCGGTGTCTACCGCATATTACAATCCAAACGCAAACGGGTTAAGTAACCCGTTTGCGTTTGGTATCTTGCGCTTTTCAGTGCGAGGTTACTGTACCTTGCGCTCCCTATTCTTAACATGGGGAGCGCAAAGTGTTAATCAGCGCTGGTATTACAAAGTCCCAACGCTGATTAACGTCCGGCTCTGGTTAGCAGAAAGTCATCTGCTTCTGCAGAATCTATTAACACCAGCCTAAAAAAACAATTCAGATACTCGCCTTCTGTCCCGCGGCGAGGACCACAGCTCCGACCGCCGCCTCCGTCCGGCGGGAGCAGGGAAAGACTGGGGGGAAAAAGTCCCCCCCGTCCTCTCCCTGTGTATCACTATGCCGACCGGCCGGATCTCACGAGGCGAGATCCAGTTGGTCATGTGACCGGCAGGGGGAAACTCAATGGAGTCCTACGGACTCCATCGAGTGGATGTTCGCGGCTGCGCTCAGCGCTGCCGCGAGCGAGCATCCTGTCCCGTAGTGCGCGGTAACAATGCAGGCAGAATTTTTTGCGCCTGCATTGTAATCTAGCGATAAAACGCGGGCGCAAGGGGGAAAACTGCGGGTGCAGTTTTTCCTCCCTTGCGCCCGCGTTTTAGGCTGGGGTCAGACGAGCGTAGTGTTCACGTCCGTGATAGCATGAAAGAAAGCCCATTGGAGCCTGACACACGAAGTACGTCCGCACTGAACTGCGGACACACAACGGCCGCGGCCCACGGACGCAAGGCAGGCAAGAACGTACAACCCCTAGAACGGCCGCACAAAGTGCGCTGCGTCCGCAACGTCCGCATAGCTTTGTGTGTGAGTGATGGAACGTGGTCGGACGGACTGCATTTATACGTCCAGCATTTTTCATGGACAAAATGGTTTTGCTTTTTAATTTATTTTTCCTGCTACATCCGTCAAAATATACATCAGTGAATAAACGGACTGTGTGGCCACTACTGCGTCTTCCGTACTGACGTACGTCCGTGTGCACGGACGTACAGTCCGTAGAAATCATGCTCGTCTGACCCTAGCCTTAACGCTAGGTTCGTAATGTAGCCCTAAATGTTTTATGGGTGCAAGACCTAGTGAGATACCTGCATCATGGTGTACATGAAGGTTTTCTTGGACATAACATACTGTGCAGTGTCCACAGACCATAGTGTGAATATTAGTGGTTTATACTGTTGGTTTATTGAAAACTAGTTCTCTTAATAAAGAGAGACCCAAAATACTTACATATTTTTTGTCATTTTTCCAGGTGCCAGAGTACACTTTAATGTATTCCCCAGAGCCAGGATCTTGCACGCTGTATGTGCCAAAGCCGCTTCTTTTCCCACATTCCCATTCACCTTCATATATGGAAAGTGTGCTTTTCCACACATAAGTACCTTTGCCTGAAATGAGAAAATGCATGTAAATAAATTGTAATCTTCCCCAAACAAACTCCTGTATTAATCCTGGAATGCAGAAAAAAGTAGTTGTTTACACAGAAAAGTTTGCATAGTAAGTTTCAACACATTAGGGGTCTTTCACAAAGCGCAAATGTTGCAAATACACAAACTGCAAATAATCGCTGTTATTGTCGCGCTGACCAACGCTGGCATTTCACAAAACTAATATCCAAAGATCAACAGGAGAATCTGCACTGTGAAACCTTTCCTGCTAGTCTTTGGATTTTAATTTTGTGAAACGCCAGCGTCTGTCAGCGCTGCTATACCAGTGATTTTAGCTGGAATGTGCATAACACAGCACTTTGTGAATAATCCACGAATCACTGGCCATTCTAGTCAGGGCTGCCAAAAAGGGGCGACAGCCTATGATAAGCTCAGGGGCCCAGTGGCTCCGGGGGTCCCACACCAAACCCTGCACAGTTTGTCTAATTGTCACAGACATAATAGTCAATGCTACCTAGGACTGGCCCACCAAGATGCTAACAAATTTCCTGGGACTTGGTATTAGGGGTCAGTAACAGCACTCTGACTCCTTATTGACGGAGCGATTATTATGGTCTGCACCAGATTGATGTGTAGACCAAAGCTCTCCCACAAGGGAAAGGGAACACATTTTATCCCATACTGGAGGGGAAGAGTGTATAGAAATGGGCAGCTGATGGAAGGGGGACCCCGAGCAATGATTTAGTAAAGGGCCCCAAGAATTCTGATGGCAGCCCTGGTTCTAGTGGAACATAGGTCTACAAATTACAAATGCATCACATCACTTACCATGCTTTAAATTGTTTAACCACTCTCCTGTGTATTGATCGCCATTTACACTGTACACTGTATGCCTTAGCCCACACTTCTGCGATTTCTGGTCCCACTCCTTCCATGGAGGTTCAGCTTTACGGGGATATTTCACCAA
This sequence comes from Leptobrachium leishanense, assembly GCA_009667805.1. Taxonomy (NCBI): domain Eukaryota; kingdom Metazoa; phylum Chordata; class Amphibia; order Anura; family Megophryidae; genus Leptobrachium; species Leptobrachium leishanense. The sequence continues at coordinate 107,575,374 of CM019063.1, forward strand.
CGGCATTGTATTTGCTGTGGGAATTCAAACTTTGGAATATTTATACTTTAAATAAACAATGACTATTAAATTGCAGAGACAGGTGACCTATACCGAAATGCTCTATTTATTATACAGATTATTTATATTGCGCCAAAAGCACTTAAAATGCAAAATATAAAGGGCCATATTACATAGTTGGTGCTAACTTAACCAGAGCTGTTGTAAACTTCCCAGAGCCATTATAGCCTATGGAGGTTTTCAGTTTACAACAGCTCTGGTTAAGTTAGCACCATCTTTGTAATATAGCACAAAGTGTGGTAAAAAGAGTACAAACATGACAAACAAATGTGAGCAGAAGCAAAATGTAACACAGGAGACTGGTCAAACAAGCATAGAATCCAGTTTTTAGAACACCCAAACCTTTGATGCCAGTGGATGATCTATAATTCCAAACGATGGGCGCTTGTGCAATAGCAATTAAAGTGCACCTGTCATTCCCAGCACATGTTGAGCATGTGTGTGCTTGTAGGGTACATATATATAAATGTTATTCATCTGGGCATGAGGAAGGGTTGGGACTAGGCCATGGTGAAAATCTTGGTGACTTCCACCACTTTTTAGGACATGAACCCTACCTGTACTTACAAAGTTTAGCAATATTGATATAAAAACATTTATCCTGGAATTCCAAGGGTTAGCAATTCAATACAGAATGTCCTGACCTGGAATCATAACGAATAGTAATCATCAATAAAAGATCTCCTATCCTGGCATCCTAATAGTTAACCGTAGGGTTGCCAGGTCAACCATTTTTTTTTTGGACACATAATTTATTCATGTTGATGGGCAGTGCATGAAAAATGCCACCCTGCAGCATGTACAATCCATACGCTGCAGGTAAGAAATCAAAAACGAATCGCAGGTGATCTGCCTTGATCTTCTACCTGCATCATATGAATTACACATGTTGCAGGGCAGCACGTTTCTAGGCACTCACCCTCTGAATGAAAACAGAAAAACATGGCCGATCTGGCAACTCTAGTTAACAGTAATAAATACAGGACCGCCTGCACTGGAGAGGATCTAAATAAACAGCACAGTGCCTCTCATGAATAACGTTGCTATGAATATCACTGAGCAGTGGGTGCTCTATGAATCGGTTGCACTCACCTTTTGTTTAGATCTGCAACCGAATTCTGTGGTATGGTGGAAACAGGCATTCAGACAGGGCACATGTAAACTAGAGAGCATCGGTTACCATAACAACCGAAGCTCAACCTGCTAGGCAACATCTTTAAAGTTACTGGAGGGAGTAGGCTAAATAGCACCACCTATCTCTGAGATCTGGTAATACAGCTTGCATACAATCCATTCTACAATTGTATTTCTTAGGCTTTCTACTTTTCTATAGTCCATATCAATCTGTTCTTTTCTTTATGCAGTTGTATACTTTATTGTTTCCCAAACTTGTCTCAGGGAGCACTAACATGCCAGATTTTGCAGATCACCTTGGGGAAATGCAGACTGAATCCTGCAATCACTGAGCAGCAAATCATCTCATCTGTGCTGTGCTTCAGATATCTGGCAAACCTGGCCTGTTATCGGTACTTGAGGTTGAGGTACACTGGTATACATCATTAAGCATTGACTTGATGGATAATTGCACATATCAGGCCAAAATAGCGGAGGAGGAAGGACATCAGGCTTGGAAACCTTTTCAAATTCATCTATTTTGGAACACTGTAGGGGTTATTCAGAGACATTTTGGTGCTCTCTTTCCCCGCACGTTGGGGAATCAAATTCCCAGACTCTGCAGTGAATTCAGCATTTACCAGTGCAGGGAAAAATCGCAGATTTTTTTTTTAAAAAACGCTGCAAAATGGCCGAAATTATCGAATCCAATAATTTCGGCAGGTCCTGGCAGCTTATTAGATCGAATTCAGCATTCACCGCAGGGTCCCCGAAGTACAGGGAAAACCCGCCGCAAAACCACTATTTTTTAAAAAAAAAATACTGCCAAACCGCTGAAATTATCGGATCCGATAATTTCGAGTCCCAGCAGCTGATCAGATCGGATCCGATAAGCTGCCGGCACTGGCGTCGTAACGTGGGGGTGGGGGGTGCGGCCCGCACCAGGTGACACCCGCCTTTTAGGGTGACACCGTCACCCTAAGGGCGGGTGTCTCACCCTCCGCCGCGTATTCGCTCCCTGCGAGCGTCCGAAGCATGCAGCTTCGGCGCTCGCCTGGAGGAAACACGTCACCAGCCAATCGCGGCTGGTCACGAGGCTCCCCCAGGCGAGCGCCCAAGCTGCGCGCCGCCGGACGCTCGGAGGGAGCGAAAAACGCGGCGGAGGTGAGCTGGGGCCATTATCCATGAGGTGCTGGGGCATGTGCTGGGGCATATCCAAGAGGTGCTGGGGCATGTGCTGGGGCATATCCATGAGGTGCTGGGGCATGTGCTGGGGCATATCCATGAGGAGCTGGGGCATATCCATGAGGAGCTGGGGCAGTATCCATCTGGTGCTGGGGCATTATCCATGAGGTGCTGGGGCATATCCATGAGGTGCTGGGGCAAATCCATGAGGTGCTGGGGCATATCCATGAGGTGCTTGGGCAAATCCATGAGCTGCTGGGGCATATCCATGAGGTGCTGGGGCAAATCCATGAGGTGCTGGGGCATATCCATGAGGTGCTGGGGCATATCCATGAGGTGCTTGGGCAAATCCATGAGGTGCTGGGGCATATCCATGAGGTGCTGGGGCATATCCATGAGCTGCTGGGGCATATCCATGAGCTGCTGGGGCATATCCATGAGCTGCTGGGGCAAATCCATGAGGTGCTGGGGAAAATCCATGAGGTGCTGGGGCATATCCATGAGGTGCTGTAGCATATCCATGAGGTGCTGGGGCATATCCATGAGCTGGGGCATATCCATGAGCTGGGGCAATATCCATGTGCTGGGGCAGTATATCCATGAGCTGGGGCAGTATATCCATGTGCTGAGGCATATCCATGAGCTGGGGCATATCCATGAGCTGGGGCAAAATCCATGAGAGCAGCTGGGGCATTATCAATTAGAGCAGCTGGGGCAGTATATCCTTGAGCTGGGGCAGTATATCCATGAGCTGGGGCAGTATCCATGTGCTGGGGCAATATCCATGAGCTGGGGCATATCCATGAGCTGGGGCAAAATCCATGAGAGCAGCTGGGGCATTATCAATTAGAGCAGCTGGGGCAGTATATGCATGAGAGGAGCTGGGGTAGTATATCCATGAGAGGAGCTGGGGCAGTATATCCATGAGAGGAGCTGGGGCAGTATATCCATGAGAGGAGCTGGGGCATATCCATGTGTGCTGGGGGCAGTATCCATGAGAGCTGGGGTAATATCCATGTGTGAGCTGGTCTGGGGCAATATATCCATGTGTGAGCTGAGGCGCAATATATCCATATGTGAGCTGAGGCGCAATATATCCATATGTGAGCTGGGGGCAATATATATCCATGGGTGAGCTGCTGGGGGCAATATATATCCATGTGTGCTTTCACTGCCTTCGAACAGGCAACTTACTTGCTGGCAGCTGGCAAAAAGTTGTGTGAGCATATGAGAGAGCTCCACAGCAATAAACCTCACAGTAATGTGCGCTGTGTATATGAGCATTCAGTGTTATATGGGAGTACTGATTTAGGAGTAAGAGTAGTTAAAAAAAATCTGTAAAACTCGGGGGGGGGTGACACCATAAGTTACCGCACCGGGTGACACCAACCCTAGTGACGCCACTGGCTGCCGGGTAACCCGCAGAAATGATCAGATCCGATCCGATAAGCCATCAGAAACCCGCCGAATGCGTCCGGAAAAAGCTGATCCGCCAAACACAGTGCTGACCAGCTGCCAGAAAAAGGGTAAACAAAAAACAAAAGATTGTGTCAAATTTGAAATGTTCGCAAAAAAACTACTGGATGAAAATATCTGGAATTAACATATAAGGTCCTATAAATAATAATAAAAAAGTTCTGTTAAAGAAAAAACGCTATTTTAAAAATAAAATTGTATGAAAAAATCCAGAAAAATGTCTAAAAATTTAATAAATAGTCTTTATGCTGCAGAAAAAAAGAATAAATGGTTTAATAAATATTGAATAAAAACAGGAATATTATTAACATTGTGTCAGGATCAGCACCGGAGGGGTACTGGACTTGCAGGTAGGATATCTATGCTGTTGCAGCCGCTCCCGTCAGTATGGGCGACGCCATTTCTTTTTGTATGTAAGGATATCTATGAAGGAATAAACACACTTGAGGGAACAAGGGTGGAGGCAGGAGCAGGAGAGCCAGCAAGCACTGATGATATACAGGGGTTGCAGAGGGTTGACCGGAGAGGATACCAGGAATCTTGAATACAGCAGGGGTCTTGTGTATACTTGGGGGGGGGGGGGAGCACAATGAGGCTGAAGGTACCAGGACACTTGGGGGACACTTTGGAATGTTGAAGACTCTGGGAACTTGGAAGGTACCTTTGGGATGGAGGACACTAGGGTGCTGTAGAAAGGAAACAGGACACAGGATGGATCCTTTCGCAGTACAAGGGGAATATCCAGAAAACCATGGTCGAGATAAGTAAGCCGGGTCTATACACAGCAGTGACGTGTAGTGAGGTCAGTGCTTGGTGAGGCACTGGCTAGTATCAGAGCCAGATATACACAGGTTACGTAGGTTCAGTGCTCCCCAGGATCTGGCTGCTGTCTGTGCACCCCAGGATCTGTGTCCTCCTCAGGCAGCCTAGTGTGACACTGAGGCCACACCTCAAGCACAGCCCTGCTCCCACTGATTGTGCGAGACAGGACACATGACTGTCCTGCACCAATCAATGCATGGGAGGCCTGCCTCACATGCAGGAGTTTTTTGAATGACTTGGGCTAATAGCGCTTTCCTATTGGTCCAAGCTATTTTATTGCTCTCCCAGTGCCTCTGAGGCACTGGGAGAGCAATATTCAGGAAGTGGGCAGTGCTCGGATGTCTGTTCATTGAACAGACGTGCCACACTGCACTGTTCTTGGCAGCATACGTGATTTGCGTAGGCTCAGGCTGTTGAAGGCGAAAAAAAAAGAATGTGTGGCGCACACAGAGGACGGACGGAGCTGACGGCAGGGGAACGAGGAGCAGGTGAGTTTGACTGCAGCTGCCCTTAATGGCAGGTGAGGCTCTGCCTCACCTGCCGCCCCTGACCGCACGTCCCTGATACACAGGTATATCAGGAGAAGATCAGGAATACGTCTGAACTCTTGCAGGGTTAGGCTAGGGTCAAACGAACGCATTATTTGCAGCGACCATCAAAAAGTGCGTACGAACGCATTGACTTTTTTTCACGGAATGCGCGAAAGCGGTCATACGATACGCATTTTCGTGCGTGATTTGTTACGGATCCAAACCAGGAAACTTTGGGTGTCTGGACGTTATGTTGGCCAGACAAGAGCAGCGTCTGACGTCTCCTAATCACGCACACACACCGCTATGCGGGCGCAGCGCACTCTGTACGTCAGTACTAGCGGGTTTGCGTTCTCGAAAAAATGCGTTCGTTTGCCGGCTGCGTTGCGCGGCCGCGCGGCCGTACTTCATATATTGGCTGTCATTGCCCGTCATTTGCTGCTACTGCGGCCGTGATTAAGTGCGCCTAAACACATGTTAAAAATGCGTTAGTCTGACCCCAGCCTTAGACTCTCAATGCTGAGGCCCTGTCCTGAGTGAAGGGGGGAGTGGTCCTTTATTCAGGCAGGGGGTTGTGTGTGTTTTGTGTTTAACTGTTTCTGGTACTGATTAGCCAGTGCTGAGTATGAGCAGCACTCTTCGGGTCCTATAACATTCTTCGCGCAATTGCGCTCGCGCACAAAAAAAACTTTATCGCGTGAAAATTTCCATGGTATTATGATCCGAACGCATTTTTTCAGCCGTCAAAAAATAACGTTCTTAAAACCGACGCACAAAAATGCACGCAAAGTACGTTTGCACGCACAAATCTGTGCCCGCAATGTAATTTTTTGTAAATTTGATTCTGCAAATAAAGACAATAGGAACCAGTAGTGGGTACAAATGTACAGTGGGAAAATTCCCAAAATACAGTGTCACAGTAAAAAATTGTAAGGCTCTTGAAGATATGCAATTCATATAATGAAAGCGTATATTGGGACGCACAGGAGTGTGACCCTGAATTTACCTGTGAAATACACCTTCATCAGGGTCACCTTCCTGCAGGAATAATAATCATAATTCAGAGTCCCACTGGCCACTCCTAACATTTTATTTTACATTTTCAACATTTAAAAAGGACCTTATTTTAAAATGTAAGCAAAATTGGATCAATAATTTTTTTTTTATATCTGTATTATTCTTACAAAAAACACCACTTTCTAATAATTTCACCTATAAAAATGTGTCAAAGTCAATCTGCGTATATATGCTGCAGCAAAAATATAAAAAAGGAACAACTGATAAATGTTATTGTTTGGGTATGTGTAGAATGTGTAACTGTACTATGCTGTATTTTTTTTTCCGTGCTGTGTACTTCGTTTCGGCCTGAACGATCAAATTTGCAGTTACCACCAGCTTTTCAAAGACGTTAAAAAAACGCCCACAAACGTCGTTTGTAAAAGGTTGCGCAAAGATTGTAATACGATCCGCGTACCAGCGCACAAACGCATTTGCGCTCACAATGTTAAGTATGGGATGCGCACATGAAATTTCGTTCGGCAGGGTCACTCGCGTTAAACGTTAACGCGCATCGTTTGCGCGAACGTTGTAATACGTTGCATTTGCGCACGCAAAACACAATGTGCGAAGAATGTGATAGGGCCCTTCATGTGCAGCCCAGTGATAAATGGCAGGCATGATACAGTCAGCGGCGGGGAGCCTGACACATTCAAACCTATGGGATTCACCTGATTAAACTTGCCGTATGAAACTACCGAAAATCTGGGCATTTCCCTTACATTTCTCTGCTGTTCGGTGTTCTCTGAATAGGTTAACCATTGCTTCTCTATGGGATTTCACTGCCTTCGAACAGGCACAGTATTTTGCTGGCAATTTGCCACAAATTGGCAAACTGTCTGCTTTCTGAATAGCTGAAAGGCCATGAAATTGCACCGTACGCGGAAATTCCCAGTTCGGTGCAATTTTCGGGGCCAGATCGTCTCTCTCTGAATAACCCTGTGTAATTCACCACTAAATCACCACTATGATAACATGCCTTTATTGTCACCATATTGTTTACCTATTTAGCAAATACTTTGAAAACATACGTAGGTAGTGAAATTTGTGATGGGTAATAAGCTGTGTCCCCGGATGCACTGGCTGCCAGGGGCTGTCAGAATGGATACTGTGCAATTCTTCAGAGGTCAACTTCATTTTATGATCCAAGAATGCTTCATTCTGCGATTTGATTGTTGCAGTGCAGTGATTCTGAATCATTACACAAAAACTAAAAATCAGCTGCATGAAGCCGGCCCCCCTACAATGGGCACAAATAAAAATATACTGTGTTTGGTTAGTGCTACGTTTGTGCTGTTTTGTGCCGCATAAATTAACATTTGTGCTGCTTTTATTTTTGAGATATTGACAATTGTTTTTTCCAGACAATGAGACTGAATAAAGGTCACCAAAAGGTCACTCAGCCCCCCTACAACACCCAAAAGTCACGAAACCGGGCTTGTTGGTTAGTGCCGTTGAAATCTCCGTTCTATCTTGTTTTGTTTTTGAGTTATTAACCATTTAATAAAAAAGTCACCAAAGGTCACACAGCCCACATACAACACCAAAAGTCACGAAACCAGGCACGTGTTTTGAGTTTATTCAACAGAAACCAGGATTGTTGGTTAGTGTTGCGTTTTGCTGATTTTTGCTGCAAAAATGTGGATGCTTGAACCCGTAGGGCAAATCAGTACTTACAAGGGTTGTGGTGGAGGACAAAAAGGTGAGATAAAAAGCCTCCACGCTATAATGGTTATGTTTATTATTGCAGAAGCCATTTGCACATCACAGCAGTTCAAAGAACTGCATCCCAGAGCTCCATGTGCTACATTTCCCATATGCAGCAAGGAATTCTGGGTAGGACATGCAAATTACATCTGTCTCACTTGTTTGGGTGGTATTTTTTCCTTGTTCTCATGTCTTCTTTTAGTCTGAGGATCCTGTGCAGCTTGGCTTTTCCTAGCAATGCATTCTTCTAGAGAGTGCTATAGTCACTCTCCCAGCCTGGGTGTCACAGCACTCCATTTCCAGCTACCATTCTGTGTATCCCATCATGCCCTCCTTCCTTATATCCAGACCCTCTTGGATGACCATGTAGAATAGGCATAGACAATACTAGCACTGTAACTTCTGTAGAGAGAGGTACAGATTGAGGACCATTGAGTTGAGGCAAGTTTCTATTCCAAAAAGTATTTTTTATTGCTTGAAAAAAAAAACAAATGAATGGGGTGGTGCAATATATATTTTATTGCTATATCCAGCTTGAAGGATTAATTAATAAGTTTGAACTGAGGCTAGTAATTTCCATGCACTGGATTGCTACAAATTGTGACTGAGGCTACAGGAGCTAAAGTACTAAGTTCAGGTAGATGTCAAATTCTATCCCAGATTGCTGGGCAAAGGTGCCAAGAATGAGTTGCAGGAAAAGAAAAAATTGTACCCAGCAATAAAGGTCTACCGGTATGGCTGTTGCCGTGTCTTGGACAGATATCTAGAATCATAAAAGTGTCTTTTTATCATTCAGAAGGCTGGGAAATTGGGCCAAAGTTCTCACTGTTATTATTAATGTGCTTTTATGTATTCTTTAGATTTATAAAAAATATAATTTTCCTTCTAAAGAATAAAAATCTACCAAATATTAATCTGTGAATAAAAAAATAAAGTAAAAACATATAGCATATCTATTACTTAGAGCAGTGGTTCCCAACCATGGTCCTCAAATGGCCTAACAGGTCAGGTTTTCCAGATATCTGAAGCACAGCACAGGTGATATGATTTGCTGCTCAGTGATTGCAGGATTCAATCTGCATTTCCCCAAGGTGATCTGAAAAATCTGGGCTGTTAGGAGTATTTGGGGACCAGGGTTGGGAATCACTGACTCGTGGTACCCATCTTGAATCTTTTTTTGGTAGGGTGGGATACAGAGAATGGTCTTTGTTGGAGTGTGTAGGAAATATAGTCACTATGTTACATGTTTACATTCCTTATTGAGGTATGTTAATATGGAACTCTTAAGGGACTTTAGACTGGGGGAAGATTTGATGGCGTCTGGGAGGTTATTCCATAATTGTGGTGCTCTGTAGGAAAATGAGCATCGAGCCATATGCTTTTTATATTGCGGTATTGCAAATAAGGTGCTGGTCCTGGATAGGAGGTTATAGGATGAGGGAACTGCTGAGGGAAGCAGCCTTTTCAGGTAGGGTGGTAGCTTCCCAGAAAAGCTCTTAAACACCAGGTTGGAAAGGTGAAGGGTGCGTCTAGATTCCAGCGATGGCCAGTTTAGTTCTTTTAACATGTCACAATGGTGGGTCATGTAGTTACATTGTAGCACAAAGCGACAGAATGAGTTATACAATGTAGTAAGTTTCTGGAGGTGCGTTTGCGGGGCGACTGCATACACTACATCTCCGTATTCAATAGCCGGCATAAGCATTTGTTGTACAATCTGCTTTCTTACCGCGGGGCTCAGGCAGGATTTGTTTCTGTACAGGGCACCTAGTTTGGGGTAAATTTTAGATGACAGTTTTTCAATGTGGGGGCCAAAGGATAGATTTGGGTCTAACCACATACCTAGATATTTGCGAGAAGTGACTGTGGTCAGCGTGCCATTTGATTTTGTCCTGACACATAGATGGGGTGTTTGCCATTTGTGTAGTTTAGGTGCTGTTCCAAAGAGCATTGTAACAGTTTTGTCAGCATTTAGAAAAAGTTTGTTATCTTTGAACCACTTTTCTACCTCTGTGAATTGGTCTCGTAGCACGGCCTCCAGCTGTGGGAGATCTGGTTTGCTGGTATAGATTACAGTGTCGTCTGCGTACATGTGTACAGTTGAGGCTTTGCAGACATTGGGCAGATCATTTATGAACATTGTGAATAGCAGGGGGCCGAGTATCGAGCCTTGGGGTACACCGCACGTGACTGGGAGGGGGAGGGAAGTGCTGTCAGAAATGGACACATATTGCGACTGATCAGACACATATGATTGAAACCATGTTAGCGTGTGATCACCAATACCAGAGTTTTTAAGTTTTTGTAATAAGATGCCATGGTCTACTGTGTCAAAGGCATTGGCAAAATCAAGGAAGATTGCACCAGTTAGGTTTCCTTGTTCCATGCCAGCCTGGATATCATTGGAAACTTTTAAAAGGGCAGTTGTGGTTGAATGATTTGGACGGAAGCCGGATTGATCTGGGGTTAAATAGTTCCAATACTGATAGTAATCGCGTAATTGAGTGTAAACACATTTTTCCAGGATTTTTGACATTACAGGAAGCAATGATATTGGGCGGTAGTTGGATACCAAAGTATTGTCTCCACTTTTATGGATAGGTACCACTCTCACAGTCGTCCAGAGTTTGGGTATTTATCCAGTCGCCAGTGATTCATTGATTAGGGTTGCGACAGGTTTTGCAATTGCCGGGGCGCTGATTTTCAGCAGCATTGCTGGGACTTGGTCAGGTCCTGACTGGTGTTTCATTTTTTGGTTACAGAGAAGTTTAGTAATGGCACTGACAGGCACCGGTCTAAAACTGAATTTCTCTTTGATACAGGGTTTTTCAACAGTTGGAAGGATCTGACTTGTGTGCTGCCTTTCTGAATGTGTTTCAATTGCTAGCTTAGCAATCAGGGTGTTGGCGCATCGAACAAAATAGTTATTAAAGGCATTTGCTACATCTAGGGGGTGTTGCAGGATTTGGTTGTTTACTTTGACAGCAGCTGGTTGGGAGTGGACAGGGGGCAATTGTATGTTATTTATAATTTTCCAAAAATTTCTCGGGTTTGATATGTTATTGTTTAGATTTTCATTGAAGTATTGGGCTTTGTGCAATGCATTCCGCCATTTTCGGTATTCACAGTGATCGTTCATGGATCCAGTGCTCTTGAAATTTGACCAGAGTGAATCTCTAAGCTGGTACATGTGTGTGAGGTCAGCTGTAACCCAAGGGAGATGTGCCCCTTTGACTCGCACTTTACGCAGCGGAGCATGGGCATTCCAGACTTGCAGGAGCTCTGACTGAAAGTATTCAATTGCACAGTCCAGGTCTGGGATTAGGTTTAGCCTGTACCATGTGAGCCGTTTGAGATCATTTAGGAAGGATTCAAGATTAAATTTCTTGAAGGACCTGGTGATTATTACCTTTTGGGGGAGATTTTGTGGCCTTTATTTTGCACACACAGTACACTAGACAGTGATCACTGAAGCTATTAGCGAGAACGCCTGCCTCCTGTATTCTATCAGGACATGAGGAGAGAATCCAGTCCAGCAAGGTATGGTTAAGGCTTTTCATATTAATGCGAGTGGGGGAGGAGATTAATTGTGTTAACTGGAAAGCCTTAAACTGGGAGCAGTGTTTATTGTTTTTAGGATTCAGCCAGTCAACATTAAAATCACCGAGGATAAGCAGTTCACTTTTTTGGTTTTGAGCTACCAAATTACTAAGGATTTGGGTTATGTCAGAAAGAGAGTGCACTGGGGAGCTCGGTGGGCAATAGAATCCAGCAACAATAATTGGTTTACTGAATGGGATCTCAAGAATACCAGAAAGGAAATCAAAAGTGGCTGGGGTGCTAGGATTCTGCAATGGGGTGAACTTTGTGGACTCGTCAACATAAATAACAATTCCTCCTCCTCTCTTTGCTCTGTCCTTTCTATAACATGAATACCCTTGTATTGATATGGCAGAGTCTGGTACTTTAGGGGTTAGCCATGATTCTGTCAGCACAATGACTTTAGGTTTGTAATGGAGGCACCAAGCTTTAAGCTCGTCCAGTTTAGGGAGTAAAGCTGCGGATATTACAGTGCACAAAGGAGAGGCCTTTTTTAGTGGGGAGACTAAACGTGGCGTCATCTGTTGGACCAGGGTTGGATTCAACATCATTTGCCAGGGCAAGCAGCAGAATAAATAGGAATTTGGACAACGTTTTCTTTTTGGAGAATTGTGAGTGGAGAGTCTTAAAACTCTGTGTGGGGGTGGGAGGGCTACATTTTAACACTCTCCACCAGCACTCAGCTGATAAGTTAAAAGAGCTGAGTAGGCTATGGTGTATTTGGGTTTCTTTTTCGGCTTGGTGTAATTTGTAGGGTGTATAGGGAGGGAGGGTACATTTAGAGAGTAGGGTGGTAGAAGAAAGAAGCAGCAAGAGAGGGAAAAACATTTATAGAAAACGGTGAAGAAAAAACCCCCCCAAAAAAACAAACAGAAGACAGGCAGGGAACCGATAAGGTGAGCAGAAGACGGAAGGGAGTCTGGTTGGTGAAGTTCTAGAGTGGTGTAGGTTGCTAGCTGCAAATATCACATTACCAAATTAGTTGGGTATAAATTAAATGAGAACCTTGGGGTGGGTGTGAGGGGAGGGAGGGTGGGATCTAAGTCCAGCTGGCATCTAAAAGCACACAGTTATGGAGCCTGGCCCAGGAATCTGAATTAAAATCTATAAACGGATTTATCCAAGCGGGACTCCAAAATCCAAATCACTGTCTCAATCAGTTTCATAACACCGTGGGAATAGAATTAAAATCACAACACGAGGTGTGTAGTAAGAATTCTATTAAAGGATTACGAGCAGAGACGAAGAATATATAGCATGTAGATTACACTTCATACTGCGGCACCTTTCCTTGAATCATATCCAAACAGTTCACAGGAGACAGTGATCAGAATACAGCAGAAATCACATACAAAGCACTTATGAATATATAATAAAGATGGCATCATAGGGTTCCCATAAATGAGGTAAAAATCCAGTAAATGAAACATAACTAGGAACTAGAGTTTCAAGAACAAACCTTTGAGTTGGGCTCATCTTTGCATGGAGGTGTGCATAGTTAACTTAGTCAAGCCTACTATAAATTTCTGCCGAGTTCTCTGTACACATCCAGCACAAATGAGAAAAGAAGGCAGGTTAAATCCTTTCTGTCCCTCCCTTGAATCTTGGATCACACCTTCCAAAACGCTCACTCTATGGAAGAGAAGACAAAGAAATATTAAGACTAATTTAGCCTCGGCCTGGGCTTGTGCAATAGATATAGGGTGAATAATCACTATGTCCCATTTCCCAAACGAATTCCATCAAACAAGAAAATATTGATTCAAAAGACTTTCTAAATTTAGTAAAAATAAGCATCTATCCAGCAGTTAGTATGAGTCAGATCTTTATCTGTGTGTTTCCTTGTGCTCACATTCACTCCACAAACCTCATACACACACCTGCTCTCAGAAGTTGCGTTCTCATTCTCCTACACCCAACCCTCTCGACCTTATCTAAGGAAGTTGATGTATGTTGCAAAAATGAGGGCACAGTCTTATTGCTGAAAAGAAAGAAAAAAACGTTGTTTCCCGTTGTAGTCGAGTTGAGTCTCAGAATGGAGTCTTTATCCAGGATGGACACTCAGCAGTCAGGAAAGGGTAACCTCAAACTAGCTGTATGCTCCGTCCTACAGCCTTGTGTTATCCCTCACTACACAAACTTATTTCTGGTCCCTTATCTCCACCTTTTCTCATGATTCCACACGTCTGTTCCATATATTCAATCTGTTAGTGTGCCCTGCTTCCACTCAACCTCCAACAGACCTCACTGCAACTTAGACTGAAAATCTCTTCACTGCCCTCTTTCACCAACCTTTCAACCTCACTCACTCCCTGCCCTTTCTTCTACTATATTCGCCTTTTCTCCGGTCTCAGAGAAAGACATCTCAGCACCTCTCATGTCCTCTTGCCTGTCCACCTGTCTGCTTGATCCTATCTCCTCGCAACTTATTCTGATTGTCCTACTGGTTATTGACTCTCCTTTGACTCACATTTTCAACCACTCCTCTGGAGTCTTCCCCTCTGCATTTAAACGTGCTCTGATCACCCCATTCTGAAGAAACTATCTCTTTATCGCACCTCCCTTTGTAATCTACCTTTCTGTTTCCTCCCCTTTGCCTTTAAAACATTAGAACGTCTGGTCTATAACTCTCAAAATTCTGCAGAAATTCCCATCCAAGCTCTTATCTCCCACCTTGGTTACTGTAACCTCCTTCTTGCTGGCCTTAAAAAATAATACACTCTCCCTCTTCAGTCTGTAATGAACGCCTGTACCAGGCTCATCCACCTCCCCTCCTGCACCTCTCACACCTCTCCGCTTTGTCAATCTCTACACTGGCTCCCTGTCTCCTATAGAATCCAATTCAAAAAATTGGTGCTCACGTACAAAGCTCTCTATAACCGCGCCCCTGCCTACAGCTCCTCCATTATCAGCAGGTACATCCCATCAGTCCACTTTGCTCTGTGACACCAATTTACCCAAATCCGTGCCCAGTAACACATCGGTAGGAATATTCTCAGACACCCCCACCTCCCGCAGACCTCTCCCCGCTCCCCAGTCCAAATAAACCTGTGCCATTGGCACCATAGGAGGTACCCCACCAAAACCCTTTACCGCTAGAGTCCTGCCAGGAATAAAGTCTGCAGGGCTGACTAACCCTGGACGCACCAAAGTTACTTCAGCCGCCGTATCTCTTAAACCCACAGATACCTGAGCCCCGACAATGACTGCTTGCTGGTTTACGTTGGCACTGCCCTCCGATCTGGTCACGAACAGGACAGAGGGTGATGCTGAGGGGTGTCCTCCCCCAGCTGTGGATGCAGGCTTCTTCCTCTGCGGGCACGCTGCCAGGAGATGGTTGACACAAATATTTGGTTGTTACAAATAAAACAGCGACGGCTCACACTTCTTCCAGACGAAGAAGGACTTGTTCCCACCTCCCCAGCAGAGACTGGCACAGAGGGAGGCGCTGCCGCCGTGATGTCGGGGATCGTGATGAGTTGGGCTTCCATCCAGATGATCCTTTGGTGGAACCTCTGCTCCGGTCCACGGATGCTCTGTTGGCCGCATGGAAATCGGCCAGCTCGCCAGCTTCCATGGCCGTCTCGGGTTTGCGATCCAGAAGCCATTCCTGGATCTCAGGTGGGCTCCGCTGCACAAACTGCTCCTTCATTAACAGGTCTTCCAAGGTGTCAATCTTCAGCCCCCTGACCCATTGTCGAAATATGGTGGTCAGGTGGCTCACGACTGCAGAGTAGTTCTCCGCGGCCCACTTCTGCAAGGATCTGAACTTTTTGCGATATACCTCTGGCGTGAGGTTGTACCGCCTCTGCAACGCTGCTTTAATTGCCTCATAGTCCTGGTCGCTCTCAGCTAGTAACTCTGCAAAGGCTTTGAGCACTGGACCTTTTAGTCCAGGAGTGAGGTACCTGGCCCATTGCTCCTTGAGCAGCTGGTACTGGTCGACAAGTCTTTTCAAAACTTCGCAGGAACACATCCAGGTCCCCATCTTTGTCTAGAGTGGGAAAGTTCTCGGCACGAGATCTGGGCACAGAGAGCTCTGCAGCGCCCGCAGAGGCGGGAGATGATGGCGTTCTGCCTGCCTGTGCCAGAGCGAGCTGATGTGCCCGTTCGGCTTGGCGCTCTGCCGCTTCTCGCTCACCTGCAGCCCTGCGCTCCACAACTTCCCGCTCAGCTTGCATCCTGGACTGCTTGCCTCTCCTCATAATCCTCGAGGGCTTGCAAAAGTTCATCTTTGCGTTTGTCTTTCGTCAAAATGCTTTTTTCTTTACACAATTGTTCCAGCGCCTTTTTCGATGGTTGTTGCGTCATTCTCACTCCAGCCAAATAAAAGATAGCACAGAAAAACAAAGAAAGGGGAGGGAAAAACTGCTGTGTGTAAATTCTAATAAATGCACTGAGTTCTGCTCTGGAAATTGGAAAACCAATTTCTTCAGTATCTGGATCTATGTTGCTTCACAGATCCAAATACTAACCTGATATCCCACTGCTTGCCAGCAGTTATCATGACAACTACGCGCGCTGCTGTGAAAGACGCGGGGTTAAGCCGCTCACTATCTGCCTATCCTAGACCCAGATAATGACTGCGTGGACAACAATCCCCACGCTCTCGCTTACCTATCCGTTCCCCCACACTTTCTCTCGCAACAGGTACGTAGAGTGCAATACAATGGTCCCAGGATTGCAACGCAGTACTAGTCTTCTCTTGAATCGGGTAGTGACTACGTTTCCCACAATCCCTGGGCCCACTTCTTATTCTATTAGTTACGCTGCCACCAGTTCTCCTGAACACTACGCATGTTGCAGCGAAGGACGCAGGGCTAAGCAACCCACTATCTGTCTATCCTAGACCCAGATAATGACTATGCGGACAACAATCCCCGCGCGCTCGCTTACCTATCTGTCCCCAGCGACCGCAACTCACAATTTCATAGCTACCCGTGCTTAAAACAACAAGCAATACTCCAGTCTCTTCAGTTAGTGAAGAGAATAATCGTCTCCAATTGTCCGTCCTTAACCCCTAAGACCCTGTCTTAGGCACACCTTGAGTTAACTCTCCTTCTGCGCAGGGAGAGAGAAAATCCTTTAAAAAAACACACGAGGCATGTAATTTTGTCTGGCAATTTCTCTCTGCCTTCCAACGGTTCTTGACACATATTTATACCCTGTGTCAAGGCGCTGGCTCTTTATTTCATTAGTTAACATTTTCAAAACATAACATCGTTCATTGGCCAGTTTCAATACAGGTCTGGTGACACATTTCTAGACCTTCCCGTGGCCTCGGCATGTGATTTCTTGAGATATCAGCATTTCTTCAGGCATCAGCACTTTTCCAGACATCACTTCAAAGAAATTTGTAAACATCAGCATCTAAAGACATTTGCAAACATCAGTGTCCTTGTTATTCTAAAGACATTTGCAAACATCTCTAGAAGTGAACCTTAGTCCTATAATACTGCTGACTATCAATTTATCTTAAAACTATTATAATTCATGGGGTGTCATTTAACTACTTATAGGGTCCTTCTTATAGGTCAGCAGATGGTGGTCTGAGGATTCCTTTTCCTTCAATCCCCTCTTAGAATCATAGTATGATCATACTATTTGATTCTTTCTTTGTTTCATCTATCTACTGTAAGTTAGTATGGGTTGGGGAGCGAGACCCTCAATACCCATGTGGATCAATATAGAACTAGGGGGGGCTGTACCTGCCACGGAACTGGTAACACATGGCAGTCTCCTAGTGCCTATTTATCTTCCTAACCTACAGTATATTTTACTTCCTATTAGCTATTCGGCGGAGTTGGACATATTCTGCATAATCATTTGGAGTGGACGGTAGAGGTGTACTGTACATCATGGTGGTGGGGTTACCCTTGGCCATTTGGGCCTACATTATCAGGGATGTAGGTACAGCATGTACCTGTCCCCTCTATCATTTTGCATACACCTCTTTTTTCAGCCAATATCATGTCCAGAGCCATCCGGTTCTGGAACGCCATAATGGATGTGGATTGTAGTTGGTCAGCGAGGCCCTGTAAAGCTTCGCGAGTATAATTAACAAATCTCTGCTGGTTATAATATAAATAGTTAATCCAATCTATATTCTTATTAATAGTAACAAGAGGTGCTAGGAATGACTCAAACCCTGCCTTTACCTGATCCCTTGCTTTAAATTCATCAGGGACCCCTCTTGGTACCCCTATAACATCAATATTGACACACATAACAATTTGTACGGTTATTGTTTAGGGCACTAAATTTTACCCATTCTAGCCAAACATTTACATCTGAAAATCCTGTTTCCATTACTATGCTGTCTTCATAGGTGGGATTGGCTATTGATTTGGTGTTAGGTAGGAGAGGAGGAGGTCTCACTACCTCTCCATATTTCCTGGGTAGGAATGGGTTCTCTTCCTTCTTATAAATGGCCATATCTTGGAGTTTGAACTTGTATCGAGGGAATTTGGTTGTGGCAGTTACGTATATTCCCATTACATAGACACCCGTGTCGGCCTGGGAAGGGTGTTGTATAGTCAGCGTCAATTGTACTGACTGAGCTCCGCTTCTTATTGAGCACCGCCACCCACCTCTCCCAATTAAAGTCATACGATTTAATAGGCTTTGTCCCTCGGAACTGCGTCGTCGTGCGGCGCTATCTGGTTTATATCCCCATCTGTTAACTACGGCATCAGAGGTACCATATCCCATATTGCCCGTGTCCCACCCCACTGCGCCCCAATAATCACAATTATGTCCCCAGTACTCATCGGTTACACATATATATACAGTTGCCTTGTACCGTATCATACTGCAGTAATGGTGGACAAATAAAGAAACAACAGTGGCCAGACAGTGATGGTTTGGGTTGGGGTTCTTTCTGGTAGGGGGTGTGGACAATAGGGGTTGTGATATATGTTCCGAAGGGGGGGGGGTAAACATTATTTCAGTCTTTTTCTTCCCCCACATGCGTCTCCATACTCTTCGAAAAGGATCATTGGTTGTCATCTTCTCTTTGTTGGAAACCAGGGCTATCTGCCCTCACATTTCTTGGTCCGGGTCCTCTTCCTGATGGAGGCCAAGGCTATTAGCTGCCCCCGTTAGTACCCCTTGTTGAGTCCTTTGTTGAATCCGCTTGACTCGAGAGGGTCCCTTGTTGAATCCGCTTGACTCGAGAGGGTCCCTTGTTGAATCCAGACTGGGCTGTCCTCTGTCAGTATAGCTGTGCGGGTTACAGCTACCACCGTGGTCTCTGGTCCATAGGCGAAATCCTCTGGTCTTTTTCCTTTCTGTAGCCGCTTTACCAGCACCTTGTCTCCTGGATTAAATAGGTGGGTAGATTTGTCTGAAAGAAAGGGGAACTTAAATATAACTTCGTCTCTGGTTGTCTCGAGGGTTGAGATCAGCTGCCTAACATATTCATCCCTTATCTGCTCTAAGTCCCCTGTCTCCACTGTTAGCCTACCTGTAGACCATGGTAATGGAAAGGGTCTGCCCATAAGTATGTCGAAGGGGGAGTAGCCTGTGTTCCTATTAACCGCCATTCTGATTTCAGCCAGAATGATGGGGAGTACCAATTTCCAATTCTTAAAGGTGCCCCCTGTTGCTTTCCTAAGGCGGTCCTTCACCGAACGGTTCATTTTTTTCGACCAACCCGGAACTTTGCGGGTGCCAAGGAATGTGGTATTTCCATTCCACCTGCAAAGCTCGAACTAGACTCTTACTTACACGTGAGGTGAATGCTGTGCCTTTATCGGAATTGAGCTGCAGCGGGACTCCCCATCATGGGATTATCTCCTGTGTCAGTATACGCACTACAGTTTTTGCATCTTCTGCCTTTGTGGGAAATACCTCAGGCCATCGTGAAAACATATCCACGATGACTAGAGCATATTCTTGCCTTTTACCTTCTGCTCGAGGAATGTGTGTGAAATCTATTTGTAGGTGCGTGAATGGGGTGGTAGGGTAGTCTAGATGTTGATGGTCTACCTTGTGTGGATTGTTTGGGTAATTCCTAAGGCATATAATCCATCTTGAGACATAATCTCGTACCAAGCTGCGCAAATTCTGGATGTAAAAATGCTGACTGAGTAAGGTGATGGTTGTAGCGATACTATTGTGGCCTACCCCATGAAAATGATCAATGAAAAGTGAGGCGCTACTCTGGGGAATACAAGGTTTCCCATCTTTGGTAATTAGGCCAGTATTTAAATTTTTTTGTAAAATGGGGTAGCACCAATCTTTTAGCTCTTCTGTGGTTGCATATTTTTGTAAGGTACAGAATAATTGGTCCCCATCCATTGTGGGAGGTCGCAAAACCGGCATTACTAGTTTAGCTATGTCCTGTTGTGCTGCTCGTTTAGCTGCTTGGTCAGCCAGATGATTCCCTTTTGCAATAGGATCTGAGGCTCTGGTGTGTGCTCTACAATGTAACACCGCTATCTGAGAGGGCATAAGAATGCTTGCTAGGAGGCCCGTGACCAGGGTCGAATGGGAAATCTTCTTGCCATCTGCGGCCACAAATCCCCTCTTTTCCCATATCGTCCCATGGTCATGGACCACACCATAAACATATTTGGAGTCAGTGTATATCGTGACAGGTCTACCCGCATAGAGCCTGCATGCTCGTGTTAATGCAATCAGTTCTGCTGCCTGGGCAGACTGGTAGGGTACAGGCCCTGACTCTAGAACAGTGTCAGGGAGTTGAACCTACTGCATAGCCTGCATAATAAGTGTTGTCATTGGGGCGGGTACAGGAGCCGTCAACAAAGACGACATCTGCGTCCGGAACAGGTGTTGACATGAGATCAGTGCGGGGTGCAGTTTCAGACTCAATGGAGAGAGCACAGTCATGTTCGAGTGGGATGGTATCTAAGGGAATACTTAAGACCCAGGAAAGCGTTTAGGATTGGTGCTGGACCAGAGACACTTGAACTGTATTCTATGTGCAGTGCAGGGTTGCTTAGCAGTGTGACTTCATATCCACTAAAGCGCTGTGACATGTGCCGTGTATGTATGCCCTTAAGTAAAAATAAAACATCATGGGTTGTATGTAGGTGCATTTCGTACCCTAATGTGTATTGGCTTGCCATACTAACGGCCATTGCACATGCTGCCAGGGCACGCAAACAGGCCGGCATCCCTTGTACCGTTACTGGCAAAATCTTTGAGAAAAAAAAAAATACTATGGGGCACAACCGGCCCCCCATGTTCTTGCGTCAGTACCCCGGCCTTGGTTGTACAATTGTCCCTTGCAAACAGATGAAATGAAAGTACATAATCAGGGAGGCCTAGCGCGGGGCTTATCATCATTGCATTTCTGAGAACCTTAAAAGCATTTAACATTTCATTAGACCACGTTATCACATTGGATTGACCCAACAGGGTGGCTTGTCTCAGAATGTTATCATAATAGGAGCAGTCAGGGATCCACTGTCTGCAACAGTTTATCATGCCTAAGAATGACAGCATGTCCTTCTTAGTTTTCGGGTTGACCAGGCCCGTGACAGACTGGACTCTCTTCTGACTGATGCTCCGTTCCCCCTGTCTGAGAACAAACCCTAAATATTCAACTTGCATTTGACACCACTGCATTTTTTTTTTTTTATTTTTTTTTAAGGGAAACCTTGTACCCACATTCCTATAACCATCTAAGAAGTGATTTACCATCCTCCCGGCAGGCCTCCTCTGATGAACTGCATACGAGGAGATCATCCACGTATTGCAGCAGGACAGAACCATGGCTGGGGTGCCAGAATTTCAGAGTGGCCTGCAGTACAATACTGTAGACCACTGGGGCGTCAACGTACCCCTGAGATATCCTTTTCCATGTAAATTGGGTGCCTTCAAATGAAAAATGCAAAAAACAATGCCGTGTCCGGATGTACAGGGATGCTAAAAAATGCATTCTTCAGGTCAATTACAGAAAAATGTGTATGTGTCACTGATATTGATGACAGAAGTGACGTGACATCTGGGACAATTGGCGCAATTAGAATCACTAGGGAATTAACTGCGCGCAAGTCTTGAATGAACCTGACAGTCCCGTCAGCTTTGTTCACGGGGTTAATTGGGGTACTGAAGGGGAAGACTACAGGTTCCAGGATACCATCCTGTAGAAACTGGTCAATCATAGGACGTAGTCCGTCCTCTTTCTCTTTTTGACAATGTTTAAAAATTCTATTAATATCTTCTATTTCTATCGCCTTTTTAAGTAACTTATTCCCCACGGTCATAAACGGAAAGTGATTTTGTTTCTCAGCGCAAAATGTGTAAAAGTCAGGAGGTTTTATCTCTGTTCCTGTTTGTGTGCGTGTATTGATCTTAGGGATCGGACTTTTTGTTATCTTCCTCTTTTCCTTCTGCTCTTATCTCGTCTATCATTTTTATGTCCCTAGTATCTTCTATTTGTGGTTTACTAGGGGCTGACGATGTACATTCGATTGCTGCAACACACACCGAGTATTTCGGTGTCTTGGAATCCAGCAAGTGAAGGATACATTGAATATTTGTAAGAGGGAGGGGACGAGGGCCCCAGTCCGCTCGTGGGACTTCCTGTTTTCTCCGTAATATACTTAATTCTATTTGATGTAATCTTTCTCTATTTAGACCATCTGGACTTAGTTTCTTGCATTGTTTATTGATTCTATTAAACCAATATCCTGCAGAGATTAACCACTGCTCTCCTCCCATACGCATATATATGTTATATCCATTGAGGGTCTCCTGCATAGTGGGGCCATGCCTCGGTGTCACCAAGACATAATCCTTTCACTATATCCATATAGAATGGGCTGTGGTCTCCCTGTCTGAGGAAAGGATCACAACTCCCACTGCTTCTGTCCATCCCGCCATACTATCTATCCATGGGTTAATTAAATAGCAATCTGTGCCCCCTACTCGTGCTACATAATCTTTACAAAACTCTCCTATTTTCGGTAAGGGATATTCTTTAACCTTGCTACTTTAAATACCCATGGCTAGTTGTACAATTGAATAATCAGGCAGGTAAAATAGAGAAAGAAAGAAAAAAGAGAGGCTCTTCACAGTGCTCAAAAAGAAAAACAACTTAAATTCTTACTATATATATATATCTCTCTATGCCACATGGATCAACAAAAAATGAGCCAATTTAAGGATAAATAATAAAAACTTATTTAGTGAATCCTCCCCTAATCTCGAGAATCAAACTTCTAATCTTTTGCTTTTTATTTTGTAGTTATATAATTCCTTCATATCATAAACAAAAATTTATAAACCACAATCCAATAGTATATAAAAACTAGCTTCACAATATATATATCTCCAGTTAGTAACTGCATATATGACCAACATCATCCACCCCATCAGTCAGCAACTAACACACAAATGGCCAACAAACACCTCTGCTTAATACAACATACACCTCACAGCAAACAATGTCCAACCAGTCAGCTCTTATATATATACATATATATATATACAATACCATCAGTATACAAAAGGGGCAAAAGTCTGCATACTTTACAGATTTTCCTGCCACCCAATTAACTTATCACTCTAATAATATATACTTTAACAATATATACATATATATATATATACATATACATAACGACTTTTCCGCCTCACCTTGCGGATTGTTCGTTATTTTAACTTATAACTCTATTATCACAACTGATGGACGTCTGTTTTACCTTACAGATCGTTCAGCAGTGAATCTTAACACTCTAATATTCTTATACTGTAATATTCTTATACTGTAATATTCTTATACTCTATACATTTTATGAGGGTTAACGCAAGGTGTGATCAATTGGACATATAATGTCCCTTCTATTGAGTGTGGTCCCTGACCCACTCCATCTTTAAATAAACGGCCCCTGGCAACGTTTTTCTTTTAATTTGTAATAAACGGCCCCTGGCAACGTTTCCTTTTAATTCTATAATAAACGGCCCCTGGCAACGTTTTTCTTTTAACTTCTATAGGACATGGACAACTAACTTTAGTTCGAGATAAACGCTGTCATTGCCCTCGTCCAGACAAGACAATATACTCACCAGGACGAGGGGTGACCGTTCATCTCAGCAGTGCCTCCAGATTGAAGAGAATAATCGTCTCCAATTGTCCGTCCTTAACCCCTAAGACCCTGTTTTAGGCACACCTTGAGTTAACTCTCCTTCTGCGCAGGGAGAGAGAAAATCCTTTAAAAAAACACACGAGGCATGTAATTTTGTCTGGCAATTTCTCTCTGCCTTCCAACGGTTCTTGACACATATTTATACCCTGTGTCAAGGCGCTGGCTCTTTATTTCATTAGTTAACATTTTCAAAACATAACATCGTTCATTGGCCAGTTTCAATACAGGTCTGGTGACACATTTCTAGACCTTCCCGTGGCCTCGGCATGTGATTTCTTGAGATATCAGCATTTCTTCAGGCATCAGCACTTTTCCAGACATCACTTCAAAGAAATTTGTAAACATCAGCATCTAAAGACATTTGCAAACATCAGTGTCCTTGTTATTCTAAAGACATTTGCAAACATCTCGAGAAGTGAACCTTAGTCCTATAATACTGCTGACTATCAATTTATCTTAAAACTATTATAATTCATGGGGTGTCATTTAACTACTTATAGGGTCCTTCTTATAGGTCAGCAGATGGTGGTCTGAGGATTCCTTTTCCTTCAGTTAGCATGGATCGAATATCAGGCAGAAAGTAGAACTTAATAAGGAATATTTATTATGATATAGAAAAAATTATCACAGTGCATTTGTTACAAAAAGATGGATATGATAAATCAATTAATTACACATTACACACAAACAGCAAACAAATAAAAGGGAGATAACAGCAGATCCTAGTTACTTACAATATATGCTAAACGATCAGCCATAGGGAGGTTCTATTAGGAGCTGGCAATATTTCCTCAATTCACGATTGACCTCCAAGGCAATAGCCCCGAGCTCATGCTTGATTCAGAAAAAAGGCAGCCCTATATATATTCTAAGTACAGCCTCCTAGCGGGTAGAGCCTTTGCCTACAATTCCCAGAATTCCTCTCTCCTGGGCACACTCTTCATTAATTTTAATTCCCTAGTCTATCAATCATCTCCCAAAGACCACCTTTAGTGATCAAAGAATGTGATTGCTTCTTTGATATGCGGTTGGGGTGCCGCTCCGGCTGCGTCTTCTCCCTGCCATGAGCAATTGCCCCTCCAGCCTGCTGGGTGGAACCAAAAGGGTGATTTCTTTAATTCACACCTTCGATGACTTCACAGAGAAAATGGTCACTGACTAGGGATGAGCCGAACACCCCCGAGTTCGGTTCGCATTCGAACTCGAACTTTTCAAAAGTTTGAATTCGAATTCGAACTCGAACACGAACTCAATACTATTCAATGGGACTCAAAGTTTGATTTTTGGAGTGCCCTCCAAGAGGGCATACAGTATATGCTAGATATTTGCCATAAAAGGTGTATGGGGGTCCGGGTAGTGCCCTGGGGGACAGGAAACAAGGACAAAAAGTAAACAAAAAACAACGTTTTTAAAGGGACAGTGAGTTTTCCATGAAATAAGTGGTTAAAAATAAAAACAAAAAATTCCTTCAAATATCGTGCCTAGGAGGTCCCCATAACCTGCCCGTAAAGTGGCGGATTTGTAGGATGTATAGAAACATTTAAAAACAATGTCCGGGTCTGGGTAGTGCCCTGGGGAACAGGAAACAAGGACAAAAAGTTTTAAAAAAATAAATTTTTAACCCCTTCACTGCTGACGACGTGTGGGACACGTCCTCAGTTACTCCCGCTGTATGCTGAGGAGGACGTGTCCCACACATCATCAGCTTTGCGGGACCCCCGGCGGAGATACTCACCTCTCTGTCCAGGGTCCCGCGGCGTTCTGACTTCAGCGTCCCCAGACGCTGAAGTCAAGCTCCTCCCGACGTAAATGACGTCATCGCGCCATGCGCGATGATGTCATTTCCTGGCGACCCCCCGGCAATGCCGGGAGATCGCCTGGAAGGGAGGGGGGGGATCCGTTCGGATCCCTCCCGATCGGGAGATCCCACAAAAAGAAGCCAGGCACCGCTTAAAAGGGGAGAGTCTCCCCTTTTAAGCAGTACCTGACTTTAACCCCTTAGGCACCGGGTCGCACTTCGGCACCTTGCGGCGCTGAAGTACGGCCTAGCTCTGGTGGGGGTCGCCATCTTTTGATGGCGGCTTCACCCTCGGGTCCCCCCTCACTGCCTGACGTCCTCACGCATAGCTAGGAACCCCTAGCTGCCCGGAATCCCCTGATGGAGATAGGGGGTTCATTTGATCTGAGCATGGCCTTTCGAATGATACCCAACATGACCAGGTATAAAGTAAAACAATAAAAATAAAAAAAAACATGTATTTTTTTGTGTGTTATTTTTATTAATGCAGCAATATTGTTCACATTTCAATTATAATGTGAACAATGATGCTGCACTAATGATTTTTTTCTTTGGTGTGCGTTTGCTAAAAATCACATAATTCCCCCAAAAAATGTAATAAGTCCCCATTTCTAATTTTTGTACAAGCGCCCCCCATAGAAAATATACCGCAAATGTTCATGTGATAAAAGGTGAAAAAAAACACTTTACATGCTGCAGATGATTAAAAATTCAAGTTTTATTGCATTTTTTGTTATAATATACAGGCAGAACATGACGTATACATATAAAAATGATATATTATGAATCTGCCGAGTCTGCCGGAAAGAACGATATATAATATGTCTGGGTAGTATAATAAAATGTGGCTTCAAATCGAGTTTAAACATGATGACCGAAAGCGGTAAAAATTAGCTCAGCACACAGCGGTGAAATGCCTCAGCAGTGAAAGGGTTAAAGGAACAGTGAGTTTTCCATAAAATAAGGGATAAAAATGAAAAATTCCTGCAAATATCGTGCCTAGCAGGCCCCATAGCCTGCCCGTGAAGTGGCAGATTTGTAGGATGTATGGAAACATCGCCATCACAGACCCACACAAGACACCTAGCACTCCCAGTCTGCATACAATGTATCAAATTCATGAGACCGGACTAATTAGAAGCACATGTTATTTCCAAACACTAATTAAACACCTGTTGTTTACGCCATTTGAGAGCACAGGTCATTTAGAGGTGAGAATATTTGCACCTAGACATTAGTTTTTAATTCAATATCTAATAAACCGTTGCTTATAATATTCTGCAGTAAAGAGTCTCTTTATTTCTAGATTTTTTTAGTATTTTTATACTTTTTTCAAAAATATTTTTTTTTTCAAACTCGAACCAAACACGCCAAAAAGTTCGAAGTTCGCGAACTTTAGAACTGCCGATGTTCGAATCGAACTCCGAACTGATCGAACCGAACAGCTCATCCCCATCACTGACCTGTTAATTGATTCCTCCAGCAGGCTGGAAACGTAGGCATTGATTTACTAGGGCAGTTGCGCAAAATGGCCTGGTATCTATAGATAGCCATAGATATATATCTATATACGTACTGAAGTGGAAATAGGCTGGAAGACGGCCGCCATTGTACACAGGCGGCCATCTTGTTCAGAATATTGGTTCACTTGTATATAACTAGACAGGTTTGTAGCTGAGCCTAGAATGAGGTATACGTAGAAATTTTGGAATGCGTTTAGATTAGCAGAAAAGCAATTAAAACCTTATGAAAGATCTTTGCTGTTTCTGGCATGGAGAAGTAGATATTCCAAGGTCGTTGGGCCCGTGAAAAGACGAAGGAGTATAGAAGACCGGGCCCCAGGCCATCTGAATAAACATAGCCGATAGGGAGGGAGGCACTCCCCGGAGAAAGACAGCACAAACAAATCACAGACTGTCAAACTAACGAGAAGTGTATCAATTTATAGTTATATGTGGAATGTTCTTTGTGTTCGAATTAATGATGGGAGGTATTAACCCACGTGGGGTGGAATAGAGTGTCATAGGGAGGTGGGCTAATGGGGATGTACCTAATTATGTATTTGGGGCATAAAACCTCATGTCTCTGTGTAATCGGGGCTCACTCTAAGCGATTCAATCCTGTGTGAGCACTTGTGTGACGACACAATAAACTCTTGCCTTTCCTGAAGAGACTCGTGTTTGGACAATCCTTGCTTGTGTCTGGTCCGGCGCCGTTCTGAAAGTGAACCTGTCTGACTCCGGCTACAGTACATCTAGTGATTATATATATATATTCTACAGATAGCTAGACACAGAGAGATAGGTATGTCTACCTGTGACAACCCCCCCTTTTTTTCTCTTTTCTTTTGTGTGTACGTTTTATATGTTGTGTGATAGTATGTTTTGTTTGTTTTTTGTTTTTTTTGCTGGTTTCTTGAGGCAAGATATTTGTTGTGTTATTATAAAACAAGGTGTACGGTTTATAAATAAAAGGGTGTGGTAATGTTTAAGTGCTGATGATAATATACTGATTGTATGGAATATTTTATATACCTTTTTGAAAATAAAGAATAAAATAAAAAAAAACACCAAAGCACCCGCCTAAGAGACGGCCAAACGCACCCGCAAGCTGCCAAAGAGACTGCTGAACGCAGCTGACGACCCGCCGAACGCAGACATGAAAAGCTGACCAGCCGCTGAACGGATAGAAAAAACCCCGCAACTTTTAAATGGCGTGTGCAAAAAAATACTTCATGAAAATGGCTGGAATATATAAGGTCCTATGAATAATAATAAAAAAGTCTGTTACAGAAAAAAAAGCCATTTAAAAAAATTCACCAGAAAAATGCCAAAACAAATAGACTTTTGCTGCAGATTAAAAGAATAAACGGTTTATTAGATATTCAATAAAAACAGGAATATTGTTAACATTGAAGCCTATGGGATTTGCCGGATTAAACCTGTCGAATGAAACCACTGAACATCAGGGCATTTCACTGACATTTCTCTGCTGTTCAATGTGAATAGATTAACCATTGCTACTCTATGGGGGATTTCACTGCCGCCGAACAGGCACCGTATATTTTTTTTTTTAGAAAGTATTTTACCAGGAAGAATACATTGAGATTTCTCTCGTTTTCCAGTATGTCCTGGGTGGCGAGTATGTACCGTTAAGTGTCTTGCCCAAGGACACTTACTGGAGAGCTGCTCTTGCTGGGATCGAACCTGTGTATCCACAGTCTCTCACAACAGTTGTAGAGCAGTGATATTACCTCTATTTGATGGCAATTCACCAATATTTGGCGAACTGCCTGCTTTCTGAATAGTCGAATGGCCCCGATATTGCACCGTACGGGGAAACTCACTGTTTGGTGCAATTTCTGGGCCAGTTTGCAAAATTATGTGGTGGGGGGGCCCAAGAAAATGTTTGCCCAGGGTCCAATCAATATTAAAGACGGGCCTGAGCTTGAGGAGCAAGAGAGGGTGGCCAACAGTGTCGAATGCAGCAGAAAGATCGAGAAGAATAAGCAGGGAGAAGTGACCTTTGGTTTTGGCAGCAACTAGATCATTGGTCACCTTGGTCAGGGCAGTTTCAGTGGACGCTGGGAGCGAAAGCTGGACTGGTGCGGATCATTCTTTTATAATGGCAGGCTTGGTCCAGTGTAAGAGCTGTCATGCATTTGTTTTTAGATCCAATTTTTGGAGGTTTGGAGTGTGCCTGATATGTAGGCAGTTGTCTTTATTGCAGCAGGAAATTGCCTGTTTGAAGTCTGAGATTTGTAAATTATCTGTTAGACAAACTCAGGCTATGACTGTTACAAAGCCACTGCCACAGAGGCCTCCTAGGAGCAGCAGATGGACTACTGTAGGATCTGGTAGACTTTGAGTTTTGGATAGAAGGCATGTCCTACAGTCTGTGGCTCTTCTTAATTCTTTTGAGGCACTTTCAGAGTGTAGTGGTAAGACAGATGTAGGCTCAGACACCATAGTTGAGGAACCACCATCCCCTATGCCTAAGGTATGCAGGACTGCAACCAAGGACAAAAAGGAAAAGGTGGGACTTGATAAAAGGCAATTGTTGCTGGGTGATTCTATCATAAGAGGTGTTGAGCTAGGAGAGTAGTGGTTTGGTGAGATGTCTTCCTGGGGCTACTGCTCGTAGAGACAGGAGACGTATTCTCAATATTGTCAAACAAGCAAAGCAGCAAGGGGAAATGGACGTTCTAGTCCATCTACGGACAAATGAGGTTTCTGAGATTAAGGAAGATTTTTGTGTTCTTGGAGTTGAAATACAGCAGATTGCGTCCACTGTGACATTCTCTGAAGTTCTGCCTGTGCATAACATTCAGGATAGGCAGATGCGCAATAGGGAATTTAATTTGTGGCATCGGGAATGGTGTCGGGAGCAAGGATTTGGCTTTGTGTCCCATGATAGCTCTAATTGGAGCAGAAAGGAACTGTATAAAAAAGATGGTTTGCATCTTACTCATAGGGGAACATATGTTCTCAGTGAGAAGTTCAAAGGTTTCACAAAGGAATATTTAAACTAGGAGGGGGGACAAAAGGGTAAAAAACAATCTGCCCGATTGACCCCCAAAACGAAATCGGAGGGTGCAAGCAACATGCGGGGTAAAAAATGACAAGCTCACAGTCGTGTCTATTAATGCTCGCAGTTTAGTCAATAAAATCAATGAACTGGAGGCAATGATGGCAGCTGAAAAAGTAGATTTAGTGGCGGTTACTGAGACATGGTTCAGTGAGAAAAATAACTGGGACATAACAATACCGGGGTACTCTTTATATAGAAAAGACAGAGAAGGTAGGAAAGGAGGAGTGGCCCTGTATGTGAAAAAAAACATAAAAACGAACCAAATAAAAGTGAGCGAGTTGAACATAGAGTCAGTTTGGGTTACGCTAACATTTGGCAATCATACAGTAGCTCGTGTAGGTGTGATCTATAGACCCCCCTGGACAAGTAGAAGAGCTAGATAATCTGCTGTTTGAGGAAATAGCCAAAATGGCAATGAAGGGGGAAGTTATTATCATGGGGGACTTTAATCTTCCTGATGTGAACTGGAAAACCAAAATAGCTGGGTGCACCAGGAGTAAAAATATTCTATACTCCCTACTGGGATTATCTCTAACACAAGTAGTTGAGCCTACCCGTAAAGAGGCCATATTGGATTTAATACTCACAAATGGAGGTTTGGTATCAGATGTTGTTTTAGGTGAGAATTTGGGATCTAGTGATCACCAGTCAGTGTGGTTTAATATAAGAACAGGGATGGAGCCGCACCACACAAAAACAAAAGTTTTAGACTTTAAAAAAGCAGATTTTTCTAAAATGAGATTTTGTGTGAATGAGTCATTATCAGACTGGAGGAGTTTAAAGGGAGTCCAGGAGAAATGGGATTATTTAAAGGAAGTATTATTGAAGGCCACAGGCAATTGTATTCGGCTTGTTAGCAAAAACAAAAAAGGGAAGAAACCACTGTGGTACTCTGCAGAAGTGGCCAAAATAGTGAAGGACAAAAAGATAGCATTCAATAATTATAAAAAAAACTCAGAGTGAAGAAGATAGGCAAACCTATAAAATTAGGCCGAAAGAGGCAAAGCAATTTATAAGAACTTCCAAAGCACACGCAGAAGAGAAAATAGCTCAGTCAGTAAAAAAGGGGGACAAAACATTTTTTAGATACATAAACGAGAAAAGAAAAGTAAAACAAGGATTAGTTAGATTAAAAACAAAGGAAGGAAGGTATGTAGAAGAGGATAAAAGTCTCGCTGACTGCCTCAATGAATATTTTTGTTCAGTCTTTGCAGAAGAAAAGGAAGGAAAGGGACCTCAGTTAGGAGGAAACACTAAAGAGACCTTTACATATGAGTTTACGGAGGAGGAGGTTCTACAGCAGCTGTCTAAAGTAAAGACAAATAAATCAATGGGGCCTGATGGGATCCACCCTAAATTATTAAAAGAGCTCAGTGGTGTAATAGCAAAACCGTTAACAAGGATTGGTTAAAGAAATCTGTTAATGGGAGTCGTCCCAGAAGACTGGAAATTAGCAAATGTTGTGCCCATTTACAAGAAGGGTAGTAGGAAGGAATCGGAGAACTATAGGCCAGTTAGTCTTACGTCAGTAGTGGGGAAATTAATGGAAACCATGTTAAAGGAAAGGATTGTTGAACATCTAAAAACACATAGATTACAGGATCAGAAACAACATGGGTTTACCTCAGGGAGATCATGCCAAACTAATCTTATTGATTTTTTTTGATTGGGTAACAAAAATAATAGACATAGGTGGTGCAGTAGACATTGCTTATTTAGATTTCAGTAAGGCTTTTGATACTGTTCCGCATAGAAGGCTTATCAATAAATTGCAATCTTTGAGCTTGGATTCCAATATTGTTGAATGGATTAGGCAGTGGCTGAGTGACAGGCAACAGAGGGTTGTGGTAAATGTAGTTTATTCGGCGCAAGGTCTTGTTACCAGTGGGGTACCTCAGGGGTCAGTACTTGGACCCATTCTCTTTAATATTTTTATTAGTGATATTGCAGAAGGTATTAATGGAAAAGTATGTCTTTTTGCTGATGACACAAATCTTTGCAACAGGGTTGACGTTCTTGGAGGGATCAGCCGAATGACAAATGATTTAGGTAAACTAAAAAAATGGTCGGAGCTGTGGCAATTGAGTTTTAATGTGGATAAGTGCAAGATAATGCACCTGGGACGTAAAAACCCAAGGGCTGAATATAGAATATTTGATACAGTCCTAACCTCAACATCTGAGGAAAGGGATTTAGGAGTTATTATTTCAGAGGATCTAAGGGTAAGTAGTCAATGTAATAGAGCAGCAGGAAATGCTAGCAGAATGCTTGGTTGTGTAGGGAGAGGTATTAGCAGTAGGAAAAGGGAAGTGCTCATGCCACTGTACAGAGCACTGGTGAGACCTCACTTGGAGTACTGTGTGCAGTACTGGAGACCGTATCTCCAGAAGGATATAGACATCTTAGAGAGAGTTCAGAGAAGGGCTACTAAAATAGTGTACGGCTTGAAGGAGAAAAGTTACCAGGAAAGGCTTGATGCTCTTAACATGTACAGCTTGGAAAAAAGACGAGACAAAGGAGATATGATAGAAACATTTAAATACGTAAAGGGAATCCACAAGGTAGAGGAAGGGAGTATATTTAAAAGGAAACAAAGTAGCAAAACAAGAGGACATAGTCTTAGATTAGAGGGGCAAAGGTTTAAAAGTAACATCAGGAAGCATTATTTTACTGAGAGGGTGGTGGATACATGGAACAGTCTTCCAGTTGAAGTGGTAGAGGCCAAAACAGTAATTGAATTTAAGCAGGCATGGGATAGGCATAAGGCTATCCTAAACAAAAGATAAATCCAGGTAAAGTATCCATGTAATTGGGCATATTAGATGGGCCGAAAGGTTCTTATCTGCCGACATTTTCTATGTTTCTAAGTAGAGCGTTAATAGTACGATAACTGATGAGCTGGTTATAGACAAAGGTTATATAACAAATCTACATACAAGATAAACACACAGAACAATACAAAAACCAGGGCTTTTTTTTGAGGCGGTACTCTTTAATGCTGCTGCCTTCTTAAATCGACAGCTCCGGTATCGGACTCTCGGAGTCCGAATCCGGAGCTGTCTGTGTTCGGTGGCGGCGCTGCAGCGTGCCTCCCACACTCATAACTCAAGTCTGGGAGCTGCACGCTACATTGGCGCCACCCCCTCTTGCGTGACCTGCGAGATTCACGTCGGCGGGTCACCTGACCCAACAACAGGACATCACACATGTGAGAAGAGGAGGCACCAGCGCAAAGGATGAGAATGGAGCCAGCGTGGAGGAGCAGCTCGGCCTGATCTGATGAGTAGCGATCGGGGGGGGGAGGGAGGACCTGCCTTGCTAAAAAAAACAAAAACACGGGGACCTGCCTTGCTAAAAATCGGGACCTGCCTTGCTGAAAGGATGGTATTGCTCCTAGAATCGCCACATTATCTGCTGCCTGCACCTCACAAAGAATGACAGCAGTTGGCAGCAGCATGAGGTACGCCCGTAGGTGCACTTAATATGAAAGAGGTAAATTATGGATGAACAGGAGAATAACTGAAATTCTACTTTTAGAAGTGTCCCGCACGTGTAAAATTGCCTCTGTCCTTAACCCTTTCACTGCTGAGGACGTGTGGGGAACGTCCTCATTGACTCCTAAGGAAAGATAGGGGGTTCCTTTGAACCCCAATATCGCCCGACTGTTGGCAGCTAGCAGGGTCATTTTTGGTATCATTAGAAAGGCCAGAGCATGGCATTTCCAATGATACCAAACATCATCAGGCTTAAAGTAAAGAAAAAAATAAATAAAAATAATAAGAAGAAAAAGAAAGACATGTTTTTTAAGACGTGAAATGGCTCAGCAGTGAAGGGGTTAAAGGGTTAATAAAGGAGTATTTATTAGGACACCAACAATCGTCATAATAATCAGTTTCTCCCTGGGCGTGAGAGTAACCCCACCTATTTTTCCAGAAAAAAAGCACTGAAAAAACATTGTAAATACCGGCTGCCAGCAAAGAGAATAAAATACGCCTGAGTAGCAAATTACCTTCAATAGCTCTGCAATCGTTCTGCAATAGCTCTGTATTAGCTCTGTAATAGCTCTGTAATAGCTCTGCATTAGCTCTGCAATAGCTCTGCATTAGCTCTGTAATAGCTCTGTATTAGCTCTGTATTAGCTCTGCATTAGCTCTGCAATAGCTCTGCAATAGCTCTGTATTAGCTCTGCAATAGTTCTGTATTAGCTCTGCAATAGTTCTGTATTAGCTCTGTATTAGCTCTGTATGAGCTCTGTATTAGCTCTGCAATAGTTCTGTATTAGCTCTGTATTAGCTCTGTATTAGCTATTAGCTCTGTATTAGCTCTGCAATAGCTCTGTATTAGCTCTGTATTAGCTCTGTAATAGCTCTGCATTAGCTCTGCATTAGCTCTGTATTAGCTCTGTATTAGCTCTGCATTAGCTCTGCATTAGCTCTGCAATAGCTCTGTATTAGCTCTGTATTAGCTCTGCAATAGCTCTGTATTAGCTATTAGCTCTGTATTAGCTCTGTATTAGCTATTAGCTCTGTATTAGCTCTGTATTAGCTATTAGCTCTGTATTAGCTCTGTATTAGCTCTGTATTAGCTATTAGCTCTGTATTAGCTCTGTATTAGCTCTGTATTAGCTCTGTAATAGCTCTGTAATAGCTCTGCATTAGCTCTGCATTAGCTCTGCATTAGCTCTGTATTAGCTCTGCATTAGCTCTGCAATAGCTCTGTATTAGCTCTGTATTAGCTCTGTAATAGCTCTGTATTAGCTATTAGCTCTGTATTAGCTCTGTATTAGCTATTAGCTCTGTATTAGCTCTGTATTAGCTCTGTATTAGCTATTAGCTCTGCAATAGCTCTGTATTAGCTCTGTATTAGCTCTGTAATAGCTCTGTAATAGCTCTGCATTAGCTCTGCATTAGCTCTGTATTAGCTCTGCATTAGCTCTGTATTAGCTCTGCAATAGCTCTGTATTAGCTCTGTATTAGCTCTGCAATAGCTCTGTATTAGCTCTGCAATAGCTCTGTATTAGCTCTGTATTAGCTCTGTAATAGCTCTGCATTAGCTCTGCATTAGCTCTGC
This sequence comes from Leptobrachium leishanense, assembly GCA_009667805.1. NCBI lineage: Eukaryota > Metazoa > Chordata > Amphibia > Anura > Megophryidae > Leptobrachium > Leptobrachium leishanense. Next base: position 107,610,500 of record CM019063.1, read on the forward strand.
ATTAGCTCTGTATTAGCTCTGCATTAGCTCTGTATTAGCTCTGCATTAGCTCTGTATTAGCTCTGTATTAGCTCTGCAATAGCTCTGTATTAGCTCTGTATTAGCTCTGTAATAGCTCTGTATTAGCTATTAGCTCTGTATTAGCTCTGTATTAGCTATTAGCTCTGTATTAGCTCTGTATTAGCTCTGTATTAGCTATTAGCTCTGTATTAGCTCTGTATTAGCTCTGCAATAGCTCTGTATTAGCTCTGTATTAGCTCTGCATTAGCTCTGCATTAGCTCTGTATTAGCTCTGCAATAGCTCTGTATTAGCTCTGTATTAGCTCTGCATTAGCTCTGTATTAGCTCTGCATTAGCTCTGTATTAGCTCTGCATTAGCTCTGTATTAGCTCTGCAATAGCTCTGTATTAGCTCTGTATTAGCTCTGCAATAGCTCTGTATTAGCTCTGTATTAGCTCTGTATTAGCTCTGTAATAGCTCTGTATTAGCTATTAGCTCTGTATTAGCTCTGTATTAGCTATTAGCTCTGTATTAGCTCTGTATTAGCTCTGTATTAGCTATTAGCTCTGTATTAGCTCTGTATTAGCTCTGTAATAGCTCTGCATTAGCTCTGCATTAGCTCTGCATTAGCTCTGCATTAGCTCTGCAATAGCTCTGTATTAGCTCTGTATTAGCTCTGTATTAGCTCTGTAATAGCTCTGTATTAGCTATTAGCTCTGTATTAGCTCTGTATTAGCTATTAGCTCTGCAATAGCTCTGTATTAGCTCTGTATTAGCTCTGTAATAGCTCTGTAATAGCTCTGCATTAGCTCTGCATTAGCTCTGTATTAGCTCTGCATTAGCTCTGTATTAGCTCTGCAATAGCTCTGTATTAGCTCTGTATTAGCTCTGCAATAGCTCTGTATTAGCTCTGTATTAGCTCTGCAATAGCTCTGTATTAGCTCTGTATTAGCTCTGTAATAGCTCTGCATTAGCTCTGTATTAGCTCTGCATTAGCTCTGTATTAGCTCTGCAATAGCTCTGTATTAGCTCTGTATTAGCTCTGCAATAGCTCTGTATTAGCTCTGTATTAGCTCTGTAATAGCTCTGTATTAGCTATTAGCTCTGTATTAGCTCTGTATTAGCTATTAGCTCTGTATTAGCTCTGCATTAGCTCTGTATTAGCTATTAGCTCTGTATTAGCTCTGTATTAGCTCTGTATTAGCTCTGTATTAGCTCTGCAATAGCTCTGTATTAGCTCTGTATTAGCTCTGTATTAGCTCTGTAATAGCTCTGTATTAGCTCTGTATTAGCTATTAGCTCTGTATTAGCTCTGCATTAGCTCTGTATTAGCTATTAGCTCTGTATTAGCTCTGTATTAGCTCTGCAATAGCTCTGTATTAGCTCTGTATTAGCTCTGTATTAGCTCTGTATTAGCTCTGTAATAGCTCTGCAATAGCTCTGTATTAGCTCTGTATTAGCTCTGTATTAGCTCTGTAATAGCTCTGTATTAGCTCTGTATTAGCTATTAGCTCTGTATTAGCTCTGCATTAGCTCTGTATTAGCTATTAGCTCTGTATTAGCTCTGTATTAGCTCTGCAATAGCTCTGCAATAGCTCTGTATTAGCTCTGTATTAGCTCTGTAATAGCTCTGTAATAGCTCTGCATTAGCTCTGTATTAGCTCTGCATTAGCTCTGTATTAGCTCTGCAATAGCTCTGTATTAGCTCTGTAATAGCTCTGTATTAGCTCTGTATTAGCTATTAGCTCTGCATTAGCTCTGTATTAGCTATTAGCTCTGTATTAGCTCTGTATTAGCTCTGCATTAGCTCTGTATTAGCTCTGCAATAGCTCTGTATTAGCTCTGTATTAGCTCTGTAATAGCTCTGTATTAGCTCTGTATTAGCTATTAGCTCTGCATTAGCTCTGTATTAGCTATTAGCTCTGTATTAGCTCTGTATTAGCTCTGCAATAGCTCTGTATTAGCTCTGTATTAGCTCTGTATTAGCTCTGTATTAGCTCTGTAATAGCTCTGTAATAGCTCTGCATTAGCTCTGTATTAGCTCTGCATTAGCTCTGTATTAGCTCTGCAATAGCTCTGTATTAGCTCTGTATTAGCTCTGCATTAGCTCTGCATTAGCTCTGTATTAGCTATTAGCTCTGTATTAGCTCTGTATTAGCTCTGTATTAGCTCTGTATTAGCTCTGCAATAGCTCTGTATTAGCTCTGTATTAGCTCTGTAATAGCTCTGTAATAGCTCTGCATTAGCTCTGTATTAGCTCTGTATTAGTTCTGTATTAGCTCTGTATTAGCTCTGTATTAGCTCTGTATTAGCTATTAGTTCTGTATTAGCTCTGTATTAGCTATTAGTTCTGTATTAGCTCTGTATTAGCTCTGTATTAGCTCTGTAATAGCTCTGTATTAGCTCTGTATTAGCTATTAGCTCTGCATTAGCTCTGTATTAGCTATTAGCTCTGTATTAGCTCTGTATTAGCTCTGCAATAGCTCTGTATTAGCTCTGTATTAGCTCTGTATTAGCTCTGTATTAGCTCTGTAATAGCTCTGTAATAGCTCTGCATTAGCTCTGTATTAGCTCTGCATTAGCTCTGTATTAGCTCTGCAATAGCTCTGTATTAGCTCTGTATTAGCTCTGCATTAGCTCTGTATTAGCTATTAGCTCTGTATTAGCTCTGTATTAGCTATTAGCTCTGCAATAGCTCTGTATTAGCTCTGTATTAGCTCTGTAATAGCTCTGTAATAGCTCTGCATTAGCTCTGTATTAGCTCTGTATTAGTTCTGTATTAGCTCTGTATTAGCTCTGTATTAGCTCTGTATTAGCTATTAGTTCTGTATTAGCTCTGTATTAGCTATTAGTTCTGTATTAGCTCTGTATTAGCTCTGTATTAGCTCTGTATTAGTTCTGTATTAGCTCTGTATTAGCTCTGTATTAGTTCTGTATTAGCTCTGTATTAGCTCTGTATTAGTTCTGTATTAGCTCTGTATTAGCTCTGTATTAGCTCTGTATTAGCTCTGTATTAGCTATTAGCTCTGTATTAGCTCTGTATTAGCTCTGTATTAGCTCTGTATTAGCTATTAGCTCTGTATTAGTTCTGTATTAGCTCTGTATTAGCTCTGTATTAGTTCTGTATTAGCTCTGTATTAGCTCTGTATTAGTTCTGTATTAGCTCTGTATTAGCTCTGTATTAGCTCTGTATTAGCTCTGTATTAGCTCTGTAATAGCTCTGTATTAGCTCTGTATTAGCTATTAGCTCTGCATTAGCTCTGTATTAGCTATTAGCTCTGTATTAGCTCTGTATTAGCTCTGCAATAGCTCTGTATTAGCTCTGTATTAGCTCTGTATTAGCTCTGTATTAGCTCTGTAATAGCTCTGTAATAGCTCTGCATTAGCTCTGTATTAGCTCTGCATTAGCTCTGTATTAGCTCTGCAATAGCTCTGTATTAGCTCTGTATTAGCTCTGCATTAGCTCTGCATTAGCTCTGTATTAGCTATTAGCTCTGTATTAGCTCTGTATTAGCTATTAGCTCTGCAATAGCTCTGTATTAGCTCTGTATTAGCTCTGTAATAGCTCTGTAATAGCTCTGCATTAGCTCTGTATTAGCTCTGTATTAGTTCTGTATTAGCTCTGTATTAGCTCTGTATTAGCTCTGTATTAGCTATTAGTTCTGTATTAGCTATTAGTTCTGTATTAGCTCTGTATTAGCTCTGTATTAGTTCTGTATTAGCTCTGTATTAGCTCTGTATTAGTTCTGTATTAGCTCTGTATTAGCTCTGTATTAGTTCTGTATTAGCTCTGTATTAGCTCTGTATTAGCTCTGTATTAGCTCTGTATTAGCTATTAGCTCTGTATTAGCTCTGTATTAGCTCTGTATTAGCTCTGTATTAGCTATTAGCTCTGTATTAGCTCTGTATTAGCTCTGTATTAGCTCTGTATTAGCTCTGTATTAGCTATTAGCTCTGTATTAGCTCTGTAATAGCTCTGTATTAGCTATTAGCTCTGTATTAGCTCTGTAATAGCTCTGTATTAGCTCTGTATTAGCCCCCTATGCCTGGTGCAGTGATGATAGGGATGATTTAAGACCTACATCCTGCACTATAATCATTACACGCTATATCATATATATAGGTAGCACACAGGACATTGCTTCCCACTTATAGCGGCTTAATTCCGTGCAGGCTTTAAATTGCCCGCCCCTATGTAAAGCCTCTTTCCCCGCCCCCGCGCTGCTTCCCAGGGGAAGAGAAATGATTAATAAGAAGTGGCAGACTGTCCAGCCCACTGAATGGCGATACTGCGACTTCCGCCACTGATTGGCTGAGGCTGGATCACAGGAAGACAATGGCACGAATCAGAGCGTACAGCGCCGCCGAAGGCGATCCTCTTCGTCCCTCCTCCTGGCTATCCCGGCTGTTGCGCGCGCATGCGATGCACAGAGACACGCCCACTTTCTGCCGGTCCGGCTGCTTGGTTGGAGGAGATGGGAAGGTGACGTCACCTGCGAGCGTGGCTGTTGTGACCGCCACTGTGTTCACGGCACCCGACATCATGTCTGTGCAAAGGTGCCAGGAGGAATGGCAAGAGCTGGACAACGAGTTCCGCCAGCTACAGGTAAGGGCTCCCCGGGCACCCAACTCGTGCCCGGGAGGCTGTGTGCAGGGGGGAGGTGGGGCTCACCGAGCACCGTGGCAGTGTGTGCCTGGCCTGCAGCACATCGGCCCCCAGCACCCTCAGCCAGCCTGCAACCCCATGGAGGGGCCGCCCTCCCCATGGTCACTATGACCACTATTGAGCATGGAGCAACAGCTGGCTGATCATTGTTCGAGGAGTCTATTAACAGTGTGTGCTGCAGGGGTCACTCAGTGCATGTTGTATCTCTAGGCCACTCACTCCTAAAGGGTCAGGGTGTCCTTTTTCTTCAGGCTTTCATTTGTTTAACCCCTTTGAACCCAGACTGCCCTTCCTTTGCAAGCCATGTCCTTTTGGCAAGCACTCCCTGCTAATGCCCTTTGTGTGCTCTTTGTGCTGTTTGTAGCAATGTGCACCTCAGGGTTATTCTCTAAACCAGCCTTTTTAAATGTATTTATTTTTACACGGATAAGGTATTATGGTTAAGGCACTCCACCAGTCTATTGTGTGTGTGTGGATATATATATCTGCATCTATTATTTCCATAATCGAGTAGTTGTCAGATTTATTTAGATTAATCAATCGGATTTAAATAAAGTCAACTGTTTACTTTGAATGCTTAAATAAATGTTCCTTTTAATCTGCCCCCCCCCTCCCCTATTTGCGAAGTGTATATAACTTTCATACGTACATACGCACATTGCACACTTGTCGCACACAAGGTACAGGAGCGCCTGGTCACAGTGCTGGATTGATGCGGCATGCACAGCTTAAACCCACGTCTGCTTTCTCCTCAAACGAATTCTGCTACAGGCGCTCCGACACCATAATGTCAGCATGAAAACAGGGGGAGGGGGGCACTCCACACTTCCTGACCACTATAATAAGCTAAAGTGGTCAGGGTGCATAGTGTCCTTTTACAATATTTTCCTGAACAAACTGAGCAGGAGGTGGAAGAGAGTTTGTTCAAGGGACTCGACCTGAGTGTGTGATGGAGTGGGTTTGGGCAAAAAGACCAGACCTGAGTGTAGGAGGGACTTTGTGGAAATGGACTGGACCAAAGGGAGAGAATGGCAGCTCCAGACCAAAGAGGGGGTGGCAGGCTGGTTGTGGTGGTGGCACAGGACTCCAGCTTCAGGTAAGAATGAAACACCAGTGGTACAGTGCTCATACCTAGTGGCAGTATCCCAGGGTTTGTGTTATAGCGCTGCTAGCGTAGAGGCCCGTCTTTAATATTTTAGACAAGAAATACAACACAGCGCTAAAGAACCAAGGTCCACAAGACAGTGGGTTAGATACTTGGTATGTCCATAAACAGTAGTCCTTATCTTCGGGAGCAGATCTTAAGGATACAGATGGGATTATGCTGCAGGAAAAACAGAGAACCGGAATTGCGCAGTACGACAACACCAGATGTGGGATCAACTTGTATCAATGTTCAACTCACATTTAGGGGAGCCCACAACCGGCTCTCAGGAATAAAGCGGACAGGGACTTATAACAGGCGCCCATAGACCCTTCGGTTCACTTCTCCGGGATTGACCAGCAAAAAAAGGCTGCAGAAAGAGTTGACACAAAGCCAAGAAAGAAGCACCTCCTGGTGCAGTAAATCACAAATAAATTTGGCAGTTTTTAAAAACGAAAGCCAAATTCGCACTTACAAGCGGTTGAGCCTCTATTGGCTCCGTCACAATGTGCACTGGGGATTATAAAGGTGTTCCCCGGACCTTCTTTGTAAAATCATAAAGGCAGACAGCAATGAAATTTAAAAAAATATAAATAAAAACATTTATTGGCTTAAAATGTACAGATTTATATCTACCAGGACGCGTTTCGCCATGAATGGCTTCCTCAGCTGGAGATTACACAAGTGTTCTTGCTGCTTTTTATACAATGAATCCCCATGAAAATAGTTAGGCAATTAAGCCCTTAACATCCAATTAACATAAAATCAAAAATAAGATCAGCATCAGGTGTATATATTGTGGCACCTGCCTCTTAACTCAATCTTTTAATGTCCACCCCAATCGCAACATATAATCAAGGTTCTTCATTTATGACATATGTGAATCGCATCCGCCATTTTGCGCATGCGCACTAGCTCCGCGTTTCACAATGAAGCGCTTAGTTCTGAATATTGCGCCCACCATTTTGCGCATGCGCATTGGCTTCGCGTTCCACCTTGGAACGCGGAACTCCGATTCTACAGAGGCAACATAGCTGAGAGAAAAGGGGAAGGTAGCACCGACGCTCCCCATAGAGAATCTGCCCATATGGCCAAAATCTATCTTAGTATCGCTCCACTCCACCCCGCAGGAGATATATTGGGGGGGATATATATACGGGGCTCCGCGATTCTCCTATGGAGGATCGCGCATTGCAGCGCTGAGTGGGGTTGGCGGACATAGAGTGCGACGCCGGTTTTCATGTCCGCCAACCCCACTCAGCGCTGCAATGCGTGATCCTCCATAGAATCGCGGAGCCCCGTCGACACAGATCCTAGCGCATCATCACTGTCGATGTGCGTCGACAGTGATGCTGCGCTAGGATTCACGTCGACGGGGCACCGCGATTCTCCTATGGAGGATCGCGCTTTGCAGCACTGGGGGGGGGGGTGGGCGGACGTCGAGTGCGACGCCGGTTTTCTTTAACGCACGTAATGTGCGTTAAAAAAAGTCCCGTGTGCACTTAGAGATTGATCTGTAACAGTACGTACATGACAATTATAGCTTCTTCTAGGCTCTTTCTCATCATATATTTCTATTAACAGTTATATATCTTAACTTTCAGTAATAAAGTGCATATGAACCGTTCCACAGTTATGAAACTCACAGTAATGTGCGGTGTGTGTGTGTGTGTGTGTGAACGTATCACAGAGCTCCACAGCAATAAAACGCACAGTAATGTGCAGCGTGTGTTCAATCCCCCAGCCACAGCGTATCAATTTATTCAGCCCCACAAGCCCCATATCAATTTTTTTCACCCCTCAAGCCCCAGCATATCAATTTATTCATCCCCACAAGCCCCAGCACATCAATTTATTCACCCCCACAAGCCCCAGCACATCAATTTATTCACCCCCACAAGCCCCAGCACATCAATTTATTCAACACCCCCTCCTGGCATATCCCATTGGCAGGTCGCTCAACTGAAAAGAAAATCACGCGGCCTCTCTGTCCTCCTTCACAGGGCACGCAGCGGCTGGCTCCACACCCTCTGTTGTGGGTATTATTCTCTTATGCTGCTGCGTGCCCTATGGCATCACGTGAGGGGACGGTGCCAATGCAGCGTGCCATGCTCCTGTTAAGAATGTGGGTGGGAGTCACTGAGGCACGCTGCAGCGGCTTGAGAGTGTGCCGCTAGCCCCCCCCCCGGGATGATGGTGAGGAGTTAGCTCCTGATGATCTTAGCTCTGGATGCTGGAGCTGAGGGAAACCGGCAGGGCCCACTGAACCTGCCAATGCGAGCCAAAACTGGGCCCTACCAACCCATGGGACCTCGGTCACTGCCCGAGTGCCTGATGGGTCAGTCCGCCCCTGGCGCTAGTATGTAAAGTAAGTTTACATGACGGCGGCGGCAATCATCCATGGTTTACGCGGGCCCAAGGGGCAGCTGCTTTGGGCCCCTCAACAATAACTGGGCCCGGGGTAACTGCCCCTTTTGCCCTGCGTTATAGATGGTCCTGCTAGAGTAGTAAACTGAATGAAAACAAACTGGTTATGTCTGACATAAACCCTAGAACTAAATCACACCAAGTAAAGCAGCTGCACATCTTCTCCAATCAGCTCCGAACAGAGTCTGAGATTATAACATTTAACTCAGTCTGACTCTAAACAGTGTGTGCTGTGCACAAATCGATGATAATAGGACTAGTTATCAACTAGTCTTATCGATTTTAAATAGGAGTGAAGAGCCTACTAGAATTTGCGTACAGTCTGCCACGCTAAACGCTGAAGTGGAGGTTCCTCTAAAATACCTTAATTCACTTAAATAGACAAAAAGACAATGTAGCGCCAGTGAGATACTCAACGGTAGGCAGATTATACACAGTCCATGCCAATGAGTTCCTTATTTCTTTTACTTTTGTATTCGTCTCTTTTTTTCCGTGTAGATTTTTTTTATCCCACTGTAAAGAGAAGGAAACCAGATTTGCGCAGTATGTAATTCTACTTGGAGATATAGGTCCAAAAGTGATCAACTCACGTTTTATAGAGCCCAAACCGGCTCTAGTTTATGTTGCCTTTTAGGGACTTATGTAAACCTCTTCGGGTGCCCTACAACCTCTTTGGATGGTCCTCTCAGTCCCCATAGATGTTCTCCTACAGTAGAGATGTGGACATATACCAGGGATATCCCTAGTGTGATATTGTACAGAAGGTAATATGTAATAAAATCAAAGGAGTTTGAACTCACATGCTCCAGAGCCCCAAAATGGCTCTATTAAATAGGCATAGGGAATATAAGGTACCCCCGCACCTTCTTTAGCAGGAATCCTTAAGGCAACCGGCGAGTTTTTAAAACCATTTATTTCTTTAAAAACAACATAGCATAATATATCTACCAGAACGCATTGCATCAGACTTCTTCAGCTGGTGCCTATTATCGACTAGTTGTCAATTGTTTAGTTTCAGCTCTAATATTATAATTGAAAAGCATATATATCCTGTTAAAGGGACAATCCAAGCCAGGGCTCAGCAACCTTGGTCCTCCAGATGTGTTGGAACTATGATGCTCATTAGATTGGCATAGACTTATGGGAGATGTAGTTGGCAACTTTCGCCCTCCGGTATCTTTCTGACCCCTGATCTAAGGTAAAAACAAGGAGAGGTGGTTTAATATAACATCCCTGTTCTCCGTCACAATCCAGTTTCACATTATACTTATAATCATACGTCTTCTCTTGCCCCGGTGTCTTTCTATATGTAGGTTGACAGTGTTCTTGGCCAGTCTGGTGCCTCTCAAAGCTGCTACGTTAGGAGGCATCTCTCCTGATTGGCTGTGCAAAGCTGTTTGGACCGTCAGAAGCCTGTCCCAGAAGGAGCTGATTGACAGCCTTCCCGGAGGAGGGAATCCCTCTGCTTTTGGAAGGCTCTCACAGCCATTGTGGACACCCAAAGGGGTGAAAAACAAGGCACTCAGCCCACCGTGGCAGATTATGAGCGTTAATGTGGACCTAGTCTGACCCCCCCCCCCCCGACTCAAATAGTTACAGATATTCACAAAACCTCAAATTCCCTGTGTCCCTCAGTCCACTGGTTGTTCGCAGTCCTGTCCCCCTCACTTTTCTGCTGTAACTTCATATAACAATAAAAACCTGGGCATACGTCCATGCTGGTAAAAATGAAATGGCTAGTCTAGATATAAAAATGTTATTAGAGTTTTTGTTGGAAAATCACATTGGACCTGCAGCGCGTTAGACAAAAATAAGCTGTTTTGCCATAAAATGAGCTTTTCTCTCAGTTGAGCGCCTCCTCACTGACTGTTACTTGGTGTGTGTATATTCTCTTAGGAATTTGCATAGAAAATATCTTCACTTCTAATGTTTTAGCATCAGTGTATCCTTCCTGGTAAAATACTTTGCAAATAAATGTTTTAGCACTGACTCTTCTTATACATGTCGATATGAGTCTGTTCTCCTGGTACACAGCTTTTTCAATCCCAGACTGCATACAAATTCTGCTCTTAACACACAGCGTCAAAGGTGCTGGCTTTTTTGGCTTTGTTTTAGGCATTTTCTCTTCTTTAATCTTTCTCTTGTACACACATACAAACATGTTAATTATGGTGCAGCATGCCACCATGTAGCGAATACATAACTAGACAGGACTGCAGGTAACTTTGTTCAGCAGTTACACACAGACACTTTATTCTGCTTTTCACTTTTAGTGCCATTTTGTGGGCAATTGCAATTTTCCAACTGCACGTGTTTTCATCCCAGTCCTTTTTAGATTGTGCATTCACTCAGCAAGGTGCTCTTTCCTACTTGTGTCTGTTTGTTCTACCCATTGTACAGCACATAGACAATGTTGGCGCTTTATAATTGTGTATATATTCATATAACACTCCCGCACTCGAGGACCCTTCTTTAAAGGGGCACTACCACCCCAAAAATAAAATGTCCCCCTTGTTTGTTTTATGTTGCTGATATCTTACATGTGAAGAAAATATTTTACTCCAATATGTGTCACTGGGTGCATTTATTTTGGGATCGTTTGTGCTGTAAAACACACACACTTACTTTACCTCACTGTGTGGCGTTGATCACTGACTCAATTCATTGTATTGTGTGGGATGAATTCAAAGGACATCACTGGAGGTAGATTAGAAGTCTGTTAAGCTCCCTGTCATATCTCATTCAGCTGCCATCTCGTATATCAGGTAGCCTGGAGAACTGATGTCCTGCAGCCTTATCTAAACATACTTTCCTCCACCCCATTGGTAAATAATGCAGATTAAATAAGCAAGGCCTACAAAGCCAAGATTTTGGTAAATGTTGCATCGTGGGGAAAATGAACAAAATAGAAATGAGATTAAAACTTTATTTGAAGTAATTGCATGTATAAGAAAAATAAACTGCAGCATGTGTTTTGTAATGTGGTTTTATATGTAATGCACATGTGATCTAGTTACACTGCAGCTTATGTAAGCAGCAATGTCCCTTTAAACCATTCCTTGCTCAGCCGAATGAAAATATACATGTTTATCCTGATGAAGGCTCCATAGGCAGAGCTGGAACAATGGCATTCTTTAATTTACAATAAAAAGGTTTTTATATTTACAAGTACCTGGAGCTGCACCTGATAATCCTTTTGGATATATATTATACACACTCATTGCAGTTCATGCTCTCCTAACAATTGCATGCGATAAACCTCACAAGTTTTAAAATCTGTTCCATGTCATGTTGTTCCACCCTGTTTGTGTTACATGCATATACTACATGGATTGTAGGGAGCTCAGTGCTCCCACTCGCGATCTGGACCACCAGGGGTCCCACACACCGGATGAAGGAACCTGGTGGCTGTCCTCATGGATTGTGGCCAGCAGGGCCCCAGAGCTTTTCCCCCTTTTAAGTGTCACAGCGCCACACATACCATAAAATAGATATGTCACTGCAGGACATGCCCAGCCACAGTGTTAAAATGCATGACACATTGGTCTGTCATGGGCAATTTCTAGATCATGTTACACCCTAATACCATACTTTTGGAACAGATCCAGTATGTGAACATATATATCCTAATATCCAGGTAACAGATCCTTCCAAGCAATGAGGATACGTCACATGTTAGTCTGAGTCGACTTGAGAGAACCTAGTGGGCTGAAACATTGCTTTTTCTTTTTTTATTCCTCTCCTTTTTTGTTTTGTATCCAGATGCAGTGTGAAGAGTGAGGCAGCTGGGAAAATTTAAAATATATGTTCCTGAAGTGGGGAAAAAAAATATTTCTTGGGCATTTGTGAAAATCTGTTACCTCATTTGCATTCAGCGGTTTCTTATAATAAAGTCATATCGCTGGCCTGTTTTACATCCTCCCAGGTTACGTGTCTGCAGACAGAGCTGTCATGCTAATTATACTCTTATAGGAACATAAGTAAAAAACAAACCTTACAAAAAGTCTGTTTAGACAATAGCCTTTTGGTTATTGATCTTTTAATGGGCTCTGACACTCTTATGTCTAGATCGGGCATAGACAAGCTGGTTAGATGTTGAAATGCAACAAACATTCCTTCACTCTACCAAGACTCAACTAGGTTTTAATTATTATTCTTTTTAACAAATTGCATAAAGCAGTGATTTACAAATATTTTCTCAGCATTAACAGGCCAGATTTTAACCCCTTTTAACCTGGCAGGACTGACCGCCGCAGGGCGGCATAGCTGGCAACTATGGGAGCGCATGTCATTTGCTGCTGCAAGACGGCCTGAACTCAAGCACTAGTGGGCCAGAGGAGGGGCTGCAGCAGCCGGAGAGCTGGTGTTTACTAGTACGCCCCGCCAGCGTTTAAACTCAACCGCCGGGTACAACACGCCTCTGACGGTAAAGGGTTAAGGATTACCTCTTGGGTAAAAGCAGACTGAATCCTGCAATCACTGAGCAGCAAATCATACCACCTGTGCTGTGCTTCAGATATCTGCAAACCTGACCTATTAGGGGTACATGAGAACATGGATGGAAACACTGGCATAAAGCTTTGTGGTGCTCTTGGTACTTTTTGAACAGCACCTGTAAATGAGTGTTTTATTTTAAGGGAGGCTTAGTGAACTATTTGTGCTTGGGATCAGATCTTTTGGCAGTCGTGTTATCCCTCTATAAACACCCAGACCCTGCTTGATGTTGGGCCAGAATCCCTCGTTTGGCATAGCAGGTTACTCATGCCCAAGCGAATGGGAAGTGAAATGTTCCAGGTCTTGAGAGCGGTTCACACAGTCTGTGGGGTTTATTTTTCCGACTGGAAACCCAGCATGTCATTTAGTAGAAATAAAAGTGGTTTAATCTTCCTCTATGTCCGTGGCTCTGTACTGTATAAAACTGACTTCTTCAATCTTCTATGTGTTAATGGCAGAGGCGAATGTGTTCTTCAGCTTTTTTATTTTTTTTGCATGGAGTCATTTCAATGCGACTCTGCCATGAAATTGTACTCTGGGCCTCATTGGTTTAGGTTTATACTGAAATATTTATTTCCTTACGGTAATATTACAAGGGCCATGCGCTCCACTGCTGGTGATTTGTGAGCAGATCAATACGGCTGTGAAAGTAGACAAAACATTGCTCTTCTACTTGACATACCTAGTATTGGAGTGCCTGGTCCTCGGGCTGGTTTTTGAATTATGTATTATGGGCAATGCCGGGTCTCTGAGCGCCCTAAATCTTATACCTGTTCTTGTGTTATACTTCATTAAATAAGGACTGCGTGCACCACGATTCATGCCGTTGCTTATTAAAGTCCATTATGAACTGGACATTCCGAGTGACCCTTCATCTTTTTATCAAATTCTACTTGAATATTTTTTATTTCTAGGATTTTTGTGCGCATGAAGGACTGCTCCCGTTGGCCTTGCATGTAGTGGTTATTAAGGCATCTGTATTGCTCCTGCTGGCTGAAGTATGGGTCAGACAAGCAATAGTGCGCCTGTACTGATGTGCCTCCTGGCGTCCATTGCAGCGTTGTGACGCTTTGACTGGGCTGGTCACACGCTGTAGCACACGCATGGATTGCACACGTTACAAGCGGACGGGGCTGCAAACCGCAATCCTCCATAGGAGGATTGAGCCTTGCAGCACTGAGTGCACTAGCTGCACTCAGCGAGGTTGCCAGACTGGTGTCGAGTGGAAGGAAGTCCACTCTCACGGACATTCCTTCCGCTCTCAAAGACGCTCGTCAGACCCTGGCCTTAGGCTGGGTTCACACCTGAGCGTATCTCATATTGTCAAGCGTTTTTGACAATTAGAAACGCACGTTGTACGCGCAATTTTGAAGTCTATGACTACAAACATGCTGTTATACGCCCCAAAGAAGCTCCTGTACTTATTTGGGCGTAGGGCATTTTACCGCTCGTTCCTACGTTCTGTAAAACGCCCATGTGTGAACCATGCCCATAGGAAATAATGAGATTTCAGTGTTTGAGCGTTTTACAGTGTGTTCCTACGCACTGTAAAACGCCCAGGTGTGAACCAGGCGGAGCACTCCTGGTACATGAACCGTTCCTGATGGAAAGGTGCTAGTGTTTTCAGAGGCACATGGAAAGGCTAGTTATAGATTGGCTCCAGAAGACTTGGCTTTGATGGTTACAATGTTGCAGCAACATCATTTTAAAAAACGTGTATCTGCTGAAGTATGAGTGGGGATGTGAAAGATTTTTGAAACGGTGTGATTTGATATTGTGTATCTCTGGGGAATTAAGTGTCCCTTTTCTGTAAAACATCATGGTATACACCGTAGGACTGTGTAAGACCATGTTGCATGTAATAACGCCTACCTTTCAGAGTGCTGGACTCTGTGCAGTGTAGGTTGAGTAACAGAGACAGATCAAGGTTACAATGAGACACTATTTGTCAAGCTGCAGCTGTAACCAGTGTGGCACGTGTGTGTGTGTGTGTGTACTGGGCCTAATAATCTATTTGTCCAATATACACCTAGAGATCCTGTATATCTGGTTTGCAAACCTGCAGGGAATAGAGCCCTGATGCAAGTCATACCATTTTAATATCAGATCTAGTGTAAATTCTCTTAAAAGCAGGAATATCCTGTGGGGGGGGGGGGTTATATCACTTGCAGGAACTATCCGTCCCTGTAATGTATACAGTTTGCATATCTAATAATCCAGGCAGCGGGCACAGAGTGTAAAATGATATGCATATAACTGCGCTTCATTCTGTCATTGATGGCCATTAGCATGTGCTGTTTTGCTGACCTGTTTTTATTTTTTTGTTCCCCGTTCGATGTTTGTTTGTAGGAAACGCACAAAGTGTACAGACAGAAATTAGAAGAACTGAACAGTCTACAAAGCGTGTGTAGCGGTTGCATAAATAAACACAAGCGACGTCTGGCAGATCTGAAATACAACCTTCAAAGGTAAGGAATTAAGGTCACCGCTCATGGCAGAAAAAGGATATTCAGATGCCAAAACGTCAATGTCATCTTCGCTAGAATGACCTATGCAACTGAGTGTTTTAATGCTTGGATGTGCAAAACACATTTAAATTTTTGTCTGGCACGTGTCCGCTCAGCAGCGTTCATGTACATTTTATCAGTCTGTTGGCATGCGACTCTTGCACACTGGCTACGTGTGAGTTAAGGGTGATTTCTCCTCGCCCCCCCCCCCCACATTCCCATGGCTCAAAACACATGAATCCATAGGCCAATCTAAAAATTACTTTCCAGAATTAGCCAATGTTCTGTAATTTTGACGCTAGCGTGTGCCTTTTTAATATGATCGTTTTCAACACACAGATCTTCATTGAAAGGACATTCTAAGCAAAAATATACTCCTATTTTATGTAATGCTTATTAATAGAATATCCTAAGAAAGCAAACTTTCTTGTGTTTTTTTTTTTTAAATATTTTTTTTCTAGGTTTAACATTTATTACACTGCAAAACAATAAAGTTGATTCACTCATTTGATACCACGTTACTGGATCCAAGGAAAGGGTTATTAGCAGTTGGTGTCCCATTTAATAACCATAATTTACAATCTAGTTACCAGCCTCTGTTTTTATGGAACAAAATGATAAATTGTATGTGTTTGCCAAGCTCTTCTGTGTATTCACTCCTGTTTAAACCATCTTGTAGGACACATTCCCAGGAGGATAATACAAGTACATACATGAACCAAATTATAGGTTGCACAATGCTATCTTCCAGGCATTTCTGATTATTTTTGGAATAGGTAATTAAAGGTCACACATAGCGAATAAAGATTTCACTTGTGTGCGGCTTTATCAAAAACTAGCTGATAGTTCTGCATTTTTCTCCCTTTTCTTGTTTATATACACCTTTTTGTAAATGTACACCACAAACAAGCAGATCATGCAGTGTGTATTGGATTGTACCTTTTGGTACGGTGTGCATGGCTGCTGCAACACTATACACTGTATGCATATGAACATACAACCAATGCAAAGTATGAGCAAAGTAACAACAATTTTTTTTGTTTTAGGTTAATTTCTGTTATCTTTCGCTCTCATAATTAATTCCTATATAATTAAGGCTGGGGTCAGACAGGTGCACTATGTGCGCCCGTCCTGACGTGCCTTCTAGAGTCCGTCACAGCGTTGTGACGCTGAGACTGGGCCGGCCACACGCTGTTGCGCACGCACGGATTACGTGCGCGACAGCAGCTGTGCTGCGTCGGTGCAGCTAGCCTCGCCCTCAAAGTGCTAGGACGCGCGTTGACGGGGCTGCTGCAAAGCACGATCCTCCATAGGGGAGTGAGCCTTGCAGCACTGAGCGCACTAAGTGCGCTCAGCGATGTGGCCAGACAGGCGTCGAATGGAAGGAACTTCCACTCTCACGGACATTCCTTCCACTCTTCAAAAGGCTCGTCTCACCCCAGACTAAAGGGACACTCTACTCCTCCTGAACACTTAATAGTATTAAAGTGGTCAGGATGTGCCACCCCTCCCAGCTCCACTGCTCTGGCAGAAAATGCTGGGTGTAGTGGAGGAGTTCCTCCATCCCACCCATGTCACCAGCAGCTGGTATTTTTGAATTTCTCAGCTTCCGGTCACTAGTGCTGCCAGAATACAGAGAGCATGCCAATGTGCTATGCTCTGCAAGTTGTGTAGGAGCACAAATTGCGCAGAAAAGGTTCAGGGACTTGTGGGTTCGGGAGTCCTTGACCCGAAGCATAAGGGCTGCACACGGCAGGGACAAAAAAAGTAAAGTAAAATGTAAAAAATAAATGGGCAAAGACTCATTTAAGGGCACAAAATGTCACTTTTTTCCTTCTTCAATAGAGTATTCCTTTTAAAGGGACACTCTAGGTATGACTATTGAATTAAATGGTCATGGTGAGCCACCCTCCTCCACTGCTGTAAGCAAAACCATTATCAGTGAAATGAGATGATCAATTATTAATAGAATGGAACACTCAATGCACTCAGTGCCCAGGCCGCATGGACCCCCCCGCCCCATTTGGATGGCATTGCTGTATGAAACGGAGGGGTTTCCTCCTCCCACACAGCTGACAAGATTTAGAATTGTCCTGTTGGACCAGTGATGTCGCCAGGTTTTGAGCGCTGACCTCATCCTGTCTTCGAACACTTACAACAGTGAGTGTTCTGGGATATGGCAGCAGAGGACTGCTATTGCGTTTGCGTCCGCACATTCTGTGAGATACACAATTTGTGTTGTGTCTGTATGCCATCCTAATAGCTTAAGAATCTTCAGGGACCTCTGCATTTTGGAATCCCCGAGCCAGAGAGTAGTGCAGCCCCTAATGTATACAAAAATGGCAGTTGATGTCAGCCGCATCTGCCTAGTTATTTAAGGGGAAAAGGTTGGAGGGGGGGGGGGGTTCTGTTTTTTTTTGGTCCCTTTAAGTGATTTATTAAAAATTACTAACTTGCTAAGCCTTTGTTTGGTACATAATACAGTGTGGGGACATTGGCAAATTTTTGGATCAATATATAAATTTTCCTTTTAAGTTTCTTCCTCCAGATATGAAACAAGGTAATCACAATTTTCTCTCTTCTATTATTCCAGCTTTATCACTACAAATTAATCTCAGTAGGGCATAATACATTTTATTTCCCCATCTTCTGAAATTTACTATTTGTTTATGAATTTACTTCCTCACTTGTCATTGGAAAGCTCTGCAGAAAATAATCCCTCTGTATAATTGATTTATAAAAGTATTTGCAGTCATCATAACAATATAGAAAAATGTAGACCATACTCGGCTGTATATAGTATCGGTGAAATATTCAGGTGGTACAGGATTCAACATGTTCTCCTGTATGTGGAGTCACGGATCTGATTAATGTTTGTGCATTTTAATGAGGATTTTCTTCGTCACCACTGGAGAATTTCTTAGATATTTGGCATGATTTATGAGCACATAATACATAGGTTTTTCTATTCTCTTTAAAGGCATAAACACTCTGCAAGCCTCGGAGAAAGTGACCTCATCCAGCAGATAGATGGCACGATTAAAGAACGACACAATGTGTTTTTTGATATGGAGGCATACCTGCCAAAGAAAAACGGGTAAGAGAACATTCATCAAATGCTAATCTATTAAGCTCCTATGTTGTATTTGTATTCCGGTGTTATGTGTATATTCTGCTTTATTGTTTCAGTACTTTCTGAGTAAAGTGATGCTATGCCCGGGACCGCTATCCTTTCTAATGTGAGGGGCTTTTCCTGAAAAACAGGAATTGAAAGCTGGCAAAGCTTTTTAAGCATCTGCTTTTTTTTTTTTTTTTAAAGACTTTATTTATAGAAGTCAGAGCAAATCAATATATACAGCAACACAAAATCTGAACGAGTGAAGATTCACCCCTGACCCAATCATAGATGATATATATAAGTGAAACTCATTGCGTAGCGCAGGAGAGTGATATATGCGAGTGAAGAAAAGAAAGACACAACACAGGGGAATAACATACTGGGAAGGGAAGGGAACAGAACACACTTAAACAGTGACAGTACAGGACAACACGATACACCGACATACTAACTAACAAAACAGATAAAGGCACTAAAGGAGCCGATGGCATACCAGGGTATATTAGAGGGTGAGCAAACCAAGCACTCCCAGGAGTCTATTACACCCCAAAGGCATCCCAAGCATCCCAAACTCTCTGGTACGCCGGCAAGGTGTGATGCATCTTTGCCGAGAGTTCGTCCATCAATTGAATGTGGTCCATGATCTGCAATATACGTCTCTGCGGAGGGAGTTGCGGAGCTCTCCAGGACTCCGCCACCGCTTTCCTTGCTGCTAATAGTATTTTCGATAGGAGACGGTTGTGGTGTACAGTGAAGTCCGGAACCGGGTTGGCGAATAGGTATGTCCAGGGGTCCTTTGGGACTTCAGATCCAAAGATCTGTTCCACCAGGGCTTGTACTGAGTCCCAATACTTGGAAATCGCAGGGCACGACCACCACATATGAGCCTGAGTACCTCTTTCTCCGCATCCCCTCCAACAGTCGTCAGGAATGGCCGCGTTCGCTTTATGGAGGAGCACAGGGGTGGCGTACCACCTCATCATAGTCTTGAGCCCCTGTTCCTGCAAGGTTGAGCATATGGATACTTTTCGAGCTGCCTCCCAGATGTCCAGCCATTCATCCCCCTCGAGCGTCGATCCGAAATCTCTCTCCCATGCTGCCATGTAAGTGAGAGCAGGCAAGGAGGGTGTGCTCGCTAGGTGGACATAGAGCCTGGAGATGAGGCCTCGGGGCGGGTCTCCAGATAAGCATAGTCGTTCAAAGAAGGTGAGAGGAGAGGAGCCAGCCATTTTATTTTCTGTGGTAGAGGCAAAGTGACGGAGCTGTATGTAGCGGAAGGAGTCCCGCGGAAGCAGCTGGGAGCGGGCTGACATGGAGTCGAAAGAGTACAGTCCAGTATGATCCCGCAGGTCTCTGAGCCGCAGGATGCCCCCCTTGATAAATCTAGAGAATTGTTCCGGCTCTTGCCCCGGTGGAAACTGTGGGTTTCTCCACAGTGGGAGCATGGAAGATGGAACTTGACGTAGTTTTTTGGAGGAGGCAAGGGAATCCCATAGCGCCATTGAGTGACTCAGCGGGGGGCAGGGTACCGGTTCTTGGGGTCGCAGGCGTTTAGGGAGCCACATCCAGTATCTGGGGTCCTCCGGGAACACACACGCCGACTCGAAGTCCACCCAGCGGTGGATGTTGGGCGGAGAGTGTAATGCCACCACCTGGGATAGTTGCGCCGCCTGGAAGTACCATTGTAAATTAGGAAGTCCGAGGCCTCCCAATTCTCTTGGGCGATACAGTGTAGATCTTGCCACCCGACGCCTCCCCCCCTCCACACGAACGCGTCGATGTTAGATTGCAGAAATCGGAGGTCACTTGGGTCGACGGGAGATGGAAGCGCCTGGAACAGGTACAACAGGCGAGGCAACAGATTCATTTTAACGCAATGTACGCGTCCAATCCAGGAAATGCACTCCCTATTCCACACCTCCATCTCCCGCCGCAGTTTAGCATATAAAGGTGGGTAATTGACCTTGTATAGGTCCTTATATTTGCTTGGCAAGTGAATACCCAAATATGGGATTGAGGTAGACGCTATCTTAAATCCGAATCGGGCAATCAAGTTCTGGATCCCCGTGCGGGAGAGGTGGAAAGGTAAGATGATTGATTTGTCAAGATTGACTTTATACCCCGAAACATTCGAGAAACGGGACAATAATGCAGTAGTGGCCGTCAATGAGGACTCTGGAGAGGTCAGGGTAAGTAGCACGTCGTCCGCATAGGCGGATACCTTGAAGGATTCCCCCTGAACCGTTATGCCTTGGATGTCTGGGGAAGAGCGTATGTGCGTTAGTAGGGGTTCTAGGGTGAGAGCGAACAAAAGGGGAGAAAGAGGACAGCCCTGGCGGGTACCGTTATAAATAGGGAAAGTGGACGTCCCGGAACCGGGTATGACAACGTCAGCCCGAGGGTTACAGTAAAGGGCCCGAACCGCGGAACAGAAATCAGGGGGAAAGGACATACGCTCCAGCAGGGCGAAGAGAAAAGGCCATTCGATACGGTCGAACGCCTTCTCTGCGTCCAAGGACAAAAGCAATGAAGGCTGGCCCCTCGCCTCTAGGTGCCAGATCGCGCCCGCCGCCCTACGGGTGTTCTCATATGCTTGGCGCCCCTGTATGAATCCCACCTGATCAGGGTGTATTAGAGATGGTAACAGCGGGTTAAGTCTGGTAGCCAATACCTTAGCATAGATCTTGACATCGAGATTTAACAGGGATATGGGGCGGTAACCCGATGGGCCGGAGAGGTCCTTACCCGGTTTAGGAAGAACCACCAAGGATGCCAACAGGGAGTCGGACGGAAACGGGCTACCCCCCTTGACCGCATTAAACAAAGTTACCAGGTGGGGACCAAGTATCGGGAGGAAAGTTCTGTAATAGCGGGCTGTATAGCCATCTGGGCCGGGAGCTTTATTCGGTTTTAGTGAAACTATGGCTTCTGAAATCTCCTCGAGGGAGAAGTCCTTCGCGAGCGCCTCCCCTTGTGTCGATGAAAGTGTGGGCAAGTCAACGCTGGTAAGAAAAGAGTTAATATCTGCTAGGTGGGAGGACGTGGGAGGCGAGTGTAGAGGGGAGTGATTATATAAAGAGGAGTAATACTCAGTAAAGGTTCGTTTAATTTGTTGTGGGGTATTGATCGGTCTATTGGCCGAGTCTCTGAGGGAGGTAATGCGGGTCGCTTGGGGACGCGGGCGAATCTGCCGCGCCAACAGCGTGTCCATCTTGTTCGCGGATTCATAATACCTGCGCTTTGACCAGGTCATTGATCTAGCGACATCATCGAGCAACAGCCTGTTCAGAGCCTGTCGGGTGCCTTGCAAGCGGTCAAAACCCTCCTGTGAGGGTGCGGATTTATGATCCAATTCCTGCACCTGCAGCGTGTGTTGTAACTCTAATACGCGTTGTAGCTTAAGGCGCTTACGATAGGAAACCTTTTTAATAATCTCCCCTCTCAATACAGCTTTATGTGCCGCCCATACGGTAGAAAAGGAAACCTCCCCTCGCCATTTTCTCGGAAATATGTCTCCAGTTCCCCTTTAAGCTCCTCGACCAACCCCGCATCCTGCAATGTATGAGAGCCCAATCGCCAATTCCACACCGGGGAGCAGTCAGGGAGACCAAGCTCCAGCACCACCTCCGCGTGGTCCGACCAACTGATAACCCCAATGGAAGCCGCCACCACCCACGGAAGGAGGGAGGGAGAGATGAGAATGTTGTCTATCCTGGAGTAGGACCCGTGGGGATTAGAATAAAAGGTAAAATCTTTAGTGGAGGGATGGGAGACCCGCCAAATATCTATCAAGGCCTTCTGGGTTAAAAAAGAGCCAAACATGGCGTCCTGTCGTGAACCCCCAGTCAAGGAAGGGTCGGCGGTAGGGCGAAACCTGTCAATAGCGGGACATGGGACCGCGTTAAAGTCCCCACACATGATAACGTCCCCCGAAGCAAATCTATCCAAGTCAGCGTGAAGGGCATCCCAGAACGGTTTATCGGGTGTGTTCGGAGCATAAACATTAACCAAGGTGACGGATCTCAGACCAAGTGTGCCCGACAGGATAACATAGCGTCCAGCCAAATCAGTATATACATCATGTTTTGTAAAAAGACAGTTTTTATGTATAAGGATAGCCACTCCGTTATGTTTGTTGAGAGCGCAGGAGGAAAACACTTGGGGGAAACGGGGGTCTCGCAGCCTGTGCGATTCCTGCCGAGGCAGCCTCGTTTCCTGGAGAAACGCTATATCAACATGTTTGCGTCGAAGATCTCGAAACATTAGTCTCCTCTTCTGGGGGGAATTTAAGCCCTTCACATTAAGCGAAAGGGCTGTAACCTTTCTAGGTGGGATCATAGGTCCTAGGAGTGAGGTGATGTTGTACTCCAGCGCCCTCAACCCACATCAGTGCCAGACACACAGATAACATAGACAGGGTAACATGCAGACAAACAAGACGAATAAGAACAAGACACCAAGAGGGAAATGCAGGAGGGGGAATATAAAGTAACAGAAAAAAACATAGAAGGAAAGCCCGAGACAATCTCAATAGAGTCCCGGGTAGTCCCTCGATAGGGGGGACGGATAAGGAGGACATGGTAACCACACATGCTACCTCCTTAATTGACGCGTGAAGCAGCATACATATGGACATAGAAAGAACCCAAAAACTACCAATATGACAAAATAATGTGAACGCAGATCAGAGAATTGAACAAATAATCAATTAACTTGACAGTAAAACAGAACGGCATGCAAAGCCCCGCATGTGCTGTGGGAAGGGGGAGGCAGGAAAGCCTCCACCTCAACAGGGCACAAATCCCCAAGTGACCACAGGCCCGCCGCTGCCCGTACCCCACCATGTTACCCACAAGAGCGCCCGTGAGTGGGGATCGTCACCCGGGATACGTCAGCTGGGCGAAAGGGACCGGATCCATGATGCAGCCACGATGGCCCCCTCACGACGGAGGGCGAGGGGAGCCAGATGGGGGAATAACCTCCCACTCTACTTCCACCGGTTCCAGAGGCTGCAGGGAGGGATCCGTTATTTGTAATTCCAGGGCCGGAAGGCCGAGTTGGGCCAAAAAGGCAGGAGCCCCCGCCAACGAGGCGCAGATGGTCGTGGTGCCATTGTGGAAGGCTAGCATTTTTAGGGGGAAACCCCAAGCGAAGCGGACTCCATGGCTCCTCAAATGGTCAGCGACGGGCTTCCAGGGACGGCGTCGGGCCAGCGTGGTAGGCGCCAGGTCTTGGAAGACCTGTAGCTCTGCATCTTGATATTTGAGAGGAGAGTCCCGCAGGGCCCTTAATACCGCTGCCCTTGATGTGAAATAGTGAAAGCGGAAAATCACGTCCCTAGGACCCGCTGGGGGGGCCACCCTTGCCTTCAGGGCGCGGTGCACTCGGTCTAGTAAAAGTTGGTCCGCGGTAAAGTCAGGCATCAGGGAGTGTAGCAAAGTCATTACCGTCTTCTCCAGAGAAACGGAGGGAACCGACTCCGGGAGCCCCCGGAGTCGTAGGTTGTTGCGCCTCGACCTGTTGGAAAGGTCCTCCACTTGTTGCTCCAGGTGCTGGATACGTTCCGCCAATACGTTGGACCTGTCCACCACCGTGTTATGGCCTTTGGACAGCGTGGTCACCGCTTCCTCCAATGCGGAAGTTCGGGCGCCAACCGCGTGGATCTCTCCCCGAATGGCGCGCGCCGACCTGTCCAGCTCCCCCGCCAGAAACTGCTGGACCTCGACCAGCCGGCCGAGGATCTGCTGCACATCTCCTTTAGTTGCTGCCTCAGGGGGCCCCCCGGGGCTAGAGCATGCGGAGGAAGCTGTCGGAGAGCTGCGGCCGCCATCTTGGGGAGTAGGCCCGGATGTGAGAGGGCGAAATATCGGGGCCACCTGCGTGCCCGGGGTCCCCTTCGCCCGCGATACCTTGGCGGGAGACATCAGGAGGTAGTCAGCGGTGATGGGAGTCGACTTGAGAGGGATCTGCTCCAGTTTAGCTCGGGTTCTACGGTCGTCAGGACGGAGAGATCAGCCTACACGTCTGCTCTCATCCCGCTCCAGGCCACGCCCCAAGCATCTGCTTTTTAAGGACCTTCTCAAGTTCCTATCTGTAACAACCATAAAAGATCCCGATGCCCTCTTAGTATATGAGGAGTATTATTGCATTGTCGTTTAAATGGTAAACTACTGGTTTTACATGGTTGTTAGAAGTGGTCAGGTTTAAATAATATGAACACCTTGCCTTCAACATGTTTTTCTCATGGATATGCAGTATTGCAGCCGCTGTTCCCCTCCGGCGGCTGCAATACTCACCCCTTCCGAAGGTGCGATCACGTGGCCGCCGGGCACGTCTGTTCCTTGCAGTTCGTTTTTGTCCATGCAGGGAAAAAGTTGTGAAGTATGCATGAGACCTTTTAATAGGACTCTCTAGGTACTGTGACCATTCAATGCAAATTAAATGTTCACAGTGACTGGAGTGTCCCCCCCCCTCCCTTTCAATCCTACTCTGGAAAGGTGTGTTTGGGAGTCTCATGGCCTAAATTTGGTAGTGAAGTGCTTAAATTATGGATGTTGGAGTAATGCTAAGCTTGTAAATTTATATTCATTCAGTTGTATTGACAAAATCCCCCCCCTGTTTCTTTCAGCTTATATCTAAACCTGGTCCTTGGTAATGTGAACGTTACTCTTCTTAGTAATCAAGCAAAGTAAGTGCACCGTTTGAATTACATGCTAGACTATGAGAATCTGAATATCCAGTCTCTAGGGAGGCGGGGGCTGTAAAGATTGCTTTTGTTGATAACAATATTCTTAATGTGCAATATTTTCATGGTTGATAAATATGCTTTAAATTGCCTCAAAGTAAAATTTTCCATATGCCTTAATGGTCAGAATGAAATGGCTTTTGATGCAGAGTAGTATAACATCCAAATGCTGGTAAACTGTGTTTACGTGTGCATCTGCCGTAAGGGATACAGGACAAAAAATAATCATTTATAATGTCAAGAATATCAAAAATACACATTTAGTCTAATTTATTGAAAAACCTATAGGTCAATATAGAAATAAAAAATAATTGCTGCCTCATTCAACCCAAATAAGTATGGAGATATGAAGTCATTGGTCCCTGTCAAGGGTCATCCTCCAGCCAGGGCCAGACTGGGAATAAAAAGCAGCACTGGAAAAAAAAATTAGACCAGCCCTATTGTTGGAACGGCCGAAGCCTGGCCTTTCCAATGATGCCAAGAACGACCAGAGTTTATGTAACAGGAATTACTACAATAAAAAAACAATGATGGTGCTCTGTGATACAGTAATGTGTAGTGTGTATGAGTGTGAATTTTATTGCTGTGCAGCTCTGTGATACGCTCATACACACCGCTCATTACTGTAACACAGCTTCACAGCAACAAAACTCTTAGTAATGTGTGGTGTGTATGAGCATATCACAGATCTGCACCGCACATTATTGTGAGTTTTGTTGCTGTGCAGCACTGTGATACACTCCTAGTGCTGCACAGCAACAAAACTCACAATAACGTGCGGTGCGTATGAGCGTTTGCTGTTGTGCAGATCTGTGATACACTCACACACACACTGCACATTACTGTATCACAGATCTGCACAACAGCAAACGCTCATACGCACCGCACGTTATTGTGAGTTTTGTTGCTGTGCAGCACTAGGAGTGTATCACAGTGCTGCACAGCAACAAAACTCACAGTAATGTGCCTTGTTTAGAAACTATTAGGGGTACAGATTAGGGTTAGAATCTATAGGGATACAGATTAGGGTTAGAAACTATTGGGGAGTACAGATTTGGGGTACAGATTAGGGTTAGAAGCGATTGGGGTACAGATTAGGGTTAGAAACTATTAGGGGGTACAGATTAGGGGTAGACGCTATATGGGGAACAGATTAGGGTTAGAGGATATTAGGGGGTACAGATTAGGGGTAGATGCTATATGGTGAACCAGATTAGGGTTAGAAGCGATTAGGGTTAGAAGATATTAGTACAGATTAGGGTTAGAGGCTATTTGGGGTAGACGCTATATGGGGAACAGATTAGGGTTAGAGGCTATTAGGGGAACAGATTAGGGTTAGAGGCTATTAGGGGAACAGATTAGGGTTAGAGGCTATTGGGGGAACAGATTAGTGTTAGAGGCTATTGGGGGAACAGATTAGTGTTAGAGGCTATTGGGGGAACAGATTAGGGTTAGAGGCTATTGGGGGAACAGATTAGGGTTAGAGGCTATTGGGGGAACAGATTAGGGTTAGAGGCTATTGGGGGAACAGATTAGGGTTACAGGCTATTGGGGGAACAGATTAGGGTTAGAGGCTATTGGGGGAACAGATTAGGGTTAGAGGCTATTGGGGGAACAGATTAGGGTTAGAGGCTATTGGGGGAACAGATTAGGGTTAGAGGCTATTGGGGGAACAGATTAGGGTTAGAGGCTATTGGGGGAACAGATTAGGGTTAGAGGCTATTGGGGGAACAGATTAGGGTTAGAGGCTATTGGGGGAACAGATTAGGGTTAGAGGCTATTGGGGGAACAGATTAGGGTTAGAGGCTATTGGGGGAACAGATTAGGGTTAGAGGCTATTGGGGGAACAGATTAGGGTTAGAGGCTATTGGGGGAACAGATTAGGGTTAGAGGCTATTGGGGGAACAGATTAGGGTTAGAGGCTATTGGGGGAACAGATTAGGGTTAGAGGCTATTGGGGTTAGAGGGTATTAGGGGGTAGAAGGTAGAGAGTGAAAGTGACAAAGAAGAAATGATAAGAGAAGGGAAAGGAGAACATTAATGAGGGGAAATAGAGAAAAAAAATTAAGAGCAATAGATTAATTCTAAGGACAGATAGCAAAACAGAAAGACACACATAAACCGTGAGAAAGACAGATACAGGGACACACAGAAGGACAGACCTCTCCCCTCCCTCCATACTCACCTGCCTCTTGCTTCTAGCTGCTCCACTTCCTGTCTGTCCCCCGGTATCAGCAGGGTCCTCTGGTCATGTGACAGGCAGGGGTTTCTGCACCCCTTTGCTGCCACACAGCATAAATCCCTGTTAGTGCAGGCAGCATGATGTAATGCTGCCTGTCACATGGATTTGCAGGGTCCTGCTCTTGCTGGAAGACACACCGCTCAAAATGCAGGGCTCCTCCCCCCCAGATGACACCCCGGCCAGGACAGCTTTCAGGCAGCCTGCTACGTGCGAGCAAGCACTCGAGCAGGCTGCCTGGTTGTATCTGCGGCTGCTCAGACACCCGGCCATACAACCCCTCCCTCAGCTTGTCAATCAGTGGGGCTGACGCTCCGCCCCCCCCCACCCCCCCAACATTTGGAGAAGTGAAAATTCTAGGTCAAAATAGCAGATTTGGAAAATGAGATAAATGGGAGAATTTTTCTGGTTTGGCTATTTTGACCTAGAATTTTTACTCTCCCCCCCCCCCCTCCCCCCCCCCAAAAAAAGTTCTCAAGAGATTCACCTTTCTCTGAATAGCCCTGTTTGCCTTGTGCTTTTGACTTTGGAGCTGTATGCGTCATTGAGCTGGCGCTCCGATGATATGTCAGAGCTCCAGCACACTAATTCAGTCAGTGCCTGCATTAAGCGTGGGGGAGATACTGTGCGGTCTGTGCATAGAAGGAAGCACAGACCATGGGGCCGGTCAAGTGAGATCTTTTATCTCCGGACCAGCCCCTACATTTTCCTGCTCGAGCTCAGGGGCCCCACGGCGCTTCCTGGCAGTAGCATACTGCTGGGTTCAGATGGGGTCCACTAAAGCTGTCGGGATACCTGCGTCTGAGCAACACAAACTAGGGCCTCACCTTCTGTCTCCAGTCACCTATCACTGTGGAGGGGAGGCAAGCCCTCAAGGTTTTAGGTGGCCACGTTAACTTCCTAATTGGACTACCTCAAACCCTGGGTCCTTTGGGCATAGGAGATATGCTGAAACAGGTAGAAAAAGTAGGGACAACGCTTTCTTTCTCCAAAAAGGTGCACTAGTGTCACTTGAGTTTAAATGCATAGGATGCGCATCAAATACAAATGTTCTGAAAGGTACTGAAACCTTCGTCGGGAAGGGCCTCACCTCAACATTCGCACACACTTCAAAATTATTTTTCATTGCATTGATCCATTTCACCTTCCAATGTGTTTAGTGGAATGTTTTTGGGAAAATAAATTCTGCACATTTTAGTTAAGTGCATTACACTTTTAATTCATAAGTGTAACTATGGGTTTAAAAAAATAAATAAAAATTTTTTGGAATTCACTGCACGAGCACATTTGTGGTCTTGGAGTTCTGTGTTTTATTGCTCTGGATCCAATCACAAGAGGTTTTGTGTGAAACTATTCACTATTCCAAAATCTGAGAAATGGACATGCCATTTATCAATATGTAATAAATGACGTTACAGCTTGGATCCTATTCTGGATGTTGTGTAAGAACTCAATGTATTTTTCAGGTTTGCATACAAGGACGAGTACGAGAAGTTCAAACTTTACTTGACAATTATCTTGCTGCTGGGAGCCATAGCCTGCCGCTTTGTTCTGCACTACAGGTGAGAAATCCTGATGTTCTTCATATAAAGGCAGATTATTATTAAATATTACAGGTAATCGAGCCCATTGTATATCATTTAGTATGTATCTGGCCTCCCTCTGTCCCGCCTCTCCCCCCTACAATCCATCCTGAACGACCTCCGCCAGGCTAATTCACCTCACCCGCCGCTCTGTCTCTGCCGCTCCCCTCTGCGAGTCCCTTCACTGGCTCCCCATCCACTGCAGAATTAAGTTCAAAATCCTTATCCTTACCTACAAAACCCTCACTAACTCAGCTCCCCACTACCTGTCCTCACTAATCACCAAATACACCCCAGCCCGCTTCCTAAGGTCAAACAGTGACCTGTGCCTAGCCTCTCCCCGCATCGCCTCTTCCCATGATAGACTGCAGGATTTCTCACGCGCAGCCCCCACTCTCTGGAACGCTCTCCCTCGTACTGTCAGACTTTCCCCTAACTTCTCTTCCTTCAAACGCTCCCTTAAAACGTTCCTATTTAGGGAAGCCTACCACCCAACTCACTGACACAACCATCAATCACTCTCACCTTACAGTCCTCTCCTCCGGTTTCCAACCCCAACCCTCCCAGATTGTGAGTTCCTACGGGAATAGGGCCCTCATCTCCTCCTGTACTGTTTGTCAAATGTTGTTCAATGTATTGTAACCCTGTCTATACTGTGCTTATTGTACAGCGCTGCGGAATATGCTGGCGCTTTATAAATAAAGAATAATAATAATAATAATAATGTATGAGCAACTGTTTTCACTGCATCCTGAACCACGGAGAAATCCATCTTTAAGTCCTCTTTAGGGAATAGTTCAATATATGGGACCAGCGAATCCATACGCTATGAAGGACACTTGAAGCTTGGCACTTGTGTTAGAATATGTGACTGTCTGCTAGCTCTCCATTTTGGAGTTTTGGTCAGATAAACCACATTCTAAGGTAGGACATAAATAAGATGGCGCTTATGATGGATTTATGGATTTCCATTTGAGCTGCTCTGGAAGTGACATGCCGCGGCGCCAGCATCATGCAAACCGCAGTATCTCCCGTGACCGCATCGATGGAGATGTGGCTGAATGCTCAAGCGAGCATTCAGCTAATCAAACCGCTCTCAATGTGAGCTGATTACTGAAATGAGCCTCTTTTCTTGGAACTTTGAAAAAGTGGAGATTAGCAGCTAATGATCAGTCTCTGGGAGGAGCTAGGCTTTTGTACTTGGAGGGCTGAATTGGCACCCTGAAATCGCACCAGGGAGGGGCAGAGGTGTGAGGAAGCTCAATGCAGTGGTGTTGTAACTTATATCCTAGTATTGTAAAACGAGGAGGAAATGCTCTTTGTCAAGCTTTATGGATTTTTCCCACTTGAAAGGAACTTCAAACATCAACGCCGGAGATAATAACTGGATTCCACTGTTCATTCACTTGCATTTAAGTTTAAGTTCAGTAAATTGGGTAGTAAATATAGTAGCTGTAGATTGATTAGGTGAATAGTGATTAGATGAATTAAAGTGAATAGATAATTAGGTAAATAGGTGAAAAACCTTAAACAGAAATAAATACATTGCACATAAAGTTTGTTAATCATTAATTTCTGTGTCCGCTTTATATTTTCACTAGCACATACTTCTAGAATATCATTACTGCCAAAATACACTGCTCAAAAAAATAAAGGACACTTAAACAACACAAAGTCAATCACACGTCTGTGAAATAAAACTGTCCACTTAGGTAGCAGCACTGATTGGCAGTAAAGTCCACATTCTGTTGTGCAAATGGAATAGACAAAAGGAGGGCAGCATAGGCAGGTAGCAAGATATCCCCGATAAAGGAGTGGTTCTGCAGGTGGTGACCACAGACCACTTCTCAGTTCCTATGCTTTCTGGCTGATGGTTTGGTCACTTTTGAATGTTGGCGGTGCTGTCACTCTAGTGGTAGCATGAGACGGAGTCTACAACCCACACAAGTGGCTCAGGTAGTGCAGCTCATCCAGGATGGCACATCAATGCGAGCTATGGCAAGAAGGTTTGCTGTGTCTGTCAGCGTAGTGTCCAGAGCATGGAGGAGGCACTACCAGGAGACAGGCCAGTACATCAGGAGACGTGGAGGAGGCCGTAGGAGGGCAACAACCCAGCAGCAGGACCGCTACCACCGCCTTTGTGCAAGGAGGGACAGGAGGAGCACTGCCAGAGCCCTGCAAAATGACCTCCAGCGGGCCACAAATGTGCATGTGGCTGCTCAAACGGTCAGAAACAGACTGAGGGCACGACGTCCACAGGTGGGGGTTGTGCTTACAGCCCAACACCGTGCAGGACGTTTGGCATTTGCCAGAGAACCCCAAGATTGGCAGCTTCGCCACTGGCGCCCTGTGCTCTTCACAGATGAAAGCCGGTTCACACTGAGCACATGTGACCGGGTCTGGAGAAGCCGTGGAGAACGTTCTGCCTGCAACATCCTCCAGCATGACCAGTTTGGCAGTGGGTCAGTAATGGTGTGGGGTGGCATTTCTTTAGGGGGCCGCAAAGCCCTCCATGTGCTCGCCAGAGATAGCCTGACTGCCATTAGGTACCGAGATGAGATCCTCAGACCCCTTATGAGACCATATGTTGGTGCGGTTGGCCCTGGGTTCCTCCTAATGCAAGACCGCATGTGGCTGGAGTGTGTCAGTTCCTGCAAGACTAAGGCATTGATGCTATGGACTGGCCCGCCCGTTCCCCATACATGAATCCAATTGAGCACATCTGGGACATCATGTCTCGCTCCATCCACCAATGCCACATTGCACCAGACTGTCCAGGAGTTGGGGGATGCTTTAGTCCAGGTGTGGGAGGAGATCCCTCAGGAGACCATCCGCCACCTCATCAGGAGCATGCCGCCCAGGATTTTGTAGGGAGGTCATACAGGCACGTGGAGGCCAAACACACTACTGAGCCTCATTTTGACTTGTGTGAAGGACATTACATCAAAGTTGGATCAGCCTGTAGTGTTGTTTTCCTCTTTAATTTTGAGTGTAAGTCCAAATCCAGACATCCATGGGTTGCTCAATTTGATTTCCATTGATAATGTTTGTGTGATTTTGTTGTCAGCATATTCAACTATGTAATGACCACAGTATTTAATAAGAATATTTCATTCAGATCTAGGATGTCTTATGTTTGTGTTCCCTTTTATTTTTTTTTGAGCAGTGTATATTTTAACTTAAAACCGACAAGAAATTAGCTATTATAAAGAACTGCATGTGGAATCTCCTCACACAGAGCATTAAATAGATTTAAAAGTTAACGGACTGCATTTATCACTAAACGGGCACAATTCCTTTCCTGCACATGACTGTGACACAAATCCTTTTGCTCACCGACTGCCACTCCAGGATCTGAAGATGTTTGTAAATGTCTGTGCACTTTATGTCCAGGTTGCTGCATTGCATGGAGCTCTCAGATGGCCCCTCCCTTCCTCCACAGATTTCTCTCTGAAGCTGCTGGGAAGCTGCAAATTGGCTGACCCTAAATGGAGCTGAATTGCATGCAGGGACAAGTAGTTCAGACTTTTGCAGATTTCAATTAACTAAACTGAATTACAGTCATTAAAGCACACATATTTATACCCTAGGTGTTTTAACAGAAATCCGTGCCTGGCATCTTGGTGCGCCACAACAGAAATCCGTGCCTGGCATCTTGGTGTCTTGGACATAATTAATTCAATCTGTTTCTAATCCAATTTAATCCGGTCGCCACTCAGTTCACTCCCGAAGTTTGTTTTTTTTCTTTTTCAAATAACAACCCAAGGTCGCCAAAGCCCCCTGTGTGGTTGCCATTCTCCAGCCCTAAATACACTTGGGCAGCATACCATCAGAGGGCCCTGTATCCCTCATCCAGGGTTATCTCCGTATGGACCAGTCCATCTAATTCAGACATTATTCCTTGGGTTGCTCTCCCAAGAATGACACATGTAAATCCGTCTGGAACCAGTACCTTTCGTCAGCAGTAGAGGTGGGACCATTCTGATAGTCTTGCTCCCATTGGAGAGCCTCCCCCCAAAGCTCCCGGTGAATAAAATCCCAGCTCGTCCTGTTCAGAACCAGGTCCACCAAGCTTGGCCTGCGCCTCCTGCATTCAGTGATCAAAGTCCACTGCCATCGCTCTGCGTATGACTGGCTACTCCGCTCGCTCCTTTTCTGCTGCTTCCATAACAGGTTGTTAATCTGAGTTATGGCCATAGAATGCTTGCTGCTCCTTTACCCTCAGAGAGCTGATCCTGTCCCATTAGGGATGTTGAAGATAAGCTGGAGGTACTTGGAGGGGATTCTGTGCTGGGAGGTCCGAATGGTGTTCATTGTCCTAGTCTTTTTTCACTAGGGCAGTGATCACTGGTTTCTTTTAGCCACTGGGTCTTGTCCCCTTTGGGCCAATAGTTTCTGCAGGGCAATGACCGCCTGGTGCCTGTAGATTTCGGCCATCCTGAAAGCAATAGGTCTTTTCTTCTAGGAGTTTCTCTGGACCTGTTCGCAAGGAGGACCCTGCTTCTGACCAGCAGGGTTACAGGCACCAAAGTCTGAGGTCTCTTGGCAGTTGTGACTAGATTCCTCCTCTGGTTTAAGAACTTTAACACAGCATATTTTGCATATCTTCCAAAGTCCCTAATATCAGACGACACCGATCGTACTGGGTCAAGCTTGTTGGTTTATTGTCACAGCACACCTTTATGCCTTAGGTGTTCTAACACAAATCCCTCCCTGGTGTCTTGATGTGCTACAGCAGAGATCCCTGCCAGGCATCTTGGTGTCTGGGACATAATTTGATTGACCGATAACTGAATTAACTCTTGGCACTCTCACTCATTCTCAACATGCCAACAAAATAGGACAATAGTAGATCGTGGGGATAAACAAGAGATTCAGATTTTACATTCTCTGATAATGGGGGAAATGTTTATCAAACAAGACAGACTATGACCATTCAAACCCATCACAAATCTAAAATCTAGTCTATCCGGGGGGGGGGGGGGGGGAGGAAAGGGCTACAGTGATAACATACTATCCATAATAGCAATAACCTATAAAGAGACTATAACGATGCTAACAAGAACAATATTCATACATAACACCTATACCCTGTAACTTTGTAGACACAGGGTGACTCGGCCATAAGAGGGGTTTGGGAAATAAAATAAAGTTTCAGACCCACCAGAACACCATAGTCCCTCATCCCCCAACTGTAACGCCAAGTCCAGGTACCCCCAGTCCAAAGTGACTCTTGTAATGACGTTTTTTTTTAAAACCAGCTTCTGTTGAAATTCAAATAAATATCCCACCTTCTGTCGGCAATTTAGATATTTCTTTTAACTGGATCCTTTTTTTTTCTTCTCGTGGTTATGTAATTGTTTATGCTATAAACAAAAACGTTCGTTAACGTGGATAAATGTTCTCTTGCAGTATACTAGTGTGATTATTTGGAAACGTGAGTTTAATTTCATGGAAATAATTGCAAATTCACCTTTTGTTAAACATTGTATCATACATGTTGTTGTTCTCAATGCTTTTTTGCAGGGTGACTGATGAAGTGTTTAATTTCTTGTTAGTCTGGTATTACTGCACGCTGACTATAAGAGAGAGTGTCCTAATTAGCAACGGCTCAAGGTGAGTATCTATAGGAGATCACACCTGATTTATCCACTTTACACTGGCTAACACACATTTTTGTGCCTCAAATGTTAGACCGGTTTCTGGGTGTATTTCACCTGCTGATTCCTAAAATGATACCAGTTTTTCCCTATAGGCTCTAGTTTTTGAAATACAGCACATATGCCACTCTTCACTCTGCTTGCCCATATCAAATCAGAATAGTTTAATGTAGTGTTTAAATTCATATATTTTAAGCATGACGGAAACATATTTGAAATCAAAAGAAATGTGTACTACATGAAAATCTACTCCTTTCCTACCAGAAGCACAAGTTTATGATACAAATGTTCCAGTCATTCAAGGCACAAGAAGCTCCTTTTGACAGACTTCAGAGAGTGGGATCTGCCAGGACAATCCCGCATAAGATTCCAACTATATTCTGCCATTATGTGTGCATCAGATCTTCCTTGGTATCTGGCTTCTATAGTTTTTATGCCTTGGTGAAATCTTTCACCTTACTCTTCGCTTAAAGGAACACTCCAACAAAAAAATCACCCCCCGTTTTTTTTTCCTAACCTATCCCTATTCCCTTAATAAAACCTTCTTTTTTTTTTCTTTTCTTGTAACTGCAATACTTACCTTAAAATCCTCTGGTTTCCAGCGGCGTTTTTTTTTTTTTATACTCACCTCCCTCCTCTTCCGCTCCCGTCCTTCTTCTTGCTGCGTCTTGGCTTCTGGTTTACGTGAGAAGCGCGCATGCGCGCCTCTCACATAAGCCAGCCAATCGGCAGGCTTCCTCCCGGCTCCCTCTGAGGATTAGTGTTGCGCGCAAGAGGATGCGCGCAACACTAACCCGAAGAGGGAGCCGCCAGCTTCTGCGGGGAGTAGGAGACGTCATCGCGCTGAAAGCGCGATGACGTCTCCTACTCGGCAAAAGTCGGCAGAAGCGGGAAATATGATTCCCGCTCTGCTGACTGACAGCTGGGAGGGCGGAGTAAAGTCCTCCGCCTCTCTCAGCTGTTTTCAGCCTTTCCTGCAGATCGGCTGAGCGGAGGGAGGGGGGACAAAGGGCAGGATACTCCGGGCATCATGACCACCTAAAATAGCTTAGGTGGTCATGTTGCTTAGAGTATCCCTTTAAGTCACCAAGGTTTTCTGGAGAGTGATCGAAGTGACTGTGCAGATAATGGGCTTTAACACTTATGTTACAGCAAAGCTTGTTGAAATGAAAGAGCATATCCTCTACTAATTGTGTGTAGCTGTCAAGAATATTTTTCACAAAAACAAATGAAGTCCAGGCACATAATTCAATTTCATTCATTGATGCTGTGAAATATGGGTCATTTATAAGTTGTTTGCTCTGTGGACCATCAAATTTCTGCCTTCAGTTTTTCTATGGTAAGTCCATGTAAATTATGCGCTATGTATTCAATGCACGAACCGTCTTTATTCAAAACCTTCAAATATTGTTTAATCAGACCTAGCTTTATAAGTAGTGGTAACCGTATGATTCTATCTCGTGCTACCAAAGGTTCATTGATTAACATTTTGTCCTCCAACCACTATTTATTCCCTCTTGAGGCCAATCTTTTCGTGCCCCCTGTTCATGTTTGGCTCTACTATCTCAAAGGCATAAAAAGCAAGGATACTTTGTGTAGCCACTTTGTTGACCAAGAAGAACATTACCCATCTTCGGCCCCTATTACATTCTTTGTGCAAATTCGTCCGCAGCGCAAAATTGTTTTGCGCGCAGCATTATCGCGCAAAAATTAACGGTGGTATTACGATACGAACGCATATTCTCATCCGTCCAAAAATAACGTTTGTAAAAATGATACGCAAAGCGAAGAGTAATATGCGCGCAGTAACGTAGTGCACGTAAATCAGTGTGCGCACTGGTTTTTTCGTGGGATTCAGCCAATCAGAATTAAGAACCTTAATTGACTCACTTAAGTTTTTGCGCCTGTCAAAGTAAATCTGAGTATATATGCTGCAGCAATAATAAAAACACGCACAAATTCACAATTTTCTTTGTTTGGGTATGTGTAGAATGTGTAACTGTACTGTGTGGTATTTTTTTTTTTTTTCGTGTTGGTATATTTGGTTTCGGCCAGAATGTTCAGATTTGCTGTTATCACCAGCTTTTCAAAGACGTTAAAATAATGCGCGCAAACGTCGTTCGGAAAAAGATGCGCATCGATTGTAATACCATCCGCGTACCAGCGCACAAACAAATTTGTGCTCACAATGTTAAGTATAGGACGCGCACAGTTCATCACGCTCGCGCAGGTCCATCCGCGTTAAACGATGACGCACATCGTTTGCGCGAACGTTGTAATACGACGTTCTGTGCAAAGGGTTTTGCCCCTCGCGCAAATGCGCATTGGCAAAAACAAATGCGTGAGCAATGTAATAGGGCCCTTCAAGTCTACACAAACAACCCATTGATGTTCTTGGTAATATATCTTTTCCAAGACTAATGAGCCGGCCCCGTACTCTCCTTTCATCCTGGTGGACTGACCGATTTCTAAGAAACTAGAGCTAACGCGGTCTATCCAATGCAATTTTTTTGAATCCGTGCTCTGAATAGCCCCAGGAACAGGCTGTAAAACCAAGGCACCATGAAATTTATTTTAATATATTTTTTTTGGGGCTGTGTAGTCCTTCTCGTACTCATAACATCACCTTGCTGGGCAGGATCTTTGTTCCAAACATTTTCCCAATGATGTCCATCTTGCAGTTCCTGGTCCTAATCAGATATTTAACCCAAGTTTGCTTTCCTTTCTGCAGAATAAAAGGCTGGTGGGTTTCTCATCACTACGTCTCCACGTTCCTTTCAGGGGTAATGTTAACCTGGTAAGTTTGTTTTTAAATGGAGTGCTAGTTGTATTCAAAATAGTAAGTGTTTTAGTCTGCATCCAGGCCTTACAGGAGGTTTATCATTTAACAAATGTGTCAAACCAAAAAAGTACATTCCACTCTGGAAACTTGCTTATATATCCCTTACTATCCTACTGGGAAGTTAAGCTGTATCCTGAAGATTAACTGCAGGTAAAAATAAAATACTTTGTGTTCTAGTCCAATTGAGACATTAAGCTAATGACTGGAGCTGTTACACTTAACAGCACATGTTGTTGACTTAATT
The DNA here is from genome assembly GCA_009667805.1 of Leptobrachium leishanense. Taxonomy (NCBI): domain Eukaryota; kingdom Metazoa; phylum Chordata; class Amphibia; order Anura; family Megophryidae; genus Leptobrachium; species Leptobrachium leishanense. The sequence goes on from CM019063.1 coordinate 107,648,169, forward strand.
GCACTGGCCGCACACTTTGCCTAGTCAAAAAACATTGGAGCCGTCAATTTACAGTAAAGAGACACAACAACAGAGCCACAAGCTATTCCAACATAGCCCATTCTTCTTGGTTTGAGCTGGTGTTCTACAAAGAATACTGGATCGGAAGCCCTGGTGTGTTTTTTTTTTTTTTTTTTCTTGCAAAATTACTAAACCCTTTAACGAGACAAATCTTTTGCTCTGGTCCAGCACTGCAGAGTGTAACACGATACGCTGCCTACTCTGGCCCCATGCTGTAGATATAGTCAACAATGTTTGAACAACTGTAAACTACAGTGGTTAGTGAATAATCCTGTATGTCAGGGCTCAAAATTTCCTCTCGCCTACTAGCATTTGGCAAGTGGAAATTAAATGAGGGCGAGTGGAAATGCACACGCAGGCAGCACAATAAATTATTTTGTTCTGCATATACCGGCAGTGCCACCGTGCAGCCCCCCCCCTTCCCCAGACTGCACGTTGGCAGGGATCAGCTGCCTTACCTGACCCAGCTCGTCTCTGTCCCTGGCAGGGGGGTGGAGAGGACTTCCCTGCCTCCTTGCTCTGCTCACCTTGGGGTCTGATGTCTGGATATTAATGTTATTTTTGTAACTTTATTCTAAATGAAACCTTTAACAGTGTAATTTCAGAATATAATTTAAGGGTGTGTGTTTGGGGGCAGAGTTCAGGGCTGGGTAGGGGTTAGGTTGAGCAACTAGTGGCGAGTAACTTTTATGGCCTGGTTAGTAGCTTGGGACTTGAAATTTTGAGCCCTGCTGTATGTTTATACTATACTAGTTTTCACAGGCCAGTAGGAATACGATCCATGTTGTCCTTCAGGCAGTTGTTGGATTATGGCTCTTAGAGAATCGTGTAAATGGTAGGCCAACAGCTCCCTAGACAGAAGTGAGCTATAACCGCTTAATCCAAATTTTAAGCCTCTAGGAATTTCACCTCAACCTCACATCCTTCAAACGAAGCTCTTAATCTTGTCAAAATCCAAAGAATCAAAATATAAAAAATATATACTATACAGTTGTGTTCAAAATTATTCAACCCCCAATGCTGTAAAGGGTTTTAGGGAATTTAGTGTACATTTGTAATTGTATTCAGAATGAAATACTACAAGGACTTTTTAAAGAACCATATGCAACTAAAATGACATCAATTGGTTTTGTAATACAGTAGTAAATGTTTCTTTTGTGAATTCTTCATTGACACAATTATTCAACCCCTTAAAGACTACCACTCTGAAGAACAGAGGTTCATTCAAGTGTTTTCAATCAGGTATTGAAAACACCTGTGGATGTCACGGAGCAGCAATAAAGCCTAATAAGCACCAATTAGGCAGCTTTAAAATGACTTTGATACTCAGCTCCTTCTAGACATTTACTGGTGTGGTTACAAACATGATGAAGTCAAGAGAATGGTCCAGGAAGACAAGAGGTGATTACTCTTCAAAGGAAGGGCAATGGCTATAAGAAGATTGCAAAGATGTTAAACATACCAAGAGCGACCATAGGAGGCATCATTCGCAAATTCAAGGCAAAGGGCACTGTTGAAACGCTACCTGGTCGTGGCAGAAAGAAGCTGCTGACTTCGACTGCTGTGCGCTACCTGAAGCGTAGAGTGGAGAAAAGTCCCCGTGTGACTGCTGAGGAACTGAGAAAAGATTTGTCAGATGTGGGTACTGAAGTTTCAGCTCAGACAATACGGCTCACACTGCGTAATGAAGGCCTCCATGCCAGAACTCCCAGGCGCACCCCCTTGCTGTCTCCAAAGAATAAGAGTCGACTGCAGTATGCCAAAAGTCATGTGGACAAACCACAGAAGTTTTGGGATAGTGTTCTGTGGACTGATGAAACAAAATTAGAACTGTTTGGGCCCATGGATCAACGCTATGTTTGGAGGAGGAAGAACAAGGCCTATGAAGAAAAGAACACCTTGCCTACTGTGAAGCATGGCGGGGGGTCAATCGTGCTTTGGGGCGGTTTTGCTTCTGCAGGTACAGGGACGCTTCAGCGTGTGCAAGGTACCATGAATTCTTTTCAGTACCAGGAGATATTGGATGACAATGTGATGCAGTCCGTCACAAACCTGAGGCTTGGGAGACGTTGGACCTTTCAACAGGACAATGATCCCAAGCATACCTCCAAGTCCACTAGAGCATGGTTGCAGATTAAAGGCTGGAACATTTTGGAGTGGCCATCGCAGTCACCTGACTTAAATCTGATTGAGAACCTCTGGTGGGACTTAAAGAAAGCAGTTGCAGTGCGCAAGCCTAAGAATGTGACTGAACTGGAGGCTTTTGCCCATGACGAATGGGCGAAGATACCCGTAGATCGCTGCAAGACACTTGTGTCAAGCTATGCTTCACGTTTAAAAGCTGTTAGTACTTATAACTGTAAAAGGATGTTGTACTAAGATTGAATGTCACTTGGGGGTTGAATAAAACTGATAATGATGTGAGCACAGAAAAGACATTTGTGGTTATTTCATTATAAATGTTATGTTCTATTTGTCTGACCTACACGTGCCTCTTTGATTTAATTGTAAGCAAGATGACTGAATGATCAAAATCAATGTCAAACTGGCCAACACTCAATTTCAGTGGGGGTTGAATAATTTTGAACACAACTGTAGTTCTACATATACCAATGTGGGTGCTCCAAAATCTAAATTGTTAAACATTTTCCATATTTCTAATGCAATCAACCTGTTTGCGCTAACAGTTGATCTACCTTTCTGGTCATGAGACCTTTAATAAATGTTGTTTTTTTTGTTTTTTTTCTTTGTTAGGCCCAATGGTCTCATTTATCAGATGTTCCGCAATCAGTTTTTGGCATTTTCAATATATCAAAGTAAGTGAACTGCATAGACTGTACAATAAATATGCTTTCTGGTAGGGATGCACCGAAATGAAAATTTGGGACCGATACCGAAAATGCATGATGAGCTTGGCCGAAAACGACTTTCTATATATGACTATATACACACCTACTGTGTATACATGTGTGTAATAGATAGATATCTATCAGTGGCAAGAAAAAGTATGTGAACCCTTTGGGATTTCGTGGAGTTTTGCATGAATTGGTCATAAAATGTGCTCTGATCTTCATCTAAGTCACAACAATTTGAAAAACACAGTCTGCTTAAAATAATACAATACAAACATTAGATGTTTTCATGTGTTTATTGAACAGAACATGTAAACATTCACAGTGCAGGGTGGAAAAAGTATGTGAACCCCTAGCCTAATGACTTCTCCAAGAGCTAATTGGAGCCAGGAGTGAGCCAACCTTGAGTCCGATCAGTGTGATATTATTGGATGTGTTACTGAAAGCTGTCCTGCCCTTTAAAAACACACACCAGTTTTGGGTTTACTGGTTTCAAGAAGCACTGCCTGATGTGAACCATGCTTCGCAGAAAAGAGCTCTCAGAAGACCTACAATCAAGAATTGTTGACTTGCGTGAAGCTGGAAAGGGTTACAAAAGTATCTCCAAAAGCCTTGATGTTCATGTGTCCACGGTAAGACAGACTGTCTACAAACGGAGAAAGTTCAGCACTGTTGCTACTCTCCCTAGGCATGGTCGTCCTGTAAAGATGACTGCAAGAGCACAGCGCAGAATGCTTAATGAGGTAAAGAAGAATCCTAGAGTGTCAGCTAAAGACTTACAGAAATCTCTGGCACATGCTAACATTTTTGACACCTCTACAATAAGGAAAACATTAAACAAGAATGGAGTACATGGGAGGACACCACGGAGGAAGCCATTGCTGTCCAAAAAGAATATTGCAGCACGTTTGAAGTTTGCAAAAGAGCACCTGGATGTTCCACAGCACTACTGGCAAAATATTCTGTGGACAGATGAAACCAAAATTATGTGTGGAGAAAAAAAGGCACAGCACACCAACATCAAAACCTCATCCTCCCTGTAAAACATGGCGGATGGAGCATCATGGTTTGGGGCTGCTTTGCTGCCTCAGGGCCTGGACGGATAATTGTCATTGATGGAAAAATGAATTCCAGAGTTTATCAAGACATTTTGCAGGAAAACGTAAGACCATCTGCCCGCCAACTGAAGCTCCGCAGAGGATGGGTGATGCAACAGGACAATGACCCAAAGCATATAAGTAATTCAACAAAAGAATGGCTTCAACAAAACAAAATACGCCTTCTGGAGTGGCTCAGAGTCCTGACCTCAACCCGATTGAAATGCTGTGGCATGACCTTTAAGAGAGCGATTCACACCAGACATCCCAAGAATATTGCTACACTGAAACAGTTTTGTGAAGAGGAGTGGTCCAAAATTACTCCAGATCGTTGTGCAGCTCTGATCTGCAACTACAGGAAATGTTTGGTTGAGGTTATTGCTGCCAAAGGAGGGTCAACCAGATATTAAGTCCAAAGGTTCACATACTTTTTCCACCCTGCACTGTGAAGGTTTACATGTTCTGTTCAATAAAAACATGAAAACATATAATGTTTGTGTTGTATTATTTTAAGCAGACTGTGTTTTTCAAATTGTTGTGACTTAGATGATCACAGCACATTTTATGACCAATTCATGCAAAACTCCACCTAATCCCAAAGGGTTCACATACTTTTTCTTGCCACTGTATATCTCAAATGAAAACTTTGTAACGAAACAAAAAATGACTTTTCCCCTACAATTTATTTTAAGAGGTTTTTTGTATAACTGTAGTAATACTAGACTTTATTAAATTAATATCATAAATTTAAATTAATCCACATTAAAATTTTTAAGATATTTTTGTCCTATTTTATTGGAGTTATTTTGTATCTAGTGTAAAATTTTTGGACACCCACACATTTTATAGTTCCAGAAGACCTTTACACATTCCAGCAATTCAGAGAACTCTAAGGCTAGGGTCAGACTGAGGCAGTGCGAACGCGCGTGCAGGCGCACTTAATTACGGCTGCACTAGCAGTAAATGCCGGGCAATGACGGCCAATATACGAAGTACGGTCGCACAAAAGTCCGGCTGCGCAACGCAAGTGGCAAACGAACGCATTTTGTCGAACGTAAAGCCGCTAGTACGGTTGTACAGAGTGCGCTGCGTCCACTAGCGGCGTGTGTGCGTGAATTGGAGATGTCAGACACTGCTAATGTCCGGCCAACATAACGTCCAGATGCACAAAGTGTTTTATTGATGATCCGTACAAAATCACGAACGCAAATGCGCATAGTATGACCGCTATCGCGTACTCCGTGAAAAAATGCGTCCATTCGTTCGAACGCACTTTTTCACAGACAACGTGAAAATGCGTTCGTCTGACCCTAGCTTAGATTGCTGGGATGTGTAAAGATCTTCTGCAACTCAATGTATCCTTTCTGGTAAAATGCTTAATAAACTTTATAGTTATTTATTTATAATTTGTTGTGTGGAGGCTTTTAATATATATTTTTTTTGCCCTCCACCACAACTTGAATATGTACATATATATCTATAATGGCTCAGATGAAGCGTAAACATCAGTCTGTTTCTCTTAATCTATTATTTTTTTTTAAAGTGCAGAAAAAGAAAGCATTATAAAAGGATCCTTTAAGATGCGAAGGAAAAGACCAACCGTTCCATTAACTTTTTGGAGGCATGGATGTAAGCTCCCACATTAACACCCCCCCCCTTGTTCTCAGATATGACACCGCTAGCAGGTCGTCAGTGATAAATCACTTGTTCCTTGTCACTGAGAGGCCAGAGGTTACTGCTTGCTTGGATCATATCATGCAGTTAACACTTTGTGTGCAGAAATAAATGTGGTGCAGCTCCTGCCTCTCTCCAATTACAATTATCTCCAGCTAAGCAGCATTGAAAGAGTGCTCGCTCAGTGTCAGCTGGGATCATCAATTCTCGGCTGACTTTTTCGGCTGGTGTTTTGCTTTCGGGCCGACACCGATAACCCCATTATCGGCAGAATCTATTGGTGGCTGAAATTCCGGTGCATCCCTGCTTTCTGGTTTTCTTTTGTATATGGGCTTTTCAGCATTGTATGTGGAATCTGACAATTTGTTTATTATTCTGTTATTATTTTAAATAATGCAGAGTGCTATCCTGTAGTTGTTGCAGATGAATTAACTCTTTCCCCTCTTTTCCAGGCTGCGTTCAGTTTCTCCAGTACTATTATCAGAGTGGCTGCCTTTATAGATTACGGGCATTAGGTGAACGAAATCATTTAGACCTTACTGTGGGTAAGTTCTTCTGTGTTTTTATCTTAAGCGGAGATGGAACAAAGTCTTCTTTTGGCACATATCAAATATATAGTTGCGGTGTGGTTTCCCTGGCTTAGCTTGATTTGTACGCTTTCTGTGCTAGTGATGTATAGCTTTTGAGACTACATAAAGAATAAACCTCCATGACAGACACAGAATGCATGCAGATCCATAAGCTGCGACAATGGTAGATTTTGTATTGTGGATGTGCAGAAATCTGCAAACATCAGGTAAATTTAATACATTAATTGCTTGATGAATTACATTTTCATGGTAATATACAGTAGGTAAACAAAAGCGTCAATCAGGGGCGTAACTAAAAGGGGTGCAGAGGGTGCCACCGGGTCCTAAACAGGTGAACCCCATAGGTTTCAATATTAACCCCTTAACGCCGCAGGGCGTTCCATGCCGTCCTGCATTTGGCGGGCTTTAACGCCGCTGGACGGCATGGAACGACGTCGGCGTTAGGAGCCCAGCCGGCGGTAATACTTACCTTCCCGGCGGCTCCCACGCAGATCTGCGTCTTTTCAAGCCTCCCGGTGCACTGACGTCATCGCGCTGGCGTGATGACATCAGTTTCAGGCGCCCCCCCCCCCCCCCCGGAGCATAGGGAAGCACCTGGAGGGGAGGAGAGGGATCCTTCGGATCCCTCTCTCCCCATCGACGGGTGCTACGAGACTGTGGCCAGCATCGCTGGAACGGTCACAGCCTGACCTTTCCAGCGATTGTATGGGGGTTAACCCATGAGTTGCCAGGTCGCGACCGGGCACTAATTTGTGCCCGATCGCGGCCTATTTCCGGTTGGGGCCTCCATCTTGGATGGCAGCCCCCACCTCTGGGTCCCCCCCCGCGTCAACTGACTCATCGCGCCATGCGCGATGATGTCAGTTAACTGGGGAAGCCCCTAGCTGCAAAGGGATTTCCTAAGGAAATCCCATGCAGGAGATAGGGGGGTTCTTTGAACCCCTTTATCTACTGATCGGTGGCAGCTAGGGGGTCATGCCTGATATCGATGGAAAGGTCTGAGCATGGCCTTTCCAACGATATCAAACATGACAATGAATAAAGTAAAATAAAAGTGTAAAAAATAAAAATAAAAAAACAATGAATTAATTAAAAAATCGTTTTTTTTTTTTTTTTTTTCTTGATGCAGCATTATTATTCACATCTCAATTATAATGTGAACAATGATGCTTCACCACTGTTTGTTTTTTTGGGGGGGGGGGGGGGTTTAGGTAAAATCACGTAATCCCCCCCCCCCCAAAAAATGGGTTCCCAAGTCTACCCCATAGAATATAACCGCAAAGGATCGGATAATAAAATGTGAAAAAAAACACTTTACACACTGTGGATGATTTGAAATTTTATAGAAAATTCTAATTTTTTTACATTTTTTGTTATAGCATTCTGGCAGGACATGACTTTTATATATAATTATGATATATTATTAATCTGCCGAGTCTACCGGAAAGAACGATATATAATTTGTCTGGGTGGTATAATAATACGTGACTTAAAACCACGTTTAAACATGATGAGCAAAAACTTCAGCAAACTTCACTTCCGAGAGAGCGCCGAAGTTGTAAAATTACTCCCGACCTTAAGGGGTTAAGCAAAAAATCCTTTTTTTTTTTTTTTTTTTTCTTAGTAAAATTTTTATTCTACCAAAGTCTTTATTTTATTTTTTTATAAATCTAGGCATTTTTTATTTTTTTTATTTTCCTGCAAAATTTTTGGAGTGTGTATGTATTTTTTTTTATTCTGGAATAGACCTTTTTATTGTTATTCATAGGACCTTCTATATTTTCATGCATTATTTTTAACACCTTTTAAAAGTTGCGGGTTTGTGGTTGTGTTGTGTTTAACTCCTGTTCGGCAGCTGGTTCGCTTTTTCTGGCTGTGTTTAGCAGGTTATTGAACCAATCCGGCACACTTCAGAGACCCTGCAGTGAATGCTGAATTCACAGCAGGGTCGGTGAATGGAGGGGGTCAAAGTGTACCGAATGAAAGGGCACTAAAATTTCAGAGGTCTTGGAGTAACCCCTTATGTGTTTATGGCCATAGAATCAGTGATTGACCCATAAGCTCAACTAAAATTGTATTGTGTGGCACCTTGCGCTTATGGGCCCACAAAATTAAATCCGGTGCCCTGCGCGTGTTCATCTGCATGCAGCCTTGGCATAAAACCCACCTGATCCAGATAGATCAAGGCGGCAACAGTGGCGTAGTGTGGGGGGGCCTCGGGGGCGGTCGCCCTGGGTGCAATTTTCTTAGGGGGTGCAAAATTTCCAAAGAAATTTGAACCACCAATATTTTCCAGCAAGGTGTCTGCTCACGGACACTGGTGTCCGTGAGAGGCCCTTGCAGGGGCAGCCGTCAGTTTTGCGGCGCCGGCGGTGACTTAGCACTCAGCACCCGGAAGGGAGGACCAGGACAGAAAATTCTGGTCCTGTCCTGACTCCTCCTCAATGCTGACATGAGTCACGAGAAGCAGCGCAGCATCATCCGACGGAACACCCTGTACCATGCTTGTCAGCCCCCTTGAAGCCCTGTGCAAGCCCCCCGCCGCTGGCAGCCCTGCAGCTGCTGAACAGGAAGTAGGGAGGAAGGCGCCTGCCCTGCAGTACATTTAAAATCCAGTCTCCAATAAGCCTCCTGGACAGCCCCCCCCCCATGCCACCAGCAACTCCACGCAGGTAGGCGACACTGTTACACTAGGGAAGCGTAACTAACACACACAGTGAGGGGGTACTGGGGGGTATGGGGAGAGGGTGACTGGGGGTAGTTGGAAGGAGAGAGATTGGGGCTACTGGGAGAAAGTTGGGGTACTTAGAGTGACTGGAGGTACTTGAAGCGAGAGAGTGACTCAGGGTACTGGGAGAGAGTGACTGGGGGTCCTGGGAGAAACTGGGGGTACTGGGAGAGAAAGAGTGACTGGGGGTACTGGGAGAGAAAGAGTGACTCTGGGGTTACTTGGAAAGAGAGTGTAACTGGAGGTCCTGGGAGAAACTGGGGGTTACTGAGAGAGTGACTGGGGATAATTTGAGAGCGGAACTATGCTAGGGTATACTGGGACAAGGTGACTGGTAGCCGTGCCGTAGCGTGGGGGGCATGTGTGTTTAATTTTTTTATTATATCAGTATTTTTTTAATATACAATACATGTGCTTGTGGGGTAAGGGGGTCAATACTCTACTGGTAGAAGGGAATCAGGGTGTGTTACAGTGTCCACAGGTTGGACGCACAATTCTTGCCTTGCCCCAGGCGCTGACAACCCACGCTACGCCGCTGGGCGGCAAGCATAGGACCCAGCCACAACGCCATCATCTTGGCCAGCAATTTAACTTCCGTATTAAGGAGCAATATTGGTCTGTGATTGTCTATACCTTGCGCATCTTTCCCCAGTTTTAGGAAGCCTGACCGAAGCCAAAAGAGACTTGGCCAGAAAACGGCACCGTCCCTAAGGGAATTAAAAGGACATCACCGGGGTAGATCTTGTATATCTAGTAGCTTAGAGAAGAATAGACCACCTGCAGCCGTATCTAAAGATTCCCTTGTACACTTAATTAACTGTTAAATACTGTAGATTAGCTAAGCCACAGAATTAAAGGAAAACCCTTTGCACCGATTTTGGGAAATGTTGCCTAATGCGAAAAAATCAACAAAATGGAAACTGGAGATAAATAATTTTTTCCTTTTTACGTGCAATTACTTGAAAGAAAGAAAAAAAGCGGCATGTGTTTTTGTTTGTAATGCACATGTAATCTAGTTACAATTTATGTAAGTGATAGTGTCACTTTAAACTTCTTAATTTCCCAGTTGAATGTAGATATTCAATTCTCTTCCAGATTGTGTTTTAAAATGTATACTTTCTGCTCTTCCTACTTGTTTTCTAGAGGGTTTTCAGTCCTGGATGTGGCGGGGTCTCACATTTCTGCTCCCCTTCCTGTTTTTTGGCCATGTAAGTTTTAATGGTTACAGTTTAATAAATACAGTGTACAAGTAAAAGCTTCTCTTTGGCATTTATATGTGCCTATTTTTTTGTCAAAACAATTATGAAAATAAGTCACTGAAACCTATATAGAACTAATTTGTGTGTTTATTGGTCCTAAACCCAATTATATAATATATATATATATTATTTTTTTAGTACATGGTAGATAGATTATTACAAAATTCTGTGCAGTTTGAAGTAAATCTACTGCAAGTTTCATGAATGCAGACTTATTCAGTAGCAGCTAACTTAATGCAGCCTTCCAACATGAAAAGGTTCCCCATCCCTGTGCTAGTCACTTATTCACATGTACATTTCTAATTCCCTAATCAAACCACCTGAATTATCCACTCTCCAACACCTTAGTTTCCAATACACCCACTCTTCTCCAGTTAACAAATTATCCTCTCTTCACCTGATCACCCTTTTTCAAGGATTAGAGAGTGTTGGAGAGCAGCGGTGTGGAGGGGCAGCACAGTCTCTGGTGTCACATTATTTGTATTCCTCATTAGACTGGAAGGTTTTACATAATGTGTATAAAGTGGGGGGAAATGACAACTTCAATTGACATCCATTAGTAAAGCACTGTATTGTAAAGTTGTCTGAAGGAGAAATGGTTTAATGCAGTGTTTCCCAAACCTGTCCTCAGGACCCTCTGACAGGCCAGGTTTGCCAGATATCTGAAGCACAGCAAGGGTGATATGATTTGCTGCTCAGTGATTGCAGGATTCAGTCTGCTTTTCCCCAAAGTGATCTGCAAAACCTGGCCTGGTTGAAGGGTCCCGAGGACAGGTTTGGGAAACACTGGTTTAATGATCATCCAAAAGCATGTCAAATTTAAGTCCTGGAAAACCTAGCCGATCTGAAGCCCTTGCCCGGCAGACTCTGAAGAAGGTACAATATCAAGACCTGTTTGGTAGCTTGAAGCACACTATTTTTTTCTCCTTGTTCATACTTTTTTCACTTTCAGTGTTGCTTTCCTGATTTCCTGAGACAAGTTTGCTTTTATAATTAATGGTAATGTGCGTGTGTTACCAGCAGGGGTCCACATTGTATCGATGCTATACGGCACCTGCTTCAGTATGTGTTAACACCTGATCTTTGTAGGTTGCATGCTTTTGTTTCATTCACATTGAATGGTTACATTGTAATGTTTCACCCCCCTTTCCTTCCTTTTTTCTTCTTCTCTTTCTAGTTCTGGCAATTGTATAATGCAATCACACTATTCGGGCTGTCCAGACATGAAGCTTGCAAAGAGTGGCAGGTATTGTATCCATTCAGCTTCTTTTGTAAAGCGGGAATTTGATGGAAATTGAGTTTTTGTTTTTTTTTTGCTTTTTCAGTTGTGTTGAACAATAAATACAAGGAACTTGAAATTGATGGATCTGTTCAGAGATATTTTGTATAGTGTATTTAAAGAACAAAAGCTCCTGGTGTACTTAGCGGAATGCGTTAAAGTTCACGTTCCAGCAATATGTTACAGGGTGTATGTTGCTATTGTGCAAGCTGAATAGCTTATTGATTAGTACATCACTTAGTCAGCTGAATTCATGTGGATTCCATTTTTCGCTGTACAGCACAGAGAAGCCTGCTGGTGTTAAAATGATAGCCCTGTACTTTGAAACATTAAATGGATGCAAATTGTGAAAAAGTATAGCTTTCTACTGTGTAGACGTCTCCAGCCTCAAACGTTTTTGATGTGGGTAACTGCAATCCTTTTTTTTAAATGTGCTGCTAATCAGAACCTATTCTTTATCCTGCTGGACACAAACACCGGACTGTAAAATACAGTTTATTAAAAAACTTCAACCACTTCAATTCTAATTTGTAATCCTGGCCTGTTCCCCCCCCCCTCTCTTTCTCAATCGTTTTCAAGTATTTTAATATCATGGGAACGTTTCATATGCTGAGCCCAACATTTAAGATGATCAATCCCTGGTTTAATACCCTAATTTATAATAAGTATACTTTAAGAACCAATGTTTTTAATTAGGTCTGAATAGTAACCAGCCTGTCTAGGTCCATTACTGTAGGATTTATTGGACGAGGACGTCATTATTTAACGGTGAGGTTTCTGGAGGTCTAGCCCAGGTTTAATGGGATGATCCTAATGATGCCAGTTTGAACCACAACTGTAACTTGACAGTCGACATTACCATAAAGGAACAGCGATCTGGGATTTACTTTACGTGGCTGCTTATCCAGTGTGCATGCTTAGATTTTGCACAGCCTTGACTGTGTTGTGTGTGCAATGGGGCTCTATGAGCATTGCGGTTGAGGCGTTCATACAACACAGAGCAGTGTTACCTCCTGGTAAGTATTTTCAGGTGGGCTGTTGACTGTAACTCATTTGGTGTTAGAGTAGAAATTGCATTATCCTCTGTAGTGCAAGGCTTAATAGGATGATGTACCCTTGTAACCAAAGCGCCCTCTACTTTTGTGCCCCCACCCTCTTTGGCCCCCTTGCCCACACTTAAATGGCCTCTGTGCCTGTGGAAGTGTGGATGCTGGTCTCCTGCCAACAGGTTGTGGACAAATCTGTCAAGGACAATGGGCATACGTGGGCACCTATGGGTTAAATTTATTTAGATCTTGAAACTGTATTTTCGGAGTTAATGCTTAGTGATCTAATGTAGACATATTGTTCTTGCTATCGGTTTGTCCTTCGATTGAGCTGGTGCTGTGTGTTTGCTAATCTGGTCTAGTGTAGTGTTTCTCAAACCTCTCCTCGGGACCCCCAACCAGGCCAGATTTTGCAGATCACTTTGGGGAAATGCAGACTGAATCCTGCAATCACTGAGCAGCAAATCCTATCACCTGTGGTGGGCTTCAGCGATCTGCAAAATCTGGCCTGGTTGGATGTCCCGAGGAAAGGTTTGAGAAACACTGGTGTGTGTACTGATTAGGTTTCTGTGTCTCCTGAAGGAATTCACCCACCCCCCTCATGTAGACAAAGTATTCTGTTGGTTATGTTACCTCCCATGCTCTGTTTCTCATATAACTGCTCCCATTTCCAATAACGCATATTCATTCCCCTGCATGAAGCGGTGTCTGATGTTTGGGGAGAGATGCATAGAAATATACTGCACTCCCTCAAGTTCTGGCTGAGGGTTGTGAGAAGGAAAGCTGCTGCGGATCAGCTTGACTGAAGAGAAGGGACTGACACTGTAACAGGTTTTTGGGTCTGGTCCACAAGCCGGAGACCAGTAAACCCCATTTGCTGTTTCAACCCTGTTGTTATGAACGTTATTGGTGGATCCAATTCCAGATCCCATAGGACAGTGGTTACCCAACCTTGGTCCTCAAGTACCCATAACAGGCCAGGTTTTAAGGATTATTTTGGGGAAATTCAGACTGAATCCTGCAATCACTGAGCAGCAAATCCTATCACCTGTGCTGTGCTTCAGATATCCTGAAAACCTGGCCTTTTAGGGGGACTGAGGACAGGGTTGGGAAACACTTCTTTAGGATCATAGTGGTTATAATGAAAGTTGGAACATAAGCTTTCATTTTTTTTTTGTATTGCTTCAGTGCATTAAAAAACTGTTACCAATCCTGTTTTAATACCTTTAAATCTAAATGACTGTTAGTTTTCCTTCCATCAGACTGCAGGTGACATGTCTTTTTGGAGGCATAGTGACTTGGCTGTGCTGGAGTGTGACCAGAAGGCCATAACCGCTTGGATAAGTGTCTTATTAAGGAATGTTTAAGAGATGGATAATGCTGTGTGTATAGGTTCCTGCTATGGTTTGCTTTATATACATTATTTCTCGGCTATCTATGTCCTTTTAATAATAAAAATAATATAGTTTTATAGTTGTCATTTGTGCTGGATCCTCACCATGTGTCCTCTGAGCTGAACTTGCTCTTTCAGGAGGGCATAGGCGAGTGAACATGAGGTTTTAGACCCGTGTCAGACGAACGCAGTGATCACGTACGTGTTGCTGCACAGTTTAACGTCCGTGGTAGCATAGAATCCTGATCAGTAGAGACCCACACACTAAGTGCGTCCTCACCAAACTGCACACGCACAACGCACGTGGCAAACGGACGCAAGAACGTAAAACCGCTGACAAGGACGCGCAGAGCGCCACGTCCACATAGCGTTCTGTGTGAGCGATGAGATGTTAGACGCAGCACATTTGCGACATCCAGCACCTTGACACACACAATACATTTTCATATCCTTTTTCATATTAATTTTGCACTCAGACTGCGTTCGTCTGACATTAGCCTTAGGCCCGCGTCAGACGAGCGCACCTTTTGCGTCCGTCTGATCGCACTGTTTGACTCCTTTGAAAAGCTACAACGGACAGCAATCGAGAACAACACACTAAGCACGTGCGCACTTTTTCATGTTGCAACGGACGTCAAAATGGCATCAATGGGAAAAAGCTACACAGACGTAGAGAAAAACCTGCATACAGTTTTGTTTTTTTTTCTTTTTCTCCAACAGTAAAAATTAACTGATACAATGTAACCACAATCTCATCCGTATGTCCGTTACTGTGGGCAGTCAGTGCGCTCGTCTGACCCCAGCCTTAGTGTCATACTCGTTTCAGTGTGATTTTTTTTTTCTTTTTTTCAATTAACCCCTTCCCGACCGCTGACGTACCATGTACGTCATGGCCACGGGTCTCCCTTAGGCTAATGTCAGATGAGTGCAGTCTGAGTGCACTCTGCTTGCGTGCATAACGGACAGACGTACTGACGGAAGATACTGTAGACACCACATGATCTGTTTTTCTTGACGGACGTAGAAAAAAAGGAACTATGGGAAATATGAAAAATTTGAAAAGGATATGAAAACCATTTTATGCGTAAAGATGCTGGACGTCGCAAATGCGCTGCGTCTGATATATATCACTCACAGAACGCTACACGCGGATGTGGCGCACTCTGCACGCCCGTCTAGCGATTTTACGTTCTTGCCTAACTTGCATCCGTTTGCCACGTGCGTGCGCAGTTCGGTGCAGTCGCACTTAAGGTGTGGGTCTCTTGATCATGATTACATGCTACGACGGATGTTAAACTGTGCGGCAACACGGACGTGATCACTGCGTTCGTCTTACACGGACCTAAGACCCGCAGACGTACATAGTACGTCAGCGGTCTCCTAACCTACTTCCCACCGATACTTGCCTCCCTCGCCTGTTCCCACGGTGTCTGGCAGGCTGGAAGCCTGCCCTGCTGGTTCCTGGGGGCCGGCAGGCCTGATGACATCATCACACTGCATGATGATGTCATCGATAGGCACCTGCAGTGACAAGCAGGAAGGGCGGGCTCATTTGGAGCCATCTATCTTCCCCAACCATTTAAGCTAGTGGAAAACAAATTGCACTCCTGGAAAGGGGAGAGTCTCCCCTTTTCAGTAGTGTAGAGAATTAACAATCTCGCTGCCGGATTGGTATTCAAACCTGGAGGTGGCTGGATCTTGGATGTCAGCCAAGCCTCCAGGTCACCATATGTGTGAGGATGTCACCATATGTGTGAGGAGTGGGCCAGTTAACCCCCTAGCTGCCAAGTAGCAATAGTGGGAACCTTTGGATCCCCTTATCTCCCGATCCTTGGCAGCTAGAGGGTCTGATCACGGCCTTTCCAATGATACAAACATGACCAGGTTTGGTGTAAATAAATAATAATAAAAAATATTTTTTTTTTGTCTGGGGGGGTTTAATTAAATAGGACCTAGGTTGGCATCTAGAAATGAGCATAAAACAGTCATAATGAGCTCAACGCACATAGGTGAACTGGCTCAGCAGTGAAAGGGTTAAAAACCAAAAACATGACAACATTCTGAAACTATTTACCCGGTCTTTTTTTGGCGGTTGTAGATTATGGGGATTAAATTACGAAAAAGTGAGTTACCTTTTTTTTAATTTTTTTTATTATAGTACATGATGGAAATAATTAGTATTTTTAGAAAGTCCATTTAATGGCGGGAAAAACTCAGGGTTATTCAGAGAGCGTGAAAAGCAGAATGACTGGAGAATGAAAAATTCTAGGTCAAAATAGCCGATTTGGAAAGTGAGATGAAAGGGAGAATTTTTCTGGTTTGGCTATTTTGACCTAGAATTTTTCACGGAATGCGCAAAAACGGTCAGACGATGCGCATTTTCAGGCGTGATTTTTTTCGGATTGTCAATAAAACTCTTTTTGCGTCTGGACGTTGTGTAGGCTGGACATTAGCAGCATCTGACATCTCCTAATCACGCACACACGCCGCTATGCCGCAGCTGCGCACTCAGTACGTCAGTACTAGCGGTTCAGCGTTCTCAGAAAAATGCGTTCAAATTCCACTTGCGTTGCACGGCCGGACTTTTGTGCGGCCGTATATCGTATATTGGCCGTCATTGCCCGTCATCTGCTGCTAGTGCGGCCGTAATTATGTGCGCCAGAACGCACGTTAAAAGTGCGCTGGTCTGACCCCAGCCTAAAGGACTTTTTTTAAAAAAAAAAAATCTCTTGGATGTGAAGATTACAGGCAGTCTGTTGGTTTTTGGGGTGGGGTCTGCAGTTTGTCAAGCCCCATAAAGTGTTAGTCAGCTGGAGCAACTACAAAGCCTTATTAACCGGTTACCAGACGGCATGAATCACTCTCAAAGTATAAACCGCACAGCAGCTGAGTTTACCAAGGGTGGACTCTGGGTGCGGCTCAGGAGAGGTGGCACTCTGAGGCAGCATTAGGGTCACGCCCAGCTAATACAAACACTAGGACCAGCTTTCAGTGATAACACTGGTACCAGGGTTTGCTTTTTCCCTGACTTTGCTCCCCAAAGCAACTTTTTAAAGATTTACCTTTCTGCATGTAACAAAATATTTTACTTGTTTGAGTTCCTTTTAAAGGGACATTATCACTCACATAAGCTGTAACTAGATTACTTGTGCGTTACAAACAAAACACATGCTGCAGCTTTGTTTTTTTTTTGTTTGACGTAATTGCATGTAGAAAGGAAAAATAAAGTTAGGTTTTTATCTCCTGCTTCCATTTTGCGGATTTTTCCCAAAATCTGTGAAAAACCACAGCCACAAAGTAAAACTTTATCTACAGTATTTAAGTTAATGGAGGGAATTTTTAGATAAGACGACAGGTTTATTGTGTTCTCCAAGCTACTAGAGAAGAGATGGCAGTTGAGTGAGGTAAAACAAGGACCTTAAAAGGCTTTTAATCTAACCCCTGGTGATGTCCTTTGAATACATCCCAGGCAATACGACGATTTTAGTCCGTTATCACCCTATTCACTCCATTCTATGGCCAATACCATAGTGATGAGCAAGTGATGTAAAGATACTAGGGGTGGCAGTTTACAACACAATCTCACAATGGATGCACCCAGTGACACCTATAGACAAATATTTTTTTTAACTAAACATAAGCGAAAAACAAATTGCATGTAAGCTATCAGCAGCATAAAATAAGGGCATTTCATTTTTTGGTGGTAGTGGCCCTTTAACACCATATATTAAGTTATACAGTAGCCACTAGTTGCCAGAAGTAGAAGTCTGCTGTAACCATTGTGTTGCACCTGTCCAGAGTTCAGCAATCTCACGTGAGTGAAAGCTTCCTAATTCAGGAGTATCAACCAAGGCAATTATGCAGTTGCTGAGGGAAAACCCTGAGAAGTGCAACTCAGAGATTTTGGTTGCCCTGTTTCTTGGCAGCTTGGCATTCAAATCCGGCATATCTCCCATAAACATGGCAACAGGCTGGTAGTAAAAGAGACAGTCACCTTGTTCATGGCACTGGATACTGACTGGGGTCTTCTCTCACCTGGGTCACTATTTTGAATACATGTTAATAGAATGACAAAGCAACATAACTCACCGTACAAGTTGATACAACACTGTTATAAAGCATAAAATGTTATCCACACATTTCAAGCCCCAGAGGGTTATGAGCAACGGCACTAGTTCCCTGCTCTACGGTGGGGCCCGCTCAGGTCTCTCAATGCTTTACCACGATTTTGCCATTACAGGAACAACTGCTCGAGATGCAGCAACGATCGTCGACAGTTGCTACATCTCTCGTGCAGAGATGACGTATTTGGCATTCAGTACTGGCCACGCTTTGTAGGTGAAGCGGCCTGATTTACATATGGAGCAGTTGTCCCTGTAATGGCACAATTGAGCTAAAGCCTCGTGAGACCTGAGCGGGCCCCACCGTAGAGCAGGACACTAGTGCCGTTGTTCACTCTCAGGACCCTCACAAACCCCTTTTTGCTCACTATAGCATTTTATATCCTTCCCTTTTCTAATGGATACCCATATATAAGTGGTTCATTCATGAAGCGTTCTGCTTATAAATTTTACTGCCTAGGTAGGGTAGTTCTTTCACATTGTATTGGGAAGCATTACCAAAGCTGATGGGAGAGTGAGTAGTAGTAGCTCGTCCCAAAAGGACCAGTGGATTGTTCCCTTTTCCTGATTTTTCTCTAGATGTGGAAAGGATGTATTTTCCTGCATTTGTGTGAATACATTGCCTATCCTGCACTTATTATTCCATTTACGAGTTGATGGTGACAATGTTAATATCAGAATAAGGCTCAAAGTATTTTAACGCAATGTACTTCACCTTTTTCTTGTGTAAATGAAGCAACGTATTCGGTTGTTTCTGTTCTCACACAGTTCCATGCTACGGACTATTCAGACAGTTGGCCGGAGTTATCCACCAGACTGTAGAATTCTATATTGTGGAGGAAGGTTTTATTCATCCATGTAAAGTTACTTGGTGCACAATAGTCAAAATAACCAATATATACAACTTACCTATAGCTCCTCTGGTTTGCCTGTCTTGGTCTGTGCCATCCTTTGCGTCTGGGTTTACCACTAAATTCAATGGTAATTTTATACTTGGTGATGCTTGTGTTGCCATAAGTTAAATTGATACTTTAGGGTTTAAATTGAGGTGAGGTAGAAGAGTTAAACCTTAAAACTCTTGACGCACTCTGCATCCCATCTTCTGTTTTGCCCCTTTTTTAGGATTTTTTCGAATTTCTTTTGTGCTGGGCTGCCTCTGCATTGGGTGAAAGGGACATGCTGCTGTCTTCCTGTAAAGACGAGCATATTTAATGGCTCTCGATGCCAATAGCCATTGTGAGAGCTGGTTCCAGAACCAGATTTCCGGTTCTATTCGGGACTAAGCCCCTGCACTTGGAGGGCTTAATCAGCCCTCAGAAACCCCCGCCCCATGGAAGGAGGACTAGGATGAGGGCACTATGGCTATTCAAATAACATTGGTCACATTGCATAATGACACATTTACGGATTCATGGAATCCTCATGGAGGAAGAAAATGGTTGCTAAGGTGCTTTATGCACTGGGTACTCAATTAAATCAAATCTATACTTTTTTAATACTGGCTTATTTTACATAAAACTTTGGTTGCACTTTTAAGATTAAAAATAGTATAATCATCTCAGTGCTGCTTTTACAAATATCAGTATGAACGGCATCTCCTGTTTTTATGAATTGTAATCTATAGGACTAGGTTTATCGGAGAATCGCAGAGCGCTGTGGACTTTGACAAGAATAGTTGATCAGCCTAGAAAATTTGTAACGTTCTTCAGTGCATGGATATGTCATAAATCCGGTATTGCTTGCTACAGACAAAATGGCTAATGGCCACTGGTCACAATTGATCCTGCTGTTATTGCCCAAGATGATGACAAATGCAGCTTGGCAATGGCAAGAAGAAAAATCGGCTAATACCACAGACTATATTGTTTTCGTGAAGGCCCAAGCGGGAGCAGAAAAGTGCAACACTTCAGGAAGTATGTGTAATGTTATGGAAAGTAGCCATTCAACATCTATTGTAGTGTTTCCCAAACCTGTCCTCAGGACCCTCCGCCTCGCCAGGTTTGTCAGATATCTGAAGCACAGCACAGGTGATATGATTTGCTGCTCAGTGATTGCAGGATTCAGTCTGCATTTCCCCAAGGTGATCTGCAAAATCTGGCCTGGTTGAGGGTCCCGAGGACAGGTTTGGGAAACACTGTTTAAATTATATGCTTTTTAAAACTCCGTTATCACATGGACCCCTTTTCACATGAGGCGTTTCTTCATATGACTTGAGTAACCATCGCAGTGATAACGCAACAAACTAATTTTACAGTGATTTTGTTTTAGGGCTCATGTTTCTTTTCTCAATGGAATAAATAAAATTGCAGATGTTAAGATAGAACAGGTCAGGTTAAAAAAAAGTCATTTAGAGGATTTTGGTGCATGACGTTTTGATTGCATTAGGGCCCTCGTTTCCACCTGTACTGGTTTATCAAATGTTGTTCAGTTTCAGTGTATTGTAACCCTGTCTATATTGTGCCCATTGCTCAGCGCTGCGGAATATGCTGACGCTCTATAAATATAGTGTCATGCCCCATGATTTAGGATTTTTTTTATTTGTTTCTGTTTTGTGTTGAATCTGCTGTTGCTGCTTACATGCTATTGATTTCATAGCTATTTTGTCCCTGCTCAGTTTCATTAGCCTTCTGCATTCAGCTAGTTCCACCCCTTTGCTCAGTGTCTTGTTGTAAGGTACTTCCTGGTTACATAGCAGCCATTCTGTGCTCACTGCTGGACAAAATTAATGACTTTTTACCTGCATAATCTGTACACTAACAAGATTGTCAGTCTGATCATTAAACTCTTCAACTGGATTCATCTTTTTACGTGTCAGTTTTGCGGAGTTGAAGCTATCTGCTGAACTTCATCGTGTGAGTAATGGTCAAATACAGACTTCAGCTAGTCTAAAGCACCCACGCCTCACAGCTTTGCTTAGGGAAGCAGAATATATAAAATAAGAATTGTTAATTGTATCATGAAATTGTTTAATTTGCCTTTTCTCATTTCTTCAAAAAGCAGCTTTAAAAAGGCAGAGTCTAGTTTTCTTTTGTCTCATTGCCTTTAAGGCTGCTTGTACTTTTTTCAAATGGTGCTACTGCGCTTTGAAGCCCAATGATCTAGGTTATGGATTAATAAAGATTTTTGTTTAACAGGACCTTCCTATTTCCATTGTTTTGAAGGGACGTGAAGATCGCACGTATCAGAAATTAATTTGGAATGTTAAAGTGCTCGGTGTAATTTGCTATTTTCTTGTTGCTTGGGATTTTTTTATCTATATGCAGATATTGTCCTGATTGACATGTAAATGAAATGACCTAATTCATGATTTTACATCAATCTGCAGGTCTTCGTGCTGGCGCTCACATTTCTCCTCCTCTTCCTTGGCAACTTTCTTACAACCTTAAAAGTGGTTCATACAAAGTTTCAGAAGAACAAACTGAAGAAACACTGATGTTTCAAACCAATGGACTTGTAGTCGCTCCTTAGGGCTCCACTTTTGTGATGGCTGGAGGAGACGCACCCCATCAACAGATACAAACACCTGCAAATACGAAGTATTGGTAAAACGAGTGGACCTTTTGAACTACCATTCTCATTTCTCTCTGGGAGAGGAATTTCATACCAAACCAATTACGCTTCTCTTGCAATGTTGTAACTCTGTTCCTGCTGAGTGGGCTCACACAGAGATGCCACTGGAAGTGTTTAACGTATTTGCAGTTGATATTATATATAGCCTGTATTAAAGGTAACAAATTCCCTATTTTTGATACCATGCTGTCTCTCTTGTCTGGATGGGCTATGGACAGGTATGAGGTGCATGTGTTCTACTCTTCACCTATAGGCTAAAATGGTAAAAAAAAAAAAAACTCGCAGGATTGAGTTGAAAAGCCTTAGTGTAATTTTTATCTTTCTAAAATACTTTTGTATCCTCTATTAAGGGGATAGTGAATTTGAATACATTAAAATTCAAGCGATGTTTAAAAAAAAATGCCCACGGCAAAGGGAGGTTGACAAACTTACACCGTATGGTGAATACAATGTTTACATGATGATGCAGAAGCTGTTGAAATGTTTAAGAATGAAAATAAATGATCAAACTACATTTTTTTTTTGTTCTTAAGTAACCAAAGCATTGAAGAATTGTGTGATCTCTCCCCCCCCCCTTATTTTCTAGATTACTATGTCCGTGCATTGAGTGCTACTTTTTTACATAGGTAGGTAGGTTGAGATATGAAGGAACTCTCCCATTCATTAATAGCGCGATTGTACATGTGTTAACTTTGTATCATGACGTCTCCTACTGTTTCAATTAAGATTTAAATGGATACGCATGGTAGGGGTCAGAAATTGTCCAATCTTTAGAAACAAAGAATCAGAAGATCCATCCACAGTTCACCCAATTTAAATCAAATGTATAAAATACATATACAGTATATTAATATATTTATTGAGGCTATTTGCTGCTGTTCCTAACACCAGCTCCATTGTGCTATAAACGAGTTGGGTTTCTGAGTCTGTTTTCTTTTTTTGTATGTTGAGGTTTTTCTTCTGAGGTACTGAAGTATATATGGACTTTATATTCTGGTCTTTGTGGACTTTTTTTGAAAGATGACCATGAGCGTTTTGGTGGCAATAAGGGAAGTAAGAGGTTAACTGTGCGATGGATGCTGTTTCATTTAATTGGACTAGTGTAATAGATTTATTTTAGGCGTGTGTGTGTATATATAACACACACATCGGAAGGAGTGGTTTTATTAATTTCATATCCCTGATTATTATTGCAGAAGGACGAAACACGTTGGATATTTTTTGATTTTATAATTTTATTTTGTTAAAACATTGTTTATTTCATCCCTTTTATCCTGGTTCCTGAGCCCTATACCTACAAGTACCCAGCAGAGTCCACCCTGCACCTTGAAAAGCTAAACCTGATGGGGAGAACGACTGCAGGGTTTTAGTTTTCAGAGTGGGATCTCCGATAAGCCTAGATCATCTTTCTAATGTGCAGGAAATGCATATTATCAGTGTGCACTATGTTCTCTTTTTCTACTGCAGGGCTTCCATGTTATGGTTTCATTGGCCGATTTTATATTCCTGAACATACAGTAATGATAATTACAAGATTGTGTCTACTACAACCAGGGCTGGATTTAGAACTAGGCAGAGTAGGCATGTGCCTGCCACAAGGTGGTGCCTTGGTCTGTTAAAAAAAAACACTTTATTATTACGGTGGTATAAATGATAGTACATTGTATCTCTGGAGCCCTAAGGAGTAGCGCAGTGTTTTCCAAACCTGTCCTTGGGACCCTCAACCAGGCCAGATTTTGCAGATCACCTTGGGGGTAATTCAGACTGAATCCTGCAATCACTGAACAGCAAATCCTATTACCTGTGCTGTGCTTCAGATATCTGGAAAACCTGGCGAGGCGGAGGGTCCTGAGGACAGGTTTGAAAAACACTGGGCTAGAGGGACGTGAGCAGGCCAGCCATCAGAAATTTTGGGGCCCCTTACTGGCCCTCAGAATGGGGCCCCCCCCGAACCTCTCTTCCCATACGAAATACAGTATGTAATGTGATCACGGTTCACACTAAAGAGTACTAGTCCCAATATCTTAAAATCACACATAATGCTCGCACAACAGCACATTTACCATAAAGTATCTCTCTGGTTCAAATAATTTAAAACAGTATGAAATCGTGATTAAAAAAATATGAATCAAGATCGTATTACAGAGTGTTGCTCCCAATACGTTAAAATCACATAAAATGTGTATTCGTACAAACAATGTAGCATAAAGTATAATTAGATTATTCCACTGGTTAAGCATATCAACTCCACCCCAATAGAACTCACGGTAAAGGCAGATATTGTGGCGATTCTAGGAGCAATAGCATCCTTTAGGATGCAGGGCAAGGGGCAATGCCGAACTGCGACAAGGACACAGACGTTTACACACAGCCGCCTGTTTAAAAACAAATACATGCATTTATACACACAGCCATACGTTCACATACATAACCATATATCCCCTACACCCTGGTGGTATTTAGCAATGACACACTGTAATATGCAGTGTGTGTATGAGCGTATCACAGAATCCACAGCAATAAACCCCCAGCAATGTGCAGTGTGTGTGAGCATATCAGAATCCACAGCAATAAAACCCCCAGCAATGTGCAGTGTGAAAGAATAGCCTCAGTTTATATTTCTTATGTAAGAAAAGTGCTGGTATATTTATCTGCCATAAGTTGAGCTTTGCCAGTGCAGGCTTTTCCTGTCTGTTTCTGTGTCGTTCAAAGTTACAACATGGAAAAACAGGGTTTAGTGAATAATCCCCTAATCTAATTTATTTCTCCAACCCAGTTACACAGACCATCTGCCTCTCAGTTGCACAGTGACTCTTACAGAATGTATCCCCAGATCAGAGGCAGCAAAGACATTTTACAGGTTTAAAACTTAAAAGCCAGCCAGGGAGGGAAGTCAGCACAGAGCCAGCCACTCATCATGCCTGTTTGCAACATAATTGTTGGAGTCACTGTGTTTAGGATTTCCAGCTCTGTCCCTTTCTGACACCTACTATAAGTGCCCCCCACCTTGCCCCTGTAGACAGCTGGGGGGGGGGAAATCTGAGGGCAGACACTATGCATTCTTTCTCGGGCTGTATAAGAAATCTCCCTGTGCTCCCTCCTTCACACTGACCTGCACAGGCTGACACGGAGTTCCCGCGGCTCCACCTGTCTGCACATAGATGATCTCCTGGGAGCTGAGGCAGGAATGCAGAAGCCAGGAGTCGTCCTCCCATCACATCAGCAGCATTCCTGTGGGGGCAGCAGGACTCCCCAGGCAGACAGTGTGCCTGTTAAATCTGACAGGGTTCGAGGCAGCACAGAATAGGTGAGTGTTCAGTGTTAAGCAGGCTGCAGAGCTCGATGCATGCCAACACGGGAGGGCAAATCCAGACTGGCTCACCCTATCCCTGCCCCCCCACCCACATGCCCACAGTATACTCGCCACCTCTGCACTGAGCTGCCTGCTCCTCCGTCTGCTTGACACATCCATTGTTGACCTCTTCAAGCATGTGCAGTGGCCGGTGTCCACATCACATGACCTACATCTTGCAAATCATGCTGGAGGGGGCGGTGCCAAGCAGTGTGCCTTTCCCAACCACATGCTTTGTGTATGGGAGACACGCTGGGGCCACGGATTGTGGTCAAAGAGTCCGAATCCAGAGCTGCTGATTAGGAAACCAGGTGGCCCACTGAGCCATCGGCCCACCGGGAACCTCCCGGTGCTCCCGATGGCCAGTACATGCCTGCATTCCTGACTGGGCATCCCTTACCACGTGCGGCACCGGCTGGGGAATAAACCCTGGGCGCGCCTCCTCTGACATCATCAGAGGGGGCCGTTGGCTGCCGGCCGCCATCTTGGAGGCTCTGCTCGGCGGCCGGGCTCAGGTAGGCCGCAGAACCTCCTCCGAGGCCTGCGGCCTAAAGTAAAAATATATAGCCGCTGACGGCAGGCCCGGGCCCCCCCAGTCCCCGGGCCCCTTACCACAGCATGGGCTGTAATGCCCTGATGGCGGCCCTGGACGTGAGGTATCATTGGAAACGCCAGATTATGGCCTTTCCAGTGATTCAAACTATATCCAGTTTAGATTTATTTACAAATATATATATATTTTTATATTAATGCAGCACTATTGATCATTTTACACATTTATAAAGTGAACAGTGATGCTGCGCTAACTCAGCTTCTCATTTCTCACACTGCCAGCAAGTGTGGAGCTGATGATGCAATGCATTGTTTTATCGACAACCTAGACCGTGGCACTGCAGTGAAGAGAGACAGGGGTCTTTGGAATCCTGCATCTCTGAATTGTACACTGCACAAGGTTAAGTCAGGTGTCTTTTGGAAAGATCAGATTCTGGTTTGTACATGGTCATGTTTGGTACCATTTGTAATGTAAATGTTCATGTACTACGGCATATATGCTTTTACATATAAAACAAACAATACCACTTCACTAAGGCAACAGATTCTGCCCCTTTTTGGGCAGAGCTACAACTTTTTTTTTTTTTTTTTTTTCTGGTGATCCGATTCTGACATTTTATGTCAGAATCTGTACCATTTATTTAGTCCGCTGGTGGTGTTACTGTGGCTCGTGGTTAACTTTCATTGCTGAAGCGGTAACCCCAAGCAACACTCGTGCTGGATACATACTCAATCTGGTCATAGTCTGGAACAATGCAAAAGACTTTATTGCAAACAAAATTCCTTTGCAACTGTCCTCCAGAGAATGGGTCCCAAAAGCTTTTCAGAACCTCGGACCCATCAGTGGAAGTTATTTGAAGGGCTTGGAATTCCATTTTCTTTTCAGAGAAACACTGAACTCCAGCTGTAGTATGATAGTACATGTGGTAGCACCTTTTGGGCTGTCCTCTGCCTGTCAAATAAGCTTACGGTCTCTAAAATGTGTGTATGAGCAATATGTACAATTTTACACTGTCTATAATGGAAAATGCCTTTCCATAAATCTACTGGTCCGGGCATAGGATTAATGGAAAGCCAGTACATAATGCATGCATTAGTAGTCTATGTGGAAATCATTTTCACTGTATTGCACACTGAAAGCCTAATGGACAGATGACCAAGGGCTACCTTGCTGTTTATACAATCAACACAAGCTGACTGAACAGGTCAAAACACTGACGAGATGTCTGTCAAATCTTTCTCCAAGACGTAAAATATCTATCAAGAATCCATGCGTAGATTAACCCCTTCACTGCTGAGCCATTTCACGTCTTAATAAAAAGAATAACGTTTTTTTTTATATTTGTTCTTTACAGTAAACCTGGTCATGTTTGGTATCATTGGAAAGGCCATGTTCTGACCTTTCTAATGATACTAAACATCACCCTGCTAGCTGCCACCAATCAGGGGGTTCGTTTGAACCCCGATATCTCCTATCTTTCCTTAGGAGTCAGAGGGCGTTCCCCACACATCCTCAGCAGTGAAAGGGTTAAGGCCCGAGTCCGATGAACGAAGTGATCACGTCCGTGTCGCCGCACAGTTGAACGTCTGTCGTAGCATAGAATCATGAGCAATAGAGAACCACACACTAAGTGCGTCCGCACCGAACTGCGCGCACACAACGCACGTGGCAAACGGACGCAAGTTAGGCAAAAACGTAAAACCGCTAGACGGACGTGCAGAGTGCGCCACATCGGTCTAGCGTTCTGTGTGAGTGATGGAGAGATGTCAGATGCAGCGCATTTGCAACGTCCAGCACCTTGACGTACAAAATGGCTTTTCATATACCTTTCAAATTTTTATTTTTCATATTTTTATTTCCCATAGTTTTTTTTTTTTTTTCCCCTACGTCTGTCAAGAAAAACTGATCGTGTGGTGTCTACAGTATTTTTGGTCAGTATGTCAGTTATGCACGCATGCAGAGTGCGCTCAGACTGCGTTCGTCTGACTCTAGCCTAAAATTTGGTGGTTTTCTTCATTGGAAGTCTAGAAAGAAATCGTCATTCAACGGCGAGGTGCACTATATTGCCAAAAGTATTTGCTCACCTATCCATATGCGAGTCAAGGCATGTGAGCGAATACTTTTGGCAATAGTGTGTATGTTTGGGTCAGCAACAACAGCCAAAGAATGAATCGAAAACCAGCATTTTGCAGCTGAAAACAATCTTCCCTCTGCAAAAAGGTTATCAAGACTTTCATATTCGCGACGTCGCTGTTTTGATTTTTTTTTTTTTTTTTGCAAAGCACCACCAATACAAATCGCAAAAATAAGGGTCATGTACCTGCGACATGCTTCTGCGACGCGCGTCAAGATGTGAACAGCTCCATTGAAATGCATTGGAGAAGCTACATAGTGCGACGTCACGCGGATTTTTCTGCGATGTCGCGGCAAAATCCACGCGATAAATCGCATAGTGTGAACAGGGCTTTAGGGCAGTGTTTCTCAACTCTGTTCAAGTGCCTGTAATAGGTCAGATTGTAAGAATCATCTTGGAGAAGTGAAGACTGAATACTGCAATCAATGAGCATCAAATCATACCACCAGTGCTGTGCTTCAGATGTCTGGTAAATATGGTCTGTTATGGGGTAGAAAACAAAGTTGGAGGACGTCCAATGTAGGAGAACCTCCTAATAGGGGTTAAAAATTCACTTTATTTATTTCACAAATAGCCTTTAAACCAGAAAAAGGAAAAACTGCAATAATTAGAATATAACTTGGCTGTCACCATGTGCTCATATTGTACGGAATTCTCTTGTGGAAGCAATGGGCCAGATATAATCAGGAAAATTAAGGGTTTGTGGAGATAATCACATGTATCCCTAGATCATGTCCCTACCGTTGCAAGATTTCGGTGCTGTCCCTCTTAATTCATACTGTTTACATACAGCACATTGGCAAAACAAAGAGCAAGAGCCCACTAGTTTGTAAAGGGTTAAATCCCAAATGTAATACTAATTAGGAAACCTGTTTAAACAGAACCAGGGATGTATGGGTTAAACCCCAAAAATCATATATATATATACACCCTAGGTCAGGGCTCAAAATTTCAGGTCCTAAGCGACTAGCCAAACCTTATAAGTTACTCGCCATCTGTTAACCTACCTAACCCAGTCCCACACATTTTCCTTGCAGTGATAGAGCGGTAACCCTATGTAAAGTATATATGGCACTGAAGAGGTGTTTGTTTCAGAATCCATTCAGTGGATGACAGATATTATATGGAGGTGGTCTGTATTCGGGATTCCATCTGATTCCGAGTAACCCCTCACCATCCAGCAATGGATGGTGAGGGTTTAATTGTTACAGATTGCCCTGCAGGCTTCGTGTATGTGAAGCCTGCAGGGCTTTTCACATGGCCCAGGGCTGAGTGATTCTTTCTGCATCATTCAGCCCTGGATTTAGGGCAGCGCAAGGGATACTGCGCCTGCCAGGGTGGCGAGGTGCAGGGGGTGTAGAATGAGACCATTCTATGCCCTGTGAGTGCTTGCGCTGTCCATCTGTTACAGGCTAGTGACACCGGTTACATTATTTCCATGGCAGAAAATAATGCAGCCACCGTGTGAAATTTATGCCTGTAACTGATCTCCTGTTCTTTATTCTGCCTTCTGCGCCCTCAGATGGTGCCTGTGCGTCATCGGAAGGGCCCACCTTCCGAGCCGTTAGTGGGGGTTCGCAAGCAGGCACTGCTCGCACAAACTGTGCAATGTGGAACATTAAGCTAGATGGAGGTCCTCAGACCTCCATCCAGGTTAGAACTAGGGCACACGGCACCCTCTAATGTTCATTCCCCCATCCTATTTCATTCTCCCCCTCATATCCTTTTTCATTACCCCATGCCTTTTCTATTCCCCCATATCCTTTTTCATTATTTCAGACAATAATAGATACGGCTTATAAACCAATATATCAACATCACAAAAAAAGGATATACTAATATACATACTAAACATTGCGTGGTTATGAAATCGTGGCGTCTCGTATTATTCAAAAGCGCAGGGGGTCAGATAACGAGGCATATACATCTTATAGTTCTGGGTTGTGACACTCCGCTCGGGAGTGAGAATTCACTTAATCCGAGAGTTGAGCGCCCTGCTCCAATGGTAGCGTCCATAAAAAGAGGCGCCAGTTCTAGTGTAAGATGTAAACTAAATATTGCCAGCAAGATGAAAAAAGAAAAAAAAAGTGAGAGCTAAAGATCGAAGAAAACGTTTAAGGATTATAGGCAAGGATCAGGCCCAATTCAGGAGAAAGAGGCCCAGAATCAGTAGGAGGAGAGTGAAGAGGGGAGGGCAAAGGGTGTGGAAGGAGGGATTCAAGGGAACTCAGATGCCCTAGTGGAAGAGTCAGGATACTCGTAACTCTACGCTCAAGTCCCTAACATATCCGTCACCTTCCTCCATGTCTGCCCGGAATCTCGCCGAATAGTGAAACCAGACCCTATTAAAGTGCTGTGCTGCAGCAGTCGGGGTAAAGGCAAGTTCTTCGTTCGACCGTAATGTTTCCATTCTCTCAATGTTTTCAGAGGAGGCGTGGTGGTGGTTTTTCAAAAGACGGGAATGAGTGACCTCGCAACCAGGAGAATGCGGTGTAGTATAGATTTCTTCATCGATGTGACTGAAAACGGAAGTTGAAGGAGGAATATTTGTGGCGTAAAGTCCAGGTCCACGTCAGTGGTGCGGCAGATAAGGTCACAGACCTTCTTCCAGTAAGCTTCGAGGGGTGCACATTCCCACCATATATGTATATAAGTGCCAATCGCCGAAGCACAGCGCCAGCAGTTTGGGGAGAGAGATACATTAAGTGTGGCCATGGGGCAGGTGTACGATACCAGAAAACCAGAAGTTTGTAAGAAGACTCCTGTAGTTTAGTGACCGGCGACCCTGAGTGAGTCAATGATAACGATTTAGCCCAGGCTTCATCTGGAATAGGTTTGTCAATGGTTCGTTCCCAACAGCACAAGAATGTGGGAGGGTCGTTTTCGACCGCAAGTAGAAGACCATAAAGTGTGGACACGCTGCGTGCCAACGGATAAGTCTGACTAGAGAGCGCCTCAAATATGGTGAGCTGTCTGGTCAGTGAAGAGGTACCAGGCAGTTTTCGAAGGAAGGATTTAATTTGGTGAAAGTTGAATCACTCAGCGAAGGTAGGGGTCAGTCTGAGGCATCAAGAGCAACAAAACTGCCGTCACGTAACACATGTTGAGCCCAAAGGTTGTGTCTGCAAGTCAGATTGTCAACAAGTGTAGGATTGGTATTGGAAGATTGGGGTTGTGTACTAGTGGCAACAGAGGCGAGGGGCAAGCCGATAGAATTTTGATCGAGTTTTGTGCCAGATTATCAGTGTACTGTCGACCGTCGAGGACGGTGTGGCAGTCCGGTTGATTGCAGACCATGAAAGCCATTGGGAGGGACCATAAGGGGCAGCTGGCTTGTGCCTCTTCTAAGTCTAGTCATCTTTGTTCAGGGAGCCAGTCATCCAATTAACCACCCTTGTAAGGTGAGCCGCATAATAATATAAGCGGGTGTCTGGGAGAGCCAAGACACCACACCTCTTCGATTAGCACAACATATCATACTTTAATCGAGGACGAGTCTGCGGCCAGATAAAGGAGGAGAAGAGCGTATGGACCGCCTTGTGAAAGGACAGAGGTATAAGAATGGGGAGTGTTTGAAAGTAGAGGAGCCGTGGTAAGAAATACATTTTGATTCCGCTAATTCGCCCCATCCAAGATAAGAACTTTGGGGACCAACGCGCAATGTCCGCTCGAAAAACTTCTAAGAGTGGTGTAAAGTTTAGGGTAAAGAGTCTTGAGAAATCTGGGGAGAGGTGAATCCCTAGATACGTCAGAGATGAGCACCAGCGGAATGAGTACTGCTCAAAGTCCTGCGCCAATCGCCCAAGGGTGAGACTGCTAGAAGTTCAGATTTAGCCTCATTGATTTTGAAGCCGGACAGAGAGCCATATGCCTGAAGTTCCCGAAGGACCTCCGGCATGGTGTCAGGAACGTGGGGATGGTACCTGGGTGGCACCTGGATGGCAGGGGTATGAGCCCAGGATGCAGTGTCCTGCACTGATAAGCAGGCGGGAAGGGGTAGGGAGGATGATGTGGAAATAAACTGACCGGATGATTCTCAGAAGGATGATGGCGGAGTTGCAGGAAACATAAATAATAAACAGGAACAGAAGGGTATAGCAGAGCAGTGAGTTAGCAGCACCTCACTCTCTCCGCACAAGAGCTGTAATGAACCAGCAATGTTAATTGTGGGGCAGAGCCCTTTATTTTGTGAGTCACGTGTGTTGGTTGTGAGTTAACTGTTGCATTGCTGGATGCTGATAGTGAATGCTGGTTACAGGGCAGGAACAGTACATAGAAGTGTACCACCAGGGGGGTTTCAGGATGGCTACAGCCAGGGATCCTGACAGTACCTCCCCCTTCAGGTCACACTCCGAGTGACCAAGGATGGCAGCAGGACTGCCCATGACCAGGCACGGGTCACTCTGGTGGGTGCTGGGACCAGTACACGTCACACCACTGGAGGGCAGAACGGTGGTCAGGAGTGGTGGTACAGGGTTGGGCACGTGCCTTGGTCTTCTTGTGGTCAGCAGACATGACAGGAATGAGAATACCCGTGTACCCAGATGGCGTTCCCCCTTCAGCATCTTCAATCTCCTTACGCCGGAGTAACCCCTTTTCGAAGATGCCGAGATCTTTGCGACGAACCACAGTCCCGTTAGAAGCAGTGACTCGGTCCTCCGGTGATGGGTCAAATGATGCATTAGGAATGAGGGTGCCCATGTATCCAGGTGGTACCAAGGTAGGTAGAGCAAAACATCCCTGTACTGTATAGGGACATGTATCCTCGGCTAAGGGGTCTTGATGAACAGGAGTGTCCTTGGAGCGTCTGGCCTTGGCGACAGAAGGAGACAAGTAGGAGGCAGAGTCACCTTCGAACCTGGTGCCCACATAGGAAGAAGGCATCGGAGTAGGCATCTTCTCCATTTCTCCCGGTTCCCCTTCTAAACCTGATCCATCACTAAGGGAAGTATAGTCGCACAGCCAGGACTTAACGCCCTCGTCCTCTTCTTGCTCTTCCCAGCCACAATCCCTTTCTGATACAGATCCATCGCTGGATGAAGAACAGAAGCCTCGCCATGCCTTTAGAAGGGTGTCATACCCCTGGTGTTGACCTGGGGGTCCCTTTGAGCGTCGGGCTGTCTGTCTCGGTGGGCTCTCCTCAGAGACAGCGATGTCCTCTGGGTCATATTCAGACAGGGAAGAAACCCAGGAAGACAGCGGCGGATCGTGCTGGCTGGGAGTGATGGGAGTTGTAGTTTCACCTGGAACCTGAGTAAGCATAATGTCCATTGCTTCTGGTTCCACAGATGTACTTTCAACGTCCATGGGGGTGTCGCTGACCTCTAAAGACGTCACATGCCTGGGTACAGTTTGTCTGGGGACAGGTATAGGTGCATGAATTGTTCGAGGTGCAGGTCTGGGTTCAGGAAATCTCTTGGGGGCCGGTCTGGGTAGGGGTACCGGCTTAGGAACGGCAGGTCTCATAGAAGCAGGTGTATACACAGTGGCTGTAGCAGGCCTGGAAGCCTGGGACTGCTTCGGAGATCTACGCACCTGAGCGTGCTTGGAAGTTGCAGCTGGTTTGCTAATGTCCAGCCTACATAACGTCCAGACGCAAAAAGTGTTTTATTGACGATCCGTAAAAAAATCACGCACGAAAATGCGCATCGTATGACTGTTTTCACCCATTCCGTGAAAAAAAATATGTCAATGCGTTCGCTTTTTTTGACGTTCGCTGCGAAAAATGTGTTCGTTTGACCCTAGCCTAAAGGTAATTATAGATCCAAGAGATCAGGTAGATGTCAGTTGGCATCCAAATACTGGCTTGTACAAAGAAATACTGTACTGCTGCAGACATGTGGGCAAGTGTGATCTGGCAATACTCTGTCCAGGGAGAAGATAAAGATGAAAGGGAGGCACTGACACTAAAGTGATACAGTAGTGCTAGAAAACAAATATTAGTGCTCAAATATATGTATATCTGTGTACACTGTTTTATGGGGCAAGCGGTACATTATGGTACGAAACATACAGGGTTATTCAAAGAGCTCCGAATTGCTTGAGAAAGGTAACCGAACGCTGAAAATCAGCGTTCGGTTACCTTTCCTGGCCATTCGGCTATCCAGAGAGCAGGCAATTCGCCAAATCCTGGCGAATTGCCTGAACATACGGTGCCTGTTCGAGGGCAGTGAAAACCCCATGAAAAAGCACTGCTTCGGTTATTCAGAGAACACAAACCAGCAGTGAAAGGTTCCCGAAATGCCCTGCCATTCGGTGGTTTCATGCGGCAAATTTATTCAGGCGAATCCCATAGGCTTCAATGTTAAAAATATTCCCGTTTTAATTCAATATCTAATAAACTGTTCATTCTAAAATTCTGCAGTAAAGAGTCTCTTTATTTATAGATTTTTTTAGGATATTTTAAGCATTTTTTTAAATTTTTTTTTTTAAAAGTCCGATTTTTTTTTTTTAAGTTTACTTCTTTTTTCTGTAACAGCCCTCTTTCATTCCCTGGACCTCATATGCAAATTTCAGACATTTTCGCTCAGTAGTTTCTTTGCAAACAGAGTTTCATTTTCAAACATTCATACAAACTGTTTTGCTAATTTATTCACTGCCTCTTCTGCGGTCTCAGCTGCTTCGCTGCGTGTGATCGGCTCCTGCTCGGGTTTTTCGACGGGTTAATCCAGATGTTTTTGAGGGTTTTCGGCGTGCATTCGGTGGGTTTTGCGGTTCGTTTTCGGCAGGTTTGCGGTAGCTTTTCCCTGAACTTCGACAGCCCTGTGGTGCTTGCTGAATACACCGCAGGGTCACCGAAATAGGATCGGCAAAAGGAACCGAATTGAAGAGAACGAAAAGTCACCGAATGTGCGGTGACTTTTCGAATCTCTTTGAATTACCCTGATAGTATGAAAAGCTATAGCATTTTCTTCCAAGGTTCCTTAAGAGAGTCATGGTCCTTTACGGATCCTGTCCAAAGGGGATCATTGTATCTGTGGTACCCATCTAATGTAGATTCAATTTACTTAACTCCTTCCAGACTTTGATTTTAGGCACGTGTTATTTATAGGCAGGATAGGGGATTTTGAAGTTTCCGGATTTCTCCAATGTTTTTCCTAAAATTTATGTTCTAAATGTCAAAGCTACTGTAACATTGATGGAAGATTGAGCATTACGATGCATGTAATTAGAGATACAGCAGCACCGAGACAAAAAAAAACAACTTTAAAATAAGTATTCAGAATATGTGTGTACAGGGCCGGCCCAAGCCACTGTGCTGCCTGGAGCGATGGATGAATTGCTGCCCCCCCAAAAAAAACGTGACATGTATGAGCGTATCACAGAGCTCCACAGCAATAAAACTCACAGTAATGTGCAGCTTTGCTCCATGTGTGAGCTTCTAAAGCTGCGTCACGTGTCAGATACTTTTGGTTACATTTTGAACCAGAGATCCACAATAAGAATCTGATCCCTATCTGTATATCCAAACCCAACGCTTCTACCTCCAAACCCACAATCTGACCCCTAACCACACATTACAAAAAACTACGCTTCTGCCTCCATTCCCAAACTTTCCTTATGTGCACAAAATCTCCTTTCAAGCAAAACAACCACAGTGCCTCTCCCAAATCCTCTACTAAATGTTCTGAATCTAGCAATAAGAAATAAGGAAAGGCTTCCTTCTGAGTGAAGCACACGGCTACAGTAAGACACGTCCAGGCCGCAGAGTATCCCTTACACGTCTCCTTGTGATTGGGTTTCTAAGTTCTTTGCCACAATTTACTTTCTTACAGACAGTCCGATCACTCAGTGAATCATAGAACCGGGAGATGATTCACAGGCTGCGCTGTTCCACTGTATCATCGCTTAACACCGCGTTAAAGATCGTCCAGACATTATGTCCATGAGATATCGGTCAGCGCTTGATAAAAAATTGTGTGTAACCCTGGCTCCATGGGCAGCTGTTAAATTTATGTATATTTATGTCTGAAGGAACAAGCGACAATCCTATCATAGTTTACACATTCTGCAGATATAGGGACTCGCCCACTGATTTGAGGAAATTATACTTTTACACTCTAGCCTAGGCTATTGTGGCATTCCTTTCTGATTCCATGCCTGAGAACCACAAGCCCTGTAAAGCCCTGGAGAAAGAGTCAGATGGGCTAAACAGGGCAACACATTTTAGAGGCAGCCACTTTCTCATGAGACTGATAATGCACCATGCGAGAGTATAACAGTTACATCGAACCACTGTTCACTTGTACAGGAGCTTCGTTTTAGGAGGACCTCACATTTTTTTTAATGAAGCTGGAGCTCGTCACACTGCCATGCTTGTTGTGGGCATCTACAATTAATTGAATGAGGGTGGATTTTATAAGATGAAGTTATTATGTGCTTTTTGCATTTTAAAAAGGAACCAGCATCCTTGGATGGTGTTTCCCCCTGGCCTGCCCTATATTATATATATAGGGCAGGGGGAAACATCTTCTCAGCATGCTGGTTCTTTTTAAAATGCAAAAACCACATAATGACTTCCCCTGCCCTATATACAGTATATATAATAGGTGGCCCGGGCCCATCTGCGCATACCTGTGGCTGGTGGTGCCGGCGGGAGTCTGGAGGAGAGATGCGCTGCTGGAGCCCACAGGAAGTATCCGCACACACGCGGCTTAATCCCCGTGCTCCTCCACGCCTGGCTGGCCACATGTGAGCGGGCGCGGTCAGCCGACAGCTGCCCGCCTCTGCATACCTGTGGCTGGTGGTGCCGGCGGGAGTCTGGAGGAGAGATGCGCTGCCGGAGCCCACAGGAAGTATCCGCACACACACGGCTTAATCCCCATGCTCCTCCACGCCTGGCTGGCTGCATGTGCGTGGGCGCGGTCAGCCGGCGGCTGAAAAAATGAGTGCAGCGGCACCCGATGCGGTTAAAAATATAGTGCAACGCCGCGTCCACCGGTGCCAATCTCGGTAATTTGCCGCTCCAATCATCTGCCGCCTGGAGCCGTTGCTCCTACCGGCTCCATGGTAGGGCCGACCCTGTGTGTGTATAGTGTTTATAGTGACACACACAGCATGCTAAGCCTAATTAAATCTGAAGATGAACATAGGATAACTTGGCGGAAGGCATGGTTAAGAAACTTGTGTTAGAGAGGGAGACACAGATGGGTATATGTGAATAATGGAAATAGAATAAATATCCAAAGGGTATCCAAGGGTAAGCAGGACATGGCGATACGAATAGGGGAGCATATCTCCGAAGAGAAAAAAGTCTAGGATTACAGCAGTAAAAGTTATTTATAATCGCCTCATCACAGCTTTCTCCTAAAGCTAAAGATTTGCTTAATGACAAACACAAGGTCATAGTTTGTGAAGAGTGAAAACTGGACTGAATGCGGAGAGGCAGACAATGCATGCGATCAGTGGCGTAACTAGAAACCTGAGGGCCCCGGTGCAAGAATCCATGAACCCCCCCAACCCCCCCAAACAAAATCTATATTTTTACTTTTTTTTTTCCTGCAATATAAGAAAGATAGTATTGCCCCCAGCTGACACGGATATATACTGTATATTGCCCCCAGCTCACATGGATATATATATTGCCCCAGCTCACATGGATATATATATTTCCCCAGCTCACATGGACATATATTGCCCCCAGGCCACACATGGATATTTTTGCCCCCAGCTCCTGTATAAATTTGCCCCCAGCTCCTGTATATATTTGCCCCAGCTCCTGTATATATTTGCCCCCAGCTCATGGATATATTTGCCCCAGCTCATGGATATATTTGCCCCCAGCTCATGGATATATTGCCCCAGCTCATGGATATATTTGCCCCCAGCTCATGGATATATTGCCCCAGCACATGGATACTGCCCCAAGCTCATGGATACTTCCCCAGCTCATGGATATACTGCCCCCAGCTCATGGATATACTGTCCCAGCTCATGGATACTGCCCCAGCTCATGCATATACTGCCCCAGCTCATGCATATACTGCCCCAGCTCATGAATATACTGCCCCCAGCTCATGGATACTGCCCCAGCTCATGCATATACTGCCCCAGCTCATGAATATACTGCCCCCAGCTCATGGATACTGCCCCAGCTCATGGATATACTGCCCCAGCTCATGCATATACTGCCCCAGCTCATGAATATACTGCCCCCAGCTCATGGATACTGCCCAGCTCATGGATATTACTGCCCCAGCTCATGGATATACTGTCCCAGCTCATGGATACTGCCCCAGCTCATGGATATACTGCTACCAGCTCATGGATACTGCCCCAGCTCATGCATATACTGCCCCAGCTCATGAATATACTGCCCCCAGCTCATGGATACTGCCCCAGCTCATGGATATACTGCCCAGCTCATGCATATACTGCCCCAGCTCATGAATATACCTGCCAGCTCATGGATACTGCCCCAGCTCATGGATATACTGCCCCCAGCTCATGGATATACTGTCCCAGCTCATGGATATACTGCTACCAGCTCATGGATACTGCCCCAGCTCATGGATATACTGCCCCAGCTCATGGATATATTGCCCCAGCACATGGATATATTTGCCCCCAGCTCATGGATATATTGCCCCAGCACATGGATATATTTGCCCCCAGCTCATGGATATACTGCCCCAGCTCATGGATATATTGCCCCAGCTCATGCATATACTGCCCCAGCTCATGAATATACTGCCCCCAGCTCATGGATACTGCCCCAGCTCATGGATATACTGCCCCAGCTCATGCATATACTGCCCCAGCTCATGCATATACTGCCCCAGCTCATGAATATACTGCCCCCAGCTCATGGATACTGCCCCAGCTCATGGATATACTGCCCCCAGCTCATGGATATACTGTCCCAGCTCATGGATATACTGCCCCAGCTCATGGATATACTGCTACCAGCTCATGGATACTGCCCCAGCTCATGCATATACTGCCCCAGCTCATGAATATACT
The DNA here is from genome assembly GCA_009667805.1 of Leptobrachium leishanense. Lineage (NCBI taxonomy): Eukaryota > Metazoa > Chordata > Amphibia > Anura > Megophryidae > Leptobrachium > Leptobrachium leishanense. Next base: position 107,686,839 of record CM019063.1, read on the forward strand.
GCCCCCAGCTCATGGATACTGCCCCAGCTCATGGATATACTGCCCCCAGCTCATGGATTACTGTCCCAGCTCATGGATATCTACTGCTACTGCTACAGCTCATGGATACTGCCCCAGCTCATGGATATATTTGCCCCCAGCTCATGGATATATTGCCCCAGCACATGGATATATTTGCCCCCAGCTCATGGATATATTGCCCCAGCACATGGATATATTTGCCCCCAGCTCATGGATATACTGCCCCAGCTCATGGATATACTGCCCCAGCTCATGGATATATTGCCCCAGCTCATGCATATACTGCCCCAGCTCATGGATACTGCCCCAGCTCATGGATATATTTGCCCCCAGCTCATGGATATATTGCCCCAGCACATGGATATATTTGCCCCCAGCTCATGGATATATTGCCCCAGCACATGGATATATTTGCCCCCAGCTCATGGATATACTGCCCCAGCTCATGGATATACTGCCCCAGCTCATGGATATATTGCCCCAGCTCATGCATATACTGCCCCAGCTCATGAATATACTGCCCCAGCTCATGGATACTGCCCCAGCTCATGGATATACTGCCCCAGCTCATGCATATACTGCCCCAGCTCATGAATATACTGCCCCCAGCTCATGGATACTGCCCCAGCTCATGGATATACTGCCCCCAGCTCATGGATATACTGTCCCAGCTCATGGATATACTGCTACCAGCTCATGGATACTGCCCCAGCTCATGGATATACTGCCCCAGCTCATGGATATATTGCCCCAGCACATGGATATATTTGCCCCAGCTCATGGATATACTGCCCCAGCTCATGGATATATTGCCCCAGCTCATGGATATATTTGCCCCCAGCTCATGGATATATTGCCCCCAGCTCATGGATATATTGCCCCCAGCTCATGGATATATTGCCCCCAGCTCATGGATATATTGCCCCAGCACATGGATACTGCCCCAGCACATGGATATATTTGCCCCCAGCTCATGAATATACTGCCCCAGCTCATGAATATACTGCCCCCAGCTCATGAATATACTGCCCCCAGCTCATGAATATATACTGCCCCAGCTCATGAATATACTGCCCCCAGCTCATGGATACTGCCCCAGCTCATGGATATACTGCCCCCAGCTCATGAATATACTGCCCCCAGCTCATGAATATACTGCCCCCAGCTCATGGATACTGCCCCAGCTCATGGATATACTGCCCCCAGCTCAATGAATATACTGCCCCCAGCTCATGGATACTGCCCCAGCTCATGGATATACTGCCCCCAGCTCATGGATATACTGCCCCCAGCTCATGGATATACTGCCCCCAGCTCATGGATATACTGCCCCAGCACATGGATATATTTGCCCCAGCTCATGGATATATTTGCCCCAGCTCATGGATACTGCCCCAGCACATGGATAATGCCCCAGCTCATGGATATACTGCCCCCAGCTCATGGATACTGCCCCAGCTCATGGATATATTGCCCCAGCACATGGATATATTTGCCCCCAGCTCATGGATATACTGCCCCAGCTCATGGATATATTGCCCCAGCTCATGCATATACTGCCCCAGCTCATGAATATACTGCCCCCAGCTCATGGATACTGCCCCAGCTCATGGATATACTGCCCCAGCTCATGCATATACTGCCCCAGCTCATGCATATACTGCCCCAGCTCATGAATATACTGCCCCAGCTCATGGATACTGCCCCAGCTCATGGATATACTGCCCCAGCTCATGGATATACTGTCCCAGCTCATGGATATACTGCCAGCTCATGGATATACTGCTACCAGCTCATGGATACTGCCCCAGCTCATGCATATACTGCCCCAGCTCATGAATATACTGCCCCCAGCTCATGGATACTGCCCCAGCTCATGGATATACTGCCCCAGCTCATGCATATACTGCCCCAGCTCATGAATATACTGCCCCCAGCTCATGGATACTGCCCCAGCTCATGGATATACTGCCCCCAGCTCATGGATATACTGTCCCAGCTCATGGATATACTGCTACCAGCTCATGGATACTGCCCCAGCTCATGGATATATTTGCCCCCAGCTCATGGATATATTGCCCCAGCACATGGATATATTTGCCCCCAGCTCATGGATATATTGCCCCAGCACATGGATATATTTGCCCCCAGCTCATGGATATACTGCCCCAGCTCATGGATATACTGCCCCAGCTCATGGATATATTGCCCCAGCTCATGCATATACTGCCCCAGCTCATGAATATACTGCCTCAGCTCATGGATACTGCCCCAGCTCATGGATATACTGCCCCAGCTCATGCATATACTGCCCCAGCTCATGAATATACTGCCCCCAGCTCATGGATACTGCCCCAGCTCATGGATATACTGCCCCCAGCTCATGGATATACTGCCCCAGCTCATGAATATACTGCCCCCAGCTCATGGATACTGCCCCAGCTCATGGATATACTGTCCCAGCTCATGGATATACTGCTACCAGCTCATGGATACTGCCCCAGCTCATGGATATACTGCCCCAGCTCATGGATATATTGCCCCAGCACATGGATATATTTGCCCCCAGCTCATGGATATACTGCCCCAGCTCATGGATATATTGCCCCAGCTCATGGATATATTTGCCCCCAGCTCATGGATATATTGCCCCCAGCTCATGGATATATTGCCCCCAGCTCATGGATATATTGCCCCAGCACATGGATACTGCCCCAGCTCATGAATATACTGCCCCCAGCTCATGAATATACTGCCCCAGCTCATGAATATACTGCCCCCAGCTCATGAATATACTGCCCCCAGCTCATGAATATACTGCCCCAGCTCATGAATATACTGCCCCCAGCTCATGAATATACTGCCCCAGCTCATGGATACTGCCCCAGCTCATGGATATACTGCCCCCAGCTCATGAATATACTGCCCCAGCTCATGGATACTGCCCCAGCTCATGGATATACTGCCCCCAGCTCATGGATATACTGCCCCCAGCTCATGGATATACTGCCCCAGCACATGGATATATTTGCCCCAGCTCATGGATATATTTGCCCCAGCTCATGGATACTGCCCCAGCACATGGATAATGCCCCAGCTCATGGATATACTGCCCCCAGCTCATGGATACTGCCCCCAGCTCATGGATATATTTGCCCCCAGCTCATGGATATATTGCCCCCAGCTCATGGATATATTGCCCCAGCACATGGATACTGCCCCAGCTCATGAATATACTGCCCCCAGCTCATGAATATACTGCCCCCAGCTCATGAATATACTGCCCCCAGCTCATGAATATACTGCCCCAGCTCATGAATATACTGCCCCCAGCTCATGAATATACTGCCCCCAGCTCATGGATACTGCCCCAGCTCATGGATATACTGCCCCAGCTCATGGATATACTGCCCCCAGCTCATGGATATACTGCCCCCAGCTCATGGATATACTGCCCCAGCACATGGATATATTTGCCCCAGCTCATGGATATATTTGCCCCCAGCTCATGGATACTGCCCCAGCACATGGATAATGCCCCAGCTCATGGATATACTGCCCCCAGCTCATGGATACTGCCCCCAGCTCATGGATATACTGCCCCCAGCACATGGATATATTTGCCCCAGCTCATGGATATATTTGCCCCAGCTCATGGATACTGCCCCAGCACATGGATAATGCCCCAGCTCATGGATATACTGCCCCCAGCTCATGGATACTGCCCCCAGCTCATGGATACTGCCCCCAGCTCATGGATATATTTGCCCCCAGCTCATGGATATATTTGCCCCCAGCTCATGGATATACTGCCCCAGCTCATGGATATATTGCCCCCAGCTCATGGATACTGCCCCAGCTCATGGATACTGCCCCCAGCTCATGGATATATTTGCCCCCAGCTCATGGATACTGCCCCCAGCTCATGGATACTGCCCCCAGCTCATGGATATATTTGCCCCTAGCTCATGGATATACTGCCCCCAGCTCATGGATATACTTGCCCCCAGCTCATGGATATATTTGCCCCCAGCTCATGGATACTGCCCCAGCTCATGGATATACTGCCCCCAGCTCATGGATATACTTGCCCCCAGGTCATGGATATATTTGCCCCAGCTCATGGATACTGCCCCAGCTCATGGATATACTGCCCCAGCTCATGGATATACTGCCAGCTCATGGATATATTTGCCCCAGCTCATGGATACTGCCCCAGCTCATGGATATACTGCCCCAGCTCATGGATATACTGCCCCCAGCTCATGGATATACTGCCCCCAGCTCATGGATATACTGCCCCCAGCTCATGGATATACTGCCCCCAGCTCATGGATATACTGCCCCCAGCTCATGGATATACTGCCCCCAGCTCATGGATATACTGCCCCCAGCTCATGGATATACTGCCCCCAGCTCATGGATACTGCCCCCAGCTCATGGATATATTTGCCCCCAGCTCATGGATATATTTGCCCCCAGCTCATGGATATATTTGCCCCCAGCTCATGGATACTGCCCCAGCTCATGATATACTGCCCCAGCTCATGGATATACTGCCCCCAGCTCATGGATATACTTGCCCCCAGCTCATGGATATACTTGCCCCCAGCTCATGGATATATTTGCCCCCAGGTCATGGATATATTTGCCCCCAGCTCATGGATACTGCCCCCAGCTCATGGATATACTGCCCCCAGCTCATGGATATACTTGCCCCCAGCTCATGGATATACTTGCCCCCAGCTCATGGATATACTTGCCCCCAGCTCATGGATATATTTGCCCCCAGCTCATGGATATATTTGCCCCCAGGTCATGGATATATTTGCCACCAGGTCATGGATATATTTGCCCCCAGCTCATGGATATATTTGCCCCCAGCTCATGGATATACTGCCCCAGCTCATGGATATACTGCCCCCAGCTCATGGATATACTGCCCCCAGCTCATGGATATACTTGCCCCCAGCTCATGGATATATTTGCCCCCAGCTCATGGATACTGCCCCAGCTCATGAATATACTGCCCCAGCTCATGGATATACTGCCCCAGCTCATGGATATACTGCCCCCAGCTCATGGATATATTTGACCCCAGCTCATGGATATATTTGCCCCCAGCTCATGGATATATTTGCCCCAGCTCATGGATATACTGCCCCCAGCTCATGGATATACTTGCCCCCAGGTCATGGATATATTTGCCCCCAGGTCATGGATATATTTGCCCCCAGCTCATGGATATACTGCCCCAGCTCATGGATATACTGCCCCAGCTCATGGATATACTGCCCCAGCTCATGGATATACTGCCCCCAGCTCATGGATATACTGCCCCCAGCTCATGGATATATTTGTCCCCAGCTCATGGATACTGCCCCAGCTCATGGATATATTTGCCCCCAGGTCATGGATATATTTGCCCCCAGCTCATGGATATACTGCCCCAGCTCATGGATATACTGCCCCCAGCTCATGGATATACTGCCCCCAGCTCATGGATATACTGCCCCCAGCTCATGGATATATTTGTCCCCAGCTCATGGATACTGCCCCAGCTCATGGATATACTGCCCCAGCTCATGGATATACTGCCCCCAGCTCATGGATATACTGCCCCCAGCTCATGGATATACTGCCCCCAGCTCATGGATATATTTGTCCCCAGCTCATGGATACTGCCCCAGCTCATGGATATATTTGCCCCCAGGTCATGGATATATTTGCCCCCAGCTCATGGATATACTGCCCCAGCTCATGGATATACTGCCCCAGCTCATGGATATACTGCCCCCAGCTCATGGATATACTGCCCCAGCTCATGGATATATTTGTCCCCAGCTCATGGATACTGCCCCAGCTCATGGATATACTGCCCCAGCTCATGGAGATACTGCCCCCAGCTCATGGAGATACTGCCCCCAGCTCATGGAGATACTGCCCCCAGCTCATGGAGATACTGCCCCCAGCTCATGGATATATTTGTCCCCAGCTCATGGATACTGCCCCAGCTCATGGATATATTTGCCCCCAGCTCATGGATATACTGCCCCCAGCTCATGGATATACTGCCCCCAGCTCATGGATATATTTGTCCCCAGCTCATGGATACTGCCCCAGCTCATGGATATACTGCCCCAGCTCATGGAGATACTGCCCCCAGCTCATGGATATATTTGCCCCCAGCTCTTATGGGTATATAGGGCCCCCCAGCTCACATGGGTATATAGGGCCCCCCAGCTCACCTCAGGCTCCTCTGCTGCCGCCGTTCCTCTCCGTGGTGAGCGGCCGCTGAAAGCATGCAGCCTGGCCGCTCACCGGAAACAACCTGACCAGCGCAGCCGAGTTCTCGCGAGATCTCGTGCGCTGGTCAGCTAGTTCCCATCCTACTCGAGCGGCCAAGCTGCAAGCCAGCGGGCCGCTCGCAGGGAGGGGAACAGCCGGCGGCGCTGCTCCCAGATTCCGGCGCTTTTTGCCGGAATCTGGCGGCGGCGCTGGGCCCCCAGTCCAGTGGCGGAATTCCAGGGCCCGGTCGCAACTGCGACCGCTGCGACCCTGGTACTTCCACCACTGCATGCGATAAAGCAGTGTTTCCCAAACCTGTCCACTGGATCCTCAACCAGGCCAGATTTTACAGATCACCTTGGGGGGGGAAATACAGACTGACCCCTGCAATCACTGAGCAGCAAATTATATCACCTGTGCTGTGCTTCAGATATCTGTCAAACCTGGAGAGGCAGAGGGTCCTTAGGACAGGTTTGGGAAACACTGCGATAAAGGGTTTAGAGACAAATGGGAAACTAGCAAATTTAGATTAACATAATATGGGAAGAAGTTGGCTCTTAATTTTGAGGTACACATCACTACACATTACAGTTGATGCAGGCACAGAACAGTGGTTCCCAAACCTGGTCCTCAAGTCTGAGTACCTCTAAGGCCAGTGTCAGACGAGCGCACTAGGTGCACCCGTACTGATGTGGCTTCCGGCGTCCATCGCAGCATTGCGATGCTGTGACGGGGCCAGCCAGACGCTGTTGCGCACGCAACAACGTCAAAGCGCTAGGACGCGTGTTGACGGAGCTGCAAAGCACGATCCTCCATGGGGGGGGGTGTGGGGGGAGAACCAAACCTTGCAACACTGAGCACACTAACTGCGCTCAGCGAGGTGGCCAAATGGGCATCGAATGGAAGGAACGTCCACTCTAACACTGGCCTAACAGGCCAGGTTTTGCGGATTACTGAAGCACAGCACAGGTGATAGGATTTGCTGCTCATTGATTGCAGAATTCAGTCTGCATTTCCCCAAGGTAGTCTTTAAATCCTGGCCTGTTGGGAGTACTTGAACTCAGGACATACTTGAGAACAAGAGAAATCTCAATGTATCCTTCCTGGTAAAGTCCTTTGCAAATAAATAACCAGGGTTGGGAAACACTGGTACAGAAGAATTATAGGGGGCAACAAAACTAATTTGAGTGTAAGGGCTATGTTGTGTATTGAGGAGATGAGAATTTGCTGGTGTAGGTTTGGGTGGAATTTTGATCTTCGATGTCACCAGCATGAAGATTTGGGTCATATCTGCTTCAGGGATTAAAAAGGGCAGGGTATGAGAAAATACAGGGTGCATCTCACTCTTCAGCTTGAATGTGCATAGCATTCTTTTTTGAAAGAATGTTTTGTTTTGTGTTAAATATCCTGAGGGCTTTCTGTACAACAACAAAACAGAGGAAATGTCAATATTTTTTTGCACAATACGGTTGGTAAAAGTGTGAACATTTTCACGTGAGAAGTAGAAATTGTGATTGTTTTAAATGTGTATATTCAATTACAAGTAAACACAGCTTTATAAAATTTTAACAAAATATCTTATGCAATGTAACCCTGCATTTTACTACTTTGAATTGTTACGGTTACAGAAATACAATGTTCTTGAACCCAGGACATACTTGAGAACGAGAGAAATCTCAATGTATCCTTCCTGGTAAAATCCTTTATAAATAGTATATTGTACAATAAAGTGAAAAAATGCATAAGAGACTTCACATTTTGGAAAAAAGATTTTGGGTTCAAAGTGATTTTATAACCACTTGCTGTAAAAAAACCCCCACAAAAACAAACAATGTGCCTCTAATACACTAGTAACCCCTTAAGGACAGGAATAATTTTCCAAGTTTGGAACACTTTTGAACACTTCTAAAAGTAGAATTTCAGCTATTCGCTGTTCAACCATAATTTACCTCTTACATATATAATAAGGTTGGGTACACTTAAAGGGATACTCTAGGCAACATGACCACCTAAGCTATTTTAGGTGGTCATGATGCCCGGAGTATGCCGCCCTTTGTCCCCCCCTCCCTCCGCTCAGCAGTTCAGCTGAAAATGCTGAAAACAGCTGAGAGAGGCGGAGAAGTTTACTCCGCCCTTCCAGCTGTCAGACAGCAGAGCGGGAATCATATTTCCCGCTTCTGCCGACTTTTGCCGAGTAGGAGACGTCATTGCGCTTTCAGCGCGATGACGTCTCCTACTCCCCGCAGAAGCTGGCGGCTCCCTCTGAGGGTTAGTGTTGCGCGCATCCTCTTACGCGCAACACTAATCCTCAGAGGGAGCCGGGAGGAAGCCTGCCGATTGGCTGGCTTATGTGAGAGGCGCGCATGCGCGCTTCTCACGTAAACCAGAAGCCAAGACGCAGCAAGAAGAAGGACGGGGAGCGGAAGAGGAGGGAGGTGAGTATATATAAAAAAAATAAAAAAAAACGCCGCTGGAAACAAGAGGATTTTAAGGTAAGTATTGCAGTTACAAAAAAAAAAAAAAAAAGAAAGTTTTATTAAGGGAATAGGGATAGGTTAGGGAAAAAAAACGGGGGGTGATTTTTTTGTTAGAGTTTTCCTTTAATATCATTTTGTTCAGGAGAAATAGGGCTTTCAATTCCCATCAAGGATTTATATATAAAATATATTCTAGTATGAATAAAAAATCTAAAAGCTGTGAGAAAAAAGGAAATTTTGCTATTTTCAAAGTTCTGCGTTGTATTTTCAGTGTGAATGACATCGTACACTTAACATTTACTGAAATAAAATACAAATATTTCTGGTCGGCAATGTCTTACGAGTTCAACGGTACCCCCCATGTAGAGGTTTTATATTTTGGAAAGTTACTGGATCAAATATAGAGTTTGCCCATTTCAGGTTTTGGCAGCCAAGGTATGAAAAGTACCCCATCATGTCATACCATTTTGAAAAGTAGACAACCCAGAGTATTGAAAATGGGGTATGTCCAGTTTTTTATAGTAGCCACTTAGTCACAAACCCTGGCCACACTTACAGGGCTATTCAGAGAGAGGTGAAAACCTTGAGAATTGGCAGGAGAATGAACAATCTAGACCAAATAGCCAATTTGGAAAGTGAGATAAATTGGAGAATTTTTCTGGTTTACTATTTTGAGCTAGAATTTTCAATTCTCTAGTCATTCAAGGTTTTCACCTCTTTCTGAATTGTCCTGACAGTCTTCGGGTTTGTGTTTTGCATTTTTTTTTTTACACGAAAACTGTTCTTGTGCTGATAATATCATGCTCAGTCAACCTTTTACTGGCCTAAAACATTGATATTTGCGTTCGGCAATGTATTACGAATTCAACGGTACCCCATGTTGCGTTTTTATTTTGCTTTTTGGAAAGTTACACGGTCAAACGTAGAGTTTGACCATTTCAGGTTTTACAACTTGAAATTTGCCAGATTGAGGTGTTATGGCAGCCCAGGAATGAAAAGTACCCCAACATGTTATACCATTTTGAAAAGTAGACAACCCAGGCTATTCAAAATGGTGTATGTTTCGTTTTTTATAGTAGCCACTTTGTGTTTTGCATTTTTCACACAAAAAAAAAAATGTTATTTTACTGATGATCTCATGCTCCCTCATCATTTTACTGGCTTAAAAAAAACCTAAAATTTCTGGTCGGCAATGTCTTACGAGTTCAACGGTACCCCCCATGTAGAGGTTTTATGAGGTTTTGGAAAGTTACAGGGTCAAATATAGAGTTTGCCCATTTCAGGTTTTGGAAGCCCAGGTATGAAAAGTACCACATCATGTCATACCATTCTGAAAAGTAGACAACCCAGAGTATTGAAAATGAAATGGGGTATGTCCAGTTTTTTATCGTAGCCACTTAGTCGTGTTGTTTTTTTTTGTTTTTTTTTTTTACACGAAAACTGTCAGTCAACCTTTTACTGGTCTAAAACATTGATTTGTGTTCGGCAATATGTTACGAATTCAACGGTACCCCCATGTTGCGTTTTTATTTTGCTTTTTGGAAAGTTACACGGTCAAATGTAGAGTTTGCCCATTTCAGGTTTTACAACTTGAAATTTGCCAGATTGAGAGGGTATGGCAGCCCAGGTATGAAAAGTACCACATCATGTCATACCATTCTGAAAAGTAGACAACCCAGAGTATTGAAAATGAAATGGGGTATGTCCAGTTTTTTATCGTAGCCACTTAGTCGTGTTGTTTTTTTTTGTTTTTTTTTTTTTACACGAAAACTGTCAGTCAACCTTTTACTGGTCTAAAACATTGATTTGTGTTCGGCAATATGTTACGAATTCAACGGTACCCCCATGTTGCGTTTTTATTTTGCTTTTTGGAAAGTTACACGGTCAAATGTAGAGTTTGCCCATTTCAGGTTTTACAACTTGAAATTTGCCAGATTGAGAGGGTATGGCAGCCCAGGTATGAAAAGTACCCCATCATGGCATATCATTTTGAGAAGTAGACAACCCAGACTATTGAAAACGGGGTATGTCCAGTTTTGTATAGTAGCCACTTAGTCACAAACTCTGGCCAAAACTTCATGTTTGTGTTTTGCATTTGTTTTACACGAAAACTGTTATTTTGCTGATCATATCATGCTCAGTCAACCTTTTACTGGCCTAAAACATTGATATTTGTGTTCGGCAAGGTGTTACGAATTCAACAGTACTCCCATATTGCATTTTTATTTTATTTTTTGGAAATCTGACAAGTGATTTTCAGGATTTATGTAGTCTTTGAGAGAACATGGCACGCCAAGAAAGAATATTGCTCCAAAGATGACGCGCCAAATGATTCTAAATTAGTATTTTGAGTTAAACAAAGAAAATGGTAAGCGCCCAAAAAATGCACCAACACCCGTGTCCTGATGCCAAACCAGATGTGTAGGAGGTTCCCCTAAACCAAGTGTAACAATCAAGCAAATTTATACGTATCTGGTAGCGCGATGTCAATCGCTTCTCAGGACCAGGGTGCCTCTCATATAGTACGTCATCCACATGGATTATATAAAAGGACAGAAAAATATATAATTGTACAGTTACAATATTATCAGACACTTTGAGGTTATTCAACTCACAAGTATAGAGCCCTAACACTGGCTCTGAGTGATTAGGTGCGTCTGGGTTGTTTTTCTTCTAATCACTCAGAGCCAGTGTTAGGGCTCTATACTTGTGAGTTGAATAACCTCAAAGTGTCTGATAATATTGTAACTGTACAATCTGCACTATTATATATTTTTCTGTCCTTTTATATAATCCATGTGGATGACGTACTATATGAGAGGCACCCTGGTCCTGAGAAGCGATGGACATCGCGCTACCAGATACGTATAAATTTGCTTGAGTATTTTGAGTTGTTTGGTGCAGCCACTTTAGAATAGCTGGGCTTAACGTAAACAGGGACAGGCCAAAGTCAGGGGATTCCAGAAGTCAGAGTAGTCGTTACAACAAGCCAAGGAGTCGGTACAGGCAGCAAACAAAGTAGTCAGTATAACAAGCCAATGAGTCAGTACAGGCAGCAAACAAAGAGTAGTCGGTATAACAAGCCAATGAGTCGGTACAGGCAGCAAACAAAGTAGTCAGTATAACAAGCCAATGAGTCGGTACAGGCAGCAAAGGGTAATCGGGACAAACCAGAAAAGGGGATTTAGTAATTTAGCTCGGTGTGATAAATTTTGAAGCACTCGGTTATGCAGAGGCCAGGTAGGGCAATAATAACTAGAATCCTTTCGGATTCCTTTCTTGCGGCAGACAACACTTTTTCTGGGGGGGGACTTTTTACAGCGGGTGGGAGGGACTCGGGAAGGAAAGGGTCTGCCACTTAATCTTTGGAGATCTCCTGATTCCAAAGCGGATGTAACGGAGGCCGGGGTTAGGATAAGTTGGGATATGATCTCAAGCATGAATTCTAGGAAGGGATATGGCTTTTGTACTGCTGCCTGCTTGTAGAGCATGTACGCATTGAAAATTGCAACCTCAGTCAAATAGATGGCAATCTTCTTGTACCATGACCTAGTCTTTCGGTTCACCAGATAAGGCTGTATACATTGATCAGCAAAGTCTACTCCCCCCATAAACTTGCTGTAATCTACAATGCACTTCGGCTTTTCCAGTGGCTCAGTCCTCCCTCTCACAGGAGGCACTGGCACTGTACTTTCGTCGTGCACTGTAGATAGCATGTATACATCCTTCTTATCGGTGAACCGAAGGGCTAGCACTTCTTCCTGACATAGAGCTGAAGAGGAGCCTCTACTACTTTTGCCTGCTGTCAGGATTTGGAGAAAACCTCTGCGATTCTTCCGCACTGTGCCACACGCAAGGGTCTCAAAACAATATAAATTTTTAAATAGGTCGATACTGGTGTAATCGTTATCGACCCATAAATGATAGCCCTTGTTGAACAGGGGATAGACCAGATCCCACACAATTTTTCCATTGGTGCCAATAGAATCGGGGCATCCTGGGGGGGGGGGTCAAGGTGGCTATCTTTGCCTTCGTATATCCTAAACGCCCATGTGTAGCCTGTCGAGGACTCACAATTTATAAAATTTGACGCCATACAGGGATCGCTTGCTTGGGATATACTGCTTGAAGAGCAGTCGGCCTTTAAATTTCATAAGGGACTCGTCTACAGATATATTTTGGTCGGGAACATAATTATCTGTGAATTTGTCAGACATAAGTCTGATAAGGGGCTGAATTTTATAGAGGCGGTCATGCATTGGGTCGTTTCTTGGTGGGCACAGTGCGTTATCATTAAAATGGAGGAATCGCATGAGATTTTCGTATCTCTCCCTCTTCATAACCCTTGGGAATAGTGGTGTAGCCAGGATGGGGTTTTTGTGCCAGTAAGACTGGATACTTGGCTTCTTCGCTATTCCCATTACGAGTGTTAGAGCCCAAAATTTTTTCAACTCTACGACATCCGTTGGGTGCCACTTGTTACGCCTGTGGCGATGTGAATCCGGATGCGCATCAAGATACTGGTTGGTTTGCTCAAACACCATCTCGAATACATCGTCAGACATGAAGAGATTGAAAAAGCTCACTGGCTCACAGTCCTCTACCCTTACTGTGATGCCAGGAGTTGCTATAAATGGGGGCATTTCTGGGGCAGCCATATTTGGGGGTACCCAATTGCTTTCGCGCCTCCCATTAGATGGTGGGGGGGTCACCATCACTGGAGGGTTCACTAAGGGGCTCTATATCAGAGGCTGTGAGGGTGTCACTGTCGGCGAGATCGTCACTGAGGCAGCCAGGATCTCTTCTGTGGAATAAAAGCGGGAGGACATTTTTATGGGGATCTTGTTATAACTAATTAAATGGGAGGTCGGGGAACTGATGGCGTCAAGTACACTGCTAAAATATTAGAACACCTAAACTAAGCCCTCCCGGTCCTTGTAGTGGCCAGTACTTCTATCGTTTTCTAGACAAGGTCAGAATATTCCCAGGGGGAATCGTATGCCAATGCGGGTAGTCAGAAATGCCAGGGGGTCGTATACCAATGCAGGTTCTCAGAAATGCCAGGGGGTCGTATGCCAATGCAGGTAGTCAGAAATGCCAGGGGATCGTATGCCAATGTGGGTTCTCAATCAGGGGGTACACTGCATGCCAGGGGGTACTGTGCCAGGGGTTTAGCTTTTTTTTTTTTACTCTGCTGCCTCTCTCTCGCTCCCCAGATCGCAGTGAGAGCAGGAGAAAGGGGCAGAGACAATGTCTCAGTCAATGCAACAATCATTGGCTGTGACATTCTGACAGTTGCAGAGGTGACAGCTAGTCACCGCTGCAACGTCAGGTCCAAGCGCCGGATTGGCTGCTTGACAGTTTCCACGAGGGAAACGGCCGGCCTCCCTTCCCACAATGCCGATCGCCTGCTGGGAGGGTCTGCCTGATTGTCAGGCAGACCCTCCCAGCCAGCAATCGGCATTGTGGGAAGGGAGGCGGACCGTTTTTCAGCACGGAGACCAACGAAACGCCGCGGGGCGTACTATGCCGTCCTGCGGTGTTAAAGCCCACGCGATGCAGGACGGCATGGTACACCCCGCGTCGTTAAGGGGTTCAAGAATACACTCTAGGGCATGGTTTCCCAAACCTGTCCTCAGGACCTGCCTATTGCCCAGGTTTTCCAGGTATCTGAAGCACAGCACAGGTGATATAATTTGCTGCTCAGTGATTGCAGGATTCAGTCTGCATTTCCCCAAGGTGATCCTTAAAACCTGACCTGTTAGAGGGTACTGAGGACATGTTTGGGAAACCCTGCTCTAGGGTAAAAAGAAATTCAGGACCCTCTAATTATCCAATACGACTGGATATTTTTCCTCAAGACACCTAGGCCTATATAATACATTTCTTTAATTTAGGCCGGTGTTAGACGAATGAAGCGATCACGTCCAGGCATGTACTGGCCATAGGGACTACAGGGAGATTCCCGGTGGGCCGATGGCTCAGTGGGCCAGTGTGAGTGCTGGTTCACCATGCAGCTTGCACTTCCCTTAATAGGCGAGGCGAGAACTTCCTCACCAGCTGTAAAACGCATTCTGCCACAGTCTGATTGGGGCCACAGTGCCGGTGAGAACTGCTGTGCATCCACCTCACCTTAAGATATGGTGGGCACGCAACCTCAGTGCCGCTGCGTTGCTTTACTCAATCGCTCAGCAGCAATTTCGATATCTGTAGAGCGATTGGTTGAGCGATTCGGTTGGTTTATATACTATTTTTGTGTGTGTTTGCATATTTAAAATGGGCCGGTCTGAGTGAAGTCCAGCCCTGATCACGTCCGTGTCGCTGCACAGCTTAACGTCCGTCATAGCATAGAATCGTGATCAATAGAGACCCACACACGAAGTACGTGCGCACCGAACTGTGCACGCACAACGCACGTGGCAAACGTACGCAAGTTAGGCAAGAATATAAAAACTGCTAGACGGACGCGCAGAGTGCGCCACGCCCACGTAGCGTTCTGTGTGCGTGATGACACGAAGTCAGACGCAGTGCATTTGCGACATCCTGCACCTTGATATGAAAAGCCATTTTCCGATTTTTAGCTTTTTTCATATTAATTTTGTTTCCCACAATTCTTTTTTCTACGTCAAAAAAACAAAAACAAAAAAAAAAAACAGCCCATAACCTATAACATTTTTTTATTTTAAATTTATTGGTATTCAAAAATTTTAAAAAAAAGCACAAAACACAAACTATACTTAAGTTTTGTTCAGTCCTTTTATTCATGAAACATAATGTGCCAAACTACAAGAGAAAATGTTGGGTAAATTTGATTATTTCCTTAGAAAAATGCAGTAACATGTTCTCCATTTCTGATTTCTTTTCAATAAAAGGTCACCTATAAAATATATGACCACAAAAGGTTTGGATGCTAAAATGCGGAAAAATTCTTTTACATCTTGTAAAGGATTGCAATCCAAATAAAACATTTGAACGTTACAAATTTCATATTTTAAAGTTTTGTGCTTATAGCAGAACCCAGACAAATTAGGCCGGGGCACATGAGTACACTCAGAGTGGAAGGAATGTCCGTGAGAGTTGACGTTCCTTCCACTCAATGCCTGCCCCCCCCCCCAGCCCTGCAAAGCGCATCCTAGTGCATCGATGGGGAGGATCTCTAGGTGGACACATGCTACTACGCGCATGCGCACAAGCATGTGACCGGCGCCGTTGCAGCATCACATGGCACCCAGCAATCTAGTTTTTGTTTTCTTCAGCAGATTCAAATACCATTTAAACATGGAGCAAAAAAGTGGTCAAAATTAGCTCAGCAGTCAAGTGGTTAATGTACAAACTGGCTAGTGTCCCTTTAAAGACACGGTTTAGGACATGGTTTAGTACAGGAAGGATCATAATGGCAGTGGCCGAAAATCTCTAAGTTAGCACATACCTCGGCAGTTTACGGTTCTGAGAGATATATAGTTGTGCTATGCGTACCTACAACCAGATACACTTTTGGAATTTGAGCTGCACACAAAATCTGGACAACACACTTTGCAAACCTCCCCAACTGGAAAGATTACCTAGAATTTCCAGAAGAATTTAAACTCCACCCCCCCCCCCCTTCCTCCCAGCCAACTGTAAAAAAATTTTAAAAAATGTATTACTTTCTGATTCTCTTTTTTTTGGGGTTGAGAGCGAAAAATCAAGTCCAACACGTCAGCAAGTTTATTAAAAAAGGCACAAAAAATAAAAAAAATGTCCATTTTCCCATAAATATCCAACTCTAAAAGCAGGTTGTTCAGAATGATAACACTTTAATCCAAACAGAACGTGTCGCAAAACATATTTTAGCATAAGTTGATGTTGACGGTTTACCAGGTTACTACTCTGCTTGTAAAACCCAGCTCCTTTTTGATAGATTAATATACAACAGTCTAGTTAAACAATAAACATAATAAAATATTAGATTCCTACAGTTGAGATAAAAAAAAAAAAACTATTTACAGAAAAACAGTCCGAGTAGTTAAATATGAATCAATGTGACGCGTACTTCTGTGCCAATGTGAAGATCCCATCACAACAGTTCAAAGAGAAATGGTCGTCCTCAGAGCAGCTGACATTGCCTCGGTTTCTTTCTTAGTTTCGCTTCTTTTTTCATACTGTTCAGTGCAATTAAAGTCGCTTCTCTAAAAACATTATCCACGTTCTCCTGGAATTTGGCAGAACACTCAAGGTATTCCACTGCTTGTATATTCTTACAGATTGCTTCACCCTGAAAATTAAACACATTAGAGGGTCCGCGTTAGCCATCTTTCATTTATGGCCGACACCTTGTCAAGGTTTTTCATACATATATACACAGTGGCGTAGCGTGGGTTATCAGCGCCCGGGGCCAGCCAAGAATTGTGGGCCCCCTCAAATTGTGGACACGTTAGCATGTCCTGATTCCCTTCCACCATTAGGGCATTGAACCCCTTAACTGTGATACAACCACTCGGGATACTTTGTTCCAGCCAAACAACATGGTACTCTAGGGTATAAACAGCCGCAGACTTGAAGTTGTGAAAATGAAAGGTCTTTTTATTCCACCATAAACAAACCCCACACTTGCCTTTGAATCACTATTGCGGGTGATTAAACAAAAAACTACAAATGAAAACTAGGGATGCACCGATACCACTTTTTTTAACACTGAGTAGGAGTACCGATATTTTTTTAAAAGTACTCACCGATAACGAGTACCGATACATTTTATGTCATGTGAACGCTTTCCAATAAGAACAGACCTCATAGAAAAATGTCCCCAGCTCACAAGTATATATCCCCCCCCCCAGATACATATACACAGAATGTCCCCAGCTCACCTGGATATTGCCCAGCTCTCATGGGGCCAGATGCCATGCAGCAGGAGTGCCCGGTCCTGAACAGCGTGAGAGTCAGTGTTGGAGGGGAGGCGACTGCGTGCGTGCGCAGGTCACGCGGTCCAGCCAGTCAGGTGATACAGAGACACCGTAGCACCTGACTGGCCAGAACACGTGACCTGCACACGCACGCAGTCGCCTCTCCTTCAACACGGACTCACGCTGTTCAGGACCGGGCACTCCCGCTGCATGGCATCAACCTGCGGGCCCTTGGGCGGTGCCCGAGGGCCCGGCGGGTCAGTCCGGGGATGGTCATTGCTTGGGAACTTTTAGGGGCGCAAATTTCTTTTGAAATTATGCGCCCCTAACAAAACTGTGCCCGGGGCCACTGCCCCTCCCACGCTATGCCACTGTATATACATGTTCTTCTATCAGGCTACAATATGTATGAATAATACATACAGTAAAAACACTACTTTAAAACATGCAACCACTAGCTATATATTTTAGAAGGTCTTTAACCTCCCCTGGCGGTATTCCCGAGTGTGACTCGGGGTTAAATTTCACTACCACGAACGGTAACCCCGAGTCGCACTCTGGCTGGATGCATATTCACCTCCTCCTGCGTTCCCGCAGTGTGATCGCGGCGAGCCGCTTCCTGGTACGGCTCCCTGTGAGTCACACGTCCAGCAGCAAAGTTAGAAAAAAAATTATAAAACACTGTATAATCCAAAGTGCAATGTTTATGAACGGCCACTAGGTGGCAGTACAGGATAAGAAACAGACCATACATCGTCTCACCCTTGTTTTCAAACAGATTGCAGTGTTTTTTGTTGTATTTTATTGAATATCGTTTATCTGGATAATTATTTTTGGGATAATAAATTATTATGTCGTGTTTCAAACTTTATCGGACTCCGTGTATTTACTATTTATTTATAAAGGATTTTACCAGTAAGGACTCTTGATTGCACGGATTTCAGTGCGTGATTTCTAATTATTACAGGCTATGTAAAAAAACAGGTTTCCTTTACAAAAAAAATTGAGATGCTTTTAGACACGAAATTGTGAAAAAAATTAGACCGCCAGGGAGGTTAATGAAAAAAAAAAAATTGTTTAAATGGCACTTTCTGGGCAAAGTCCCATTAGGGGATGGATATTTCATCGGTCTAAAGATCAAAGCTGCTGCAATGTCGCAGCCAGTCTGTACTCATGCGGAGCCTCACTGAGGACCACCACACAGTGATGTGCGACTGTCCCTCAGTGATTATGTGCGGCGGCCAGCGATGGGGTGCAGAGTGAGCGGAGGGCTTTTAGTAAGAAGCCAACACGTACAAGGAGTGATTGCCTATTAAAAGGAGCCTAACTTCCTTTGATGAAGAAAGGAGCACTTTAAAGATATTCACAAGTGTAGGCATAGGCCAGTGGTTCCCAAACCTGTCCCCCACGGATTACTTATATGCCAGGTTTACCAGGCTTCTGAAGCTCAGCACAGGTGATATGATTTGCTGCTCAGTGATTGCAGGATTCAGTCTGTATTTCCCAAAGGTAATCCTTAAAATCTGGCCTGTTAGGGGTACAGGAAGACCAGGGTTGGAAACATAGGCGACTCTACGGGGGGGGGGGCAATTGGTTATTCCTTGCCCCCCCACCAAAAACCAGCATCCTCCACTTATTCGGACCGCTGTGTCTCTGTCTCTGTGCATCGTATATGGACGATGTAGGTGGCATTGGTTAGGGCAGATTCTGGCCTTTCCAATGATACCCAACATGACCATATTCAGTTTGAAGTAAAAGTCATAAAACATTAAATAATAACAGGCACTTAAACTTAAACATTTTCACAGGGTTGAAATGGCTCAGCAGTGATGAGGTTAATGTTCAGACTATACATTACATTGTGTATTACGTTAGTTTTTGCCTTGGTTTTAGTTGTATATTAAGGGTTAATGGGTAGGCTTCATCCCCAACAGTATACATTTTATTTTTTCCTTGATTAATGGCATTGTAGGGGTTAATGGGTAGGCTAAATGCCACATTGTTTATTATTTTTATTGCATTTCCCTGGATTTATGGCATTTTAGGGGTTACTATGGAAGTTAGAATCTAAATGGTCTATTCATCTTTAGATCCTCTTTTGGGGAATTAATTTCGCCAAAAATATAGTGAATTCCCTATTTAGCAAATGGTCACTGTAATTTGCTAAAAGTGTAGTCGCTGAAGCAGCTATCAGACATTCAATATTGAATTTAAGTATCAGGTTAGTACAATAACAAGGTATCATAGCATCACATTAATCAGGGGTTTTTGAAATAGATATATATATATATATATATATCTCCGTGTTAGTCCAGATGCCAAAATCACAAGTATAGCAGTCTGTAGTGATACCTTTTTTTTTATTGGACTAACGTTACATTTAACCCTTTCGCTGCTGAGGCGTTTCACACCTCTGTGCTGAGGTCATTTTTACCAGTTTTGCTCATCATGTTTAAACGTGTTTTGAAGGCTTATTTTAGTACATGACCCAGACATATTATATATCGTTCTTTCCGTCAGACTCGGCAGATTCATAATATGTCATTATTATATGTATACGTCATGTCCTGTCTGTATATTATAACAAAAAATGCAATAAAATATGGATTTTCAATAATTTACAACGTGTAAAGTGTTTTTTTTTCACATTTTAACATGCGAGCAATTGCAGTTATATTTTGTATGGGGTGCGCTTGTTAAAAAAATTAGAAATGGGGTCTCGTTACATTTGTTTTGGGGAAAATTACGCGATTTTTAACAAACGCACCGCATACAAAAATCGTTAGTGCAGCATCATCGTTCACATAATTGAAATGGGAACAATATTGCTGCATAAACGAACCAAAAAAAAAATTTTTTTTTTTTAAATTTAAATTTTTTAAAAAACTTTTTCACACTCGTGTTTGGCATCGTTGGAACGGCCATGCTCTGGCCGATTCAAGAGTACCAAACTTTAACCCCTAGCTGCCACGGATCGGGAGATAGGGGGTTCCAAGGAACCCCCTATCTCCACCGTTGGTGGCAGCTAGGGGTTAACTCCAGGACTGGCGTCATCGTGCTATGCACGATGACGCCAGTCCTCAGGGGGAGTTCCCGGAGGCTTGGCCGACATCCAAGATGTCGGCCAGCTCCGGGAAAGGATCACGAACCGGCGCTTTTCATTCGTGATCCGGCTCCCCAGGGATTAATGACAGCCACAGTTTGGAAGGGCAGGCTGTGCCCTTCCAAGCGGTGCCTGTATTAACTCCCTGCTCCCCCCCCCCTCCCTTTCAGGCGCCTCCTCCGCACATGCGGGGGGCGCCTGAATTAGATGTCATCGCGCCGCCATCTAATGTCCCCGCCGGGGTCCCAGATTGACATCCAAGATGTCAGCCCGCACCGGGGGGGGGGGGGCAGCAATCCACCGGATTGCTGCCTCCTGTGCATGGACGCGCTCAGCGCGTCCGTAGCACAGGAGAACCACTTGGCTGGACGCGCTGAGCACGTCCATAGCAGCCAAGTGGTTAAAGTACAAGCTTTCAAGAGGATTCCTCCCTTCGTCAGGTATAGAAGCTTACTGATCAGAATAATTATATATATATATATATTACTTATTTTGGGCACTATTACCTGGTGGGAGCTAGCCCTTGCGTCGGCATGGTTTTGCGTTAGCGCCAGGTTAAACGAGTCAAGCGCCTGACCAACAGATCGTTTGCCTCCTACTACAAACGGGAAAAATCACTTAGCGCGTTGCTATTAGTGATTTGTAGCGCAAGCTTACTGTACTTTCCGCGTCCTTTACTTAACATGGCTAGCGCAAGAGATCTCTAGCGCTTTTGCAGCCAACAGATCACTAGGTGCCAACGCTAATTTTTTGAGGGGCGCCAATTGCAACATTTTTACCTACTGCTCAACCCTGGTGCTAGCTCCAAAAAAAACACATCCTCGCCCAAAATTAACAGGCAATTGAAAGGAATGCAGCACAGGTGTTCTCTTGGCCCCATACACCATAGCAATGGATCTGGTCCGCATTGTCGTTGCTGTTGCAGTCGGCTCAATTATAAATGTATCCTTTATTCACATATCCCAATTCTAATATATTGCCTAATTTTAAAATTTTATGCTGGGGGATATTCATAGTCTGTAAGCGGGTGATTATTAGGGTGACCGTGTGGACCAAGTTTAAAGGGACACATAAGTCTTGCCCTGAAACACGTGTTATTTATATGCTGCAGCAGGGAAGTTAATGTGGCTCACCTGGCCTTCCTTTAGGATCTATTAAATGCAGTGTAATGATTCTACATGCTGCTGGGTGGCATTTATCATGCAATGCCCATCAGCCTTAATATATGTGTGTATCAAAACATGGATGATACGGCCACCTTGGAGGATTTTAATAATGCAGGGGTGTGAGGTTATTCAATGTATGTGTTCATATTCAAGCTTGTGAGGGCGGGGGATAGGTATGGCCCGGCACGCCGCACTGGGAAAAAAAAAAACAGTTCTATCCTGTACACAACTGCATTAGCGCTGGGTCTCAGCATCAGGTCTTAGAACTCCAGGAGATGATACTAGTGACTACCACGAATGTCACTGCAGTTAGCGCTGTGTTTCGGCACAAAGTGCTGAGACAGTGCCTGTAACCAAAGCTCGAGTCGAGCGGGAACGCGCGGGAATGCACGGGAACGGTGTTCCCGCACTTATCCCACAGCGGGAACGCTGCGGGAACGCAGCGTTCCCACTGTGGCCCGAGCCCAAAATGCTGGAGCAGGCCGCCGCCGCACATTGCCGGCGGCCGCGTGCTTCCTGCTAGAACGGCTGCTGACCGGAAGTGCAGGCACTAAGTTTTAGCGACTCGCACTAAACTTTTCCTTTAGCGAAGGTGTTTTAGCTCGCACCAGGTGATGGGGCCCTTCGTTTTATTCAGGGATATGATTTAGTGGTGAAAATTATTAGTGCCCCCCAGCTTTGACTGCGGTATCTTCTTTGCACCCCCTAAATATTGTTCCTAGAGTCACCACTGGTTGGGAAACACTGCCCATGGTCATTAATTTGTGTGGTGTTCGGTGGGGACGGGACGACACATAGGACATCACCTACATGACATTTAACACCTAGTGGTTAGTCATAGGTAAATTTATAACAGTATTTATAGCAAGTCATACATACATTACATATAGACTTTCATTCAACGAGGGCTGTGAAAGTCAGCAGACAATGATCTTTGGACTTTTTATAGCGCTTGTTTTTACATGCCGTTAGTGCACAGGGTTTGGCCACAATGTATATGGGGAAGTCAAAGACATTTACATATTATAAATATTACATATTTTACATAATAGCTTCCAGTTCAGTAACAGAACTGCTTCACGACACTTTACATAAAGTCTTTTTTTAGACCAGGGTTTTTTGTAAATCCAAGGTAAATCATTGAAACACAAAAGAATTTATCAGGCGTGGAAAAGAAATCCCTACAAAATCAATAATAGAGCTACTCAATGTGGTATACAAAGAACTGTGCAAAAGAGAACATTCTCAAGTATCTACATTTTGAATATTTAGGTTTGTGAGGTATGTTGGTCACGTCGAGATTGAAAGAACATTCTGCAACAACTATTTATTGTGCTCTTCTCACCTTACCAAGAAACAAAAAACAGGCTTGGCCTGTAATAACCTTATTATTACGATCAATATTCCCTGAAGTGAGCAACAAAAGATCCAAAAAGCAGAGTTACCCATGCACAGGAGATATCACCTGCAGGGCTCACACCCATGTTATTTTATAGCACTTAGGTTGAAAAAGGCCCACGAGAGGACTGAAACCTAAGTTAGCTTGAAAAAGACCCACTTGAGAGTTGAAATTTGGCCATGTACAGAATGCCAAATCTGCAGGCTAGGGAACACTTGGTGCCCTGTTAAATGGGACACCAATCGTTCTGACCACTTTAGCTTTTTAAATTGGTCAGGCTGTCTACAGAACACTCCTCCCTCCTGTCATGTTTGGCAGAAAACACTGTCAGGGCTATTCAATAAAAGGTGAAACTCAGAATTGGCAGGAGAAGTAAAAATTCTATGTCAAATTGGGAGAATTTTTCTGGTTTGGCTATTTTGACATAGAATTTTCACTTCTCCTGACAATTCTGAGTTTCACCTTTTATTGAATAGACCTGCATGTGAAGTGGAGGAGATTCACATCACCATGCAGTTGGGATTTAGAATTTCCTAGTTGCCTGTTGGCAGAGCAAGTGTTCTGAGGCAGCCGATGGATCGGAGCAGTGCATGAACGCGCAGAACCAATCTATTGTTCTGTGAAGGTGCTACGGAAGTTGTATACTGAAGTACGAGAGCCCCGAGCGATGTGAAATTTCGGTGTCCTATGTAATGCAATTTATGGAGGTATGCAAATTGTGCAGAAAAGCTGCTGGGACTTCTGCATTTTATAAGCCCTAAGCTGACTGGGACGAAAAGCATGTGTAGAAGGAGAAAAGGTGAGTGTTATCAGCTTACAGAAAAAACATTTAAGGGAAAAGGGGGGCTTTTGGTTAGTGTTCCTTTAAGATATTCTGCTGGAGTCAGCTGTCCTGTAGCACTCCGCTTCGGAGTGCTGTTTGATCTAGAGTTTACCTGCGATACTTGCATTTTTAATAATGGCACTTTTCACTCTGGATAGACCTGAATATAACTGGGGGGGGGGAAAAATATAAAAATAAAAAAACCTACTAAAGTTTTTAAAAAAGAAAAAACCTACACTTAAGGTGAAACGCAGGAGAATGACTGCAGAAGTGAAAAATCTAGGTCAAAATAGCCGAACCAGAAAAATTCTCCCATTTATCTCACTTTCTAAATCGGCTATTTGGTCTAGATTGTTCTCTTCTTTTGCCAATTCTCCCGAGTGTAACCTTTAGTGAATAGACCTGATTGTCTTGTGCTCGCCTATTACCTTTTAGAAAGCTGACAATTCTTTAGTTTTTATAGAATTTTAGCAGGGCCCTTTACACCTAGTCTTTGGCTCTTACGCTTATAATTTTACTAGTTTCTTTGTCTTTGGTTGTAAAAAGGTCTCTCGTCACCCCTTTCCTCTATACAGGTGATAATTTATTACTAATAATTACGATAATAATGCCCAAAATAAATGGAACAGCACATTGAAGAGGTAACGATAGAGGTACAGAAAGATCTAGCATTAGCATATACAGATATCCCAATAACAAAATTAAAACTGACATGGAGTCCAAAAATAACCTTAAATAAACGCTCTCCTCTATTACCCATTTAAATTCTGTAAGATTCAAACATCCCTGATATTTAAATCACAGCTACCTTTAGCATGCAAGTAAGTGGTAGATGTCAAAACACGTTTGAAATCTTACCATTCCTTTTTCTATAGAGGCACGGCTGGATTTGCATCTCAGGAGCCTGTGGACACAGAAATGTGCCCCCCCCCCCACCATACACATTAGATGGTCATGTTTGATATCATAGGAAAGACCAGACTCTGACCTTTCCAATGACACCTGACTTAACCTTGTGCAGTGTACAATTCAGAGATGCGGGTTCCAAAGTCCCCTAGTCTCTCGTCACTGCAGTGCCATGGTCTAGGTTATCGATGAAACTGCATCATCAGCTCCACACTTGCTGACAGTGGGGGAAAGGAGAAGGTGAGTTAGTGCAGCATCACCGTTCACTTTAGAATTGTAAACTGAATAATAGTGCTGCGTTAGAAACAAAAAAAAATTAATTAATTTTACATAAATCTAACCTGGCCTTACATGCGCTAACATTTTTTTTTCTATTTAACATTTTTACATAAAAACTTGGTTAAACTTATATTTGGCATCACTGGATTGGTCATAATCAGACCTTTCCAATGATGCCTCATTTGTCCCTCTAGCCATTAGGGCTCCAGAGATACAGTGGTCGAAATGATTGTGTGTTTTTATTTTTAAACAATTTACACAGTGCAAGACGCCCCTTGTGGCAGGCGTGTGTATGCACATGCCTACTCTGCCTAGTTATAAATCCGGCCCTGTATAGAGGCGATTCCTCTGATTTACAGTAGGTGGATGGAAGCATTTTTTCTTTAAAAGTTATTTTAAACCAATGTTCCCAGCCCTGTCCTTGGGAAGCACTAAAATGCCTGATTTTGCAGATCATTTTGGGGGAAATGCAGTAACTGAGCAGCAAATCCCATAACCTGTGCTGTGCTTCAGATATCTGGCAAACCTGGCCTGTCAGCGGGTCCTGAGGACAGGGTTGGGAAGCTCGGCATTAAAATACATTTGCTGGCGATTTGGAAAGACGTTTTTTTGTACCTGGCTGTAGGTAATTGGTTCTTGCTGAGAAGTCTTCA
The DNA here is from genome assembly GCA_009667805.1 of Leptobrachium leishanense. NCBI lineage: Eukaryota > Metazoa > Chordata > Amphibia > Anura > Megophryidae > Leptobrachium > Leptobrachium leishanense. The sequence continues at coordinate 107,712,836 of CM019063.1, forward strand.
ACTTGCGTACCCTTTCTTTATCCTTCCGTAGATCTGTCTTGCAGCCAATAAGAATTATGGGAACTCCTCGACAGAAGTGATGCACTTCTGGATACCACTATAGAAACAAAAATGGAAGGATGATTTCGGTTACTTACTCCAGCAAATGGAAGACGCTTTATCAGTACACTGAGCAAAGTATGAAAATGAACGCATCCCATCATACAAGGAACTAAAAATGATACTTTGATAGCCTTCAGGCACACAGGTTGAGTATCGTTCATCTTAAATTCCTGTGGAAAATGCCACACCTAACCCCATGTGATGGGAGACAAATTTATGAAAACCTTTCTATGAAACTACTTTCAGGCTATGTGTAGAACGTGTATATGTAAACAGAGGATTTCCTTTTTCTGTAATTCACAGCAAATAACCCAACATTTAAAAGATATCCAATATATAAATTATGAACCCTGCTGGACACCTCCACAATTATTATTTTCCTTTAACTAGCATAAATATACTTTTCCATGTTCTCGCTCTCATCTACTCTTCTGTCTCTAGGTCATCCAGCTACAGGAAGTAGCTGGATACTGCGCGCAGGCACACAGGCCATCAGATGGCAATACAAGTCAGCTGGTTGAAAAGTTAATTCAATCCACTGACTCCTGCTGAAACGGTCAGCACACATATATTTTTTTTAGTCCCAAGACACTCTAACACTTAGAAAGCTGTACAGAGGGCGAGGATTGTCCGTATGCAGTGCTTTGAATGGCTAGTGACAGAAAGGAGGCAGACTCCTGGCACCATGACTACTTAAATTGGCTTAAGTGGTCAAGGAGGCTGCAGGCTACTTTAAAAGGCAAACATATCTGTAATATGAACAAGTTTATCTTGTTTGAGACTGCTCAAATTTCAGAATGATGCAATCTTTGAGAACCTTTTGACATTACCTTAATTTTTTTCGCCTTTATACTTTTTTTTTTTGTATTCAAAATTTTTATTAGCAAGTAGACATATATAAACATAGATCACAGCAGCTTATGTTGTTTGGTAACACCAGTTTCTTAGCACATACAGTATACGGCATGACAGGGAGAGTTTAAGTCTCCACCTATGTGTAGTCGACTTAAATTTAGAAAAAAGAAAAACTTTCACACCCAGCATTGATGCGATATGTGAAACTACTGCTGATATCTGTTATCAGGAAAGCTGTTCGGCATCCAGAAATAATTTCCTATGCCTTTAATTCCGTCTTTCGTGCTGCGAGAGTACAGATATAGTATTATACACAAAAGAGTACTACAGACAGACATTCAAACAAACAGAATAGACAAGACAACGTTGAAGACAAAGATAAAGAGAGAGAGGGAGAAGAGAGGAAGGAAAAAGAGGGGGGAAAAAAAAAAAAAAAAAAAAAAAAAAAAAAAGAGGGGGGGGAGTGAAGGTAGGAAGGAAGAGGGGGTGGATTGGTCGCACGGTGGAGGGTCCGTCGCCCCTACTGACGCTCGGGTTCCTGACACAAAAACAGCTCTCCGTCCCAACCTGTTCTACCGGGACCTCCAATGTAACTGTATTGTGGTCTTTCCAACACTGCATTTCAGCTTGCGACACCTTTATACTTTTGACTCAATTACTCCTCATAGGTAGCCCCCAGTGACACCGTACAGACCTTACTGATGCCTGCAGTTCCCGGACTAGCCACAACTATGCTTTATGATGGTGCCACTTTTTGATTTGCATGTCAAACAGCTTTGTACGAGATGTGACTGCATCCAGCAACACTGTTGTTCATATTCTCAAACTCAGCCGAACCATGTCTCTCATTAGGGAGACACCCTCCACAGATTGTCATCTGGATTTAATCCCCCCCCCCCCAGACTGAATAAACAAATTTGGCTTTATTTTGTATTTCCACATTCATGACAAAGTTACTAAATGTTGTATACTCCATTTAGTACACTCACAATGTACTTAGAGATGCAGCATACAGTCTAAAGCAGGGATTTCAAACTCTAGCATCCCGAGGCACACTGTTTGTGGGGGGGGGGGGGGGGTGAAGGCGCAAGTGGCGATAATTGAGCAGATAATTTAACAGGAATGGATATCCTGATCTGAACTTGTCAGATTTGGTAAATATCAGGGATAGAATTAAATTTAAAAAAAAAAAAAAAAAGTACTAACTGAAGTAGGGATGCACAGATACCATTTTTAAGACCGACTCTGCTTTTCAATACTTACTTTAGGATTTTGCTGAAAGCCCATCCAAGTTATGTTATTAAAATGCATGGTCAGCCACCCTATTACCCACTGCACAGCCCTGCATGCACCCCAGACCTTCAATATACATATACACCAGACCTCAGACACAAGTATACATACATCTCCCAGACCTCAGACACAAACACTGGGGCCAGCTGGCAGAATGCACCAACAGGATTCTGCCAGGCCCCACCTGCTGATGGCGTTCCAGCGAGCGGCCGAGCATATGAAAGATATAACGCAGCTCCACTGGGGACTCTAGCTGCGCTCTGATGAGATCTCAGTCTCTGCAAGGTCTTGTGAGATCATGGCTGGAGGCCCCAGCGGAGCCGCGTTATAACTTAGAAACCGGGATGCGCTTGGTTGAACATGGCCATCCGGAGGCGCCTAGCAGAATGCTGGTAAAGCATTCTGCCAGCCACCCAACCTCTTTGATACCGCCTGGCAAGCCAGCCCAGTGCTGGCTTCCGGTATTGGTAGAGGTTTCGGGGGCATTTGCATGAGTACAAGTACTCGCGCAAATTCTGGTACCGTCACCAATACTAGTATCAGTACATACTTAAATTGAAGTAACCGCTTAGGCGACATTCCCCATCTTACGGTTCAGTGTGTTATTACATATTGTATATAGTTCTATAAGCATTTTTGTTTCTGTTTATGGCATTGTTTTGGTTACACCCTCATGGTCCACTAGAGGGCAGTGGGAAAGGATGATACAATGTGTAGAAAGCACACTTGAAGCTGGAAACAAAGGTGGCACCAGGGATGTTACCTTCAAGTGTGGCTTATTTTCTTGCCGAAAGCTGTATATAAAAGTGGGCGCTATAATAATGCTTCATTCTGCTTTCACCCTTACACCAAATGCTCTCTTTGGTTTTGGTTACAGCTATAAATCACTCTTTCTTGCAGGACAGCTACCTTCCCTTAGGGAAGCAGCTTTGGCAAGGTCATTGCTAGGACACCTTGAGCAAGGTGCTATAATCACTTCTCACTAGAAGAGCTGGTGCCTGCAGAAGTTGGGGCCAAAAGAGCGACCTCAACGTGAAAGTTCAGAACTCTGAGCCCCCTTACAACTCATTAACAATGGAGAAAACCATAAATGCACTTGCCAGTCATCAATATTTTCTTTCAACCCAACAACCTTCAGAAAGAAGCATCATAAAATATCCATTATTTATAACAAATATATATATAGTCTATGGTAAGGTTCTACCAGTTTTGGAAGGTTTGTTTTGAGAGGGTGTTTGTTAAAAATGTAAGAATTTTTTAATATAAATAAAGAAACATGAAAAAGATTGAATCAAGAGATGCAAAGCGATCAGACACGAATGCAGAAGATGACAAGAGCATTATGGGAATTATATAGGCTCAAGAGCCATGCAACTTAAATATATTAATAAAAATACCACTAATCAGTTGACCCATGTTAAAAGTCACGGTTGGAAATATGGTGGCGTGATGGAAAAAGGACAACTATGCATTTGTCATGTAGGACACCATCTGTAAATATTACCTTTATTAAAACATTGTCAAAACTGCTGGGGCTTGTGACATCATAGCATATTAAAACCAAATTCACATCTTGATAGGAAAGTGGACGTAACCGATCATAATCTTCTTGTCCTGAAATAGAATCCAAAGAAAGAAAAAATAATAAATCAGTTTAAATATATCTGTTAATCCATATAGCCATTGGACAGGTCATTACTACTTACACTCACAAGTTCAGCAAATAATACAGTGAATTTTTTCTATAGATAAATGCTGCATGCACTAAACATAACACCTGTAGGAGATTGCTTGACATCCCATTAAACTGTGGGCAATGCCATGGAGTTGCCTTAAACCAGGGCTCAAAAAATTTGAAGTTCCATGCTTCTAGCCAGGCCTTAAGAATTACTCCCCACCAGTTGCTCCACCTAACCCCTACCCTGCCCTCAACTCCACCCCTAAACACATCCACTTAAGTTATCTTAGGATATGACACTTAAATGTTTAATCATAAAAAAAAAAAAAAAACATTCAGAATAAAGTTACAAAAATATAATCAGAGGGAGCAATCTTAGATTCTCCAGCCAGTAGCTGGGCCTAATGTAAAACATGGCAGTCAAAACCAGAATAGGCAGCACAAAATAATTTATCGTGCGGCCTGCCTGTGCATTTCCACTCACCTTCACTTAATTGCTTGCATTTGGCAAGTGGAAATTTTAAGCCCTGCCTTAAACCCCCTCCCCCTGCCTTAGTGGCCATTTTTCTGATAAGGCTTTCCCTATGACTTGGGAGTGCATCTGTCATGACGGAGGTTCCCTCAGGTACATGGCGGCAGGCAGCGCCATCCTCATTGGCCTGCCGCCAAGTAATAATGCTGGCTCTTGCGGATGCCTGGTCGATGACACGGATTCAAATCCACCAATGGATTCAAAAGCTGGGAAGCTCTTTTGCCTCATTGCCCTGTTGTGGTTCCTACCAGATAGCGCATTCTAGTTCTCAACTTTGTGTATTGACCCTGTTCTGACCATTCTCTTCTCATTAACCCTTGCTACTCCGATTTACCGTGTAATGACCTTGGGTTTGTTTACGGACCATTCTCTTGGCCGGTTCTAGATTTGTTTAAGCCCGTGTACCGAACCCTGACTTGTCGGACTACCTTCTTTGGCTTCTGACTCCGGCTTGTTCCCAACCTTGTCTTTTCTGTGTGTCTATCCTGTTGCTAGATTTCCGGCTATTCTAAGGACCGGCAGTGTAGGTTGTGCAGTGACTGAGTAAAGGGATCAGGGATATACATTACAGTATCTGTAGTAATCTGTGTTTAAAAACAGTATTTCTAAGGTAACGCACAGATGTTGGCCCAGAGAGGCTGGCTCACAATCTGCGTTGCAATTCATCCCAAAGTAGCATATTGGAGGTCAGAGCTATGAGAGGCCACTCTAGTGCCTCCAAAACAAATTCACCAAACCAAGTCTTCATGGACCTCGCTTTGGTCATGGGGCAGAGTCACACTGGAGTAGGAAAAAAGTCTTCCCCAAACAGTTGCCATAAAGCTGGAAGCACCCACTAAAACATATGTACCCGGTCACATCAAGATGTCCCTTGAAAGACAGTCCCAGGCCTTTAAACCACCAAACCTTTCAATAGGCACTGTTCATTCAGCGTTCTCCTGGCATCCACCTCATCCAGATTCTTCCAATCAGACCAGAGTTAATTGCCATTTATTACTCCACAGTACAGGTTTAATTTTTGAAAGAGCTTTATGTATTTAATTTAAAAAAAACAAAAAAAACACTTTATTAGACTTTTTTTCCTATTATTTAGACACTTTAATACTGTTAGTTTATTTAAAGGGAAACTAGCACTTACATAAGCTACATTACTTGTGCATTACAAAGAATATTTAAAAAAAAAAATCACATGCTGCTGTTTTTCTTTGAAGCAATGCCATAAAAGAAAGAAAATTAAGTGTTTATCAGTTTCCAGTGATGGGTTTTTCCCATGATGCAACATTTACCAAAATCTGTGCAAAAGCTTTACTTAAATACTGTAAATTAAAACAGCAGTAAAGCGTTAAGGTGGGGAAGGTCTATTGTTCTCCAGGCTGACTAAGCCAAAACATGGCAGCTGAATGGGATAAAACGGAGTTTAAAAAAGGATTTCTAATCTACCCCCGGTGATGTCCTTTTAATACATCCCACACAATACAATGATTCAATACAATGATTTGAGTCAATGATCGAGCCATTTACTCCATGCCAGATAGTGAGGAGCAAGGGATGAAAAGATACACGGGGGGGGGGTGCATAACTCAAGAGATCACAAATTGGATGCACCCGGTGACAGAGGGAAATATTTTCTTAACTAAACATACGAGAAAAAACAAAGCACATGTAAGATATCAGCAACATAAAATAAGCAAAACATTTAATTTTCATTGCTAATGTCCCCCTTCCCGTTAAATCCCCGAGTGTTTTGGCGGTTATCGGTGCAATTCAGTGTTTCCGCAGACGTCCGAAAACGGCTTTGGCGACTAAATTTTTCGGCAAAAACCGAGTGAGCATTCACTAAATCGTGACTTCACCGTATTTTCTGCAAAATGGAATCACAGACGTGTGCGAAAAAGCTAAGCACCCAGATTGTTTGCAATTTCAGTGCTGTGGGAATAGGTAACAATTTTTATTATTATTTATTATTAAGCAATTCTTACCTACGGCAGGTCTGTAGCTGCGATTAGATTCCTCTACTTGAAAGTAATGAGCATAAACAGAATTTGAGAGAGTATTCAGAATGGGCATCAGCATAAGTGTCCTGCCCCAAGATGGGTCCCCACACGTCAAGATTTTAGCTTGATGCTACCATTACAAGAGAAGACTACTCCATATGCAACTGCTATCACTCATAAAAGTTGGCCAGTACCAAAACGCCAAGGAAGTCCTCTCTGCATGAGATGCAGCAACCCCCGACAATCAGAATACGGAATAGTCGTCTCTGTAGACCGTAGGGCAGGTCACTGGTGCTATTGCCCATTCTAAATGCTCAACCTCCTGTTTTTGCTGTCTTGACAGTAATAGCACATATCGTGACCTGGTCGGTTGTAAGGAAGTAAAAAAATTCAGGAGTTGACTGAGGAGCCATCCTATGACACTGCCAAGTTTAAAGCCATCGAGCTCTTCTGAAGAAGCCAACTTACTACCAATATTGGTGTAGGGAGATTTCATGGCCGTGTACTAGATTTTATTCCCCTGGAATCAATGCAGCATCAACTCAACCCATTAGTGAGGATGTCTAGGAGGAGCACACTCAAAGGCTTTGTTGATGGATCAACGTTTCAGTTCACGTGGGACTAAAAGCCCCATGAGGAGTAAAACGATGATGGATCAATAAAGCCTTTAAATGGTATCGATAAAAGATTTGAGAGCTTTGCTCATATTATGTTTATGAATTTTTTTTTAAAAATGATATATCTCCGCAAAGCAATTTAAAAAAAAAAAAAGCTGTTATGAAGTGGTTGTACATAACCAAACTAAGTTACACCACGTCCAGGAGACAAACACTGTAGTGTTCTGCCCCATTAACAATGCCGGGAATTTGCACGGTTGCTTCCACCCGCTCCATCCTCCTGTCTGGCCTCTAATTATTGCTAGAGACGTGCACACTGGACTGTTTCCTGGAGGGAGAGGTGGACTGGAATTTTAAGCACTACTTTTACCGTCCCAAACATAGCATTAGGAATTCCAAGCAGCTAGCCAAGTGAAGACAGAATTTTTTTAAAAAAAGTTAACTTTCGGTTGCCAGAAGAAAAGCAATCTTGCCCCCTCCCATCCACCCAAATAATATAAGACATACATATTGCATTTTACATATTACATAACAGGGCAAGGAGGCCAAATCTGGCGTTGAAGGTGAAGGAGAAGGTTTACAAAAGGTTTTAACTCCCTTTGTTACGAAGTTGGCAAACCAAATCCAAGTTCCTCCATTACACTTTTTTCTCTCGCTCTATAACAAGAATTTGTTTTAACTAAAGCAACTGTGTGCGCAGTGACTGTGGGAACAGACGTTCTTTAAAACAAAAAAACAAGAGGAAAGTATGGATGACAACGTCGAGTGCAGATCAAATGTAGTGGAGAACATCACCATTTGGTCAACACTCCACAAAGACAAGCTGCAAGCATGGCTGCCCTTTTCACCATACTGTAGTTCAAAACGAAGGTCTCTGTGCCTACGTACAAGACTGTTTGTGCGTATACAAATGTACAAGCTCATTCCAGTTTTAAATGCGTCAGACAAGTTCGCTGGGTTTTGCAATTTGCAGCTTCTACAGTATATACCCAGGATAACTGCATGGCTCCGTCAGGATGGCTTGCCTTTTCTAAAAAGTATCCCCCCCCCATTGGCAAAATTACAGCTTTCCTCACAATGCTGTGATAAATACGTTTTTTGTTATCTTTGGACAAATGTTATGGCAGCTTGAGCCACTCACAATCCAGAAATATTAACCCCCTTAAGGACCAAGGGTCTTTAAAGTCAATGCATTTATGACGGAACAGTTCTGTCATTGGATTTTTCTTTTAACCACTTAAGAACAAAACAACCTCTTTAGGGATGCACCAATACCCTTTTCTTAAGACCGTACGAGTATCAATACTTTTTTTTCAGTTATTCACCAATACGGAGTACCGATTCTTTTATTTAATCTCCCTGGCGGTTTTCCGAGTGTGGCTCAGTGGTTAAATTTCATTGCTGAAAGCGGCAACCCCAAACCACACTCGGGCTGGATACATACCTGTACATGCGCTCCCTCGCTGTCATCCCACAATTGCATTCTCCTACGTGCGATTGCGGAGTCCTGCTTCCCTTATCACAGGACGCCACGATCGCACAGAGGTGACAGCGAGGGAGTGCAGGGACAGGTATGTATCCAGCCCGAGTGGGGCTCAGGGTTACTGCTTTCAGCAGTGAAAATTTAATTTAATCATTTTTTTTAAATTTAACCCCGAGCAACACTGTTAAATAATTGTTCCGAGTCTGACATATAAAATATGTCAGAATCGGAATGCCAGGGAGGTTAATGTCATGTGACCGCTTTCCAATAAATAATTTAGGATTTTGCTGAACGCTTGTCCAGTTTATGTTAATATTTAAATGTATGGCCAGACACCCTATTTACTCCCTGCACAGGCCTCCACACACCCTGACCACACAAACACCCCTCAGACACATATGTATACCCACAGACCAAGACACTGGGGTTGCTGGCAGAATGCATAAACAGCATTCCACCTCCAGCTGGCTGCATTCCCGAGTGGCCGTTATTATTATTCTTTATTTATAAAGCGCCAGCATATTCCGCAGCGCTGTACAATAAGCACAGTATAGACAGGGTTACAATACATTGAACAACATTTGACAAACAGTACAGGTGGAGATGAGGGCCCTATTCCCGTAGGAACTCACAATCTGGGAGGGTTGGGGTTGGAAACAGGAGGAGCCGTTGGCTTGTAAAGGCTGGGATGCGCTCTCACGGGATCTTGCAGAGGTCACGAACCCCACAAGATCTGACGAGAGTGCAACTGGAGGCAGTGTCACAGCCTGGCGGCCGCTCAGTAGAAGGCGGTCAGCGGGAGGAATGCTGTTAATGCACAGCTTCTCCACCCAGTGGCAGTATCCCAGGGTCTGTGCTATAGTAAAGCAGTCGTCACATCACCAATCAGCATCTGAGGTTATTACCGTTTAAGTCACTCTGCCTCTAAAACACATCTAGGTTTCAGCACCATGGTTAGCTACGGTCCATAGTGCTGAACTGCTGGTCGATACATTTTTCAATGACAGAACACTATGTATCAGGACCTTGGACAGGGCTATGTAACTCACCATGGTGCTGAAATAATAAAATTAGGAACAATAAAATTTTCACCCAAACCCCCCCCCCCCCAAAAAGTCATAAAAATCCTAACAAAATAAACAAAATGGATTTTTGCCTATAGTTTCAAAAAAATAAACAGTTTAAGAAATATTTAATAAAAAATAAAAAAAAAGGGATTTTTTCAACATTGAAACCTGTAGGTGAATTCTGTAAGTGCAATGTAAAAGAAAAAAAAATTTTTTTTATTAGTTTGAAATCATTTTGTTCTTTTTTTCGTGGTTTTGGAACATTATTATTATTATTATTTATTAAGTGCCAACACATTCCGCAGCACTGTACAAGGTACAATGGGTAAAGACAGGACAATTCTACAATAGGTCAGTATTCCTGCCAGCAGATACATGAGGATATGAGGGTGAGGGGATTAGAAACAGGAGGGGGACTGCAGTGATGAGTTAATGCAGGGAGAGGTGAGGACTGTTTTTAGGTCGGTCAGATGTCTTGTTACGGAGTCGGGTGGTAGGCTTCCCTAAATTGAAGGGTCTTCAGGGAGTGTTTAACCACTTGGCTGCTAAGGACGCACTCAGGGTGTCCTGCCAAGTGTTCCTCCTGTGCTACAGACACCCTGAGCGCGTCCGTATCACAGGAGGCAGAAATCAGCTGGGATTCCGGCTGAGTGCTGGCCCCCCCGGTGCAGGCTGACATCTAGCATGTCAGCCCGGCACTCCGGGACGCCGGGGGGAGGGAGAGATAGAGGTCATCGCGGCGGCGCAATGACATCTATTTCAGGTGCCCCCCCCCCGCGAGTGTGGAGAAGGTGCCTGAAAGGGAGGGGGGAACCTCTCTCCCTCAGCGATTGCCGGGTCCTGCGGCTGAAGGCAGGCACGGTTTGGAAGGGCACAGCCTGCCCTTCCAAACCGTGCCCGTCTTTAACCCCTTGGGTGCCGGATCACGATTCGGCCCCGAAAAGCGCCAAATCGTGATTCTCTCCCGGAGCTGGCCAACATCTTGGATGTTGGCCAAGCTTCCGGGAATGCCCCCAGACGACTGGCGTCATCGTACATAGCACGATGACGCCAGTCCTGCAGTTAACCCCTAACTGCCACCAATGGTGGAGATGGGGTTCCAATGAACCCCCTATCTCCCAATCCGTGGCAGCTAGGAGCTAATGTTTGGTATTGCTGGATCGGCCAGATCATGGCCTTTCCAACGATATCAAAACAGGACCATGTAAAAATTAAACACAAGAAAATAAAAAAATAACAAAAATAAAGATTAAGGGTTTTTTTTTTTTTGTTAATGCAGCAATATTGTTCCCATTTCAATTATAATGTGAACAATGATGCTGCACTAATGATTTTTGTATGCGGTGCGTTCGTTACAAATAGCAAAATTTCCCCCAAAAAAAAATTTAAAAAAATTTAACGAGTCCCCGTTTCTAATTTTTTTAATTATTTTATTTCACAAGCGACCCCATAGAAAATAATTGCAAATGCTCAAAGGTTAAAATGTGAAAAAAAAAAAACACACTTTACACATTGTAAATTATTGAAAATTCTAATTTTATTGCTTTTTTTGTTATAAAATACAGACAGGACGTGACGTATACATATAATAATGACATTATGAACCTGCCGAAAAAAACTAAATATAATATGTCTGGGTCATATATTAAAAAGACTTCAAAAACGCGGTTAAACAGGAGCGAAACTGGTAAAAATGACCTCAGCACAGAGGTGTGAAATGCCTCAGCAGCGAAAGGGTTAAATGAAGCCAGATTTGGGTACAGTCTGATATTGCGAGGAAGCGCATTTTGTTCCGTTTTGGGTAATTTCCTTTCCATTTTTCTCGTTTCGGATCATTTTGGAATCTTTTCGGATCAACTTTCCTTCCAACATTACGTTTAGGCGTTTTCATTGTGCTACCGTGATTCGTAATTTCGGACGGGCGATATGTTTTCGAAAACAAAATTTTGACAATATGAAATACACGTCTACTCGGTAGCTATTAAATTCTATTTAGAATATACATATGGTAACACTGTAGCTTTACAAAAGTTCTTCCACTGCTGAAGGATATGAACCAGATCGGTCAAAAAGGCATGTGGTGCTAAAGTGAGGAACAGTGAAGTACTGAGCCAGCCAGATAAAAGACCCAGCCAGAAAATGTAAAATCTGCTACGTTACATCTTCATTTACTGTAACTGTATATTTTAGATCAAGGACATTTGTAAAAGTATGAAAAATTGAAAACAAAAACTAAAGTTGCTAAATGAAATTAAATGATAAAAAGAGTGTGAACACTAAATCTAGGGCAAGGCTGCCGAACCATAAACAGTCACACCAATGAACATTCCTATGGTTCCCCCCCCCTAAATCTTTATAAAATTACCCCGAATGGGGAAGGGGGGGGGGGTCAGAGAAACCGAGAAAACGTTCCTAAAAATCCACTTGAATACATTTTTCCTTCAAGAATGAATTCCACAGAGCTCTGGTTATGTTTACACCTGAAGCAGAATGTAGACTAATGGCTTTTGACTACTTTGTCCAAACGTTCACATCATTAGGGGACCGTTTGGTTGGGGGGGGGGGGTCGCATGATATACCAGCTTGTCATCAAGTGGTTTTTACTTTGTTTTACCTGCTGTAGGGTTAGGCCTGGTTTTATTTTTTTTTCTCTTTTTGTTATTCATGGCATGAATAAAACAGAAGTGCTATTAAAAAAAGTGACACGCTTACTTCCTCTACCATGTGATAAAAACTAAACATGTCAATACACTACATCCCAGCTTCAAACAGCATGAACTTAAATGAGCCAAGGTCAACCCTGACCTAGAATTTATATACTCTGATTTTGTACAGTGGCATAAATATTATGCTTACGACGCTGGAGTTGTGTCCGAACTTCTAGTCTATAATAAAAAGAAGTCTTTTTTTTGGGGGGGGGGTTAATTTATTAATACAGCACTATTGTTCACGTTTTAATTATAATGTGAACAGTGATGCTGTACTTTTTTTTTCTTCCGGTTTTAGCTAAAAATCTAATTTCTCAGTAAAGCAAAGTAACGGTTTCCCATTTCTAAGGCTAGGGTCAGACGAACGCATTTTTCACGTGCGTTTAGCCGCACGAAATCACGGCCGTGCTAGCAGCAAATGACGTCCAATGCCAGGGAACATACGACGAACGGCCGCACGAAAGTTCGTCCGTGCAACGCAAGTTGCCAACGAACGCATTTTTTCGAGAACGTCAAACCGCTACTACTGACGTACAGAGTGCGCTGCGGCCGCATAGCAGCGTGTTTGGGAGACGTCAGACGCTGCACACGTCCGGCCAACATAACGTCCAGACGCAAAAGGGTTTTATTGATGATCCGTACAAAAATCACGTACGAAAATGCGCATCGTATGACCGCTATCGCGTATTCCGTGAAAAAATACGTCCATTCGTTCGAACGCACTTTTTCACAGACAACGTGAAAAATGCGTTCGTCTGACCCTAGCCTAATTGTTTTAAACAAGCGTACCCCATAAAATAGAACTACAAAAAGGCACGGATGATAACAGGCAGTGCTTTTTTCCTGGAAAAATAGGTGGGGGTACTCATGCCCAGGGAAAAATAGATTATTATGACGATTTTTCGTGTCCTAATAAATACTCCTTTATTCACACATGGATATATTGCCCCAGGCCGGCTCACACATGGATATATTGCCCCAGGCCGGCTCACACATGGATATATTGCCCCAGGCTCACACATGGATATATTTCCCCCAGCTCACCTCTGCCAGGCACGTCCGAGGGGCGGATCCAGCGGCCGCAGTGTTTGTTCCTTCAACGAGCGGCCGCCTGCTTGAGTATCTGCCACTTACCTGGGATCCACCCTCCAGCCTGCCTCGATCTCACAGAGTTCACGTGAACTCCGCGATCTTGATCACGGCAGGCTGGAGGATGGATCTCAGGCGAGCGGCAGATACTCCTGCAGGCGGCAGCTCGTTGAAGGAACGAACGCGGCAGCCGTTGGATCTGCCGCTGCGCTGATGAGACAGCTCCGGATTCGGACTCCGAAAAAAAAACCTGGTAACAAGTGAAAAAATTTAACATTGTAGAGGATTGGAATTTCACATTTTTTGATCTAGCATGGCATGACATGACGTATACATTTAATAATTATATATTATGAATCGAAAGAGAGAGATAATTTACACCTGAGAGTTGAGTTTTCATGTAACTATTGTTTTTTTCTATTCTGGGTATGTTATCAATCTAAAAAAGGTGGGACCCACGTTGGGTTGGTATATAATTGAGTAAATTAAAACACCCCATAGTCTTGCCAGTGGCAGCCGGTTAGGGGTATCGTTGGGATGTTTAAAGTTTTAGGGAATTTGGTTGGCTTAACTTGGGGAATTGATAGGGGTTGACTGATAATTGGCCGTATTAATTTAATGAGTAAATCGGTATCAGTCTTCAATGAACTGGTAACCACATCTTTTTAAAAGACACAACTACCGATATCGGTACATTTAAGGCTGTCAGACAAGCTTATTTGGAGAGCGGAAGGAACGTCCGTGAGAGTGGACGCTCCTTCCACTCCACACCCGTCTGGCCACCACTCTGAGCGACCAATGGAGGCTCGCGCTTTGCAGCCCTGTTAAACGCGCGTCCTAGTGCATCGACGGGGAGGCTTGGATAACGGACGCTTGTTGCGTGTGCACAAGCATGTGACCGGCCCCGTTGCAGTGTCACAACACTGCGACGGACGCCAGTAAGCACGTCAGTATGGGTGCACATAGGCTGGCATCAGATGAGCGCGCTAAGACAGAGAACTTATTAAATTGTTAATATCAGCCCTAATATTTGGCCTATTTTATAATTGATAGATCCATAATGGGTGGCCTTAATAACACCAGCATATATCCCCACACCCTCCACAACTGGACCAACAGCCCTTAGATTTTTCTGTTGGTGCACTAAACAAGTACGTAGCATAATAGGTTAAGAATAACTACAAAAAAAAAGGAAAACCCCAATCTATGCCATTAAATGGGTAACAAAATATATTTGGTAATTAGAGAAGCTATCAATGTACCCTTTTCATTGCACAAGTCAATATTCACTTCCTGAATCTTCTTACAACACACAACTGTTCAGTTATTAAATGAAAGCATCTGAAGAGGTCATTTTAAAGATGCTCCTTTGTTTAATTAGCTTTGATTTTCCCCTCTACATTGTGACCGAAATTAAACCTCTGTATTTCCTTTGTGAGACAGCACTCTAGTTCTAGCATGATTCAGATGCAACAAGAACAACCTAGGAAAAAATGTGTAGACTAGAAGCCAGAGCCCTATTCCAAGGTTGCCATCTTGATAAACGCTTGAGATGTTATAGGCAACGTTAAGACATTATCTTATTGTCAAGAATAGCTTTATCACTCTTACAGCAAGCTGGCCTTGCAGGGCGAGTGTGGCACGTCCCTATAGTAAATTAACATCTTCTATGTTTTGTATTGGATGCATTAATTTGCGCCTCGGAATATGAGAGCTATTCCAACGTAGCTTGGTTTTCTCGTCTGATGGGATTTCGCAAAAAAAATACTGGCTCCCAAAAGCTGGTGTCTACACTGTGGGACAAGAGCTGACACGATCCGATGGCTCCTCTTGCTGTGAACAGAGTGGGACTAGTAACGCCTACCCCAGAATAGGTGTGGCAAAAGGAAGATCGTAAGGAAAATCTGCTTGCAGATTTTTTTTTTTTCTCTATTATTTTTTAACAGTCACTCTCAGCCTTTTTGCAGCAACTGTGAAACAGTGCTCCTAGTTTTTTGCAGCCAAACAAGCCTCAGTTTATAATCTACTATTTTACAAAAATACTTTCCACATTTTAAAAAAAAAAAAAAAAAAAAGAAAGACGGACACTTCCCACTGTGAGCTCCCTGCTCCCCCTCTGAGGGGGGCTCAAAGGGCTAAATCAGTCATCCTAATGCAAGGGCTTAGTCAGCCCAGATCCTCAAGTGTCCTGGGCTTTGGAGTACTTCAGATACCAGCCCCATCCAATAACAAAGCCTTCCTGCATTGAGTCACTGGATTGGCTGGAGCGTCCAGCCCTCCTTCTGGTCATATGACAAGCTTAGCTATAAGCATGTCATAACCTACAGATAGAGTGAGGCCAGTGCTGGATTTAGGTCTGTTTTACATGAAACTAAAAGGGTTAACACAAGAGGTGGGAGTGGGACAGGAGTAATGTTTTTATCCCCTCGGTTTCTTTCCCCCCTCCTAGGTTAACGCTATAGTATCCCATCTGTGCTGTTACAGTTATTCATTTAGATGGGGATTTATAGTGTATAGATATCCTTATGCTGCCTTATGCTGCCACCTAGTGGTCTTTCTGTATTGTACATGCTTTCCTTCTTTTTTCCCTCGCTTTATGATGATGCACTTCCTGTGTGTGTTTAGTTCCACCCTTCCTTCTTGTAAGAGCTGCAGCATGGTGTAGTTATCCAGCAGCACATGTATATTCATCCTCAAGTTAGGACAGAATCATTTTTTGACCGCAAAGAACATCTCATTCCATCATCTGCTGTATCCTGTGATCTGCTGTAACCTGATATATGGAATAAAGCAAGTCGTGGAAATAAACGGTGTTCTGGTGAGTTCAGCTATCTGATAAGGATTGTCCTCGGTGATTGCATCTACTTATACAGGCCAGGCATAGAGGTCTCTGCAAGGGATAAATCGCTATACAACGATCTGAGTCAGAATAGTCAAAAAATGTGTAGAATCCTACAGACTGCTATTATATATGTGTGTGCTTAATCTGCAATCAAGCTCAGTGCCATCGGCCATTTTATGGAAGCACATGTGTGTGTGTTTAATCTGCAATCAAGCTCAGTGCCATCAGCCATCTTGGGGAAGCACATGATCGCACAAGCTTACTGCATCTCACTTCTACTGCATCTGACTGAATATTGAAAACGGTTTCTCTGCATTTAACTGTGTTACCTGCCTGTCTAAGCTGCCGTACATCTTTTTAAAGAGACAGTACTATTTTTGCAAAAACGTATAAAATGTCCAGACAAGGTTCTGTGCACTCTATTATGGCTGAACCGACGCAGATTCATCACGTCCCTGAACCTGCAGACGTACAAGGAGCAGATTCTGCAGAGTTTGTCGAACAGAGTGTAAAACCAAAACGCACAATAAAACCGACACAGAAACTCAGAGAAAACTATGAATACACTAGAGATGAGCTCTCCAGCAATCTGACGGACCTGTGGGACAGAACGTCACAATGCATGTCAGTTTTACCACACTTTAACAATCACCCAGCTGAATTAAGAGACTCTATAGATAGTCTGTCTGCTGCATATAAACGTTACCAGAGGCTGTCAGAAAAATACACAGACTTCTTGCAGGACTCTAATATGGAAGACTTTTCAGCAGAACTGACCAAGACTGATGCACTAAATCAGAGAGACCTCCTAGTGCAAGTTGCCAAAGAAAGGGCAGAACTCCGCATTGCTCAACTGCAAGAGACCAGATCGCACAGATCCACATCAACCAAGCACACTGCACATTCTTCCAGAACCTCTCGCTCCAGACATTCAACGTTAAGCGACAAGCTAATAGAGGCCCGCGCTGATGCGGAGTCAAAGAAAGTGCAAGGCTCCTTTGCTAAAAAACAAGCAGAGTTAGAAGTACGCCAAGCAGAGTTAGCAGAGTTAGAAGTACGCCAAGCAGAGTTAGCAAAGTTAGAAGCTCACAGCAAAGCCCGCCAAGCAGAGTTAGAAGCTCACAGCAAAGCCCGCCAAGCAGAGACGGCATCCCAAATCAAGATTCTGCAAATGGAAAAGGAGGAAGCAGCTGCCGTAGCGAGGCTGAAGGTCTTCGAAGAAGCAATGGGACAAAGTACTAATGCAGACTGCCCTATCCCAGCAGAACTGGAAGACCCAGTCGAATGCACTAGCAAATACGTTTTACAGCATAACATTTGCAACAATACACAGTCATCTCCTGTACCTCCTCACAACACTGTTCTGACTCTCAACGCAGAGATCTCTCAGCTCCAAATGCCTGAGCCTCCTCCAGTCCACAACACAAGAACATCTACGCAGCAAATCACATCAACTCAGTCTGCCAGCAAGGTGAAACCCAGTGACAAGCCGCAGCTCAAGCTGCAGCCAGCAGAAGCCTTAGAGACTACACCAAAGTTAAACGTTCTTGCAACGTCATTTTATCCTGGTAAACCTCACCCATCAGAGAACTTTAACACCCAAGCGGTTCCTCAAGTTACTTTGGCACCAAAGAGTGAGAGATCAGACTTGACTGACTTCGCCAGATATATGATACGCCGAGAGCTCATTAACACAAGCCTCTCAAGGTTCGACGACTGTCCAGAGAGCTACAGGGCCTGGAGATCAACCTTCAAGGCTGCTATTGCTGATCTGAACCTTACTACCAAGGAGGAACTTGATTTGCTCATAAAGTGGCTGGGGCCAGAATCCACAGATCGTGTTAAAAGACTGAGAACAGTACATGTTGACCACCCGGATGCAGGTCTCGTTGCTGCGTGGGCAAGACTTGAGCAAGCTTATGGCAGCGCTGAAGCCATAGAAGGCGCTCTGTTCAAGAGACTGCAAAACTTCCCAAAAATAGGTAACAAGGACTATCGCAAGCTCCAAGAACTGAGTGATCTCCTCATGGAGCTAGAGTTGGCAAAGACAGACCCACGTCTACCTGGACTAAGCTTCCTGGACACTGCTCATGGTGTCAATCCAGTGGCGTCTAAACTGCCATACGGCCTGCAAGAGAAATGGGCGCAACACGGCTCAAGATACAAAAGAGACTAGAACGTATCCTTCCCTCCATTCTCATATTTTTGCAGGTTCATCAGCGAACAAGCCTGGACAAGAAACGATCCCAGCTTCAGCTTCAGCGAAACCAACTTGCCAGCTTCATCATCATCACCAGCATCCTCATCAAGGTATGATAGAACAATATCTGTTAAAAGGACAGACATCTCACCACCCGTGTCCTCTCTTGCAAACCAGAGGGATTCAGGTGATAGCGATAAAGACCCTAATCGTCAGTGCCCTATTCACAAAAAGCCTCACCCTTTAAAGAAATGTTGTGGCCTTAGGGCAAAGACTTTACAAGAGCGCAGGGAGATTCTTCAAAAACTTGGGGTATGCTACAGGTGCTGTGCCTCTTACGGACATTTTGCTAAAGACTGTAAAGTTGTCATCAAGTGTACAGAATGCAGCAGCGACAGACATGTTACAGCTATGCACCCCACTCCACTTCCAGACAACCCACAGCAGCTACCTACCTCTGCACCTGTCTCAAATCATGGCGGGGAGCAACAAGGTAATGCTCCGACTATAGGGAATATTTATTCTTCATGCACGGAGGTCTGTGGAGAAGGCTTGGATTACAAATGCTGTGCCAAGGTATGCCTAGTCAAGATATACCCAGAGGGTCAACCTGAGAAAGCCACGAAGATGTATGCCATATTAGATGAACAGAGCAACAGATCGCTTGCTAAGCCTAAATTCTTTGAGATCTTCGGCATAAAGGGACACGCAACACCGTATACTCTCAGAACCTGTTCTGGTCGTGTAGAGACTTTCGGCAGAAGGGCCAACGGGTTTATGGTCTCTCACGTCAAGGGGAGAGAGGGAATACTCCTACCAACATTAGTTGAATGTGACCAGATACCAGACGAAAGGGAAGAGATTCCTACTCCAGAGGCTGCATATCACCATCCGCACTTAAGGCATCTTGTAGATGAGATTCCAGTAATGGACATGAATGCTGAAATCTTGGTCCTGCTAGGAAGAGACATTCTCAGAGTACATAAAGTACGCGAACAGTGCGACGGACCAGACGATGCCCCTTATGCACAAAGACTTGACCTGGGCTGGGTAATAGTGGGCAATGTATGCTTGGATAAAATGCACACGTCATCTGAGATCCACTCATTCAAAACTCACGTGTTAGGGAACGGACGTGTATCCCACTTCAAACCGTGTCCTCACCATTATGATGTAAAGGAGAAGCCTCTTGACATTATCTGCGTGTCCGACGTCACTCCTATCCTCTGTGATGACAACCTAGGTACCACAGTGTTTTGTACTACAAGCGATGACAACAAAACAGCTTTATCAGTTGAAGACAGAGAATTTATCAAAGTAATGGACAAAGAATTCTTCAAGGATGAGTCTAACAGCTGGGTAGCACCATTACCTCTTCGTGCTGCAAGGGTCAAACTCCCAAACAATCGTGAACAAGCTTTATCCAGAGTCAAGTCACTACAACGAACACTAAAGAACAGACCTGAAATGAAGGACCATTTCATCGCCTTTATGAAAAGGATCTTTGACAATAATCACGCTGAACCAGTTCCACCTCTTCGAGAACATGAGGAGTGCTGGTACCTGCCTTTCTTCGGAGTATATCATCCACGTAAGCCAAAACAAATCAGGGTAGTATTTGACTCCAGTGCCAAGCATCAAGGCATATCCCTGAACGATGTTCTTCTCACTGGTCCTAACCTGACCAACAACCTCGTAGGTGTACTCATGAGGTTCAGAAGGGAGCCAGTCGCCATAACTGCTGATATTGAACAAATGTTTCATTGTTTTATTGTACAAAAAGACCATAGGAACTTCCTGAGGTTTCTGTGGCACCGTGACAACAACATGGACAATGAGATGATTGAATACCGCATGAGGGTACACGTCTTCGGAAATAGTCCCTCACCTGCTGTTGCAACATATGGTCTACGAAGGACTGCTCTTGACGGAGAAAAGGAGTATGGAGAAGATGCTCGACACTTCGTTGAGAGAGACTTCTACGTGGACGACGGACTTAAATCCTTACCCACAAATGAAGAAGCCATAGACCTGCTCCAAAGGACACAAGGTATGCTTTCTGAAGCTAACCTCAGACTACACAAGATTGCTTCAAATAGTGTTGCTGTCATGAAGGCCTTTCAACCTGGTGACTATGCCACAGGGTTTAAGGACTTAAATCTGGGAATGGACATGCCACCCGTACAGAGAAGCCTAGGCCTGCGGTGGGACTTATTAAAGGACACCTTCGGCTTCCAAGTTGGCTCTGCAGACAAGCCATTTACCAAACGTGGTGTTCTGTCGGTGGTGAACAGTTTATACGATCCAGTGGGATTCGTGGCTCCCATTACCATACAGGGTAAATCCTTACTTAGACAGCTCTCAGAGACTATTACAGATTGGGATGCTCCACTACCAATAGACAAGCTTTCAAAGTGGAATTCCTGGAAGCAATCTCTACATGCCTTAGATGGAATTCACATACCACGCTGCTACACTCCAGCTTCTCTTGCCACAAGTCAGAGAAAGGAACTTCACATCTTCTCAGATGCATCTACAGAGGCCATAGCAGCTGTCGCCTACCTTAAGAAACTCGGGACTGTTCCTGTTCCACCTGGAAACTTTAAAGCAGGAAAAATGTGCTACGACCAGTGGAAGCGAGTACAACACCTTGCCAACTGCTTCTGGAATCGTTGGAAGATGGAGTATCTTTCCACTCTGCAAGGACGCAGGAAATGGCAACGCCTGAACCCGAACGTTCAAGTTGGAGATCTCGTTCTCCTCAAGGACCAGCAAGCCGAAAGGATAGAGTGGCCTATGGGACTTATTAAAAAGAGCATCTCTAGCGATGATGGTAAGGTACGTAAGGTGGAGGTGAAGGTCGCAAGACAAGGAACTGTAAAGACTTTTATCAGACCTATCATGGAACTTATTTTGCTCTTACCGCTTGGAGACTGAACTTACGTAGGTTTCAAGACATCTAGCAAATTACACTGTCGTTATTTGCACTTGCATAACTACCGTTATGATGTATATATAGTGACATTTTCAATGCCAGACGGGGAGTGTGCTGTTACAGTTATTCATTTAGATGGGGATTTATAGTGTATAGATATCCTTATGCTGCCACCTAGTGGTCTTTCTGTATTGTACATGCTTTCCTTCCTTTTTCCCTCGCTTTATGATGATGCACTTCCTGTGTGTGTTTAGTTCCACCCTTCCTTCTTGTGAGAGCTGCAGCATGGTGTAGTTATCCAGCAGCACATGTATATTCATCCTCAAGTTAGGACAGAATCATTTTTTGACCGCAAAGAACATCTCATTCCATCATCTGCTGTATCCTGTGATCTGCTGTAACCTGATATATGGAATAAAGCAAGTCGTGGAAATAAACGGTGTTCTGGTGAGTTCAGCTATCTGATAAGGATTGTCCTCGGTGATTGCATCTACTTATACAGGCCAGGCATAGAGGTCTCTGCAAGGGATAAATCGCTATACAACGATCTGAGTCAGAATACCATCAAAGCTGGATAAAGGCACAGAAATCTTCATTTCTCATGACAATGCAAGCATATCATATTGGCAGATAAGGTAGTTTCCTGATCATGTGATTTATGTCACTCTGCAGGGAACTAAGGTGGTAATACGACCCTATAAAATCATATCATATCACACTGCATTGCAACACGGGAGGAAATAGCATGCCTGTTGTTCATGTGTGGTATTCACCATTTAGTGCAAAGGCACCGTAAGCCCTCAGTGTTCTGAATTGCGTCCACAAAAAAAAAAAAAAAAAAACACACATAAAGCTATTAGTATGTTGGAAGCAGCTGATACCGATAATCTGATGTTCTGTATCTAGTGGTGAAAGGAAGAGATGCCCAAACAATCTGCTGCACAAAGGGCCTCTCTGTATGGTATGACGTCAGTATGTAACAGACTAAACCAACTAGAACACGAACAAGCATAAAAAGGAACCGCGTATCACTTTACTAGCAAAGGACTGCCAAACAAATAGACGATCGGGACCTTGGCTTTTAAGCAATGCATTTTGCAAGCAGTTCCTGCTCTTACAGACAGACCATATACTTCCTGGCAAAGCAGCAGGAAGCGTGTTGCCGAGCTGTGCGGGTCCTGTGGCTGCCAACACTCGATATTAATATGAAACTCAAGCCACTGGCAAGTACCTATACACCCAGTGAACCATCCATTGCCTACCAGTTATATAGACACTACTACTACCAGCATGCTGAGATAGGGATAGACTGATATTTTATCAGGGCCGATCTAGATTAAATCGGCAGACTTTGTCGATTGCAGATATTCTGCAAATTTAAAACAAAAACAAAACAAAAAAAACACACCACCAACCTGACATTATGCCATTAACTGAAAGAGTTTAATAACATTTTAAAATTGCACCAAGGCCACTTCATTTATTCAAATAAATAAAAATATTTATTTTTACAAACAATATGGCCGTGTCTAGACTCTGTCTTTTGCAGTGATGCCTGATATGACCCTGTACTGAAGGGGTCAGTAACTTTGGCCCTCCAGATGTTTTGGAACTACATCTATCATGATGTTAAGCTACGCATTAGGATTTTATAGCTTTGTGGGAAGTGTAGTTCCAAAAGATCTAGAGGGCCAAGGTTGCTGACCAATGCTGCAAGAATGACGTACCAGAAATACAGGGGGACCAATAGACACCCTGCATCTCTTAAATAGAGAATATAGGGAAGCCCAATTTGTGTTGTCATCACGCTCATGTGCAATACCGCCAGTGGAACTCCTACAGCAAGAGTTGCTAGCCTGCTGTGGGAGAAGAACCGGATCAGCACCATTCTGTGAGGAGACATTGCTTTTTGCAGCTGCAGTGAGCCAACTTGCCCAATTTTGGAAAATAAAAAGCTAGTACCGATATCCAGCATTTGCCAAATATCAACCACTGATAAATGGTCGAGCACTAGTTTACAGAACACCCCAAACATAAAATTTGGAGAGAAAAATAAAAGGAAAAAGTATTTGCATGCTGCCAAACACTTTAATGATTCAGATAGACACCTGTATTCAGGTATCGCAAAGCATCAGGAATGCTGCAGACACTTTCAGATTAGCTCATTACTATTGTGATTTTATACATTTAACACTTGGCAGTACAGAGGAAAAACATTTTACAGCAGTTCATAAACACACAAGGTTTTCTAGTTGTGAATAGGGCATCGACGCGGAATTAAACAGGATCGGTTTTCAGAGTTCCCTGAAAGTTGAGAACAAGTGAGTGGGGTATAGAGGAGGTTAATTTTTAACCCCTCTGCTCCCTGACTCATTTTAACACTAGAGTATCTCTTTAAACAAAGTTGAAGGCACTAGGCTAAGAGCAAGAAATTAACACAAAGGCAATCTGGACAAATGTTATGCTCTGTAAACACTGACCAATTTCTGTGACAGCTATACCATCATCAAATATGCAAGTTCTTCTATAGTGTACTTTGAGACCCAGAGAGAAATGGTCCTTTTCCTCATTATTGCCAAATCTGCCTTTTGCTATACGTTCGTAGAGCTCAGTCTACAGAGTTTGTTGCAGCAGTCCATGTCCATCGCTTGCCAAAGAAGTGTACACAATTTTACAGGACCCATAAATATGGTAGCTCAAGCAGGGTAAAAAGACCCCATAAAAGAAGAAGAATGAAGCTTTGCAAGAGCACATTATAGATTCCCAGAAGACTCCATCGCGGGGATCGAGGACATTCTTTGCAGTTCTGACAACCTGCCTGTAACAAGGCAGAGCCACTGAAATGTAAAAGACATTCCCAAAGTGGAATTTATTTCTATCCAATTTCATAGCTTTGTTTCCCTGGAACATCCATAAATCTCGAAGTTTAAGATCCTGGATGTTTTACTTTACATTCTACTTTGAGACAGCCAAAGTCATTACAGAGTCTGCAAGGACGAGAACTTTGTAACAGGACACAGCTTTTACTTTAACAGGCTTTGGAAAAAGAATCTCCAAGCCACGGCTCATGTGCACCAGACTTGGGCCACAAGAATATTTATATAAAAAGTTAGTAATAGTTGTAAACCAGCGCAACTCAAATGACCATTAAATTTTTTCCTTCTTTAAAATAACCTTTGCCAACACCTAACACTGATTTTTGAGGTTCCCTCCACCACAAAAGGTACCTTTCTTACCAACATCACATCATCTCTTTTCACATCTTCCAGTGCACACTACCAACTAAATGAAACTGGGTCCCCAGCCGAGGACTGTTGACAGCTACACAAGACAAGCAGCCAATCAACCAGATGCTCTCAAAGGCAAAATCATCAAGGATCAGATTTAGTTAAGCATCCTTCTGGACAGCAGGAAGAGTCGTCGTCACAACCTGCAGGATCTCAGAGGGTGTATAACCAGCATACCGTGACCCGTTAATGAGGTCATGGTGGCGAGCATGAAACGTTCTGAAAGTTGTGTGCACTCCTGTACAAGACACCAACAACACTTATACTGTAAGGTACATATAGGGTCAAGAAAAAAAAAAACCTATGCACAGAAAAGTTCTACGTCAAAGCACCTCAAAACATACGTAACTTTAGAAGCTTTTCAAATTCCAGTAAGAAAACCCATGAATATATAAAATATAAAATCAAGCTATTGCCCTAGTCCCTGACCACAAAATATATTTTCTAAGAATTGAGTAGAATAATCCAATTAAGGACCAGAGGCAGGCAAAAAAAATTATATATAATATATATAAAAATTCTACACACCTGTGGCTACCAGATCCATGAAGTTATTAGGTCCTGCTTAAAAACTAGTTTGTATATACCAACTAGCACTTACCTTGTGCAGCTGATCATTGTGATGTATATTTACCATAGCGAGAACACACAGACACTTCTAAACATTTCTCATGAGAGTGATTTTTATTTTGTGATGAGAGGAGGTGGCGGATCGTGCCAGAGGTGGATATTAAACGGGTATTAATTTTTTTGATAGAAGCAAAAACTATGTAACGTCAGCACCTAGGAGCTGGGCTCTTTTTTTGCTCTTTAGCAAATACTAAATGCAGACATGAATATCAAGAACGTCGCCATCAGTCTCTCTGCTTGTTAATTGGGTGCTATTCAGCCTGACATCTCAACCTCGTTGCCTTAGTGTCCCTTTTGATTCACTTTTACTCCCCACATCCGGACAGGGACCAAATCCTGTAATTTCTACCTTAAAAACATTGCTCGTATCACCCCATTCTGACAAAAGACATGACGCTCATACACACACTTATTATAATAGAGAATGGTATGAAATCTATAGAAGACAAAAATATGGAAAAATCAGAGTTACACTGTTGAACAGTATTGCATTTATTTGCCCCTGCTAGAATCTCACTCACCGGGTTAAAAAAGATGGCGCATGTAACGTTACCTTCTCCTTTGGGTGCTCTCAGGGGACCATGGATACCACCGTGCACAAATTTTATTTATTTAAAAAGTAGTTTTACCAGGAAGGATACATTGAGATTTCTCGTTTTCAAGTATGTCCTGGGTTCAAGAACATTGAAATGTTAAATTGCTCCACGGCGTAGCTCCGTACGTCACGCACCCACATTGGGGGAATTCAAAGCTCCAATCAGGAAAAGGTATAAAAAAAAAAAAAAAAAAAAAACGCGTTTCCTTAGCTTATAGTCTATGGTTCCTGAAGGTTTGTAATTTGTTACTTTAATTCCCCGATTCTTCTAGTGAAGCACTGTGGAATGTGGAATCTGTTGGCACTGCCGTATATATAAACAATATAAAAAGAGGCTGAAGGGAGTATAAAGAGATTGATCAAGACTTGGGTGTTAATAAACCAAGCAAGACAAGCGGGTGGGGATGTGACGGGATTTTAAAACGAGGGATTTATCTTGAGAATCGGCTTTTAAAAAAGGTGTGGAATTTCAACAAAGTGACACTTTTACAACGCATACCAGCACTTAAAATCATGTTAAAGGTTTGGGTTGGACGGTCAGGATTACAAGAGAAACAAATCATTTTATTGTTCTTCAATGACAAGTGACAAGTTCGGCTGGGTGATATCGGATTTCTGGTTTTATATTAAATGCGATGCTTTGGCAAACCGTTTATAAGAAAGTCACATGTCACAGCAACGATGTAAAATGTCAGTGATACAATGTGAGTAACCCCACAAACAGGAGCACTGCTTTAATAGAAAACCTGCCAAGGTGAGGCGCTGAGAGTCTCAGACCAAGAAAAATAAAATCGCTCATGGTAGGGGGCGTTTTGCCAGGTAGACACTTTAGAGATCTACGCTGACAAGGGCACTATTGTAGCAAACGGCAAGAAAGGACAGCGATCACTTTATGTTGTGTAAGTGGGCTAAATGGGGCATCTGTAACCAATACAAGTTTAAGAATTTAAAATGTGCAGTTTGGATTTTGCTTTGTCAGGACCCCAAAAAAATCCAAACATCACAACTCTGAGACATATGGAATAGCATATTTTATGCACCTTTCATTACAAAGCTCCCATGCAAGGTGCGGTGTAGTAATTGGTGAAAGGAAATGTAATTTGTAATTGAATCAGCTGCCTTGTAATCACCAAGACATGAGCTACTCATTCCAGGTTTTCACAATGAGAGGATTCATCAGATGCAGAATCAACAGTTTCTTTTAAACTCCACAGTAGGTTCAGTTGTCAAATCCACAAAACGCACAGGACACAGGTGAGTGTACGGATTCATAAAATTCAATAAGCCAGTGAAGCCCTCAAATTTACTAGAGACAGCCCTTTACCTCCTGCAGGTTGAACAGGACAATGAAGGAGGGCACATTGAGCATTTGCAATACCACAAGGAATTTAGTACCATGACAGTCCTCAAACATCAGGAGGTATGCCAGTAGTAAGTCTAGTTTTATAAAAGAAATAGAACAAATGGTACCGCAGGGAGGAATATGTGAGCTCCTACCGGGTTGGGACTTGATATGTCCTCGAAGTAGTCCCGTTGTCTTTCTGATCTGCGTTTCCCCCTCTTTGGTTGGGCCCTGGTGATTGTTGGACAGGACCCGTTTTTGTCGTGCTGACCTGGCTGACCGTGTGCTGCATTTCGCTTAGCAGAGGCTACCTGTCCCCCCCCCCCTATTTTGGCATTGCATTTGTGTTTTGGCTGTTTGTTACTATTGTCATCCTGCTTTGTACTGGTTCGATGCATCATGCTGTATTTACATACTCGCAATGTATTGTTGTTCATTGCACCACAGCTTTCGTGTTCTCATTTGTATCCTTTCATGTGATTATGACGTACTTTGTTTTATGTGTCATTGCCAATAAAACTTTTTTTTTTTTTAATTCAAAGAGCATGCACACGCCATTACTGCAATGTGTAGATGGGACACATTATAGCTGGATTGTCATTCATTACTGAAAGTCCTGTTAATCTGAACCAGCAGTGGTCACGTTCATTTTCCAGGCAATGTCTCATTGTGGAGTG
The DNA here is from genome assembly GCA_009667805.1 of Leptobrachium leishanense. Classification (NCBI taxonomy): domain Eukaryota; kingdom Metazoa; phylum Chordata; class Amphibia; order Anura; family Megophryidae; genus Leptobrachium; species Leptobrachium leishanense. Next base: position 107,740,762 of record CM019063.1, read on the forward strand.
GATATCCCTTGATATCTCTCTAATTGCTACCTACCAGGTTCCAGCGCTGCCATGTCGGTCCTCTGTGGGTGTCTCTTACAGAGTGTTAATTATCGATAGGATTACAAAGTCCTAACTCTAGTTACCGTCCTGCTGCAGTTAACTCAAAAGTTAGCACCAGGTCCTAGCTGTGGTTAACGGATTCCGCTACTGCAGAATCCATCAGCACCATCCAAAAATCCCTCCCAAAAATCAGATGCTCCCATCCCATGGCGAGACCAGCGGATCTATCTGCTCCTTCTTGCCGCCAGGGAAAAAGTCCCCAGTCTCCCTCTGCGAAGCACTACGTCGACCTACCAGCTCTCGCAAGGAGAGATCCTGCAGGTCATGTGACCGGCAGCAGAAGCCTCAATGGAGTCCTATGGACTCCATGGAGGGGATGCTCGCGGCTGCTGGATTAGCACCTGCACTGTAAAATCATGCTAAAAAATGGGGACGCTAGAAACCTGCAGGCGCAGGTTTTTCTCCTTAGCGTCCCCATTTTAGCATGGTGTTTGTAATAAGGCCCCATATTTTTTCGCCTTGAAACTCATTTTGCATATTCAGGAACGGGTTTGGCCAGTGTCTACAGAACTACAAGCTATAGAAAGAACGGAAAGGTCTTCTCAAAAACAGACATGACAGTAAATTAGGCTCTGGAATGAGGAGAAACCTGCAAACCATGTTCAGCAGACAGGTTTACTGAAACATTAGAACACTGAGTAGTGTTAACTACCATGGTTTCTTGCAGTACAACAGAGCGAGGTCCTGACACCTTTTCTGTAAGATGCTGTAACAGCGAAATTTGGTATAGTTGTACACCCTGATAAATAAAAATTGAGTATTTTGTGCATTGTTTATGTACAAAGGAACATACATGCAGAGCGTCCCATCTTCGCATTAAAATTTATAAACTACACAGAAATTCTCACTTTAGATACTAGATTTTCCTTAAAGGGATACTACCAATTAATTACAAATAAAACATGCTGATGAATGTTTTGTCTGAAGTACATGCATGCAAGAAGGAAAAAAAGGTTTTGATCATGTTCCATTTTACTTATTGTTCACATGGTGCAAAATTTATCAAAAACGTTGCTTTGTGGCTCGTTTACTAAATATACATTATTTAACAGTTAATGGAGGTGGAGGATGGAATATTTAGATACGGCTGCAGGAGGGTATTGTACTAAAAGCAAACCGATAAGAGATGGAAGGGAGCTTAAAAGACTTCTAATCTTCTATATACATCCCACAAAATACTATGATTTGAGTCAGTGATTGACCAATAAGAGTCCATTCTTTGGCCATAGCCACACAGTGGCAGTGAGGACCAAATGAGGTAAAGATACAGAGAGGGGAGGGGGAGGCACAGTTTACAACACAAAATATCACAATAGATGCACCCAGTGCCAATTTAGATTAAAATATTTTCTTAACTGAACATACAAGAAAAAAAAACAAAGCACATGTAAGATATCAGCAATATAAAATAAACAAAATACGGACATCTAATTTTTTGGTGGTAGTGACACTTTAAATCAAGGATCTCAAACTCTGGCCCCCCAGAAGTTTCTAAACCACAACTCCCATGATTCTCTGCCCATCTATTGCATTCAAAGAATTCTGGGAATTGTAGGCATTCAACACCTGGGGCCCAGAGTCAGAGATCCTGGCTTTAAATCATCCTTTCTCCCTCAGCTCTAACTCCTCATTGTATCTATCAGTGGATGGCTGGTAATAAGGGACATGCTTATGCGGTGTGAGGTTTGCAGACCTGTCTAAACACATAGCCCTGCAGGACAGAGGCAAACATGGGATTTACTTGTTCATTTAAGGGAGAGCTGTGAAGGAGAATAGTAGCATCAACTAAATGTTCCCTCAGTGTATTACATTATAGGATCACATTTGTTTTCACTTCCATCAATTCTAAATATTAAACATAAGAGTGTTTGGTTCCGTTATAAAAACAGCTATTTGTTTGCACGCACGATGGGCTTAGGCTTGCCTTCCCTTTTCCTGGTCTCCAGGCCAGCATATTGGTTCTTTCCCTCTCCATTATCTCCTCTGCCAGATGTTCTTCATAGAAATAAAAAAATAAAAAAAAATAGTCTAAAACCAGTACATCTAATTAGGGTTGCATTGATAACAACCCTCCCCCCCTACATTTAATGTCATGTGACTGCTTTCCAATAAATGATTTAGGATTTTTGCTGAAAGTCTGTCTAATTTATGTCAATACTGAAATGTATGGCCAGACACCCCATTGCCCACTGCACAGTCTGCAAACACACAGACCTCACCTCAGATACATGTATACCCCACGCAGGCTTCACTGCTAGCGGAATGTCTTAAGATCATTCCGATAGCGTTCTCCTCCAGCCGTGATCTTGTGGGGATCGTGTCACAGCCCAGCGACCACTCGGAGGACCATGTGACGTGGCCAACTGGAGGGGAATGCTGGCGTAATGCGCTTAATGCATTCTGCTAGCAGCCTGTCACAATCAGTCACGAGGAGGGCACCTTGCATACATCAAGGTGAGGCACTGGTACACAGGAAAGACCCAATATGCAGATGATACTGAGTAGACAGCCTAGGCCAGATACCCTGCATGGTATACAGCTGCCCTATTCTGAAAGACCGGTCTGAAGAATAGCCGGATCTGCTCTAAAAGGAAATATAATACAACGACACCGTGCAGAGTTTAAGGACCTACAGACAAGACAGGAATATATCAATATATAAACGGTATAGACAAGAAGTATCCAAATAGAGAAGTCAAGGAAAAGCCAGAAGTCATAAACCAGAACATATACCTTATACAGATACCGGGGATCCAGAACCAGAAGATCAGTCAGCCAGGCAAGAAGGTCAGAACCAGGTAATCAGTGAGACATATAACATGAGCCAGACAAAGGAGAAACACTTGAACTAATTACACAGGAAAGACTGGACATGAACTAGAACCTGGACTAACTATAGCAACTGCAGACAGACTAGACCAAAGAAATAAGGTAAACATGAAAACACAAACTTGAACAGAAATAACAGCAGGAATCAGGAACTAAAGTGAACCAAAATGCAAGAGCAGTGGGATAAGGGCCAATCGCAATATATAGGAAGGTGATCAGCCCACATCACCAGCAGGAGAGCTAACGAGCAAGCCACTTAACCCTTGAGTTGCAATCCAGGCAAAACAACACAGAAACACATGGGAAACACAAACAAAGAAAACAGAGTGCAGAGGGACAGGGCTGGAATGGGGAAACGTGACACAGGCCCTCGGATACCGGCAAGCTAGCACAGCGCTGGCTTCCGGGTATCGGGATGGCAGTATCGGGGCATTTGTACAAATGCCGGCATCGATACCAATACTAGTATCAGTGCATCCCCACATCCAATATAAGGATCATAAACTCTGCCCCCCCCCCCAATTTAGGTGCCCTTGTTAAGCATAGGAAACTGCACAATTTTACAACAAAGCCACATATGTATACAGTACAGTCTAGAGTAGAAAATCTAGGAGCCACAAGTTAGTTCCTAGGAGCCTGTGGCAACCTGAATATGCCAATTGCTGCATTATGTCATGACAGTAAATACCAATTAGAATAAAATAAATTCTACTAACCTGCTGTATCATATAAATGCAAATCAACATCCTTGTTTCCAATTGTGATGGTGGTGATGTACTTTTCAAACACTGAAGGGGCATATGTCTGCGAGGAAAAAAAATAAACGTCAAATTGCTTGGGAAAAAAAAAAAGGGGGGGGGAAACGACAAAAAAAAAAAAAAAAACATTCAGTATAAGGAGACATGCAATATTTCAGTGTTTTTCACTTTGCCCTAAACCTTAAAAGGAAACTTCAAAAATGAGAAAGGGGGGGGGGGGGTCTGAAGAAATTAAATAACCACTCCTGATCATGTATCCCATTTGTAGCTTAGAGATAAAACCAACCTCTTCTCCAGTGAATGGGCTGTTGCCTGCACACCTACAGTGTCTGCTGCTCCCTGAAACAGATTGTCAATGTCCTGAGCACTCTGGAGAAGACTCGATGCCTCTCAATGCAAATGAACTGAGATGCATTGGCTGATCTGAACTGCACTGTAACCTCAGAAGAGAAATCGACAACCTTCCAGACAGAAAGAAGCCTTCCGATGTAGAAGGTTGGAACAGGCTGCCGCAGCAGCCAACGGTGCGGGAGGAGTGACACTCATCACTATGACCATTTAAATGGCCATGGTAGCTAGAGTGTTCCTTTAATGCATGCCTTACGTTCGTAGAGAGATGCTGGGCATCAATGCCATGAAGGCCCATAAGCATCTTTCAGATGTTTAAAAAATTTTTTTTAAAAAATCCAACTTAAATTCTACCTATGTTGTCTGTGCCTTTGCTCAATTCCTTGAATCCTGTGTTTCCGTAAAGAATAACATTTTATAAATACAGGATATGAGAGAAAGCCCCCCCCCATCCAATTCCCTTAATTGGGCAGATGCTGACAGTACCAGCCCATTTATTTTATTTTATTAGACGTAAATACTAGGGATGCACCGAAAATTATTGGCCGAAAATGGTGTTTTCGGTTTCAGCTGAAATGGAAATTCAGCAAAAAAAAAAAAAAAAAACGATACTGAAAATCAGACATGAGAACCTGGTCCTGGAGGCCGGCCGACCAAGCCTGGGCTCGCCTGAGCCTGGTCGTGCAGCTTGCTCGGCCGGGACTCCACGCCCAGGTTCGCATGGCTGGTTGCACCTTACTCACCTACATCCTCCTGCTTCGGCCCTGAGCAGGAAGGCACGGCCGAGCAGGGGGCTCGCCTGAGTTCCGAAGGCACGGCCGAGCAGGGGGCTCGCCTGAGTTCCGGAGGACGGCCGAGCAGGGGGCTCGCCTGAGCTCCGGAGGACGGCCGAGCAGGGGGCTCGCCTGAGCTCCGGAGGACGGCCGAGCAGGGGGCTCGCCTGAGCTCCGGAGGACGGCCGAGCAGGGGGCTCGCCTGAGCTCCGGAGGACGGCCGAGCAGGGGGCTCGCCTGAGCTCCGGAGGACGGCCGAGCAGGGGGCTCGCCTGAGCTCCGGAGGACGGCCGAGCAGGGGGCTCGCCTGAGCTCCGGAGGACGGCCGAGCAGGGGGCTCGCCTGAGCTCCGGAGGACGGCCGAGCAGGGGGCTCGCCTGAGCCTGGAGGACGGCCGAGCAGGAAGACGGTCACCGCTGGAGCTCAGGACCGAAGTAGGAGGATGTAGGGGGAGTATGTTGCCTACACATACTCACCTACAAAATCGGCCCCGAGTCCTCCACCGGTGGAAGTCCTCCTGCATCCAGGGCCCGCTCTCTGTGTCGGTCGCCGGGTTGACGTCACGAAAGCCTTTGACCCAGAGTCAAAGGCTTCAGTGACTTCATACCGGTGACCATGGAGAGAGGACACTGGATGCAGGAGGACTACCACCGGTGGATGCTGATGTAGGCGAGTACGTGCAACCGGTGGAGGACTCAAGGCCGATCTAGGTGAGTATGTGCTCTCCACCCCCCCAACAAAATTCGTCATCTGGGCCTGGATGCCCGGCCGAGCCCCCTGCTCAGCCGGCCTTCAGACTCCGGCAAGCCCCCTGCTCGGTTGGCCCTCCAGCCGAGCCGGGGACTGGCCTGAGCCTGGAGGATGGCCGAGCAGGCAGCTCAGCCGGCCTCCAGGCTCAGGTGAGCACTCGGCTCAGCTGGGCCTCTAGGCCCAATTTTGAAATGGAAATTTTCAGCTTTTTTTCCTCCCGGATGAATTCCATTTCGGCCGAAACCGAAAACCCCATTTTCGGCAGCCGAAATTTCGGTGCATCCCTAACTGCGATTGTTCAAAGTTTGGATGATATCAGGCATGAAGTGTGCCGACATCATCGGTCCCAGATTTGGTCCCTGGCAGGCGGGATATTCAAAATCTCGTATGCCTAGTGACAACTGTGTGGGCAGGGGGAACTCTTCACACTGAACTACCAGTCAAAAAGGGGATGAGGGATCGGGGGGAGGGGCGGCACTGTAATCCGCTAAAGTGGTCAGGGTACACAAAAAGCAGTTATTAACCAAGCAGCAAACTTGCCACTGAATTTCACTGTATTTTCATACATTTTAAATTTCGTGGCATTCGTCAATTCAGATGCAGTCGATTCACCAAATACTGGCGAATTGACAGTGAAATATTGTGTAGTTTGACGCAATTCGGTGATCTTCAGTAACAGTGAAATTGTCCCGTAGAGAAGTAATGGTTAATCTGGTTTCAATCATATGTATCTGATCGGTCACAAGGTGTCCATTTCTGACAGCTCCTCCCTCTCCGTCACATGCGGCGTACCCCAAGGCTCAATACTCGGCCCCCTTCTATTCACAATATTCATAAATGATCTGCCCAATGTCTGCAAAGCCTCAACTGTACACATGTACGCAGACGACACTAATCTATACCAGTCAACCATATCTCCCGCAGCTGGAGGCAGAGCTGCAAGAACAATTCACAGGGGTAGAAAAGTGGATCGCAGATAAACCTTTTCTAAATACTGACAAAACTTTTACAATGCTCTATGGAACAGCACCTAAACTACACAAATTGCAAACACCCCATCTATGTGTCAGGACAAGATCAAATGACACGCTGACTACAGTCACTTCTCTCAAATATCTAGGTATGTGGTTAGATCCAAATCTAGCCTTTGGCCCCCACATCAAAAAACTCCTCTAAAATTTACCCCAAACTAGGTGCCCTGTACAGAAACAAATCCTGAGCCCCGTGGCAAGAAAGCAGATTGTACAACAAATGCTTATGCCAGCCATTGAATACGGAGATTTAGTGTATGCAGCCGCCCCGCAAACGCACCTTCAGAAACTTACTACATTGTAGCACAAAGAGTAAGAAGGAGTTATCCAATGTAACATGTTAAAAGAACTAAACTGGCCATCACTGGACTCTAGACGCACTCTTCACCTTTCCAACCTGGTGTTTAAGAGCTTTTCTGGGAAGCTGCCACCCTACCTGAATAAACTGCTTCTTCTAGCAGTTCCCTCATCCTATAACCTCCGATCCAGGACCGACACCTTACTTGCAATACCACAATACAAAAAGAAAGTGGCTCGATCCTCATTTTCCTACAGAGCACCACAAATATGGAATAACCTCCCAGATGCCATCAAATCTTCCCCAGTCTAAAGACCCTTAAGAATTCCCTATTAACCCCTTAAGGACGGGAGTAATTTTACAACTTCGGCGCTCTTTCGAAAGTGAAGTTTGCTGAAGTTTTTGCTCATCATGTTTAAATGCGGTTTTAAGTCACGTATTATTATACCACCCAGACAAATTATAAATCGTTCTTTCCGGCAGACTCGGCAGATTAATAATACATCATAATTATATATAAACGTCATGTCCTGCCAGAATGCTATAACAAAAAAATGTAAAACCATGTGAATTTTCAATAAAATTTCAATCATCCACAGTGTGTAAAGTGTTTTTTTTTTCCAAATTTTATTATCCGATCCTTTGCGGTTATATTCTATGAGGTAGACTTGGGAATCCATTTTTTGGGGGGGGGAATTACATGATTTTAGCTAAACCCCAAAAAAAAAAAAAAATCATTGATGCATCACCATTGTTCACATAATTGAAAAGTGAACAATAATGCTGCATCAAAAAAAACACAAAAAAAAAAAAGTATTTTTTAATTAATTGTTTTTTATTTTTATACACTTTTATTTTACTTTTTTCATTGTCCTGTTTAATATTGTTGGAAAGGCCATGCTCAGACCTTTCCCATCGATATCAGGCATGACCCCCTAGCTTCCACCGACCAGGAGAAAAAGGGGTTCAAAGAACCCCCCTATATTCTGCAAGGGATTTCCTTAGGAAATCCCTTTGCAGCTAGGGGCTTCCCCAGTTAACTGACGCGGTGGGGGCTGCCATCCAAGATGGCGGCCCCCCATCAAAAATAGGCCACGATCGGGTACAAATTAGTGCCCGGTCGCGACCTGGCAACTCATGGGTTAACCCCCATACATCGCTGGAAAGGTCAGGCTGTGACCGTTCCAGCGATGCTGGCCACAGAGGGATCTTTCGGATCCCTCCCCTCCAGGCGCTTCCCCATGCTCCGGCGGGGCGCCTGAAACTGACGTCATCGCGCCGGGAGGCTGGAAAAGACGCAGATCAGGCTTCATCGAAGCCAGATCTGCGTGGGAGCCGCCGGGGAGGTAAGTATTACCGCCGGCTGGGCGTTAAAGCCTGCCAAATGCAGGACTGCATGGAACGCCCTGCAGCGTTAAGGGGTTAACATACCTCAATATGGAATGCACCTGTAAACCTTTAACATAATGACTTTATTTCCTACATATTTATTTTTCTGTTAATCTGTATATTTGTTTTTGTGTCAATATCTTGCATTTTACTATTTTGTATTTCTGTAACCAATGTTCTTGAACCCAGGACATACTTGAAAACGAGAGAAAAATGAATGTATCTTTCCTGGTAAAATCCTTTATAAATAAATATTCACAGAACGCTGAACTTCACCGAAGGGTCAGTGAATTGCCCTGATTTTCGGTGATTCCGTTCGACAGGTTTAAACAGGCGAATCCCAAAGGATTCAATGTAAAAAAAAAAAAAAAAGTTTACTCTTTTCATTTCCAACAAAAAGTCTTTTTTTAATGAGATTTTTTGATTCCATATATTTTAAAAAGGCTTTTATTTATTCTGTAACAGACCATTTTATTATTTACACATATTTTAAGACATTTTTATTGGTTTAAACACCTATTGGGAGAATAGGAGACTTCAGTTTTTTTTCTCTCTGCAGATGGATCGGCCAGTTCGGCAACTCCTTTTTTGGTGCGCCACGAAGACCCTTCGGTGAATAGGGAATTTACGAAGGGTTGGTGTAACGGAATTGCCGAAGCACACAGAAATTTTGGTGCTTTGTGAATAAAATATTTTACCAGAAAAGAGAGAGATGGGGGACCCACAGCAGGAACCCTCAAATTTAGACAATCACCTGACTCCCATCCAAATGAGTGAGAGCAGCACAACCTCTTACTCAGGATTAAACCTGACCTAAATAGATATATGTCTCAATAAACCACTTGGCAGCTCAAAAAAGAACCGGCAAATGGCACTGGAGGAGTGGCTACAGAAAAATTAATCTTTATTAGAACGAATATAGACACTCTCAGATACAAGGAAAAATCTATTAAACATAAATATGACAGCAGACAAAGCAGGGTGTACTGGAATTGACGCCAGTGTAAAATGGCTGTGCATAAAAGAGGTGTGGAAAGAGGATTGCAATCAATGTATTAGGCACCATAATAGAATTCCATAATTGCACAAAGGGATTAGCATCAAAAAGCAAACCATAAATCACCTTCACAATCAGCACGCCAACACTGACCCTTAGCTAGTCGAGCTCATGCTCAAAATTTCAATTTGAGCTGATGTATCAACCTTGATTTTAAGCCGTGATTTGTTGTGTGTGCAGCATTTGCAGGGTGAGGACAGAAATTTTGAGCATGAGCTCGACTAGCTAAGGGTCAGTGTTGGCGTGCTGATTGTGAAGGTGATTTATGGTTTGCTTTTTGATGCTAATCCCTTTGTGCAATTATGGAATTCTATTATGGTGCCTAATACATTGATTGCAATCCTCTTTCCACACCTCTTTTATGCACAGCCATTTTACACTGGCGTCAATTCCAGTACACCCTGCTTTGTCTGCTGTCATATTTATGTTTTTTAATAGATTTTTCCTTGTATCTGAGAGTGTCTATATTCGTTCTAATAAAGATTAATTTTTCTGTAGCCACTCCTCCAGTGCCATTTGCCGGTTCTTTTTTGAGCTGCCAAGTGGTTTATTGAGACATATGCTTTGTGAATAACCCTTAAAGTATCTTAATTTCTGCTCCATATAGTTGGCTGAAAGTTTGAGAATCACCGGCAGGTAATCAAAAGACATTTTAGTTCAGAAGCCTGTCATGCAGACCATAACATTCAACTGAATTTGTCTGCCTATCTTTGAAATGAAGCATGTGAGGAAAAAAAGTGTTTCTGTGGTTCAGACATCTACATTACACAGGAAATCCTGACTGTCGACACCAACATCTTCATAATGCATACAGCTTGTGAAAAGTGACAAAAACTAAAGTTTACAAAAAGAAGGGTGAAAATGCCTGAAGAGAAATCCAAATATCTAAACTAGATCTGTTGAGATAAATTTGGCTAACGCATACCTGTCATGCCAAACTCATGTTGGGCTCATTTGAGAGTAAATCACTCCATAGATTTAGGTTAGTATTATTTTGCTAACATATTGGAAATTAATATTTATTTCCATTTAAAAATTTGCCGTCTAACATTGGCATACCACCAGGGTTGAGTGACAGTCTACAGCCGGGATGTCAATCTCTGGCCCCCCAGATGTCCATGGTCTACATTTCTCAGAAATCTGACTGCATTAGGTGACTAGAGAACAGGACAGCCATCAGGGAGGGAAAGGGGAGGGTGCAGGGTCTCCAGGGGTCCAGTCCCTTGCCAAATCCTGTGTAGCTTGTCTAAGTGTTACAGATGTAAGGGCTCCTCCATGCCACCCAAGGTTGCCCCAGCAAGATTCTAACAGATTTCCCAGTGGGCTGTGGCACCAGGGGCCAATCAAAGCACTCTGACTCACTGAGTGATTACGGTAGTATGGTCTCTGTATCAGGAGGTGCAGAGTGAATACTCTGCCACCATGAAAACTTTTATGTCCCCTTACAGGACCACCAGGTATTTAGCCCACATCTGTAAAATTAGGTAAGCAGATGGAGGCAAACATATTTTTAATTAGTTTAAAGAAATGGGCAGCCTGAGGGAAGGGGGCTCCAAGATTTCTGATGGCAGCCGTGCCAGAGAATCATTGGAGTTGTAGTTCAGCAACGTTTCGGGAGGGGGGGGGCACAGAGTTTGACACTCCTGGCCTACAGGATAGCCCTCTGCTTACTCATTGCATATAAACCACCGAAGCATTGACCAGCAATCAGCACGCCGGTGCCACCGAGTGGCTCTACACGATGACCCGCACTGTTTGCTACTCAAAGCCGGATAATATTGTGTTGACCTTTAAATGGATACTCTAGGCCAGTGGTCCCCAACCCTGGTCATCTAACATACCAGGTTTGTCAGATATGTGAAGCACAGCACAGGTGATAGGATTTGCTGCTCCGTGATTGCAGGATTCAGTCTGCATTTCCCCAAGGTGATCCTTAGGGGAACCTGAGGACAAGAGTTTGGGACCACTGCTTGAGGGTTTACAATAGGAGTGAGAGAGGACCAGAGGGGTTCCCTTCCCATTTTAACCCTTTAGGCTTTGTTAAAACTCACCGTAAACCCCAGAGCTGGTCTCCCACTGCACTGATCTGGATGGGACATGTTGCCAACATCCAGTGAACATCCTGCCAATCCAATGGGTCTCAAAACGGAGAGTCATAGGTGCCAGGTAGGTCCCATAAACCTGGAACTGGAGATCAGTGCCCCGATTGAGGGATAAATTGGCCCTCTGAGGTCACAGTGACAACTCCGATTACATTAACTGGCCATAGTGGCTCAAGTGTCCCTGCAAGACTAAAAAAAGTAGACTGACACCTCAAAAGGAAAAAAAAATAAATCACATATCCATCATCTGGTAAGAAATCGCAAACAATGAGCTCCTGGTCAGAACAGGTGTGTTCTGAATATCACAACAGTATCTCCTCATGTTGAGCATCGTTACATGAAGGAAGACATGGGTGGCTTGAAGTCTATTTATGCAAGAAAAGCTTTCTTTTTAAAAGGCAAAATTACCCAAATGCAAGGTTAGTGCAGCATCCAACACACTAGCTTCCTGTGCCATGACTCAAATCTGCTTTATACACAGAGGTGCAGGAGTCCTACTTAATTCACACAGTCCACTACAAGGGAACTTAAAATAGTTACATTCTTCAAATTCTTTAGGTGTACAATAGTTATTGAGCCAGCCACAGCATTCCTGACATGGACAGTGCTACTGCAAGGAAAACAGGTCGAAATACTCCAATTGTTTTAAGTGCTGCAAGTGTTAACCCACTAAGTGCCAGATAAAACATGCCAAACAAAGAACAATAAAAACTATCTGATAACTTGTGACTACACTTACCATGAGGTTTAGCGAGTCCATTCACAAAACATAGAAGGTACCAAGGCTACTGCCTCAGACACATACCTTTTTATAAAGCTGTCCACTAGATATGCGTTTTTAACATAACCGTATTACCTTTCTGTAGCGGTCTTATACGAAAAGTAAAATACGTTTGGCAACAAAGCAACACGTACAAGAAAAAAAGAAAAATACATACAATCAAGTGATGCTGCAATCCAGCTCCTGTTCTTTCAGTTGCCCAGTGCCCGAATCTTGGCTCCCATAAGAAAACGTACTGACCGTGCTAGAACCACAGGACAGTTAAACAAGAACTTTGTTTGCGACCAAGTTTTAATGAATTGAATAAAAGTTAACAGTTTAGTCCATCTAGGAGACTTTCCTCAGGCCGAAAATAACTTGCCGAGGGAAGCCCCCTAGAATGACTGAAACATTGACTTGCTTAGAAACAAAAATTTTAAAAAAGTGTTACATTTTTGCTGAATTGTCCTGGACAATATGCATCAAGAAAAAGAAGGGTGCAGAAATCACCTCACGCTGCACACAAAAATTCAACTCTTAACATTTTGGAGAGGGACCTCAGAATAAAAAGGTGACTTATTTAAAGGCTCCCTATTACCAGATTTTGTGAGCGAGGCACTGTATAAGGCTAGGGTCAGACTGAGGCAGTGCGAACGCGCGTGCAGCCGCACTTAATCACGGCCGCACTAGCAGCAGATGCCGGGCAATGACGGCCAATATACGAAGTACGGTCGCACAAAAGTCCGGCTGCGCAACGCAAGTGGAAAATGAACGCATTTTTTCGAGAACGTGAAACCGCAGGTACTGACGTACAGAGTGCGCTGCGTCCGCTAGCGGCGTGTGTGTGTGATTAGGAGACGTCAGACGCTGCTAATGTCCGGCCAACATAACGTCCAGACACAAAAAGAGTTTTATTGATGATCCGTACAAAATCACGGACGAAAATGCGCATAGTATGACCGCTATCACGTATTCCGTGAAAAAATACGTCCATTCGTTCGAACGCACTTTTTCACAGACAACATAAAAATGCGTTCGTCTGACCCTAGCCTTAGGGGCTCAATATGTAACGGTTGGAAACTAGTACGCAATACTGGCAGCGACACTACTGGTAACCGCTCTTTGAGAACAACACTGAGAATCATTTGTGCCACTGCATTTACCGAAAGAAGGAAGCAAAGTGGGCTGCCCTCTTCTCTGCGGGACCAGGGTCTCCAAGCAACTAGTCTTTTCAGGAGACCGACTTTTACAGAGAAAAAGGGGTGAAGGTAGAATAACATGTTACCCTCCGGCGGAATCCTTGTTAACAGCTCTTATGCAAAAGCATTGGAGCCGTGAATTTAGAGTCAGAATCCGCCAACAGTGAAATAGTGTCTCAGGAGGTTATGCAAACAAGCGGAACAGTTACGTATGAGAACTAGGGTTGAAACAACGAAAGCGATAATGAAAATAGTTGTCAACTATTCTCATTATCAACTAAAATCGACTGTCGATTAAACGGTGTGCTGTACACAAATTGATTAGTCAGACCGAGTTAAACGTTATGACCTCTACAATCAGCCTCGAAGCAGAGTCAACGCGGCTTTACTCGTGATTTAGTTGTAGGGCTATGTCAGTCATAACCGCGTTTTATTAGGTTTCTACTCTAGCAGCGCTGTAACACAAACCCTGGGATACTGCCACTGGGTATGGGCACTGTATTACTGGAGTTTTATACTTGAAGCTGGAGTCCTGTTTCACCACTTCAACCTCCCGGTCACCCCTGTAGCCTGTAGCTGCCATTCTCTCCCTTTGGTCCGGTCCCTTTCCACAAACTCCATTGCACACTCAGGTCTGGTCTTTTGACCAAACCCACCCCCTCTCATACTCGGGTCAAGTCCCTTGCCCAAACTCATTCCCTTTTGTCACGACCCCTACGCGCTTTGCTGCGAAAGACGCCGGGTTAATCCACCCACTATCTGTCTAGCCTAGCCCAGATAATGACTGCATGGACAGCAAGCCCCCGCGCTTGCTTACCTATCTGTCCCTGCACACTTTCTCTCGCAACAGGTACGTCGAGCGCGATACAATGGTCCCAGGATTGCAACGCAGTACAACTCTTCTCTTGACGCGGGTAATGACTACGTCTCCCACAATCCCTGGGCTCACTTTCCTATTCTATTAGTTACTCTGCCACCAGTCCTCATGGACACTACACACATCGCGGCGAGATACGCAGGGCTAAACAACCGCACTGTCTGCCTACCTTAGACCCGGACAGTGATTGCATAGACAACAATCCCTGCCGTCCCCAGCGACCGCAACTCACAATTTCGTATCTACACGAGCATAAAACAATCAGCAATACTCCAGTCTTTTAGTTAGCGTGGATCTCAGCCAGAAGCAGAAACTTAAGTTATATTTATTTATGATATAGGAAAAAGCTATTATTCACAGTGCATTTGTTACAGGAAAAATTATAGCTAGAATAAATTAATTACACACTACACAGCAAATAAAAGAAAGGGATTAAGCACAGAGCGTTACTTACAACAACCTAAATCAGTAAGCTAGCATCGGTGACTCCTGGGGCCTGGAGATAGAAACATGGACCGATCATCATCATTCGAATGTACCCCTTGTGATCAGCACATGGCCAGCTTCAGAATTTATACACTTCCTGGTCCTTCCAAAACCCACCCACAAATGGCCCAGCCTCCTGCACTACATATCCCAGAATTCCCCCTCTCTGGAGCACGCTCAGTATGCTTCGTCATTAATCTTAATTCCCTGGTCTATCAATCATCTCCCAAAGACCACCTTCTGTGATCAGAGAATGTGATTGCTTCTTTGATATGCGGTTGGGGTGCCACGTCTTCTCCCTGCCATGAGTAATTGCTCTTTCTGCCTGCTGGGTAAACCCCAAAAAGGTGTTATCTTTAATTCACACCTTTGATGACTTCAGAGAAAATTGTCACAGACCCGTTTAATGGTTTCCTTTCAGCAGACTGGAAACGCAGCCATTGATTTTAGGTCAGCTGCGAAAATATATATATATATATATAATAATTTTCGATAGAGATACAGCTCTAATCTGCCACACCTTTCACCTCCGGACCCTCCTCCCGCTCCGTTTGTTCAGATTATTGTAAAAGGGACACTCTCCGAACCCTGACCCTTTAGCTTATTAAAATGGTCCGACTGCGTGGAGTGCCCCGCGGCTCATCCAGTTTTTGTGCTGGCATCATGTCTATCTGAACGCTTGTAGCAGCGTTTGTGGAGAAAACAGACATGGGCTTAAACTGCGTACACAACATCAATCCATCACTGTGATCAGGCGCTCGTGTACCTTGTGTGTGAAAAGTATGCAATTTGCATATGTTCATACGACAGTAATAACCACTACGCAAATGGTTACGAAATAAAGGAGGGGGCAGTGGTTGTTTTTTTTCCCATAATATTCCTTTTAACCACTTGGCTGCTAAGCGCGTCCTGCCAAGTGCTCCTCCTGTGCCTTAACAAAAGAAATCTGTATTCAGCCTTCATTTGATACAGTGGGATTCCTGATGGGTATAGATGGATAGAAAATGTGTTTGACAACCTAGGGAGATGGATATAAGGTACCAGCGTTTAAGTATGTGCATTCAGAGACTGCTGCAAATTATTTTTAAATTTATTATTAATTGTGTAAGGTGGTATTAGGTCTTTGTACAGCTTTCCCTAGTTATCATGTAACCGGAATCAGACGGGTTCACTCGGGACGAGGCCGGACCGGACACGAGCAAGGATTGTCTGAACACGAGTCTCTTCAGGAAAGGCAAACTTTATTGTGATATCACAACAGATGCTCAAACAGGATTCAATCGCAAAGAATGAGCCGAGTCCCTCGTGACATTAGATTTATATCCCAAATACATAACTAGGTACATCCCAATTAGCCCACCTCCCGGTGACCCTCTCCCACCCCACGTGGGTTAATACCTCCCTTAGTCTAATACAAAAAACATTTCATTAATTTGGCCGTAAATTGGCAAACTTTGTGTTAGTAACAGTAAATCATAATTAGTTGCTCTTACTGTTCCGGGCTGCGCCCGTTCCCTAGCTTCCTCAATTATTTGTTACAGATGGCACCTGGTCTGATCTCTATACTCCTTTACATTTCTGCGGGCCCCAACGACCTTGGAGTATCTTTCTTCTGTGCCGGGAACAGCAGAGATCTTTCATAGGGCTTTAATTTGCTTTTCTACTAATCTCAGCACATTCCTAAATTTCTACGTATGCTTCATTCTTGTTTTCAGCTAAAAACCTGCCTAGTTATATACAAGTGAACCAATATTCTGAACAAGATGGTCGCCTGCCTTATAATGGCAGCCATCTTTCAGTCTATTTCCACTTCAATCACCCCAGGGCTGAGTAGAGTTATGGGCTTTGGACAAGTCAGTGCAGTGCAGTGCATCGCGACCATGGTAAGCACTGGGGTTGTCAGGGTAACGAGAGTGAGGTCACGGTTCGGCGCCGAGGATTGGTGCATGCACACTGGCCAGGCACGCCAGGATTACTGCACGCCGTGTGGTGAATAATTGGGGCTACTATTATTGTTGGTAAGTGTTATGCCTATTTATAGGGTGTGTGCATTTGTATGTGTATGTCTGTCCTGATGAAGGCTCCACGCTAGGAGCCGAAACGTTGATTTTTATGGACTAATAAATTGAGAAACTCTTGAAAATTCCTGGAGTGCTGGCCTTCTTGCTGTGGAGATAGATATCTGCCAACTAATCGATTATGCAAATAATCGTTGCAGCCCTAATGGCAACCCCAGACATTACCCTAATGGCTGAGATGTAAGAGGGCCTGCTGATGCCATCATGTACAACTCGGATTTAAGCAGGGGTACACTTATCTGCACTTACTGAATGGAGCCCATGAGGTTTTGGAAAACACGTAGCTTTCCTTGCGAGACATCTCAGAACCTTGTCTATTATTAATTCTACTTTATAAAGCGCCAGCATATTCCACAGCGCAGAGTGATGGACTGGTTGGGAGTGATAGGGAAGACACTCTGATACAACCAATCTGAAAGATAAGGTGATTGAGGTTGTAGTTCACATTCTTCTGGAGGCACAAAAGGCATTGAACTTAATAACCATTACTTTGAATGAAAATATGTAAGTTGCATATACTGGCACAATGCCAAATGTACCGAGTGTCCACAACAATGTGATTAACAGAATTTACTGGGGTTTCCCAAAGATATTTAAGCTGTTTTTTAATGTTTTTTTGTTTTTTTTTTGTTTTTTTTTAAAGTGACCGAAGGTACAAGGATTGTATTCTTAAATATTTTGGGAACATTTGTAAAAGTCCCATCAGCAAAGAAATGATGGGATAAACGAATTGTAATTGAAGGGCCCCTAATTAGAAAAGTCTGAGACAGGGCACATGACAGTTTAGTTCAGCTCTGCTGTCAGTGTGGAGTTGGTACTACAGACGCTTCACTATCTCTAATGATGCCACTTAAGGGTTATTCACTAACCACTCTTTATTGAAACATTGGTGGACTTAGTTTGGGAATGCTGCTGAGCATGAAGTACAATGAAACTGCAGTGAATTTGCCATTTAGTAGAACTGCTGCCGTAGTTCACTGTATTATCTGATGAAGTTGTTGTCTTGCTTAGTTTTCAGCATTGTTCTGAATGCGGTTTCTCTTGGCGTTTCAGTCTGTTTAGCGGGTGTTTTTACCGTTGTTTCTATTGCAGTTAAATGGCCATTGCCATTTTAAAATTATTGAGTAGTGAAGGTGTTGAAAACAACAATGTAACAAATGTAAATCGACACCGCTAACCAATGGTACAGTTGATTGCATCAACCTCATCCACCATTCTTAAATTTTCCATCTCTGGAATGCTGCAGTTGAACACACTGTAGTTGCAGCAACAGTGTTTATTGTTGGCAGACGCAGTAAACTTCGGTCACAACAGTGGTTTGTGAATAACGGCATCAGTTTTACATAAAAGGTCTAAGGCTGGCATCAGACGAGCGCGCTATGTGCGCCAGTACCATCGTCCGGCGCAGCATTGTGATGCTGCAACGGGGCCTGTCACACGCTTGTGTGCGCGCGCATGAAATGTGCTTGCAACAAGCATCTGTTATCGCAGCCTCCTTGTCGACGAGCTAGGACGGGCTGCAAAGCACGATCCTCCATAGAAGGATCGTACTTTGCAGCGCTGAGCGCACTGAGTGCGCTCAGCGATGTGGCCAGACAGGCGTCGAGTGGAATGAACGTCCACTCTCATGGACGTTCCTTCTGCTCTCCAAAGACGCATCTGACACTAGCCTTAGACAAATCCATTCTGTTCATCAGTCCTAGTGTTTATATTTAAGTAACCCTTAAAATCATTTTACCTACTGAGATGTTCACTTTTTCTGCCTCCAATGGATTTATCTTCCTCAGTTTCCTTCAGGATATTGCAAGCTCTGCTATATATCCTAATCTTCTTGGTTCACTTAGTATTGAGGATGGGAGGGTGAGAGATTTGAAATGAACTTTCAGACTGAAGACGGCCAAAAAATGAGCCTTACATCCCAATCACTTGTTTAAAATGACAATCGTGTACACAATAGTCATTTAAAAAAAAAAAAAAATTGGAACTGGTATCACTGCATGGGAAAGAGGATTTTATAGAAATCTCGTCTTCACGCACATATGCCATATGTGTATTATGTTAAACCTATATTTCAGCATAGAAGTTCAAATATTTTCATAAAAAGATCATGTGAAGGTACATGAAAGACTAAAAATGGCTAAAGATGGCTAAAGATGGCTGCTGGAATACAAGATGGTGACCATTTCCAGCCATTACCCTTTCAAGACCACTTCCTAGCAAGTGTATGTATGGTGTCACCACCTTTAAATTGCATGTAGACCATTAGCACCTAACTGGGTTGTAATAAATACACCATTTTTTTCCCCATGCCTATCCCTTACCAGGACGGCTTCATAAACCAGAAATATCCAGCCCACTTCATGTATAAAATAGAAGAAAAAAAAAAAGGGTTGTTGTTTGTGTTATTTACCGTTTGGCTCCATGCGAAAGAAACAGGTTTTAGTTTACCATAATGGACATTAAGGCTAAGGTCAGACGAAAGCAGTTTTAACGTGCGTTTAGCCGCACGAAATCACGGCCGTACTAGCAGCAAATGACGTCCAATGCCGGGGAACATACGACGAACGGCCGCACGAAAGTTCGTCCGCGCAACGCAAGTGGCCAACGAACGCATTTTTTCGAGAACGTCAAACCGCTACTACTGACGTACAGAGTGCGCTGCGGCCGCATAGCGGCGTGTGTGCGTGATTAGGAGACGTCAGACGCTGCTAATGTCCGGCCAACATAACGTCCAGACTCAAAAAGTGTTTTATTGATGATCCGTACAAAATCACGGACGAAAAGGCGCATCGTATGACCGCTATCGCGTATTCCGGGGGAAAATACGTACGTTCGTTCGACCGAACTTTTTCACGGACGACGTGAAAAATGCGTTCGTCTGACCCTAGCCTAAAGTGTAAGCCCACTAGCCACATCACGGCAACCTCTGGTCAGGTGGGTCGTAACCTAATGAAACCAAAAAGATGCTTTCTACGCTACTACATGTCCTCATGCCGCTTCTCAGCCAAGAGACAGAATGGTGAAGGGTATATAAACCCACCATAAACATTTCCACCGTGGGATTGAAAAAGAAAACATGGAAAGGGGCAGCAGCAAAAAAAAAATGACCTGGCTGGGGATACAACAAAATATACGTATATGCAGCAAAAATGGTTTTGTGCACTATTCCCTGCCAGGGCAGCTGCGTAAACCAAAAGTATCCAATCCACTTTATGTATATTACAAGAAAAAAGGTTGACATTTGCGCTTACCCCTATGGCTCCATGCGAATTAAAAAAGAGGTTTTCGTTTACCATAATGGCCATTAGAGTGTTAAGCCCAATATAATACACGGAACGAAACTTAAATACTTGTGAATGACAACTGGAGTCACATAGCTCCCCCAAGAACAAGAATGGCAGACCCAGTGAGACCCAAGGCTAGGGTCAAACGAACGCATTTTTCGCATCGACCGTCAAAAAGTGCGTCCGAACGCATTGACGTATTTTTGTTTTACGGTGGACGCAAAAGCGGTCAAACGATGAGCATTTTCGTGCGTGTTTTTTTTTTACGGATCGTCAATAAAACACTTTTTGCGTCTGGACATTATGTTGGCCAGACATTAGCATCGTCTGACGTCTCCTAATCACGCACACTCCGCTACGCGGATACAGCAAACTCTGTACGTCAGTACTAGCGGGTCGACGTTCTTGCGTTGCGCGGCCAAACTTCGTATATTGCCTGTCATTTACTGCTACTACGGCCGTGATAAAGTGCGGCTCAACGCAGGTTCAAAATGCGTTAGTCTGACCCCTGCCTAAAATGTCCGCTTTGGGATGATCATGTTGCCAGGATTCCAGTCCTGTTTGCCAGGACAAACTGACTGCAAACCCCAGCCCATAGTCAGTAGGCCGCTAGAAAAAGACAACCAGCTGCCGAAACAGGGTTAAAAAAAAAAAAAAAAAAAAAAAAGCATGGAAAGTTATAAGTTCCTATGAATAACAATATTATTTTTTTTTTTAACATTGAAACCTATTGGATTCATCTGTTTAAAACCTGTCAAACTGAACCACCGAAAATCTGGGCATGTCACCAACTTTTCTGCTTTCTCTGAATAGATTAACCATTACTTCTCTATGGGGAATTTCACTGCCACCAAAGGTCACCGTATTTCACTGGCAATTCACCAATATTGGCAAATTGCCAGCTGAATGGAGCCGAATTGACCCCATGTGGGGAAATTCACCAGTCGGTGCAATTCAACTCGCTTTGAATAACCAATAACAAATATAAGGGGTTAACAAAACCAAACAGTTTTGGATGCTTTGCCAAAATAAGAGCAAATTAAAAGTAGAACTACCAGTGAAATACCTTCCCTTTGGAACATCAGATGTTTCTAAGAGCAGTCAGTTCTTGGTTGACCATTGTATACTACAAATTTCCATTAACAAGGTGAAAACCAATCTAGAAGTAGTATTTGTATATAAAAAAAAAATAATATTATACATACTCCTGGTACAGTGGTTAAAAGAAACCTACAAAGATTTTCAATTATTGACCTAGTTTCTAAACTAATATCTGCACATAAATATCAGCATATGGCCCACCAGTGTTCTAGAAATCCCTATTCTGCCAATATATTAAAATCACAATCCCGAACAAATCCTCAAATTTAGGGGACACTCGTCTGGAGGAATACACAAAGACATGTATTGGTCATAAGTGGGAATGTATTTAAGGCTAGGGTCAGACGAACGCAGTGCGAACTCGCGTGCAGCCGCACTTTATCACGGCCGTAGTAGCAGCAAATATCGGCCAATGATGGGCAATATACGAAGTATGGCCGCGCGAAAGTGCGGCTGCGCAACGCAAGCGGCAAAGAAATGCATTTTTTCGAGACCGGGATACCGCTAGTACTGACGTACAGAGTGCGCTGCGTCCGCTAGCGGCGTGTGTGCGTGATTAGGAGACGCTGCTAATGTCCGGCCAACATAACGTACAGACGCAAAAAGTGTTTTATTGATGATCCGTACAAAATCACGGACAAGAATGCGCATGGTATGACCGCTATCGCGTATTCCGTGGAAAAATACGTCCATTCGTTCGAACGCACTTTTTCACGGACGACGTGAAACATGCGTTCGTCTGACCCTAGCCTAAAGTGAACCTGTACTGCCTAGGTGCACTTTGCCGGTGATAAATATCAATGAGTTGTCGCAAAGGATGAGCTATCACAAACAACTCTTACCCAGGTCCAGCTTTGGTCTCAATGTTTTCCCCTCTGAGGGTGGAGCTTGTTTGCAGCAATGAGCGATTGGCCCTATGCGGTAGCAAGTCAGTGGGCCAACAGTGATCGGTAAGCACATAATCGCTTGAGAGGGTTGTCCTATAGGAAGGATCTCTGATCTGAGCGGTTACTCCCCCTTCCCCATCATTGCCAGATTCCCAGGACATACTTGAAAACGAGATAAATCTCAAATGTATCCGTCCTGGTAAAATACTTTGCAAATAAATAAAATTTATAACTTGGGAGAGTAGGCACGTGCCTACAGGCTCCTGCCACAAGGGGGCGCCTTGCTCTGTGTGAAATATATATATTTTTTTACACTTTGCAAATATTTAGACCAGTGGTTCCCATCCGCGGTCCTCAAGCACCCACCAGGTCAGGTTTGCCAGATATCTGAAGCACAGCACAGGTGATATGATTTGCTGCTCAGTGATTGCAGGATTCAGTCTGCATTTCGCACAGGGAATCCTTAAAACCTGGCCTGTTAGGGGCTCTTGACCGAGGTTGGGAACCACTGTATCTCTGGAGCCCTGAGGGCTAGAGGGACATATATTAGGGATCATTGGAAAAAACAGATCAGCATTAAAAATATTTTTTTTTTGTTTCTAACGCAGCACTATTATTCAGTTTACAAAGTGAACAGTGATGCACCGCCGACTCACCTTCTCATTTCCCACAATGCCAGCAAGTGTGGAAGCTGGTAATGTAACGCATGGTTTTAATCGACAACCAAGACCGTGGCACTACAGTGAGGGGAGACAGGATGACTTTGGAACAGTGGCGTCACTAGGGTTGGTAACTTATGGTGTCACCCCCCCCCCCCCCGAGTTTCACGGATTTTTTATTTTTTAACTACTCTTACTCCTACATCAGTACTCCCATATAACACTGAATGCTCATACACAGAGCGCACATTACTGTGAGGTTTATTGCTTATTCTTATAATTTGAGAAAAACGGTTTCAGTTTTGTAAAAAATAACACACACAACAAATGTGTTTTAATTTTTTAGCTTGCCCCAAAACAAAAAGTTTAAACAGTCATTTTGGCATGTTTCCTTTTTTTTGGGTGGGGGTGGGTCTGGGAGCTCCACATTTCTGTGCCTACAGGCTCCTGAGTTGCAAATCCGGCCATGTTCCCTATAGCATGCAAACCTTTCAATTATATTAGGTGTTAGCAAAAACAAAAAATGCTGACATATAAAAGGGAGTCGGGCATATGAGCCTGACATGTGTTGGAGACAGGTTCACTTTAAAAAGATAAAAAGTGAACATACAGGTTACTTGGACAAAGGCTCAGATAATGCTATACCTAATAGCTACATTAGGCAGAATCAGGACATCAAAAGGCTTCACACCTTTACAAGGACATACAATAATTGAGGCGCATCAGTGTTCTTGTTTATAAAAGCTCCAATATATTCCACAACAACACTTCACAATGTATAAACAAAACCTGCAAGTAACGGTGACAGAGCAGGATTAAACACAATCTGGTCTATAGGATCAAAAGGTAGTGAGGGCCCTGCTCATCCAAGAAACCCATGTCAAGGAAGTGAGGGATAATTATTATGGCAGGCAAAGTGCAAAGTACCTACAGGGAAGGTAGATTATCTGGGTTGATAAAAATAGAAAAGGGGTTATTCAGAGAGCCGATCTGGCCCCGAACAGGGAATTTCCCTGTACGGTGACATTCTGGGGCCAGAGAGCAGGCAGTTCGCAAATTTTGGCGAACTGCCAGCAAGTACGGTGCCTGTTCTAAGGCAATGAAATCCTCCATAGAGAAGCAAAAATTTATCTATTCAGAGGACACCGAACAGCAGTGAAAAGTTGCCAAAGTGTCCTGCTGTTCGGAGTTTTCATTTCAGCAGGTTTATTCGGGGGAACCCCATAGGCTTCAAATGTTAAAAATATTCCTGTATTTATGCAGTATCTAATAAACCATTTATTATTTTAATATGCAGTAAAAAGGCCTTTTTTTTTTTAAAAAAAAAAACACGTTTTTTTTCCCCCGAAACAGACCTTTTTATTATCATTTATTGGACCTTATATGTAAATTACAGGCATTTTTGTTGAGTAGTTTTCTTGCAAACAGTTTTTAAATTTTGACACTTTCAAGCGTATTTTTCTTTTACCCAGTTCACAGCATAGACCAGCCACCGGAAAAGGCTGACGATCGGCAGCTAGTCGGCTTTTCCCTGCAATCTGGGGACCCTGTGGTGAATGCTAAATTCACCGCAGGGTGGGGAACTTTGATTCCCCCGAAGTGCAGGGAAATGCTGGGAATGAGAGAGCACCGAAATGTCAGTGCTGTCTGAATAACCCCCAGAGTGTGACTATATATAGAATAGAATATATATTTCATAATTGGACTCATGTGGTAGATATAAAATAATAAAAGGGGAGAACCTGGGCAACATAAACATCAATGAGGATAAGAGTGATACGTATGAGTTACAAGCATTGCATAAGGGAGAAAATTGATCTAAATAAGGAAATGCTTGAAAGTCTCAAATTGCCACATATCAGACAGATGTGCGAGGCCGTCAGAACGGTGACACCACACCAGAGAAAGGATTAAAAAGGAACAAGCTACGCATCCTCCTGACCGCTTTGGATTTATAAAGTGATCAGGATGTAAGGAGTGACCCCTTTCTCCCAGCTTCACAGACCTGGTGAAAACAATGGTGAAGTGAAGGAGTTTTCTCCACCCGCCCACTGTCACCAACAGCCGAATTTTGGAATTTATTTGCAAAGTATTTTAGGCTGGTGTCAGACGAGCACATTTTGTACGGACTGGGCACCCATGCAGTACGGACTCACTTCTTGACGGAAGACACAGTAGTGGCCACACAGTCAGTTTTTTTCACTGACGTATATTTCGATGGATGTAGCAGGGAAAATAAATTAAAATGAAAAAACATTCTGTCCGTCAAAAATGCTGGACGTATAAATGCAGTCCATCTGACCACGCTCCATCACTCACACACAAAGCTATGCGGACGTGGCGCACTCCGCACATCCGTTCTAGCAGTATTACGTTCTTGCCTAACTTGCGTCCGTTTGCTGCGTCCGCCATGCATCCGCACTTCCGTGCGGACGTACTTCGTGTGTGGGTCTCCATTGGTCAGAATGCTACGCTGCCACGGACGTACAAATGTGCGGCAACACGGACGTGATAACTGCCCTCGTCTGACCCCAGCCTTACCAGGAAGGATACATTTCCCAGCTGCCAGTCGGAAGATCTGTCACAAGTGATGTCTGCACACAGAGTATGCCAACGTCACTCTCTTCGAGATGGATCTGCGCATGTCCCGTTGCCCTGTGCATTTTGCGGCTCCTACCCAAGTTGAATAGGGCCGCAAATTGCATTAGGAAGTTTCAGGAACTTCCAGGTTCGGGACAAAACGAAGCAGCAGATTAAAAAGGAACACTACCTAAAACCCCTTTTTTTTTACCCATAAGTAATTGTGCAAATGCTGGTGACAGCATCTGCCCAATTATTCCCTTTTACTTTAGGAGTTATTACTCACCTTTTCTCCCACAGCGTGCCATGTCTCCCCTTCAGCTCAGGAGTTTGCGAATCCACAAGTCTGTGAAGCTATTCTATGCAATTAACGTTCAGATGCCAATTGTGTAGCGTAGGAACCGAAAATGGTGCATCACTATGAACTTGCCCACATCACATACTCAAGTGCCGTAGAGCCTGGCCAGAATGATGGATTGGCGATGCATGCACATGTGCAAATCCAATCCATTGGCTCCCCCTCTCAGACTATCATGAGTGGTCTTTCTCACTGCGTGCCAATTTCACGAATGACCGATCTGGTGACTGACAGCTGGGAAATTCAAAATTCCAGCTGGTGGTGATGCTGGGTAGGGCGGAGGAAATTCCTCCACTTCACTCTGCATATTAGCCAGATTGTGTCAGGAGGGGGTTGGAGGCAGTCCTCACTCACATCGTTACCACTTTAACAAGATTAAAAAGAAGTGGTCAGGATGTGTAGCGTGTCCCATTGAAAGATGGGAGAGAAACGGGTAAGAAAACACAGAAAAGGCTTAGGGTGCAGGGGTAAAGGATCTACCAGATCCACAACGATGGCACTGATGCTTGCATTGTTAGGAGGAAGAATGATAAGCGGTTGAAACTAAACGAAAAAGCAACGGGATTAAAAAGTTAAATATATAGAATTGACTTTTTATTATGTTAGAATCTGTTCAGGTTTAATCCTGCTCACAGGGACAGTATATGGCGTTTCTATTTTTATTCCTGTCGTGGTGGAGGAATACAGTGTGACAAGCTCACTGCTGGTTACAGGATGGAAATCAGACAAAGTTGATTAAAAAAAATACAAGTAGGAAATCTAATGGCAGTAAAATAAAAAGGCACGTTTCATTTAGAAGCTCACACCTTGTTAGAGGTTAAAACACATACCTGGGTGTCATACCGAAGGGACAACAAGGCAAGAAGGGATTACATTAATCCGCACATTTAGAGTAATAAACACTGCGCGTCAGATTTCATATCGGGGTGTAAAAACATCACATGACCCCTGCTAACACAGAATGATGGGGCTTTCCCACTAAACAATGAGTTTAATGTTTCTGGGAGTTTAAAATGTATAAATGCCATGTATTGATTTTATATACATTATATTTACAGTTACAAGTATTTATTCAGTGCCAACAGGTTAGTAGCGCTTTACAATGGGGTAAGCACAAACGTGAGACATAATAAAGATACATTAGGTGTAGGTGACCCTGCCCGTAGGATAATTGTCCTGCTAAAACAGCACTTGAAAAAACAAGTGTTCTGCTAGACGTCCAGTGAGCTTACAATCTAAGGGACAGAGGTATGTGAAACAAGAGGGAGCAGGGGGAGTGTGGAGCTGGTGGCCAGAAATACGATTTCATGGGAAGGACCAGACGCATGGGCTAGTTGGGGTAATTAGCAAAGTGGAAGCAGCTGAAGGGAAGCTGCAAGTTTTAGACCAGGACGGGGTGGGTGTACACGTTGACAAACCGCGATCATACTTAGCAGCCAATAAGAAACCATGAGCCGGTTACGGTATTGTTTGTAGATTTCCTGAAATTGACCCTGATATTTTGGTGTCTGTGGCTATCCGCCCCCCCCCCCCTCCCAAATTGGGAGCACCGGCATAATATGTGTAAAGGCGACCGGCGCATCTCTTGTCTTGTATATTCCATTAAGAGGGGTCAGAAACCGTGGCCCTTCAGGTATTTAGAAACTACATTTCCCATGAGGCTCTGCGAATATAAGCATCATGGGAGATGTCGTTTCAAAACACCTGGTAGGACAAGGCGACCCCTGGACCTAAAGCGGAACCCAATTGTTTAATGACTTTTGGGATGGGATGGGATGGGATGGGATGGGATGGGATGGGGGGGGGGGAAAATGGGAGTAAATAATGGTTACTTGTGCAATTAGAACGGAATTGGTCCCACAGAATCAGGGGGACATGCCACCTGCCAGCAGACCTAGGCGAACTCACCCCCTTGTAGTACCATCCTGTGCCTGCCATACAGTCCGCGCTGGTATAGGGGGCAGCCACACACAGCTGGAGCTTTTTGCCCCACTCACTCACCTCGGGAAAGGCGCCCTTGGCATACACCATCAGCAACGAGGTCTTCCCGCAGCCTCCGTCTCCCACTATGACCATCTTGACCTCCTTGCGACCCCGGTTCCTGCCGGCCTGCGCGGTGCCGTTGGGTTGTGTCATGCTGCCGGCTCTGCGGTTTATTCCATGTGCCGGGGGGGGGGGGGAGCGCAACCTGCTCCCGGCCGCGCGCCGCTTGTGTGAAGAGAGAGACTGCTCGGCCAGCAGCCTTCCTACACCCACAGCCCTGACTGGGCGGGGGGATCACGTGATCCGCCGCCCTGGAGTCACAGCACTCACACCCTGCGAGTCACTCACACGGTGACACGGACTTACCAGACACAACCGGGGCAGGTGCACAGTTTCAGGCATCCGGCAGCAGGCTTCACCTCTGACAGCCAGTCATATTATCCTGTTATCTCCCCCCCTCCTGGAAGTATAGGCTCCCAACGATAACCCTTTAACCCCATCACTGCTGAGCTATTTCACCTCCCTGTGCTGAGCCCTTCACAGTTTAATGCTTTTTGCAGTCATTTTATTGTAGGACCCAGACCAAGTATATATCCTTATTTTCAGCAGATACAGGATATGTCAACATGACATATGTTAATCAAGTTCGAAGGAAACCTGATTGCGGTATACCGAGATCTCCCCTTTCTCCTGCTGGCGGCTAGGCGTCTCTTTAAATCGATGACAGCTACCTTACGTGACATTGGCGTTCGCTATAAATGGGGTGCACTCGGAACCCTCCTGATTCATCAGGGAGATGGGTTCACCTTGCAAGCATGCACACCCGAGGAGGCGACCTATCATCTTCATACCCTAGGACTTGATTCCGGCCTGCAGAGACCTGCGTCTGGGAGCGCGTCTGTTGGCTCCACTTCTCCGGGACCCGACCTGAGTTGCTGGACTACTCGCATGGCTACTTTGCTGTCTTACGGCTTTGTTCTACGTCATCCCTGTTTTGCTTATCCTTGTTCTGTTTGGCCTGCTTGAGGTTGCCTGATGCGACCCTCGTACCTGCTGCATGTCCCCATATCCCCCACTGTCGGCGCTATGTGTTCTGGCCTTTTTGACCCTCGCGTTCCACATATACATGATGTACAGTCATGGGGGACCTAACCGCCAGCGGGACACAATGGATTCCGGACCCCTTCCCCCACCCCCTTTTTTTTGGCATTTTCCGGGTGGTCCCGAGTGCGCCATCATGATTTTCCCATCATGCCTGGCTCTCGGGCATATAGTGCAAAGAGACAATAGTAGTGCTGTCTCTTTGCACTGTATTATTGTGATTTTGCACATTACATGCATCCTTGCACGTGATTTTACTCACCCTGCATCTTGAGACGGATTCATATGTACGTTATAAAGGGTCATTGATAACGGTGTTGTAATATATTGACACTTCATTGCGAATTGCACAAGATTGTTATCTGTACCTTTATCAGTGAAAGATTGATTCACTGTAACATCTTCTTTGTTGAACACCCAATGGTAGCTGATATATACCAACTATATATTAAGAATCTTCCATTTTTGGGAAGTACTAAGAGCGCCACTAGGACCCCAGTTTTTCCATATACCCCTTACCCTTACCTGTTTTATACGCTTTGTCGGCCATGCGTGGCTATTTATATGGGTCGAACTGTGATCCTTTGTATTTAATGATTTTATTTTCCAGTACGTAAACAAACGACTACTTTATCTCTGCCATTGGGAGTTCCCTGCATGACTGGGGGGGGGGGGTCCTTTTCTGATGTGAACTGAAGCACCGAAAATCAAGCCATTTTGCCAGAATTTCGGTGCAGTTTGCCGTTCTGTGAATAGTAAACTTGATAGTCTATGGGACAAATTCGGTGTCAGCAGCTTCTGCCCAATTATTTAAGGGCAAGAAAAGGAACTCTATTTTTTTAATAGACTATCCATCTAAAAAGAGGTTAGCTTAACCACTTACCACCCCACGATGTGTTATGCCATCCTGACGGCGGGTGGGGTTTGAAGACCAAGGGCTTACAGGTGCGCCCTGCTGTCTTCAATGGACTCAGGCCGTACCCCTGCAGCCAATGATGCGCAACGTGTGTGTAGGCTGCGGGGGAAGGCTACAATCTGTGGCTCACAACAGCACCTGTCGGTGAGGCGTACCTGTATGTCTCGCCAGCGTTAAGCCACCCCCAATGGGCAACGCCCACCCATCGTTAAGGGGTTAAAACCCTTCTAGTCCTCCCTGTGCAGAATACAGCACAACCCTTCTTCTCTGGCTGCATGCACAGCTTGCATGTAGAGCTGGAAATAGAGAGCTTTAAGGGTTAACAGCTCCCTATCACCACCTTACTGGGAAATTTGTTTTGGTGTCCCTGTACTTTTGAGCTGTGCGTGAAAAGGTGAACAAGTCATATGTTTGTTGTTATGAGTCAGTTAAAACCCCTATGATAAGTACCGGATATTTCATTACCAAGGAGGAATTACTTTGTATTTGTCATCCTTGTAGTGTGTTTCATTGTTTGATTTTGTTTAATCTAATTCTTCTGGCAGGGATGATTTTTAGCTATTATTTAAGTCCAAAGGACATACTGCAAATAAGGACATGATGCCAGAAATGAATTAAAATACACTAAAACCGAAGACATCTTTAACCCAAGGATTAAATTGGAAGTTGCTGTATGTTTTTATTTTACTTTATGGAAAAGAAAGAATACAACGAGCACCGTTTACCTTTTACAGTTTATCATCTTCTTTACACAAATCCTTGGGATACTCCCTACCTTGTGTACAATCTCTGTTAGATTTCCTTTTGGATTACATTATTTGGCACGATATATCTTTGCTGTGTATGATTAATGGGCTGTGGTTTAAGACACTGCTCCTCCCTTGCTCCAAGCGCTAAAAGTTGTTGGTTAGCTTTTAGGACTCAGAAGTACTTGGAAGGTTAAATGCCGGAAGAAAAATAACTCTTTGTAGAACGAGTTACATCGATTTACAATGGATTATTTTTCAAATTAAATTTGTTTCTAAAATTTAACCCGCACCAGTGAAATTTGGTGTGATTTGGCTCCTATTTCCATGCCGGTAATACACTATGAACCGGGGAACATTTACAGGACAACAGTCTAGCATTTAAGGTAATGTTTTTTTAACTCACCAGGGTATTTCAAACATAAAAGCCCAATTGAAATTAGCCTTGTTATTCACTACCAAGTAGCAAGTTGCCCGCTGTCTCCTCTATTTTTCAGGCTGGCTATTGAGCCAAATTATTTATAGAGGAAGCAGATATTAGATCACAAAAGGGGTTACACAAAGACTGACAAATTTGCCACCGAACGGTGAATTTCACAGTACGGTGAAATTTCGTGACAATTCGGCTATTCAGAAAGCTGACAATTCGCCAAATATTGGTGACTTGCCAGCGAAATACAGTGCAATTCTGCGACCTTCGGCGGCAGTGAAATTCCCCATAGAGAAGTAATGGTTAATCTATTCAAAGAACACCAAACAGCTCAGAAAAGTTGGTAAAATGCCCAGATTTTTAGGGGCTTTCCTTTGACAGGTTTTAACAGGTGAATCCCATAGGTTTCAATGTAAAACAATTCCCAGTTTTTATTCACCCGTTTATTCTTTTCATTTGCAGCAAAAAGTCTTTTAATTTATTTTTTAGGCATTTCTCTGGATTTTTTCAGCAAAATTTTTTAATCAGAGTTAATTTTTTTCAGTTTGTTTAACCCTTTCGCTGCTGAGGCGTTTCACGCCTCTGTGCTGAGGTCATATTTACCAGTTTTGCTCATCATGTTTAAATGCGTTTTGAAGGCTTATTTTAGTATATGACCCAGACATATTATATATCGTTCTTTCCGTCAGACTCGGCAGATTAATAATATGTCATTATTATATGTATACGTCATGACCTGTCTGTATATTATAACAAAAAATGCAATAAAATATGTATTTTCAATAATTTACAACGTGTAAAGTGTATTTTTTTCACATTTTAACATGCGAGCAATTGCGGTTATATTTTGTATGGGGTGCGCTTGTTAAAAAAATTAGAGATGGGGTCTCATTACATTTTTTTTTGGGGGAAATTACGCGATTTTTAACAAACACACCGCATACAAAAATCGTTAGTGCAGCATCATTGTTCACATTATAATTGAAATGGGAACAATATTGCTGCATTAACAAACCAAAAAAAAAAAAAACTTGTTTATTTTTTTTTATAATTTGTTTTTTAAATATTTTTTTATTTTTATTTAAAATTTTTATTTTTTTAAAAAACTTTTTCACAGTCGTGTTTGGTATCGTTGGAACGGCCATGCTCTGGCCGATCCAACAGTACCAAACTTTAACCCCTAGCTGCCACGGATCGGGAGATAGGGGGTTCATTGGAACCCCCTATCTCCACCGTTGGTGGCAGCTAGGGGTTAACTCCAGGACTGGCGTCATCGTGCTATGCACGATGACGCCAGTCCTCAGGGGGAGTTCCCGGAGGCTTGGCCGACATCCAAGATGTCGGCCAGCTCCGGGAAAGGATCACGAACCGGCGCTTTTCAGCGCCGATTCGTGATCCGGCTCCCCAGGGGTTAATGAATGATAGCCACCGTTTGGAAGGGCAGGCTGTGCCCTTCCACGCGGTGCCTGTCTTAACCCCCTGCTCCCCGGCGATCGGGAGGGAGAGAGGTCTGAAGGACCTCCCCCCCCTCCCTTTCAGGCGCCTCCTCCGCACATGCGGGGGGGCGCCTGAATTAGATGTCATCGCGTCGCCGCGATGACATCTAATGTCCCCGCTGGGCTCCCGAGTGCTGGGCTGACATCCAAGATGTCAGCCCGCACCGGGGGGTGCAGCAATCCGCCGGAATCCGGTGGATTGCTGCCTCCTGTGCTCGGACGCGCTGAGCGCGTCCGTAGCACAGGAGAACCACTTGGCTGGACGCGCTGAGCGCGTCCTTAGCAGCCAAGTGGTTAATGGCTTTTTTTTCCTGTAGCAGACCTTTTTTATTTTTTTTATTAATTTTTATTTTGAGTAAAGGTCATATAAACATCAACATAAGGCCTCGCAGGGCCAGAATACTCGGCAATAAGTAACACAGCAAAATGCAAAGAGAATTATCCAGACATCAGCATGAAAAAGGAAAATAAAATAGCTTCGGAAATCAGCAGCAAGTCATCTAAATGACGGCAATAAAAACAAAAAATGTCTCAGGGAGCAAGAAGACTCATCAGAAAGCACAGAAAATAATATAAAATCATCTCCAATTGGGGGGTCTCATCGGAAAATAAAATGTAAAAAGTCTCAGCGTGTGGGCAAACAGAGAGTTCCTATAGAAGAAACAGTAGGTCATCATCGAAAAAACAAGGCAGGAAAAATAAAAGACAGTTCTCAGCCTGTGTCCCGAAATGGAGGCACCTGCAGGGCAGGCAGGGTGAGGCAGAGTAGATAAGGCCCGTCAGTGAGGGACAGGGCCGGCAGCAAATCGGAGAACCCTACGAGGTACCCGCCGTATCTCTCCACTACAACCGCCGTTTCGGCGCTCTGGTGGGCCAGCTTCTCCCCGCCGCTGCAAATCGACCTAGCTCCCAACAGGAGAGGGGCCTGCCTCCAACTCTCTTCTCGATCTACTTGCGTACAGCTAGGCATGGGAAGCAGAGTCAGCGTCTTATTCGGGATGTCGACCTTGTCGTAGCCTTCTTGTCGTAGCCTTCCGTTATAGCCGCGTGACAGGCCTCGACCGGGCTCAGCTCAGCCACCATAGGTTCGGGAGGTAGCAACCCCCCGACCGTGTAGCTGCAGACTCCTCCGCGTTCTCGCCACCCATGTCTTCTGTCGCCGTCCGGTCCCCTTCAGGCACAGCGTTGTTCAGGGTACCTGCGCCTCTACAGCTCCTCAGGGCCGCCGTGAAGCGCCTCATGGCACCCCGTGTCAACGGGCTGTCATCCTCCTCCTCTAACAGTAGGCCCTCAACTATCAGGAATGTCGCCTCCATGCCGGATAGCGCGGGAAGAGACAGGTCACCCGCCAGCCACCGCAAGTGTCCTCCATCCGCTCCTTCCACAAGGTTAGCTGGGGTGTTGAGATCAGGAAAGGCCCAGGTTTGCTGAGTAGGTTCTGCCACTCCCAAGCCACGATGCAGCCTGGAGGTAGGCCTCAAGATGGCCGCCGGCTCCCCATGCCTGCCGCATATTGCTCTCTCTGGTCCGGGGTGGGGGCAGAACGGGCCCCGGACATCTCAGCTCCGATGGCTAGCCACTCCGGGGTCCCATGGCACAAAAATCTGCGGGTAGAAAACATCAAGGGAACCCCAAGAGGTAGCAGACCTTTTTATTGTTATTCATAGGACCTTCCATATTCTATTAATTTTCATGCATAATTTTTGTTTAAAACGCAGTTTATCGGCAGTGTTCAGCGGTTTATCGACTGCGTTCGGCGGTTTTCTCGCTGAAGTTCGGCGACTCCATTCGGCGCACTTCTGGGACAATGCGTTGAATAATGAATTCACCACAGGGTCGGCGTATTCAACTTGCCGAAGTGCGCCAAATGAAAGGGCACCAAAATTTCAGTGCTCTATAAGTAACCCCTAAAGTCTTAAAACTTGTTGGAAAAGGCAGGCAACATGGGGGATCCAATCCTAACAGCACAGGAGCAGGCACTCTGTATCAGATCAATATTCTGATACAATGTTCCACACCAGACGGGACACCCAAGCTCATAGGCTTGTGCAGGGGGAGTGCCCAGGCACACCCTAAGGCTAGGCATCCACTGGATCCATAGTCGCACGACCGACTTTGTCATCAGACTTGGAACGATATCGGTCGTGCGACTTGGTCTGACGAGGGTCGTCCACTGCATCAGACTAGCGATCAGCGACTTTGGACAACTATGGACCCAAAAACCAGTTTATTCTTGTTATCTTTTTTTCCTGAGACTATTGCATAGTACATTCTGCTTTTGGAATCACTGCAGTCTGTGTGCAAAAATGGATATGGAGGAGCTGGATGCGCTGCTAGGGGGAGAGGGAAAAGGAGGGGCTTGCCCAAACTCCAGAAAGTTTTTTTTTTTTAAATATATTTTTTTAATTAAAAAAAAGTCAGTGCTGTACGAAAGAGACAAAAACAGAAGATGAGTGATACATCAAATGAGCACAAAACTTTCCAAGCTATTACAATCAAAACAGGGGGAGAGGGAAAAGGAGGGGGCTTGCCCAGGCTCCAGAAATAGCATTTTAACCCCTTAGTGACCGGGCGGTTTTACACAAATCCGTCTTTTAGTGACCGCTGCTGTTTTTACGTTTCTGCGCTGTTAGTGTTTAGGTCAAATTTTCCTCTTACTCGTTTATTCAACCCACACATATTATACACCCCTTTTCCCGCCATTAAATGGACTTTCTAGAAATACCATTATTTCCATCATATCGAATAATGTACTATAAAAAAAATATGAAATATGAGGAAAAAAATGGTAAAAACACACTTTTTTGTAATTTAATCCCCAAAATCTACAACCACCCAAAACGACCCCAGCTAAATAGGTTTAAAATTTTGTTCCGAGACTAGAAATACCCAATTTTTACATGCGTTTGCTTTTTAACCCCTTCACTGCTGAGACAGTTCACCTATGTGCGCTGCGCTCATTCTGACCATTTTGTGCTATTTATTTTTAGATGACAGCCTAGGTCCTATTTAATTAAACTCCCCCCAGACAAAAAAACTTTAAAAAAAAAAACCATTTTTTTATTTAATTTCATTTTTTTATTATTTTTTTTTTATTTAATTTTTTTAAAAAACCAAACCTGGTCATGTTTGGTATCATTTGAAAGGCCATAATCAGGCCTTTCAAATGATGGCAAATATGACCATCTAGCTGCCATGGATCGGGAGATAAAGGGATCCTTAGGATCCCCTTATCTCTACATGGCAGCTAGAGGGTTAACTGGCCCACTGACATCCTCACACATATGGTGAGGTTGTCAGTGGGTGGGGGGACCTGGAGGCTTGGCTGACATCCAAGATGTCAGCCCCCCTCCAGGTTTGAATCGCGTTTTGGCGCCAATTGGCGCCGCAACGTGATCCGGCGGCGAAATGGTTAATGCCATACACCGCTGGAAAGGGGAGGCTCTCCCCTCTCCAGCGGTGCAAACGGCATCTCCTTAGCTTCAATGGTTGGGGAGATAGAGGGCTCCGAAGGAGCCCCCCCTCCCCTCTATTGAAAAGCATGGGGACGCCTGCTGATGACGTCACCACGCAGCGTGGCAACGTCATCAGCCTCGCCTGCCCATGTAAATCACATGGGCAGGCTTCCTCCCTGCCAGATCGCCGTGGGATCCGGCGAGGGAGGTGAGTATCGGGCGGGAGGGGGATTAGGCGCCGCTGACGTACCCTGTACGTCCGCGGGTCTAAGGGAGACCCGAGTACAGGACGTACAGGGTACGTCAGAGGTCCTTAAGGGGTTAACTCACCTATTTAACTT
Organism: Leptobrachium leishanense; assembly: GCA_009667805.1. Taxonomy (NCBI): domain Eukaryota; kingdom Metazoa; phylum Chordata; class Amphibia; order Anura; family Megophryidae; genus Leptobrachium; species Leptobrachium leishanense. Next base: position 107,776,936 of record CM019063.1, read on the forward strand.
CTCTGAATCCATCTTCTTCCCTGATCGGCTGTCTGAGTTGTAATTGCGATATTTCCTGAATTTTTGATCTGATTGCGTGTCTGAAGCACACTTCAAAAATTGCAGGAAGTCGGATGTCGCAAGTCTGACGCAATGGATGACGGTACATTAACAATAATGTTGGATTAGTCTGACGACACGGACGACTTTGTGCGATGTCGTCGCACGAATACGGATCCAATGGACGCCCAGCCTTATATTGGTTGAGGTCCTTTTTCACAATGACATTTTAGATGTTTCTTATCTGGTTCATGATGAATAGTATAAAAACTGACTATCTCTGATTACAAGCTTGTTATATGTAATGAAAAATATTATTTTTTTTGCAAAATTTTCTACATGCAAGTCTTCATTAATAAATGTCCCATGGGTGCAGACCCTAAATGTAAGGGCTGCACACGCCAGTGCCCACGCTCAAAATTCTATAAACCTACGTGAAGAGGTTTTGGGTTTTTTGGTCTACTTAAATGGCATTAAAGTAATAATCCCATCACCAAATCACTAAAGTGTGTCCTAACCTAGTGAAATACAGTAAAACAAAACCCATCAAAAATATGTGGAGAAAAAACCTCAGTAAAACAAAGTGCAAGTAAGGAGAAACAGTCCAAACCTATAGTGTACAAAGAAGTGTGCTATAGTCTTATTTATTTTTTCCTTCTCATGTTTGCAGTAATACGTACCCTTAAAAAGTGCTTCCGTTTCTTTGGCTTTATTTTGTTTGTTTATTTCTCAATGTATGTATGAACATCTTCAACAAATTGGGGCCACCACCGCAATGCCCAAATCAATAGACTCTGGGTTATTTTATCAAAAATATGACAATTCATGAAGTTATATCCACCCTCAACACTAGATGCGCCCAAATACTGGTAACACGAAAATGTAGTCAGGACAAGCAGCAGATGATATGGCAACTAATAGCAAAAAGTAGTCCACAACAGAGGCAAGAGGTCCAGCCATAGGACCCAGTATGCACACTGCAACACTGTGCAAACAACGAAGGTATGTCCGCACATAGTAGCTGGGTGTAATTGCTAGCAGAGATAGATACTTAGAGGCACGACCAAGTCGCTGTGATTGCGGGACAGAAACATCTGCACAGAATAATGCCTGGACCACTGAAGTCCGAAATGGACTTGCCACAAAGGGTCAATAAAAGCAACACTGCTAAGATACTGTAGGACTTCCAGAAACAAAAGGACAGGCAAGTGCTCACCGACCAACCAGAAGTGGTATACAAGGATCAAAAGATCACTGTATACCAGTGGATCCTAACCCTGTCCTCAGGTACCTAAAAGATCAGGTTTGCCAGATATCTGGAGCACAACACAGTTAATATGATTTGCTGCTTACTGATCCCCATATTTCAGTCTGCAACTTAATACTACTTGTTACACGTACATATGTAGTAAGTCACACAGCAAAGTCTCAGGGGCGGATCCAGAGACTAGTCTCGGAGGGGCACGGACAGAAAATAAGGTGTTTTAGCAGAGAGCCCGACTCACGAGAATTTACAGAGGGCCTGGCTCACAGGAGCTTACAATCTAGAGGAGCAGAGGGTCCGGCACCCAGGATTTTACAATCTAGAGGAGCAGAGGGCACCCAGGAGCTTACAATCTAGAGGAGCAGTTACAGACTCATATCTGAGAGGTTTATTACTGTGCAGCTCTAGCTTTCTTTTTTTTTTTTTTTTTTAAATTTAAAGTTTTTTATTTTGAAATAAGTCAGCATTACATCATACTGTAAAATAATGGATGACCTCGCAGGGCCAAACAAGAAGACATAACAAGCAACGGAAACCACACATGGCCAAAAAAGTGTCATCGTAAAAACAGCGAATCGAAAAAATCTAAGGATAGCAATATGTTAGCAGAAAACATCCCCTAGACGGGGGGTCTCATCAAGGTGGGAAATCAAACATATATAAATGCAGCCACTTAAGGCCGGCCAAGGTAACTACGGTCAGCTGGTCAAAAAACATGCGTCGCAAAGAAGGACAGGGCGGTAAAAATAAGTAAAAAGGCAGAAAGTACCATGTGCAGGCAAAAAAGCAAAAGCCCTATGCAATGCAGGCTGGGACTGATCAAAACAAATTACGAACCGTCCTGAAAGTCCAGGCACTAGGCCAAGCTAGAGACCAGGGACACGTAAGCATATAAGAGAAATGCAGGGGAGGGGGTGTAATTCAGTAAAGCTCAGACCTGGAGAGGTAGAGGGCATAGAAACCAGCGTTCAATCCGGTCGAGGGTCCGGAGGATCTGGTGAGAGGCCCGCAGCCGCAAGGTCAATCCAAGCCACCGCGGGATCCGTGATGGTATAGGGGACATTTGCGTGGGTCACCACCAAAGCTCCTGCCAGACCCCAGCGATATCGGACACCCTGTCGGCGAAGAACTGATGTCACTTCACGAAAACGCCTGCGAGCCATCAGGGTCTGGAATGGGAGATCATGATACAGGGCCAGAGTGGAGCCCTCAAAGCGTACGGGATCCCTCGCGCCCGGAGCAGACATAACCTTGACCTTGAAAGCCACTTCACGGAAGGCCACTACGACGTCTCGAGGAGCCCCAGGTGGGTTCGTCGCAGGTCTCCTGACCCGAAACACCGACCCAAGCATGTCAGGTGTGTCAGGGGGAAGCCCCGTGACCTGAAGCACAAGACGAGTCACGTAGGACGGCAGAGCGTTGGAGGTAATAGAGTCCGGGACACCCCTGACCCTGATGTTTCGGCGTCTGTGTCTCGTTTCAAGCATCTCCACAGAGCGTGTCAGAAGTTCGACTTGGTATCGCAAACCAGCAACCTGACCAGACAGGTGAGTTTGTTCCGTTGTCACAGCAGAAGTCGTCTCCTGTACCACCTTCACCTGAGCACGCATCGCCGCTATCTCCGTGCGGACCGCCGCCACCTCAGGCTGCCACACCTCACGTATCACCCGAAGCTCCTCCAAGATCCTGCGGAGATCCCCCTTCGTGGAGGGGAGATGGTCGTCCTCCTCCTGCACCTGTTGCTGTCGAAGTCCCGTCCCCACTGCAGACCGATGATCCGAGGTCACACTATTACTGGCGGAGGTAAGGGGAATCTCAGTCGGGTCCCCATCAAAAATATCCTCTGTGTCCGGCGTTGCCCCGGACGATGTCCGCATTGCTGATTTTCTCTTCTTCTGTGCCCGTTTCCTAGCAGCCGCCGAGAGGGGTCGGGAGTCAGACGCCGGTGACTGCGGGGCAAGCCAGGGCATCCCAGTAATACCCCCCTGAGGTTCATAGTTGCTGTCAGCCTCTGAGGAGCCATAGCCCGGGGGAGGGAGGAAGAAGCAGTCAGTCCCGTAAAAGCGGACCCACCTCGCAAAACATCCCGAATGTCCCTCTGTCGGGGGGCCCGTCGCTGGGAACGACCGGTAGGCATGGTTCCGGAGATGCTGGGCTGGCACGAGGTCGCAGGGCGGTGAGGGAATCTCAATACGCCTCGGGTAGGCTTCCAAGATGGCCGCTGTGACTAGGCCCAAATCGCGCTGCCGGCAGCAATCTGTCCCCGGGCACGAAACTCAGGGCTAAATCAGGTACCTCAACTCTCCAGGATCCCTCTAGCCAACCGGGAAGCTCACAGGGCAGTGCAAACGGCGAAAAAAGCAATAAAATCCGTGGTAGACACAGAGCTCCTCCAAAATGCTGCTGCTCGCTTCCACAGCTAGCTCCGCCTCCCGCTCTAGCTTTCTTATACACCCTGGAGGAAGGATCAAACTCTCAGGGACCCATTACTTATCTCCCTGGTGTCCCTGCATGGAGGCTCCAGCCCCTCTCTCCTCTGATCCTGTTGCTCAGTGCAGCCTCAGATCCAGCCCTTTCCTGTGACTGTCAGGCAGGCATGGAAGGAGACAGGCTCTGACACATGGTCACCGGGGAAAAGGATCACCACGTGACACGCCCCTGACACATGACTGGGAGGGGCAATCCTCAGTGTTTCTGCGCAGTGTGTGCCTCTGCAAATCGCGACGTCTGCATTCACTGCACTCATTGTGATTTGAGTTCTGGAGGTCAGCCTGGCATCTGCACTACTGGGGGGGGGGCGATTGCCCCGTTGCCCCCCCTGGATCCGCCCCTGCAAAGTCTTTGTTAACATTTTTAAGACTTCTTTATTGCATATCACCATTTCACTCGTAACAGAGGCGCGTTCAATACCTCAGCCGCTGCAAGTGCTAAGTTAGCAACTTGCCATTGAACGCCGTTCAACCACTCAGCGCTCAGCAGTGCTAACTTAGCACTTGCAGCGCCCCGAGGAGATGCTGCGAGTAGCTGAGTGTGACGTATTAAAGATGGCTGCTGCCATGAAGCAAGTAACAATTCCGTACAGCAAGATGGCCGCCGCAATGAAGCAAGTAACAATTCCGTACAGCAATGTTAATTTTGAGGTTTTTGTTCACCAAAGCACAAAATATTCATTTATTATTTCCCCTGCACATAGACATATATTACAGTTCAATTTATATTTTGTTTCAGAAGTAAACATAACGTTTATTCAATAAAAACTATCATTTGTGGTGTGTGCATACAAAACGGAATTGTGCTGACTGCTTTTCTTTATCATATTTTGACCGAGTGATATCAAAAACAATCTGAATCTTTAAAAAAAAAAAAAAAAAAAAATTGGCAATTTTGGATTCAAAATTCGCATCCAAAGCGTTCAATGACACTGCTGCAGCAAACTGAATTGCTGCGCTGCAGCAATCTAGCAGCTGCTGAGGTATTGAACGGGGCTTAGGACTTTTCTAACGATGAATACATTAAGTAGTTACAACGTCTTTATACACATACGAGATTCTGCAATGAAAATGAGGGCTACCACTACTACAGTTATATATAGTTTATATATTCTATAAATATCTCCAAAAATAGCTAGATCCTTGAATTTTGGTCTGGCCTCCAGATTTGAAACATGTCCTTATGTCCTGCTGTATATCACTGGATTTCAAATATTAAATAAAAATGTTTCCATGACAATCTCACGTCATTAGCAAAGAACTCGTGGTGTGACTGGAAAGTAAAAAAGTGTACAACCTCTCGATATCCCGGACGTCTCTCCCAAAACGTCTTGGTTACAAACTGAATACGTTAAAATTGGGAACTAAAGAGGTAATAAACAAAAAAATTTCTCATAGTGCATACTGAAAAGTACAGTTTTATATAGAGTGCCCCCCCTCTTCTCTCCACACTCACAAGATAATAAAACTTTATCGCTTATCGTATCTCCGACGATTACCCCAACTCTGCCAATGCTGGAACCGAGGACCTGAAGACTCTTGCCGCCACAGGAATCAACTGGACACCTTACCGCAGCATAGCAGTATTTGCAGTATTTATTGGGTAAAAAATACAATATATTAAATTCCAACGCGTTTCGTGTACACAGTACACTTCATCAGGGAAAATAAACTTAAAACAAAAATAAAAGTCCATTAAAAGTCCCCTTTCTCTTTGCCTTTTTAGATCTTCTTTTTCTGCCGTCGAATTGCCTCCCTTCCTGTTTCTACTCTGGCGTGCATCTCATTCTTGAGTTGGAACGCAGGCTTCGCGTCACCGGAAGTGACGTATCGCGATCTTCCTCCTTGCGGCAGCCGAACTGAGAAGCTGGAGCACCGGGAGATGACATTCCAGGTGTTGGCGGATCGAGACAAACTCCTAAGAGGATCCATCTTACTCCTGACATGGAGCTTTCTTCTCAAATGATGATCCCTCCGATACATAAACAAAAATTATGAGAGGGATGTACGAATATCAATGTAGATACCTAAAACACTTAAAACATAAAAACAACAAGGCTTATTATTTTTAAAAACGCCCTTACTCCAAAGGCAACAAATCCCTTAGTTACCATATTCTGAAACTTATATTATAGACTACAAAAAACAGGAATATTATTAGACTTGTTTTTTACAAAAACTTGTTTAAGGAAATATTATTAGATTAAATTATCCAGTATATTATCCATCCATAATACCGGCATAGTATACCTGGGGAAATGGATCATCTCACAGTTTTTAATATCCAAATCAACATTTAACCCACCATTTCTCCATGTATCCAACCGGTATATCCATTCCATCTCCCTTTTTGTCAAAATTTTAGAGTAATCTCCCCCTCTCCAAATTTTATTAACCAAATCTATACCCATCTATTTAAATTTTTCAACCGAAAATAAATGACAGTTATTACAATGTACCGGCAGGCTATGGTCAAGTTTATTCTTCCTAATATTTCCTAAATGTTCCAGCACACGTATTTTAATCCCTCTTGTGGTTTTACCCACGTATTGCGCTCCACAGGGGCACTCCAACAAATATATCAATCCTTTAGGCAGCCGGCACACGAGCATACTGTACTGTGTCCATTACGGACGCACTTTGTCACAGAGATATTGTGAGTACTGCATAAAGTGCGTCCGTAACGTCTGACGTCTCCACACCCTAGGAAAATACATGGCAGCGTTGTTTCTGCGTCCGTTTAGCTTTTTAACATCGATGTTATTTTTGCGTCCGTGGCTTTATGCTTTGCCCATCTGTGAGCAAGTGCGCAGGGGCTTTGTGTGGTGTGTTTAATTGACTCCTTTATAAAGCTACGACGGACGGCAAACAGTACGGTCAGACGGACTCAAAATGTTTGCTAGTGTGCCGCCAGCCTTACTGGTACAATTAATAAACGATTAAATAGAAAACTTTAAAAGTAATACAACAGGGAAGGAGTTAACAGTTTTTCTTTCTTGATATTTACAGGCCTTACACCTCCCACATCTATGGAAACCTTTAGGTTTCTCATTTGGCAAAAAAACACTATTTTCGTCTTTGTCAATGATTTTTGGAAGTAAGCTTGGAGCCAAACGATTCTTCAAATTTTGTGCTCTTTTGAATATTACGACTGGAGAATCGGGGATATCTTTTGTCAGAATGGGATCTGCTTTCAGAATATGCCAGTGTTTTTTTAAAATTTGTTTCATTTTATAAGCATGGGGATTATATTGGGTAACAAATGCATATTTAAATTTACCCTCATCTTTTTTATCCTTTTTAACTTTAGAAAAAAGATCTTTCCTTCTTTTTTGTGCTACTTCTAATAAACCCCTATTTAATCTTTCATTCCTATACCCTTTTTGTCGATACTTTTCTAGAATTTCAGTACTTTGAACCTGGAAAATTTCTTGCTCTGAACAGTTTCTCTTAAGTCTGGTTAATTGGCTTTTGGGTACATTATTTCTATGTACAGCTTGGAAAAAGACGAGACAGAGGAGATATGATAGAAACATTTAAATACGTAAAGGGAATCCACAAGGTAGAGGAAGGGAGTATATTTAAAAGGAAACAAAGTAGCAAAACAAGAGGACATAGTCTTAGATTAGAGGGGCAAAGGTTTAAAAGTAACATCAGGAAGCATTATTTTACTGAGAGGGTGGTGGATACATGGAACAGCCTTCCAGTTGAAGTGGTAGAGGCCAAAACAGTAATTGAATTTAAGCAGGCATGGGATAGGCATAAGGCTATCCTAAACAAAAGATAAATCCAGGTAAAGTATCCATGTAATTGGGCAGACTAGATGGGCCGAAAGGTTCTTATCCGCCGACATCTTTCTATGTTTCTATTATCCAACCACTTGGCTGCATGGGAGCTATCTCTACTTATAACTGTGTTGGTATCTGTTTTCTTGAAAAATGTTTTAGTTTCAATTCTTCCATCCTTTATATAAATGGTAAAATCCAAAAAATCTATGTGTGAATTGCTGAGATTATGGGTAAATCTCAGATTAAAATTATTGAAGTTTAGTGAAGTAATGAAAGTCCTCAGAGTATCCTCCTCTCCCTTCCATATGATCCAGAGTAGAAACCGGAAGGGAGGCAATTCGACGGCAGAAAAAGAAGATATAAAAAGGCAAAGAGAAAAGGGACTTTTAATGGACTTTTATTTTTGTTTTAAATTTATTTTCCCTGATGAAGTGTACTGTGTACACGAAACGCGTTGGAATTTAATATATTGTATTTTTTACCCAATAAATACTGCAAATACTGCTACACTGCGGTAAGGTGTCCAGTTGATTCCTGTGGCAGCAAGAGTCTTCAGGTCCTCGGTTCCAGCATTGGCAGAGTGGGGGTAATCGGAGATACGATAAGCGATAAAGTTTTATTATCTTGTGAGTGCGGAGAGAAGAGGGGGGGCACTCTATATAAACCTGTACTTTTCAGTATGTACTGAGAAATTTTTTGTTTATTACCTCTTAGGTTCCCAATTTTAACGTATTCAATCTCACGTCATTGCCTAATTATCTCTCATGCACCTTGTAAGAGCAGAAAACACCTTTTGTTCTTTTCACTCCATATTTTGTGCAGTGAAATGTTAGTTTAAAAGTAATGAGCAGCCAAGGGGTTTACCCCTTGTATGTTTGTGGAAGGAACGGAGGGGTGAAAAGATCATTCAGCTTTTAGCCGAGGGAACTTACCCCATGACTGTGAGTATAGGAAAAGAAGGGAAGGGGGTCAAAAGTTCACTCAGCCGTTGCCCTTCTAGCACTTTCTGCAATGTTTTACGGGCAGTGCGAATCGAGCGGACAGCTCGCAACTTGTAAGCTTGGCGTCTAATTGGACGCCAGACTTAAAGCAGTGCCTCGCGGTAGGCAATTCGCAGGCTTTTAGTGATATAAAGCTGGTGGGCCGTGAGGTAAATTCATGGACCGCCGTAAGAATTTAACAGGAGAGCCTTGTAGTGCCCCTCCCTAAATTGTTATATGTTTATTATCTTCGTGGTCTAAATGGCATATTTCTTGCAAATAAATAAATTAGAATAAAAGAGTGTTATATATTAATTAAATGAAAATTTTGCCTGCTTTAATTAATGGGGGCGGGGGGAGGCAAAATAAGGTATTGCTAAGAAGTGCATGTGCAAGCTATTGAAGGCGGCTGGATGAGCCTGGCTGTTCAATGCCGGGTGACTTATTTAGTGTTGGTGGGGTTACATTTTCGTTATAGTTATTTATATTTTGTAATTTTGAAATAAAGATATTATAACGCTACATTCACTGTTTTAATATATGCCATTAATAAAGACCACGGCCTTACTCCAATCAGATTGTCTGTGTGTTTATTTAGGATTCTGGAGTTTATTTTCCGTAACACATGATATGGATTCCTTCACACTTACAGATGAATCATTTCATAACACTGTAATTCTTATCCGCTATCTAAGCAAGAAGATCACACCCAGTCGATATTAAATAGTGAGTCTCCTTATTTACATACCAGGAACCAGCATGGCATCTTTCATTGCTGGTCATGCTTTCGCGTGTGATTTTATGATGTACAATCATAATTTCCTTTGTGTGAGTGGCTAGACATGTGCAGCTGTGTGTGTCATAAAGAATGCTGCTGGCGACTAGCCATCATATGCGAAGACATGCCACTCTTTAGACTTACGTATAGAGTTTGATGATATGGGTTTCACAAGAATTCTTTAGATACTTTTACAGTGATATGGCATTTTATTGTGATTTCCTAGTCTCACTATACCTGTTTCGTAAGACATTGAGAGTCTGATGTGCATATTTTGCTACTTTCCTTGGTTACTTCCACTTTAACAAAACAGCAGTTAAAGTGAAACATATAACACACTTTTTATGAGCCAGATACATGGGTTGTTGCTTATGTGCAATTCTACCACATAGGCGTAGGCAGATGTGATGTGATGTAATCATAGGTGTGCGCACAGGGTGTGCCTGGTGTGCCCAGGCACACCCTAATGTTGGGTGAATGATTCATCGTTGACCCCCTACATAGATATTTTGGATGTTCCTTATCAGTTTCATGATAAATTACATGAATAGTGACTGTATCTCAGCATAAACATTGGTTATGCCCATAGGCGTGCACGGGGTGTGGCTGGTGTGCCCAAGAAGAAGATGAAGAGGTCCTTTTTCACCTCCTACATTGACATTTTAGATGTCCCTTATCTGGTTCATGATAAATAACATTAAAACGGACTTTATCTCTGATTACAAGCTCATTGTTTCGAATGAAAAATGTAGGTTTTTATACAAAAACATCTAAACTTTAGTTTTCAGTTAATAAATGTTCTATGGGTGCACACCCTAATGTAATGTGCTGCGCACGCCGGTGGATGTAATCATTGTGCTGGCTACACTATCAGGGATATTCAGAGAGGTGAAAACCTTGAGAATTGGCAGGAAAATGAACAGACAATTTGGAAAGTGAGATAAATGGGAGTATTCTCCAAGGTTTTCACCTCTTTCTGAATAGCCCTGATACAGGGTCATTCTTCTGCTTTTCACCGCTCTCTGAATAACCCTGATACAGGGCTATTCAGAAAGAGGTGAAAACCTTGAGAATGACAGGAGAAGTTAAAATTCTAGGTCAAAATAGTCAAACCAGAAAAATTCTCCCATTTATCTCACTTTCCAAATTGGCTATGTGGTCTAGAATCTGTTTCTCAACTCGTTTCCTCGGCCTGGTTTGCCAGATATGTGAAGCACAGGTGAAATAACTTGCTGCTCAGTGTTTGCAGTATTCAGTCTGCATTTTCCCAAGGTGATCTGAAAAATCTAGCCTGTAGTGGGTCCTGAGGACTGGAGTTGAGAAACCCTGGTCTAGATTGTTCATTCTCCTGCCAATTCTCAAGGTTTTCACCTCTCTCTGAATAACCCTGATAGTGTAGCCAGCACAATGATTCAATATCGGGGATATTCAGAGAGAGGTGAAACCCTTGAGAACTGGCAGGAGAATGAACAATCTAGACCAGGGTTTCTCAACTCCAGTCCTCAGGACCCACTACAGGCTAGATTTTTCAGATCACCTTGGGAAAATGCAGACTGAATACTGCAAACACTGAGCAGCAAATTATTTCACCTGTGCTTCACATATCTGGCAAACCAGGCCGAGGAAACGAGTTGAGAAACAGATTCTAGACCATATAGCCAATTTGGAAAGTGAGATAAATGGGAGAATTTTTCTGGTTTGACTATTTTGACCTAGAATTTTAACTTCTCCTGTCATTCTCAAGGTTTTCACCTCTTTCTGAATAGCCCTGTATCAGGGTTATTCAGAGAGCGGTGAAAAGCAGAAGAATGACCCTGTATCAGGGCTATTCAGAAAGAGGTGAAAACCTTGGAGAATGACTGGAGAAGTTAAACCAGAAAAATTCTCCCATTTATCTCACTTTCCAAATTGGCTGTTCATTTTCCTGCCAATTCAAGGTTTTCACCTCTCTGAATAACCCTGATATTTTATTTTTTTATGAGCCTAAAATGTTAAGCCAACGCTTGCCCCTGGCAGAAAAAAAAAACCACGTGAAAGAAAGGGTGTGTAAAGAGACTGGCACTGTAAGAACACACACCTCTATATGCTGCCCCTATAACAAAAGTATTAAGAGGAGCCTGGCCACATCCATTAGGTTTCCTTAAAGCACCTATACATTTTTGCGTCATTCATATTATACTGAAGGGAAAGCAAGCCACTGACCCAACCTGACTTCTGCACACTGCAGGGCAGCACTTTCAGGCACTGACAGGGAGCAAAATGGAGATCTGACACCCCAGCCCAAAGCCAGTGACCCATGAAGCACACGCTGTGATCGGACAGCCCTGGTAGAAGAGGAGTTGAGAGAGTCTTGCTGGCAACTTTGTATCTGCTGAGTCCCCCACCTGTCCTGTCCTGTCCCTCCCCAGGCAGCCTGGCTAGAGGTACAATACATCATACAGATTGGCAGCTAAGCACTATCTGAACATCAGCACAGAGGAAAGCCATGGCCATGGCCTCGCTCTCCCCCCCGGTGAGGTCACTTACCTTGCAGCTGGGCAAAGAGGGCTTCCTGCTGCTGCACCCCCTCAGATCCCTCCTGGGGGGCAGATGTGTTGTGCATTCTTCCAGCCCCAGTTAGCAGACAATAACCAGCCTGGGGTATAACTGGGCATCCCCAGCTGTGCCAGGCTCCTGGACTGCAGCTCCCCATGCAGCCAGTCAGGGGTTGTCCATCATGCAATCTTTTCACAGCCTGCATTGGAGGGCTGCCTGGCCTATCATTGCCAGGAAGGGGCATATCTAACCGCTAGACTTCCTGTCAATCAGAGGCAGTCCTCTAATGTAGGGGTTTTCTGGGAATGGCTTGGACCACCAATGGTGCTTTCCCATTGGTCCAAGCTTTCCCATGCTCTATCAGTGCCTGTCAGTCTGTTCGGCACTAATGAGCAGTGGTCTCTGACGTGTGCTGCACACATCTTGAGCAGTTTACTCAATTAGTGCAGCGGGGAAACGTCCTGCTATGCAAATTGCATAGGCTGGGAAAACTAATGCCTGCAGAGGCAGAGGACGGAGCTGACAGCGGGGGAGCAGGTGAGTTTGTTTTTAGTTTATTAATTTATCACTTAATGGCAGGTGCGGCTCTGCCTCACTTGCCTGCACTGACTGCACGTCCCTGGTTAGAATACAGAATCCTGCATTAACATTGTTGCTATCTACAGACAAGCCTTTGTAATCTATACACAGTGAAATCCTCCTATGTTAAATGTATGTCTATATTTACTCATACTGACAACATCTGTCAATAAAACACTGGCACTATAAATAAATATGTATAGTCATCCCTCCACGATATGTAAATACATTCTGGTGGTTGTTCACTAGCCATAAATCTTTAATTAAAGGAATGGTGTAGTTAGTTTCGGGAATATTCAGAGAACTACAGTGAAACTACAGTGAATCCTCTATTTCGAGAACTGCCACTGTTTTCAATACTTTTCACTGTTTTTTTTCCACCAAAGTTGTAGATTTTGAAAGGTCCTTGGACTAGGACCAAAATATTGCTCTAATAAACGCTCCCAGTTGCAAAGCCTGTGACTGGTCCTTCTTCTTTTCCTGCTGTCCACATTGGGGTTGGTGACCCTCGACTGTTGGAACCAGTATATACAGTTGTGTTCAAAATTATTCAACCCCCAATGCTGTAAAGGGTTTTAGGGAATTTAGTGTACATTTGTAATTGTATTTGTAACGGGTGTGTCCTGTATAAATATATGTGTGTGTGTCTTTAAGGGACATTCTATGTGTATTACACTAATTCCTTACAAAAATAGATATGTTCCAGTCCCAGGGGCATTAGGTTCTTTAAAGGGTTGTTGTGAGTAGTTTTTATATTTGGTTTGAGCAGCCGTTTTTATGAGGGGGTTAATATGGTAATGAGGGATGACATCACTCCCTGCTAGTTAGATCTAGGCAGTTCCCTTCCTTCCCGGGCTTATCAGAGCACGTGAGGCTTGAGAAGCAGAGGTAAGAGGTCTGACAGGCTCAGTGGCGACTCTAGGAACAATATTTAGGGGGGGCACAGAAGATACCGCAGTCAAAACTGGGGGGGCACTAATAATTTTCACCACTAAATCATACCACTGAATAAAACTAAGGGCCCTGTCACCTGGTGTGAGCTAAAAAACCATCACTAAAGGAAAAATTAGCGCGAGTCGCTAAAACGTAGTGCCTGATGACCTACTAACAGATCACCTTATCTGCAGTAGTCCATGAACAAGGTCGTTTAGCGTACGCTAGGAAAACTCTAAGACCCGAGCTGAGACCCAGCGCTAATGCGGTTGTGTACAGGATAGAACGTTTTTTTTTTCCAGTGCAGAGTGCCGGGCCATACCTATCCCCCGCCCTCACAAGCTTGAATATGAACACATACAGTGAATAACCTCACACCCTGCATTATTAAAAGCCTCCAAGGTGGCCGTATCATCCATGTTTATATGTACACATATATTAATTAAGGCTGATGGGCATTGCATGATAAATGCCACCCAGCAGCATGTAGAATCATTACACTGCATTTAATAGATCCAAAAGGAAGGCCAGGTGAGCGACAAAAATTTCCCTGCTGCAGCATATAAAAAATACATGTTTCAGGGCAAGACTTATTCACGTGTCCCTTTAAAAATGGTCCACACAGTCACCCTAATAATCAACCGCTTCCATACTATGCATAACCCCCAGCAATTTTTTTTAAAATTAGGCAATATATTAGAATTATGATATATGTGAATAAAGGATACTTTTATAATAGAGCATACTGCAACAGCAGCGACAATGCGGACCAGATCCATTACTATGGTGTATGGGGCCAAGAGAACACCTGTGCTGCATTCCTTTCAATTGCCTGTTAATTTTGGGAGAAGATCTGTTTTTTTGGAGTTAGCACCAGGGTTGAGCAGTAGGTAAAATGTTGCAATTAGCGCCCCTCAAAAAATTTGCGCTGGCTCCAAGTGATCTGTTAGATGCAAAAGCACTAGAGATCTCTAGCGCTCCCCATGTTAAGTAAAGGACGCAGAAAGTACAGTAAGCTTGCGCTACAAATCACTAATAGCAACGCACTAAGTGATTTTTCCCGTTTGTAGCGGGAGGCAAACGATCTGTTGGTCAGGCGCTAGACTCAATTAACCTGGCGCTAAGGCAAAACCATGCGAACGCAAGGGTTAACCCACACCAGGTAATAGTGCCCTAAATAAGTATATATAAATAAGATTCCAAAACCCCAGAGTAATGTGATTCAAAGATGCCTTTTTATTGTACTAACAATTCGGCAGTTTTCGCTGAATGTCTGATTGCTGCTTCAGCGACTCCACTTTTAGCAAATTACAGTGACCATTTGCTAAATAGGAATTCACTATATTTTCGGCGAAATGAATTCCCCGAAATGTGACGAAAAGCAAAGCATCTAAAGATTATTAGACCCTTTAAATTCTAACTTCCATAATAACCCCTAAAATGCCATAAGCCCAGGGAAATACAATAAAAAATAATAAACAATGTAGCATTTAGCTACCCCTTAACCCCTAATATGCCATTAATCAAGGTAAGACATGACATGAATACACTGTGAGGCATGTAGCTACCTATTAACCCCTACAATGCCATTAATCAAGGAAAAAATAAGACGTATACTGTGAGGGATGAAGCCTACCCATTAACCCTTAATATACAACTAAACCAAGGCAAAAACTAACGTAATACACAGTGTAATGTATAGTCTGAACATTAACCACTTCACTGCTGAGACATGTCAACCCTGTGAAAATGCCTAAATTTAAGTGCCTGTTAATATTTAATGATTTTTGACTTTCATTTCAAACGGAATATGGTCATGTTGGGTATCATTGGAAAGGCCAGAATCTGCTCTTTCCAATGACACCTAGATTGTCCATATACGATGCACAGGGACGGAGATACAGTGGTCCAAAGAAGTGTGGTAAGCTGGAAGCTGATTTTTGGTGGGGGGGCACATGGGGGGGCAAGGAATAACCTAGGGGGGAGTCGCCTATGGACAGGCTCTCTGCTTAAAGCAGGAAGAGCTAGAAAACCCTATAAAACCCTATAGAATCCTCTTATCAAAGATGTATATAGTTTAGCTGGATTAGAATCCATGTTAAAACAGGTATTTTGTCTTCTTTTTTTACTTTCGTTTTTGAGTTGCAGCAGTTAGGCCCATGTCCCTGTTATAGTGTTCTATAACTATCCTTTTGTATTATATGCTCCACTAAACTTAAGGCTGTTTATTTTATTAGATGTCCTGAATAAAAGTGTATATAGGTAGAATGTGCAGGTTTTTCATGTATATTGTGATCAGGGGGGTTCTGTACATAGCGTAATGTTATATTTTGTTGTACAGGTGGAACGTCTCCTGATATATATATTCATTCCTGTATATATGTATATTATTTTATTCAGGTATGTTCCAGTTTATTATTATTTTTATGTCTTATTGTGTATTTGTCTTGTCATTTGTAAATAATTTTGTTAATTCATGTATATGGTTATTCATATAATGTTATTCAGATGCTTATCAGAGCACGTGAGGCTTGAGAAGCAGAGGTGGAACGTCTCCTGATATATATATTCATTCCTGTATATATGTATATTATTTTATTCAGAGGAGAAGCGGCGCCAGAGGCAGAGGAGTCGCCTGCAGTAAAATCCGTTCCCCAAAAAAAAATAATGAAATGTTGCCGGTCTCGTCCTTGCTGCACCACACCAACATACAACACAACGCAGAGTCCATCATTACGAACGGGCGGTGAGGGTGTAGGCCGGTCACAGTGGTGCCGTGACTCGGATGAAGATCAGTCTCCGTTCTCCGTGGTGTGGATCTTCATCTAAGGATCAATGTCGTTTGATCGCCGGTGGGAGCTGCACTCCAGTAAAGGTTTCAAAGAACTGTAACACAAAATGGCGCACTTACATGCACAGGACACTTCTCTAGATATGCAATGCCAGTGAGACTCAAGTCACTCTCCTGAGAGTCCAACGAGTAACTCCTCGGAGTTGGTTGCAGTGGCTGCAGCGGTGCAGCAGCGGGCAGGTTTTTGTAATTTAAGTTTTTTTATTTCCTCTGAAGGTTAAAGCAATAATGGCGCATGGTTTCAGTGGAATTGATTTTAATGCTGATAGAAACATGCCAAACCCAAGTATGGGCAGGGGAAGACTGTTTAGTGATCAGCCGTGTACACCTGTTGCAGTGAGGGGTAACTCTGTAAGAACATCACCCGAGTTTTGTTCCACTAGGGTAACTGAGCGAACGCCTAACCAGTCAGGAGGTGACCCAGTACCGACCAGCCCAGATTTAAAGGATCCAGCATGGTACAATTTCATTACACAAATTGCTCAGGAGGTAGGGCACAGTATAATTTCTGCTCAGGATAGTGACGCGAGTAGAGGGAGAGAAACCGGCAATGTACGAACTTCGAGTTCAGGTGCAGAGCAGTCTTTTTCAGAAATCCCTTCGCTTAATTTGATAGGAGTTAAACTTGTTGTGCAGTCTGAAGCAAAAGAGCCGCCTGTGTTCAGAGGAGATTGTGCAGATAAATTTAGTGTACATGAATGGGAAGAGTTAATGGGCACTTATTTACGAAAAAGGGGTGTACCCGTAGTGGAGCATTGTAACGAAATTCTTTCCAGGTTAATGGGAAAGGCCAAGGACATTGTAAAAATCACCCTGCGCAGTAACACTTCTCTAAAACCCTCCGAGAACCCCAAGGTAATATTCGATATTCTGAAACAACATTTTAGTGAAACCAGTTATTCTTACATGCCGTTAGCAGATTTTTATGCCACAGTACCGGTTATGGGGGAAAGTCCAGTTGAATATTGGGTCCGTTTAAACAAAGCTGTTGATGTTGCCGAGGAAGCTTTAATCAGATTAGGGCGTAAATTAGACAATCCATGTCAGGAGGCAGCAATGATGTTTGTTAAGCACTGTCCAGACCCAACTTTGTCAGCCATCTTTCGTTTTAAAGCTCCTGATAAATGGACCGCAGGTGAGGTACAAGAACATCTCGATAGGTACCAAATTGAACAGAAGGAACAGTTAATAGTTAAGTCGAAGTGTAGTGCTGTTGTGAGAAATGCCGCAGTCCATTCACAGTCATTTAATGAGAGCGAAATCGTGAACAGTGATTCTGTTGTTTCACCAAACCGAGCTAATGCTAGTACCCAGTCTTTTTCACAGAATGATGGAAACTGCATGAAGACACTGATAAGTTTGCTTGACCGTGCCCTGTCTCAGAATAACCAAGCAGAAGCAAGACATCTTCAACCGAGCCGACCACCTATGAGAGCGTGTAAGGTCTGTCAGTCACACGAACACTCCACTCTAGCACATTGTCGACAACATCAGTTATGCTTCAGTTGCTACAAGTCTGGTCACACACGTGGGGATTGTGCAAATGTTCAGTTCAGTAGCAACAACCGATTTGCTCAGTCGTCGCAGAATGCACCAGCTTTAAACTAGACAACTCACACCTGGAGAGGGGACGTGTGGGTAGGGCCGAACAAACCCTCAGAACCACAGATATTGAACAAGTATATGAGAGCGCATGTGCACGAGCACCAGCTGAAGTCAAGGTAATTGCACAGAATATGCAGACTCTTGAAGCATTTAACGAATTATTTTATGCACCAGTTTGTGTCAATAACAAATTCCAGATGATGGGAATGCTAGATTCAGGATCTATGGCGTGTACCTTTAGTGAGGCAGCAGAAGAGAAGATGCTGAGTGAGAAGGTATTGCAGGAGTCTACATCAATGTCCCAAGAGATCATGCTAATAGGATGTGGAGGTAAAGAAACTAAGCCCAAATGTATATATGAAGTTGAACTGAAAGTATATGTGAGAGGTGTATGGTTCCTGTTTTAGTTGTACCCGGACAAAGGGACGACTTGATCATCGGTACCAACGTGATCAAATTCCTTATGCACAGGATGAAGATCAGTGATGATTACTGGAGGATTCTGTCTAACAATGCTACAGAGTCGTCTCCGTTTTGTGAACAATTTCTAGATGTTATGGCGAATACATGTCGTTGGAGGGGTGGAAATCCACCAGATAAAGTAGGAACTGTTAAGCTATAACAGTCAGTTACTTTAGCAGCCAAACAAGAACACCTTGTCTGGGGACGGCTGCCGAGTAATTCTGTTATGTCACCGGGAAGTACAGTGATTGTGGAAGCTACTTCTTCCAGGACTATGCCACGAAACATAATGATTGGCCGAGTTGTCACACCGTTGTGGGGAGATTATTGGGTTCCTCTCAAAGTTACCAACCTTTCAGACAAGCCAGTGACGCTCAGGAGGAATTGCAAACTTGCAGATGTATCCCCGTGTTTGGCTGTGGAAGATTTTGAGCTGCTACAGGGTTACAGTCATACTCAAGTACTCGCACCTGAGAGTCATCAGCAACCCAGTGCTATGACTGATCTCAAGAAGAGACTAAAATCTGTAGGTCTTAGTGACCTTGACATTGATTCCTGCTCGGTAGGAAATACAGGCAAAGCCAAGCTTGTTCAGTTGCTTGAAAACTACCATGATGTTTTCTCAAAACATGCCTTGGATTGCGGAGAAGTTAGAGACTTTGTGCATCGTATCCGGTTAACAGACGATCGACCGTTTCCATTGCCGTATCGGCGAGTACCACCAGGTCATTACCAAAAGCTACGCCAAGTTCTCTCTGAAATGGAGGAGCAAGGAATAATTCGGAAATCTGTGAGTGAATATGCTTCACCCTTGGTACTCGTTTGGAAGAAGGACGGTGGTCTGAGGATTTGTACAGATTTCAGATGGTTGAACGCTAGAACTATCAAGGATGCACATCCACTCCCACATCAGTCCGACTGCCTGGTCGCATTGGGCGGAAATACACTCTTCAGCACTATGGACCTAACATCAGGCTTCTATAACATCCCATGGCTGAAGAGGATAAGAAATATACAGCTTTCACGACTCCAGTAGGACTTCATGAGTACAATAGAATGCCTCAGGGACTGTGTAATAGTCCAGCCTCTTTCATGCGAATGATGATGAGTATTTTTGGAGATCTGAATTTCAGCAGCCTACTGTGTTATTTAGATGACTTATTAGTATTTGCACCCAATGAGCAAGCAGCCTTGGAGCGACTGGAGATGGTGTTTCAGCGATTGAGGGACTACAACCTCAAGTTGAGCCCGAAGAAGTGCCATCTGATGCAGTCATCTGTCAAGTTCCTAGGGCACATTATCGATGAAGACGGAATTGCTGTTGATCCTTCGAAGGTGGAGGTCATTGCCAAAATATCAAAGTTCGATCTTATGGAAGAAGATGGGTGTACACCGTCTGTAAGAAGAATCAAGTCCGTTTTAGGGATGATCCTCTACTACCAGCACTTCATTCCAAATTGTTCGTCCATAGCTAAGCCACTCTTTTCCCTTACAGCAGGACAGAAGAGAAGAATTAAGGGTAGGATAGGAGTTAAAGCAGGTACCTACAGAAAATTGAAGGCAACAGATTGGACCCCACAGTGTGATGAAGCCCTTTCTAAGTTGAAGGAGAACCTACTAGATAGTGTAGTCTTAACACATCCTGATTTTTCGTTACCGTTAATTTTGTCAATCGATGCAGCCTTGGATGGACTTGGAGCAGTATTGTCCCAGATACCAGCAGGCGAGGCGAAGGCGCGTCCTATTGCATTCGCAAGCAAGGCCCTAAGTAATTCTCAGAAGAGGTATCCAGCACACAAACTGGAATTTTTAGCTTTGAAGTGGAGTGTGTGTGAGAAGTTCAGCCATTGGTTAAAGGGTCACACGTTCACCGTATGGACGGATAACAATCCGCTCACTTACATACTGACCAAGGCCAAACTCGATGCTTGTGAGCAGCGCTGGGTGTCCAAGCTTTCTGGCTATACTTTTGACCTGAAGCACATAGCTGGAAGAAAGAACATTGTAGCCGATGCTTTGAGTCGTGATCCACTAGTGAAGACCATCAGTCAAAGGCTGATATCAGAGCGATACCACGGGTTACTAGCTGAAGCTGAAGACGTCAATCAAGATGGAGTTCAAGATACATTTCGCTTACAGGTGAACAGTCAGCAAGTGTCACTTCAGTTGAATCCAGCATCCTGTGACCATGCAACAGTTAGGTCTCAATTGAGCATTCACGATCAGTGGGAGACAGTAACAGAACTAAGGGCCATGCAGGAGATTCAACTCATCCAGAGCAACGTAATGTCTGTGTCCGATGAAATTCCGATAATCCCTCTTGAGGAAATTCGGCAATGTCAAGAATCAGATCCGGTGATTTCGCAGGTTATGCCTTATGTGAGTCAGAAGAGACGTCCATCAGGAAGAGAGAGAGCTGGAATGGATTTCAGAGCTCTAGTCCTTTTGAAACAATGGGATCGGTTGAAGATTCAAGATGGAGTGATCTACCGCGTTTCTAGAGACCCCTTAAGTACACACAAGAGATTCCAATTTATCATTCCTGCGAGTCTCAAGTCTAAAGTTTTGACCGGTGTGCATGATTTGGCTGGACACCAGGGACAGT
This sequence comes from Leptobrachium leishanense, assembly GCA_009667805.1. Classification (NCBI taxonomy): domain Eukaryota; kingdom Metazoa; phylum Chordata; class Amphibia; order Anura; family Megophryidae; genus Leptobrachium; species Leptobrachium leishanense. Next base: position 107,797,844 of record CM019063.1, read on the forward strand.
CAAGAACTCTCCAGCTTGCCCGACAACGGTTTTTCTGGCCGAAGATGGAACATGACATAAGGGAGTACGTTAAATGTTGTCAGAGGTGTATTTTGGCCAAAACACCAGAACCATCTGCTCGAGCACCTCTTCAAAGTATCAAGACTACAACCACAATGGAGTTGGTGTGTTTAGATTTTTGGAGTGCAGAAGATAACAAACAGCGGTCTGTAGACGTGTTAGTAGTGACAGATCATTTTACCAAGCTGGCCCATGCCTTCCCGTGTAGCAATCAGAAAGCAAAACAAGTTGCAAAGAAGTTATGGGACAATATCTTTTGCGTCTATGGCTTCCCACAACGTATCCATACGGATCAAGGCACTAACTTTGAAAGTACCCTAATTGCAGAACTGTTAATTTTGGCAGGTGTTGCAAAGTCGCATACCACAGCATACCATCCGATGGGAAATGGAGAAACAGAACGTTTTAACAGAACTTTAGGCAATATGCTTCGTTCTTTACCACTCAAAGAGAAACATAATTGGCCTGCACAGATACAGACTTTGACATTCGCTTATAATGCAACAGTGCACGAAACCACAGGTTATGCTCCATTCCAACTAATGTTTGGTCGTATTCCAAAGTTACCTATAGATGTAATGTTCGGACATGTAGCACATGATCCTGTAATTGTAGATTACAGCAGCTATGCAACTTCACTTATAACGTACATTCATGAAGCAACGCAGATAGCTCAGAAACATACAGAGAAACAACAAGCAAAGCAAGCTAAGTGTTACAATCGAAAGATCAAAGGAACAAATCTCAACATCGGAGATCGAGTATTACTGGCCAACAAAAGTGAAAGAGGAAAAAGGAAACTTGCAGACAAATGGGATCCTACTGTCTATACTGTACAAGATTTGAATTTGCAAACCAACATTTACAAGCTAATTGATGAAGAAGGCAAGTCAAAAGTAGTTCATCGCAATTTGATGCTGGACATTAGTTTCTTACCCGTTGAGTCAAATCAACATGATGAAAGTATACAGTCCAACGTTGATGACACTGAGAATGAGTCTTGTTCAATTGAATCGCTTGACCAATTGGAAGTAATAAGTTCTGATGAATTGGATGACAACGTTTCAGAATCTGATCACTCAGTTTCAAGTGAAAGTGCTGATTATGAACAAAGTATTGAAAATGAAATTGAGAATATTGAAGTTAATCCTGAGCAAACACCTAGTGTAGAGGCTGAACCTTCTGTCAGTGACTCTAGTGCACCAGCAGAAATAGTAAATGATTCTCAAGTCAGCAGCAACCCAGACACACAGTGTGTTAAGACCCGTACAGGAAGGGTAGTAAAGAAAGTTAGCCGTTTAATAGAATCCTTGACCCAGAAGTCAATCAACATTCAGAGAGTGGGCCCATCTCTAATAAATAGGTCAGGGTCAATCCGTTCTTTATTCTAAGTGTTCTTATATTTTTGATATCACACCAAAAAAGGGGTAAATGTCAATTGTGAAAATTGTCCAAGAAATGTAAGAATTTCATGTAATATAACCTGTACCAGACCATCGTATGCTGTACACGGCAGTATATTGTTCTATGGATGCTTAGGACTTGATCAACCTTAGGTTTGTCCTAACCTATTAAGTAGGTAACTTACGCTGAATTGCAAATTTGTTTTGTTTAGGTCTGGTTCAGCGGAACCATTAGTATTGTATGGTCAGGATATTAGTGTAATTCAGAAGGGGTGAATGTAACGGGTGTGTACTGTATAAATATATGTGTGTGTGTCTTTAAGGGACATTATATGTGTATTACACTAATTCCTTACAAAAATAGATATGTTCCAGTCCCAGGGGCATTAGGTTCTTTAAAGGGTTGTTGTGAGTAGTTTTATATTTGGTTTGAGCAGCCGTTTTTATGAGGGGGTTAATATGGTAATGAGGGATGACATCACTCCCTGCTAGTTAGATCTAGGCAGTTCCCTTCCTTCCCGGGCTTATCAGAGCACGTGAGGCTTGAGAAGCAGAGGTAAGAGGTCTGACAGGCTCTCTGCTTAAAGCAGGAAGAGCTAGAAAACCCTATAAAACCCTATAAAATCCTATAGAATCCTCTTATCAAAGATGTATATAGTATAGCTGGATTAGAATCCATGTTAAAACAGGTATTTTGTCTTCTTTTTTTACTTTCGTTTTTGAGTTGCAGCAGTTAGGCCCATGTCCATGTTATAGTGTTCTATAACTATTCTTTTGTATTATATGCTCCACTAAACTTAAGGCTGTTTATTTTATTAGATGTCCTGAATAAAAGTGTATATAGGTAGAATGTGCAGGTTTTTCATGTATATTGTAATCAGGGGGGTTCTGTACATAGCGTAATGTTATATTTTGTTGTACAGGTGGAACGTCTCCTGATATATATATTCATTCCTGTATATATGTATATTATTTTATTCAGGTATGTTCCAGTTTATTATTATTTTTATGTCTTATTGTGTATTTGTCTTGTCATTTGTAAATAATTTTGTTAATTCATGTATATGGTTATTCATATAATGTTATTCAGATGCTTATCAGAGCACGTGAGGCTTGAGAAGCAGAGGTGGAACGTCTCCTGATATATATATTCATTCCTGTATATATGTATATTATTTTATTCAGAGGAGAAGCGACGCCAGAGGCAGAGGAGTCGCCTGCAGTAAAATCCGTTCCCCAAAAAAAAATAATTAAATGTTGCCGGTCTCGTCCTTGCTGCACCACACCAACATACAACACAACGCAGAGTCCATCATTACGAACGGGCGGTGAGGGTGTAGGCCGGTCACATATTCAGAATGAAATCCTACAAGGACTTTTTAAAGAAACATATGCAGCTAAAATGACATCAATTGGTTTTGTAATACAGTAGTAAATGTTTCTTTTGGGAATTCTTCATTGGCACAATTATTCAACCCCTTAAAGACTACAACTCTGAAGAACAGAGGTTCATTCAAGTGTTTTCAATCAGGTATTGAAAACACCTGTGGATGTCACGGAGCAGCAATAAAGCATAATAAGCACCAATTAGGCAGCTTTTAAAATGACTGTGATACTCAGCTCCTTCTAGACATTTACTGGTGTGGTTACAAACATGGTGAAGTCAAGAGAATGGTCTAGGAAGACAAGAGAAGAGGTGATTACTCTTCACAGGAAGGGCAATGGCTATAAGAAGATTGCAAAGATGTTAAACATACCAAGAGAGACCATAGGAAGCATCATTCGCAAATTCAAGGCAAAGGGCACTGTTGAAACGCTACCTGGTCGTGGCAGAAAGAAGATGCTGACTTCGACTGCTGTGCGCTACCTGAAGCGTAGAGTGGAGAAAAGTCCCCGTGTGACTGCTGAGGAACTGAGAAAAGATTTGTCAGATGTGGGTACTGAAGTTTCAGTACGGCGCACACTGCGTAATGAAGGCCTCCATGCCAGAACTCCCAGGCGCACCCCCTTGCTGTCTTCAAAGAATAAGAAGAGTTGACTGCAGTTAAGTATGCCAAAAGTCATGTGGATAAACCACAGAAGTTTTGGGATAGTGTTCTGTGGACTGATGAAACAAAATTAGAACTGTTTGGGCCCATGGATCAACGCTATGTTTGGAGGAGGAAGAACAAGGCCTATGAAGAAAAGAACACCTTGCCTACTGTGAAGCATGGCGGGGGGTCAATCATGCTTTGGGGCTGTTTTGCTTCTGCAGGTACAGGGAAGCTTCAGCGTGTGCAAGGTACCATGAATTCTCTTCAGTACCAGGAGATATTGGATGACAATGTGATGCAGTCCGTCACAAACCTGAGGCTTGGGAGACGTTGGACCTTTCAACAGGACAATGATCCCAAGCATACCTCCAAGTCCAGTAGAGCTTGGTTGCAGATTAAAGGCCGGAACATTTTGGAGTGGCCATCGCAGTCACCAGACTTAAATCCGATTGAGAACCTCTGGTGGGACTTAAAGAAAGCAGTTGCAGCGCGCAAGCCTAAGAATGTGACTGAACTGGAGGCTTTTGCCCATGACGAATGGGCGAAGATACCCGTAGATCGCTGCAAGACACTTGTGTCAAGCTATGCTTCACGTTTAAAAGCTGTTATAACTGTAAAAGGATGTTGTACTAAGTACTAAGATTGAATGTCACTTGGGGGTTGAATAAAACTGATAATGATGTGAGCACAGAAAAGACATTTGTGGTTATTTCATTATAAATGTTATGTTATATTTGTCTGACCTACACGTGCCTCTTTGATTTAATTGTAAGCAAGATAATCAAAATCAATGTCAAACTGTCCAAAACACTCAATTTCAGTGGGGGTTGAATAATTTTGAACACAACTGTATTTATTTCACATGTGCCATTATATGGGCACTTTTCCATAGTTGGTGCTAATGTTGCGTCTTGATGTGTGATCAGTAGCGCTAGCATTGGTAAGTTTAACGTATGGCATCCATATTCCGATCTTGACACTATAGCCGGGTGAAAAGGTTTGTGTCTTGCAGCTTGCACATGCTTACTGAACTTTGCATCTCTTATACCTAACAAGTGGAGCACAATAATTTGTTAGCATCTCGACAAGTTAGGTATTACAAAGTGCTGACGCAATTTGGTGTCGGGACGTGAAAGCAAAAAATTTAAACACCTCCTAAAAGCTAGTGTTAAATGATTCTGCAAATGAAAAATCAATTAACATGCTCTAAACCCCCACCCCCAAAAAATTCCATACTCACCTCTCATCCCATGGCAATAAGGATGGTCTGATCTGTCTCTCCCCGGGAGCAGAGTGAGACTGGGAACAAATAGTTCCTAGTCTCCCTCAATGACCACTCAGTGATCTCGCGGGTGAGCTAGTGGCCCGGAAGCGCAAGCCTCCATGGAGTCCTTTGGAGGTGGCGTAGAAGCGCTGCTGCGGGTATCCGGTAGCTAAGTGTTGCATTCCAGGGCGAGGTGCTAAGATAGCACCTTCCCTGGAATATGACGTTAACATGGAGACAGTAAGGGAAAATCTGCAAGCTTAGATTTTCCTGCTTACCCTCAAGATTTTAATATAGCCCTATATGTTTTGGAATTTTCCAAAAAAAGTTGTCTGTCTAGCTTAGTACTCATTGCATTCAATGGGGCTTCCACCATAGCTCCTTGGTATAGATTTCACAGACTTTTCCACTGCAGTATCAGTTGAAGTTGTCTAGCTTTGTTTTTCCTGCTCTTTTCACCATAGTGTCTATTGAAGTTCAATGAATATAGCTAAAGTATAGTAATCAATGTTCCAAACAAAGGTGAAACAACGCCATTAAGTATAACTGTAGTTTATTCATTTTACGGAAGAAGAATAGTGGTACATGCCAACAACATGCCTGCTGCATTGAATTTTTCTTCACTGAATAGCAAATTGCAACGTAGTTGCAACTACTGTGATTTTTACTGTTTGCAACAACAGCGAACTTCATCACCAAAACTGCGCTTAGTGAATAATGCTTTCCAAACTTTTGTCATGCTGGCAGTATATATACAAATACACCACAGCTTTCTAAAACATAATTAAATACATATAAACTGGTGGTCTCTTTCAGTATTTCATTTCCCAACACTGGTCATTCTAGTTTGAAGCTTATGGGCTTTGATGAGGGTGTGAAACTTTAGGATTGAAGCCCTGAACCTGGATTGCTTCAGCTAAGCATAACTCAATGCTATGGGATGAAGCCCCAGGTGCGTTTAGAGACTAGGGGCAATATTACAAAGTTGTTGCTAACTTAAGCAGAGCTGTTGTAAACTTAACAACTCCATAGACAAGAATGGCTCTGGTAAGTTTACAACAGCTCTGGTTAAGTTAGCACCAACTTTATAATATAGTCCTAGAATACCCCTGATATAACCTAAGAGTCAATGTTGACAACAAGTTCACCATATATGCTATTAAATCTTAAAGAGACACCTTAGCTTCAGCTTATTATAATGGTTTTAACGCAAGTACTCTGTGTTGGACTGCCAGTGTAATGTTAGTGTAGCGCTCACTCCCGGAGGAGCCGCTGAAAATGAACCACGGGTCAGTCTCCCCGCACTAGGGAATAAATATACTCCAACACGCTGAACAGTTTTATAATTTAAAAGGTTTACTAAAAGGTTTGCAGCTCTTAAAACACGGTTTATAAAGGAAGATTTACAGTACTTTCGTAACACGATAAACGCGCAGCGGCAAAAGAAACGAAAACACGAGGGCTTCGTATTTTCGGAAAAAACCCCCGACCGAGCAGAAAATTAAAAGATACGAAATTCGAGGAAAATCCGCGTAGCGGGACACAATAAAATACACAGTTCTCGTATTACGATAAGCGCGCAGCGGGAACAAAAAAAGGAAAAAAATAGTTCAGAATGTAGCTTTTTCTTTGCCCCCTTGTATGGATTTTGCACAAGGAAAAACAGAGTCCCGCACAGGTTAAGTCCCAGAACTTGAAGTGATATATATTTATATATGTAGGGTACCCGGGTACTTTTCTACTGGCCAGTGAGCTTACTTTAACGATGTCTTCGACTAGTCAGTTGGGGCCCTGTGGGTTTTAGAAGGAAACAGCAGTGTACGCTTAAATTTACACACGGCCTTGGGGGCCTCTCACCCATCCAGCACAAGCTTGAGGTTCCGCTGACCCAGGACGTCTCTCCGCTCGATATTGACTGGGGACGCCGACCACCGGATCTGTTGTCTGGCCTTCCGTCTGTCAGCCGCAACTCAACCAGCTTACCGCCTGCTCCCCGCTTCCATCGACCGCGGTACTCCTTACTCGAGGGGTCTTCTCTCCTCAGGACTGCACTCGCAATACAGCTGGTGATGTCTCTCTCCCGCAAGGCTGGGTGGCCCGATTGTGAGGCCCAATCCACCCTGTCTGCGCTCCGGCCTAGCTCTGGATCTCTCCTTCTGTGTGTGTCTCTGTGCATCCGCTCTCCTCAGCTCTCTGGCGCGTTCTGCCTGCTCTCCACGAGGTGCAGGATGTACAGGCTCTCCACAAACCCACCCACTTCCTGTTTCTTCGCAAAGCATGCATGGATATGTAGTTCAAGTGTCCAGGGTCTTAAATCGTGATAGTCTCCATCTTGTGGCCAAAAATGGGTACTGCCACAGTAAACTTTAACACATCGCTACACTCTCCCCCTCCTAGAACTCTTGGGTCTCTCCAAGGAGGTACAACAGTTACATTATCCTTTTACAATTTGCACACAGTTTATACGGTATATACAGGTTCAGCAGCATACATGCAGTGGGTTAGAAACACTTTCTCAAGCTGACTCATGGTCTGGGCTACCTCAGCTAACATAGCAGACACTTCGGGCAATCTCTGCACAGTGGTGATGGCCTCTTCAGTGCTATGTCCAGGTGAGTCATAAGTAAGTCGCTGGGGCGGCCGAATAGAGCGTTTTTGTTCAGGCTCCCTCCGTTCCTCTTCAGGTGGAAGTACTATGGGCGTTGGCTCAATTTCTCTTTCTATCACTGGAGCAGACGTTTCTTCAGAGTATGATCCCTCCAGTGAAGGCATAGAACCGTAATCACCTGAATAAGCTTCCGGAGCTATCGGGATCCCCACAGCCTCAGGGGCTTCCCACTGAAATTCAAGCGGCTCAGGGATATCAACAGTCTCAGGGACTTCCAACAAGAATTCAGGAGCCTCAGGCCTCAAATTACTCTCCCATCGTTCAGGAACTGAGGTAATCTCTTCAGGCTCCGGTGAACGTATCCAGTCCAGACAAAAACTTTCTTCCTCGCTGTCTCTTTCGCTCTCTTCAACAACCCGAGTCTGTTGAGACCGAGTAACAGGAGGTAAACGTGGAACAGGCAGATTCGGCGGAGGGAGTTCATCCCCAACTGGTATCCTCACAGCCTCTCTCAAAGGTAACAAATGATTTCGGTGCCAGTTCTTAAGAGGCCCAGCCTTTCCATCTGGGCGGATTTGATACACTGGCAGACCCGGCAGTTGCTTGCAGACAATGTAAACCTGGGAACTCCATCTATCCGCCAACTTGTGTCTTGCAGCAGCACCCAAGTTCTTCAACAGAACCCTATCACCGGGTTGTAGATCTTGTATCCGAACCTTCAAATCATAGTTCCTCTTGTTCCTCGTTACCTGAAGTCAAACGGGCCTGTTCAAACGCAGAAGCCAGATTCTTCCGAAGTCTATCCACATAGTTTCTATGAGAAGCTACCGACGTCTGGTCTAGAGATAACCCAAATGCCAAATCAACTGGCAGTCGAGCTTCTCTTCCGAACATAAGACGGTACGGTGAATATCCAGTTGCATCACTCTCCGTACTGTTATATGCATGCACCAGAGTAGCTATGTGACGACTCCAACTCTGCTTCTCCACATTAGACAAGGTCCCCAGCATATTTAGCAGCGTGCGATTAAACCTTTCAGGCTGAGCATCACCTTGAGGGTGGTATGGCGTAGTTCGAGTCTTTTGAATTCCCAACAACTCCAGCAATTGCCCAACCAATCTACTTTCAAAGTCTCTTCCCTGATCAGAGTGTATTCTTCTTGGCAGGCTGTAATGAACAAAGAACTTTTCCATCAGCACCTTCGCCACTGTCGGAGCGCGTTGGTCTTTTGTAGAAAAAGCTTGGGCATAACGGGTGAAATGATCAGTCACTATCAGAATGTTCCCTTGCCCACTAGCATCCGGCTCTAAGCACAGGAAGTCAATGCACACCAAATCCATGGGTCCCTGACTCTGTAGATGGCTCATTGGAGCAGCTCGGGTTGGTAGAGTTTTCCTCTGAATGCACCTCAGACAGGAATGGCAGTAACTCTCAACTTCAGCCCTCATGCAAGGCCAATAGAACCTATCTCGCACCAATTTAAAAGTTCTCTCAGCACCCAAATGTCCATGCTCATCATGTAGTGATCGCAACACACTCTCCCTGTGTTTGGTGGGGAGAAATAACTGTTGAATCTCTTCGGAATTGGTCGAGGGGCCCCGGTTCGCTGTACCACACCATCCAACATCTTCAACCGCTCCCACTCTTTGTAGACCAATCTGGCTCCATCCGGGGAATTGGTTAGCAGAATCTCTCGCTGGTTTGCAGTCAGGGCCTTTATGGTCAATGCAATCAAAGGATCTCTAGCTTGATCCGCTTTCAAGTCCTGCTTGGAAAAGGTAGGTAGACTTTCATCCCTCAATTGCGTAGGGTTACAGTAGAACTCAGGAACAGCCGCAGCCATGACTCTTATGGCCTCCGCTTCAACTCCTCCCTTGACCCGGCGCTCTGTTCCTTGACACAAAGCTTGCACCCCGTCTGGAGTTAACTGAGTCCATTCTGTAGTGTAGGGTCTTCTTGATAAAGCATCAGCATCTCGATTGTTCACCCCAGGGCGATACTTCAGGCTGAACCGAAACCCTGACAGAGCGGCCAACCACCGATGTCCCGTTGCGTCCAGTTTCGCCAGTAGTAAGGATATAGGTGAGAGGATTATTATCCGTCTTGATCACGAACTCCGCTCCATACAGATAGTCTTTCAACTTGTCCACCACTGCCCACTTCAAGGCCAGGAACTCCAGTTTGTGAGTAGGATAGTTCTTCTCAGAAGGCGAAAGGCTCCGGCTCACATACGCTACAGGCCTCAGCAATCCATCATACTCCTGATATAGGACTCCTCCCAGACCTTCTCGGCTGGCATCCACATGTAGTTCATATGGCTTGTGAGGGTCCGCGTAGGCCAGAACAGGAGCTCGGGTTAGATTCTCTTTCAGCTTCATAAACGCACCTTCACATTGACTAGTCCATTCACCTTGTATGGACTCTTTAGCCTTCCTTGGTCCTGGAGCGGAGGGGTTTCGGTCAGAAACCTTACAGCCTTCTTCGGTGGTTTCCTTCTGTAGGAGTTTGTTCAACGGCTGAGCTATCTTTGCAAATCCTCCCACAAATCTTCGATAATATGAGCAGAATCCCAAGAAAGATCTAAGTTCAGTGACGTTTCGAGGTCTAGGCCAAGAAGCTACGGCCTCCAACTTTCGAGGATCTGTCGAAACACCTTCTGCCGAGACTACGTGTCCCAAATATGTAACCGACGGTAAACAGAACTGGCATTTCTCCAGAGACAACTTCAACCCCTCTTCATGGAGCCTCTTCAAGACCTTCTCCAAACGTTGCTCATGCTCCTCCAGAGTCTTCCCGAACACAATTATGTCATCCAGGTACACTAACACTTCGATTAGATTCATATCCCCGACTGTCTTCTCCATCAACCGTTGAAACGTGGCTGGAGCTCCCGTCAGACCTTGAGGCATTCTATTGAACTCAAAGAACCCCAGTGGGCAGATGAACGCAGTTTTCTCTTTGTCTTCAGGGTGCATCGGTATCTGATGATATCCGCTTCGAAGATCTAGTACACTGAACCACTTTGCTCCAGATAGAACACTGTAAGGCATCTTCAATCCTAGGAGTGGCGTATTGGTCGGGATGGTTCTTCGGTTCAAGGTGCGATAGTCTATGCACAAGCGGACAGAACCGTTCTTCTTCCTGACCAGCACTATTGGAGATGCATATGGGCTCCTGGACTCTTGAATCACATTGGTTCTCTGCAACTCATTTAGCTGTTCTCGCAGATCATCCAAGTCTCCCAGCGGAACTCGCCTTGACCTTTCACGAAACGGCTTGTCTTCTTGCAACCGAATGCGGTGTTCCGTACTCTTAGCCAGGCCCACATCGAACTCATCTTTCGAGAATAATTCTTTCCATTTTAGAACTTGAGACTGAAGACGTTTCTTCCACTCAGGTGAAATGGGAGCGTCCTTGGGGTAGAATCTTTCATCTGGAATCTCTTTATCTTCTCCCCCTCCTGAATCGGTAGAGAGGGGTGTAACAGACTCTACTTGCCCAATAGGCATTCGTGCTTTAAGAACCACTGGAGAATCTGTCACATTGCACACACTGACCGAGACTCTTCCACGTGTTCTCTTCAAGGCTTTTGTGGAGATTATTTCAGGAATTACTTCGACTCCAGTTTCACTCCCATGACCGACATCGGTTCCCAGCACCACATAAGGACCTGGTTGCGATCCGTTCAACTTGACTGAAACCCGGAAACTCGCTACTTCTCCCGCTTGCAGGACCTTCTCTGTCCCACCCAGTCTCCACAGTCTTCCCACCTCAGCAGGTGCTTTCCGTTCTTCAACCATCCTCTGATAGACCGGTCGTAACATGGGGTGCACTCCTTGAGTTGACCCTTCTTCCACTACGATGGGGGTCAGGAGACGCCGCACTAGGTCCGTATTCGTCCCCACTATCAGAGAGCTTCTGTTTGCACCCGAGGGTCGGGGGCACACAATGGCTAAGGCGTCACAGCCTCCGGACTGTCCGATGACCTCAGATCCGATCTCCAACCTTACTTGCAGATACCCGTCATAAGGGAGTTTCTCAGTGCCGATACCCCATATTTCCAAGTCCTTCAGTTCTTGCAAGGGAATATGTTTCAAGTGTCTCTCATAGAAATCTCGGTAGATCAAAGTCACTTGGGCCCCTGAATCCAACAGGGCTTTGGTGTAGACTCCCTCCACTTGAATTGGCACAATAGGAGAAGGACCTATCAGCTGATCAGGAAACTTTGTAGCGGTATCCGGACGTTTAGACCCAGTTTGCTGGACCCTGGCCTTTTTCTTGGCCCGTGCAGGTTTTGGGTGTGCATTGCCTCCCCATGACGCAGACCCGGACACTAAGGGAGTGACTCTTTCCATTCTGGCAGGCTCAGCAGTTGGCTTAACTTTGGGCCCTCTTGCCCTCCTAGCCCTGACTTGGTTTCTGGAGCGGGGTTCAACCTTCGGGCACCCAGGTTGCTCCTTCACTGGTGCCCTCTGGCGTTTCCCGCCGGTGGGGTAGACAACAGTCCTTCTAAAGCTTTCAACAATCTCTCGACTCTATCCTTCTCAGGCTTTCGGCCCTGGCACTGTGCGCGGAAATGGCCCATTTCTCCACAACCGAAACATCTCTTCTTAGAGAGCGGAGACGTAGTTTCTTGTTGAGATTTTGTTAAAGGGTTTGGACCAGACGCCACAGCAACTTCTGTCGTCTGCATACCTGTTAGGAACTTTTGCATTTCCCCCTGCATCTCGGTCACCTTCATCAACACCCTGCACAGTTCAGCGTGCGCTTTCTGCAGTTCAGTTTGAGCTTCCTGTACCTCCTTTACAGTCTTGAACAACTCGCTTCGTTCAGAAGGGTTCGATTCTTTAGCAGCCCTTCCGGTGGATTTAAACCCGACTAACTGTTCCTGTTCGTCCAGGTCAGATCCATAGGTGTCTATCGAGTCGTTTTCAGGCTGTAGACCGTCGTTATATCTCGCAGGTTGTGCATAAGCCCTTTCTCCCCGCCTGAAGGATTTCTCTTCCAGCAGAGCCTCCTCCTCTCGTACAACTCGGATCAGTTCCAAGTACTTCAACTCTTGATTGACTGCTCTGCTTCTCAGCTGCATCATCACCGGATCTAACGGTTGAGAGCCTCTCAGGATCTGCTTTATTCGTATCTTATCTACGTCAGCCGGTTGGGCCCCTTTCTTGAGGAGTATTTGGTGCAGAATCTTATCCAAGCGCCTCATGTAATCAATCATTCTCTCACCTCTCTTCTGATAGGTGTGTTCGTACTGATATACCAGTTCCGCTGCCTTTTCTGTTCGCCCAAACACTTCCTCAAGAACGTTCAGATAATCCAAAGCAGTACAATCTTTTCTACTCAATTTTAGGTTTCTCACCGCTTCTGACGCAGGTCCCTTTAAACTCTCGGTGATCCTTTGCTTTTTCTGGGCCTCAGGGACGTCCCACTCATCCAGAGCCTGCATCGCCTGTTCCACCCATCCTCAAAGGTTTCTTCTCCCGCCGGAGTTGGTACATTTCCTGTAAAGTTCCTTAACCGTCGATAACCGAAATTAGTGTGAGGAGGGCTTGTTTTCTGACATTTAGCCAGCAAATCTCCAATAGCCACGATAAATTCAGGCCCGATCATGGCCAACGGACTGGGCGCGGGAACACTTTCGGCTTCGCCACGTGGCGCACTTGGCTGAATCAGTTGGACTTCCACCTCATCGGTCAGCTCCACGCTCGCGCCCCGAAAACATGCTGGAATACCTTTTCTCCATTCGAGAAGAACATGCGTGTGAGAGGTATCTGGGTTTTTCTTAATGTCCAGAATTAACCCCCGATGATCTGGTGCTCGTGGTGTAGCGTGGCCACGGCCTGGCGAATCTGATCTTCGGCCCAAGTGTCTGCGGGAATATCCATGACTATGCAACATGCTAACTGACTACTATACTCCCCACACCATTCGGCAGCAGTGTCTGGATCCATATTTAACCCTTTAGATGCGGTTTTTCCAGAGACTGAATCCCGGAAACGAGCCCCCACGTGTAGCGCTCACTCCCGGAGGAGCCGCTGAAAATGAACCACGGGTCAGTCTCCCCGCACTAGGGAATAAATATACTCCAACACGCTGAACAGTTTTATAATTTAAAAGGTTTACTAAAAGGTTTGCAGCTCTTAAAACACGGTTTATAAAGGAAGATTTACAGTACTTTCGTAACACGATAAACGCGCAGCGGCAAAAGAAACGAAAACACGAGGGCTTCGTATTTTCGGAAAAAAACCCCCGACCGAGCAGAAAATTAAAAGATACGAAATTCGAGGAAAATCCGCGTAGCGGGACACAATAAAATACACAGTTCTCGTATTACGATAAGCGCGCAGCGGGAACAAAAAAAGGAAAAAAATAGTTCAGAATGTAGCTTTTTCTTTGCCCCCTTGTATGGATTTTGCACAAGGAAAAACAGAGTCCCGCACAGGTTAAGTCCCAGAACTTGAAGTGATATATATTTATATATGTAGGGTACCCGGGTACTTTTCTACTGGCCAGTGAGCTTACTTTAACGATGTCTTCGACTAGTCAGTTGGGGCCCTGTGGGTTTTAGAAGGAAACAGCAGTGTACGCTTAAATTTACACACGGCCTTGGGGGCCTCTCACCCATCCAGCACAAGCTTGAGGTTCCGCTGACCCAGGACGTCTCTCCGCTCGATATTGACTGGGGACGCCGACCACCGGATCTGTTGTCTGGCCTTCCGTCTGTCAGCCGCAACTCAACCAGCTTACCGCCTGCTCCCCGCTTCCATCGACCGCGGTACTCCTTACTCGAGGGGTCTTCTCTCCTCAGCACTGCACTCGCAATACAGCTGGTGATGTCTCTCTCCCGCAAGGCTGGGTGGCCCGATTGTGAGGCCCAATCCACCCTGTCTGCGCTCCGGCCTAGCTCTGGATCTCTCCTTCTGTGTGTGTCTCTGTGCATCCGCTCTCCTCAGCTCTCTGGCGCGTTCTGCCTGCTCTCCACGAGGTGCAGGATGTACAGGCTCTCCACAATCCCACCCACTTCCTGTTTCTTCGCAAAGCATGCATGGATATGTAGTTCAAGTGTCCAGGGTCTTAAATCGTGATAGTCTCCATCTTGTGGCCAAAAATGGGTACTGCCACAGTAAACTTTAACACATCGCTACATTAGTATAATGGATATCACATTTGGATATTGGAGATATATAAAGTTAAAGGTAAACACAAGGTGATTAGAGTTGACAAAACTTAAAGGTGACTTTGTCCAGTTTGGTATGGTCCACAGTTCAGAAAACAATGAGTAGATGTCCCTTCATTAATAAATCAAATGATTTTGTTAAACCACATTCCTGAACTTTATACCTTTTTGATGGGAATTTAATTTACAGTTTGTCATAAATGTAATTTGAGACAGTATATAAAACCTTGTGATTGCTGAGTGTGTCACTTAAATTCCACCATCATGCTGCACTTAGGTTACTACATATACATATACTGTATATATGTTACAGGTAAAGCCAGGAGTACGGTTAATCCTGACATTACCCGGTTAATCCTGACATTACACAGGCATCATTAGCAAACGTCTGAAAATGAAATTTCAGACTTTACCCGGGTAATCTGCAAAGTATCCAGAGGCCTCTGGGTACTCCGGTTTTCTGCACTGGTCTAACCAGGTAATTCGCACATTACCCTAGTGTTGCTGGATAAAGTGTGATGTGCAACGAAACATAAGACTTTATCTGGGTAATCTGCAAAGTAGGGTTGCACTGATACCGATACTAGTATCGATATCGGTGCCGATACCGGGTACTGCAGGAGTACTTGGTACTCGTGCAGTACCCCGATATTTTTTTCCGATACCGGAAGCCGGCATTGAGCCGGCTTGCCGGCATCCTAGGGGCTGGGGCGGCTGTCTGAATGCTCTATCGGCATTCAGACAGGCCCTGCAGCTGCTCTCGCCAGTTTGTTTATACTTACCTTCCTTTAGCGACGCCGGGAAAGTCTTTGCGCGCGCGCGCTCGTTGGAAGGCCCCAGCCGCGACCACGTGGGACCATGTGATCGCGGCTGGGGTCCTTCCAACGAGCGCACGCGCGGAAACTTTCCCGGCGTCGCTAAAGGAAGGTAAGAATAAACAAAGTGAGGAGAGCAGCTGCAGGGCCTGTCTGAATGCCGATAGAGCATTCAGACAGGCCCTGCAGCTGCTCTCCGCTCATACTTACCTTCCTGAGCGACACCGGGAAAGTTTCCGCGCGTGCACTCGTTGGAAGGACCCCAGCCGCGATCACATGGTCCCACGTGGTCATGGCTGGGGACCTTCCAAGGAGCGCGTGCACGAAGACTTTCCCGGCGTCTCTAAAGGAAGGTAAGTATGAGCGGAGAGTGAGCTGGGGGGCATTATCCATGAGCTGGGGGGCATTATCCATGAGCTGGGGGGCATTATCCATGAGCTGGGGGGGGCATTATCCATGAGCTGGGGGCAAATCCATGTGCTGGGGGGCATTATCCATGAGCTGGGGCAATCCATGTGCTGGGGGGCATTATCCATGAGCTGGGGGCAAATCCATGAGCTGGGGGGCATTATCCATGAACTGGGGGCAAATCCATGTGCTGGGGGGCATTATCCATGAGCTGGGGGCAAATCCATGCGCTGGGGGGGCATTATCCATGAGCTGGGGGGCATTATCCATGAGCTGGGGGGCATTATCCATAAGTTGGGGGCATTATCCATAAGTTGGGGGGCATTTCCATGAGCTGGGGGGCATATCCATAAACTGGGGCATATCCATGAGCTGGGGGGCATATCCATGAGCTGGGGGGCATTTCCATGAGCTGGGGCATATTTCCATGAGCTGGGGGGCATATCCATGAGCTGGGGCATATTTCCATGAGCTGGGGCATATCCATGAGCTGGGGGGCATTTCCATGAGCTGGGGGGCATTTCCATGAGCTGGGGGGCATATCCATGAGCGGGGGGCATTTCCATGAGCTGGGGGGCATATCCATGAGCTGGGGGCATTATCCACGAGCTGGGGCAATATCCACGAGCTGGGGGCATTTCCAGGAGCTGGGGCATTATCCACGAGCTGGGGCATTATCCACGAGCTGGGGGGCAATATCCATGAGCTGGGGCAATATCCATGAGCTGGGGCAGTATCCATGAGCTGGGGGCAAATCCATGAGCTGGGGGCAGTATCCATGAGCTGGGGGGCAGTATTCATGAGCTGGGGCATTATCCATGAGCTGGGGGGCAAATCCATGAGCTGGGGGGCAGTATCCATGAGCTGGGGGGCAGTATCCATGAGCTGGGGGGCAGTATCCATGAGCTGGGGCATATCCATGAGCTGGGGGGCATATCCATGAGACCTGGGGGCTTTATATGAGGTCTGTTCTTATTGGAAAGCGGTCACATGACATAAAAGTATCGGTACTCGGTATCGGTGAGTACTTGAACAAAAGTATCTGTACTCGTACTCGGTCTTAAAAAAGTGGTATCGGTGCATCCCTACTGCAAAGTATCCAAACGCCTCTGGGTACTCCGCTTTTCTTGGGTTTTCAGCAGGTTACAGTTGACTTAATTCCGAGGATTACCCGGATAAAGCTGCAAACTGTTATCGGACTGATAACAATTAACAAAATAGTGTTTTTTGTTATTTTTTATGAAATTGTATCCACAGTCACAAACCACACTAAATAACCGTCATGTAACTCTGTGCATTAATTGTCTGAAAATTAATTTATGAAGATAAAGATATTATATAAAAGAGTAACCTGATGGTTATGATGTTTTATAAATGATATATAAGCACATATGACACATACTAAAGATCAGGTAACTCTTTCACATTCATATAAGAAACATATCCTGTCACTCTGTATATTCAATATATCTTTAATACATTTTAATGTTTGTCTTTTGCCATTTTCGTTTATAATATCCCTTGAGAATAACAAAATTCACTTTTACCCAAGCGGGATTGGATGCTCTGCAGATTACCCAGGTGAAGCTGTGGATAGTCCTCAGATTACCCGGGTGAAGCTTCAGACTTGCACATTATCCGGTAAAGTGTGAATTTTTCAGCTCTTCCAGACTGTTACCCAAGGGCAGTTGGTTAGTCCTAAAATTACCCGGGTAAAGTCCGAAATTTTCATTTTTTTGCAGCTTTACTCAGCGGTTTTGGGTGATGTCAGGAATACCCGGGTAATCCTAGGATTAACCGCACTCCTGACTTTACCCGTAACATATATATATAGCACCAACCAACCTTCTTGAAATATAACATGCATTCCTCTCTCCACAAGAAACAACTCTCATTATTATTTGCATAACTGTACTAACCTCTAGAGTCTAGACGCTGAAGTTGCGACAGTACTTGAGGTCTCCATTATCCCCAAACCCTACTACCGGCACTGTGTCCCTATAGTCCTAGTTTTCAAAACGGTTTAAATCCTTGCATAGCCAAATGACCATGAAATTGCACCGTACAGGGAAATTCACTGTTCGGTGTAATTTCGAGGCCAGATCGACTCTGTCTGAATAACCGTGTATGTGTGCAGAAAAACAGGTCCAGTCTGGCCATTCGATAAATGGCGCAATCTGTTAAGGCAATGGATCTGAGTGCGCACGTGAGATCTGTCAATAGGATAAAAATGTATAATTGTGCATTTTTCTTTTTGTAAAATATTTTTTTATCAATGGATCAGGCACAGAATAAGGAAATAATATTACAACACTGTAAGAGATGAAGTGAGAAGATGCATATTACACCCATATTCTAAAGAAACAGGTCTATTCACTAAAGGGTGAAACTCCGGAGAATTGGCCAGAGAAGAGAACATTCTAGATCAAATAGCAGATTTGGAAAGTGAGATAAATGGGAGAATTTTTCTGGTTTGGATATTTCGACCTAGAATTTTCCATTCTCCAGTCATTTTAACATATAGGGTTATTCAAAGAGCGGTGAAAAGCAGGAGAATGACTGGAGAATGGAAAATTCTAGGTCAGAATAGCCGATTTGGAAAGTGAGATGAAGGGAGAATTTTTCTGGTTTGGATATTTCGACCTAGAATTTTCCATTCTCCAGTCATTCTCCTGAATTTACGCTTTAGTGAATAGACCTGTAAGCTAAGGCCACAACATAAGGCCCCGTTCACACTGTGCGATTTATCGTGCGGATTTTGCTGCAAAATCCGCGCGATGTTGCGCTATGTAGCATCTCCAATCAGGCCAGCCATCAGAAATTTTGGGGCCCCTTACGGACCCTCAGAATGGGGCCCCCCCACGATCCTCTCATCCCATAGGAAATCAATATTTACTGTGAATCATCACATTACAGAGTGTTAGTCCCAATCTCTTAAAATCACCCATATTGCTCGCACAACAGCACATTTAAAAAAGTATCTATCTGGCTCAAATAATTTAAGACCGTATGAAATTCAAATTGTGATTAAAAAATAATACCAAGATCATATTACAGAGTGTTGCTCCCAATACTTTAAAAATCACATAAAATGTGCATTAGTACAAACAATGTAGCACATATCAGAGCACCACAGCAATAGAACTCATAGTAATGTGCACTGTGAGCATAGCAGAGCACTACAGCAATAGAACTCTCAAGGTAAAGGCAGGGACTATGAATGTACACAGAATCCAAAGCAAAGGACCTCTAATGGTAAAGGCAGGGAATATGAACGTACACAGAATCCACAGCAATAGACTTTTGACGGTATAGGCAGGGGGTCTATCCTTTATCATGTCCATCTGCCCACCTCCCTTTTCAGTACATGTCACCCCCTCCTCCTCTTTTCATGTCACCCCCTCCTCCTCTATTCATGTCACCCCCTCCTCCTCTATTCATATCACCCCCTCCTCCTCTTTTCATTTCACCCCTCCTCCTTTCATTTCACCCCCTCCTCCTCTTTTCATTTCACCCCTCCTCCTTTCATTTCACCCCCTCCTCCTCTTTTCATTTCACCCCTCCTCCTTTCATTTCACCCCCTGCTCTTCATTTCACCCCTCCTCCTCTTTTCATTTCATCCCCTCCTCCTCTTTACATTTCACCCCCCTCCTCTTCATTTCACCCCTCCTCCTCTTTTCATTTCACCCCCTCCTCTTTTTCATTTCACCCCCCTCCTCTGCTTTTCATTTCACCCCCTCCTCCTCCTCCTCTTTTCATTTCACCCCCTCCTCCTCCTCTTTTCATTTCACCCCCTCCTCCCTTCTTTTCATTTCCCCCCCTCCTCTCTTTTCATTTCACCCCCCTCCTCTTCTTTTCATTTCACCCCCTCCTCCTCCTCTTTTCATTTCACGCCCTCCTCCTCCTCTTTTCATTTCACCCCCCTCCTCCTCTTTTTCATTTCACCCCCCTCCTCTTTCATTTCACCCCCTCCTCTTTTCATTTCACCCCCCTCTTCACCCCCCTTCTCCTCTTTTCATTTCACCCCCCTCCTGTTTTTCATTTCACCCCCTTTTCATCCCTCCCCACACCCCCCCTCCTCTCTTTCACACCCCCCCCTCTTTTCATTTCACCCCCTCTCCTTTCATTTCACCCCCCTGCTCTTCATTTCACCCCTCCTCCTCTTTTCATGTCACCCCCTCCTCCTCTTTTCATCACCCCTCCTCCTCATTCCCCCCCCCCTCCCCCCTCTATTCATATCACCCCCTCCTCTTTTCATTTCACCCCTCCTCCTTTCATTTCACCCCCTCCTCCTCTTTTCATTTCACCCCCCTCCTCCTTTCATTTCACCCACCTGCTCTTCATTTCACCCCTCCTCCTCTTTTTCATTTCATCCCCTCCTCCTCTTTTACATTCCACCCCTCCTCTTCATTTCACCCCTCCTCCTCTTTTCATTTCACCCCCTCCTCTTTTCATTTCACCCCCTCCTCTGCTTTTCATTTCACCCCTCCTCCTCCTCCTCTTTTCATTTCACCCCCTCCTCCTCCTCTTCTTTTCATTTCACCCCCTCCTCCTCTTCTTTTCATTTCACCCCCTCCTCCTCTTCTTTTCATTTCACCCCCCTCCTTTCTTTTCATTTCACCCCCTCCTCTTCTTTTCATTTCACCCCCTCCTCCTCCTCTTTCATTTCACCCCCTCCTCCTCCTCTTTTCATTTCACCCCCTCCTCCTCCTCTTTTATTTCACCCCCTCCTCTTCCTTTCATTTCAACCCCCTCCTCCTCCTCCTCTTTCAATTCACCCCCTCCTCCTCTTTTCATTTCACCCCCCTGCTCTTCATTTCACCCCTCCTCCTCTTTTCATTTCATCCCCTCAACCTCTTTTCATTTCATCCCCTCCTCCTCTTTTCATTTCATCCCCTCCTCCTCTTTACATTTCACCCCCTCCTCCTCTTTACATTTCACCCCCTCCTCCTCTTTTAATTTCATCCCCTCCTCCTCTTTTCATTTCATCCCCTCCTCCTCTTTTCATTTCATCCCCTCCTCCTCTTTACATTTCACCCCCTTCTTTTCATTTCACACCCCTCCTCTTCATTTCACCCCTCCTCTTCATTTCACCCCTCCTCCTCTTTTTCATTTCACCCCTCCTCTTTTTCATTTCACCCCCTCCTCTGCTTTTCATTTCACCCCCCTCCTCCTCCTTTCATTTCACCCCCCTCCTCTTCTTTTCATTTCATCCCTCCTCCTCTTTTTTCAGTTCACCCCCCTCCTCCTCCTCTTTTAATTTCACCCCCTCCTCCTCCTGTTTTTCATTTCACCCCCTCCTCCTCCTCTTTTCATTTCACCCCCTCTCCTCTTTTCATTTCACCCCCTCCTCTTTTTCATTTCACCCCCCTCTTCACCCCCTCTCCTCTTTTCATTTCACCCCCTCCTGTTTTTCATTTCACCCCCCTCTTTTCATTTCCCCCTTTTCATCCCTCCTCCTTTCATTTCACCCCCCCTCCTCCTCTTTTCATTTCACCCCCTCCTCTTTTCATTTCACCCCCCTCTTCACCCCCCTTCTCCTCTTTTCATTTCACCCCCTCCTGTTTTTCATTTCACCCCCCTCTTTTCATTTCACCCCCTTTTCATCCCTCCTCCTTTCATTTCACCCCCCCTCCTCCTCTTTTCATGTCACCCCCTCCTCCTCTATTCATGTCACCCCTCCTCCTCTATTCATATCACCCCTCCTCCTCTTTTCATTTCACCTCCTCCTTTCATTTCACCCCCTCCTCCTCTTTTCATTTCACCCCTCCTCCTTTCATTTCACCCCCTGCTCTTCATTTCACCCCTCCTCTCTTTTCATTTCATCCCCTCCTCCTCTTTACATTTCACCCCCCTCCTCTTCATTTCACCCCTCCTCCTCTTTTCATTTCACCCCCTCCTCTTTTTCATTTCACCCCCCTCCTCTGCTTTTCATTTCACCCCTCCTCCTCCTCCTCTTTTCATTTCACCCCTCCTCCTCCTCTTCTTTTCATTTCACCCCTCCTCCTCTTCTTCTTTTCATTTCACCCCTCCTCCTCTTCTTTTCATTTCACCCCCTCCTCCTCTTCTTTTCATTTCACCCCCTCCTCCTCTTTTAATTTCATCCCCTCCTCCTCTTTTCATTTCATCCCCTCCTCCTCTTTTCATTTCATCCCCTCCTCCTTTTCATTTCACCCCCTCCTCTTTCATTTCACCCCCCTCCTCTTCATTTCACCCCTCCTCTTCATTTCACCCCTCCTCCTCTTTTTCATTTCACCCCTCCTCTTTTTCATTTCACCCCCTCCTCTGCTTTTCATTTCACCCCCCTCCTCCTCCTTTCATTTCACCCCTCCTCTTCTTTTCATTTCATCCCTCCTCCTCTTCTTTTCAGTTCACCCCCCTCCTCCTCCTCTTTTAATTTCACCCCCTCCTCCTCCTGTTTTCATTTCACCCCCTCCTCCTCCTCTTTTCATTTCACCCCCTCCTCCTCTTTTCATTTCACCCCCTCCTCTTTTCATTTCACCCCCTCTTCACCCCCCTTCTCCTCTTTTCATTTCACCCCCTCCTGTTTTTCATTTCACCCCCTCTTTTCATTTCACCCCCTTCATCCCTCCTCCTTTCATTTCACCCCCCCTCCTCCTCTTTCATTTCACCCCCTCCTCTTTTCATTTCACCCCCCTCTTCACCCCCCTTCTCCTCTTTTCATTTCACCCCCCTCCTGTTTTTCATTTCACCCCCTCTTTTCATTTCACCCCCTTTTCATCCCTCCTCCTTTCATTTCACCCCCCCTCCTCCTCTTTTCATGTCACCCCTCCTCCTCTATTCATGTCACCCCTCCTCCTCTATTCATATCACCCCCTCCTCCTCTTTTCATTTCACCCCTCCTCCTTTCATTTCACCCCCCTCCTCCTCTTTTCATTTCACCCCCTCCTCCTTTCATTTCACCCCCTGCTCTTCATTTCACCCCCTCCTCCTCTTTTCATTTCATCCCCTCCTCCTCTTTACATTTCACCCCCTCCTCTTCATTTCACCCCTCCTCCTCTTTTCATTTCACCCTCCTCCTCTTTTCATTTCACCCCCCTCCTCTGCTTTTCATTTCACCCCTCCTCCTCCTCCTCTTTCATTTCACCCCCTCCTCCTCCTCTTCTTTTCATTTCACCCCTCCTCCTCTTCTTCTTTTCATTTCACCCCCTCCTCCTCTTCTTTTCATTTCACCCCCTCCTCCTCTTCTTTTCATTTCACCCCCTCCTCTTCTTTTCATTTCACCCCCCTCCTCTTCTTTTCATTTCACCCCCTCCTCCTCCTCTTTTCATTTCACCCCCTCCTCCTCCTCTTTTCATTTCACCCCCTCCTCCTCCACTTTTCATTTCACCCCCCTCCTCCTCCTCTTTTCGTTTCACCCCCCTCCTCCTCCTCTTTTCATTTCCCCCCCTCCTCCTCCTCTTTTCATTTCACCCCCCTCCTCTTCCTTTCATTTCAACCCCCTCCTCCTCCTCCTCTTTTCAATTCACCCCTCCTCCTCTTTTCATTTCACCCCCTGCTCTTCATTTCACCCCTCCTCCTCTTTTCATTTCATCCCCTCCTCCTCTTTACATTTCACCCCCTCCTCCTCTTTTCATTTCATCCCCTCCTCCTCTTTTCATTTCATCCCCTCCTCCTCTTTTCATTTCATCCCCTCCTCCTCTTTACATTTCACCCCCTCCTCTTCATTTCACCCCCCTCCTCTTCATTTCACCCCTCCTCTTCATTTCACCCCTCCTCTTCATTTCACCCCTCCTCTTTTTCATTTCACCCCCTCCTCTGCTTTTCATTTCACCCCCCTCCTCCTCCTTTCATTTCACCCCTCCTCTTCTTTTCATTTCACCCCCTCCTCCTCTTCTTTTCATTTCACCCCCTCCTCCTCCTCCTCTTTTCATTTCACCCCCTCCTCCTCCTCTTTTCATTTCACCCCTCCTCTTTTCATTTCACCCCCCTCTTCATCCCCTTCTCCTCTTTTCATTTCACCCCCTCCTGTTTTTCATTTCACCCCCCTCTTTTCATTTCACCCCCTTTTCATCCCTCCTCCTTTCATTTCACCCCCTCCTCCTCTTTTCATTTCACCCCCTCCTCTTTTCATTTCACCCCCCTCTTCACCCCCCTTCTCCTCTTTTCATTTCATCCTCCCTCCTCCTCTTTTCATTTCACCCCTTCCTCTTTTCATTTCACCCCCCCCCCCTCTGGTTTCATTTCACCCCCCCCCCTCTGGTTTCATTTCACCCCCCTCCTCTGGTTTCTTTTCACCCCCCTCCTCCTCTGGTTTCATTTCACCCCCCCCCCCTCTGGTTTCATTTCACACACCCCCCTCCTCTGGTTTCATTTCACACACCCCCCTCCTCTGGTTTCATTTCACCCCCCCTCCTCTGGTTTCATTTCACCCCCCCTCCTCTGGTTTCATTTCACCCTCCTCCTCTGGTTTCATTTCAACCCCCCCTCCGGTTTCACTCCCCCCCTTTTTCATCCCCCCTCCCTTTTCATCCACCCTGTTTAATTACCTTCCTTGGTCCTGTCATTGCAGGTGCTCTCCTCCACGTGCATCATTAGCGCTGGGAGGAAGTGACCTTCCTGATCACTTCCTCCAAGCGCCCAGAGTACACAGGAGGATCCAGTCAGCCAGGAGTTGGGTGGAGCATGGGCTACAGACCTCTGGCGAGCTCTCTCTGACATCATCAGAGGGGGCCCGCCGGCGGCCATATTGGAGTCCCTGCTCTCCGGTGGCTGGGCCCATGTAGGCCGCAGTACCTCCTCCGAGGCCTGTGGCCTAAAGTTAAAATAGTTGCCGCCGATGGCGGGCCCCCCCTCCCCTCCGGGCCCCTTACAGAAACATGGGCTGTAATGCCCTGATGGCGGCCCTGTCTCCAATGTATTTCAATGGAGCTGTTCACATCTTGCCGCGCGATGTCGCGGTAGCATGTCGTTGGTACATGACCCTTTTTTTGTGATTTGCATTTTGCGATTTCCATTGGTGGTGTTTTGCAAAATCACAACGTCGTGAATATGGAAATCGCACGGAAAAACATGCGATTTTCAAATCGCACAGTGTGAACGGGGCCTAAGGGGGGATGACAGCATAACTAATCTTACGCAATATACAATCAGTATGTCTGCGTTTTTTGTATACCAGTTTATCCAAGGAGACAGAATACTTTAACACGTAGTTAAAAAAAAAATTAAGAGTTGGATTAGAAGGATCAGGAGGGATTGGAGGGGTGCCTCTCAACATTTGCGAAGTAAACCAGGGCGAGTAGAGAATCGTGTTGTTCAGCAACTTTCGAGTATTCGCTCATTGTACGATTTTCATGTATATTCCCTCTGTATTTCTATGCAAATTATGTAATTACATAACATCAGGAATGGTTGGTGGTATCAAAATGGATAAATCAGCTTTGTGGTTTTGCACTGGAATAAACACAAGTTTTAAACCCATTTTTGAAATTGGTTTGAAAAAAAATAAGGACTTCACTTTATATTTTCAAAACATATATACATTATAAACATTACATCTAAACATTACATTGCAGAGGACGTTTGGGAAGCGTCATCTTTTTTCTCTACATATTGCATAGAATGGATCCCGCACATCTTACTTACCCTGTGTACCCAGTGCAATCGCTGTCTTCTCCACCCAGTGGCCTGGTATGCTGACAGTCAGGTCTAACAATAGAAGCCATAATGCAGCATCAGCAACTTTGTACCCCAGAAGTTTTGTGACTACATTACCCACGAGCTTCAGGTAACCTAATGAGCAGCTGAACATCATTAGAGGGCCAAGGTTGCTGGCCCCTGCCATAAGGGATGACAAAGTGTGAAAAAATACAATTATGGACCCTATTCTGAGGTTCATGCCTGCATATTTTGTTTACCGCCTCCCCTTTAGCGTGCCTTTTCTGAGGTAGGCAAATTATTAGATCCTACCCACAGAAGGAAAGAAACGCAGAGCAAATCGATATATGCAGAGGCTCTGCGTCCACCAGGAGTATCAGCTATTGGAGATAGGAGGACTCCATGGAGCCCTGCAGGTCTGAGCTGTGAGCTTTGCACAACTCACACTTGCAGGATCACGCAGCGCCACGGATGAATTCCAGCTAGAGGAAGTGTTGGATCACTCTTCCCTCTCCATTGTGGGGTGAAAGGTAAGGTTTTTCTGAAGTAGTGAGTATGTTCAGTGATTTTGCAAAATCACTTAACACCAGCTTTTTTTTTTTTTTGAGAACGTATTTTACCAGGAAGGATACATAGAGATTTCTCTCGTTTTCTAGTATGTCCTGGGTGGCGAGTATGTGCCATTAGGGGTCTTGCCCAAGGACACTTACTGGAGAGGTGCTCTTGCCGAGATCAAACCTGTGTCTCCACGGTTATAGAGCAGTGATGTTACCTCTACTCCACCCAGCCGGTACCAGCTTTTAGGAAAAGGAAAGAAAGAGCTACCTCGCAATAGCTTGCGTTTCCATTCCAAGGCACAAATTAACATCTCCTGTACAAGGTATATTTACAGCAGGCAAGTGCAGGGAAGCGTTGTACTCGTGGTGCAAATCCAGCTTGCGCCAAGAATGGAATAGTGATTCGTGGCAATAAGTCATGTATATTGTCTCGGTAAGTTATCTTATCGCCATGCTTGAGTTCTGATCACACATGTTGTAAATTCAAATATAAAAGGATCACTTTTTTATGTAACCTCCTGGGGTGTCAGGACATAGTCAAAATGAGCTTAGCATACACTATGTGCTGCTGGCTGGGCACCACTCATTTCTCTCCTTTTTTTTTTCTTCTCTTTTTCCTCTCTTTCCTTTTCTCTCCCTCTCTCTTCTCTCGCTTTCTCGCACCCCCCCCCCTTTTCTCTTTCTCCATATGGTTTTGTTCCTCTGGTTAGTAGATAGTATAGAAAAAACTGAGACACGGCTTTATTTTGTCATGACTTGATGTCCATTATACAGAGGGCCCTTGGTCTTGTCCAGACTGGCACTTCTTCAGAGTGTTGATACTTTCATCAGGTCTATATATAATATGTTGGTGCGCCTGAGTGCACACTCGTTGTAATGTACTTTGTGTCTGAAAATAAAGACTTTAAAAAAAAGAGCTTAGCAATGGATGTGAGATGGATAAATCTTGAAGAGGTTAATAGTTGCTTGAAAAAAGACAGACATATTTTTTTCAGTAGTGTCCCTTTAGGCTGGGGTCCTTTAGTACGTGCGTACTGACGTGCCTCCTTGCGTCCATCGCAGGGTTGTGACGTTTTGATGGCGCCGGCAACATGCTGTAGGGCGCGCACGAATTGTGCGCGCAACAGTGGACATGCTGAAAACCTCCCCGTCGAAACGGTACGATGCGTATTCAACAGGGCTGCAAAGCGCAATCCTCCATAGGAGGATCAAGCCTTGCAGCGCTGAGCGCACTAACTGCTCTCAGCGAGGTGACCAGACGGGCGCCAGAGTGGAAGAAACGTCCCCTCTCACGGACGTTCCTTCTGCTCTGCAAAATGCTCGACTGACCCCGGCCTTAAAGTCATCCGCATTTGCACATCCTTCCTTACAAAGGTTCCTCTTGATTAAAAGAGGGCGCTTGTTTTTTCATGTATCTAATATAATCTACTAGTTGCATCTTGAATTAGGTATTTATTATATATTGGTAAATAGATCAGGAATCCATATTAAATTTATTCCAGGAGATTTTGGACTCTGTTGAACGTAAATTTGTGGACTCCTGATCGTTGCCTGTAAAATGTCTCACAATGCTTCATGTTTCTTATACTGCCAATAGTAAGCCGTGTGGCTGAAAATATACGCGTATTGTTACATTATGGCTGGGTACAGTATACTTTTCTTCATGAACACATGATTATTACACTTTATGCTAGTGTGCCATCTCCTGGCTACAAACATAATAACAGTTCAGTGAATGTGTTTCTTCACTCATCTGATTTATAACAATAAAGTGCAGTTGGAGGATAAAAATGTTGGCCAGACACATAAACTGTTGCTTGTTTCATTATTTACAGGAATATTCTTTTCATGTTCAATTGTACTTTACTATAATCTACTACATAATGATTTTCTTTCTTTTTTTTTTAAAGCTTGTCAAAGTTTCCGCAGCGCTTTACAATAACCAAAGGGAGCGAGATACAGATAAACGAACATAGGATGGAAAGAAGAGGTGTAGAGGGCCCTGCTCACAGGAGCTTACAGTCTAGAGGGATTGGGGTTGAGGAAGACCAGGGGAGTTTTACTGGATGGCAGGATCATTAGTGCTAGCGGTTTAGGAATGGTGTGGCCGTTGAAACGTCTTCCATCATGATGTGTGAGTAGGTGGGCAGAGGTGTGAGTTGCATCAGTGATGTGGCATACTAAACTGAAGAGATGGGTTTTGAGGGATTTCTTGAAGGCCTGAAGATCAGGAGAGAATTGTATAGGGCGAGGTAAATCATTCCACAGAACCGGAGCTTCCCTTGAGAAGTCTTGGAGATGAGAGTTGGCAGCGTGGGTGTAGACAGAGGAGAGGCGGAGGTCGCTCACTGACCAAAGTTGTCTAGACGGGACGTGCTTGCGGAGTAGTGAAGAGATGTAGGGGGGGGGGCGTTATTGAGCATTTGAACATGAAAGTCAGGTGAGAAAAATAAGCCTGGCACCTGCTTTCATTACAGCCTGTAAAGAGGCAATACGGGCGTTGGGGAGGCCAAGGCACTGTGGAGCGGAACTGCCCTATGTGAGTGAGTGAGTGCTGTCTGTATCCTTTTTTCTTGACTGATGTTTTGGAAGAGATACCATGCAAGGAAAAATTACTAGGGAGAATTCTTGTTTTATGCTGTCCACAAAAGGGATGCCAAACTATACAGTCAGTGAGTAGCAGCAATGCGTTTTCCTAGTTCATATATTTAACTGGGAAACTTCGTTGCAACCCTACATTGATACAATATTTTAAAACTTGTGTATTTTTTTTGTCCTAGAGTTGTTGACAAACAAAGTGACTAACTTGAGAGAACAATGACAGACTAGTTTAACATGTGCCCCTGCACAGATATGAGGCAGTATTACATAGCTGCTGGTGCTAACTTAACCAGAGCTGTTGTAAACTTAAAACCTCCATAGGCTATAATGGCTCTGGGAAGTTAACAACAGCTCTGGTTAAGTTAGCACCAACATTGTAATAAAGCCCATGGTGTCTGCTGAATCAAGCAGTCCAATGGCTGGAACTGAAAAACTTCCACTTCAAATAGATGAATATTGGTTTGCAAGTTGACAATACTTTCTAGTAATGGTAGTTTAATGATATGGTGTAAATGTAATGGTTTATAAGACGATGAAGTCCTGATACCACACTTCATGTTTTGCGCCCCTCCATGTCACAGGTGGCCATCATATTTAGAGCTATATTTAGAGAAAAAAATCACATCCACAAGATGTTGAAAGGGAAAGAACAGGAAAAATTACCGTAATTAAATCTCTGCATAACACTCGTTACGGGGTTAACCCGTTATTTGGATAATTCTATCTATACCTTCGCCACAAAAGTATACAAGGAGTGTGTCATGGGGGTCCCAGGCAGATGCCAGGGAAGGCCCTTCATAGCGTTCATTTTTAAGCCCTTGAGGCAGGTTAGTGGTTTGTTGCATAATGCAGAATCCAGCACACACTATACTTAAACAGAGACAGAACAAGAGGTGATAGTGCAGGAGACAGGCACAAGAGGGAGCCCTGCACTGGGCAAGATTTCTAAATCTAAACACATGTTGCAGGGTTGAGGGTGGACATAAAGAATAACAGGAGTTGGCAATAGAACGTAACACAAGGATGTCACATACACGATTGTGCTCACCCCGGGTAACCGTGGTTAGTATTTTAGGACAGATTAACTTGATTCTTGACTTGATATCAGTTAGGACTGCCACACCTAACACTCCCAGCCAGGGAGGAGAGACAGAATGCTAGATACCGCTCAGTAGCAAATGATTGCGGGACCAAGTGTCTACTGAGTGAAAACAAGTTAACTAAGACTAGACAGAGATGAAATACAAATGTATCATAACATGGGTTGACAACAGTGAGGAGTGGACACACACAGTATTTCTCAAAAGGATATAATGAGACTTAAACGTATTCAGCAGCCTGCAGGACAGACCTCTGCTGATCCTAGCACTCCCAGCCAGGGAGGTCAGACAGAATGTAAACACTAGATACTGCTCCGTAGCAAATGATTTCGTGACCAAGTGTCTACTGAGCAAAAGCACTTTAACTATGCACAGGTCGAGATATTTCATAAGTGTCATACAACAGTGGTTTACACCAGAGGGAGTAGTCATACATGCAAGGTTGGCAACAGAGAGAACTCTCCTTTTGTTTCGGCAAGGCAGAATACAAGTTCACTGAATTCCACACCCTGCAGGAGAGAAACCCCAATCAGCAGTAATGTGAAACAGCCTACACATACACTCAGCTTCACAGAGAGCACTATGAGCATACACAGGGAGTAAGATAGTCAGTCTGGGTTTAAACACAAGAGAGATTATTATTATTGTCATTTATATAGCGCCAACAGTTTCCGCAGCGCTTTACAATAACCAAAGGGAACGAAATACATATAAACGGACATAAGATGGAAACAAGAGGTGTAGAGGGCCCTGCTCATAAGAGCTTACAGTCTAGACTCTAGAGGGATTGGGGTTGAGGAAGACAAGAGGAATTTTACGAGATAGCAGGATCATTAGTGCCAGTGGTTTGGGAATGGTGGGGCCATAGAAGCAGCTTTAATCATGTGTGAGTAGGTGAGCAGAGGGATGAGTTGCATCAGTGATGTGGTACGCTAATCTGAAGAGATGGTTTTGAGGGATTTCTTGAAGGCCTGAAGGTCAGGGGAGAGTTTGATAGGGTGAGGCAAGTCATTCCACGGGACTGGTGCTGCCCTTGAGAAGTCTTGGAGGTGAGAGTTGGCCGTGCGCATGTAGACCGATGACAGGTGGAGATCACCTACTGAACGGAGTTGTCTAGATGGGACGTGCTTGCAGAGTAACGAAGACATGTAGGGAGGGGTTGAGTTATTGAGTGATTTGAACGTGGAGCATCAGTATTTTAAACTGTGTCCTGGAACGTACAGGAAGCCAATGGAGGGATTGGCAGAGTGGGGAAGTACGCGAGGTGCGTTTAGTGAGAAAAATAAGCCTGGCCTCTGCATTCATTACAGATTGCAAAGGGGTGATACGGGAGTTGGGGAGGCAAATAAGGAGCGAGTTGCAGTAGTCAAGTCGTGAAATGACAAGAAATAACATTCTCAAACAGGCCAGGTACAGGGTACAGACAGAAGAGAGGTCCAATAATACAAGCCAGGGGACAGACGTGAGAATATTCCAGGAACCAGAGCCAGAGGGTCATACACGGAAATATCAGATACAGAACAGCAATATAGGGAGCAGGAACTCAATAGGTATAAACCTATCCTGACCCAAGGAGCAAGTGTACTGCTGGCCCTATATATAGGGCTGAGCAGGTCATGTGATCGCAGACTATCAGCCCAATAGAGATGGTCTGCAGACCCTGGGCCTGAAATCCATCAACCAGAGGAATCCCTGCTCCCACCACCAGGGGGCAGGGCCGAAATGTGACAGAGTGTTAGTGATAATTAAAACTTAACATTTATTCTAATCTCATAAAATAGTAACAATAGTTAATAAAACCAACACAAGACCAGTGCACTAGTCTGACAACATAAACAATAACACAAATTGGCTACACACTAGGTATAGTATAGAGGCAATATATGTTGATTCCTGATAAAGAAGGCTTAATTAGCCAGTATTGTAAAACCATTTTACTTATATTCAGGCCTAGTGGGCCATACTGTGGTGGCCAAGAACCATATACAGGTGAAACTCGAAAAATTAGAATATCGTGCAAAAGTTCATTTATTTCAGAAATGCAACTTAAAAGGTGAAACTAATATATGAGATAGTTCAAGCCGTGATTTGTCATAATTGTGATGATTATGGCTTACAGCTCATGAAAACCCCAAATCCACAAACTCAGAAAATTAGAATATTGTGCAAAGGCAGTGGCGTAGCGTGGGGGGGCCTTGGGGGCGGTCGCCCCAGGCGCAAATTTCTTAGGGGTGCAAAATTTCAAAAGAAATTTGAACCACTAATGTTTTCCAGCAGGGATCAGCAAGGTGTCTGTTCACGGGCACTGGTGTCTGTGAGAGGCCCTTGCACAGGCGGCTCCCAGTTTTACAGTGCCGGTAGTGACTTAGCACTCAGCGTCCGGAAAGGAGGATCAGGACAGAAAATGCTTTCCTGACTCCTCCTTAGGCTGGCGTCAGACAATCGCGCTATGTGCGCCCGTACTGACGTGCTTACCGTGTCCGTTGCAGCATTGTGACGCTGCAACGGGGCCGGTCATACGCTCGTGCACGCTTGTGTGCGTGCGCAACAAGCGTCCGTTATCCAAACCTCTCCGGCAAAGCGCTAGGCCACGCATTGACGTAGCTGCAAAGCACGATTCTCCATTGGAGGATTACGCTTGCAGCATTGAGCGCACAGAGTGCGCTCAGCAAGGTGGCCAAACAGGCGTCGAGTGGAAGGAACGTCCACTCTCACAGACGTTACTTCCGCTCTCCAAAGATGCTCGTCTTACACTAGCCTTAACGCTGACAAAGGTCACGTGAAGCAACGCAGCATTATCCGACGGAACACCCTGTACCATGCTTGTCAGCCCCCCTTGAAGCCTTGTGCTAGCCCCCCGCCACTGGCAGCCTTGCAGCTGCTGAACAGGAAGGAGGGAGGGAGGCACCTGCCCTGCAGCACATTTAAAATCCGGTCTCCGCTAAGCCCTCTGGACAGCTCCCCCCCAGGCCACCAGCAACTCCACGCAGGTAGGCGACACTGTGTGACACCAGAGCAGCATGACCAACACACAGTGAGGGGGTACGGGGAGAGGGTGACTGGAGGTTCAGGGAGAGAATGACTGGGGATACTGGGAGAGAGTGACTGGGGGAACTTAAATAGAGAGAGAGTGACTGGGGGTACTGGGAGAAAGTGGGGGTACTTGGAGGAAGAGTGACTGGGGTACTGGGAGAGAGTAAACTGGGGGTACTGGGAGAGAGCGACTGGGGGTTACTGGGAGAGAAAGAGTGACTGGGGGTACTTTGAGAGAGACTGGGGGTATAGGGAGAGAGAGAGAGTGACTGGGGGTACTGGGAGGGAGAGTGTGACTGGGGTACTTGAGGGAGAGAGTGACTGGGGTACTGGGAGAAAGTGGGGTACTGGGAGAGAGTGTCTGGGGGGTACTGGGAGAGAATGCCTGGTGGGTACAAGGAGAGAGAGGGTGACTGGGTATAGTGTGAGAGTGGAACATGCCTGGTGGGTACAAGGAGAGAGAGAGTGACTGGGTATAGTGTGAGAGTGGAACTATACTAGGGTATACTGGGACTGAGTGACTGGTAGCAGAGGCGTAGCGTGTGCGTTTCATTTTTTTATTATATCAGTATTTTGTTAATATACAATACATGTGCTTGTGGGGTAAGGGGGTCAATACTCTACTGGTAGATGGGAATCAGAGTGTGTTACCGTGTCCACAGGTTGGGGGGTGCACAATTCTTGCCTTACCCCGGGCACTGACAACCCACGCTATGCCGCTGTGCAAAGGTGCAATATTCTAGGCTCAAACTGTCCCACTCTAATCAGCTAATTCAGCCATAACACCTGCAAAGGGTTCCTGAGCCTTTAAACGGTCTCTCAGTCTGGTTCAGTAGGAATCACAATCATGGGAAAGACTGCTGCCCTGACAGTTGTGCAGAAAACCATCATTGACTCCCTCCATAAGGAGGGAAAGCCTCAAAAGGTAATTACAGGGGTCGTGGTCAGCTGCTACCGGGAGAGGACATGTAATGGCAGAGCTGCGCATGTCTTCTTCCTTACTGTAGCTCTAGATGACTCTACCCACGGTATTTTTTAGATTTGAGGTGCCTCAAGTGGCTGGCCATCGGTCTTGAGCTGTCCGGAGCCCGTTAGGTCCCCCTTTCGGACCAGAGACTATTCTGGCGGCTGGAAAGCTGTGGCCGAGACATGACACAGGTGGCCATCTTGTGGCCTACTGCCCGACCCGGACGCCTTTCGGCCTTGTGGGACTGACTGTTTCAACCCGGATTGTTTTGACGCTGCAGGGATGGAGGGCCCACGTCTCCCAGCTACCCTAGATGACTTTTCCCTAGGGATGATGGTCGGACCGGCAGGTCGATGGCAGGATACGGCCCCTTCCCCTGCTGGAGGAGGGGATGCTGTTGTCTGCGGCCTGGACGCCTGCCTGCAGATACTAGAGGAGGAGGATGCCGATGGCCCACTCACTAAAGGGGTCTTGTGCCGAATGATGGCCACACTGCACCGCTGCCGGGAAGAGGTGACCCAATGAAACGATGACCCGGTGGAGAGCGACATCAGAGACGCCGATACAGACGGGGTGCTGCTCCGGGAATCTCAACCACCTACGCAGGTCCTGGTTTTGAGTGGTCTCTGGGTGAATGAGACCTGTGTGCCTAGAGAGATGGCGGTGCTGACGAGCCAGGGGCTGGAGGCTCCCCCTTGCCGACCTGGGAGGAATAGTCCTCCACAGCTGATAGCCTGGATGGCGCTGAAAATCCTGCCGAGATCTGGCCCAGCCCTGCCGCGATCTTTTGGCGGTGGAGGTTGCGGTGCAGTTTGGGCCGTGTTGAGGCCTGCAGCCCTTCCTAGTGGTGGTGAGAGAGCGGAGACTGGATGCTCTGGCCTGATGGGTGACACGCTGCCTGTGCCATGTCCCTTGCCGTTTGTGGACATGGGCTGATGAGAAATCTTTGGCCTTGATTTCTGAGTCTCCCCGATTGCAGGAGTTTCTTCCCAGTGGTTTCCCCCTCCCCCGGCATTCAGAGACGAAGTGGACAATTTTTTAGGACGTTTTGCCCTTTTTGATCTTCTCCCCTGCCCCAGTCCCCCATCCTTTTCTCACAAGCAGAGTCTCTTCATTTCGAAGTGCTTCACTATTCTTTATGTGAACCCTCCCCTTTATAAGAGTTCCTGATGACTTTGATGCCGAAGATCCCCGGCTGGGGATCACCAATCCAAATTGCTTAAAAGGGCCTCTGGTTGGGCCAATTTATTAACATATGAAATTAACCATAAAGCACTATATCCCGACGTTTGGACCAGCAGATGACCTGGCGGTGAGGGGTAGGAAATCCAATCACATATGCTGTAAAAGTTTAGAGCCGACTGATTATATGGCTCAGAAATGAGTGAGTGAGTTTCCCTCAATGCACTAGATGTGTACACTCGAAATATAGACATACTGCGCAATGTATGTCTCTATTTTTTAGTTTTTTCCACTCTAGGATACAAGGGAAAAAGAAAAAAGACCTCTTTTTTTCTGTGGACTTTCTCATTCATTGCGCGAGGACTACAATGCCGTATCTTTGACAGTTTTGGATGGTCCTGCATGGCCCTTACTTTACTCTGTTTGTACGCAGACTTAATTACAAAATAAAGGGGGGCGTGCCTGGGCCGCTGACTAAGATGGCCGCACACTGAATGCTCTCCCTAATCCCCTCCGACACATCACCTTTATACTCAGCCCAGGCACTACTATGGTCCGAGGCAGGAAGCCCAACAGCGACCCGAAAACCCCAGCGAGTGCATCGAGAGTAAACACCCGTTCGCTCGAAGACTACCTGGTCCAAAAGCCGCATCTGGAACTCCCCGCAGTCGCTCCCAAGATGGCGTCCGCTCCCGCTCCAAACCCCGGCGCGGACCCGACCGCCGCAATTACCAGAATGGAGCTTCGTCTGGAGTCTCTCTTGGCGGGGATGCCCACAAAGACGGACCTTGCTGACATGTTGACGGATTTGCACAGCTCCGTCCGACGCGACGTCGATGGGGTAAGGGAGGAAGTTTTGGCGCTCTCTGACCGCGTGTCTCAGATAGAGCAGGCAGCCGCTCACCAGGCCCCAGCAGCTCACTCAACAGTGCCTGAATACTCCGGCCTGCGGAGACTGGTAGACGACTTGGACAATCGCGGCAGGCGAAGTAACCTCCGCATACGCGGTCTCCAGGAGATGGATCCCCCCGAGCACCTTGAAGTGACCCTCCGCCGTTTCTTTAATGGTCTGCTGGGCCGAGACCCCCAGGCGGCCATCGATCTTCCCCGAGCTCACCGTGCACTGCGTCCCCGTCCTCCGGAAGGAGACCCACCTAGGGACGTGGTATGCTGCTTTGCCTCATACCGGGTGAAGGACCAGATCATGCAGCGAGCCCGCACTTGCAGGTCGTGGGACTTTGAAGGCCAATCGATCGAACTCTATCACGACCTGACGCCATTTACCCTTGCGGCACGCCGCCACCTCCGCCCCGTCACCCAGGCCCTTAAGCGGAACAACATCCCATATCGCTGGGGATTCCCACTTGCACTCACCGTACGCACGGAGGGTACCACCCACACCATCACCTGCCCAGCTGATGTTGCCCCGTTCCTCGACGCTTTGAACCTGCCCTCGTCGGAAGTTCAGGATTGGGAGAAGAGCGAGGTGTGGCATCTGGGTGAGTCGGGCCGCCCTGGCCGACCCCCGAGAAGACACCGGATGAGGGTCGCCCCGGCCCCTGACGCTTTGGTTCCCCCAGACGAGGCGGACTGAGTGGGGGCTGTGTCAGCGACCCACAACATGGCCTGGCCTGCCCCATGGTCCCCCATCCAGGGCTCTCAGGCCTTATTACCCACTGCACCCCGCCGATGCCAGCTTTGATGAGCCACTCCCTCGGACACTGGAGGGAGTACAGGCACACGGACTCAGACCTGCACACCATCTCACCCGGCTGGTTGTGAGAGAACCCTTCACCACAGCAATACCCACGCAGCATATATGGCCGATGTGCCCAGCCATCGCGCCTCTTAGCGAGACACCTTGGAGACCGCAGCTGACTCTTTTGCCCCAACCCTCCCACGCCGCGGGTCCCCTGCCCCGGGGTCGATGTGCTATCCCCTGGCGTGTGCCGTGGCCTGCCTTTTTCAGCCAACGTAACTGCCCACCGAGCCGTCCCTCCCCCCTCCCTTTTTCCCTGTCTCCCCTCCACCCTTGGCTACCCCCTGGGCTCCTGAGCTGCAGTCGCCTGCCACGATGACGCGATAGTCCCGGTGGGTGGGGGATGGCTACCTTCCCGGCGACGGTGTACCTATACATACCACACGACCCCGGTCCCTGTGCTCTCAGCCACGCCCGTGGATACGCAACTCCCCCCCCCTACACGTTTTGAGGTGCTCCGGTCTCCTACTACTTACAGCAATCGTCCAGCCGATACCCGCTGATCACTGGACGACCGCATACTCTAGACAGAAGTTTATCTACACACGGGGGACTTTCTGTGGGCTCGGCCGCTACTTTGACGCTTTGTGCCCGCTAGGCTGTCTTATCGCCTGATGGGAAGGTGGGTGGGGGGTACTGGGGATTGCCTACGACCCTACGCCCCTATCTACTGCGTTTCCCTATATGTCAGATACATCTGTTTTGGTTCCATATGCATCCCTTTGCGCCTATAACCTTTAACACCCCCGTCGGAGGGGACTGAGTTACACGAGCTACCGTTTAAATTTCTGTATTCAATTTTTTTTTGTAATCTACTTTTTCCTTTATCCTGTGTCTTCGTTCGGACTCACGTGTTGTAGTCCTTTACCTCCACCAGCGGTTCACTTCAGCTCCAGAAGGGGCCCCACACGCCTCCCCTGGGATAGGTACCCTTGTCACTCGGGTTAGTGCACGGCTGCCCCCAACCTCTACCTCAGAGGCGGTGGGTCACCTCCCTCTCCCGACCGGTACCTACATATCCCAAACACCGGGCCTATATTTCTGGCCCGTACCCGAACCTTCTCTCCTACACTCCTCCTGAGAGAATCTCCTCCTCACTTTCTTAGAACTTCCACCCCTTCTGTCCCCCCCTTTTTTTTTGTCTCTTCTCTTCTCTCTTCTCTCCCTCTCTTTCCTCTCTCCTTTCTTTTACCTCCCTTCCTCTTTCTTTCTTCCTGCTCTCACTATCTCTCTTCCCACCCATCACTCCGCTCCCTCTACACTCCTTACCTTTCACTCGCCCCTAACCCTTTCCACCTCTTCCCGCCCTACCCCGCCCCCCCACGCACACCGCATGGCAGGCCCCCGCCCCAATGGGGGCTCTTCTAACATGATTCCGACTGACCTCAGGATAGTCAGTTACAATGTCAGAGGCCTTAACCAACCAGAAAAAAGAAGGCGCCTCCTCCGTGACCTCGCCTCCCTGAAGGCATCGATTGCCTTCCTTCAGGAAACTCATTTTCGCACAGCCTCTGCCCCCTCTTTGAGAGATAAACGATACCCCACCGGATACTTCGATCACAACCCAGAGTCTAAGTCTAAGGGCACGGCAATTGTGTTTGCTGCCTCCGTCCCCTTCGAGCATTCGGAGACCTATACTGCCAGAGACGGGAGATGCGTATTTGTGAAGGGCACAATTGGTGGTTCACCATACACTTTCACCAATGTATACCTACCTAACACAAAGCAGCACCTATACCTAGCCAAGACGCTACGCTTACTTGAGGATTTCACAGTGGGTGTCTTGGTGCTGGGGGGAGATTTCAACATACCCATGGTTCCTAAAGAGGACTCCTCTTCCTCACAACACCGGACACCGCGGCGCATCTTGACCTGGATTCACCACTCCCTACAAGCATTACGCCTGATCGACGCCTGGAGGGCCCTTAACCCTTCCACCCGAGACTACACGTATTGTTCGTCGGTACACAGGGCTTACTCAAGACTAGACTACTTTTTCGTCCCTCAGTACGACCTTCCCCTGATTCGGGACGCAAAGATACAGGCGACGACGTGGTCGGACCACGCTCCAGTCGTGTTAACCGTGTCGTCCCCCCTGCTCCGGCCTCGGGATCGGTCTTGGCAACTGAATACCTCGCTGCTTTCAGACCCAGAGTTGGTGACGGCGGTGGAGGATACCCTGACCTCATTCTTTGAGATTCATAAGGCCTCTGAAGTCCCGCTCCCGACCGTATGGGAGTCCCACAAGGCTGTCATACGCGGTCAGTTGATCTCCTTAGCCTCCCGAAAAAGGAAAACCCAGCGCGAGCAGAAATAGCCTCCCTATATTCCGCCATCAGAACCCTGGAACTCGAGCACCAGGCATCGGGCGACGATGCAGGCACCTACGCAAGACTCTTGCATGCCCGTACCCAATTGGCTAATGCCCTTAACCCGAGCATCCAACACGCGATTCTCCGCACAAAATGCTATTTCGCCTTGCATGAAGACAAACCGGGCCGCCTCTTAGCTTGCCTATTGAAAAAACGCCGCCGACAAAACTACATCCCGAAGATTCGCACTTTCCCTGATACGGAGTCCTCTGACCCGAATCACATAGCCCGCGCTTTTAGAGACTTCTATTCCTCCTTATACCACTCCGCGGAGGAACCTGGACCCCTCACCACCTCCCGAATTACGGAGTACTTAGAGACCCGGATCCCCCACCGATTAACATCGGAACAACAAGAACCTCTACGCTCCCCCATCAACACAGAGGAGATCGTCATGGCCCTGAAGCGACAGAAGCCTGGTAAAGCCCCCGGCCCAGACGGTTTCCCTCCCATTTATTATAAACGCTTCGGGCCACAACTGATACCACACCTGGCCGGAGTTTTCAATGCACTACTTACTGGGGAAGCCTTCCACCCACACTCCCTCTCTGCCACGATTGTAGTGATCCCGAAGGAGGGTAAAGACCCTCTCTCATGTGCCAGTTACAGACCGATTTCGCTCCTCAACAGCGATCTTAAAATCTTTGCCACAATCCTAGCTCAACGTCTTACAAATGTAGCTCCACTACTGGTGAGGAGGGACCAGGTGGGCTTCATCCCGAACCGGGAAGCGAGAGATGGCACAATTCGAACGCTGAACGTGATACACGCAGTGTTGGCGTCGGAAACGCCCACGCTCCTTTTGTCGACCGACGCCGAAAAGGCGTTCGATAGAGTCTCCTGGTCTTTCCTATTCGCCACATTGAAAGCCATGCATATACCACCTGAATTCCTACGGTGGACAGCCGCCCTATACCAGGTGCCGAACGCACGGGTACGGGTTAACGGTGTTCTATCCGACACGTTCCAAATCAGGAATGGGACAAGACAGGGATGTCCCCTCTCGCCTCTCCTGTTTGCTCTCTATCTTGAGCCTCTCCTGGAGTCAGTCCGCCTAAACGCATCCATCACGGGCTTGAAAGGGAGAACCGCAGTCCACAAAGTCTCGGCATACGCCGATGACCTCCTATTTTACGTCACCAATCCACTAGCTTCCCTCCCTGAGGTAATAGTGGAGTTCCAGACGTATGGGGCACTATCGAACCTGAAACTGAACATGGACAAATCGGAGATACTAAACATCAATGTTCGGGGTGTGGCGGAACGGGTTCTCCAACGGTCGCACCCTTTTGTATGGTGCACCTCCAAAATGAAATATCTGGGATTATGGCTCACGAACTCCCCTCTGACTCTGTTTCGGGAGAATTTGGTGCCGTTATGGTCGGAAATTGCCCGCAACCTCTCGGAATGGAACACCTTACGCGTCTCCTGGATTGGGAAAATTAGCATTCTGAAAATGAATGTACTGCCCAGGCTCCTTTACCTCTTCCAGACACTGCCCATACGTGTTCCCCTCTCCTTTCTCCGGAAGGCCCAGTCCGACTGCTCTCGATTCATCTGGAACGCATCTAGAGCCCGGATAAGCTCATCCACATTGTCCCGACCTAAGACCGCAGGCGGTTTGGCTGTCCCGGAACTTCGCCAATATTATCAATCCACTCACCTCTTGAGGGTGGTGGAGTGGACCACGGGAGGGAGACATGCACTCTGGCAGGATCTGGAGATGGAAGCCACGCCGCACCCGACCAGGGTTATAGCCTGGATAGCTCCAGACAGCAGATCACCTATGGCGAGTCGTCACCCCTTTGTGGGAGCCACCCTGCAGGTGTGGCAGTCCACGGTGCGACAACACACCCTCTCCTCCTACCCCTCGCCCATGCTGCCGCTCGTGAATAACCCAGATTTCGCTCCGGGGTAACTCCTCGCGTCAAACACCGACTGGGAGGACTTGTTACACCACGGGCCGGGCACTTCATCTCAAGAGGGGAACTACATGCACCCTGGGATGGCACAGAACAGAATGCCTCCCCTACCCCCCTGGAACTCTTTAATTTCTCCCAAATCTCTCACTACCTCCTAGCATTGCCCGCCCGTCACCGATTGCTTCGAGCTCCCACTCCTTTTGAATCCCTCTGCACCTCCAAACACCCACTTAAGCACGGGATATCTACCCTCTATCGCCTCATGCAGACGTCGCGAGGACTATCCCCACCGTCCTTTGAAACTCAATGGGACCATCTTCTTGAATCGCCGGTGACTGAGGACCAATGGCGGGATACTTACGAGCTAACCCACCGCGGCTCCCCTCAGGCTCGCCTACAATCTACCTCATACAAAGTCCTCTCAATGTGGTACAGCACGCCTTCCCTACTCTTCCGGATCGGACTCCGCCACACCCCAGACTGTTGGAGATGTGGGGGTGGGACGGGCACCTACCTCCACATGTGGTGGGATTGCCCGACTCTTGCACCCTTCTGGAGCCTGGTACGGGACACGATTGCCGAGGTCACAGATCTGACCTTACTGCTCTCCCCTGGTCCATTTCTGCTTACCCACACCACATGCTCAACGGGTACCCTCAGGAAAT
This sequence comes from Leptobrachium leishanense, assembly GCA_009667805.1. Lineage (NCBI taxonomy): Eukaryota > Metazoa > Chordata > Amphibia > Anura > Megophryidae > Leptobrachium > Leptobrachium leishanense. The sequence continues at coordinate 107,839,395 of CM019063.1, forward strand.
CAGTGGCTCTACTGATGCTCATGACAGCGAGACTGTTGATCGCCCAGGTCTGGGGGTCGCCGTCTGCCCCTTTATACAGAGATTGGCTTTCGAGGATGGAGGAGGTGCGAAACATGGAGGACCTTGGGGCCAGAGTACGAAACAATATGGAAACACACACCCATAAATGGTTCTATTGGAATACATTCCTGGCCTCGGCATCTTGCCGCTCGCGTGTGATATGAGGTGCCTGAGAGACACGCGCTCTGGGCCTTTCTGTACTGGATAACCCACAAGCCTCGCTTTTCTAATGAGACTTCGGAAGTCTCGGGGCGGGCGCCTGTCAGCATACCTGAAATCCCACAGCCTCACCTCCTCTCCCCCCGCCCCGTACATCAAATTTTCCCCCTCCTCACCTACCCCCCTTCCTTTTTTTTTTTTTTTTCTCTCTCTTTCTCCTCTCTCTCTCGCTCTCTCTCTTCTTCTCTGTTCCTCGCTCCTCCCCTGTCCCTTCTCTCACCCACTTCTCTTCTGTTCCTTCTTCTCCTTTCCCTTCCCAAACCTACCCCCCTGACATAGAGAACCCTACACATCTACACCACATGGACTCGGCGCTCTGGGGTCCCTTACAGCCTCCCACTCCGCTTGGTGGTAACCTCCCCCCCTTTACCTCATGTGTAAGGTTGTTTATCAGAACTGTCATGAATCTCTTTGTGTTAAGATTTTTATACCCTCTCTGCACTATAACGAACCCATTATTCCGCTACAGTATGCAAAATCTGTGATATGCTGTAACATGGTACGCTTGCACGATGCCCACTGTTTATGCGGAAGATGCTTCGAATTACTTTTTACATATCTGTATTACTGTTCCTCTGCCTTGAATAAAAAAAAAAATAATAATAATTACAAAATAAAAAATTTAAATATATATATATAAAAAAAAAGGTAATTGCATAAGAAGTTGGGTGTTCCCAAAGTGCTGTATCAAAGCACATTAATAGAAAGTTATGTGGAAGGGAAAAGTGTGGAAGAAAAAGGTGCACAAGCAGCAGGGATGACCACAGCCTGGAGAGGATTGTCAGGAAAAGGCCATTCAAAAGTGTTGGACTTTCACAAGGAGTGGACTGAGGCTGGAGTCAGTGCATCAAGAGCCACCACACACAGACGGATCCTGGACATGGGCTTCAAATGTCGTATTCCTCTTGTCAAGCCGCTCCTGAACAACAAACAACGTCAGAAGCGTCTTACCTGGGCTCAAGAAAAACAGACCTGGTCTGTTGCTCAATGGTTCAAAGTCCTCTTTTCTGATGAGAGCAACTTTTGCATCTCATTTGGAAACCAAGGACCCAGAGTATGGAGGAAGAATGGAGAGGCACACACTGCAAGATGCTTGAAATCCAGTGTGAAGTCTCCACAGTCTGTGTTGATTTGGGGAGCCATGTCATCTGCTGGTGTTGGTCCACTGTGCTTCATTAAGTCCAGGGTCAACGCAGCAGTGTACCAGGAAATTTTGAAGCACTTCATGCTTCCTTCCGCAGACGAGCTTTATGGAGATGCTGACTTCATTTTCCAGCAGGACTTGCACCTGCCCACACTGCCAAAAGCACCAAAACCTGGTTTAATGACCATGGGAGTACTGTGCTTGATTGGCCAGCACTCTCACCTGACCTAAACCCGATAGAGAATCTATGGGGCATTGCCAAGAGAAAGATGAGAGACATGAGATCGAACAATGCAGAAGAGCTGAAGGCCGCTATTGAAGCATCCTGGTCTTCCATAACACCTCAGCAGGCCCACAGGCTGATAGCTTCCATGCCACGTCGCATTGAGTCAGTAAATGCTGCAAAAGGGGCCCAAACTAAGTACTGAATACATATGCATGCTTATAATTTTCAGAGGTCGATATTGTTCTATGTACAATCCTTGTTTTATCGATTACATGTAATATTCTAATTTTTGGAGGTTGTGGATTTGGGGTTTTCATGAGCTGTAAGCCATAATCATCACAATTATGACAAATCACGGCTTGAACCATCTTGCTTGTGGAGAGGATATAGTTCTTAATATACTGTTTATTGCTATTCAAAAACCTCAAAGTGGGCAGTATGTAGCTAATTAAGAGGAGCCTATGTCTTCTACACCTGGACGTCTACTCAGGCTAAGAGAAAATTTCACTCTTTAGATGTAATTCACCACTGGTAATTTTACTGCAAATAATTTGCGTAATGTACCCGGATAATAACATATCATAGATAGGCATACACAGTTATAATCAATATAATCTCCGCCAATTAGATTTTTTTTTTTAAATGTCTTTTAAAATGTCGTTTTTGAATAGCAATATATATTAAGAATTATATCCTCTCCACAGGTTGTTAGCCCAAACAAGTTACATTTCCTCTCACCTAAAGCGTCAGCCTAAGGACCCCTATGTATATGGTTCTTAGCCACCACAGTATGGCCAACTAGGCCTGAATATAAGTAAAAGGGCTTTACAATACTGGCTAATTGAGCCTTCTTTATCAGGAATCAACATATATTGCCTCTATACCATACCTAGTGTGTATCCAATTTGTGTTATTGTTTATGTTGTTTGACTAGTGCACTGGTGTTGTGTTGGTTTTATTGACTATTGTTTCTATTTTATGAGATTAGAATAAATTAAGTTTTAATTATCACTAACACTCCTTGTATAATTTTGTGGCGAAGGAATAGATAGAATTAAGGGCTATATTTAAGCCTTGTACTACAGAGTGCCCTAAATGGGGTGTGGTAGGTCCCTGGTTAGTACATACCACCCAGCATTGGGCAATATGAGATTGAAACCTGGTGGGCAGGTCTAAGAGGACACGTGCTACTATCAGCGACGCAGCTACTGTTGCTGGTGATACCCATAAGATTGGGCCACCCATAAACGGGGCATGCCAGCCCTACAAAATGACTCAGGGGTGGGTGGTAATAGACAGTCATTTGGCTGGTGAGATTTCCAGAGTTCTAGTCCAGGTACGGCGTTCCACCCGGGGGTATATTCAGGAGAAATATGACTCACCCCCTATAATTTTTTCCTACTTCCATAATACACCCCAGGGTCCAATAGCATCTTTAAAAACCAGTACTACCAGTGAGGCCATCTCAAATGTCTACACTTTATGAATAAAAAATTCCTCCATACAATCGTGCCCCAACCAGACCATTTGTAATTGGGATTTCCTCCATACCTCCCCTCAGAAGAGTGGGGAATCATCACAGATACGTCCTTAAAGACCACTAACTGTGTTTTGATTAAGCAAAATTGCTCTAAAACACATGAATACCAGGGGCGGATCCAGATGCAAGTTTTGGGAGACACAGGCTACCAATTATGGATAAGAGCTGGAGTTCGGTTCAAAGTGACAGCCAAAGCTAGCGCCAAATCACCGGCTGCGCTCATTTACAATCACTCTTGCAGTAGGTCTTAACTGATACTCCTACATAACCATGTAACCCAGAGATAGAAACACATACAGTATCTCACAAAAGTGAGTACACGCCTCATTCTTGTAAATCTTTTATTATATCTTTTCATGTGACAACACTGAAGAAATGACACTTTGCTACAATGTAAAGTAGTGAGTGTACAGCTTGCATAACAGTGTACATTTGCTGTCCCCTCAAAATAACTCAATACACAGCCATTAATGTCTAAACCGCTAGCAACAAAAGTGACTACACCCATAAGTGAAAATGTCAAAATTGGGTCCAATTAGCCATTTTCCCTCCCCGGTGCCATGTGACTCGTTAGTGTTACAAGGTGTCAGGTGTAAATGGGTAGTAGGTGTTTTAAATTTGGTGTTATTGCTCTCATAAAGATGGCCTAGGCTATAAGAAGATTGCCAAGACCCTGAAACTGAGCTGCAGCACGGTGGCCAAGACCATACAGCAGTTTAACAGGACAGGTTCCACTCAGAACTGGCCTCGCCATGGTCGACCAAAGAATTTGACTGCACGTGCTCAGCAAAAAATAGCCTTGAAAAGACAACTCTAGTTCGGAAACTCTGTACATCAGTCTTTTCTCCTCTGTCCTCTGTCTTGGGCAACATTGTAAGCCTAAAATCAGTACTAGCCGTCTTAAACAGTCCATTAAAATGATATGGGCTCAAACGTCCTGCCCGCAGACAAATTGTATATAATTTTTTTCAAAATATATGATTCTATACATCGTGTCCCTTCAGAATGCCATATCAAAATATGGACAAAAATGTATAAATATCCTTTAGGATTTCAATCATTTTGTCATGTATCACACCGTCGCAAAAAGGCCCAAACCGATGCTACACCCTAATTAACATACAGCACCTTTCCTGTGATGTCCTATTTCTTCTGGCCTTTCCTTGCTGCAGCTCACTGCTCACCTGACCAATTAAAATTTACCTATCCACAATAAAAGGCTTTGCCCTTTTTCCCTCATTGCTCAATCATTGTAGCTCCTTATCTTGTTCAGCAAGGACGTGTTCGACAGATCCACAGATACCTGTGTATTTCTAGCCAATCACTGGAATTCCATCTTGCCACAAATTACCCAGGTTAAGGCAAAACATTATAAAGTATTTATACACAATACAAAAACCTAATGCTTGCGCTCCATGATAATGCCCCTCAATTTCTACTAATCTGGGAAGCCTGGTCTTCTTCCCGTCGAGTTTCCCCAGGTAGTGGTGGCACTATTGAGATGAGAACCAGAGGTTCCTCCTGTTGATGTGACTTACAGTTGTGTTCAAAATTATTCAACCCCCAATGCTGTAAAGGGTTTTAGGGAATTTAGTGTACATTTGTAATTGTATTCAGAATGAAATCCTACAAGGACTTTTTAAAGAACCATATGCAACTAAAATGACATCAATTGGTTTTGTAATACAGTAGTAAATGTTTCTTTTGTGAATTCTTCATTGACACAATTATTCAACCCCTTAAAGACTACCACTCTGAAGAACAGAGGTTCATTCAAGTGTTTTCAATCAGGTATTGAAAACACCTGTGGATGTCACGGAGCAGCAATAAAGCATAATAAGCAGCAATTAGGCAGCTTTAAAATGACTGTGATACTCAGCTCCTTCTAGACATTTACTGGTGTGGTTACAAACATGGTGAAGTCAAGAGAATGGTCCAGGAAGACAAGAGAAGAGGTGATTACTCTTCACAGGAAGGGCAATGGCTATAAGAAGATTGCAAAGATGTTAAACATACCAAGAGAGACCATAGGAAGCATCATTCGCAAATTCAAGGCAAAGGGCACTGTTGAAACGCTACCTGGTCGTGGCAGAAAGAAGATGCTGACTTCAACTGCTGTGCGCTACCTGAAGCGTAGAGTGGAGAAAAGTCCCCGTGTGACTGCTGAGGAACTGAGAAAAGATTTGTCAGATGTGGGTACTGAAGTTTCAGCTCAGATAATACGGCGCACACTGCGTAATGAAGGCCTCCATGCCAAAACTCCCAGGCTCACCCCCTTGCTGTCTCCAAAGAATTAGAAGAGTCGACTGCAGTATGCCAAAAGTCATGTGGACAAACGACAGAAGTTTTGGGATAGTGTTCTGTGGACTGTTGAAACAAAATTAGAACTGTTTGGGCCCATGGATCAACGCTATGTTTGGAGGAGGAAGAACAAGGCCTATGAAGAAAAGAACACCTTGCCTACTGTGAAGCATGGCGGGGGGTCAATCATGCTTTGGGGCTGTTTTGCTTCTGCAGGTACAGGGAAGCTTCAGCGTGTGCAAGGTACCATGAATTCTCTTCAGTACCAGGAGATATTGGATGACAATGTGATGCAGTCCGTCACAAACCTGAGGCTTGGGAGACGTTGGACCTTTCAACAGGACAATGATCCCAAGCATACCTCCAAGTCCACTAGAGCATGGTTGCAGATTAAAGGCTGGAACATTTTGGAGTGGCCATCGCAGTCACCAGACTTAAATCCGATTGAGAACCTCTGGTGGGACTTAAAGAATGCAGTTGCAGTGCGCAAGCCTAAGAATGTGACTGAACTGGAGGCTTTTGCCCATGACGAATGGGCGAAGATACCCGTAGATCGCTGCAAGACACTTGTGTCAAGCTATGCTTCACGTTTAAAAGCTGTTAGTACAACATCCTTTTACAGTTATAAGTACTAAGATTGAATGTCACTTGAGGGTTGAATAAAACTGATAATGATGTGAGCACAGAAAAGACATTTGTGGTTATTTCATTATAAATGTTATGTTATATTTGTCTGACCTACACGTGCCTCTTTGATTTTAATTGTAAGCAAGATGACTGAATGATCAAAATCAATGTCAAACTGGCCAAAACACTCAATTTCAGTGGGGGTTGAATAATTTTGAACACAACTGTATCTCCTCTTGATATTCTTCTCTCCTCCACCCTCCCATCCTTTTAGTTTTCTTTGTTTTAGCTGTTACTTGGATATTTCTCTTACGTTCTTCCAGTATACATTCCGCATTAGCAATACATAGCACATGTGTACTACCTTTTCCTTTAACTAATATCAATTGTTTGGAACAATCACTGTGATTCATTTAAAATGATCTGTTCTATTGTTTACTCTCGCCAAGGACATACTTGAAAATACGAGAAATCTCAATTTATTCTTCCTGGTAAAATACTTTATAAATATATAATAGTAATATAATTGTATTGTATGAAAATTTTTTAACTATTCAATAAAAAGAATTTAAACAGTGTCACTTGTGAGTAACTGTCAGAAGAATGCACAATGTAATATTATCTTAATATCCTAACAACAAATGTAATTGATTTGTGCAAATGTATGAAATTTAGCAGTTTCAGCTTGTGGATTTCTATTCCATGGCCATTTCTAGCTAATCTATTATTTCCAACTATTATTTAATCACTCATATTTCTGTCAACCTCTGGGGGGTGCTGCTGGCCTTATGTTTGTATGTAATGGCTTATTAAATCAGTTTATTTCTTGTACTTACTCATTTCGATAACACAAAGGCTCACTCTAGGTTTAAAAATGAGAAGGGGGTGATGGCAGAAGGGTTCAATATTAACCTCTCCTAACTCCAGCATGCCACCTCTCCTATTTATACCCCATAAATAACATGCTTTAAGGCTGGGGTCAGACCAGCGCACTTTTAACGTGCGTTCTGGCGCACATAACTACGGCCGCACTAGCCGCAGATGACGGGCAATGACGGCGAATATACGATGTACGGCTGCACAAAAGTCCGGCCGTGCAACGCAAGTGGAATTTGAACGCATTTTTTTGAGAACGCTGAACCGCTAGTACTGACGTACTGAGTGCGCAGCTGTGGCATAGCGGCGTGTTTGCGTGATTAGGAGATGTCAGACACTGCTAATGTCCAGCCTACATAATGTCCAGACGCAAAAAGAGTTTTATTGACGATCCGTACAAAATCACGCCCGAAAATGCGCGTTTTTGCGCATTCCGTGAAAAAATACGTCAATGCGTTCGGACGCACTTTTTCACGTTCGCGGGGAAAAATGCTTTCGTCTGACCCTAGCCTAAAGGAACACTACCACCGAAAAAAAGGAAAGTTCTTATTTTGTTTATTTTATGTTGCTGATATCTTACATGTGCTTTGTTTTTCTCTTGTATACTTAGCTATTGACAAAAAGGCTGACAGTAATTATCTATGGTCTACCTCCATTTGCCAAAATATCAGCTCTGAGTCTTCTCCTATAATGCCTGATGAGGTTGGAGAATACATGGCATCTCAGAGCATTCCTCTATACAGAATCTCTTAAGATCTTTCATATTTCGAGATCGACTTCAATTCACCCCACAGGTTTACTAGGAGGTTCAAGCAGCACTGTATCTTGGCCTAGGCCGAAAAGGCCTAGGCCGGCAATTTACACGGTGCGGCGCCCCGCCGCTCAGTGGGACCTGCCATTCGGTGGGACCCACCGCCCTGCTGCTTGATCATGGGATCCACCGGACGTGAGACCTGCCGCCTGCAGCCGTGAATACGGCCGCCGAGCGAAAGTGCTGGGAGGAAGTGGTCATATGATGTCACTTCCTCCCATGGGTTCCACCTGCCTGAGCAGATGCTGGGAAGGAGAGGTGACTCTGCTGCCAGCCCCCAGCCCAGCACCCAGCCCAGCCGCCAGCTCCCAGGTCAATTAAATTAAAGATGGGGGGATTAAGTGAGGGGGTTAAATGAAATGAAAGCGGTGGGGGATATAAATGAAATAGCTGTGGGGGGTGAAATGAAAGAGGTGGGGGGGGGGGTAAATGAAATAGGTGTGCGGGTTAAATGAAAGAGGTGGGGGTTTAAATGAAATGAAAGAGGTGGGGTGTTTAAATGAAATAGGTGTGCAGGGGTTAAATGAAAGAGGTGGGGGGATTTGAATGAAATAGGTGTGGGGTTAAATGAAAGAGGTGGGGGTTAAATGAAAGAAGTGGGGGTTTAAATGAAATGAAAGGAGGCGGGGTTAGGAATTGGAAAGAGTGGGGGGTTTAAATGTAATGAGTTTGAGTTTTTTGCTGTGGAGCTCAGTGATATACTCATACACACTGCACATTACTGTGATTTTTATTGCTGTGCAGCTCTGTGATACGCTCATACACAGCAAACGTTTCTATGGGTTTTATTGCTGTGGAGCTCTGTGATACGCTCATACACACTGCACATTTCTGTGGGTTTTATTGCTGTGGAGCTCTGTGATACGCTCATACACACTACACGTTTCTGTGGATTTTATTGTTCAACCAATTAGAGCGGCTGTGATCCAGTATACTTGACATGCATGGCTGATCTTTGTAAAAATGGACGAATTTAAACATTTCATGATTTTATTTATCTCAATAGATACATTTGAAATGGTATACAAAATATACAAGTAGGCACTTGGTGTCCACTTTTAAAATAATGAGAGGAAAAGGTGGAGCCTAAATAGGAAGGGCGGGGTTTAACCAGAAGAGTTGTGACCTTGACGGGAAGGGGTGTGTCCAATTTAAATTAGGGGGTGCAGGAGTTTAGTCAGGCCTAGGGCAGCACAAAGCCTAAATACACCACTGGGTTCAAGTCAGGGGACTGGAATGTCCATGCCAGGGCCTCGATTTTATGGTCAGTAAACTACTTCTTTGTTGATTGTGATGTATGTTTTGGACCACTGTTTTGCTGTAAGATCCAAATGTGGCTGATTTTGTTTTTTAAAGCTTTCTGGAAGAGGCAGTCAGGTGCTCATTTAATATTAGTTGATATTTGATATGATACATGGCATTATGGACGAAAGCAACATGTTCAGGTCCTCTGGCAGAAAAACACCCCCAAAACATTAACGAGCCACCACATTTAATCGTGGGCATGAGGTAATCTTCATATAGCTATCTCATATGTGGGCGCCAAACTCACCTCTGGTGTTTATTGCCAAAAAGCTCTATTTTTACACGGTTATTCAGAGAGCGTGAAAAGCTGGAGAATGACTGGAGAATGAAAAATTCTAGGTCAAAATAGCCAAACCAGAAAAATTCTTCCTTTCATCTCACTTTCCAAATCGGCTATTTTGACCTAGAATTTTTCATTCTCCAGTCATTCTCCTGCTTTCACGCTCTCTGAATAACCCTGTCAGTTTCATAGAACAGAACCCGATCTCATGTGAACTTCCAGTAGTGTCTGACAAACGGAAGATACTTGAGTTTGTTTAAGGATGAGAGCAAAGACTTTTTCTCTTGAAACCCTGCTAATAACTTCTGGTGATGTAGGTGACGTTTTGAAGACGTTCTCATCCCTAAAATGCAACTAACGTCTGCAATTCTCCAGCTGTGATGCTGAGAGATTTTTTGACCACTCAAACCATCTTCTTCACAATGCACTGAGACTATATAGATACGCGTCCTCTTCCAGGTTGATTAATAACAATTCTTTATTGACCTGCATGGTGGTAGAAATGGATATTTTCCATACTTTTTCTATTTTCTTTTAGCTACTTCCTATTTTGTGAACCTCAACAATCTTTTGCTGCTCATCACAGCTATGTTCCTTGGTCTTACCCATTTGCAATGAATGACTAAGGGAATGTGGCCTATGTGTTAGCTCATTTATTACTCCAGTGAAACAGGAAGTCATGTTTGAAAAATGTCCTGTTCATAGTCACCCAGGTGTACTTAAAAAGGAAAGTAACAATGCAAATATACACATACATTTTACTCATTATGAATTTATAGAGGTGCTAATAATTGCGTCACACATATATTTAACAGAGATTTATTTTTTATAAACCTGTGTTGGGTTTACAATTGTTTGATATCCATGAGAACAGAGTATGTTTGTGTATTTTTTTGTCACTAGGTTAGAAAAGAAAGACCCTTCTTTTCAAAGCCATTCTTGCTCATATTTACCAAGGATGACAATATTAGTGGAAAGTACTGTATCTACTTAGTACTTATCCGTCCCCCTGTGTAAGGACAGAGGCTTGAACCCCTGTGTGGTGTTGGGTGTATGGACCCCAATAGCAAGCCGAAAGAGGAGACCAGAAGGAATATAACTAATAGAGCTTTACTGAAGGAAACAAAATATAAGTCCAGAACAAACGTAATGCAAGTTTCTTTGGTGGAAATAAAGTCCAGAATACACGTAATGCAAGGTTTCTTTGGCAGAAATAAAAGTCCAGAATAAACGTAATGCAAGGTTTCTTTTGGCAGAAATGAAAGTCCAGAATAAACGTAATGCAAGGTTTCTTTGGCAGAAATAAAAGTCCAGAACGGAAAGTCGTAGGGATTTGAGGACAGGGTCCGGTACTGATGTCGTGGAGACAAGCCTGGGAATGGAACGGGCACTGTGATGGCAGGTTTGGAATGGAAGTAAGCTGGTACCGTGGCAACCGGAACAGAAGCAGGACTTGCACTTTGGAAGCAGGAACGGAAGCAGGACTGGCACCTTGGAAGCAGGGCGAAAGCAGGACAGGCACCTTGGAAGCAGGAACGGAAGTCGGAAAGCTGGTACCGTGGCAACCGGAACAGAAACAGGACTTGCACTTTGGAAGCAGGAACGGAAGCAGGACTGGCACCTTGGAAGCAGGGCGAAAGCAGGACAGGCACCTTGGAAACAGGAACGGAAGTCGGACTGGCACCTTGGAAGCAGGGCGAAAGCAGGACAGGCACCTTGGAAGCAGGAACGGAAGTCAGGATGTTCTTAGCGTAGCACGAAGGGAACCACTGGGTAACGTGGTGGAACCACAGTATAACCTGGTTAGTGAGCTGGAGAAAGCGGCAGGTTTAAATAGGACTCAGGGAATCATACGAACACCGTTCACCTGGGACTCGCAGGTGGAATTGAGATACCTGAGTGCTTGGCAGATTAATTGGTGGTATGCGAGGATCTTCAGTGCAGGTGGAATGCAGTACCTTAACTTGACCAGCAGAGGGCGCCAGAGTACCTGAGTTTTCGTGTTCCAGGATGGACGATCGCGCATGCGCGCCCGACCTCCGCTCAGATGGATCGCGCGGAGACGGCGTGGGACGCATCTTGGATCTCCTCCCTCGAGCTGCAGGCCGGAACCAGGGAGCGACGCGCCACGAGGGACCTCAGGTGAGTCTGCCAGGCGTCCCAACATGGCGGCCGCGGTCCGACCGCGGCGCGGGGCATCACAGGACCCCCACCAAGGCGCGACCCCCGGGTGCGCTTGATCGACGGCTTGGAAGGATAACGGAGATGAAAGGCACGAACCTTTGCAGGAGCATGGACGCTGGCACTGGGTTCCCAGGATCGTTCTTCAGGACCGTATCCCTTCCAGTGAACCAGGTATTCTAACCTGCCGTAACGGAGTCTCGAATCCAGAATGCGTGATATCTCGAATTCCTCTTCTCCAGATACAGGCACAGGAACAGGTGGTTTAGCATTCCGATCGGGAAACGGATTCTCATGCCAGGGTTTCAAGAGAGATACATGGAAGACAGGATGGATCCTGTAGGAAGGAGGAAGAGTTAAGCGGGCCGCAACGGAGTTAACCATTCTGAGGACCGGGAACGGGCCAATGTAGCGAGGACCCAGCTTCTTTGAAGGGCAATCCAAACGGAGATGAGCCGTGGATAGTAACACCTTATCTCCAGGTGCATACACAGGAGCTTCTTTGCGACCACGATCAGCATATTTCTTTTGGTTCTGCTGGGCTAGTCGTAGCTGATGGCGTAGCGTTCGTAGTTGGCCGCGTAGGGTTCTCAAGCGGGTCGACACTTCTGGAACTGGAGTGTTGAGTGGCATTTCCGGAAGAGTGCTAGGATGATAACCGTAGTTGGCAAAGAAAGGTGAGAAACAAGTTGATGAATGTACCTGATTATTGTACGCAAATTCAGCAGTTGGTATGATGTCCAGCCAGTCGTCTTGGAGATGCGTGGTGAAGCAACGAAGATATTGTTCTAGCGTCTGATTTGTCCGCTCCGTCTGGCCATTACTCTGTGGATGAAAGGCTGAAGAGAGACACCTCGCAATTTTTAAGCTACGACACATTTGGGACCAGAAACGGGAAGTAAACTGAGATCCTCTATCAGTAACAATGGAACGAGGAGTACCATGGAGTCGGAACACCTCCTTGATGAACAAGGTGGCTGTTTCAGCCGCTGTGGGTAGGCCTACCGCTGGTATGAAATGGGCCATCTTGGTGCAGCGGTCTACCACCACCAGGATGGTGGTGTAGCGATGTGAAGGGGGAAGATCTACTATAAAGTCCATCGAAATGTCTTTCCACGGATGCAGCGGTGGAGCCAGAGGTTGTAGAAGACCAGCAGGATGGGTGCGGGGTTGTTTGTTGCGTGCACAGACAGAACAAGAGGATACAAAGGCGACGATGTCTTTCTTCACGGATGGCCACCAGAAGTACCGATATACGGCATCTATGGTTTTCTTGATGCCACCATGTCCAGCGGCCGGGATGTGTCGTGGGAGTGTTGCAATACCTGTAGACGAATCTCAGGAGGGACATATATTTGTTCGCCATGATAGAAGAGACCATCGTTGGATATGAGCCCCTGGATGTCAGTCGGTGGTTGAAGACTATATTTCTTTATATTGTCTATTAAGGACCCTTGAGAAGCGCAGAAGAAGTCGTTAGGTAGGATGGAGTCGGTTTGTGTGGTGGAAGGAAAGGCGTCTGAGTCGTACCGACGGGAAAGGGCATCTGCCTTACCATTTCTTACTCCAGGTCTGTAGGTGATATGCAACAGAAAGCGGGCGAAGAATAACGCCCATCTGGCTTGTCGAGGTCGCAATCTTTTGGCGGTGCGGAGATATTCCAAATTACGGTGGTCCGTGTAGACGACCACAGGATGTTTTGCCCCTTCGAGGAGGTGTCTCCATTCCTCGAGGGCACTCTTGATTGCCAGGAGTTCTTTCTCACCTATACTGTAATTCTTTTCGGCTGGGGTAAGACGTCTGGAATAAAAGGCCACGGGATGCAGAAGGTTCTTGATTCCGGATTTCTGGGAGAGTATCGCTCCTAGGGCGATATCAGAGGCGTCGGTTTCCAGGGAATATGGCAGGTTGATGTCTGGCTGTTTCAGGATTGGGGCTTGGGTGAAGCTTTCTTTCAGTTTATTGAATGCCCGCTGAGCTTCTTCAGTCCAACAGAATCTCACATCTTTCTTGGTCAGGGAGGTGATGGGTGCGGTGAGATGAGAGAAGGACCGAATGAAGCGACGATAAAAATTGGCGAATCCCATAAATTGCTGAACCATCTTTTTGTCTCTGGGTGTCGGCCAGTCCAGGATTGCCTTGATTTTGGCTTTATCCATTTCGATATGTCCTGGTGATAAGACATATCCCAGAAATTCTATAGAGGACTTTTCGAAGGTGCTCTTTTCAATTTTACCGTATAACTTATGTTGCGGAGACGAGATAGCACAAGACGGACGTGTTGCGTATGTTCTTGGATGGTTCGAGAGTACACCAGGAGATCGTCGAGGTAGACCACAAGGAAGGTATCCAGAACGTCGCGGAAGATATCGTTGAGAAAATGCTGGAAGGCGGCTGGAGCATTACATAACCCAAACGGCATGACGAGATACTCGAAGTGACCGTATCGGGATCGGAAGGCGGTCTTCCACTCGTCTCCTTCTCTCATGCGGACCAAATTGTACGCTCCGCGAAGATCAATCTTCGTAAAAATACACGCATCCTTCACCCTATCGAGTAGTTCAGGAATCAATGGGAGCGGGTATCGGTTCCGTACTGTGATTGCGTTTAGTGCCCGATAGTCAACGCAAGGGCGGAGACCGCCGTCTCTTTTCCCAACGAAGAAGATACCTGCTCCAGCAGGAGAGGTGGAGTGCCGGATGAATCCTTTTGCGAGACTGTCTTCGATATAGTCCTTTAGAGACTGTGATTCGGGAACAGACAGGTTAAAGATACGTCCGTGGGGTATGGGTGCTCCTGGAAGGAGGTCAATAGGACAGTCGTACTCTCTGTGTGGAGGAAGTGTATCGACCCCTTTTTTCTCAAATACGTCTTGAAAGTCTGAATATTTAGGTGGCAGTGTGGAAGATGGATAGGTGGAAAAGGCGACTTTCTCGGAGTTGGAGCCGTTCATGCAGTGGACTCGGCAGTGACAGGATGGAAAGGAAACGGTATTGGAAGACCAATCAATATACGGGTTGTGGGTACGAAGCCAAGGAAGTCCCAGTACTATAGGAAATAGGGGGGAAGGAACGATATCCCACTGAAGACTTTCTTGGTGCTTGGTTCCGATTAGAAGCTTCAAGAGGACGGTTTTATGGGTAACTGGACAGGTGCGTAGGGTGCTTCCATCTACCATATGCAGAGGTACGGGTTTCTTTTTTAGTTGGGTAGGAACAGCCAAGGAGGTGGCAAGGGATAGATCAAAGAAGCTGTTACTGGCTCCGGAGTCGATGATGGCGTTCAATTCAACGCTTCTATCTCCCCACTGTAAGGTGACAGGTATAGTTAGGTGGGTAGAAGCGGAGCCGACCACACTTTGCAGAGAGGCAATAGTAAGATGGCTCTTACCTCTTTCAGAAGGACGTGGTGGTCGTGTAGGGCAGCCACGTAACAGGTGACCTGGTTGGCCGCAGTATAGGCAGAGATTCTGGGTGCGACGTCTATCACGCTCAGAGGACGACAGCGGACCTTTAATAGTGCCAATCTCCATGGGTTCGGGACTTGAAGAGGAGGAGGTCGTCGTGGAGAAGTCACAGGGGAAGGTTCGTGTCTTCGAAGAGGCGTGAAAGGAGTATTAGAGAGTCTCTCTTGACGTCGTTCTCTGAAGCGCTGGTCCAAGACCAGAGACTGGGTGATCAAGGCCTCCAAGGAAGTAGGTACTCCTATACGAGCCAATTCGTCTTTCAGTTGTTCGGAAAGACCATGACGAAAGTGATCTTTAAGGCCCACATCATTCAGGCCTGTATCGGCTGCCACCGCCCGGAACTCAGAGATGTAGTCCTCCACCGGTCGCCTTCCTTGTTTTAGATGTCGGATGGTGGTTAAAGCAGCAGAAGACCTTAGGGGGTCATCATAGATAGGATTCATAGCCCGGACGAAGGAACCCCAGGAAGTCAATAGGGGGCTTCCTTCACGTAGTAACTGGAAGGCCCATTCCTGTGGAGGTCCAGACAGTAAGGAGATGGCTGACCTCACCTTCACAGAGTCTGATCCATAGGTACGTGGGCAAAGTGAAAACATGAGCTCACATGCGGTGATGAACGTACGATACCTTGTGCGATCACCGGCAAATCGTTCAGGCATGTTGACTCTGGGTTCGGGAGCGGGCAGATCCACCTGCTGTATCACAGAGCCAGATGGTGATGGAGGTAATGCAGCATTCTCAGCACGGCTTCTTTCCTTATGCAATAAGGATTCTTGGCCGGTTTGTAGTTTCTGTACCACCTTGGTTAGTGCTGATACTTGTTCTGTAAGTACAGCAAGGATTTGGTTCGAGCTTACGGGTTCCATGTTTTGAGAACCAGGTTATTCTGTAAGGACAGAGGCTTGAACCCCTGTGTGGTGTTGGGTGTATGGACCCCAATAGCAAGCCGAAAGAGGAGACCAGAAGGAATATAACTAATAGAGCTTTACTGAAGGAAACAAAATATAAGTCCAGAACAAACGTAATGCAAGTTTCTTTGGTGGAAATAAAGTCCAGAATACACGTAATGCAAGGTTTCTTTGGCAGAAATAAAAGTCCAGAATAAACGTAATGCAAGGTTTCTTTTGGCAGAAATGAAAGTCCAGAATAAACGTAATGCAAGGTTTCTTTTGGCAGAAATGAAAGTCCAGAATAAACGTAATGCAAGGTTTCTTTGGCAGAAATAAAAGTCCAGAACGGAAAGTCGTAGGATTTGAGGACAGGGTCCGGTAACTGATGTCGTGGAGACAAGCCTGGGAATGGAACGGGCACTGTGATGGCAGTTTGGAAGAAGTAAGCTGGTACCGTGGCAACGGAACAGAAGCAGGACTTGCACTTTGGAAGCAGGAACGGAAGCAGGACTGGCACCTTGGAAGCAGGGCGAAAGCAGGACAGGCACCTTGGAAGCAGGAACGGAAGTCGGAAAGCTGGTACCGTGGCAACCGGAACAGAAACAGGACTTGCACTTTGGAAGCAGGAACGGAAGCAGGACTGGCACCTTGGAAGCAGGGCGAAAGCAGGACAGGCACCTTGGAAACAGGAACGGAAGTCGGACTGGCACCTTGGAAGCAGGGCGAAAGCAGGACAGGCACCTTGGAAGCAGGAACGGAAGTCAGGATGTCTTAGCGTAGCACGAAGGGAACCACTGGGTAACGTGGTGGAACCACAGTTAAACCTGGTTAGTGAGCTGGAGAAAGCGGCAGGTTTAAATAGGACTCAGGGAATCATACGAACACCGTTCACCTGGGACTCGCAGGTGGAATTGAGATACCTGAGTGCTTGGCAGATTAATTGGTGGTATGCGAGGATCTTCAGTGCAGGTGGAATGCAGTACCTTAACTTGACCAGCAGAGGGCGCCAGAGTACCTGAGTTTTCGTGTTCCAGGATGGACGATCGCGCATGCGCGCCCGACCTCCGCTCAGATGGATCGCGGAGACGGCGTGGGACGCATCTTGGATCTCCTCCCTCGAGCTGCAGGCCGGAACCAGGGAGCGACGCGCCACGAGGGACCTCAGGTGAGTCTGCCAGGCGTCCCAACATGGCGGCCGCGGTCCGACCGCGGCGCGGGGCATCACACCCTGACCTGCTTCACTGACTGAGGATTTTAGGCCCCCCTCAACCGCCTGATCCTATGTGACCATTTTTTCTCTTACAGCAATTTCATATTGATTTCCTCCCAGCCAGTGGTGTAGCGGGGCGGGGGTGGACTTGCCCCCGGCTCCTGGTGGGGGGGTGCTGCAAGCAGGGGCCGTACGACACATTGCCCCAGTTCAGCGCCGATCTGGGACTTCAGCCACAGTTGGCTGACATCTTGCATTTCAGCCCTTGCTGTGAGACTGCCCTCCGGCCGCAGGCATCATTGCGCATGTGCACGATGGCATCATAAAGGAGGCGTTTCCAATAGAAGTCGATTCCCAATACAACAGATGCTGAATTCCTTTGGATCTCCCCATGTATCTCTTGAACTGTGTGAAGCCAGATCCTGGCCTTTCCAATGATACCAAACATGACCATATAATCTGAAAAATAAAATAAACTGAAAAAAGAAAATTTTATTTTTTCTTTCTCCAAAAGTCATTTGAAAGGCGAGATCCTAATCTGTAAAAATAAATATTTTTTTTCCATTCTCAAAGTGGCAGTATTCTTCACTTTTCAATAATAAAGTGAATAATATTGCTGCATTACCTCAACTTCTCATTGGAGGGGATGGAGCAATGCGTTATTATGCATTATTTCATCAAAAACTTAATCTGCACAGGGAGTCCTTTGAACCGCTGCGTCAACATAATGTACTCCACACAAGGTCAAGTGAGGTGTCACTGGAGAGAATAGAGTTTGGCCTTTCCGATGATACCAAACATGAAAATATAATTCTTGCTCTCATACACTCAGGTCCTAGTCATCTGCACGCTCACTGAGCGCACACTCTCACCTTCTCTCCCTTATTCTCCAATTACTTCTGCTCGCTGGTGATGTCTCTCCCAACCCCGGCCCTATCCTCACTTTCCAATCTGGTACTAGGACTCCTGATAATCATATCTACATTTCCTCCCTTCCCCCACTGCTCTTCCAATACACTCTGCCCTCTGGAATGCCCCCTCTGTTGTGGCCTCACCAAATCTTCCTTTATTCATTATCTTATTATCTCTCTTTCCCTCCATCTCCTAGCTCTCACAGAAAACTGGTTTTATCCTTCTGACAATGCTAGCCCTGCCTCCATATCCTACGGTGGTCTCCAACTGTCCCACACATATAGATCTGGGGAACGCAAGGGTGGGGGCGTGGAATTTTTACTCTCTCCAACCTGCACTTTCCAGCGTATTCCTCCCATACCCTCCCTCCTATTCTCCTCATTCAAAGTCCATGCAATCTGCCTCTTCCACCCAACGCCCCTACGTGTTGCAGTAATCTACCACCCCCTGGCTCTCCTGGACCTTTTTTTGGAAAATTTCTCTTCCTGGCTACCTCATTTTTTCTCATCTGACATTCTCTCTCTCATCCTAGGAGATTTAAACATTCCCATCAACTCTCTGACAACCCCTATACCTCCAAATTTCTCTCTATCACTGCCTCCTTGGGCCTCACACAGTGGTCCAACTCTCTTATCCACCAAGCTGGCAACACCCTGGACCTTATTTTCTCAAGCCT
The DNA here is from genome assembly GCA_009667805.1 of Leptobrachium leishanense. Taxonomy (NCBI): domain Eukaryota; kingdom Metazoa; phylum Chordata; class Amphibia; order Anura; family Megophryidae; genus Leptobrachium; species Leptobrachium leishanense. The sequence goes on from CM019063.1 coordinate 107,858,119, forward strand.
CTGCAGAATTTCTAACTTTTCTAACATACCTCTTCCCCTTTCCGATCACCACCTCCTTCCCTGAACCTTCTCCTGCCACCTACCCAGCCTCCTGTCTCCACCCCAACTCTTCTACCTTGAAGGCACTTGAATCCTAAACTACTCTCCACCGCTATCCATCCTCTTCTCCTCCCTATTTCAACATCCAACTGCACTAACAAAGCCACAAATCTCTACAACTGTGCCCTTTCCACATCACTTGAGGCACTCGCTCCTATCTCTATCCGTGCTAAACGCAGGCCTAACCGCCAACTGTGGCACAATAAATACAAAAGATATCTTTGACGGTGCTTCAGGGCGGCTGAATGTGGCTGGAGGAAGTCTCACACTTCAGCTGACTTCCTGCACTACAAATTCATGCTCCATTCCTACAGTTGCGCTTTATCGCTTGCTAATAAAGTCTTATTTCTCATCTCTTATCTCTACCTTCTCTCATGATTCTAGACATCTGTTTCATACTTCAATCTGTTAATGTGCCCCGCCGTCCACTCAAACTTCCACAGACCTCACTGTTGTGAGCTTCGCTGACTACTTCACCAATAAGATTACTAAACTTAGAATAGAAATCTCTTCATTGTCCTCTTCCATTAATCATTCAACCACACTCTCTTCTTCACTCCCTTCCTTCTATGTCTTCCTTTTCTCCGGTCTCTGAGGATGTCTCGGCAGTTCTCATGTCCTATTCCCCCTGCCCGACCACAGGTCCACTTGACCCCATCCCCACGCACCTTATTCGGTCTGTCCTACCGGTTATTGTCCCTGTGTTGGCTCATTTTTCAATCTCTCCTCTGGAGTCTTCCCCTCAGCATTCAACCGTGCTCTGATCTTGATCCCACCTCCTGCTCAAACTACCATCCCATCTCTTTGCTCCCCTTTGCCTTTAAAATCTTAGAATCTATAACCATCTCTCTGGTTCTAGCTGCTAACTCGCTACTTCACCACACCAGTCTGGCTTTCGCTCCCAGCACTCCACTGAAACTGCTCTGACCAAGGTGACTAATGATTTAATTGCTGTTAAAACCAAAGGACACTTTTCCCTGCTTATTCTTCTTGACTTTCCGCTGCACTTGACACTGTTGACCACCCTCTCCTTCTCCTCAGGCTGCGGCAACACCACTCTCTCCTGGTTCTCTTCCTATTTCTCTCTTCTGTGTCTCCTTCGCTGATGCCTCTTCAACCCCAGTTCCTCTCTCAATTGGGGTACCTCAAGGCTCTGTTCTGGGTCTCCTACTCTTCCTGATATATACCGCCTCCCTTGCCAACCTCATCTCATCCTATGGATTCCAATATCATCTCTATGCTGAGGGCACCCAAATCTACCTTTCCTCTCCCGATCTCTTTCCTTCTGTGTTGGACCATGTTACTGCCTGCCTGTCAGCTGTCTCCGACTGGATGACTTTCGGTTTCCTAAAGCTTAACCTCTCTAAAATTGAACTTCTCTTCTTCCTGCCTTCTAATACCAACATTCCTGAGCCCATTTCCCTTCAAGTGAATGGTGCCACTATTACTCCTACCTCATAGGCTTGTTGCCTCGGTGTCCTCTTAGACTCTGATCTCGCCTTCACTCCTCACATTCAGTCGCTAACCAAATCCTGCGACTACCACCTAAAAAACATTGCATGCATCGGCCCCTTTCTTAATCAGGACTCTGCTAAAACACTAATCCAAGCTCTAATTATCTCCCTACTTGACTACTGTAACCTCCTTCTCGCTGGCCTTAGGTGATCCCAGATTCCTCTACAGTCTGTAATGAACGTCTGTGCCAGGCTCATCCACCTCACACCCCGCATCTCTCACACCTCGCCCCGTCAATCTCTACACTGGCTCCCTGTTTCCTTTAAAATTCAATTCAAAATACTGGTGGTCACCTACAAACCGCTCTATAACTACGCCCCTACCCACATCTCCTCCCTTATTAACAGGTATATCCTGTCCTGACCACTTCGCTCTGTCAATGATCTGATGCTATCGTCTCCTCGTACCCACACCCCTAAGTCTCGCCTTCAGGACTTCTCCCAAAGTGCCCACTTTTTAGGGAACTCCTTCCCCCGCAACATTAGTCTCTCCCTAAAAAGTTCTGAAAACACATTACTTTAGAGAAGCCTATCGGCTCACTCCATAATCCCCCACAGTTCGCTTCTTACACCATCCTCCCACCCAGCCTACACGCACCCCGCTACTTCATGTTCTCGATTTACCGTCACATAGTGTGTCACCCCTCTCCTCAGAGATTTTAAGCTTTCGAGCAGGGTCCTCTCTCCCATTGTTCTGTGTGTTCAACTTGTATGTATATTTGTTATCTGTCTCACCCATTGCATAGCACTATGGAATTTGTTTACAAAACGTGTAACTGTAACTATATGTAAACAATCTCTACACTCCTCAAAGTACTGGGAAATTATTAAATCTTGCATAAGGTGTACATGTGTAAATGAAGACTGGGGTTCAGGGGATCCTTATGATAATTGTAATAAGGACTTAATAAGGAAACATATAAATAAAAATGTAATGCAAGTGTGTTAGCTGAAAGGGCACTTCATGGAGGAACTGCACTTCCCAAGCATCCGTGCTTGGTTTATCCAACGTTCAGACTATGTTGTTAAACAGAAATTCAAAGTAAACGGGTCTCAGGCAGCTAGAATTTATTCATGGGAGTAATAACCCCAAGGAAAAATCGTGACGTTTCGGCCTCTGGCGGCCTTAATCATACATACATAGTGGGCAACACACCTGTCTTTTAAACCCATATTGGCCAATCACAAACCCTATCTCCTTAATCAACAGGTGTACAGCATTGTCCACTCCAAAACACAGGTAATTTAACCTAAAATGTAAATATGCAAAAACAAATCAAACATAACCTATACAAACAGAATTATATAATAATATGAAGACAAACAAAAAAAAGAAAAGCATATAAACAAATAAAAGGAGCTCATACTCTACCGCACTCAGATGCAGCGCGGTATAATAGGGGCCCTATCTGATGATCTGTGGGAACATGAAGCAACATGAATATATATATATACATAGCCAAATGAAACGAAAATTTACTCCATATAGGAACAGAGCACACTAGTAACAATGATGTAAATCAAATTCCCTGTTAAGGCCTCTAGGCCACAACGTATCCAATCTGTGTATCCAGCGCTTTTCTTTTTGTTTTAACAATTTAATTCTATCCCCCCCTCGCCGTGACACTGGGACATGGTCTATAATCTGAAACCTGAGTTGTGCAACGTTATGCGTATGTTCAAAAAAGTGTTCAGGTACCGGCAAATCACTACGGCCCGTCCTGATGGTGGATTTATGTTTTGAAAAACGTTCTTTCATTTTTGTCGTGGTTTCCCCTACGTATAGTAAGCCACAAGGGCACTTCAATACATAGACCACATACGATGACTCGCATGTAAAAAAGTCCCGAATCCAGATTTTATCGCCCGTATGGGGGTGTAACAAAAAATCTTCCTAGATAACTGCATTGCAAGAGGAACAACCAAGGCACGGGAACGTGCCTTTTTTGGGGGTACCCAAGAATTTTTGCTGTTTTAATTTAAAAAACGGGGTTATCCAGCACCCCTCCTCCGACGAGAATTACAAAGGGTGGAGAGTTTGGATAGGATGATCATGATCTCGGGGAGAACACCTAAGCATCGCCACAAAACACGGATCCCGTTTGTTAGTAAATTTAACCAAGCTAGTGGACGTATTAACAAGGTTATTAGGAGACATTGGGGTATTTTACATAGAGCTTACAGAGAGATTCCATTCTTTCATAATCCCCCTATTTTTGCATATAAACGCAATAGAAACTTGAGGGATCATTTGATTAAAGCTGATATTGGTGCCATGAAGGTAAAACAGCAAAAATTCTTGGGTACCCCCAAAAAAGGCACGTTCCCGTGCCTTGGTTGTTCCTCTTGCAATGCAGTTATCAAGGGAGATTTTTTGTTACACCCCCATACGGGCGATAAAATCTGGATTCGGGACTTTTTTACATGCGAGTCATCGTATGTGGTCTATGTATTGAAGTGCCCTTGTGGCTTACTATACGTAGGGGAAACCACGACAAAAATGAAAGAACGTTTTTCAAAACATAAATCCACCATCAGGGCGGGCCGTAGTGATTTGCCGGTACCTGAACACTTTTTTGAACATACGCATAACGTTGCACAACTCAGGTTTCAGATTATAGACCATGTCCCAGTGTCACGGCGAGGGGGGGATAGAATTAAATTGTTAAAACAAAAAGAAAAGCGCTGGATACACAGATTGGATACGTTGTGGCCTAGAGGCCTTAACAGGGAATTTGATTTACATCATTGTTAATAGTGTGTTCCTATATGGAGTAAATTTTCGTTTCATATGGCTAAATTTTCGTTTCATTTGGCTATGTATATATATATATTCATGTTGCTTCATGTTCCCACAGATCATCAGATAGGGCCCCTATTATACCGCGCTGCATCTGAGTACGGTAGAGTATGAGCTCCTTTTATTTGTTTATATGATTTTCTTTTTTTGTTTGTCTTCATATTATTATATAATTCTGTTTGTATAGGTTATGTTTTATTTGTTTTTGCATATTTACATTTTAGGTTAAATTACCTGTGTTTTGGAGTGGACAATGCTGTACACCTGTTGATTAAGGAGATAGGGTTTGTGATTGGCCAATATGGGTTTAAAAGACAGGTGTGTTGCCCACTATGTATGTATGATTAAGGCCGCCTGAGGCCGAAACGTCACGATTTTTCCTTGGGGTTATTACTCCCATGAATAAATTCTAGCTGCCTGAGACCCGTTTACTTTGAATTTCTGGATGAGGAGGGGGGGCTGTCGGCGCCCCCACACACGGTGACTCGGCGCTAGACCTGGTGGGCTCCGGATGCTTTTGAGATTGCGGCACTTGTATATGTTGTTAAACAATCATATATAATAGAACAAAATAGGACTTGTTCAGAATTTTCTTTGTAAGGTAAAATTATATTACAATTTTCAATAACAACAAAGGAAAAGGGGGAGAAAGAGGAAATGTGTAGCAATAAATTTGCACAAAAATCGCAAGTAGAAAACTGAATAACTGAGAGGAGTCCAGTCATGCTTACAATTGGATGTCCTATACATACACAAAATATTGATTGAATGTGTGAAAACTGAATTAACAGTAAAACCATCCATGTTATTTGTTGGTTTGTTCAACATTTTGGTCATGTGTAAGACTCAAGTTACAATCGGTCATTTGTCTATCTAACCCTTTGTCACAACCATGTGGTGTTGTGCAATCTATACGTTGTATAACAGAGTTTAGTAAAGCTAGTTGATGCACATCATGAAAACTGTAAGAACCCTTTAGGAAAGTGAAAAAAACTTTCTATCAAGTAATCTACAAAAAGACCCACATGTAATACTGAAATGACAGATGCCCCGTTAAATATTAGAAACCATAAAACCAGAATAAAAAATATATCGGGTTCTATTCCATAGTTGGTGTTAACTTAACCAGAGCTGTTGTAAACTTACCAGAGCCATTATAGTCTATGGTGTTGTTACGTTTACAACAGCTCTGGTTAAATTAGCAACAATTTTGGATTAGAGGTCCAGCGGCTTTTGGTTTTGGCCATTTACCTGGTCTGGCCGTGGAGGTGGACGGTGGTGTTCTGCTGTGCGCGGTCGTCGCTTCCGTTTTCGGCGGAGGCCGGATGGAGGTGGGAGCATAAAGAGGATAACATTGAGGTCTCAATACACAGCTGATATATCCGGCGTTTTGCACACCGGAAACCCATGTATTTCTAATCAATAAGGAAACAATTAAGTTTCTTCCACTATAAAAGTGTGGGTTGTTTTTAATGTATGTTATTTTCTACTGATGAAGCCCACTATTTCACAGGGTGAAACGTGTCTAGATGATTGTTTTATTATTTTTAAATCAAAAATAAATTTTATTTTTACTTCATTGGAATCACTGTGAGCTTTTCTGAAAAGGTTTGGCTGACGAATAAAACCTTTAGAGTCTGAATACTTAGAGCCTGGTCCAAGGCTCCAACTGGGTGAGTGCAATCTGTATATGTGATTAATCACGGTTTTATAAAACAGTCTTCACCATCCTGTTTTCTTAATGTTTTTAAGTATGGAGACGATTTGAACAGTTGGTGGGATGGTGAAGATACCCGACACCTGAAAAACAGAGGATATTTGGATGATTTTTTGTGCTGCACCCCTTATAAAATTTTGGAGAGAAAAAAATCCATCAAGAATATATGTGAGATATTCGAGAACTGTGCAAAAATCATCTGTGTGGTGTGGGAGCGCTACAATAAAACTGTTTCTATTCTGTTTCAATTTTGGATTAGAGCCCATCTTTGTGTGTTTTTTTTTTTACAGAACACCATAATGGAGATCCAAATGATCAAATATTTTACAGGGTTATTCAAAGAGAATCGAAAAGCCACCTCACGTTCGGTGACTTTTCGTTCTCTTCAATTCAGTGCGATTTGGCAATCCAATTTCGGCAACCCTGCGGTGTATTCAGCAAGCACCACAGGGCCACCGTAATGCAGGGAAAAGTCGCGCAAACCCACCGAAAACTCAACGCAAAACGAGGGCGAACGCACACCAAACCCGCAAAAACATCTGGATTAACCCGCCAAAGACGCTGGAGAAACCCGAGCAGGAGCCGATCAGAGCGCAGAGCAGCCGTCGGAAAAAGTCGACACCGTAGACGAAGGAGGTGAAGAAAAAGAAATTTAGAAATTAGAAAACTAGAAATTACATCTGATTTATATGCACTGCCTGCCATATATTTTCCTTCTTTAGGATTATCCTCTTTTATTTTACTGGTCTCTTTACTTCTTGTACTATTGTGACAGTTGTATACATTTACTTTCTCTTTGCTGCTGAACATGTTTAGGCATGTAGTTACATGGAAAATAAATGTTTTTCTTAATACATACAGAAAAATACAGTGTTTTTTGAAGAAAGCACAGTTGGATTACATTTTATCCAAAAGATATTATCAGCCACTTTTTTTTTTTAAAGTATGTGAATGGCTGATTGAACTCTACATGTTATGATAAGAGATTATAAAAACAAACAATGGGCTGTATTCCAAGCCTGATGTAACATTACCAAGAGCTGTTGTGCATTTAGAAACTTTATTGATTATAATGGCTCTGGAAAGATTACCACAGCTCTGGTTAAATTAGCACCAGGGCTGGAATACATCCCAACATACTTAGGGTACTAAACCCGATGTCAGATGAGTGCACTAGGTGTGCCCCCACTGGCGTGCCTACTGTCGTCCGTCGCAGCATTATGGTGCTGCGACAGGGCCAGCCAGACGCTGTTGCCCACACAAATTGCGTGCGCAACAGCGGCAGTGCTGTGTCTGTGTAGCAAGCCTCCCCGTCAAAGGGCTAGGACGCGCATTGATAGGGCTGCAAAGCGCGATCCTCCATAGGAGGATTGCGCATTGCGGCGTTGAGCGCATGAACTGCATTAACTCAACGAGGCGGCCAGACGGGTGGCGAGTGGAAGGAACATCCACTCTCAGGACCTTCCTTCCGCTCTTCAAAACGCTCCTCTGACCCCATCCTAAAGGTATCCCTTATCTGCACTGCTCCAAAACATGAAAAAATTTTGAGCACTGACAAGACATCACAAAGTGGAGGATTCCACATCTGACAAGGGACACAATGATATTAAATATTATGTAAAATTCCTTCAGGCTATGTGTATATGAACCATGAAGGGATTTTGTATTTTAACTTTATTCCCATACCCAAGATGCCTCATTTTTATATGCAAATTTTCCAGAATATGAAAGCGAACCACATCCCATGCATTTTCAGGTAATGTTTAAAAAGGTGGGGAAGGGTAAGTTCAAGTATCCATTTCTGCCCATACCTGAACTTTCCCTTACCCACCTTTTTAAACATTTTGTTTTAATAATTTTATCCAATAAACCTATTTTTTATTAATATTAACTGCCCTGTTTTGACTTTTCTATATACTGGTACTACTCACTATCTTACAACAGGCGTACCACTAGGAGACCGATTGGCACACAAAGAGGTGCAGAACCCCACCGAAATAGGAGTACCAGGCGCTAAAAAGTTGAGCCTGGATTAATGGGGCTCCAACATAGGTGAGTGTGACTAAACCTGTTTTATACCCATATTATTGGTTTCATGTTACGCTATGAGAGCGCTGTCTCTCTATTTTTAGCATATTTGAGGTAACCGAGGAACCATTACGAAGGGCAGTGGCCACCCTCTATTTGGCCCAGGCCACTTCAAACCAGAGCCGGGGAATATCAGGCTCTGAATAATGTAAGTGTTCACTTTCCCAGTAATACTCGCTAACTCACTAAGGCGGTATTGCACTATTATTCTCTTTCCTATTCCTCTCATCTATTTGAGAACCGGGAGTCCATTGAAAATATAGGACAAAACACTGTATCAAGAGCTACACATCTGTCTGGATCATACGGATAAAGGTTGTAAAGAACTTTGCTCACCATCCAAGGCACAGTGTGCACAATTTGTCACTGTAGCTATATCTATATCCTGCGGGAGTGGACTGAATATCCTGCAGGAGTGGACGGAATATAGCAATACTATAACCATTCTCTGATACGGGTAACATTAATGGTATAGCACCCACAGGAAGAGACTGTGGATCGCATTGCACTATATGCACATTGTGTTGCACTTTGTATATTCTTCAGCACCTTGGTCTGCACCAGATTATATGCTCTTAATTGCTTATTTGCACAAGAATACGATTGCATTTAGATCACTTTACGATTGCACTTTACCTCCGGTCATTTTAGACCGTGCATATATCCCACATTAAAAGTTGGGATTTTCCGTCAGTGACATTGTTTTGCACTTTAAGTCTGCGCAGATCTGCTACCAGCACTTTAACTTTAACCATATTTTGTTCTGCACAATCTGTTACAACTACTATCAATAACTGTGGAGACACCACCTCGGGTCCCACAATAGTGTTTATATCAGGTATTTAATACCAACAGACAACCATCTTGACAACCAATTGCGCCATTAGGACCCCTTTTATAAATTTTTACCTATATATCTAACACATTTCTGTCGAGGTTTTGTGTAATCTTCCTAGTTGGCTGCACAACATAAATACACTATCCCATTTAAGATTAGCGCCTCCACTGTATATTCTCTCTTTACATTTTCAGATAAGGCCAGATCAATGATGAGATTATTGAGCCTAAAAATAGTCTGTATTGACAAGATGTATGTGTACTCTGTACGGACTTCACAACCCACTTACAGAGGGTCATTAACATTGAAGACTAGGCAATAACATTTTTTGTTTTTAGAAAACCAGCTAAATTTTGAAATACATTCATATGTACATGATACAAATGGTTTGTTTTTCATGCGCTTTATCTTGAACTAAATAACAAGTATCAAACACGTGTAGACAGTGACCTAAATGTGAAATGACAGTACAAATCCTATGAACATGTTGCATTTAAATGATCAAGATTCTATAGAATATACCATTGTACAATGCTACAGAACTTGTCGCTTTATAAATACTTGTAAATACTGGGTTCAATTCTTTGGGCTATGTTTCCCATAATCAATAGATATTCCTATAGAAGAAGGAATAAATCAGTGGTATTTTGGGAATAGTGCACCTCTTATTCCTCTATAGTCTGTTTGTCGGCGGATTGTTATATAATGTAGCGAAACACCCATGTGTTATCTCAAATATCATATAGATCAGGGGTCAGCAACCTTGGTTCTACAAATCGTTTGGAACTACATGTCCCATAATGCTCAGCCATGTGTTAGGCTGGTGGAGACTGATGGGAAATTATTATTGTCATCATTTATATAGCGCCAACAGTTTCCGCAGTGCTTTACAATAACCAAAGGGAACGAGATAAATGGACATATGATGGAGACAAGAGGTGTTGAAGGCCCTGCTCATAGGATCTTACAATCTAGAGGGATCGGGGTTGAGGAAGACAAGAGGAATTTTACGAGATAGCAGGATCTTTAGTGCCAGTGGTTTGGGAATGGTGGGGCCATAGAAGCGGCTTCAATCATGAGTGAGTAGATGAGCAGAGGGAGGAGTTGCTTCAGTGATGTGGTATACTAATCTGAAGAGATGGGTTTTGAGAAACATAGAAAAATGTCGGCAGAAAAGAACCTTTCGGGCCATCTAGTCTGCCCAATTACATGGATACTTTACCTGGATTTATCTTTTGTTTAGGATAGCCTTATGCCTATCCCATGCCTGCTTAAATTCAATTACTGTTTTGGCCTCTACCACTTCTACTGGAATTTTTTTAAGGCCTGAAGGTCAGGAGAGAGTTTGATAGGGCGAGGCAAGTCATTTCACAGGACTGGTGCTGCGCACGAGAAGTCTTGGAGGCGAGAGTTGGCTGTGCGTGTGTAGACAGATAACAGGAGGAAATGTAGTTCTATAACACATGGAGGGCCAGGGTTGCTGACTCCTGATATAGATTTTTAAATAATGTACAGCAGATTGCCAGTTGAAGATGTAGCAGTAAATTGCATAGTGGGACCTTCATCCCTGTAACCAGGTGGGGTGGTAGTATTCATAGGATCTCATATAAAGTATTACAGAGAAAAACCAAATTGGGTGGTTGGGGTATTCCCAATGTAACGAAACTTTACCACGCTGCAATGCTCTCCCATATTGCACTTTAGATAAACAACTATAATAAAGATCAACCCTGGATGGAACTTGAGAAATATGGGATAAGACTAAAAAAATTTAAACAAATCCTCTGGGAAAATGATCTGGAAAAACCCTCAATGAATTTGATTGTAAGGGATTTGAATACTCTTTGGATAAAATAACAATCTGATACAGGTACATATGCAATTGGAAACAATTTAAAACCAAACAGAAAATAAAGACCTAGAGTCTTGGAATAAAAATAAGTCATCAACTGATAGAGAATAATAAGGTTATCCCATTTTTAAAGCATTGTTCTCTAAAAAGATGATAAAGATCTATTTAGCTACCTGAGGGCTAAACATTTTATAGAGCATAAGCTCTTCTCCATCTCCCATCAATAGTGATATAGAAGCATTTTTAAGGGGAACTGGACAGTTGGAGTGATGAAGAAATTTTATCTTACCTTAACTATAGATACATCAATAAAAGAATGCAAACATATCAAAGAGTGGGCAAGTGATCTTGGTAAGTTATTGGAAGACATACAGTTGTGTTCAAAATTATTCAACCCCCACTGAAATTGAGTGTTTTGGCCAGTTTGACATTGATTTTGATCATTCAGTCATCTTGCTTACAATTAAATCAAAGAGGCACGTGTAGGTCAGACAAATATAACATAACATTTATAATGAAATAACCACAAATGTCTTTTCTGTGCTCACATCATCAGTTTTATTCAACCCCAAGTGACATTCAATCTTAGTACTTAGTACAACATCCTTTTACAGTTATAACAGCTTTTAAACGTGAAGCATAGCTTCTACGGGTATCTTCGCCCATTCGTCATGGGCAAAAGCCTCCAGTTCAGTCACATTCTTAGGCTTGCGCACTGCAACTGCTTTCTTTAAGTCCCACCAGAGGTTCTCAATCGGATTTAAGTCAGGTGACTGCGATGGCCACTCCAAAATGTTCCAGCCTTTAATCTGCAACCATGCTCTACTGGACTTGGAGGTATGCTTGGGATCATTGTCCTGTTGAAAGGTCCAACGTCTCCCAAGCCTCAGGTTTGTGACGGACTGCATCACATTGTCATCCAATATCTCCTGGTACTGAAGAGCATTCATGGTACCTTGCACACGCTGAAGCTTCCCTGTACCTGCAGAAGCAAAACAGCCCCAAAGCATGATTGACCCCCCGCCATGCTTCACAGTAGGCAAGGTGTTCTTTTCTTCATAGGCCTTGTTCTTCCTCCTCCAAACATAGCGTTGATCCATGGGCCCCAAACAGTTCTAATTTTGTTTCATCAGTCCACAGAACACTATCCCAAAACTTCTGTGGTTTGTCCACATGACTTTTGGCATACTGCAGTCGACTCTTCTTATTCTTTGGAGACAGCAAGGGGATGCGCCTGGGAGTTCTGGCATGGAGGCCTTCATTACGCAGTGTGCGCCGTATTGTCTGAGCTGAAACTTCAGTACCCACATCTGACAAATCTTTTCTCAGTTCCTCAGCAGTCACACGGGGACTTTTCTCCACTCTACACTTCAGGTAGCGCACAGCAGTCGAAGTCAGCATCTTCTTTCTGCCACGACCAGGTAGCGTTTCAACAGTGCCCTTTGCCTTGAATTTGCGAATGATGCGTCCTATGGTCTCTCTTGGTATGTTTAACATCGTTGCAATCTTCTTATAGCCATTGCCCTTCCTGTGAAGAGTAATCACCTCTTCTCTTGTCTTCCTGGACCATTCTCTTGACTGCACCATGTTTGTAACCACACCAGTAAATGTCTAGAAGGAGCTGAGTATCACAGTCCTTTTAAAGCTGCCTAATTGGTGCTTATTATGCTTTATTGCTGCTCCGTGACATCCACAGGTGTTTTCAATACCTGATTGAAAACACTTGAATGAACCTCTGTTCTTCAGAGTGGTAGTCTTTAAGGGGTTGAATAATTGTGTCAATGAAGAATTCACAAAAGAAACATTTACTACTGTATTACAAAACCAATTGATGTCATTTTAGTTGCATATGGTTCTTTAAAAAGTCCTTGTAGGATTTCATTCTGAATACAATTACAAATGTACACTAAATTCCCTAAAACCCTTTACAGCATTGGGGGTTGAATAATTTTGAACGCAACTGTAGATTGGTACAATGCAATGACGGTAACAAAGCAGGCAGTTCATTCTGTAGATCTTCTGGAGGTATATGTTAAATTACGCAATAGATGCTATATGATTCCGATTAAGCGATTTCAAATAAGCAGCAACAACTCACAACTATCAGGGTTATTCAAAGAGATTTGAAAAGTCACCACACGTTCGGTGACTTTTCATTCTCTTCAATTCGGTTCCTTTTGCCGATCCCATTTCGGTGACCCTGCGGTGTATTCAGCAAGCACCACAGGGTCCCGAATTGCAGGGAAAAGCTGCCGCAAACCTGACGAATGCATTTTTGTATGGACTCTCCTCTTGTTTGTGCATGGGTTTCCAGGTGGGATTGCCGGACTATGTGGGACTGCGAGTGATTTTACCGGTTTGTTTTCTTACGCACTGTACTGTAATCTGAATCTGTCAATAAAAAATGATGTATAAGAAATACCCTGGAGTAGGATTCGCACTAATGTTGTATGAAAGAAGAATGTATGTATGTCTCAGCAAATTATATAAATTTATCTGTTTATCTTATTTAGGCTGTCAGATTGACAGTCTGAACGCACTGTGCATGCGTGCATAACGGACAGACGTACTGACGGACGATACTGTAGACACCACACGGTCCGTTTTTTGATGGCTGTAGAACAAAAAAGGGAAATATGGGAATCAAAATTAATTAGAATTAAAAGAACAGGTACAGTCAGCCAGACCATAAAAACCTCCGAGCGTCAACGTTATGGACGTCGCAAATGCGCTGCGTCTGACGTCGCAGCATAACGCACACATGCCACTACGCGTACGTGGCGTACTCTCCGCATCCGTCTTTGCGTCCAATGCCATCTGCTTGGTGCGTGCGACTTCGGTGCGCACGTACTTTGTGTGTGGGTCTCTATTGATCATTATACCATGCTACGGCAGACGTTAAACTATGCAGCAACACAGCCGTGATGACTGCGTTAGTCTGACGCTAGCCTAAGAGTTGACGAATTTTGAAACAGTTAAATGTTAACTATACAAAGAGACAAAATATTACCGATTAAAACTTTTTCAGATGACGTGATAATGTTTTATCTTTGTATGTTAATACAGATAATAAAATAAATAAAAAAAGACAAACCTGTAACCAGAGCAAATGAAATCCTAAATACCGGGATCTCAGTTCTCTGCTTTGTGACATTAGTAAACAGAGAGAAACAGCTACATCTGATGCAAGACCGGAAGCAGTGAATTTCCTTTCTTGGCACACAAATGAAATGTTCGAGAACTCCGAAAACAAGTGAGAGTTACTGATCACAGAGTGTGGGTTTCAGAATCAACCTTTCCCATCACAGACAAATGAAACAACAGTCTCAGCTTTTAAAGGCATGAAAGAAATATATAATTTAGGGAGGGATCTGCTCCATAAGGAGCTTACATTCTCTCTCATGTCTCTGTCCATCTAGGTCTTCATTTATTGTAATCCATGTAATGCATTGAGGATTATGTTCCACATTACAAATAAGCAATAAATAGAGTGGGCAAAGTTTACCAATTGAAAAATTCATAACACATTGTAACAAATTAAAAAAAAAAACACAGATGTGCTGGTGTTGTGCAGACAGCAATACAAATGGTTTGGTACATTTTTTTTAATATTTAGAAAGATAAAAGAATGACAAAGATGACCCCCGCAGTTAAGAAAATCACATTTATTGTTTTATACATTTATGCCATTCTTTTATTCATTTGGTGCTTGGTTTCATCAACATCATGTTTATTTAGTACATATAACACAATGTTTAACTTCAATGTACAAATGAGTAATATATGAATATCCACAAATTCTATCTATCCCACATTTAATACGAATGCGTTGAGGTTTGTATAATCTAGTGTTTTACTATCCAGGGTTCAACAACACAGGCCTAAAATGCCTGCATTGACACCTAAATCTGCATTTTTCCTTTATGGATCGTGGGGTTCACAAACTTTACTTATATCAACATCCTATTGTGGTTCAGCCGGTAAAAGAGCCTCTAAAAATGTAATGCTGATGCAAACCATTAAGCTTCTGTGGCGAACTTATGAGCAATAACAATCTTAGCATTTCCCTTATATTAGAAGGTGAGAAGCCAACGGATACCAGCAGAATCTCCTGGAGTCCATAGGATGCCGTTAAGATTTGCAAGAGCTCTTCATCTGAAGAGCTGATTAGATGTTAGTTACGTCAGCTTTGCATTCACAAACAGATTTCATAAACATGTTGACAAACCTGATGCTTTTTAGAATGCCAAATCTTTTTCTTCTAGGAAAAAAAAAAGTTGCAATACCTCAAATCATTTATTCAATAGCAGAAAAATATAAAAATAAATAATCCTTCAAAGTTGGGAATCTAGGTGGATAAAATAATAATGATGATGATCTGGCTAAAAGGTCTAATTTTCACAAACAATATTTTAGAATTCATAAAGACCTGCCTTTTAAAATGCAAAGCATGTTCCTAGGTTGAAGGATACAGAGGAGGAGACCAAATCTTTGCCAAATGTCTCTGAGGCATATCTGCTGCATCCGTATGTACTTAGAGCAATTAAAGGAAAACTGGATTAATTAAAGAACATTTAAAATAGACAAATTCTTTTATTTACTGACGATTTTATCTTTTGTGGGTATATCAGAAGTTATTTTAGGTCTTACATGGATCAGGTGTGGTGTAACTCAGAACCATTTAAGTATTCCTTGATAAACGCTCAATTGTAATGCCAAAATGTTTTGGCCTTCTTATCCAAATAAACATTCTTCTTATCCTTTCTTTGTACCCTGCTTCATTTGTGGATTTTTTTTTTTCTCCTAGCACAAATGATACGATTATTGCCCATTTATGTTCCAATTTATTTCACAAAAGAGTACTTCCAAATATCACCTTTAGTTTATTCTGTATATACACTGGCTGCACAGCTTCTTGGAAAAGAAAGGTGGGCAACATGTGGACATAAAGTAAATACCAGGCTAATTTACCTTATGACCGGATTCTGTATGATTGTGACTAGATTTACGGTAAATTTTGTTTTCACGCATGTTTCCCACATTTAAAGTCACTTTAAATCTTGCCTTCCACAAATCAACCTCACTTTATCCCTAGTCTGGACACTGAGGAGTGGAGTTGTAATCCCTCTCCCCCACCTTCTTCTGATTTCCATCCAGAATGCTTCCAAATCAGGTCAATTCTACTTTCAAAAAAGCAGAAATGACCAGTATTTTAAAAAGGCAAGAGATTATTAAAACATCTCTGGTTTTTTTTTCTTCAAATCTTCTACCTTAAGGCTGGGGTCAGACGAGCGTGATTTCTACGGACTGTACGTCCGTGCAGTACGGACATCGTCAGTACGGATGACGCAGTAGTGGTCACACAGTCCGTTTTTTCACTGAAGTTATTTTTTGACGGATGTAGGAGGGGAAAATAAATTACAATGAAAAAACATTCTGTCCGTCAAAAATGCTGGACGTATAAATGCAGTCCGTCTGACCTCGCTCCATCACTCACACACAAAGCTATGCAGACGTTGTGGACGTGGCGCACTCCGCACGTCCGTTCTAGCAGTATTACATTCTTGCCTAACCTGCGTCCGTTTGCCGCGGCCGTTGTGCGTCCGCAGTTCAGTGCGGACGTACTTCATGTGTCAGGCTCCAATGGACTTACTTTCATGCTATCACGGACGTACTTTTAGGCGCAATCACGGACGTGAACACTACGCTCGTCTGACACCAGCCTAAATTATAGCAACTTACTCCTTACTGAACTTTTCTGTACTTGTAATGGCACATCTGGATAATGTACTCCCCTGCTAATATTGGCACTACCTTACAAAGAGGTCAGTACTTCTGCCCACTGATTACACAGACGGGATGTAGAGAGACACACACACAAAACTTCAAGGCCCCATCAGAAAAGCCCCCAATCTTTATTGACATTGGCCCTTATTGTTAGATCTTCATTTATACAGTTTCCGCAGAGCTTTAAAAATTAACCAATAGGAAGGCAACAAAATTAAAACAAACATAGGACTAGAAACAGGAGGAGGTGTGGAGGGCCCTGCTCAGCTGATCTTACAATCTAAAGGAGTTGAGGAAGACCAGGAGTTTTATTGGTCAACAAGATCTGCACTAGTGTTACAAAAATGGCGATGGCATGGAAATGACCAGTGTCATGATAGGTAGGTGAGAAGGGTAGGTCAGCATCAGTGTGGTATGATTTCAATTTAAAGAGAGGAGTTAAAAGAAATATATTGAAGGCCTGAAGATTGGGCAATCCACAGGAACGGACTAACCCTTGAAGTCTTGGTGATGATTGGTCAGCAGGCAACATCCAACTGTCCTGAGTGATCTAGAAAAGGAGGTTGTTAGAGAGTAAGAAAAACACCGGTAAAGGAGGGGTTGTGTTATTGAGGGCTTTGAAATGGTAGCATCAGTATTTTACATTGTATCCTGAAAAGGTACATGAAGCCACTGAAGGGACTGGCAGAGGCGAGCGGTACGTGAGGAGCATTAAGTGAGAAACAACTTGGCGGCTGCATTCATTACGGCAATGCGGGCGTTGGGAAGGCTAATAAAAGGGGCAAGTTACAGTTATCAAGTTGTTCTAGAATGATCGTATAGACAAGCAGGATTTGGTCTATCCTTTGTTTAAAGTCGATTTTTGTTACAAATCCAAAGAAAGGCTTGGGAGGTGCCAGGCTGCTGAGTCTATTACCGTGTAGAGAGAAGTGACAGGGGTACTTTTTGGAAGGAGGAGTGACTAGAATTTCAGTTTAAAAGGAAGTTGAAAGACATCCAGTTAGAGATATGGAAGAAACATTTAAAAGGGATTATTCAGAGCACCAAAACGTTGGCGCTTTCCTTCGGCACTTTTAATTTGCCGACCCCGAATTCACAGCAGGGTCCCCAAATTGATGCATCAAATGCATGTGGGAAAAAAAAAAAAAAATCTTTGAATAAAACATCATTGGAAAAACCCTGAATCAAAAATGCCCAAAACAAACTTTTTGCCTCAATGATAAGAATAAACTGTTGAATAAATATTAAGACCATGAAATTTGTTTTACATTGAAACTTATGGGATTCGTCTGGTTAAATGAAACCACTGAAAATCAGGGTATTGCGACAACTTTTCACAGCTGTTTGGCATTTTCTGAACCGATTCATTGCTGCCGAAGGTCCCCATAGTTCACAAATCACAACATTTTCACTGGTCAAGAAGAAAATATAGTTGGGTGTCAACACTGTATATAAAATGGTACTGAAATCCAAAAAGGAGCTCAGGTTTGCCAAGAGAGGCAGTACAGATCGAAAAAGGGAAAGGGCCGGGTTGCAACAGTTAGCCTATTTCCCCTTTTAATTCATTAAAGTGACAAGAATATTAGGTGGAGCCTTGAAATTAGTTTGGACTGATTTAAAAATGTAGACAATTCCACCACAAGCATTGTGCTGCCTGCATTAAAAGCTAAAACACTGCCCCTTCAAAATAACTGGGAAAAAAAAAAAATGCTTCCAATTTTGAGGAAGCATTAGAATTTCCTTTCCCCTTAAATAATTACGTGATTAACCTCTGTTATTACCATGAGGTGCAAAAAAAAAAACACTATACAAACGCTTGAAATCTAGGCCATAAATTTCCCAGAGACATTAAAATCTATGGAGTTGCCAAATTCAGACCTGAGTTCACAGCAGGTTCCAAATCCAGGCTCTGTATTGTTTGGGTTTGACTTGACAAATTAAGCACCCTTGCCTTGGAAATATTTTATACCATTATGGTGCAAGGTTGCTGCGGATGCAATACGGCAGAGTTTTGACAAAACATCTCCGAACTGAATGACAAGAGTATTCATCAGCTACCAAAAGGCCACTATTTAAAGTATGGCATTGCATGGGATTTTGTAATAATTGTGTGGGCCCCTCCTGTAATTCTAGGTAAGAACAGGGGTTATTGCTACACTTCCTTACTCAATAAGTGTTGCTATACTGCACAAATAAAGATGTATAATTTCCCAAACCTCTACTGCCTAGATCACTTGCCAAACAGAAAAAAGTACTACTTTAGTTGTCTATTGTTTACATTAGAGAGTCAGACGTTAACCTCAGACGCTACATTGGAGAAGAGATCCCCACGCTTTATCTCTAGGGTTATGGTAAAACAGAGTAGCAAGTCATTGTTCCAAGGCAAACTATTCTCTAACGCATTTTTAACGTGCATTTAAGCGCACTGAATCACGGCTGCAGTAGCAGCAAATGACGGGCAATGACGGCCCATATACGAAGTACGGCCACGCAACGCAAGTGGAAATTAAACGCATTTTTTTTGAGAACGCAGAACCGCTAGTACTGACGTATAGAGTGCGCTGCGGCAGCATAGCGGCGTGTGTGATTAGGAGATGTCAGACGCTGCTAAATGTCTAGACGCAAAAAGTGTTTTGACGATCTGTAAAAAAAAAAAAAAAAAAAAATTATCACACGAAAATGCACGTCATCTGACAGTTTTTGTGCATTCCGTGAAAAAAAATACGTCAATGCATTCGGACGCACTTTGACGGTCGCTGCGAATAATGCGTTCGTTTGACCCTAGCCTTAGAGTACTTCAGTGAAAGTCTCCTGGGTGGGAGGTGAAACGAAAAATGTTTCTGATACAAAGTATAGGAGAAGTTAATTTACAGTAATCAAGAGCAAGCTCAGAGTGGAATAGCAATTCCAGGTGATAACCACAAGACATGCTGTATAAGACATCAAAAAGTTAATCCTAATTGCCAACCTTGGAATAGGGCCCGAAAAGTCTAGCACTAAACTTTGTAGACAAAAATCAGTAACCCAGTTAGGCTAGGGTCAGACGAACGCAGTATCAACGTGCGTTTAGCAGCATTAATCACAGCCGTGCTAGCAGCAAATGACGTCCAATGCCAGGCAGCATACGAAGAACGGCCGCACAAAAGTGCAGCTGCGCAACGCAAGTGGCAAACGAATGCATTTTTTCGAGAACGTGAAACCGCTAGTACTGACGTACAGAGTGTGTGTGTGTGTGTGTTTAGGAGACGTCAGACGCTGCTAATGTCCGGCCAACATAACATCCAGACACAAAAAGGGTTTTATTGATGATCCGTACAAAATCACGTACGGAAATGTGCATGGTATGACCGCTATTGCGTATTCCATGAAAAAAATGCATCCATTCGAACGCACTTTTTCACGGACAACGCAAAAAAATGCATTAGTCTGACCCTAGCCTAGGAGTGGTAATTCTTCTAGAAATAGGTATAAGCATTCTCCCAGCTTCACTTGGCAATATCCAAAAATCTACAGGTCACCTGGCTATTGCCAGTATAAGGTGCACATTCATACAGTACAAGGATTGAGCGCTATAGAAAGACACAGAACAAAAGAAAAACCTGAAAACAATGGAGTCTTATTACCTCTAAACCAAGACTTTAACATTAATGTCCGTCAGATGCAGGGACTAAGGCTAGGGTCAGACGAAAGCATTTTTCCCCGCGAACGTGAAAGTGCATCCGATCGCATTGACGTATTTTTTCCACAGAATGCGCAAAAACGGTCAGACGACGCGCATTTTCGGGCGTGATTTTGTACGGATCGTCAATAAAACTCTTTTTGCGTCTGGACATTAGCAGCGTCTGACATCTCCTAATCACGCCGCTATGCCGCAGCTGCGCACTCAGTACTAGCGGTTCAGCGTTCTCAGAAAAATGCGTTCAAATTCCACTTGCGTTGCACGGCTGGACTTTTGTGCGGCCGTACATCGTATATTGGCCGTCATTTGCTGCTAATGCGGCCGTGATTATGTGCGCGAGAACGCACGTTAAAAGTGCGCTGGTCTGACCCCAGCCTAAGACGAACTCTGAACAACAAACACAGGTTTTTTTTTTATGGTGGTAAAAGTATGTATATTGTACATAGCCTGTTTGCTACAATATATAGGTTTTAGTACACATACAAAAACAAACCTGAAGGAGTGCAGCATTTTACCCCTACAATTCAGGTGTTCGTACTGATGGAAGCCTATAGACGTGCTCAGTATGGTCTGAATTAAACACGAGCTGTGAGACAGACATGAGTAATACAGTCACCAAACATTATCAGCAATTAACCCTTTATGAAAGTTATTCATGTTGCCTGCTCAGATAACAACCCTTCTAACCCGTGCTAGTAGAGGATAATCGCATACTTGGCTGCAGGCTCCCAGCACCTTTCTTCCATTGCTTACATGCAATAAGGTTTTCTGGACTGTCCACATGCAAACACACCAACAGGGTGTTAGGATTTAAGAGATGTGGATGGGACAGGTCCATATGGTTTGGTTACAGAATGACTATTTCTTGAACGTGCCCCACTCAGACCAAAACATGTCAGCTCTTCCCTGCGTAGTGAGAGTGTAGGGCAAACTGTTTAGCTGAACAAGGCCTGTATCAGAACCCAGACAGGGTGCTATTGAAATGGTTTGGAACCCAGGGCATGTATTCCAACCCTGGTGTGAACATCCCAGAGTCATTAAAGTCTATGGAGTTGCTAAATTTACAACAGCTCTGGTTAAGTTTCCACCAGGGTTGGAGGGAGTCTCCAGATTGGTGATTCTTACTCTACTAGTGGCGCTGGGGTGGGTTAGAAGTACTTGCCGAAGTGTAACAGCTTTGATGCTCAAAAAGAGAAAACACCTCCAGAATAGGATTTGAAGCATGCAGCAGGTTCCAGTTAGATTTCTAAACAAAGTCCCCCTTCACAGTGAACCTTTCAGAAGGTCCTGCCAAGTAATGCCATTCCTGGCCTCCTATAGGCCGATGCTTCTGATCTCATGTGACAGGTAAAAAGACTCAGATTGCTGTGCCAAAGCCATAACCACGATGGTGGCACCCTGTAGGCAAGTATGGCATTTGTTTTCCTGTTACACCTTCCAAGAGGTTCATTACAGGACGCATTAAAAAAGGTAATAGGATGGCCCGTTTCATGTGACATTTCTAAAAATGGCAAAAATATGAGAAAAAAAAAAAAAAAAAAAAGCTTACATAGTGGGGTTAGCAGAGAACAGAGGTGCTGCTGTAACAAGCATCATTTCAGATCATTTGAGGCCACCTGCTAGGAACACAAGCAGAAACCCATGTGTTAACTACAGATTACATAAAGACGCTAATGGTGATAATACTTGTCAAACCAGTCTATGAGGAAACACTAAAATGCCACACAGTACTGAAATCATCTTTTAAACATGCAAAACAAAAAGGTCATCTCGGCACATGCATTCTGAATATGTAGAGCTTCATAAGTGCCAGTTGCATTTATGTACATGCTGTATACAAACATATGCTTTATTTACTATTAGATGATCTGGATCACATCAAAAGGGAGCAATGGATAAAATATGACAGGCAGTGGAAGCTGGTCATGTGTTTTGCTAGAAGCTATACAAAGGGCAGTGGAGCTTGTTTTTCCTTGTAGCTATTTGACAGGTATGGCATAGTTGCCTTTTGTTTTGTATGTCAGCTGCCAAGTTCAGATTGAAATACTGAGCAGGTGGCAGAAGTTGCAATGTATTCAATACATGACTGCCTGAATCATAACCACAAACTATGCCCTGGCTTGTATTTAAAGGGACATTATTCTGGCCAAAATATGTGGGGGGTTTTTTGTTTTGTTTTTTTTAACCAAAACACCCACACCACTTAAAAAAAAAACCTGTACAACTCAATTGAAAAACCAAACTGAAATCGTTTAGGTGGACGGAGGAAAAAAATAAAACCCTAAAATATTAGTTGCAGAAGTGTGCACACCCTCTTATAACTGGTGATGTAGCGGTGTTCATAATTAAGCAATCACATTCAATATCATGTTAAATAGTAGTCAGCACAAACATACCATCATTTAAAGTGCCTCTAACCCCAAATAAAGTTCAGCTCTTAGTCTCATCGTACAGCAAAAGCCATGGTCTGCAGAGAAGCTTCCAAAGCATCAGAGGGATCTCATTGCTAGACAGTGTCAGGAGATGTCAGTCAGGAGAAGGTACAAAAGAATTTCCAAAGGCATTAGAAATACCATGGAACACAGTGAAGACAGACATCATCAAGTGGAGAAAATATGATGCAACAGTGAAACTACCAAGAACTGGACGTCCCTCCAAATGTGACAAAAAGGCGAGAAGAAAACTGGTCAGGGAGGCTGCCAAGAGGCCTACAGCAACATTAAAGGAGCTGCAGGAATATCTGGCAAGTACATTTGGAACATATGAAGAGAATACGGGCGATTGTTGTCACATGTCTGGGCTATGGGGTAGAGTTGAAAGACTGGAGCCTTTAAAAGAAAAACATCCAAGCCCAGCTAAATTTTGCAAAACATCTGAAGTCTCCCAAACGCATGTGGGAAAATGTGTTCTCGTCTGATGAAGCCAAGGTTGAACTTTTTGCCCCCAATTCAAAAAGATTGGTGCAAAACAACACCATACCCACAGTGAAGCATGGTGGTGGCAGCATCATGCTTTGGGGGTGTTTTTCTTCAGCTGGAACCTTAAAAAAAATCAAAAAAAGGAGGAAATTCTGAACAGTTCCAAATACCAGTCAATATTGGCCCAAAACACTGTCAGGATTCTGTTAGAAAAAGCAGAAATTTTTTTTGAGAGAGAAAGGATTTTACCAGGAAGGATACATTGAGAGGTCTCATTTTTCAAGAGGACCTTTATCTTTCAGCATGGCAATGACCCAAAGCAAGAAAGGAATGGCTTCACCAGAAGATTAAAGTTTTGGAACGGCCCAACCAGAGCCCAGACCTGAATAGTGTTGTGCACAGGAGATGCCCTCGCAATTTGACAGAGTGAGTGGACAAATATTGCCAAGTCAAGATGTGCCATGCTGACAGACTCAAACCCAAAAAGACTGAGTGCTGGAATAAAAATCAAAAAGGTGCTTCAACAAAATATTAGTTTAAGGGTGTGCACAATTATGCAACCATATTTTCAGTTTTTTTATTTTTCCTCCCTCCACCCAAAAAGAGTTCAGTTTTTCAATGGAGTTGTACAGTATGTCACATTAAAAAAGTGGAAGTTCTGAAAGGATCTCGGTCTTTTCACATCACAGAAAATTGACATTTTAACAGGGGTGTGTAGACGTTTGCTATCCACTGCATATATTTTAGTTATTCCCGATGAACGTGTCACCATCCCTCACGTGACGGTAACATGGTAGCAATACGCGGATTGTAGTCCTATGGGAAAATCCCACCACAGGCAACCAATGAGCCGACAAATCAACATGCCAACATCACCGCTGAGGGCGAATTGCGCATCTTTGAGCCTCCAGTTACCACCGGTGGAGGGGGAAATAGGAGGCGTTCATCGCTGAAGTACAAACTGCAATATCTTATCAAGAGAGGAGATCATGTGTAGCTCTTTAAAGGCCAGTATGATCTTCATACAAGGCAGAAAAGTGCTTCTAGGCAGTACACAGAGAATCAAAAGTATAAAATCTTGGATACAGGATGCGTACCATATACAGTGTATTACTAGGGACTCATGGAAATACACAAGATATACTGAAAACACTTTGCTCATTAGATCAGACATGGAAACTGCCTTGTCACGAAAAGCAAGCAATGGGGGTCTGATCTCATGAACGTGTCAGCAAGTCCCAGGACATTAACAAATCCTCCTGAAAGACCAGTACGTTTTAATAAAAATCTGGGACATCGCGTTCACATGAGATGAAACCGATAAATTATGCTGTAAATGAGGAAGAATAAAATACTGAGCGCACACAATAGGTTTAAAATAAAGGTCGGAGGTCAGGACACAAGAAACCTGCTGATACAGCATCAGCTAGGAGAGGCACAATGTAACACAGGCTGCCATCATTGTGTACTACAGCTCACTCAGACAATGTGAAGACAAGCCCTAAACTGGTAGAACCAGTATGTCTGCAGTATTTCTCCATTACCCCAGTGAATAGCAACAACGAAGTGAATAGAAAAAGCACTCTAGCGTCGCTACGAAACGCATTTGAAGAAATTATATAGATCTGTAGTGTAGCAATGTAGAATTTAATAAGAGACATCGCCAACTCAAAACAGAATAGTAAAACAAAACAGGTTTCCAGAAGATTTGCTCTATCAGTTTATTCCCATATCAAAATAAGTCTGCAGACTTCTCCCGCCTGACCTAAAGCAATATACTTCACTTACCAGTCAGGTCACTGTGGACACATAGTAATACATGGCAGAAACATGCGTGGAGGGAGGACAGCGGAGAGAGAGGACAGCGGACTCTTCAGTTCTACCTTCGCAACATATTCCCTAAAACTAGAAGTTAGGAAAAGGATTGTTTTAACATGCTGAATGGATTCAGGCAATGTTTATAAACAACCAAAGATGTCCCTTAAAATACGCCGAAACATTAAGCAGATCTCCTTGGATGAAAAGACAAGTCTATCCTCTGTATTTGCTGAGCTTCCAATGAGCAACAGACACAAGGCTGTGACAGATAAGAACTGTATGGCTGAATGTGTTTACAGCACCCTGTGTAACCTTTATTCTTTTACATGCCCAACCCAACCTTCTGGTTCCATGTCTGCATGAGTCACTGTTGATCAAAACAATGCCTCATAGCATACAGATCACAGTATAAAATAGTCACTGGGCAGCAAGCAATGACTTCTGGTTAGACAGCTAATCTGGAGTATTGGGGTTAATGCAAGATGTATTAATAGATCGCCAAGTAGACGTGTCAGTTTGGCATTCGTTGGCTGTATTCTAGCAATAGATTGCCATTTGCTACATCACGGATCATGCGTCCGCACTGTCCACCCCCCTGCCTTTTTTCAAGGTTCACCGTAATAGCAAACAGTATAAATGCAACCACCATTGTTGCAAACATAGACTTTTGATCTCTACAAAAGGAAAATCTGACATTGGCAAGTGATGCCGTTGCAAATAAAGTAGAACAATGGAACCACCCTTAAACAAACTGCATCTTGTCTCCATTCGACATGGTTTGCAAAAAAAAAAAAAAAAAGAAAGATATGCAATTTCCCTGTTATTTGTATAGCACCAACAGTATCCGCAGCGCTTTACAATAACCAACGGGGAAGGAGACAAAATTAAAACATACATTGTGCCCAGAAAAGAAAAAAAAGTGGCTAGAGACCTACTCAGAGTTTATACTCTAGATGGTGGATTCAGGTCACTGACAATCCATTGTTTGGCCAAAACAGTGGTTAGTGAATAGACCAGCAATGGTGAACTTTGGCACCCCAGATGTTTTGAAACTGCATGTCCCTGATGCTCCAGCAGCATTAAGGCTGGCTAGGCATCATGGAGCATGTAGTTAGGTGAAAACCAGGAGAAATGACTGGAGAAGTGAGAATTCTAGGTCAAAAATAGTCAAACCAGAAAAATTCTCCCATTTATTTCAGTTTCCAAATCGGCTATTTGGTCTAGATTCTTCATTCTCCTGGTTTTCACCTCTCTCTGAATAACCCTGCTAGGGTTCCAAGGTTTGCCATTACTGGACTAGACCCTCAAATTTCACAGATTACAGACGAAACCATGGCCGACCAAAAAGCAGACCCCTCCAAGGGATTTTTCAACTCCAATTCCTAGGCTTGAATCCCCTCTTTTTGGATGTGGTTTTATCACTTTGCCTAGATTTTCACCACAAAGACAGGATTGAGCATACCTACTGGACTCAATATCGTCAAGACAATTACTGTTGGCATGTTTACCATCTGAGCTTGTTGCAGATCTCCAGCATCCATCAAGCTGAATGATACAGAAAGGACACATCCACCTTTGTAAAAGCAGGCAACATCTGATTTGCTCACCTACTACACATCCTATTCAAAACAATTTGAAGACGTTCAACCTTCCCCTTTGTGTAGTATCCTGGTACAAATCTGCATCGCTTGGCATGAAGACTGGTAGGTGGAAGAGAAGAGAGATCAGAATTTGGAGGTACTCTTGCTTCACTGCAATGGATCATGATGAAAAGGAGCTCGAGGCTTTACAAGTCACATGGAGATGAAGGGGTTAAACACGACAGAGGCCTAGGTTTAGTGGATTACAACAAGCAGGGCCTTGTTCCATGGCTCAGCAGCCAGTGATACCATCTGAGGCTGCAGTACACGAGGCAGAGGGGCTCCCAGGCCTGTTTTGCAGGGGAAGGAATGCACAGCAGTGGGAGTGACACTGTATCAGCTTGTACGCCACAACAAAACACGTATACAATGTATCCACTCGGCGCTTTCTCCTCCGTGTTCCAAACGTTCTGATCCACATTCCCTGAAAAGAGCTGATTGATACAATGTTACAAAAACAAAGAAATGCACGTCACCTAAAACACGATGGCTGCCTGTGAAGAAAACTGATCGCAGAACCTATTTTTGGCTTATGGAATGGAAAAAGTACACGTGACACAGCCTGCAACCACTCCTATGTGTACTCATGTACTGAGTGTGTTAGGAAAGGCACTCAATCCTCTGGTTTAAAAAAAAAAATAATAATAATACGTAACATCATACCATTTTCTTTGGTTTTTGCCTGGAAACAGTTAATTTAAAAACAGAAGCCGAAAGAAACAAACTGTATAAATACATGCACTGCTTGTGGGTACAGGAGAGGAAAAAAAGGATCATATAAAAGGCTGAAGCAGTGAAAGAACTGAGATCATGAGAGAGAAAGAAATCCAAGATGGAAGTTGTTATTCCACAGAATCCTGCTGCATTCGCCCCTTTGATCTGTCAGGGAGCACAAGGAGACTTGTTTTGAACCCAAAAAAGGCCCTGATTTTCTGCTTTTGTTTCACTGAAGGGCAAACACATTTACTTACCGGGTTGCTGGCGTTAAAGTTGGCATTTATGTTCTCTTAATAAAAGAATAAATGATCTTGCATCAATCCTGATTTCCTATCTGCCCACTAAGCAAAATAAAAAGATATAAAAAATAAAAAATCTGCAGAACCAGCAACTGTCAGGATCTGAAGATTCACAAGAGAAAAATCAAGTGAATCTTTGCTTGTTGTTTTGAAAACAACAACTTTTGGCAGATTGACATGTTCAATTCAGAAATATTTGGTTTGGCAAGCTGAAAATTACATTCATCAGCAGCATCACACTGATAAAATACAATTATAGAAAAGGACTTAAAACACATGTTTTACTGGCCTTTTGGAGAAAAGGAGTTGAGACAATAAGTATGGGGGGGGGGGGGGGAGGAGAAAATCAATTTTATCTTATTTATTGTTCATCAGTCTTACCACCCAGCCAAATAACAAACAATAAAAAGATCCCCCTTAAAATAAGAGAAACATGTAATATACTTATTTTAGACATAGGGTGTGCCATGACTAAGCTAAAACAAAGATGGATTCCAAGACACAGGGAGAGGAAAAAAAAAAAATTCCAGACATGTAAAAAAAAAAAAAAAAAAAAAGTGTGCTTATGGTTTTAAAGAAAAATAAGATAGTAATAACAGTCTTCCTTCTTCCAAATTAAATCCTTTAGAAATAGCAAACAGAGAACATGCACATTGTGGAGTCCTGCTAGGAAGTGTTGGATTTTCAATTTATAATAATAAAAAAAAATTCCTGATTTGATGGAGGAAAAAAAAGATACAAAGGCAAAAATGAAGGTACACCCAGGGTGTAAGTACACAGAGTGAGCCATTTCAGTCCATGGCAGGATCATGGCTGCCTGCTCTGTCTGTTGGCCTCTCCTTGGCTGTCTGATGAAGGATCTTTCACAGGGCTCTGTAATAACTCAAAAGGCGGATGCAAACCGAGCGCTGATTGGCTGCCGCCTCGGGAGAGCCTCTCCGACGGTTAGTGACGTCTCCGCGGCTCTTTCCCAAGTCGGGGGGGACACCCTTGTGACACCCCCGGTCGGGACGAGGGAGCCAGCCCACAGCCAAAACATCTGCTGGCCCCGGTGATCACGCCTTAACGGCAAGGAACACACAGAGAGAGGCTCATATAAAAGTGCAGAGTGCTCAGGCATATAAACACAGTGTGGGAATGTTTAGCAAGCCAATCCCTCCTCCCATGGGGTGATACAAAATGGAAACCGGCCTGTGATTGGCTGATTTAACATGGAACAGGCGAGGGCGAGATGGCAGGTGATGGAGCGCAAGGAGGTGGATATTGGGCCATTCACATTGTATCCACCGGGCATGGCGTAATGTAACGGTGTGTCCCCCCCCCCCCCCCTCGGTGTTCGAGCCCCCAGTCTGATCTGTGCCGTCTGGCGCGGCAGCTTAAGAGGCGCCATGTAAAACTGGAAGCCGAGGCTCGCAGATTCCACACGGAGCAGCCCCCCCTCCACCGAGGGAATTCCAAGCCCAGCAAAACACACTGGACGACAACAATGACAGAGGGCGCGCATAGCCACCCGTAAAATAATAAAGTATTCCATAACACCGTGTGTCGGTGACCAGAAAGCACAGTGCACACAGCAAGAATGAGCGGTCATTATGTACATGCAGCCCTCTTACGTCACTCTCCCTCTTCACACGTTATGGCAGATATTAACGTTATTAATATATATATTATTTTTTTGGGGGGTTGTTTGTTTGTTTACCGAGCCGTTGCTTTTTTTTCCTGTAGGTTTAGTCGCCGCGGGATTTGTGTCGAAAGTGCCAGGCGGGGAAGGTAGGCTGTTTTCCTGGGGCTGCTGGCTGGCTGGGGACAGAGAGAGCGAGAGAGGAGGAGGGAGGGGGAGCGCGCGGTGCATTGTGGGCCGCCCCGAGCGAGCAGAAGCAGCTCTCACACACACA
This sequence comes from Leptobrachium leishanense, assembly GCA_009667805.1. NCBI lineage: Eukaryota > Metazoa > Chordata > Amphibia > Anura > Megophryidae > Leptobrachium > Leptobrachium leishanense. The sequence goes on from CM019063.1 coordinate 107,887,780, forward strand.
ATATGTGTTGGCTCGCCAAAAAGGAGCAGACGGGGTCCCTTCCACAAAATGTCATGTAACCGAGGAAGGGGCCTGTGAAGCGGCTGGGCCTTTCCCGCAGGGCACGGAGACGACCCTGGGCGCAGGGGAGCAGGGATTTGGGGGGTGTGGGGGGAAGGCGGGCAGGCATGTCTTTCAAGGAGGCCAAGCCTGGGGAGAGGAGCAAGAACCAGGAGGACCATGGCAGAAAGCAGACTGCAAGTGAGCAGGGGGGGGGACCCTCTTTTATTCATGCGATTCCTCGTCACCCCCCTCCCCGTGGCAGGGATGCGGGCTCGGTGCTGCCCGGATCCATACTTTGTGTCTGTGTGTCTCTGCCAACCTGTGATATCTCTCTCTTTTTATTTGTGGCTTGCAGGCTGGATCAACGGCATGGAGGCCGGGAACCAGCCAGGCACTTCGGGTGAGAAGAAGAATCACCACTGGAGGAGTTACAAGTTGATCACCGACCCGGCTCTCAAGAAAGGGCAGCCCAAACTCTACAGATACGATGGCCTCCACTTCAGCATGCCTGTACGTGCTCCCTGCCCCGGGGATCGCGGTCCTTTGGGTGGTGGGAGAGGGCAAGCGGTGACAAAGTTACCCTGGTGCCAGCCTGGAGAGAGAGAGCTGCTTCACTCTTCCCTGAATGGAGCCCCCTCCCCGTGGTAACATACCCATCCATGTGTGCTGCTTGACAACTGTGTCATATGTGCACTTCCTAATCCAAATCCTCCCTCCCATCAGCCGATGCCTCTGGTAACATGATGTCTGGGCTTTGTCTCCCCCCCCTACAGAACGCTAGAGCCCCCCCTGTGGAATCAGTGAGTGACCCCCGGATCGGACGGATATGGACCAAAACCAAGGAGCTCGACCTCCCCGTGCCCAAACTCAAGGTATGCCCTGGCTGACAGCTCCTCTCTGAGCAGGGATGCTGGAGCTCTGATGTATGAGTGATAGTAATTTGCCATGTATACTTTGTTTACAAGTGCTCGTGCACACACGCTGCCTGCTAGCTAGGAGTCACTGCATGTAATGTATCGAGCTTCCAGTTGATACATTGCAGATCAGAACCACCAACTTGATGAAGTCTGACACATGTTATTCTGGGACAATCATTACACGCCGTTTGCTGTTTATATTGTTCTTTTTCAGTTTCTCAGAGCCCTCGGCAGACCAGTCCTGTTCTCTCTGCTTTATACACAAACACACACATTTTTTTATTCCAGATCGATGAGTTTTACGTGGGGCCGGTCCCTCCGAAGCAGGTCACTTTCGCAAAACTCAACGACAACATCAGGGAAAACTTCCTGGCCGAGATGTGCAAGAAATACGGAGAGGTGGAAGAGGTGGAGATCTTGTATAATCCCAAGAACAAAAAGCATCTGGGCATCGCCAAAGTGCTTTTTGCCAGCGTGAAAGGGGCCAGGGACGCGGTGAAACACTTGCACAACACGTCTGTCATGGGCAACGTCATGCACGTGGAGCTGGACACGAAAGGTAAGGGGGGTGAGAGAGCAGGCAGGTGGGGGGGGGGACTCTGGGTAAAAGTGAACCCCAGATAGGCAGCGATCTGGTCCTTCCCAGAGCCCCTCGATCAGCAGGAGAGACAGCACTGACAGCTGTGAGTGCACGTTCTCCAGGTTCCCTGCGAGTCACGTGTGGAAAGTGTGTTGTCAGTTGCTAGGAAACTGCAGAACCCGGTTGTAGTGGATCACTGAAACTTAAACAGCACCCATGTCATCTTGTCACTGGGGCTCTCCTGTCTTCTAAAAGCAAAAACTCCTCTCCTCACCAGTCTGCAGCTTAAAGTTTTCTTTAACTACTTGACACATTGTAAGCAGCCAGGGAGTTTGCTGAGCTGCAAGGAGCCTGCTCCATACTGAGTGCATGAAGCTGGAAAGCCAGATCACACACACACACTGTCATTCTCACATTATTTCCCAAGAATAATGCATGTGTGGATAAACTATGTTTACATAAGGAATAAATCTGAAAGCAAGGCCACCAAAATGCAGATATGTTACTGTGTACATATAATATGTAAGTGTGTATATAATATGTAGGATGGAGAGAGGTCTATGTGTATATATAATACGCAGGATGGAGAGAGATCTATGTGTATATATAATACGCAGGATGGAGAGAGATCTATGTGTATATATAATACGCAGGATGGAGAGAGGTGTGTGTGTGTATATATATATATATATATTATGCTGGAAGGAGAGGTGTATGTGTGTATATAATATGCAGGGAGGGAGAGACAGGTGTGTGTGTGTATATATTATGCAGGATGGGGGAGAGGTGTGTGTGTATATATAATATGCAGGAAGGAGTGTGCGGTGTATGTATATAATATGCAGGAAGGAGTGTGCGGTGTATGTATATAATATGCAGGAAGGAGTGTGCGGTGTAGGTATATAATATGCAGGAAGGAGAGCAAGAGAGGGGAGTGTTTGTGAGTGTGTGTATATATAATAGGTGTGTGTGTGTATATATATATATATATATAATATATATATATATATATATATATTATATATATATATATGCTGGAAGGAGAGGTGTATGTGTGTGTATATAATATGCAGAAAAGGAGGGAGAGACAGGTGTGTGTATATAAAATATGCAGGAAGGAGATCAATAGGTGTGTGTGTGTATATATATATATATATATATATATATACAGGAAGGAGAGCGATGGGTGTATGTGTATATATAATATGCAGGAAGGAGAGCGATGGGTGTATGTGTATATATAATATGCAGGAAGGAGAGCGATGGGTGTATGTGTATATATAATATGCAGGAAGGAGAGCGACGGGTGTATGTGTATATATAATATGCAGGACAGTGAGCGATGGGTGTGTGTATATATATAATATGCAGGACGGAGAGCGGTGTGTGTATATATAATATGCAGGACGGAGAGCGGTGTGTGTGTGTGTATATATAATATGCAGGAAGGAGAGCGATGGGTGTATGTGTATATATAATATGCAGGAAGGAGAGCGATGGGTGTATGTGTCTATATAATATGCAGGAAGGAGAGGTGTATGTGTGTATATAATGTGCAGGAAGGAGAGAGGTGTATATATAATGTGCAGGAGGGAGAGATAGGTGTGTAATATATAATGTGTAGGAAGGAGAGAGGTGTATGTGTATAAATAATGTGCAGGAAGGAGAGAGAGCTGTGTGTGATTTGATGCTTTGGGGCTGTATTGTATCTAATTGTTGGACAGTGATTATGCAAAGAATAGCAATTTGTATCTCGTGTATTTAGGGGATACATTTAAACACTATTATCTGAAATATACACACAGGATGGTTTATTTAAGAAGGTAATGGGCATCACACCTCTTTATTGACAAATTACATCTTTATGACTTTATTACAGGTACCTGTAATTGTGTAACCAACCACTATCAACATACATGGTCTCATAGAAGTGTGTGTGTGTTCTTGCTACTTTCTTTCGCTAAACGTGTATGTTGCATGTGCCTAAAAGCTCCTGTTTACCGTGGATTCTATGTTTCAAAACAATCGTTTTGCTAATTGATCCCACTTGGCAGAACACATGTAGTGAAACCAAAACTGAGCTGGATTTTAGATAAAATTGTGCATAAGAACCGTTCTGCAGCTTATTTAACTTTGTTCTTCTAGTCATTCATGTCATTGTCATTTTTTCTTTTATAGCGCAGTTGATAAATGTGTTTATGCAAAGTGGCATTTGAGAGTGCACAAAGTTATTTTTGATGTGCAGTTCTATATGCATACCCAAAGCAGTGTCTGTTTTATTTTGTGCTCTTTAATACATTTTCAGGGAAAAGGAAACATAGGAGTTTTCCATTTAATATATTTGCTTCCACATCATATTGTAGTAGAGGATCTTATAGTCAACATTATCTCCACACCAAACAGCGCTATAGATGTTTTGTTAAACAGGAATTTTAAAGTTTAATTTGGAAACCATAGTTCAGCAGATTAAAAGATCTTCTCATATTCTGTTTCAGCAAGAAGCTTGTCAAATTCAGTTTATTTGTATTTTTTTTTTATTGTTTTGTTCCAAATCAATGTTTAATGAATAAGCCCAGGACATACTTGAAAACGAGAGAAATCTCAATGTATCCTTCCTGGTAAAATCCTTTCTAAAAAAATTTAAAAAAAAACTTTACGACCTATTAAAAAAAAATAGATTTTTAATCAGAAATATTGTACTTTTTCTTTTACCAAAGCGTAACTTTTTTTTATATATATTTTTTTATAAGACAGGTACCTATTTCTGTAGACAAACCAAGCTTTATTATTTACATCATCTTTCAAAAGTGCGTGTGAAAACCAGTCAGTTTATAGATTTTTGTTTTGTTAAATCCAGTGATACCATTACCTGTCATTCTGTAACAACAGACGCCAGCTATCAAGTTTCTCTAAGGCTAGATTTACTAGTACACATTAGAGTACAGGTGGGCCAGATGCTGTCTCGTTCTGTTTGGCAGATGGTGGTATGATCACAGTGTGTTGTATATCTGCAATAATGGTCAGGTATTTTTGTGTATACCTAAATGTTCGATCCTAGGTCTGTATCCAGGGGAAGCAGTTTTCCCTCATATCCTTCTCTTTAGGGGCTCCTCCATATATTAGGGGTGTACAGCAGCTGCAAAGCAACGTGACTCTAAACTATAATAAATGTTGTTAGAAATCATTTGGTGTAAATGGGATGCTACTCTTCAAAATTACAATTTATACACAAATAGCCCTGATAGGTTGTGATTTACTGTTTGTGTTCATCGTTACTTCATATTAGTTTGGGGGGAGTAGACATTGGAGGGTCTGTGGCAGCACCAAATATAAATACAACCTTGGAAGGAATGTAAGAATAAAGTAGTGAAAGTGAAGTGCCAAATGAAGACATGACTTAGGATCCAAAGATTTTAAAAATGAGGAACAAAGTGGGGGGGGGGCATTGTTTTTAATACAATTGGTTGAAGATATTCACAGGAGCATATCCACTTGCTTTGAAGTATAAATATATTACAGCATTTTAAAAATGGTCGTTACCCTAAAGAAACTGCAAATTGTTTTTAATTTTATGTTTAGTCCAAAATACCTAGTTTAAATCCTGTTGTTTTTTTCTTCACCAATTCGTGCACTTAAAGGGCCACTACCACAAAAAATTAAATATCCTTAGTGTGTTATCTTTTTTTTATGTTGCTGATATCTTACATGTGCTTTGTTTTTCTCTTGTATGTTTAGTTAGAAAATGTCTTACTCTATCGGCATTCGGACAGGCACCTGGAGCTCTCCGCGGTCATAGTTACCCTCCTGAGCGATGCCGGTAAAGTTTCCACGCGCACGCTCGTTGGAAAGCACCCAGCCGCGATCACATGGGAGTCCGACGTGGTCGCGGCTGGGGGCCTTCCAACGAGCGCACGCGTGAAGACTTTGCCGGCGTCGCTCAGGAAGGTAAGTATGAACGTGGAGAGCTCCAGGTGCCTGTCCGAATGCTGATAGGGCGGCTGTCCGAATGCTCTATGGTCTGGGGTCTGTATGTGTAATATATACACATACACACACAGCTGGGGGGCATAATCCATGTGAGCTGGGGGCATATCCATGAGAGCTGGGGGCATTTTTATATGAGGTCTGTTTTTATTGGAAAGCGTTCACATGACATAAAATAAAAGTATCGGTACTCGGTATTGGTGAGTACTTGAAAAAAAGTATCGTAACTTGTACTCGGTCTTAAAAAAGTGTTATCGGTGCATCCCTAGTGTAATATACTATAAAGCGTATTCCCTTCTGGAGTCCATAGGACTACATGGAGGTTTGTGCTGCCAGGTCAGCTGACCTGCAGGAGCTCTCCTCTCACGAGATCAGAGAGAGACCTGGGACTATTAGTCCCCAGTCTCGCTCTGCTCCCGTTGGCCAGAAGTGGCAGATTTGGCCGCCGTTCTCACCGACGGATTAGAGGTGAATATCAGATTTTTGGGGGTTTTATAGTTGGTGCTGACTGATTCCTCAGAAGCAGAATACGTTAGCACCAGCTTCTAGCTGTGGTTCACTTTTCAGTCAACTGCAGGGGTGCGTAATTAGCGTTGGGATTACAAATGTTAATTACTCTGCGCTCCCCATGTGTGCACTCCCCACAGTAAGCTCACGCTAGAAAGCGCAACCTCCGATGCACTAACGTTTTTTTTTTACCCTTTAGCATTTGTATTATAATATGGGCAGGCCGTGCTAGGGCCACTTAACCTAAGGTTAACACTCACGTAACTGAGCACTAACGTTAGCGTTAAGATTGTAATATTGCTCTTAGTCTTTACCAAATGACCAAATTATTAGCAATACTTAATTTACATCAAGAATGTGCAAGTGGGCAGTGAATCTGTATTATGTCGCCCCTTAGTAGTCTCAAGAATTCTCCCTTTAAAACATATCTATGTTTCGCTATATTTGATTATTTATATCTATCTAATATCCTATACATCAGATTAAAATGATTAAACACTTGGTAAGAAAAATTAAGAGACCAAGGTGACAGGTACAAATAAAATCAGCAAATATTGCAATGTTGTATAACACATATGAAGAGTCCAGCAGCTTATCTCCTTCACCTGGTGGTATATCCCATATCCACGAAAAAGTCAATGCAAATGTCCTGGTGGTGTGGATTGGGAGTCAGCGCTTCCTTCAAAGCATATACTGTGTTTCCCTGAAAATAGGACCCTGTCTTATATTTTTTTGGCCCCCAAAAAACACACTAGGTCTTATTTTCGGGGTAGGTCTTTTATTTTAATTTTTTTAAATGTACAAAATACATTTATTCAAATACAGCCATGTCATCTTCTTCTGGAGCATCAGCGGTATGTTTTCACTACCTATCGATTCCTCACAGGCGGTGTGCATCTGGTATCACTCCGCCTGTGTAAGGAGCTGGCACTAGAGGAAACATCGGCTTATGCGGATCTGCTTCCTCTGCTGCCGCCTCACTTTCTCTGGCGCCAGCATCGCTACGGTATTTCTCCCCTGCGGCTCGAGCACAGCCATGCAATCCGTGCCAGTCACCTAACGCAGCCCGAGCGCAGCCATGACAGGCAATCACATAACCCCGGACACATAACGCAGCCATGACATGCCATCCACCCGCTCACATAATGCAGCCATGACATTTATTTATTTATTTATAAAGGATTTTACCAGGAAGGATACATTGAGATTTCTCTCGTTTTCAAGTATGTCCTGGGTTCAAGAACATTGAGTGGTTACAGAAATACAAAGTAATACAATGCAAGATATTAACACAAAAGCAAATATACAGATTAACAGAAAAATAAATATGTAGGAAATAAAGTCATTATGTTACATGTTTACAGGTGCATTCCTTATTGAGGTATGTTAATAGGGAACTCTTAAGGGACTTTAGACTAGGGGAAGATTTGATGGCATCTGGGAGGTTATTCTATATTTGCGGTGCTCTGTAGGAAAATGAGGATCGAGCCACTGTCTTTTTGTATAGTGGTATTGCAAGTAAGGTGCTGGTCCTGGATCTGAGGTTATAGCATGAGGGAACTGCTGGGGCAATCAGCCTATTCAGGTAGGGTGGTAGCTTCCCAGAGAAGCTCTTAAACACCAGGTTGGAAAGGTGAAGGGTGCGTCTAGATTCCAGCGATGGCCACTTTAGTTCTTTTAACATGTCACAATGGTGGGTCTTGTAGTTACATTGTAGCACAAAGCGGCAGAATGAGTAATACAATGTAGTAAGTTTCTGGAGGTGTGTTTGAGGGGCAGCTGCATACACTACATCTCCGTATTCAATGGCTGGCATAAGCATTTGTTGTCCACCCGCTCACATAATGCAGCCATGATATGCCATCCTCCCGCTTACATAATGCAGCCTCTGGCACTGGCATCGCTAAATCTCCCCCGCGGCTCCGCAAGTTGGTTTCGACTAGGTCTTATTTTAGGGGTAAGTCTTATAATTTAGTAGTTAACAGAAAACACACTAGGTCCTATTTTCGGGGAAACACTGTAGTCAGATGTAAAGCTGGAGCCTCTTATAAATGCTGTTGTTCGGCAGACATGAGCCTCAAATAAAACAGAAAAATTGCACTATTTTGTGTATTACTCTTATGAGAAATAAATAAAAATAAAGAAAAAGGTGATCTCACATGTGGGAGTGTCTTAAGTCAGACACTAAAGGAACAGGCGGCTGGTGTCATTATTAGGGGGCACCAGCTCTCCCTTATTTAAGTGGTAGTTGTTCACCACCTTCCTTACAGGATATGAAGAATTCCTTCAGCAGGAGAATGGATCAGTGCCTTGATGTTCTCCTGGGTGGGTGAAGTATCCTGGGAGGGTCTCTGGTGATTGGTAGGTTACGCAGTGTAATGAAAATCGTTCACCTGTAAAGGTAAAAAATGATTTATTGGCATAAAATATAAAAACAATATGGTAAAATAAACCAAAACGCGTTTTGCGGATGTCCCGCTTCCTCAGTTGGAATACCTCAACAAGAAGAAATGAGACTTTAAGGTGCCGCGCAGGAGTGGGGAGCGACGCCGCAAGCAAGAGTAGAGCAAAGGAGCAATACAAAGTACCGCGATTCGTAATTTCAGATTGATTTGTTAATTTGGACGAGCACAGTTTCGTTTTTCGGATCGATTCGTTCAATCGGCTTGTCGACCTCAGGTTTTTTTTTGACCGATTTTTGTTAATTTGGACGGCCGGTATTTTGTTTTTCGGGTCTGTTTTCCAATTTTAATGTTAATACGTCTTTCGGGTTAATGCATAATTCGTTTTTATCGGTTATTTCTAGGGATGCACCGATACCGATACTAGTATCGGTGCCGATACTGCTGTTTGCACGAGTACTTGGTACTCGTGCAAATGGCCGGTACACCCCCGATACCGGAAGCCAGCGCTGGGCCGGCTTGCCGGTATCTGCGGGGCTGGGGAAGCTGGCCACGTGCATGAAAAGCACTAGGCCGGCGAGCCGCAATACTCACCATCCGAAGGTCCGGTCACACAGCTGTCACGCGTGCATGCGGCCGCCAGGCGCTCCTGTGACGCTGCCTCTCGGCTGGAGGCAGCGTCACAGAGGCGGCAGCGTGATCGTGCTACAGCCGTGCGAACGGACCTTCGGATGGTGAGTATTGCGGCTCGCCGGAGGGGAACGCTGGCCGAGTGCTTTTCATGCACGTGGCCAGCTTCCCCAGCGTTCAATATAGGTCTGTGAGACCTGGAGGCATATCCATGAGCGATGGGGCATATCCATGTGAGCTAGGGGCATTCTGTGTATATATATATATATATATATATATAAATATCTTGGGGTGGATATATACATGAGAGCTGGGGGCATTTTTATATGAGGTCTGTTCTTATTGAAAAGCGTTCACATGACATAAAATAAAAGTATCGGTGCATCCCTAGTTATTTCGTTTTTATTAATTATTGGAATATGAAACGGATTAATGAATTAATTATATTAGGGGAAAAAAAACTGCTGTGTTTGGCAAACAAAAAAGCCACGTTGTTTTACAATAAGTTCCGCATCCAAAATTTTCACACAAAAAAATCCTGAAAAATACCTAATTTTTTTTTAAAAAAATGGTTCAATATATATTTAATAAAAACAGGGAATATTTTTACATTGAAACCTATGGGATTCACCTGATTAAACCTGTTGAAAGAACAACCGAAAATCAGGGTTAGAAATTTGGCTAGTGTCAGATGAACACCGTCTGGGCGCGCTCTGCGTGCGTGCATTACGGACGGACGGACGTACTGACGGAAGATACTGTAGCCACCACATGGTCCGTTTTTTTTAAACGGATTTAGAAAAAAAAAGGGAAATATGGGAATCAAAATTAATTAAAATTAAATGAGTCAGCCAGACCAAAAAAACTTCTGAGCGTCAACGTGATGGGCGTCACAAATGCGCTGTGTCTTCAAGCACACAGGCCATAACGCGGACGTGGTGCACTCTGGGCGTCCGTCGTAGTGCTTTTACATCGAGGCCTAAATGGCGTCTGTTGCCACCTGCGTGGTGTGCACGTACTTCGTGTGTTGGTCTCTATTGATCACAAATCAATGCTACGACGGACGATAAACTGTGTGGTAACACGGACGTGATGACTGCGTTCGTCTGACGCTAGCCTTAGGGTTAGACGCTACAGTTGCAAATTCTAACCCTAGCTTCCATCCCTAATTTCTAACCCTAATTTATATCCCAAGCTTCTAAATTAAAAGCTAGGATTAAAATTAGGGTTAGGGTTACACTTTCTAACACTAATTTCTAACCCTAACCTTAATTTCTAACCCTTAACACTAATTTCCCTTAACCCTTACCCTAAGCAGGATTGCGCATGGTTGACTGCTTTGGAGATGCAGTCAGCCAAATATTTTAAATTTGACGCGTTTCCCCTTTAAAGTAAGGGATCAGAAACGACTTAATCAGGTAGCAAAATCTTCATGGTGATGGAGAGGAGCCTCTACCTTTTTTTTTTTTCTCTAGATTTTTTTTTGTAGCTGTTCTGCACTTATCCTCAAATGTACATGCTGCAGCTCAGGACCTCTGGCAATGAATTCTAAATTGTGGCTCTTTGCATTGTTCTTGCAGGTGAAGGGGTGCCATAACCTGCTTAGCATTTGCCCTTTCCTCATACAGCAAGGGACAGTCTGGAAACATTGTTTCCCAGTTTGTAACAGATTGGTCTAATGTATTATCTCCTTTTGCTTTACCAAGCACAGCACACCCTTGAGTTTTCCTTTTTGTCTTTCCTTCCCTCGAAGGCCCGTTGTTTCCTTTTCTGCACGACAGATTACCTACTCTCTACATACTGGGTGCTGTGCAAATGTGTATGTGCCTGATAGCCAAGGGGCCTTATCCATACCCCAATTCCTTATATTTACATCTTGTCTTGTACAACCAGGATCTGTGGATCCTTTTTATATCACTCTATTAAAAGTTAATTTTTAATCCATGTTCACAGCAATTTGACCTAAACACTAACGGCGCAGAAACGTAAAAACAGCAGCAGGCACTAAAGGACGGACTTTTGTAAAACCGCCCGGTCACTAAGGCTTGTGTCAGACGAGCGTCTTTGGAGAGTGGAAGGAACGTCTGTGAGAGTGGACATTTCTTCCACTCGACACCCGTCTGGCCACCTCGCTGCGCACACTCAGTGCGCCCAGCGCTGCAAGGCTCGCTCCTCCTATGGAGAATTGCGCTTTGCAGCTCCGTCAACGTCCGTCCTAGCGCTTTGCCAGAGAGGCTTAGATAATGGACGCTTGTTGCATGCGCATTTTGTGCGTGCGCGCAAGCGTGGGACCGGCCCCGTTGCAGTGTCACAACGCTGCGACGGACGTCGTTAAGCACGTCAGTATGGGCGCACATAGGCTGGCGTCAGACGAGTGCGCTAAGAGGTTAATATCTTGCAACATGTATATTTTTTCTTTCCTGCAATAGATTCCAATGAAAGCTTTCAACAGTCTGTTTCAATCTTTTTCACTTTACAACATAAAATACCTTTTTATATGCTTCAGGAAATTAGTTTTCCACTGGATGAACATAAAGCTCTTGTTGTGGGCTCCATTCTGTCCCTCTGCACCCTCTGCACAGGAACAGGATATGGTCACGCCCTCCCTCACAGTAAAGGAAGTGTCAACAAGCAAAACTTTATTGCTGGGGGTCAGCAAGCAGGAAGGCAGAGTCCTGATTTCACCCTGGACAATTCAGGGACTAAGGACTGTTTTTCATTATTCTAAATGAGAGGAAAAAAAAATTGTACCAGCTGCTATAATGCCCCATTGCCGTGGTTCTCGGTGACTATACAGACATACCCAACAGAATAAGCCAAAAGGGTTGCGTAATAGTGGATTCACTAGTGTAACCCCTTTTTGCTGACAAGCATACAATAAAGCAAATATTTCAGGCTAGCCAACTCCTGGTCAATGCATTCTGCTCTTCAGGAAGCAAAATAAAAGGTGTTACACCAGGTAACCCAATATTGGGCTTTTTGCATATTCTGGTATGACATTGTTTCCATGCTTTTTTCCAGGAGGACTCGCCCTTTGCTCAGAATATTCAAACAATATTTTACTCTGTCTCTGTGTTAGCTCTCAAACTGTGGTGCCGCTTCCCAGGTGTTGGGGACCACAATTCCCTGAATTAAATAGATGGCCAGAGGATCGTGTGAGTTTTAGTTTAGCAGCATCAGGGAAGCAGAGTTTGAGATCCCTGCTCTATTTGCCTAGCCCGGTATCCAATGTTTCATGTAAAGCAATGCTAAGCTTTTTTTAAAAAATCTGTTGAAGAAATTAATACTTGGATTTGTTTTGTGCTTCTTGTTGAAAGTGACGAACCTCTCCTGGCTGTCCCACTCCTCTAACCGATGAGCAGAGCTTAAAAAAAAACCCAATGACCAAGTTAGGGTCTTCAGTATCAGGTGCCTGTAAGAATGTTTATCGGTGACTTGCAAGTGAAGCACTTTTAGGGACTTCTGTCCAATTGTGCTGTAACCTCAGCAGCTCTCCAAACATATCTACGCATGCTGTAGTAATGTGCACAGATCTGTGCCTGAGTTCAGGTCTCAGTAAAGCTGCCTTGCTGGCAGTTCTGTTTAGTTTATCCCAACCCCTGAGTTGCAGCCTAGAAATCCAAACTGGCTGTTATTTTTGGATTATATGTATCTGCATCAGCCCAGGTAATTGTAAAGGGAAATAATGACTGCTTTTGCATTCTTTTTGAATATTGGTACTGTACTTCTGTTCAGCACCTGCTAGACATTGGTTTATGGGAAATGTCCATCTGATCTATAGTAAGATATTACAATTTACTATAGGCTCCATGAGCTGTCCCCTCCCTTTTTAAATTTTTTTTATGAATGTTTTCTTTGTCTTATATATATATATATATATATATGTATATATGTTTTCTTTTGTACATTCCTAATACGTTTAAACCAAATTGGTGTCCCTTACTCTGTCTCTCTGATCTGCATGTTGATGATGCAAGATGCCCTACAGAACTGTATGTTATAATATTTGAGATTGGTCATACATATACAGTAATCATAATGCAAATTGGAGTGTTACAATAGCAATGCATGCAAATCTAAGTATACATACATACACTTGGCTCTAGCTCTCATCGACCACTAAATATAACCCAACATGTAACTTTAAATGTCATTGCCTGTAATACAGTGCACATCCTAATTACCAGTGGCATTACCTTAATTTAAAAGACATTGCTGAGCAGACAGTAATCAGTTGGTGTATGTGTGTGCTTCTGGTAGTGTGGATTACTTGGCTCAAAATGCACAACCTTACTGCAGGACATGCAAAGGAGTAGAGGATGCTGAACACGGGACTGCTCTTTCGTCATGAAAACTCTTGCGTACCATGGGATTAATTCCTAAAATATTAAGTGTGAGAAGTCACCAGGTTTACTGATCATTTTAGTCATAAATTAGGTACCGGAAGCTGTTTTACAGCTTATTTCATCAGCCAAATGGTATCTCTGTTCGTTCCTCTTGCTAAAATAGTGGGCGAACTGCATTCACAGGCATTCCTGCTTGATCTGACCCCAGTAAATGCCCCCTTGTGGTCAGTAGTTTCATGACATGCCTTGAATGGGCTGCTACTGCTGGACCTCAAGATCATCATTCTGTCTGTGTGCCTGTCTTCTCGAATGCACAGAAGAAATCATAATAAACCTGCCCCATACAAAGCAACTCTGAAATATTTTCATCCTACTCCTGTTGAACCGGGCGCAGTGTGTTCAGTTTGGTAGCAGCTGCTGCTTTGAACAAAGGCTGGTTGCTGCAGCCATGTCACTAAAACCCCTGCAGCAATTTGGCCTGAATTGACTTCCTGACTCAGTAGTAGGGATGCACATACATCATTTTATTTTATTTCTAAGAAAGAGTACAGATAATTTTCTTTTCAGGTACCGATAATTTTAATTAATGTCATGTCATATGACAATTTTTTAATTAGTAAAAAAAAAATTATGCTTTAGCTGAAATCCTGTCCAATTTATAGGAGTATTACAAGGTATAGCCTGACAGTCACCATGGCATGGATTTTGGAGTACAGGGTGGCCCATGTGGGAAGATAGAGGACTATACAGACTGATAGCAGTTTAGTAATAATAAATAAATAGCCGGCTTCACCCTGTAGTATCCTTCATGAGCCAATCAACTTCCAGCGTAGCATGACAGCTACTCTGCAGCCACAATCTCTTTGGCTGCGGTTGCAAAGTTACCTATGCTGATCGCTGAATTGCAGCACAGCATTCAGTGACTATTTGCTAATTTAGCACGCACAGCTGCTGCATAACTGAATGCGCCTCAGATTAGGGTCTCCTATAGTAAAGCGGACCATAACTTTTGTTTCAGTGCCTACAAATGTCTAATTTATTGGGAAGCTTAGACTGAATGATATATTGGTATATATGAAAGCTTGTGCTGTCATTCAATTTTGGGTTGTGTGCCGTGAAGGAATATCAGTTACCTTGCAAATATGCTTCTTGCACCCCCCAACCCCCATACAACCAAAGAAAACACAAATACTAAAACGAAGAAAAAAAACTGCCTGACGCACACTCTTGAACTCAATTTGTCGGTTCATGAACAGACATTGAATTACAAGGCTTGGCAAAGCAGTGGATTGTAAACCATTTTGTTGCTAGTGGCAAACTTCTTTGTGTTTTTATATAGAACTATTGATGCAAAGTTGTTGGTGTTTTTCTTTTATTTTTATTTTTCCCTCTTGATGCTTGCGTATTTTGGTTCATTGCCCAGTTCTATACAAAGTGTTACATATGTTTTTCTCATTCCTATAGGTGAAACCCGCATGCGGTTCTATGAACTGTTAATCAATGGTATCTACACACCTCAGACCCTTCCAGTTGGGGGTGAATTAGATGCCTCACCGACGGTGACTGAAACACCACAGGTACAGTTACAAGGTTTTATAAAGCGCTAACAGGTTCCGTAGCGCTGTGCAATGGGAGACAGACTAACAAATATACATACAGGTTCAACACACAGTACAGTAAGAGTGCGGACCCTGCTCAAGAGCTTACAATCTAAGCTTTGCAAATGATTTCTAGGCTCTCTAGTGGTCAGTTTTGTCATATTCATAACTGCTGATCCGTTTTCTCCTTGTATCTGCTTACACAAGTCAACTTATTAATGTGTCCATATTGTTTAACTATTCCACTCCCCAGCTTAATTTTAAATGTGAATGTTTGTATTTCTTTCCAAATGTGCAATTAATGTGTGAATTGTTGATCTCTAATACCAGTAAAACCACGTTCCACTCTCTGTATAGTTTGGAAAAACAGTAGATTGAGAAAGACCATGCAAAGCTCCTCTGCAAGGTTTATCATTATGATGCAGCAGTGTGTACGCTGGAGGACAGGTGTCAGTTGCAAAATGTTTCCTAACATTGAGGCGCTGGGGGGGAGAATCCTATTTCCTGTAACAAAATTGTGCATTTGTGGCATTTTCATGCTAAAGCTTGGTACCATATTAGTATCATTTTATTGATGCCAGTGAGGTGAAAAATCAATGCTGGTGATAGGGTTAACCCTACCCCTAACAAACAGTTTCTGCTCCATTTTCCTTTCCTTTTTCGTCACCAGATTCTGCTGCTTCTTTTGAGGAAAAAGAGCAGAATCTGTTGGTTAGAAGTTAACTCTAACCCCAAAGTTACCCTTACCTGAAAACTAGCATAAATAACAACCCTAATGCTAACCCTAACCCCCCCCCCCGACCCCCGGTGTTGATTTAGCACTTTACTGGCTTCTGTAAAACGGTGCTAGTGTGGTGCCAAGTTTCACAACAAAATTGCTAGAGCACTGTATTTTCATGTGAAAGGACCCCCACCCTACTGTCCTAATATTAGGAAATCTTTACAAATGGTGACTTTCTTGCCACATCGCATCTTATGATGTCCTCAAGGTGTTCACTTCACCTTAGGATACCACTTTGTAAGTAATCAGACGATATGCATTGCAGACTTTGCCTCTGGGTTTATGACCTTGCTCAGTGGAGCATTTGTACAAAGTCCCTAGTGAGATTTTAGGGTGATGGGTGTCCTCTTCATAAATAGACAATGGAAAGAATGACACAAGATGGGTATAGAGATATATTCATTCTCGATTTATGATGGAAATAGACAGCAGAGAAAACAATAATAATGTGAGACAATAAACACATTAAAAAAAAAATTCATATGGATTGGAGCAAAGATGACCGTAAGTCAAGTTGGGGAACAAAAAAAAGAGAATGGGTGAAATGAGGGTCTCTAAAGAAAGTGCAAGGTTATCAATCAAAGTCAGTTCTGCCAGGACACACAGGATTCTAGAAAGAGATAATGTTTTTGCTCTGTAGTATTCTAGCTGAAGCAGCCTACAGATGACAAATCATATCATTTAAAGAAAATGTATCAGAGGAGATAGTGTTCAAGATCTCAGTTTCAGAAGAGCATACTAAGGCAGCACTATAATACTTTGCCACTAATTGCATGTGTGTTGTTTCTTCTTGGTGATACAGTGAATAAAATGCAGTGTGGTCTACCACACTGCCAAATATTTGTTACTAAACCTCTCTTTGTTCACAGGAACAGCATATAGTTATTGTATTTCCAAGGATTGTGATTCTTTCTTTGCCTTTCATTTGTGGATTATATTTTTTTACTTATTTTGTTTGATCGTCTTTAATCATTATTGATTTCTTCTCAACCTATTTAGCGCTTTAGGTCCTTGACTCTTTACAAATTGTAATTGAATAGAAAAATCCACGTGGCACATTAAATATTTCATTTTAGTTTGTTCTATTTATTCCAGTACCCTTTTTTTGGCCTTTTCACAAATGCATTGCTTACGAAAGTGGGGAAAATAATAAGTTATTGCTATAGGTAGGCTGACCAATGTGAAATTGGCAGCTTTTTTCTTTTACGTATTCATGTTTCTTGAAGGACCCATATATGAGTATTATGACCGAATTAAGACCTAAGGAAACATAATAAATGGAAACATCCTGAGGGCAAGGGTACACAATCATATGTGGGGTTATAAAGTGTGAGGATATAGCAATGCATCAGTTAAACCTATGGAGGAATTACATATTGCAGTATCCAATAATAATGAACATCGTGTACAATTTGGGGAATTGTCATCTGTGTAGCTACAATTTCCTTGCTGCTTTAATAATACAAATACTGGTTGAACATCATTGGAGCCTATGTTCTTCAAAAACTGTAGATATATGAATTCTCCAGACTTGAATCACAGTGCTTTTATCCATATCTTATTTGTTCTTTATATACACATTTATTGATGATTGCTAAAAAAAAAATGCTTATCACCAATTCTGTTATTTATTTATTAAAAAGGTGACAGAAACTTCGAAACGGTCAAAAGAGACTGGCGTGGGAGCATCTGTTACTCCAAATAGCAGCACCCCGTTTTCCCATGACACAGCCTATTCAAGTTGTCGACAAGACACCCCTAACTCCTACAGCCAGTTTACACCACAATCACAAGGCACCCCTCACACACCTCGTTTAGGAACACCGTTTTCCCAAGACTCCAGCTATTCCAGTCGGCAGGCCACACCAGCTTTTCATTATGGACAAGACCCTGCTTTTAAGTCGAGGAGGCCTGACAATAAATTCACAGATGCTTACAACCGAAGGCAAGGGCATCACTACGTTCATAGCTCTGGTTCGTATAGGGGCTCTGAACATGGTTTTAACTCAACTAGAGCCCAGCAAGAGACTCTGCAGTTTTCGAGTACACCCCCTTTGAGTCAATCTGGCTTGAACTATAAATCTGCATTTTCTCCTTATCAAGCAACGACCGCTTACTCTCAAGCAGATGAGAACTCGTTCCCACAAACATCGAGGGATGTGGAGTATAGGAGGACAGCACCCCCAGCTTCTGAAAATTTAACGGATAGTGGGTGCAGTTCTACAAATAATGACTTTATACCAGTAAAAGAAAAACCAGAAGAACCCCCTCCTCCAGAACCAGAGAGTACTCCAGATCAGAAACAAGCCTCTTATGCACGGACTCCAGAAAGATGTGAAACCCCTGGAACACCAACTCTGGAAGATGAAATGATGCACAACAGTCTTGATTCTAGGATTGAAATGCTTTTAAAAGAGAGAAGAACCAAACTGCCCTTCCTTCACGAACAGAACTCTGATAGTGATTTGAGAATGGAAGGGAGCCCTATATCGTCCTCTTCCTCTCAACTTTCGCCAATTCCTCCTTACAGTTCAAACTCCCATTACCAAGACATCACTCCTTCCTCTCGGCCCTCCAGTACAGGATTTGAAGACATCAGTCCCACCCCCTTGCCAGATTCGGATGACGAAGAGTCCATTCCTGGCACGGCATCTCTCTGCCAGAACTCGAGGTCCACAACTCCCATTGAACAGCTCAGTCAGCCTTGTAGAAAACTGGAGACCTTGGATGTAAAGGAACCATTAATTGGAGATGAAACACCGACTTCTGAAAAGATGGATGAGGTGAGCAAGTCTAATTCTCTTCTTTTCAACAGCAGCCTCAAAATAGTCTGCAATATAAAGGCTCTCGGGAGATATAGCTTGCATGAAGTTCTTTTCCTCATAAAAAAAAATTAACACCAAGGTGAATCCAAGATATATACTTGTATGTACAGCAGATTATGATGCATGTAACTATTAAAATTATACTTCTGCATGTTTGGTGACTTGCCTTTGATTGTAACATCCTACTTTTTGCAATAGATATCTGCTGGCTCACTTACAGCATTTCCTTATAGGGATACAAATTATAATGTTTACTAATAACAATGATTAGTTTGAAAAATCTCCGTAATGGAATTGCATATTCATGTTCTGGATATTGCAAAAGAAGGCAAGCACATCTCCCTGCTTCCACTAACCCTCAATTTAAGATAAAAACCAGAATGCAAAAATCCTGCATAACTTTGACTATGACATAGTAGTCACATTGCTTACTGACTTCCCCAACATAAGCTTTTCAAGCCTTTCATAGGAAAGACAACTGATGTTTCAGACTTTGGGGAGATATAAACGCCAAAGCAAATGATATATTTGTAACATCGTTGCTCTGTGTATGTAAATTACACTTATACAGTATATATATATATATATATATATATATATATAATATTTTTTCTATAGCATAGTTCACATATAAAGCTACAGTCTAGTTCACATGTTGTCTTTTAAGTCTGCAAGCATAGAAGCCACTGTCGTCCCATCTAAAAAATATAATTTTTTTATTATCTCTAGGCATTGTTTTAGGCTGACTGCTGTTAGTGTTTAAATGTGTACATATCATTTAGGACTAAATATAATTGCTTCCAGTCTAAACAAATCTGTGCCTTTTTTATTTTTTTCTTTTGTCGGAATTTGCAAGCTATATAGTAGGATCACAATTCATATAGTTAATGGAAACTGCAATTATAGGAAATTTGTTGTTTATTTATTTATAAAGGATTTTACCAGGAAGGATACATTGAGATTTCTCTCGTTTTCAAGTATGTCCTGGGTTCGAGAACATTGAGTGGTTGTTGTTGACCCTCCTCCCCGTTTTCACCCCAGATTCTGCCTATCAGTGTTCATTTTGACTGCAAATTTTGATTTAGTTTTAGTCTTAGTCTTTTGACTTAAATAACATTTTAATTTTAGTCAAATTTTAGTCATCTGAATCGTTTTAATTGTAGTCTAGTTTTAGTCGACTAAAATCTACTGTAAATTTAGTTGAATAAAATCGAATGGGTTTAGTTAAAGTGTAATTAATGCATTATTTCAGCATTTCTCATTCTATACTCGCGGAGTAAACCTCTATTAACCTGTTATTATTTATGGTATTGAGGTCTGAACATGCAATACAGTCGCAGATATAACTGTTATGTTCTAAATAACATATTTATCTTAAACGCCAGTTTCTATTTTGACAGCAAATTGATCTAGTTTTAGTCGTAGTCTTTTGACTAAAATGACATTTAATTTTAGTCACGTTTTAGTCATCTGAATTATCTTAATTTTAGTCGTATTTTTGTCAAAAACATGTTATAATATTTAGTCGACTAAAAACTAGACAAATAATTTTTTAGTCGAAATTAACACTGCTGTCTACACAATATCCCTTTGATTTTACATGGAAGTACATCTGTTTGGATTTAAATAGGTGATTGGTTTTGATTTGTGAAAGTTTATTCACCGATGTGGTTCTCTATATGGAGGCTGCGTGACCCTCATTCCTCTGGCAGGTAAAGGCTAAGAGGAATTGACAATCTAAAAAGTAAGGAGACAGTCATAGAATGCGTGGAAGCTTGCCATATTGTGTTACTGACTCTTCCAATAAACTCATTGTCTGGAGATGTCTATAGGATTCCTTCCTTACTGTGATTTATATATATATATATATATTTTTATTAACGCTACAGTAAAGTGTGATCCTTAGGGTTTTTAGATTGGGAATTGCAGTTTAGTGGAAAAAAGCACTTTTTTAAATGGATTCTCTGGAAATGAGTCAATAAAATTTATTTAAATGATTCACATCTCCTCTTCTTCATCTTCCCTACTGCCCCCCCCCCTCTTCCCTATCTTCCTTACTGTTAGATCTGCTGCCCCAGCTTAGAAAATGAGGGAAAAAAGGGGTGGGGTTTGAGCGCATCTTCATCCGTCGCAGCTTTGTGATGACTTGACGGAGAGGGCCACACGATGTAACGTGCACACTAGTTGCGCGTGCTACCACCGGACATGCTTTCAGCCTCCCCGTCAAAAAGCTATGACATGCGTAGACGGGGGTACAAAGCGCGATCCTCCATATTAGTATCGAGCTTTGTAGCGCTGAGTGCACTAAATGCGCTCAGCGAGGTGGCCACATGGGCGTCAGAGTGGAAGGAACGTCCACTCTCAGACGTTCCTTCTGCTCTGAAAAATGCTCGTGTGCCCGTAGCCTTAGACGGCTATTGCAGTAATAAGCTCCCGTGCCAGTGATGTCCTCATTCAGATCTGCAAACATGCCGCTCTTGTCCTAAACCTTTTGAAGCGGTTACATTTCAGAAAGCTGTTGTTCTTTTGCAACTTTATAACATAACATTGCCTTCAGTAGTTTCTGATGTTTTTTCGTGAGGGGATTTTACAATGGCAGGAAAATAGTAATTCAAATACAATCAGTATGTTCAGATCAGCACAGCCACCCATTTTGAAAGCTCTAAAAGAAAACATAACAGAAAACATGGGAAAGAAATGGGACGGGTGTTTAAGAAAGCCTAGGTGCCAATATCCTACAGGATAGGCAGGTTTTGAAGCTTTGGCATGTTTATATACATGTTTATATCAAAGCTCTAGCAATCCAGGTGCCAGGTAGCAACAAGCTCTTGGAATTTAACATTTGACTTCTGAATGTTGTGGTATTACAATTCAGATCTATAAAAACAAGTGTTTAAAAAACCTTTCGGGTCCTACAGTTGTGATAAGTTTGTATCACATCAATTTGTAGTTCATACCAATAATCGAAGACATCGTAAGTTTATCAACGATTGAAAAAGGTCTGTCAAAACTAATAACTTAAATATGTTTTATTGAAAGTATGATCACTTACAAACCATAATGCAATCAGATATGATCTGCCTTTTATTTATTTTCTGAATGACTTTATTACGTGATTCATCCACCTGTAGCCTTCACTGCACAGTAATTTGTAGTCTGTAGGGATTACAGTCAGCCATGCTATGATAATTATAGCAAAAGGTGTCATTCTGAATGTGTATTTTGAGCGGTAAACCTGATAATGAAAATTCCCCAGGGAGCAAACAGTCGGGAGATATGTAAATGCTGCACTGCTATTTCATTTCCCATGCTAAATCATGAATACATGAATACAGTCTATTAAAGGAAGAATATCAGTCAGTCCAGACATTCGTACAAACAATGCTTCACTTTCTTTGCAGCATGACCCCCCCCCCCCAAAGTTTTAAACTGTTTGGGGGGGGCTTTCTTTTCCAATATGCCCATATATTCATACCCTTATCAATTACTCTTACCTTTATAGTGGCACCTACCCTCTGCATGCAGGGCCGGATTAACATAGGGGCAGATGGAGCAGCAGCTCCAGGCCCATGCCCCAGAATAGGCCCACAGAAAGGATAAATTTGTCTGCATTGATGGGCATTTGGACCACGATATCTCCACCTCCATAGCAGCTACATAGTCATGTGAGGTATCACCGGAAAGATCAGAGCATGATCTTTCCAATGATACCAATCATGACCAGGTTTTATGTAACAATAAAAATAAAGAAATATTTATTCTTTCTAACACAGCAATATTTTTCAATTATAAAGGGAACAATGATGCTGCAGTAAATCACCATCTAATTTTTCATGTCACTAACAAGCGTGGAGGTGATAATACAATCATTACGAATAGTTACATCAAGAACCTAAACCGCCACACTGCAGTGAAGTGCATTGGGGGGGGGGTCTTTGGAACCCTGCGCCACTAATCTTTACACCTTGCAAGGTCAACTGAGGTGTCAGACAGGACAGAGTCTGGCCTTTTCATTGATACCAAACATGACAGTATAAAATCTAAAAGAAAAAGAAAACAAAAAACTTTTATTTATTTTTTTGTTCCAAAGTGATGGTATTGTCCATTTGTCATGTATAAAATGAACGACACCACTGCCATTACTCACCTTCTCCTTTCCCACGCTGGGAGCAAGGTCAGTGTTTTATACATAGTCATATTATTCTTAAAACACCATTATCCAAATCACATGGGAAATAACACATTTTTGGGTTACAATTGTATATTTTCTCAGAAAAATGCAGTTACAGGTTAATTTAATTTTTTTTTAACCAGAATTCCCTACAGAATATATAACCAGAGGTTTGAATGATGAAATATGAAAAAAATATTTTACACACTGTGATGAATGAAATCGGAATAGAAATATACTCACACAGTATCTGCCTGGTTAGATATACCTATATATGCAATATTAAATAGCCTAAAATATGTTGTCATTTCACTAAATTCCAAAAAAAGCCACCGAAATATTCAGCTCCAGGCCCATAGATATCTTAATCCGGCCCTGTCTGCATGCCATTCCCAGGCCACTGTCCACAGAAATGGAAGCCTTTTGGAGCAGATTCTTCCCAGGGATTTTGGGACACGTTGACTGTCTTGGTTCATAGGATGAATTTAATATTGAGAGTTTTCTAGACAGGATAAAGTAACAATACACTACACCTGAGGCTGGAACCAAGATAATTAAAGGGAATCCTGGGGGTTCCTTACAACGTGTCACAGGGGAGTCATTAATGCTCAAGTAAATCTGTCTAATCTCTATTATTTGCAGCATGTGGAAGCGAGTAAGAAAGGGAGGGATTGTCTCCTGCGTAAACCTAAAATTGTTCAGTTTATGGGCCTGGGATGCAGATACTGAGCTGGAGCTGAAAATGAGAAAATTACAGTTAAAAGTATTTATAAATCACCAACAAGTTCTGTAGCGCTGTACAATGGGTAAGACAGAACAACAAATACACATACAAGTTAAACACCCAGAACAGTAGGAGAGAGGACCCTGTTCAAGGGTTTTCAATCTGAGATGAGTGGGATGACACACTAGGTGAAGGTAAAAATCGGAGTATGTGTGTTAGTGGGATGCATGGGGGCTGAGCGGGCAGGTGGAGCAAGAATGGTACAGTGGGGGATTACGGAGTGAGCCAATAGGCTTATTTTATGTAATGTGTTTTAAGAGATTTTCATCTTGTGGGGTCTACATATGGCAATCCTCTTGCTCCCACAATACATCAGTGTCTGAAATCAATGTAGGAAGAGCCTCTACATACAAAAGTTTCACACATTTTACCGTAGAGGCTTATTCTAGTTATTTACTCTTGTTTGATGCCCAGGTTTGTGGTGCATTTGGCCATGGGGCCCTGCTGCGTATAGTATTTTATTTTCTCTCCCATTATTAATTCTCCAATATATATTCATTCAGTCTGGTTCCATCTCATATGTGACATTCATTTCTTTTTTTTAATTTTCCCAATATCTCCAGAGTCAGGTGTTCAACACTGGGATATATATATATATATATATATATAATTAGTGCAGGCACTCCAGGACAGTTAAGCAAAAAACTTAAATCCATTAAAACATAGCTGCAAGTCAACATTCCAGTCCCTCTAGGGGACTTCCTTCAGAATAAATTTTGTCCTGGAGGGACTGAAACGTTGACTTGCGACTGTTTTCATGGATCAAAGTTAATTCTGTTTTCTGAACTGGCCTGGAGTGCCTGCACGTTCAATACGTTTATACAGTTGTGTTCAAAATTATTCAACCCCCACTGAAATTGAGCGTTTTGGCCAGTTTGACATTGATTTTGATCATTCAGTCATCTTGCTTACAATTAAATCAAAGAGGCACGTGTAGGTCAGACAAATATAACATAACATTTATAGTGAAATAACCACAAATGTCTTTTCTGTGCTCACATCATTATCAGTTTTATTCAACCCCCAAGTGACATTCAATCTTAGTACTTAGTACAACATCCTTTTACAGTTATAACAGCTTTTAAACGTGAAGCATAGCTTGACACAAGTGTCTTGCAGCGATCTACGGGTATCTTCGCCCATTCGTCATGGGCAAAAGCCTCCAGTTCAGTCACATTCTTAGGCTTGCGCACTGCAACTGCTTTCTTTAAGTCCCACCAGAGGTTCTCAATCGGATTTAAGTCAGGTGACTGCGATGGCCACTCCAAAATATTCCAGCCTTTAATCTGCAACCATGCTCTAGTGGACTTGGAGGTATGCTTGGGATCATTGTCCTGTTGAACGGTCCAACGTCTCCCAAGCCTCAGGTTTGTGACTGACTGCATCACATTGTCATCCAATATCTCCTGGTACTGAAGAGAATTCATGGTACCTTGCACACGCTGAAGCTTCCCTGTACCTGCAGAAGCAAAACAGCCCCAAAGCATGATTGACCCCCCGCCATGCTTCACAGTAGGCAAGGTGTTCTTTTCTTCATAGGCCTTGTTCTTCCTCCTCCAAACATAGCGTTGATACATGGGCCCAAACAGTTCTAATTTTGTTTCATCAGTCCACAGAACACGATCCCAAAACTTCTGTGGTTTGTCCACATGACTTTTGGCATACTGCAGTCGACTCTTCTTATTCTTTGGAGACAGCAAGGGGGTGTGCCTGGGAGTTCTGGCATGGAGGCCTTCATTACGCAGTGTGCGCCGTATTGTCTGAGCTGAAACTTCAGTACCCACATCTGACAAATCTTTTCTCAGTTCCTCAGCAGTCACACGGGGACTTTTCTCCACTCTACGCTTCAGGTAGCGCACAGCAGTCGAAGTCAGCATCTTCTTTCTGCCATGACCAGGTAGCGTTTCAACAGTGCCCTTTGCCTTGAATTTGCGAATGATGCTTCCTATGGTCTCTCTTGGTATGTTTAACATCTTTGCAATCTTCTTATAGCCATTGCCCTTCCTGTGAAGAGTAATCACCTCATCTCTTGTCTTCCTGGACCATTCTCTTGACTTCACCATGTTTGTAACCACACCATTAAATGTCTAGAAGGAGCTGAGTATCACAGTCATTTTAAAGCTGCCTAATTGGTGCTTATTATGCTTTATTGCTGCTCTGTGACATCCACAGGTGTTTTCAATACCTGATTTTAAACACTTGAATGAACCTCTGTTCTTCAGAGTGGTAGTCTTTAAGGGGTTGAATAATTGTGTCAATGAAGAATTCACAAAATAAACTTTTACTACTGTATTACAAAACCAATTGATGTCATTTTAGTTGCATATGGTTCTTTAAAAAGTCCTTGTAGGATTTCATTCTGAATACAATTACAAATGTACACTAAATTCCCTAAAACCCTTTACAGCATTGGGGGTTGAATAATTTTGAACACAACTGTATATGGGAGTCAAGTTTCAGACACCGGGCAATTAAGACAACAGAAGCTGGAGGGTAGCCTCCACGCTATAATTAGTTATAATTAGTTATGTTTATTATTGCAGAAGCCACTTGCACATCAGAGCAATTCAAAGAATTGCATCCCAGAGCTCCTGTGCCACATTCCCCACAACCCTTGTAAGTACTGATTTACCCTACGGGTCCAAGCATCCATTGCAACTGGTCATCAGTCCTAGATCCTAGCTGATGAGGGTCCAACAAACCTGAAACAGCGCTGTCCTAGGAGTGGCTTTGACCAGTTGCATAAACCTTATCTTTGCTAGAAAGCCACAGTGTGGTATAGCATTGATTTTAGGGTTCTGTGTAATAACAGATCCAGGATGCATAAAAGTGAGACAGATGTCATTTCCTACCCAGAATTCCTTGCTGCATATGGGGAATGTGGCACAGGAGCTCTGGGATGCAATTCTTTGAATTGCTCTGATGTGCAAGTGGCTTCTGCAATAATAAACATAACTAATTATAGCGTGGAGACTTTTTATCTCACTTTTTGTCCTCCACCACAACCCTTGCAAGTAGTGTACAGACACACTCACACAATACTACCCTCCAGCTTCTGTTGTCTTAATTGCCCGGTGTCTGAAACTTGACTCCCATATATAAACGTATTAAACGTGCAGGCACTCCAGGCCAGTTCAGAAAACAGAATTAACTTTGATCCATGAAAACAGTCGCAAGTCAACGTTTCAGTCCCTCCAGGACAAAATTTATTCTGAAGGAAGTCCCCTAGACTCTAGAGCAGTGGTCCCCAACCCTGGTCCTCAGGGCCCACTAACAGGCCAGATTTTGCAGATCACCATGGGGAAAAGCAGACTGAATCCTGCAATCACTGAGCAGCAAATCATAACACCTGTGCTGTGCTTCAGATATCTGGCAAACCTGGCCTGTTAGTGGGCCCTGAGGACCAGGGTTGGGGACCACTGCTCTAGAGGGACTAAAATGTTGACTTGCAGCTATGTTTTAATGGATTTAAGTTTTTTGCTTAACTGTCCTGGAGTGCCTGCACTAATTATATATATATATATATATATATATATATATATCCCAGTGTTGAACACCTGACTCTGGAGATATTGGGAAAATTAAAAAAAAGAAATGAATGTCACATATGAGATGGAACCAGACTGAATGAATATATATTGGAGAATTAATAATGGGAGAGAAAATAAAATACTATACGCAGCAGGGCCCCATGGCCAAATGCACCACAAACCTGGGCATCAAACAAGAGTAAATAACTAGAATAAGCCTCTACGGTAAAATGTGTGAAACTTTTGTATGTAGAGGCTCTTCCTACATTGATTTCAGACACTGATGTATTGTGGGAGCAAGAGGATTGCCATATGTAGACCCCACAAGATGAAAATCTCTTAAAACACATTACATAAAATAAGCCTATTGGCTCACTCCGTAATCCCCCACTGTACCATTCTTGCTCCACCTGCCCGCTCAGCCCCCATGCATCCCACTAACACACATACTCCGATTTTTACCTTCACCTAGTGTGTCATCCCACTCATCTCAGATTGAAAACCCTTGAACAGGGTCCTCTCTCCTACTGTTCTGGGTGTTTAACTTGTATGTGTATTTGTTGTTCTGTCTTACCCATTGTACAGCGCTACAGAACTTGTTGGTGATTTATAAATACTTTTAACTGTAATTTTCTCATTTTCAGCTCCAGCTCAGTATCTGCATCCCAGGCCCATAAACTGAACAATTTTAGGTTTACGCAGGAGACAATCCCTCCCTTTCTTACTCGCTTCCACATGCTGCAAATAATAGAGATTTGACAGATTTACTAGAGCATTAATGATTCCCCTGTGACACTTTGTAATTTCCAATCATATGGTTCTGTAATAAGTCACCAGAAATGTTTAATACAATTATTATAATGATTCCCTAAACCCAGCCTATCTCCATGTTTAAACATTGATATCAAATTTGCATATGGAGTGGTGGGTTACATGCAGCATGTCAATGGTTATTTGAGGAGCAGAAATCTTGGAGAGTTCCTGCACTTATTTTTTCAGGGATATATATATATATATATATTTTTTTTTTTTACAAATACAGAGCCTATTGAGAGGCATTTAAAGAGCTTAGAAAGTTTACAGCCAAGTATTTATATAAGCATAAGTGACAGCCGCACATTGGGCTTTTAGACTTCAGTCTCTTAACACATATCAGAGTAACTTAACGTGTTTATGTGTTTTGATTGATTCAAAAGGAGGCAAAAACCTCCACTCATGGTGGTTCCCATCTGTGTCCAAAATGGAAGAAATTCCTTCTTGATTGCAAAAAGGCAGTGAGATTTTATTCCTTGGGTCAGCAATTAATGCATGTAAAATTTTAATTATTTTATCCATTTATATCGTGCTTTAACACTTTTTAAAAAAACAAACATTTCAGGCATCTATGGAGTATGCTAAAACAACCTCTTCAGGCAGAGAATTCTGTATTTTTCTTGCTGTAAAGAATCTTTTTGTTTAACAAAACAAAAGACTTAAACAGTCTTCTCAAAACCGTCAACCTCATGCAAGGAGAGGGTACTTTTCAAATTTATGTAATAAAAGGCAATTGTGTGATATTCTATAAATTACATTAAACGTAAGCGACAAGACAGTGTTTTGTGCTTAGATTTCTGTACGATAATCTAGAAATCTAGGGGCCAGAGGCAAAATTCTAGAAGCCAGTGGCTATCTGGATTTGCTAAACGATTATTAGAAGTGTATTTTATGACCTACTTGTCACTTCTTTTATGTTGACCAATCTGGTCCATTAAAACAATGGAACTGATATTGAATTTACTTCTAAAAGTCGTTCCGCTGGCAATCCTGGTGTAGATAAATCAGCCCGCAATTTTAATGTCTTCATGTCCTCTGTATTGTGTCATTTTTGTATCATATGTTTGTTATTAATGTGTCTTGCCTCAGGTCTAGCTTGTGGCTCAAAGATTAATTTGAGTTAATGCCTCTGGCTTATCCTGCTTCAAAAAGTAAACACGGTATGCCATGGCATTGTTGGCATTGATACACTGATGTCATTGAGATGCACTTTGAAGAATATTCAAGATTGTTAGATCAGATCCTGCCGCAACCTTCATGCTTTGATGCGGATCTGGAACATAATGATGTTTTATACAACTCTTGATTAAGAGACCAGCACTTTTTTGATAACGGCAGGAGGGCTGGAAACCCTATATTCCAAAGATTAGGATGAATCTATAGATGATTTAATTACTAACAGGGTTATTCAGAGAGAGCCGATCTGGCCCCGAAATGTAACCGGACACTGAAATTCAGTGTAAACCACAGAAGTCAAGAAAAACCTTTGGTAAATGGTGCCTCATGTGAAAAATCAACAAAATGTTAGGGAGATAGGAAAAATATATATATATTTTTTTCTTACATGCAATTACTTGATACAAAGAAAAAAATACAGCATGTCTTTTTATAAGGTGGTTTTATTTGTAATGCACAAGTAATCTAGTTACAGCAAGTGGTAGTGTCCCTTTAAACTCCTATTAGGAGAATAAGAAACTTTTTTCTTTTCAGTTCGCTGGTTTTTGTCACGTTCCCACATTCCAACCCTGTCTCCCTGCCCTCTGTATTCCTTATGTCTGTGTTTCCATGTGTTTCCCTGTGCTGCTTTCCCTGACATGCAGCTCAGGGGTTAAGTTCATGGCTCGTTGAGCTTCTGCTGGTGATTATGGGCTGATTACTCCCCTATATAAAGCCATGGGCCCATATCACCATGCTCTTGCATCCTGGTTCACTTCAGCCACAGATTTGTTCCTGAGAGCTCCCTGTTTTCCATCCTAGTTCTATCTCAGTGTTTCCCCCTTGTCTGAGTTCTAGGTTTCTGATTGACTTCCTGGTATTGACCCTCTGGCCTGGCTGACGGATTTTCTCTGGTGCTATATCCCCTCTTTGGCTCAAGGTATACGTTGTTGGAGATTATTGACTTCTTTAATAGGTCAGGGATATATTAATTATGACGCATATTTTTCTTATTGTTGATATACATAGATATATATATATTATTGACAGTGCCTCCAATACCAGCGGTATAAATTGGTATTTAACCCCTAAAATAGGGATTAATAACCAATCAATGAATATACGTCTTAACAAATATATGGCGCGTTATCCCGAGTTCTTTTGATGCTCTCTAGATACTTTTAAACACAATAAAATCAATAAAGATATGAGACTGCGTAACGGTAAAACAATTCAAACCAAAATTTATTTACACGTCAAGTTTCATACAACCGTATGTTATCAACGGATTAGCAAGACACAATTTACAAGTGATTATAGATCGTGATTAGTAGCGATACTGCGACACCCAATAATCTAATGGACAGATATTTTAGGTTTATAGACCGCACCACAGATATGCATGCCTCAATTCTTAAACACCAAACTCTATCCTATTCACTTAAACCTTTCCCATTATAAACCAATCCTCCACCTGGCTAAAATAAACACTCAGTTACTGGGCATCACCTGCAGCACAATTTATTATTGTGGGGGCCTATTCACTAAATGCAACTTCCTTCAGGGAGATACATAACACACTCGATAGGGAGACTATCTCTTCCACAGATCAATCACAGCACTTCATTCGATATACGTTAACCTAACGCTTCTTAATGACTTACAGTGCATGCATTCATTCGGAAGGGCTGCAAGATGGATATGGAAGGAGTTATGCTAGGTTATGAATAGGGCGGACGGCACTTGACATATAAAAGCTATTTCACGGTCCCAGCGTATCTCACTATAGGTATAAAATTGATATTTTTAGATGTCCACAAACAGTATTCTTGGAATATAAATAATTTCACTAAATTATGGCTCAAGTATGCAGCCGGGAACAGCTTTCCTCCTTAGTAGTCCTCTGCAGTGGACTGTAAAGGCAGAATTTCTATTCTACTGATTATTAGGCTCAAACAGCAAAATAATTCATTTATATTCCTTTAGTTTGTGATGGACATCTAAAGTCAGGACTATGCAATTAGAAAATAGATATCATATTATTCAGGTATACTTTACCATCTGGTTAGTGAAGATAGAGTGGTGGAAGATTAGGGTGTGGTCGGTCTTAAAGGGGCGGCCGATGGTGATTGCCTTTCTTCCCTCCAAGCGTCCCTCAGGTCTCTCTCCAAGCTTTTCTCAGTCTCTTTTTGCTCTGGAGTGTCCCCTCTATATAGTGGTCTTCCGCCCAGTTTTAGATCTAGCCCATCACTATGTGGCCTCATTTGATTGGAGGATATATATTCATCAACTCCAGGGGTCTGTCCAGGTGTTATGTTACCTGGCCAGCAGAT
Source organism: Leptobrachium leishanense (assembly GCA_009667805.1). Classification (NCBI taxonomy): domain Eukaryota; kingdom Metazoa; phylum Chordata; class Amphibia; order Anura; family Megophryidae; genus Leptobrachium; species Leptobrachium leishanense. Next base: position 107,919,178 of record CM019063.1, read on the forward strand.
GGCGCTCTCAGATCAACCATCAACCTTCTGCAGGAATTAATTTATGGGCTTGGCCAATCTTTTACTGGTTTGGGGTCGTTTTATTCCTATATCCCGGGACTCCATAGATTTTATTAACAAATTAAAATTTATTTCTATTGTGGCATCTCATCCCCCTTTACTTATATCCACAGGGATGTGTATGTGAGGGGCCATACAATCATTCATTCGTGGTATCGTTTTTAACAGTCACACGTTACCCGACTTAATTGGCTTCATGCGGGTTAGTACACCAGACATTTGTGATGATCAACTAAATGTGGTAGGGCCTCTGTTTTTATAAGATGCTAAAATTATCAGTTCTAACTAATAAATATTCTCATACCATATGGTACATATTGCCGAATAGCAAGCTGGTTTACCCAAGCCATTTAACCTTCTTTGGGTTTTTTTTCTTTATTGGGCAACCTATTGTTCCATGTTTACGTGGTCTTCAGAGTTTCGATGTGACGAAATAAACACAATACTGAGATATCTATCTTAGTTGTCATTGTGTTCCCTTACTTTTAAACCATTTGATCTAAACCCTGTTTGGTTGTAACAAATAAATAAAATAAACAGAGTCCATTAGACTGTCTTTGATCAATGTTAAATGTCCTTTCTTGTATGCGTAACACTAACGAGTTTAGCTTATCTCTTGTTCTTGTTATATATTAACGACGCAGACAAGTTGTTCGTGTGGCGCAATTCCTGGCCCCAAATTTAAACATTCCTGCGTTATAGAAATTTTATATCTAAAAAGGTCTGACAACGTTTTGGTTTTGACCCCTGGCTTATTTATTGACCACTCTTCTGGATATCCCTAGCTGTCCTGTGCTTATCGTATTATATGTTGTGTGTCCCTGTAGACCACGGCTTTAGTGTATTGAAGTCCTGCCCTGCAAGTTGTTGAGTATATTCTCCTTCAGGTGTCTGTGTTTTCCCAGGACTCTGCACGGCTACAAGGTAACCTTTTTCTATTAGTGCAGATTCGGCCACTCTAAGGACCGATCTATCAGAAAAGGGCTCCTTTGGTATTTAGCCGTGCAGAGGTCCCCAGTGTCTACTGTGGTTTATTTACTTTTCCTGATCGTTGTGTCACGCATCTCTGCATATAGCGGCTTTTCCTCTTACCTGGGCCCTACTTGGCACATGCCAGGTACCGCCATTGTGGCTGATCGTGACAGTTTTCACCGATGCCCGATAACTGCCTCGACAACTCCAGTTTCGGCCAAATGGCGAATTCACCGTATTTTCAGTGAAATGGAATTGCCAAAGTGTGCTGGAACAGGAAGACCAAAGAAAAAGAACTGAAATTGCACGCAATTCTGGTGCTTTGAGAATAGACCTTTTAGTGTTTAACCTGCCTGGCGGCATTCCCGAGTGTGACTCGGGGGTTAAATTTCGCTACCACGATCGGCAACACCGAGCCACACTCGGGCTGTATATACTCACCGCATCCTTCACTCCCTCGCCGTCTCCGCAGTCACCGCAGTGTGATCGCGGCAGCCAGTGACTTGCTTCCTGGTTCCGCTCCCTGCGAGCCACGCGATGCAGGGGGGCGGGACCAGGCGGCAAATTCAAAAACTGAAGAAAACTAAATTACAGTAAAAAATACTGTCGAATAAACTTTGTGCTGTGCAGTGGGTGCTGGGATTCCTGTGCAGTTGTACACTCCTTTGCCAATGTAACACAGGACACGGGGGTACCAAAAAAAGAGTATTTATTCTCAAAGCAGCTTTACAGAAATAACAGGCAAATAAAAATTGTTTCTAAAATGTAATAAGGCTTTACAATACAAGTTTCGCTGGTGCTTGCCCAGATCCAACAGTTGCCTTATTACATTTTAGAAACGATTTTTATTTCTGTAAAGCTGCTTTGAGAATAAATACTCTCTTTTTTTTTGTACCCCATGTCCTGTATTAGATTGGCAAAGGAGTGTACATCTGCACAGGAATCCCAGCACCCAGAGGAAAGAGGCATGTTTTTGGTTTGATTATGTTATTGAATATAATTCCATTATTTTTTTGGATAATAAATTATTATTTTGTGTTTCAAACCTTCTCTGACTGCGTGTGTTTACTAGACTCTTGCTTGCACGGATTTCAGTGAGTTATTCCTACAGAATACAGGCTTACTATATAAAACAACACATTTCCTTTCCAAAAAAATTGAAACGCTTTTAGACACAATTTTGCATAAATTGGACCGCCAAGGCGGTTAAATCTACCGCTTTACTTGCACTTCAGTTTATGTGTGGGAAGTTGTTTAATAGCTGATGTAGGAGCATCAGGACAAGAAAATACATTTTATTTCCTTTCTAACATTTTCACTCCTTTGGAAGGGAAGTGACACTTTCCAGAGTTTAGAGTCAGGTTTGGTCCTTCTGTGAAAATCTAGATCCCTCAAACATGGTAGTACTGCATCTTGTAATCTATAGATTTATTAGAAAAGTATTTTACCAGGAAGGATACATTGAGATTTCTCTGTTTTCAAGTATGTCCTGTCCTGTCTGTGAGATTGACTTCTATGTGTCAGTCCAACTCTGTTTTCAAATGATGAATGACATTAATTTTTCTTTTTAAAGGGGACAATCATTGAAAAAAATGATCTTTTTAACTATATTTTAAGAGGTGGTTTACAAAACCATAGTGTGATAAGAAAAGCAATCATCATTACAAGTAGTACGTCAAAGATTTCCACTATTATAAAATGAATATCAAAGGATAGGGTCAGAAAAAAGACCGATAGGGGAAAAAAAAATACTTAATGCAGGACTTTACTAATTTATATCAAGAAAACTTGATGGCGAATTATAGGTTGAGTATCCCTTATCCAGAAATCTGGAATGTTCCAATATATATTTTGAGCTCTAGCATGACAGGAAAACCTATATAAAATTACCTTCAGGCTGTATGTTTAAGGTGTGTATGAAACACAAACAAATGCCATCTCTAGACTTTGGTCCAATCCCTAGAATATGTCATTAATATATGTATATATATATATATATATTTTAAAAAAAATCTGAAACCCTTCTGTTCCCAAGCAGTTCACATAAGAAATACTTGACCTGTACACTGTTTTAGCTACCATGCAAAGTTTTCTATATATCTGTGCAAAGAGTAAGCCAGGTATTTTGGAGTTAACGTGCCACTGTCATGGGCTAAAATTACTCTTGTCCATTTGACAGGGTATCCCTCTCTTTATATAGATCAGCGTTTTTTTTCTGAGCTGTATAATGTCAAATACGAAGATGTTCCATTTTGAAGACGTCCGCCCCCCCATCCATCCTCTACATGACTGCAGCATGTGAGCCCTCTGCCTGCTGTAATTGCTGCGCTGTCTCCCTGTCATGACCTGAGTGACAGCCAGGGAAGCACACGATCATGCAGGGGGCTGTCCTGCAGGGTAACTCTGCTTGCAGAAGTCCCTCCCCCCAAGCAACATGGTGCCAGCTCCGGGGAGCCGGAGATATTTTAAATTGGTAATATCCCAAGTTTTTACATTATAATGGTCAAGCAAAGAACACTGACCCATATAAAAGTCAGTTTGCCCATAACGGGTGCACTTTAAAAAGTACAAAGTAGAGGAGGCCTAAATGTACAGTAACCTGTCAAGCCACAACGTGTGTTACGGCATAGCTTGGAATAGTAGGGGGCTGGTAACATTTACAAGTGGGGCTGTTATACATAGGGGCTCACTCAGAAATGTAGCAGCAGCAATGGTATTGCGATCCAGATACTTTGAATTAATGAACTAAAACCAAAAATTTGCAGCTAGATATTGTATGTGTCAGTGTTCATCTTTGTAGATGGTTTTTCTTCTTCTATAGACCTCTTAGGTAATTTTGGATTAAATTGAGTTTATGGGTTGTTTTTTTGTGTTCTACGTTATGTTTGTTCATCTCATACCTTCTATAGGGCAATATTACAAAGTTGGTGCTAACTTAACCAGAACTGTTAATTTACCAGAGCCATTATAGTCTATGGGGTCGTTAAGTTTACAACAGCTCTGGGTTCGTTAGCACCAATTTTGTAATATAGCCCTTAGTATTAATGGTAAAGCAGATAAGAACCCCTTGCTTGAGGTTTCTAGAGAGGTATCTGTTATCCTCCCAACAAGATATAATAAAGCCAAAATGATTGTTGGGGGTTGCTGTATCTCTTGCGCACAGATGATTTCCTTGGCATTTCAGTACTGCCCACACTTTGAGTGATGGCAGTCTGATTTGCATATGGTAACATTGTCTCTGTAATGGCACCGTCGAGTTAAAAACTTTGAGACCTAGGGTCTCACAGAAGGGTAGGCCACTAGTGTTGCTGCCCATTCTCAGTGCTCTCATACATCTTGTTTTGACTCCCTAGTCCAAAGTTGGTGCAAATAGGGAGACTGCAGGCAAAATAAATATGCACCTGCGTCTCCCTTCTTGTGTGTGTATTCCAAGGTAGGTGCTTAATTAACGCCTAGCCCTGGAAGGAAGTGCAACGTAAGCTGATACTCGCAGTGGCGCACAAATATCAGCGCTTGGTGTCCATAGGACTCTATTTAGCTTTGCACATCCCGACTGGAAATCACAGAGGGAGACCAAGAAAGATTTGTTCCCAGTATCACTCTCAGCGAGAGGGAACAGTGGATCATGTTGACGAGGGATAAGAGGGGAGTATTTTTTTTTTTTCTTTTAGGTGGTTAGCACAGTGTGTTACTGTGTGTTACTTTTGCTAAGGCAAAATCACTTAACACCAGCTTTTTATGAAACCATATTTTACAGTGATACACTGTTCCCGGGTGGAAACGCCGGCTACATTGGAATAGACTGTGTTTCCACGCAGAGGTGCAAATTAAAGACCCCTATACAAAGTATAGGAGACGTTAATTTACACTAAGGAAGTGCAAGACACAAGCCCAGCTTGCGGCAAGAGTGGAATAGGGAGTCCAGATGTGTAACATCTAGAAGTTATCTTATCGCCAAACTTGGAATAGGGCCCTATGTTTATTCATTGGTATTTTGTATTATTTGTTTGAATACTGTAGTGAACAGTTAACTCATACTTTTCTGTGCATTCATACAGGGTCATCCTTCCTCAGGAGAAGACATGGAGATTTCTGATGATGAAATGAACACCTCTCCCATCACCAGTGAAGATTGTGCCAATTCAATAGTTGTAAACTCTGCTGTTACCAATTCATCAGTCATGACATCTGTCATTCAATTACCACCCCCATGTTTTCCTCCAATACCTCCTCCACCACCTCCTCCACAACCAGGCTTTCCTATGCCACCTCCTCTTCCTCCTCCGCCACCTCCAACTCACCCTTCTGTGACTGTACCCCCTCCACCATTACCTGCACCACCTGGGGTACCACCACCTCCACCGCCGCCGCCACCACCTCCTCCACATATATTGCCTCCTCCGCCACCATACCATCAAAGTATGTTTCACACAATGCATGGAGAAATGATTAATGCCCTAGGTAGCCACTGGGGTGGAATGCCAATGTCCTTCCAAATGCAGACTCAAATGCTTAGCCGCTTGATGCAAGGACAAGGTTCTTATCCTTACCACCACTTTGTAGATCGTTCTATACAATTCGGTAACCAACATCAATACCGATCTTTTGCCATGTCTTCACACCCATCCCAAGGCCACTCGTGGGCTCCGTTCCCAAAGTTCGATCCATCTGTGCCACCGCCAGGCTATGAGCCCAAAAAGGAAGATCCTCACAAAGCTACTGTAGACGGTGTATTGCAGGTCATCGTGAAAGAACTGAAAGCCATAATGAAAAGAGACCTGAATAGGAAGATGGTTGAGATGGTAGCTTTCCGGACATTTGACGAGTGGTGGGATAAGAAGGAGCGTTTAGCTAAGGTATGTGTGTATAATGAAAGAAAAAGACTTAATTTGCTCTCTTTAAAATGGAAACAATGTCCGAACCCGCATGTTTACATTTATTTTTGGTCTTTCAGTAAGAGTGCCATACTGTAAAATATATGAAAAAGTAGTTACACCACTGACTGTTTATTTTTTTGTTGGTTCTTGTGTAAGTTATGCGGCCCTGTCTTGCTTTTTTCCCCCACTATTTTTGCTTCTTTTGTAACTTTAAAATGGTGGGCACCGCTAATCATATGACCTGACTTTGTGAATCCCAGATACCCTGTTAACCTTTTCAGTACAGTGTGCTTTTTGTTAGAAAAATAAATACTATAACATTTATTTGAGTAATTGATGCGTAGTTAACTCTTACATACAGTGTAAAATAGCAATTGTGCATAAACATGGTTATTCTGAGATTAGTTATTTAGAAAGTGCCAATATACTCTATAGCGCTGTTCAGTGGGTGTAGGAGAACCATAGGAAAAGAGAACTCTGCTCAAGAGCTTACAAACTAAGAGGAGTTTGGTGAGGAGCTGAGGGTAAATTACAGAGTATTAGAAGTAATGGGATGTATGCGGACTGTATGGGAGGTAGATCAGGAAAGGTGCAAAGCAGGAATTAAGGAGTGAGCTGATAACTTCAGTGTGGTCTATCAGGGTTATTCAGAGAAAAGTGAAACTCAGGAGAATTGACAGGAGAAGAAAACAATCTAGACCAAATAGCCGATTTGGAAAGTGAGATAAATGGGAGAATGTTTCTGATTTGGCTATTTTGATCTAGAATTTTCACTTCTCCAGTTATTCTCCTGAGTTTCACCTTTCTTTGAATAGACCTATATGTTTTTTGTGTGAAGTTTTGAAAGATTGGGGGCATAGGGAAGAGTTAAATGTCAGGAAGTATTTCCATAAATAGGGGGCAGCTCTGGAGGCGTTCATTATAGACTATATAGAGGGATAATCTAGGGTTGTTTCTGGCCAATGAGCAGAGGGTTATAGTAGTCAAGGTGGGAGATAAGAGCTTGGATTTTAATTGCTCCCTTTTATGTTATCATGTAGAAGTTCATTCTTTAGAAAAATATTACTGCAATGAAAGGATCTGAACTATACATGATTAGAGCCCTGCATTATCCGCATACAGGCAGAAATGTCCTTTTGCTGCTAAATCAGGATGCTGCTCCACCAATATGGCCAGATTTTGCAGATCACCTTGGTGAAATTCAGACTGAATCCTGCAATCGCTGAGCAGAAAATTATATCACCTGTGCTGTGCTTCACATATCCTGCAAACCTGGCGAGGCGGAGGGTCCTGAGGACAGGTTTGGGAACACTGATGTAGAAAAAGCATTTCCCATTTACACCAGAATGGCAGGAGCTAAAGTGATCTTTACTTTAACTGCTTATCAATTTAGCCTCTGCTTTTCTGGAGTTAATGGGAGGTGCTTGACCTTAATACACCCTATTGTTGGAGCAAAGTCCTGATGGTGCAGATGATTGCATTGTAAAAGTGAATCAATTTCTTTCTCTTTTTTTTTCCCCTTGTTTATAGGGTTAAAACAGGGATGAGTAAGAAACAGAGGACATTTTATGCAGTTCCTTTAAAGGCACACTACCACCAAAAATGAAATTATTTTATTTTATGTCGCTGATATCTGACATGTACTTTATTTTTCTCATGTCTGTTTAGTTAAGAAAACCATTCATTCTCTGTGTGCATCCATTTTGCGATCTTCTGTGTTGTAAACTGCACCCCCTACAGTATCGTTACAACACTTGTTCGTCACTGTGTGACATTGAGCATAGAATGGTGTCTATAGGTCAGAAAGTCAAGAAATCCTACTCCTAGCATTGTATTGTGTGGGATGTATTCAAAGGATACCACCCGGGGGGGTAGGTTAGAAGTTTTATAAGCTCCCTGGTTTTATCTCCTTCAGCTGCCATCTCTTATCTGGAGTAACACAGGGAACACAATAGCCCCCCTGCAGCCTTATCTTAACATTCCCTCCCCCACCCCATTGCTTATACACTGCTGTAAAAGCAATACTACAGCTGTAAATCAAAACTTCCCATAAGAGTTTGATAAATGTTGCATCCACAAAATGAAAACAGGAGATTAAAACCTAACTTTATAATTCCTTTTTACATGCAATTACTTAAAACAGCAGCATGTGTTTTATAAGGTGGTTTTGTTTTTAATGCACAAATAAATAGTTAAAGCTTATATTAGCGGTAGTGTTACTTTAATATTTCCCAATCCACTGAATCCGTCCTGTGAGCCCCCAGAGGGGGAGCATGCTACTCACAGCAGTGTAAGATTGAATGCTCACATTGTGTAGAGCAGAGGATCTCAAACTCTGCCCCACCCCAGATGTTTATTGCCTACAATTCCCAGAATTCTTTGAATGCAATAGATGGCTAGAGAACAAGGTAGTTGTAGTTCAGAAACATCTGGGGGACCAACGTTTGAGATCCCTGTTGTAGAGTATCCCTTTTGATACATTAAAAAGGGGTGTACTGGTCAACCTCGAGGATGCCTTCATGTTTTATTGAAAATATATCTGTTTTGTTATTTTATTACTTTTCCTCCCATGTATGCATACAGTGAAGGAGCATTTCAGAGCTATTATGTTTTATACTTTGAATTTGAAGTTCTACTTATAATGACCTTCATCTCCTAGAAGTCATTAACTCCAGTAAAAACTGGTGAGAGCAAAGAAGAAGAAAAAACAAAGCAGAAGGAAGTACCTCCAGGCATTCTGGATGGGTGGAACAAAGAAGGCCTAGGATTTGAAGGCATCGGGTTGGGCATTGGTCTTCGTGGTACAATTAGATTACCCTCATTCAAAGTAAGCCATTAACTGTTAAATTTACAAGAATCAAAATATCTATACTGTTTTTTTAATATATGAAGTGTTTATGCCCTAAAAAAAAAAATCCTTACCAAAATAAATACATTGATTTAAAATGTAAAATGCTGAATCTGTGTGTAGTGGTAGTCAATCTCTACTTTCATATTAGAAAAAAAACTACACCAGTGACAGATTTACGTTTCTTGCCTATATTCAATTTGCATCTTGGTACAGGACAACATCAGAAGAGACTAACTAGTGACCTGCTTCTTTCATCAGGTGAAAAGGAAAGCCCCTCCTGAGGCTGCGTTAGCTGGGGATCAGAAAAGGATCCGTCCATCACCTTCTGTGGATGAAGAAGATGAAGGTATACACTTTTGCTAATACTGTCACTTAGCCTATACAACAGACACCAAAAGGCATGTACTGGCCATAGGGTTTACAGGGAGATTCCCAGTGGGCCGATGGCTCAGTGGGCCAGTGTGAATGCTGGTTCACTGCACGGCTCGCACTGCCCTTAATGGGTGAGGTGAGAACTTTTTGACATCTATAAAACCGACACCATCTGCTACAGTCTCATATTGGGGCGACTGTACCGGTGAAACCCCTGCGTATTTGCCTCACTTTAAGACATGGCGTGCACTCAACCTCAGTGCCGCAGCATTGCTTTACCCAATCGCTGTGCAGCAACTCCGGTATCTGTAAACCAATTGGTTGAGTGAACAGTTTGGTTTATATACTATTTTTGTGCGTGATTGCATAATTAAAGTGGACTGGTCTGGATGAAGTCCAGGGCTGATTTTTTTTTTCTCCGTCTGTCCCAGTCCAGCTCTGGACTCCAACCTGCTAAGCCCACACAATCACCAGTGTGCACATTGTTTCATCTGATCGTCGCTTTTTTTTTTTTTTTTAAACACAATTTTTATTGTTTTTCAATAATACAGCAACACTGCGCTCATGGGAGCCCATAGAGCGATACATAATCTCAGGGAGGCAGCAACAGAAGTAAGCAGATAATATAAAGAGACTGAACCTGCTGTCGTTCCCTGAGACATGATTATGCCGCAGGAGGACATGCGAATCAATTGCACAAAACTTACAACATTAACTACATAAATAATATACAGAGAGAAGAATTAAAAAAAAAAAAAAAAAATAATATATTTCCCAAGTTTATAGATCAAGGTCTCTAGGTCCGACAGTTCTGTAACCAATTATGGGATGGTCTGCGTCGAGAGCCAAGGTTCCCAGATCTGCGTGCAGTGCTGAAGCGTATCATGCAGTTGAGCAGTTAAACTTTCCATTTTATATATATACCACACCTTCGCCTCTATCTCCGATATGGAGGGGAGGTCTCGTTTCCAGGAGCGGGCAATACATATGCGAGTAGACGTACATATACGATGGACTAGGCGAAGGGAGGAGCGAGGCAGGCCATGACGTCGGGACGGGCTATTAAGCAGGGCCAAAGCGGGGTCAGGGGGTACTGGCAGGTCCAGTGCTCTGGAGATCATAGCGAAAACTGAGGACCACAATACTATTACCAGCCCACACTCCCACCACATATGATAAAACGTTCCACGTTGGCCACACCCCCTTGTGCACAAGCCAGTCAGTGCGGGATAGATTTTCTGTAAGCGGACTGGATCCAGGTACCACCTGGAGAGGAGCTTATAGCAATTTTCTTTTATCAGAGTACATGTTGTTATCCCCATCGAGGACTCCGTTATTGCCCCCCATTCCTCTCCGGTGAATTGGTGACCCAGGTCTGCTTCCCATAGGAGCTGGTACGGGAACGGGCGGTCGAGAGACGGGTGGAGGAGAAGAGTATATATTTGGGATATCGCTCCTGCTGTGCTTGAGCTTCTCATTACTAGGCGTTCGAATGGAGTCTCAACTGGGGTGCCTATATTTAGGCGACTACATACAAAATGTCAGATTTGAGAATATCGATGAAACTCTCGTAAAGGGATATTATGTGACTCTCTAAAGTATTCCCACCGGGGAAATTTCCCCTGTAGTAGCACTGCTCCTAGGGTTGTAAAGCCTTTCCTAAGCCACCACTCAAAAGCTCGGCCCTCCTCCCCATTCCATGGGGGGAAGAGCGGGTTGTCGCGCAGGGGGAGCAGACCAGAGGTAGTGGTGGTGAGGGACATGCAGTATTTGACTTTAGACCAGACATCTAATGAATGAGCAGTGGTAGGCAACAAACGACCCCTTTCTACCGCAGAGATTTGTCTCCAGGGAACCTGTGATAAGCATGAGGGGGCAACACAGTCATTCTCAATGTCAACCCAACAGACTCTACCTCTTCTAGAGGACCATTGGAGGAGTTGCGTCAACTGGGCCGATTTATAGTACAGGGCTAGGTCAGGGACAGCAAGGCCCCCATGTTTCTTAGGGCGGCGTAGTATCAGTCTGGAAACTCTCGGTTTCTTCCCTTGCCAGACGTATTGGTAAAAGGCTGACTGGAGGTCGGGTAGTATCGTCAGTGGTAGAGGGACCGGTAAAGTGCGAAAAAGATACAGAAGCTTCGGGAGTGCTGTCATTTTAAGGGCATAAATGCGGCCCATCCATGAGATGGAGTAGGAGGACCATTGCCGCAATAGGGATTTGATGTGCTTAATCATGTCAGGGTAATTACAGGCGTATAGCTGTGGCACGTGAGCGGTGAGGTAGATCCCCAGGTATTGGAGTCGATGGGGACACCAACGAAAGGTGAATGATTCCCGTAGGTGTGCAACAACCTCCGGAGGCAAAGAAATATTTAATGCTTCAGATTTAGCAATATTAATTTTGTAGCCGGAGAGAGCACCAAAGGAGGAGAGGCAACCGTATAGGTTCGGTAATGAAACAAGGGGTCGGGTTATCGTGAGTAAGATATCGTCTGCAAATAGGCTCAGTTTGTAGTTTTTGTTGCCCACTGCTATTCCCGAGATATCTGGGTGACCCCTTATCTGTTCCGCCAGAGGTTCTAGGCATAGGGCGAACAGAAGCGGAGACAGGGGGCAACCCTGACGCGTACCATTTAAAATGTCAAATGGTCTTGATCTCCCTCCCATAGTTATTACTGAGGCCGTTGGTGAAGTGTAAAGTGCCCGAATACCCCCTATCATCCCCTCCCCCACGCCAAATCTCCTCAAGACCTCCCATAAATATGTCCAGTCCACTCTATCGAAGGCCTTCTCGGCGTCAAGGGAGAGTAATAAGGACGGTTGTTTGGAAGCGTGCGCTATAGAGAGTAGGTTCACCGTGCGGCGTATATTGTCCGGGGCACCGCGAGACGGGATAAAACCGACCTGGTCAGGGTGTACTAGTGAGGGTAGGTGACGACTCAAACGCGTAGCTAAGACCTTTGCGTAAATTTTCATGTCTACATTCAGTAAAGATATCGGACGGTAGCTGGCGCAAGTAGAGGGGTCTTTCCCCTCCTTGGGTATCACCACTATGGAGGCGGCCAGCAGTTCCCTGGGGGGGGATGTGCCCTCCAAGAAGCCGTTATACATATTAGTTAAAAGTGGGGCTAATTGAGTTCGGAATTTCTTATAATATAGGGGGCTAAACCCGTCCGGGCCTGGGGCTTTAGATGTACGGAGTTCTTTCAGTATTGGGAGGATCTCTTCAGTGGTAATTGGAGTCGCCAACTCGTTCGCCTGTGGTCGGGACAACATACGTAGGGGCAGTTGTTCTAAAAAGGAGCGGATCTTTTGTAGTTTCTGGTCATCAGGTGGGGCTGTCGTGCCATCATACAACTTAGCGTAATAGCGCGCAAATTCCTCCGCTATTTCTGAAGGGGTTACTGCTGGGGGCTTCTCTGATCTCTGGATTTTCGCTATAGAGTTACGCTTACGCAGGGCGCGCAGTTTGCGGGCTAGCATGGCGTCTGGTTTGTTTCCCTTCTCAAAAAATAGCTGTCCGACCCTACGGAGGTCACCTAGTGCCCTTTCCGTCTGTAATGGATTCAGTTCCCCCCTAGTAGTCACTATTCTGTTCCAAATCAAAGGGTCCGGTTGAGTTTTATGTGATCTCTCTAAAGTAGCTAGGGTAGCGGTCAAGTCCGTCATTTGGGTGCGTAGTTTCTTATAGTGGGCCGCTTGTAGACCTATAAGTCGGCCCCGTAGGACCGCCTTATGGGTGGTCCACAACAGGTCTGGTTGATAGTGGTCAGGGTTATTATCCAGGACAAAGTTTGCTAACGCTAGGTCCAGTTCCGTTATGACTTCCGGCCTCAACAACAGGGCGTCCGGCAGGCGCCAGGGGGGCGGGGGAGCGTCCGGAGCCATCCGCCAAGACCACGCTGAGAGGGGCGTGATCCGACCAAGTTATCTCATGGATCTTGGCAGATAACACATCCCTCACAGCTCGCTGGGGGACAAAGACATAATCAATTCTCGTGTATGCTGTATTCGGGTGGGAGTAAAACGTGTAATCTCTTGTCGTGGGGTGCAGAAGGCGCCAAGCATCTACTATTTGGGTTTGTTGCAGAAAATTTTTAAGAAGTGGGCGGTTAGGGTGAGAATCAGCCTGAGTAGGGGTAGTAGATCTATCTAAAACCCGGTCCAGGATGGAGTTAAAGTCACCCCCGATGATCACCTCCCCACCAGGGAAGGGCTCTAGCAAAGTTAGGAGCCGGTCATAGAAAGCGGGATCCCTTGTGTTGGGAGCATAGACGTTGAGGAGTGTTAACGGTCTATTGTCAATAGTGCCCTGAAGAAACAGAAACCGTCCCTCCTTATCTAATACTTTTCTACGAAGGACAAAATTAACGCGGGAGTGGAAAAAAATGGAGGTTCCCCGGTGTTTTGTAGGTGCACAGGCGTGGTAATGCAGCGGGAATCTTTTATCAAAAAATCTAGGGGATTTACCCTGAGCGAAATGCGTTTCCTGGAGAAGGAGAATATCCGCCCCCAACGAAACGTATGATCGCATTGCCTGACGTCTTTTCATTGGATTATTAAACCCTTTTACGTTATGTGAAATTACATGTAATGGCATTGAAGGAACACAGATAGGGGGAGCAGCTGGGAGCTAATAAACTTTGTCACGATGAACCAGGGCAAGAGAGCGAGGACAGGAGAGGATGGTAGTTGAAAACCTAGAACCTCTAGACGGTATACCCTTGCACATACATTAACAGATGACCACAGTTTGCTTGGAGAGAGGGGCAGTTGAAAACCTAGATCCCCTGCGCGGTATACCAATACACATACATCAACAAATGACCACAGTTTACCTGACCCTTCGAGACCTTGATCGAAAAAGAAGAGAGAGAAAAAGAAAAAATGGGAAAAAAAATCCAAACGGTAAAAACGTTTGCAAAAAGAGAGAGAAAAAAAAAAGAGCAAAATAAGTCGTAGAAAAAAGGAACCTACACACAGTCGAACTCGGATCGTAAAAAAAAACAATCCAACAAAAATCCCATCCAGTAGGGAGACAGTCTCGGGTATCATCCATACCCCGTAAATATCCACTTCAGGGAGAAATCCGAGAAGGGCGCCCAGAGCCCTGGGCGGGGGGGTTGTCGGCGACATCCACCAGGTGGTGTCACCTGTGTCAATATCCCGAGCTCGTGTGGATCCAGTCAGGAGCTCATCATCCCAATGAGGTTGTAGTTGAAGAGCTTCAGATAAGTTCCATATTCAAGATGTGTTACAATAACGGCAGAGGCTCTGCTATCTCAGGTAGGCCTCGCGTGGTGGAATGAGGAGACATCAGTCATGGTGGAGGAGTCGGCGAGGGTCGCGGCCGACGGGTGTTGAGTGAGGTCTGAGACCATTCCGTCTCCATCCTCTGCGGTGTGAAGGGTCTATCTCGTGACGGGGAGGGTCTCATTTCAGCTAGGCCCAGGGCATGAAGAAAGCGGTCAGCTCTCTGCAGATCTTCCAGAACATGCGTAGCTCCGTGATGGGATACCACAAGTTTGAACGGGAACCCCCAGCGGTATTTGATGTTATGCGCTATCAGTTGGTCCGTGATAGGTTTAAAGGAGCGGCGATTTTGTAGAGTCGTTGGAGAGAGATCAATAAACAGTTTTGGCATAACGTTATCAATAGACGGCGTTTGCGTTCTAGCGGCTGCGACCACCGCATCTTTTGTCCCGTAATAATGGAATCTAGCGATAATATCTCTAGGACGGTCACCAGGACGCGGTTTGGGTCTTAAAGCTCTGTGTACTCTGTCGAATAAACAGTGTTCCGGGGGAGTATCGGGTAACAGACTGAGCAGGTACCTATGCATAAAGTCCTGTAGGTCAGTAACTTCTTCTGGGACTCCCCTGAGGCGCACATTGTTCCGCCGAGACCTGTTATCCTGATCTTCTTGTGCCCTCTGTAGCTGGTGAACTTCCTCTGTAAGGGTCTCCAGATGTTGAGCCATGTCGTTATAGACTTTTACTGAGGCATCGTTTGCCCGCTCTAGAGCGTCCGTCCGAGCCCCCACCGCATCGATCACGGCCCTCACCGCTGCTAGGCCCTCCTGTATATCCCCCTTTATGTCAGCGCGAAACGCTGAGAGTAATCGCTCTATGTCCCCTCTCGTGGCCGGGCCGCTGTCGGGAGAGCACGAGGAGGCGGCCGCCATCTTGGGTGAGGCGGCAAGTTCTGGGCCTGGCGTGCGGTCGGCAAATAGGGGGTGAAGACGGCCCGTAGGTAGGGATTTTTTTGGTTTTGGGGGCATCTCTAGGTACCTGAGGCAGTCCGGGACCCGAGGGGATCACCCAGAGTCAGTGTCGATCGGGCTGAGTTGCTGAATCGCTGATGTTAGCTGGGATGAGTGCGGAGCTCCGGGATCACGCGGCCATCTTGGTTAGCCGCCGGACACGCCCCCCCCTGATCGTCGCTTTTAACAATAATGCATTTATTTTTTTTTTCAATTCTTTATGAGTTTTTACACAGAACATGGCACAACAAACAATTCTCACCAAGCGCATGAAAATACAGAGATCAATTGACAGGTGCCTAATCGTAACCCCATCTGAGAGTGGGTATAGACAAAGACCAATAATAAAACAAACCCAAACGCAAGAAAAAAAAGGGGGAAAAGTGAAAGAGAAAAAAAAAAAGGGGGGGGTGGACATTTCCAACCAGGTTTTACAAACTTAATTGAGTGCCGGAGATAGACATTTCAACTTGATGCCAAGATGCCAAGTTTTCTCAAATTTGGTAATGGTTTGGCGTACGATTGCTGTCAGTTACTCCATGAGCCTCACATCGGATACTTTAGCCTTCACGAGGCGCATTGTAGGCAGGACATCCGACAGCCATTGAGAAGCCAGTGATCTGCGAGCCGCCAGGAGGATGCATCGTAGTAAGGATTGCTCGGGGTTCGTGAAACCAGGTTTCGGCCGAGAGAGCAAGAAGTCCCAGGGATCCGCATGAACGGGTCTGTGGAATATCGAAGTCAGCAAACGGCCCACCTTCCCCCAGTATTCCTTGACCCTCGGGCAGTCCCACCACAAGTGGATGAAGGTGCCCTGCAATCCACAGTTGCGCCAGCATAAATCGATAGTGGTCCTCCCCATCCTGCATAGGAGCACAGGGGTTGTGTACCATCTAAATAGCATTTTGAAGGACTGTTCTTGGTGGGTGACACAGATAGAGGACTTCGCCGTAGCCTCCCAAATTTCCTCCCATTCATCCCCCGTCAATCATTCCTGCAGATCAGCCTCCCAGCGAGCGCAATAGGCTAGCTCGCCCCATTCCTTGGAGCCGGAACACAGTGAATAATATATAGTCAAGATCAGTCCCCTAGGGACACTTGCCGCATAGCAGAGCTTCTCAAACCAGTTCAGGGGTGTGTTGGCTATGGGAACTAAGGCCTCTGAATCAGTGGCGTAACTAGAAACCTGAGGGCCCCGGTGCGAGAATCCATGAAGGGATGAAGGGCCCCCCCCCTCACCCCCCCCCAAAAACTTTTTTTTCTGAAATATAAAAGATACTACGCCATTTATATTAATTAGTTCAACTTACTTTAATTAGGTCATTAAATAGGTCACCACCATATTGAAAGCACCCCCCCCCCCCCCGGTAATCTTGACACACTGCACATTACAGAGCTCCACAGAAATAAAACTCCCTGTAATGTATGAGAGTATCACAGCTCCACAGCAATATAACTCACAAGAAGCACTGGGGTGTATGAGCAGGCACATAATCCACAGCAATATATCTCACAATGAACGCTGGGGTGTTTGAGCAGGCACATAATCCACAGCAAGTACCTGCAGGATCCATGACTGCCCCCACCCTAGGCAAAAACATACCCCCCTCCTGTTAACATGCATTAGTCCCCTCCTGGTCCACAATGTTGACTCCAGACAGTATCACATTTTTTTCCAGGTTCACTATGACCTCTTCAGTCCATCCCATTTTTAATGTAATTTGCACTATGTTTATCTCACAGAGCTCCACAGCAATAAAACTCACAGTAATGTGCATTTTGTATCGGTGTAAATCACAGAGCTCCAAAGTATAACTCACAAATAAGTATAAAATAAATTAAAAGAAGAATTATATATTATAGGCAAGCCCCCAGGCAGGTGAGTGTGGGCCCCCCCGGACTCAAGGGCCCAGGTGCGGTCGCACCCTCTGCACCCCTGGTAGTTACGCCCCTGCTCTGAATCATCTATATAATGCCGCAGCTGCATAAAGCGAAAGTAGTCAAACGGTCTCAGTGTGGCCCTAGCGGAGAGGTCTGCAAAGGTCACCTTCTTACCCCTGGTCAATATGTCTCCAAAACGTCTTAGTCCCGTCGCCTCAAGTGTTTTGAAGTCAGGAAGGTTCATCCCTGGGGGGAATGCCGGGTTGCGGAAAAGCGGGGTCATAGGTGACGGGGTAGTGGCTAAGGAGAATTTGGAGCAGGCAAGGTCGAAGATGCGCAGGGAGTTGGCTATCGCCGGGCAAACCGTGCGGGGCAAGGGGCGCGAAGGTCTGGGTAGCCACATTGACATGTGTGGGCGGTCAGGGGAGGTAAGCGCAGTCTCCAGTGCCACCCAACGTCTGTCCTCCGCCGGTGCGTGCCAGGCAACCACCTGCCCCAGTTGTGCTGCGCAATAATACATATAAAGGTTCGGGAGACCCAATCCACCTCTAGTTTTAGGACGATATAATATTTTACGGGCTACTCTCCGCCTTTTATTCTGCCAGACGAACGCATCTATCGCAGATTGAATTCCTGCCAGGTCCCTCCGGGTGACCGCCACCTGCAGCGCTTGAAAAAGGAACAGGAGACTGGGCAGGATGTTCATCTTAACAGAGTGGATCCTCCCGATCCACGAGATCGGCTTCTCAGTCCAGTCCTCTAGGTCCTTCTTAATCTGTCGTATCACGGGTGGAAAATTGGCAGAAAACAAACGTGTGGGGTCGTTAGTCCGAGAGACCCCAAGATATTTTAGTGACGTCCGTACAATTGGAATGCGGAAACGGGATGCCATATCCGCAACCGTCTCTGGTGACATGTGTAAGGGCATCGCCTGGGATTTAGTAAGGTTGACCTTAAACCCCGAAAGGGTTCCATAGTAGGTCAATAAGTCATGGAGGTGGCGCATGGAGCGTAAGGGGTCTGTCAGGGAGAGCAAGATGTCGTCTGCGTAAGCCGAAACCGTGAACCTGTGGGTGCCCAAGGGGACACCTTGTATGTGCGGGGATTGGCGTATGCGCGTTAGAAGGGGTTCTAGGGCTAGCACAAATAGGATTGGAGACAAAGGGCACCCCTGTCGCGTGCCATTCGAGATATTAAAAGGGGAACGGGAGGCACCCTGGAGTTTAATCTGCGCTCTCGGATTTACATAAAGGGCCTGTATCACATTGAGGAAATTGTCAGGTAACCCCATTCGAGCCAAAAGACGAAATAGAAAGGGCCATTCCACCCTGTCGAAGGCCTTCTCCGCGTCCAAGGAAAGAAGCAGAGAAGGCGTTCGAGTCGATCCTGCCCACCACACCAGGTCGGCACCTCGGCGCGTATTCTCGTACAGCTGTCGACCGGGGATGTAGCCAACTTGGTCAGGATGTATAAGTGAGGTCAGCATGGGATTCAGTCTATCCGCCAAGATTTTGGCCAGGAGTTTAATATCGAAGTTAAGGAGGGAGATGAGACGGTAGTTTTCAGGTCTCGAGGCGTCCCTCCCTTCCTTCGGAAGCAGCGCAATGTGGGCCAGGGTCATGTCCGGGTGTAAGCGGGTCTCCCCGCGCAGTGCGTTGTATAGATTGGTCAAGTGTGGGAGTAAGATTTTCTTGAAGGTCAGATCCTGGAAGAGCAAAATGGGGGTACCCTCGTATGAAATGGAGGCGCCCCTATTATTGCGTAGAATAAGTTCCTTGGTGGAGTAGTGCAAGAAGCGAACGATCACGTCCCTCGGGCGCTCATCCTCTGCCCTCCTAGCGCGCAGAGCACGGTGTGCCCGGTCTAGAATCCACGCTTGTTCTGGTAAGTCTGGGGCCAGGGGACATAGAAGGTCCCGCACCAAATCAGCCAGGGAGCCCTCGCCCGCTCCCTCGGGAAGGCCTCTTATGCGGAGGTTGTTTCTGCGCGTTCGGTTTGATAAATCTTCCATCTGTACCTCAATGTCCTCCACTCTGCGTAATAACATATTCGTGCCGTCCACCACCGCATTGTGTGCGTCAGCCATGTCGTCAACCCTGGTTTCGAGCGCCGCCGTTCTCGTACCTAGCGCCATGAGGTCTGCCTGCATGATCTTCGTGCTCCTATCTATCTCCCCAGCCAGGTATGTGCGCATCTCCCGCATATGGGTGAGGATGGCCGTTGTATCGGCTTCTGCCGGGTTCCCGTCTGACATTTCGTCCTCCGAGACCGGCGTCTTGTGGCGGGAAGAGGAGCGGCCGCCATCTTGAGAGGCCGCCTGCCTCTTCGCGGAAAACAGCGCGGCCACAGAACCGTCCCGCTGCTTACCGCGTTTCGGCGATTTATTGGTAGCCGGCATCGTGGGGGTCCTCCAGGTGTCTCTGGGGGGTTCAGGGTCTGCGGATGTAAGCGGATTACAAAGTCTCGTGGCGGAGCTAACAGCTCAGGCGGCCATCACCATCGGCAGCCAAGCCACGCCCCAATAATGCATTTATTGACACTTGCCAAAGAGATTACATAAACTTGATGTCGACTTGTTTCTGTTTTGTGTAGTTCGAGATCCACTGGTTCTCTTTTTGGATCTCTGCTAGAGGCTACAAAACACAGATCAGTTTGCCTTCTAAAAATCCAATGACTGAACCCTTTACGTCACTGGGTACATACTGTGTATTTCCACAGGGATTACACACAACCTTTATGCTTGTGTTAACTTCCATTGGCGTGAACAAAATGCAGCTGTGACTGCACTGTCTTTGAATTCACATGGAGGATTCACGTAGCTGTCAATTTATTTTAAATACATTTAATTAGCTGTTTTGCAGCTACTAAAACATGGAATGCAAATTTTAGGTAATCATGTGAAAATGTTTGACAAATACTATAGAGGTTATTCACTGAGCTCTGAATTGACCCCGAATTGCTCCGTACAGTGGATTTTACCATTCCGTGCAATTACGGGCCTATTTGTCTATTCACTAAGCTGTCAATTTGCCATATATTGGCCAATTGACAGCAAAATACGTTGCAGTTTGCCACAGTTTGGCGGCACCGAAATTGCCCCATAGAAGACCATAGAGTCTTGAATTCACAGATAAACTGCACAGAAATTACAGCGAAATGCCCTGATTTTTGGTGTTTCAGTTTGATTGGTTTAAACCGATGAATCCCACAGGATCCAATGTTAAAATATAATATCTTTCTAATTTTTTTCAAGACCGTTTTATCCTTTTCATTTTTAGCAAACTTTGTTTTTTAACACCTCTTGTATTTTTTAAAATACTTTTTAAAATTTTGTAACAGGCCTTTTATTATTTTGTAAAGGACCTTTTTTATTATTTGGACACATTTTATTGATTTATACTCCTTTTAGGAGACTAGGAGTCTTTTTTTATTTTCCTTTCCAGTTCGGCAGATTTCACCGATGCTGATTCGGCGAAGTGAGAATTTCGCTGTAATTTAGGTGTTTTGTTAATAGACCCTTATGTCTTTTCCAGAAACAGTGTTTTATGGCAAAAAAAATTTTTTTCTATATTTCTCATTTGGTTTTCCCTAAGCAGAGTCTGAAAGGGACAGAGAGATATCAGATACATCTAATTTACTGAAGGAGGACACGGATGCTGTGATCATTCGACGAAAGGTCAGCATAGAAGGGGAGGAGGGAGAGAGTGAAGTGGAAGAAGATGAGCCTTCTGTAAAAGAGGAGGATTTGTCCTCAGGGAAGGAGGATGAACAGGAGGAGGATTCTGTTGATGCTTTGTCCATTAAGGTATGTCCACTATATATGGAGGTTTTCTATTTTTCTTTAGAAAACTAAAGTGCATTCTTTGAGTTTAAACTAACCAGTAACTTGGTCGCTGATAAATCTAAAGGCCACTACATCACCTTGATTTCTCCGCTGCTTTTGACACTGTTGACCACACACTCCTCCTTCAAATTCTTCATGACATAGGCCTCCAGGGTTCTGCTCTTTCTTGGTTCTCTTCCTATCTTTTCCAATGATTATTCAGTGTCTCATTTTCTATCAGCGCCTTCTCCCTGTAGACTCTCTCTTTTGGAGTGCCCCAAGGATCATTACCTGGCCCACTTCTCTTTTCAATTTGCACTGCCTCCCTAGACAAGCCTATCAGTTCTTTTGGATTTCAGTATTGCCTATATGCTAATGACACCCAAATATACCTTTTCTTCCTTGAAATGTCTCCTGCATCATGACACTAAATGTCTCTCCTCCATCTGTAATTGGATGCCTTCACACTTTCTGCAACTAAATCTTTCCAAAACCAAACTTTTAATCTTTCCTGCTTCCATAAAGAACCCCCAAAAAAGTATCTTCCAAAAAGAATCAATTTTTCTTCTTGTGACTAGGATACTAATCAGCCCGACACCTCAAGCTTCTTTTCAGCAGAGAAACCCAAGGAGACATTCTTGCTTTTTAATTCTTTAGTTGTTTTTATCTTAACACATAAATTTAGTTCTAAGTTTAATGTTTTTTTTTCTTTCAACTGCATCTATTCTTCTTATCAATAATATGCATTCAGTGTCGTTACTTGCAAGTTCCAACATCAGATTTTTCTTTTACAATTTTGAGTGTGTATAATCTCTCAATTCTGAATTTCTAAACCTGACCGTGTGAAATATCTATTCCTAAAGCACCAGCCATCCATTGAAATTGAGGAGGATGGGTTAGAAACCAGTGAGAAGGAAGAGGAACCAGACTCCGATGAAGGTATGTGAGGAAGTATTTCATAAATTCATCCTTCCAGAGGTGCCCTTATCATTGGTGTATTTGCTTTTACCGGCCGCATACAAATGTTATGTGGTATATACATTGGCATTTATCATCAGTGGCGACTCTAGGAACAATATGTAGGTGGGGGGGGGGCACATAAGATACCACAGTCAAAACTGGTGGGGCACTAATCATTTTCGCTATTTTTAAAAGAAAAAAAAAAATTGAGAAAGTATTTTTCCAGGAAGGATACATTGAGATTTCTCTTGTTTTCAAGTATGTCCTGGGTGGCGAGTATGTACCGTTAGGTGTCTTACCCAAGGACACTTACTGGAGAGGTGCTCGCTGGGTCGAACCCATGTCTCCACAGACTCTCTCACGCAGAGCAGTGATGTTACCTCTACTCCACCCAGCCAGTACTATTAAATCATATCACTGAAAAACCTAAATAAGTATTTATAAATAAGATTCCATAATCCCAGAGTAATGTGATGCAATGATACCTTTTTGTTGTATTAACCTGGTACAGAAATTCTATATTTTATTCAGCGGTTTATGCCGACGTCCAATAACGTCTTCAGCGACTCCAATGTTCGCAAATTACAGTGACCATTCACTAAACATGGAATTCACCATATTTTCTGCAAAATTATTTCCCCGAAATGTGACAAAAAGCAAACGATCTAAAGATGAATAGACCCTTTATATTCTAACTTCCATAATAACCCCTAAAATGCCATTAAAGCAGGGAAATACTATAATAATAAACAGTGTGGCATGAAGCCTACTCATTAACCCCTAAAATGCTATTAATCAAGGAAAAACATTAAATGAATAGACTGAGGGGCATGTAGTCTGTCCATTAACTCCAAAAATGCCAGTTATCAGGTGAAAATTAGAAATATATACTCTGCGAGGCATGTAGCCTACTCATTAACCTCTAAAATGCCAGTAATCAAGTGAAAACATGAAATGCGTATACTGTGAGACATGTAACCTACCCATTAACTCCTAAAACAGACTCGACTATTGCAATAATCTCTTATCTGGCCTCCCTCTGTCCCGCCTCTCCCCCCTACAATCCATCCTGAACGCCTCCGCCAGGCTAATTCACCTCACCCGCCGCTCTGTCTCTGCCGCTCCCCTCTGCGAGTCCCTTCACTGGCTCCCCATCCACTGCAGAATTAAGTTCAAAATCCTTATCCTTACCTACAAAACCCTCACTAACTCAGCGCCCCACTACCTGTCCTCACTAATCACCAAATACACCCCAGCCCGCTCCCTAAGGTCAAACAGTGACCTGCGCCTAGCTTCTCCCCGCATCACCTCTTCCCATGATAGACTGCAGGATTTCTCACGCGCAGCCCCCACTCTCTGGAACGCTCTCCCTCGTGCTGTCAGACTTTCCCCTAACTTCTCTTCCTTCAAACGCTCCCTGAAAACATTCCTATTTAGGGAAGCCTACCACCCAACTCACCGACGCAACCATCAATCACTCTCACCTTACAGTCCTCTCCTCCTGTTTCCAACCCCAACCCTCCTAGATTGTGAGTTCCTACGGGAATAGGGCCCTCATCTCCTCCTGTACTGTTTGTCAAATGTTGTTCAATGTATTGTAACCCTGTCTGTACTGTGCTTATTGTACAGCGCTGCGGAATATGCTGGCGCTTTATAAATAAATAATAATAATAAAATGCCATTAATAAAAACATAAAATGTAAACTGCGAGGAATGAATTATGCCCATTAGCCCTTAACCGCTTCGCTGCGGAGGATGCGCCCAGCGTGTCCACCCGCAGGTAGCATTGGCTGCAGAGGACGTGCTGAGCGCGATTTTCATATAAGTGTCATTGAGCAATAATATCGCCGTTATGAGCGATATCACTGTATGTCTCTCAATGCACGTCGCAGCGAATCGTGGAAAAAAGGGTCATGTACCAGCGACGAGCTACAAGCGAAGTTGAGATGTGAACAGCTCCATTGAAATGCATTGGTGAAGCTAAATAGAGCGATATCGAACGGAAATATGAGCAATATCGCTGCAAAAATCGTTCAGTGTGAATGGGGTCTTAACCAAGGCAAAAACAGAAGTAATGCATAGGCACCTCTCACTGCTAAGCCACTTCCACCCTGTGAAAAAAAAATTGCTACGTTTTTATTTTATTAGTTATGATTTTGTTTTTACACTGAATATGGTCTTGTTGGGTATCATTTGAAAGGCCAGACTCTGCTCTTTCCAATGACACCTCGATTGACCACGTACGAGGCATGGGGCCGGAGATACATTGAAGATGTGGGGGGAAGCTGGATGCTGAATCCTGGTTGCGGGGCACATGGGGGGGGGCAAGGAATAACCTAGTGGGGGGGGGGGTAATTGCTCCCCCGTAGAGTCGCCTATGTTTATCATAGAGGCATTTTTATTCCCATGACCAGATATGTGCTAAGTCTTTTTTTTTCCTTTACTACATCGACTGGGCGAGTGTGTGTTCCGCTATCCCTTTGTGGGTGTGCAGTATGGAATGTTTGTGTTTATAAAAAAAAATGTACTTCTTTGCTATTATGTACAGTTACTACATATTTAATGTTTATTTTCAATTTCTGTAGAGGATACCACCAGCGTGACTTCTTCCAAAGCTGAACTGGACACATCAGATGTAAGCGAAGAGTCTTCAGAATATGAATCCAGTTCAGATTCTGATTCTGATGATGATGAAGACGAGGAGGAGGAAGAAGATGAGGAGGAAGTAGAATATGACAGTCGAGAAGAGGACTTCTATGTTGATATAGAAAACGAAGACAGTGAAAAAGAAGAACATCTGTTAAAAGTTTTTGTTTCTGAGCAAAGCAGCCCATCTAAAACAGAAGTTGAAGAAGAACTCAAAGTTGGTGAGGCAGAGGATAATCTCGTGGCTAAACCTGAAGTGGAGGCGTCACTTCTGAAAACTGAAGAGGAGGTTCAAGCACCAGTGCACCAGCACCTGGAACCCAAGGATGAAGAGGAACCAAGTACACTGAATATTGTGACGAAGGTGCCTGAAGTACCGCTGGCTGTGGATGTTCATGAAGAGTTAGAAAAAGCACCATCACCATCAAATGAAGGTATATATGTTGTACACTCTGACTTGGATATTATCCAGTGTTGTCTAGTGTGTGTGTTTGGATATATGCAGTTCTTTGAATTGCTGTGCTATGCAAATGGCTTCTGCAATAATAAACCTTATTGGTTATTGCGTGGAGGCTTTTTATCTCATTTTTTGCCATCCACCACAACCCAAGCAAGTACTATAAATATATAATTACCGCAGAGGGGCAATATAACTTACGTCAGTGCTACAGTTTGAATTTAAGACATATTTGTGTGAAGTAAAGTCATGGATTGTTGAAACTAACCAGTGTTGTGTGATTGTATATAGTGTATACCACATTTACCACTGACTAATGCAGAGTTGCAATGCATGCAGATCGGCTAAAAGTAGTTGGATCTGTATGTGTGTTATAATTAATCGATTTAAAAAAAAATTGATTAATCGAACACAAAAATTGTAATCGTTACCAGCCCTAATATATATAATTTTGTGCTGATGGAGTTTTGTATTAGGACCATAATATCCTCTCCACATCTCCAGCCTTAACATATATATCGGTTCTAATAAGGAACATAAAAAATCTAAAGTTGGACCCAACTGGTGGACAAGTGAGATGATTTGCTCCTTGATTATTTGTTGTTGCAATGCAATGTTAGACTTTTCTGTAATGCAATATATCTGCCTATCGACATCCCATCATGATTTTTTCTTGTTTTTACTTTTACAGAGGAAGAATATGTACTACAGCTGGAACCTGTGCCTTTTATTCCAGAGAGCCCAAATACAGATGTTCAAGAAAATGTGATTGTTCGTCCATTAACACCCACAGGAGCCTTTGGTGAGACAAGTGTAATATTGAAACCTGAAGAGAACCAGTCAGACAACAGACCTCTTGTAAAATCACCACCTCTCCACATAGGTGAAGGTGAGGAACTTTGCCCTCGAACACCAGGAAGAGAATCAGCGACGCATTCAGATCCTGAAGCCTCTTTTCATATTTTGCCCAATGTGGCCCTTTCTGCACTTCCTCCTTTCCAGGACCTTAATAAGGAAGAGGAACCACTGGTTCCTGATAAAATTCCTACACATTTGGCAGTGACTAAAATGCTGTCAGAGGAAGAACTTCCACGAACTCCTGGTAGAGATATTCCAATAAAATCATCTCACCTCGGAAAGTCCCAAAGCACTGACACTGTCCCTGCTACTCCAGGTAGCGATGCTCCTCTAACTGGTAATAGCTTGACATTAACATCTCCCCACATTCCCGGAAGTCCCTTTTCATATGCTTATCAATCTCCTGGTATAATTAACAGTGGTATACCAAGAACTCCAGGAAGAGATTTTAACTTTACACCAACTTTCCCAGAAACTAATATGACCTTCCCTTGTCAACCTATTAGTAAGAAACCCTCTTTAGATGAACCAGATGAAAAGACTTTTAAAGAACCAGTTAGTGCTTCCTTAACCATGAACAGTATTTCCTCACCAGTCCCATTTTTAAGCCCTCCAAGAGGGGATCACCTCAAAGACAACAGTTTAGAAGAAGAAATGGAATCATCTGAGACTTTAGTTTCTGGTGACAAAATGTTAAGTGAAGATCTTTCAGAGCTTTCTAAAGGACATGTTCCTCCTGTAGAGGAATCTGCACCTTCTACTCCACCTCATCTTGATTGTAGGAGGAAGCCTGGAAGACCAAAAAGGCTTTCCTTGCCATCGCTTGACTTGGCTCCTGATGCAGGGAAAAACACTTTATCGACTATTGTTCCCGAATTAACAAAAAGTGTGCTAGACAAAGAACTGTTCCTTGATAAGTGTGATGCAGTTTGCGGGATTAAAGACCCTGAAGCTGTACCACTTGACTTCAGGAACGAGGTGCAACCTGACACCTTAAATCATGATGCCATGAGCCACAAAGTCCCACTGAAAGAGTTGGAAAATAAGTGGAATAAGACCTTGAAGGATGAAGAGGAAATCCTAAAACCGAAAAAACGAAGGAACTGGCGGCTCAAAAAGCAGATGGAAGAAATCGCAACTATTCCTTCTCCGGAATATTCTCCACCTCGGTCCATCTTCAAGCCCCGATCAGACTTTGAAGAGATGACCATTCTGTACGATATCTGGAATGCAGGAATAGATGATGAAGATATCAAGTATATGTGCATTACATATGAGAGACTTCTACAGCAAGATAATGGCATGGACTGGCTCAATGACACTTTATGGGTCTACCATCCTCATATCCTTTAAAAAAAATGCTTACGTGAGGGTGGGAATTTGTTACTTTATCACAGTTAAATAGCAAGGGGGAGGTGCACTCAACCAGCTCACAGTCAATAACGTATATACTATGTTGTTGCATGGTGCTCCTAGAGAAAATCCGGGTGGCCTACTCCCAGTAGTGAATGCAAAAGTAGTAAATGATATATCATGCACTCCTTTTGCGGGGAGAAAAAGGAATTTATTTGTGTCATTCTGAACAGCAACATTTTGGCTGAAAAGTCTGGCTTGGCAAAGGCTTACAATTGTACTGAAACGTTGCCATTCAAGATGTCATTTAAAATTAACGCGAGGGGCAAAACCCCTTTGCGTGAACGTCGTATTGCAATCTCAGCGCAACAAACGCGCGTATACGTCTACCGCGGGTGAACCTGCGCGAGCTTACTGTACGTCTCGCGTATTATACTTATATATATACATTGTGAGCGTTTGTGAGCGTTTGTGCGCTGGTACGCGGATGGTATTACAATCTATGCGCAGTTTGTAACGCACAGCCTTTGCGTGCATAATTTTGAAAGTTGGTGTTAAAGGAAAATCTGACGGACCTGGCCGAAACCAAATACACCAGCCCAAAAAAAAAATACAGCAAAGTATAGTTACACATTCTACTCATACCAAACCAATAAATTTGAGAAGTTGTGCGTACATTTTTTATTGCTGCAGCATATATGCTCAGACTGACCAGCGCAAAAACTTAACGTGAGAAATTAAGGTTCTTAATTCTGATTGGCTGAATCGTATGAAAAAAACAGTCCGCACACTGATTTCTGCGCGCAACGTTGCTGCGTGTGCGTTTTTACACGTCCATTTTACGCGCGTTATTTTTTGACGGATGAAAAAATGCGCGAGGATTGTAATACCAGCGTTAATTTTCGCGCTTTAACATTTAACGCTTCGCGCAAAAATTCACGCGTTGCGCATGCGTTTTTGCGTGACGAATGTAATAGGGCCCAAGATGTGTTATTTTACTAGGCCTCATATTAATTGCAGAGAACACAAGCAGTGCTTTATTTCTGGAAAAATAGGTGGGGGTACTCTCATGCCCAGGGAAAAACAGTGATTATTAGGACTATTTTTTGTGTCCTAATAAATACTCTTTTATTAACCCTTTAAGGATAGAGGCAATTTTACAATTCATTCTTACTTTGTGCAGTGCGGGCAGCAGATAATGTGGCGATTCTAGGAGCAATAAAAGCCTTTTGGGTGCAGGGCAAGGGGGCAACGCTGGACTGCGA
This sequence comes from Leptobrachium leishanense, assembly GCA_009667805.1. Taxonomy (NCBI): domain Eukaryota; kingdom Metazoa; phylum Chordata; class Amphibia; order Anura; family Megophryidae; genus Leptobrachium; species Leptobrachium leishanense. The sequence goes on from CM019063.1 coordinate 107,947,817, forward strand.
CAAGGACACAGATGCAGACTTTTACACACAGCAGTCTGTTTAAAGTCAAATACACGCATTTACAGACACTGTTATATATATTTATATACATACACCCCCCCCCCGAGAATCATGTATAACCAGGCACAGACCCCCAGAATTGACCATAGCCAGGCACAGACCCCCAGAATTAATTCTAATCAGGCACATACCCTCAGAATGAATTATAGCCAGGCAGGGACACCCAGAATGAATTATAGCCAGGCAGGGACACCCAGAATGAATTATAGCCAGGCAGGGACACCCAGAATGAATTATAGCCAGGCAGGGACACCCAGAATGAATTATAGCCAGGCAGGGACACCCAGAATGAATTATAGCCAGGCAGGGACACCCAGAATTAATTATAGCCAGGCAGGGACACCCAGAATTAATTATAGCCAGGCAGGGACACCCAGAATTAATTATAGCCAGGCAGGGACACCCAGAATTAATTATAGCCAGGCAGGGACACCCAGAATTAATTATAGCCAGGCAGGGACCCCCAGAATTAATTATAGCCAGGCAGGGACCCTCAGAATTAATTATAGCCAGACACATGCCCCCAGAATTAATTATAGCCAGACACCTACTCCCAGAATTAATTATAGCCAGACATATGCCCTCAGAATTAATTATAGCCAGACACATAGCCACACATGCCCCCAGAATGAATTATAGCCAGACATATGCCCCCAGAATGAATTATAGCCAGACACATGCCCCCAGAATGAATTATAGCCAGACACATGCCCCCAGAATGAATTATAGCCAGACACATGCCCCCCAGAATGAATTATAGCCAGACACATGTCCCCCAGAATGAATTATAGCCAGACACATGCCCCCCAGAATGAATTATAGCCAGACACATGCCCCCAGAATGAATTATAGCCAGACACATGCCCCCAGAATGAATTATAGCCAGACACATGCCCCCAGAATGAATTATAGCCAGACACATGCCCCCAGAATGAATTATAGCCAGACACATGTCCCCCAGAATGAATTATAGCCAGACACATGCCCCCCAGAATGAATTATAGCCAGACATATGCCCCCAGAATGAATTATAGCCAGACACATGCCCCCAGAATGAATTATAGCCAGACACATGCCCCCAGAATGAATTATAGCCAGACACATGCCCCCCAGAATGAATTATAGCCAGACACATGTCCCCCAGAATGAATTATAGCCAGACACATGCCCCCCAGAATGAATTATAGGCAGACACATGCCCCCCAGAATGAATTATAGCCAGACACATGCCCCCCAGAATGAATTATAGCCAGACACATGCCCCCCAGAATGAATTATAGCCAGACACATGCCCCCCAGAATGAATTATAGCCAGACACATGCCCCCCAGAATGAATTATAGCCAGACACCTGCCCCCCAGAATGAATTATAGCCAGACGGGATCCCCCAGAATTAATTATAGCCAGGCGGGATCCCCCAGAATTAATTATAACCAGACACATGCCCCCAGAATTAATTATAGCCAAACACATGCCCCCAGAATTAATTATAGCCAGCCAGGGACCCCCAGAATTATACTTGCCTAGCCTCAGGACCGCGTGTTCCTCCAAGCAGCTCAGGAGTGCTCCTGCACGCGGCCGCCTCCTCAGCCCTCTGGAGGCTGGGACACGCTCTCACGAGATCTCAGCGTAGGCCGCGTCACAGCCTTCAGTGGACTGAAGAGGCGGCCGCATGAGGAGGTACACGCGGCACTCAGGGGAACACAGCCAGTCGAGCGACTGCTAGCGGAATGCTGTTAAGCGGGAACCTGCGTTCCTGCAACATATTTTTTAGTGCCGGTACTCAGTTGGTAGGTGTCGGTACTCAGCCGGTAGGTGCTGGTACTCTGTACCGGCAAGTACTGGCTGAAAAAAAGCACTGAACACAAGTAATGCGTTATATTTCCCTATCGCTCTTATTCTAGAAGCAAAGTGTGAGCATTTATTTTTCCCAGCCCTGACTTCTAATGGATTGTATTTTTAATAGTACTGAATGTAAGAAAAAACAGGGACTCTCTGAAAGGTCTAAATTAGAGCAAATGAGAGAATCGAGTTTAGTATCACAGAAAAAAGGAGGTCTATTATAAGGCAAGTAGGAGCTTAAATGCCAAAGGGACTCGGAGGATGATGAAAACTGTGTACATAGAATACTGTAATTTTTGTATATCTCCAGTATGCAAAAAAGGTGAGGAATTGGAGACCTCATTTGCCTGTCTTACACGGAGTTCCTTGCTGCATATGGGGAATGTAGCACATGAGTTCTGTGGGCAAGCAGTTCTCTGAATTGCTGGGATGTGTAGCTGTTTTCTACAATTCTACAACTCCAGTATTATATAAATTTTACTGTTTATTTGCAGTAAATGATCTAAAATTAACCCCTTCACTACCAAATGATTTTTCCAAATCATTTTTAGTTATACAGTAAGAAATATTTGGTAATATTTTAAATGTATTTCTTACTGAAATAAACTATTTGGCAGGCAGATGTCACCCTCTGCTGGCCAAATAGTGTTCCTGCACTATTAGAACTGCAGCCATTGTCTCCCTGTCGGCTGGGGAATGCCCGATATTTCAGGACATTCCTTAGCCAATTTTAAACCGTTTTAGTCCCTTGGACATTATGCCCGGAGGGCTAAAACCTTTTGGGGCACGTTCTGAAGCCCAAAAACATTGAAACTCTTTTGCACAAGCAAATTTCATTTACAATCGCACAGCCCCAGATCGTGTTAACACGATCTCGAGCTGCTGTGTCTGCTACCGCTGATCGTTTATACACAATCACAGTAGTTAAGGGGTTAAAGAGGTGTGGGCAGCAACCAATGGAGAACCTTTTAAGAGATTAAGAATCGCAATGTTTTTTTAATAATATTATTATTATTATGTCCTTAACTAGCTTCTTACCAACCAGTGTTACTTCTCCCAAGAAAAAGAAGCGAGATGATGGTTTACGGGAGCATGTTACAGGCTGCGCCCGTAGCGAGGGATATTACAAAATTGATAAGAAAGACAAACTGAAATACCTCAACAACAGAAGCTCTTTGGCAGATGAGCCTCCCATTGATACCCAGGTAAGTGGCGGTTGTATGTATGACTGTTAATGACCATTAATATTTATTGTTGAGGCTATGAAATGTTATTTGGCGGCATGTCCATGTTTGTTTGACATCCATCCTCTGGACTGGACAGGTCTGACGCTCTATAATCCCCCTCCAAAATGATCAATGCTACGGCTTTTACCCTTTTTATATCAATAAGTTACACTTCCTAAAGGGATATTCTATTGAAAAATAGTTCAATTTTCGGTCCGTAAAAAATAATTGGGCAGAGGCAGTCAGCAGTGCCCATTTCTTTATTTTATCTCACATGATTTTACTCGCCTTTTCTTCCACACCGTGCACTGCTCTACTCCTCCTTGGCACAGAACGATGGATCGGAGCTGCACGCGCAGATCAGATCCATCTGCTGGCTCTCTGAGATCACGAACGATAGCGATTGGTTTCAGAGAGGGTGACGTTGGCATGCTCTCTGTATTCTGACGTCACTAGTGACTGGCAGCTGGGAAATTCAAAAATCCTGAGTGGTGGGGAGGAAACTTATCCACTTCAGCCAGCGATTTCTGGATGGACCTTGGAGGTGGTCGAAAACTATAACGAAGTCAGGATGAGTACAGTTTCCCTTTAACAAAATTTCTCATTTGTAGACTTTTGACAGATCTGTATTATAAGACAACAAGCTGATTATCCTCATTGGGTATTTATTGTTTAACCCCTTCACTACCAAAACACATAAGTGCATTTTAGCTTTAACTATCATGAAATAACAAAGGTTTGCATCTTTAAATCAGGGGTAAAATTTCCCTGTGTTAAACTCTCTCATTTAGACCTTACTCCTGTAACTCTGTATGACTGCAAAGAAGGTGGAAGAAACAAACTCTGCTTTCACTGTAACATTATGATCACTACAAATACCCATAAGCAGGATATCTGACATTTTTTTATTATCCAAGTTAAAAAACCTTTACTGCCATTTCTGCCTTTATGCTAATAATGCATAACTCATTAATTTCACACATCTGATTACTCTCTACTTTGATAAAGAATGCATTCTTTATATCCACTATATAGGGAATGAGCATCCCAGCTCAGCCTCACGCCTCCACCCGAGCAGGCTCGGAGAGAAGGTCTGAACAACGAAGGCTTCTGTCTTCCTTCACTGGAAGCTGTGACAGCGATCTGCTCAAATTTAATCAGTTGAAGGTAAGCGGCCATTGTCTGATCCAATGCATATTTTTTTTGTTTTATAGTAGACCATATATCCAGCTCTTTTCGATATGCACCTTGTACAGAGATCTGTTCAAACTTCAGGGTTGCAGGTTCGATTCCTGCAAAGTCATGTAGGCCTTTCAAGAATCTGAAATTGATAAAAATGGGCACTGTATGTTGGACAACTCTGAAATCCAGTCAACTCGGTTAAGCTCGAAGATGGTTAAAATATTTTTCAGTCTCTATTCTATACCCCCTCAGTGGACGTGGAGAAACAAGCCTAATTAGGCAAAGACCATCACCTCCGTATCAAATTATCTCCACTTATTCAGGACACCCTGGAAGGCCGTCACAGGGGTGGAATAAACTTAAATTCACTATCAAATCATTGCCATCTCTTAAAGTTCCCGTCCTAGACCACCTGACTCTTCAATATTCATCCAAGGAACTTCTGGTACTGATGTGACTTCCTTCCTTCAACTCACATTTAATAGACTGTCTTCAGCTTCCTCACTCTGTGTCAACCTTTATCCCACATATTCCTAACTGGGCAAAGATCCAGATTATTTCCCCAGTTATTACTCAATGCTTAGTCTAGATGTTAAGCTATTTGCAGAAATCCTGGCAGCATGCCTCAAGCCCCAAGTCCCCTTTCTGTTCCATGTGGACCAAGTGGGATTTATCCAAGGCAGGGATGCCCAGGACAGCATGATCCTGTGCTCAACATAAAACACAGAACAGAGCATTCTCACAGCTCCTGCTCTTCTCCACAGATGTAGAAAATGCCTTTGATGGGGTTCACTTGCCTTTCCTTTTTTCCACCCTGCAACACATGGGTTTCTGTTGTAACATGTGAGAGAATCCAGTACTGTTACAGTTGTGTGATGGATTATTTCCACATCCCTTCAATATCTGTAATGGTACCAGTCAGGGTTCCCCAAGCTGTATATTCAACTTACTAATTGATAACAGGCATGAGGTTGGAATGGGGCTCAACTGATTTCGAAACCATCCTCCTTCCACACCTCCTTCCTGTGTTTGAAGGAGTGGTGTGCAGCTCCCAAACACAAAATCTTGGATTCCTCTGGAGATTCAGGAGCCAGATGGTGTTCCAGGCCTCCTGGCCTTCTTTCCCTGGATCCCCTACATCCAGGGTTCCAACAACCCCTTGTCCATTGCACTGTGAAAATCTTGCACTCTATCTTTTACCTACAATCTGTTATTCTGCAATACCTAGTTGTTGTTGTTTCACCTGTATACTTCTCTCCTAACAGGAAAAAAAATCCCTGAGGTCCTGGACTTGCCCCAATCACATTTTGTACAGGGAAGCCGCTTGCCTCCTTGAGGACATCCTAGTCCACTTTCATGTCCACAGATTGGTGGCACACCTGGAATCTTTAGCTCTGCTACATGCTTATAGGAGATGTCTACCGCTCTTTGAGAAACTTATATAGAGGGGAGAGGTTGTGCCACATGACATCTCTTTTCTACTCTGTTCTTGTGTCTGCTCACAATTGGTTTTGTGGTTTGATGGGAAACAGATTGACAGATATTCCTGTCAGAAGATGACTGCTGCAAAATATTTCCCCCCTTTCCCAACATTGCAATAGCCGATAAAATTCAGCAAACTGCATACCAATTCATGTGTTGAGGAAGACGAATATGCTACATATTTGGTATTTTTGTAAAATTACAGTGCCTCTTGTGGCATATTATCCATGATACCGTGTGTACCTAAATTTTTACTCCAGACCCATATTTTTTATAATAGTACAAGATATGTTAATAATTTGTGTTCTTCATGCTTCCTGCACGACTTCTGTTCTTTTTTTTTTAAATCCTTTAAGACTTTGGTTACTACTGAAATGAATCCTTTTACAGATTGTATTAATTGTTGTTGTGTTTTGTTTTTTTTCCTAATATCTAAGGCATGCAGCCATATTACACAGGGGTTAAGTAGAGGGGGAATGCGACTAATTTGGCAGAGGGAATAGAGTTCCCATTGGTCCCACACACTATAAAACTTGTATTCAGGGGTTCAGTCATATCATACCCTTGTTAAGTAATGTTAATAATAGGATTAATCTTATATTTTTTTCTAATATGTATTTATTTATAAAGTATTTTACCAGGAAGGATACATTGAGATTTCTCTCGTTTTCAAGTATGTCCTGGGTTCAAGAACATTGAATCTATATACATATATGGAATTTTCTACATATTCATAAATATATCAGATTTGAATGCGTGTTAAGGAGGAGATAAGTGCTAATTGGGGGACAGAAATCTTGGTGAGTTCTCACACCTTTTTATTTAGGACTTGACCCCTGGCAGTATACCTCTATGTTGATGTTATGGTTTTATTTGTGAATGTTTACTTTCAGTCCTTTGTACTATAATCACCTTTGATAATGTATACTTCTTATCTATACTTTGGCACCCAGGACATACTTGAAAACGAGAGAAATCTCAATGTATCCTTCCTGGTAAAATCCTTTCTAAAAAAAATAAAAAAAAGAAGCATGTAATAAATACAGAATTTTAACAAAAAAAATAACATTTCTAAAGAAAAAACTGTCAGGGATGACATATCTTAATAAACTTTAGGAAGGGGCATCATCACACATTGATCTAGTTTATTTTTAATCAAAGTGAGCCGGGTCAGCACATTCTGTTTTCACCATTTATCAATTTTCTTCGGTTCTAGTTTCGGAAGAAGAAGCTGCGTTTCTGCAAGAGCCATATACATGACTGGGGGCTTTTCGCCATGGAGCCTATTGCTGCTGATGAGATGGTCATAGAGTATGTGGGACAGAATATCCGACAGGTAACACAGTTGATTCAAACGCCTGTAATAATGTATATATATATGTTTTTCTTTTATAACATAGATTAATCTAAGCCTTTCTTTTCAATTATTGGTATTTGTGACTATTATCCGGGAAATTAAAGCGGCTCGTAAATTGGGAGTGATGTTGTAATAACAAAAAATGCACAAATGAAGTTGGATATATTCAAAACTTGGTTGCCTATAAAATCACTCTTCACAGCTAACCTAAGATACGCGAAGGAGACTGTACCTTAAAATCTCTTCTATTTCATCTCAGGTCATTGCTGATATGCGTGAGAAACGATATGAGGATGAAGGTATTGGGAGCAGTTATATGTTCCGGGTCGACCACGACACAATCATTGATGCCACCAAATGTGGAAATTTTGCTCGCTTTATTAACCACAGCTGTAATGTAAGTATTGCCTAGAAATCACTGGTCTAATGTCACAAACGTTGTTTACTGGTTGTTGTGTGAGAGCCTTAGAAGGGAATTTGTCGAAGTGTAGTGAGCTACCCTTAGTATTTACCTTGTTCGACTGACATACAGTTTTTGGCTTTATGACACTGTAATTCCCTACTTGCATGTATGTGTAGCGCTCACTCCCGGAGGAGCCGCTGAAAATGAACCACGGGTCAGTCTCCCCGCACTAGGGAATAAATATACTCCAACACGCTGAACAGTCTTATATTTTAAAAGGTTTACTAAAAGGTTTGCAGTTCTTGAGACACGGTATATACAGGAAGATTTACAGTACTTTCGTAACACGATAAACGCGTAGCGGTAAAAGAAACGAAAACACGAGGGCTTCGTATTTTCGGAAAAAAAACCCCGACCGAGCAGAAAATTAAAAGATACGAAATTCGAGGAAAAACCGCGTAGCGGGACACAATAAAATACACAGTTCTCGTATCACGGTAAATGCGCAGCGGGAACCAAAAAACCCAAAAGTTGTTCAGAATGTAACTTCAACTTTTCCCCCTTGTATGGATTTGGAAAAAAGGAAACCGATTCCTGCACAGGTTAAGTCCCAGAACGTGAAGTGATATGTATTTGTGTGTGTAGGGTACCCGGGTACTTTTCAACTGGCCAGTGAGTTTACTTTAACGATGTCTTCGACTAGTCCGTTGGGGCCCTGTGGGTTTTAGAAGGAAAACAGCAGCGTACGTTCTTATTTACACACGGCCTTGGGGGCCTCTCACCCATCCAGCGCAAGCTTGAGGTTCCGCTGACCCAGGACGTCTCTCCGCTCGATATTGACTGGGGACGCCGACCACCGGATCTGTTGTCTGGCCTTCTGTCTGTCAGCCACGACTCAGCCAGCTTACCGCCTGCTCCCCGCTTCAATCGACCGCGGTACTCCTTACTCGAGGGGTCTTCTCTCCTTAGCACTGCACTCGTATAATAGATGGTGATGTCTATCTCCCGCAAGGCTGGGTGACCCAATCCTAAGGTCCGATCCACTTTGTCTGCGCTCCGGCCTATCTGTTGGTCTCTCCTTCTCTGTACGTGCATCCACTCTCCTCTGCTCCCTGGCGCGCTCTGCCTGTTCTCCACGAGGTGCAGGATGTACAGCTCTCCACAAACCCACCCACTTCCTGTTTCTTCGCAAAGCATGCATGGACATGTAGTTCAAGTGTCCAGGGTCTTTAATCGTGATAGTCTCCATCTTGTGGCCAAAAATGGGTACTGCCACAGTAAACTTTAACACATCGCTACACTCTCCCCCTCCTAGAACTCTTGGGTCTCTCCAAGGAGGTACAACAGTTACATTATCCTTTTACAATATGCACACAGTTTATACAGCATATACAGGTTCAGCAGCATACATGCAGTGGGTTAGAAACACTTTCTCAAGCTGACTCATGTTCTGGGCTACCTCAGCTAACATAGCAGACACTTCGGGCAATCTCTGCACAGTGGTGATGGCCTCTTCAGTGCTATGTCCTGGTGAGTCATAGGTAAGTCGCTGGGGCGGTCGAATAGAGCGTTTTTGTTCAGGCTCCTTCCGTTCCTCTTCAGGTGGAAGTACTATAGGTATAGGTTCAGTCCTTATGTCTGCCACTGGAGCAGACACTTCCTCCGAGTACGATCCCTCCAGGGAAGGCATAGAACTATAGTCGTAAGGCTCGTCCTCAGGAGCTACAGGGTCTCCAACAGTATCCGGGACCCTTAACGGAAGTTCAAGGGTTTCAGGGAGTTCCATATTCTCGGGGAATTCCCACTGAAATTCAGGAGCTTCAGCCCTCAAGTTACTTTCCCATTGACAAGGAACTGGGACAACCTCTTCAGGTTCGGGCGAGCGCATCCAATCTAAACAGAAACTCTCGTCGTCGCTGTCTCTTTCGCTCTCTCCAACAACCCGAGTCTGTTGAGACCGAGTAACAGGAGGAACACGTGGAGCATGCGGATTCGCCGGAGGAAGTTCGTTTTCCACTGGTATCCTCACAGCCTCTCTCAAGGTAACAAGTGATTCCGGTGCCAATTCTTGAGGGGACCAGCCTTTCCATCAGGGCGAATCTGATACACCGGCAGACCTGGCAGTTGTTTGCAAACAATGTAAACCTGAGAACTCCATCTATCCGCCAGCTTGTGTCTCGCGGCAGCACCCAAATTCTTCAACAGAACCCTATCACCGGGTTGTAGATCCTGTATTCGAACCTTCAAATCATAGTTCTTCTTGTTCCTTTGCTCCCTATTACCTGAAGTCAAACGGGCCTGTTCAAACGCAGAAGCCAGATTCTTCCGAAGTCTATCCACGTAGTTTCTATGAGAAGTTACTGACGTCTGGTCTAGAGATAACCCAAATGCCAAATCAACCGGCAGTCGAGCTTCTCTTCCGAACATAAGACGGTACGGTGAATATCCCGTTGCATCACTCTCCGTACTGTTATATGCATGCACCAGAGTAGCTATATGACGACTCCAACTCTGCTTCTCTACATTAGACAAAGTCCCCAGCATATTTAGCAGCGTGCGATTAAACCTTTCAGGCTGAGCATCACCTTGAGGGTGGTATGGCGTAGTTCGAGTCTTTTGAATTCCCAACAACTCCAACAATTGCCCGACCAATCTACTTTCAAAGTCTCTTCCCTGATCAGAGTGTATTCTTCTGGGTAGGCCGTAATGAACAAAGAACTTTTCCATCAACACCTTCGCCACGGTCGGAGCGCGTTGGTCTTTTGTAGAAAAAGCTTGGCATATACGGGTAAAGTGATCAGTCACTATCAGAATGTTCCCTTGCCCACTAGCATCCGGCTCTAAGCACAGGAAGTCAATGCACACCAAATCCAAGGGTCCCTGACTCTGTAGATGGCTCATTGGAGCAGCTCGGGTTGGTAGAGTTTTCCTCTGAATGCACCTCAGACAGGAATGGCAATAACTCTCAACTTCAGCCCTCATGCAAGGCCAATAAAACCTATCTCGCACCAACTTAAAAGTTCTCTCAGCACCCAAATGTCCATGCTCATCATGCAATGATCGCAACACACTCTCCCTGTGTTTAGTGGGAGAAATAACTGTTGAATCTCTTCGGAATTGGTCGAGGGGCCCCTTCGGTAGACCACCCCATCCAACATCTTCAACCGCTCCCACTCTTTGTAAACCAATCTGGCCCCATCCGGGGAATTGGTTAACAGAATCTCTCGCTGGTTTGCAATCAGGGCCTTTATGGTCAATGCAATCAAAGGGTCTCTAGCTTGATCCCCTTTCAGGTCCTGCTTGGAAAAGGTAGGTAGATTTTCATCCTTAATTGCGAAGGTTACAGTAGAACTCAGGAACAGCCGCGGCCATGACTCCTATGGCCTCCGCTTCAACTCCTCCTTGACCCGGCGTTCTGTTCCTTGACACAAAGCTTGCACCCCGTCTGGAGTCACCTGAGTCCATTCTGTAGTGTAGGGTCTTCTTGATAAAGCATCAGCATCTCGATTGTTTACCCCAGGGCGATACTTCAGGCTGAACCGAAACCCTGACAGAGCGGCCAACCACCGATGTCCCGTTGCGTCCAGTTTTGCAGTAGTAAGGATATAGGTGAGAGGATTATTATCCGTCTTGATCACGAACTCAGCTCCATACAGATAGTCTTTCAACTTGTCCACCACTGCCCACTTCAAGGCTAAGAACTCCAGTTTGTGAGTAGGATAGTTCTTCTCAGAAGGCGCAAGGCTCCGGCTCACATACGCCACAGGCCTCAGCAATCCATCATACTCCTGATATAAGACTCCTCCCAGACCTTCTCGGCTGGCATCCACATGTAATTCATACGGCTTGTGAGGGTCCGCGTAAGCCAGAACAGGAGCTCGGGTTAGATTCTCTTTCAGCTTCACAAACGCACCTTCACATTGACTAGTCCATTCACCTTGTATGGACTCTTTAGCTTTCCTTGGTCCCGGAGCGGAGGGGTTTCGGTCAGAGACCTTACAGCCTCCTTCGGTGGTTTCTTTCTGTAGGAGTTTGTTCAGCGGCTGAGCTATCTTTGCAAATCCTCCCACAAATCTTCGATAGTATGAGCAGAATCCCAGGAAAGATCTAAGTTCAGTGACGTTTCGAGGTCTAGGCCAAGAAGCTACGGCCTCCAACTTTCGAGGATCTGTCGAAACACCTTCTGCCGAGACCACGTGTCCCAGATATGTGACTGACGGTAAACAGAACTGGCATTTCTCCAGAGACAATTTCAACCCCTCTTCATGGAGCCTCTTCAAGACCTTCTCCAAACGTTGCTCATGCTCCTCCAGAGTCTTCCCGAACACAATTATGTCATCCAGGTACACTAACACTTCGATTAGATTCATATCCCCGACTGTCTTCTCCATCAACCGTTGAAACGTGGCTGGAGCTCCCGTCAGACCTTGAGGCATTCTATTGAACTCAAAGAATCCCAGTGGACAAATGAACGCAGTTTTCTCTTTGTCTTCAGGGTGCATCGGTATCTGATGATATCCGCTTCGCAGGTCTAGTACACTGAACCACTTTGCTCCAGACAAACACTGTAAGGCGTCTTCAATCCGAGGAGTGGCATATTGGTCGGGGATGGTTCTTCGGTTCAGGGTGCGATAGTCTATGCACAAGCGGACAGAACCATTCTTCTTCCTGACCAGCACTATTGGAGATGCATATGGGCTCCTGGATTCTTGAATCACATTGGTTCTCTGCAACTCATTTAGCTGTTCTCGCAGATCATCCAAGTCTCCCAGCGGAACTCGCCTTGACCTTTCACGAAACGGCTTGTCTTCTTGCAACCGAATGCGATGTTCCGTACTCTTAGCCAGGCCCACATCGAACTCATCTTTCGAGAATAATTCTTTCCACTTTAGAACTTGACACTGAAGACGTTTCTTCCACTCAGGTGAAATGGGGGCGTCCTTAGGGTAGAATCTTTCATCTGGGATCTCTTTATCCACTCCCCCTCCTAAATCGGTGGAGAGGGGTGTAGCAGACTCTACTTGCCCGATAGGCATTCGTGCTTTAAGGACTACTGGAGAATCTGTCACATTGCACACACTGACCGAGACTCTTCCTCGTGTCCTCTTCAAGGCTTTTGTGGAGATTATTTCAGGAATTACTTCGACTCCGGTTTCACTCCCATGACTGACATCGGTTCCCAGCACCACATAGGGACCTGGTTGCGATCCGTTCAACTTGACTGAAACCCGGAAGCTCGCTACTTCTCCTGCTTGCAGAACCTTCTCTGTCCCACCCAGTCTCCACAGTCTTCCCACCTCAGCAGGTGCTTTCCGTTCTTCCACCATCCTCTGATAGACCGGTCGTAACATGGGGTGCACTCCTTGAGTTGACCCTTCTTCCACTACGATGGGGGTCAGGAGACGCCGCACTAGGTCCGTATTCGTCCCCACTATCAGAGAGCTTCTGTTCGCACCCGAGGGTCGGGGGCACACAATGGCTAAGGCGTCACAGCCTCCGGACTGTCCGATGACTTCAGATCCGATCTCCAACCTTACTTGCAGATACCCGTCATAAGGGAGTTTCTCAGTGCCGATACCCCATATTTCCAAGTCCTTCAATTCTTGCAGAGGAATGTGCTTTAAGTGTTTCTCATAGAAGTCTTTATAAATCAAAGTCACTTGAGCCCCTGAATCTAACAGAGCTTTGGTGTAGACTCCCTCCACTTGGATTGGCACAATCGGAGAAGGACCTATCAGCTGGTCAGGAAACTTGGTGGAGGTATCCGGACGCTTAGACCCAGTTTGCTGGACCCTGGCCTTTTTCTTGGCCCGTGCAGGTTTTGGGCGTGCATTGCTTCCCCATGACGTAGACCCGGATGCTAAGGGAGTGACTCTTTCCATTCTGGCAGGCTCAGCAGTAGGCTTAACTTTGGGCCCTCTTGCCCTCTTAGCTTTAAATTGATTCTTGGAGCGAGATTCAACTTCTGGGCACCTAGGTTGCTCCTTTACTGGTGCCCTCTGGCGTTTCCCGCTGGCGGAGTAGATAACAGTCCCTCTAGGGCTTTCAGCAGCCACTCAACTTTGTCCTTCTCAGGCTTCCCGCCTTTACACTGCGCACGGAAATGGCCCATTTCTCCACAACCGAAACATCTCTTCCTCGAAAGTGGAGACACGGTTGCTTGTTGAGGTTCTAATAAGAGATTTGAACCAGACGCCACGGCAACTTCAGTCGTCTGCATACCTGTTAGGAACTTTTGCATTTCCCCCTGCATCTCGGTCACCTTCATCAACACCCTGCACAGTTCAGCGTGCGCTTTCTGCAGTTCAGTTTGAGCTTCCTGTACCTTCTTTACAGTCTTGAACAACTCGCTTCGTTCAGAAGAGTTTGATTCTTTCGCAGCCTTTTCGACGAATTTAAAACCGACTAACTGCTCCTGTTCATCCAGATCAGATCCATAGGTGTCTAACGAGTCATTTTCAGGCTGCAGACCGTCGTTATATCTTGCAGGTTGTGCATAAGCCCTTTCTCCCCGCCTGAAGGATTTCTCTTCCAGCAGAGCCTCCTCCTCTCGTACCACTCGGATCAATTCCAGGTACTTCAACTCTTGATTAACTGCTCTGCTTCTCAGCTGCATCATCACCGGATCTAACGGTTGAGAGCCCCTCAGGATCTGCTTTATTCGTATCTTGTCTACGTCAGCCGGTTTGGCCCCTTTCTTGAGGAGTATTTGGTGCAGAATCTTATCCAAGCGCCCCATGTAATCAATCATTCTCTCACCTCTCTTCTGATAGGTGTGTTCGTACTGATATACTAGTTCCGCTGCCTTTTCTGTTCGCCCAAACACTTCTTCAAGAACGTTCAGATAATCCAAAGCAGTACAATCTTTCCTACTCAGTTTTAGGTTTCTCACCGCTTCTGACGCAGGTCCCTTTAAACTCTCGGTGATCCTTTGCTTTTTCTGGGCCTCAGGGACGTCCCACTCATCCAGTGCCTGCATCGCCTGTTCCACCCATTCCTCAAAGGTTTCTTCTCCCGCCGGAGTTGGTACATTTCCTGTAAAGTTCCTTAACCGTCGATAACCGAAATTAGTGTGAGGAGGGCTTGTTTTCTGACATTTAGCCAGCAAATCTCCAATAGCCACGATAAATTCAGGCCCGATCATGGCCAACGGACTGGGCGCGGGAACACTTTCGGCTTCGCCACGTGGCGCACTTGGCTGAATCAGTTGGACTTCCACCTCATCGGTCAGCTTCACGCTCGCGCCCCGAAAACATGCTGGAATACCTTTTCTCCATTCGAGAAGAACATGCGTGTGAGAGGTATCTGGGTTTTTCTTAATGTCCAGGATTAACCCCCGATGATCTGGTGCTAGCGTGGCCACGGCCTGGCGAATCTGATCTTCGGCCCAAGTGTCTGCGGGAATATCCATGACTATGCAACATGCTAACTGACTACTATGCTCCCCACACCATTCGGCAGCAGTGTCTGGATCCATATTTAACCCTTTAGATGCGGTTTTTCCAGAGACTGAATCCCGGACGAGCCCCCACGTGTAGCGCTCACTCCCGGAGGAGCCGCTGAAAATGAACCACGGGTCAGTCTCCCCGCACTAGGGAATAAATATACTCCAACACGCTGAACAGTCTTATATTTTAAAAGGTTTACTAAAAGGTTTGCAGTTCTTGAGACACGGTATATACAGGAAGATTTACAGTACTTTCGTAACACGATAAACGCGTAGCGGTAAAAGAAACGAAAACACGAGGGCTTCGTATTTTCGGAAAAAAAAACCCGACCGAGCAGAAAATTAAAAGATACGAAATTCGAGGAAAAACCGCGTAGCGGGACACAATAAAATACACAGTTCTCGTATCACGGTAAATGCGCAGCGGGAACCAAAACCCAAAAAGTTGTTCAGAATGTAACTTCAACTTTTCCCCCTTGTATGGATTTGGAAAAAAGGAAACCGATTCCTGCACAGGTTAAGTCCCAGAACGTGAAGTGATATGTATTTGTGTGTGTAGGGTACCCGGGTACTTTTCAACTGGCCAGTGAGTTTACTTTAACGATGTCTTCGACTAGTCAGTTGGGGCCCTGTGGGTTTTAGAAGGAAAACAGCAGCGTACGTTCTTATTTACACACGGCCTTGGGGCCTCTCACCCATCCAGCGCAAGCTTGAGGTTCCGCTGACCCAGGACGTCTCTCCGCTCGATATTGACTGGGGACGCCGACCACCGGATCTGTTGTCTGGCCTTCTGTCTGTCAGTCACGACTCAGCCAGCTTACCGCCTGCTCCCCGCTTCAATCGACCGCGGTACTCCTTACTCGAGGGGTCTTCTCTCCTTAGCACTGCACTCGGATAATAGATGGTGATGTCTATCTCCCGCAAGGCTGGGTGACCCAATCCTAAGGTCCGATCCACTTTGTCTGCGCTCCGGCCTATCTGTGGGTCTCTCCTTCTCTGTACGTGCATCCACTCTCCTCTGCTCCCTGGCGCGCTCTGCCTGTTCTCCACGAGGTGCAGGATGTACAGCTCTCCACAAACCCACCCACTTCCTGTTTCTTCGCAAAGCATGCATGGACATGTAGTTCAAGTGTCCAGGGTCTTTAATCGTGATAGTCTCCATCTTGTGGCCAAAAATGGGTACTGCCACAGTAAACTTTAACACATCGCTACATATGCAATATGTAAGGACTTCCTTCTGATGGCGTTTTCGAAAAAATAACCTTGTGCACCATTTTCCATATTATTTAACACATGCCTTGATATTAGAAAAATGTTACACCTAGTTTGAACCAAATTCATTTTTCTGACAAAATATTATTGGCACATGGTTAGAAATGAGTTCTGGGGGTGCATGAAGTAGATATTCACTATTAACCCTTTCTGATCTCTTTCCCTTTGTGTATGTGACACATATTTCAGTGGTGTACTAAGGGAGGAAGCGGACTGCCGGGGGTGACAGCCTGAGAGGAGTGCAAACGGCCATGTTGTGTTGGAATTGGTTTCCTCCCCAGGCTCCTACAATATGATCCACCCAGTGTAACTCCCTTGTATTACCCCTTTCCCAGTGAGACAAGCTAGACATCGCCTCTGTCTTAAGCCCCCCTCCTCACAATCCATGCTTGCAAACCACTCCTGCTTTGCCTCCTGCACCACAGTTCCCACCTCTTCTATGCTGACCACAATCTTTTCAGCCACAGCTGGCCCTAACCGTCTGTTCTTCCGCTTAGCCACAGCTGCCTCTGAACCTCTTTTCTTCCCCCTCAACCACTGCTGCCTCTGAACTTTTTTCCCCTAGCCACAGCTGCCCCTGAACCTCTTTCCTCCCCCTCAGCCACAGCTGCCCCGAACCTCTTTTCTGTGTTTGTTTGGTTCGTTCGTTCAGGCAGTGGGTAAATGGGGTGTCTGGCCATACATTTCAATATTTCCATAAATTGGACAGGCTTTCAGCAAAATCCTAAATTATTTATTGGAAAGTGGTCACATGACTTTATCAGTATCATTATTCGGTCTTCGAAAAACGGATAATAATAGAGACTCTGTTAACGAGATGGATCATTGAACTGCTTTTTTTGCTCGTGGGGGGGGGGAGAGGGAATTGGTTGCAAAAGAGAGTATCTGCCCCCGGTGCCAAATATTTTGGGCTCTATTACAATCCCTGCGCTAAAACGGGGGCGGTAGGGAGAAAAAAAACTGCGCCCGCAGTTTTCCCCCTACCGCCCCTGGTTTTACGGGGGATTACAATGCAGGCGCAAAAAATGCTGCCTGCATTGTTTGCGCCCGCTAAGCGCAGCCGCGTGCATCCTCTCAGTGGAGTCCATAGGACTCCATTGAAGCGGACGCTGGCGGTCACATGACCAGCCGGATCTCGCTTCGTGAGATCCGGCCGGTCGGCATAGGGATACGCAGGTAGAGACTGGGGGAACTTCTCCCCCCAGTATTTCCCTGCTCCCGCCGGCCAGAGGAGGCAAACAGAGCCGCGGTCCTCGCTGCAGGACAGAGGGTGAGTATAGGATCTGTTTGGTTTTTGTTTTTATCCTGGTGTTAACAGATTCTGCAGAAGCAGAATCCGTTAACAACAGGTTCTGGCTCTGGTTAACTTTTCGCTAACCAGAGCCAGACGTTAATCAGCGCTGGGACTTTGTATTTCCAGCGCTGATTAACACTTTGCGCTCCCCATGTTAAGTATAGGGAGCGCAAAGTGCAGTAACCTCGCGCAGAGGAGCGCAAGGTACCAAACGCAAACGGGTTTTTTAACCCGTTTGCGTTTGGATTGTAATATGCGGTAGACACCGCAGCTAACGGTAGTGCTCACGCAGGTGAGCGCTTCCGTTAGCGTCAACAATGTAATAGTGCCCTTTAAGTATGCCTCTGATTTGTATACGCCAGGTTTACATTTATACGTCTTATTGACAGGATGCTCTCTCAACAAGGGTCCAACACCACAAAATCTTGTAAAATTTATAGTAAGATGGGGTATTTAATGTGGGTATATTTAAGTGTAACACACATTTGCAATGCACATTGGCGAGTATTGCTTCTGTTACAACTCTCAAAATTATATTGGGAGAGCGCTACTTTTAACAATATTAATGCACAAATAAAGATTGTAACAGCAAATGGGTTTTACTGGTCTTTGATTTATGGACCAGAAACGAACCTTTTAGTGTCCAGCCCTTCTCTCTAATCAAGCAGATCTGCAGCAGCTTTCCCTCCTTCACAACCCTCAGCCAGAACTTGAGGGACTGCTGTGTAATTCTAAGTATCTGTCCCCAAACAACAGACAAGACTTAGTGCTGGGAAGAAGAATGATCTTTAATTTGAAATGGGGTCCAGTTATATGTTAAACTGGGAGGGAGAGGTAAAATGACATAATTAACAAAGCACATTGTCTACACAAAGGGGAATGAAAATCACTTAAGGAGATACAGACATCTGCTCAGTACACACTAGACAAGATTAGCAAATAAACATCAAATCAATCTGAAGGACAAACCATCACAAAACAAGAACAATAGGTCTACATTAGTGGGCAGTGTATAGTGTTGGCAAGGGTGCCAAGGAGGGTGGAGGAAGATGGAGGAAGCTTTGGTTTCAATGTTCACTATATTTATGTGGTTTGAGAGCTGGAAAACAGCAATTTGTTTCTTTTTTTAAAAATGTGTTTGTAATAATACTCAAGTATTTAATCTTTTTTTTCTTGATGTAATAAGACCTGCATTTGTGTGCTACCTTATTCTAACTTGTAAATCTTTCTAGGCTCCTCATGTTATTTGGAGAAAAGTCAGTCACTTGCCCTAGATGCTAAAGTTTCTGCCCACACCATATATATTCGGTACCATCACTCCTAATACTTGTGCATTCTGTTTGCAGCCTAACTGTTACGCAAAAGTCATCACTGTGGAGTCTCAGAAGAAGATTGTCATCTACTCCAAACAATATATTAATGTGAACGAAGAGATAACATATGATTACAAGTTCCCCATAGAAGATGTCAAGATTCCTTGCCTTTGTGGAGCTGAGAACTGCAGAGGGACGTTGAATTAAGGGCCTCTTCTTGTCACACCTTTCAGCCATGTTGGACTGCAGATCACAGGTGTAAGTTGCACTTTTGCCAAATAAAAAAAAAAAATGTTTCGCACTTCTCTTGGGCTTGTGTGCAGCAAGAGCACATGTAAATTAGGACATTGTTTCTGATTGTAAGGATCCTGGTGCTCTTCAACAAGAAATATAAAAAGGTGATCACCACTCAGTGGCACAGAATACACGTTAAAAAAACAAAAGAAAAAAAAAACAAACACTATCTCTTCCTGTCTGATAACCTTTATGTTTTCTCGTCAGTGTAAAACGGTACTTGCTATTTTTGCCATAAATGCTGCTAGCTTCTTCATTGAAGAGTCACCACAAATGTGAAGAGGAAATACCTTGATGGTGTCCATTTGGGAGCGCCCCCTGGACTCTTTTTTTTTTTTTTTTTTTTTCTGGAGAATTAAACTTTTCTTATTTTTTTTTTTCTCTGCTGCAAAGTTCCTGGATCAACCTGTCCCTACTTTCCTCATAATCCAAAGTCAAGAATGGCAGAGGACTATTTCAGAGTGGTGTATATGTATGTGTTGTCTCCGTCTTGTGTCCCCCTCCCTCGCGTTTTGTTTATACTCTTATTATGGATCTTGTCACAGAATTTTCGAGGCATTCATTTCAACCCTTTCACTTTTATAGAGTGATCACTGTTAGCATTGAGGCAATTTGCAATCTTTTAATGAGACTTGTTGGGTTTTCAAGTGAAAAGGCTTAACTCAATCTGAAACACCATACGTCTAATGAACGATAACGCAAGGCAGAGTACTACAGGGAGGCTCTACTAATGCCACCGTGGGATGTGTCAGAAGCAAAGCTCTACTCTTTTAAAAACAAAAACAATCATCGGTGGTAATTTTCTCAGTCTAGATTTTTTTACCTTTTTAGTAACTGTAGTTTGTCTTCTGACATTTTTATAGTGAAAGGTTCAGATTGTCACTATATTGAATTTCCATATGAATTCATACAGAACAGCTTCATGTATCCCTTTATGCAGGAATACAGGAAAAAACCTCTAGATAAAGACATCAGAGTGTCACCTCTTAAATTCGATATGTATGTGCCCTTTAAACATACTATATAATCCAGGAGTAAAGATCTAACATGAACTCCCCTAGCAAGAAAAAGAAAGAAAGAAAAGACCCGTCATGAAGTCCTGTCAGGGAAGCTGTGTTTTATTATAAAGCATTAAACTGCTTGGCTGTTTTGACCTCCAGCTGCATATTCTCAAAATTTACTAAAAATTGGGGTTTTCCAAGTAGAATTGGCTGTACAGCGTTCACCCCTTTTTTACTTTGACTCAGTGTGCAAAATGCACTAGTTAGCTTTAGTGTTCAATACGCAACGTATCACGCAGTATTTTAATTTTACAGACACACACTGCTTTAAAATCAATCATGTTCTCCAAATTTATAGATCCTATATACTTGTATGAAAAGGTGAATAGATGTAAATCCTTACAGAGTTTACTAGAAGAAACAAAAAAAAGATTTTGGGTGACATTTGAGTTCACTTTAAAGCAGGTGCAGCCAAAAGGTAGATCTTCCCAGCTTTGGGACTCTGTAGCAGGGAACTCACATTCTGTCCCCCAGGCGGTTCTGAACTACAACTCCCATGATTTTCTGGCCACCTTTTGCATTCAAAGAATTCTGGGAATTGTAGGCAGTCAACATCTGGGAGAGGTCAGAGGGATTGAGACCCCCTGCTCTTAAGTGTACCTTTTGGCTATCTGTGTTTTAAAGAGCTCCAGCTGAAAATATCCAGTTATACTGTATATGAAATTTGCTCCTTTTTGGGTCTGCGATGTCTATACATGACAGCCCATGAAAATGGCATCCATGAATAGCTGACCAACAGGATCCAGTGGGGAGTTAAATTTTAGCATTAAATGCTTACACGTAGGAATCATGCTGGTCACAACAAATATTTATTTCTATACATTAATCCACTACTTTATTTCTCCATCTAATTTGCAGAAAATATTTTGGCATTGTGTTGTATGTTTATTACAAACGTTCTCCTGCATGTCAACAAATCCACATATATTCAATGCACATGATGCATGGAGCTGCAGTGAATGAGCTGTCTGCTGTGCTGATGCATATTATTATTCAAGATTCAACATAATATTTCTCTTTTTCAATAGTAGAACAGGGTATGACTGACATACTGTATCTCTAGATTATGCATTAGGCGATCCAGACAAGCAGTGGATACCAGGGTCCTGTGATTATTGCTTCCCTTTTAAAGATGCATGCTGTAAATAGGCATTACACGAGCTGCAGAGAAGCATCAACAACCAATTATTAATATACTTCCAAAAGCTGAGCATTCTCCTGTTGTTGTGTGCCTTCAGCACCTTATGCTTTTCTAGAGTGAAACGTATTGGCTAGCACAGTAGATACATAAACACAAGGTGTGATTATCAGTATTCTCTAGTACAAACATGATTCATTAGTCTAAGTGTTTAGGGTATTAGAGTGCATTCAAAATCAGAGAAAAGTCACTGATTTTCATGTGTTAAATGATTCTTTGCAGTTCACTCTGACCGGGCTGATTAGCCGGCTTGTAATCATGGAAGATCATTCCCTGCTAACCCACCAAAAGTATGTGGAAACTGCCACTTATTCGATCAGGTTTAACTTTGTCTCTGTACTTAATATAGCAGGAGATATTTGTTACACTGGGTGTTTTGCTAAGGAATAACTTTTAATAAATCCTAATATTATTCTCCTAATGAGATCGCCCAGCATATTTGTACCCAAGTGGACAATTGGATGGCCTACGTGATTTTATTATCTAGACCAGGGGTGAGGAAATTTGGCTCTCTAGATATTTTTTTTTTCCAGAACTGCATCTCCCATGACACCCAAGCATTACTTGACCGAGTCATATGGGGAATGTAGTCCCAAAACATCTGGAGGGTCAAGGTTGCTGACCCCTGGTCTAGACCATTAATCTGTCGCAAGATCTTGAATGTGGATTGGCTAAGAATGAAAATAGCAGACCGCAAAGTCACAGGTTTGTCCTCCCTGCCCATAATAAGGCATCTATCTTTAATTTTTTTCTTCTTCTAATTTCCAAGGTGTTATCTAAATATTTATTTTATGTGTTCACCTATAGAAAAGCAAATGTGAAGTTTCAGAATTGTACCATATTTGGTTGTAAATTAAGAACCATATGTGTGTTTGAAGTGTACATAAGCTAGCAGTTTATTTTTCTAATGCACTAGACTAGGCCCTGCATTTTGACTTTCTCCGACATGACAGCTGCCCCCCCCCATAACATTTCCCCACCCCTTCCGTATTTACAATTTCTACCCCAATAAACATGATCTAGTATCCATAACTGTTCTTGATAAAGGAAAACTGTTTTTAAAATCGATCATTCAAACAACAAACTTTCAGTTGAAATGGTTTGTGGAATTTCAGGGATCATTTCATTGCATTTGTGTAAAAAGAAAGAAAAAAACGACACAAAAACAAAAAAGTGTGTGTGTATATATGTATATATGCAGAGAGTTTTCAGTGTGTACTTAGAAATGACATCTTCTGTAAAAAGTCTCAAATATCTAAACATTTTGTTTCTTGTAGAAACAAGCAGATTTTTTTTCTTTTGCCATTTTCCTTTGTATTTGAAAAAAGTGTGTAAATAATTTATTAAAGTAACTATTGTAATTTGAAATTTCTTTAAGTTACAGCTCAATTCAAAATCAAGATTTTTCTATTCAATATGACGAGGTCAGCTTACTGGGAAAGTTTGAACCCAACTCTAGATGATTTAGCAATGAAAGTCTATTTTTTTTTCTTCCTTTTATTAAAAGGCAACTTTCTACCATATTGAAAAGAAATCAGGGTGATTTAGCATTGTGTATTGGAGTGAATAAGTAGCAGAATTTAGCTTGTGTCAAGCTTTATACCATGTATATTTTGTATATTTTTTTTTGTGTGTGTCAAGATAGATGATATTTAGGAGCATTAACAAATTTAAACGAAGTGAGACCAGGCGAGGCTTTTCCCCTTTATAAACCTTGTGTGCAAAATGTATTTATTAGACATGAAGACATACATCTCTGTCAACCACATGTAACACTTGAGCAGGAAAAAGAACATAGCTGGCCCTGCATCTCCAAAAGTGTTAAACTCAACCACCTGTTTCATTCTCTGTATAGCAGACAAGTTGGTTTACTTTACTGCCAGGTATTCCTGCAATATATATATATTTTTTCCCCAAAGGATAAAAGATTTGTAGGTCTTTTTCAGTTGTGGTGTGTCGCAGCTGATTAGGAATAATTTGGTGTATTTTTTTTTCCCTTTAAATTATTTCATAAATGAAATATGCCATTGTAGTATTTAAAATAAAACACTATAAGGAATATTTTAAAAAGGATTGTTTAAAATAAAAAAAAATAATTAAAAAAATCTAACGGCGCACAGTTGAAAGTTCCAAGGGCCTTTTTTTTGTATATAAAGTTATTTTTACGTCTCAGAAGTATAAAAGTTAAAACAAATAACTTTCATCCAGAAGCCAAGTGACAGGTTTTGCAATAAGAGATATTTTTCGTCATTAGCTCCATTAGCTCTTGTTTTGAAATCTCTGTTTTAGAGGTTTTGCGGGGTAATTATTTTTTAAACTATTTCTACATTTAGGTGGGTTTTTTTCTTCTTTTTGTGCATATGAAAAACTGCCTTGGATCTGTACTTTGTTTTGAAAAAAATGTGTTTTTGTTGTGGGTGTGTCTTGCCTGTATATATTTGTTCATATTTTTGTGAATTCAATACTCTGTACCATTGTATTATAGTAACTTTTATAAAGCAAACCATAAATATACTCACTTTTCTTACAGATAAACTGTAACTTTGTGAATTATTTCTAGTATTTGTTAATCCTCTCTCACAAACTGCTTTTTTGTTTGCTGATTACATTGACTCAGAGCTTTTCTTTAAAATAAAAAGGGGGGGGGGGATAAAAAAGGATTGTGAAATAAAGATGATTGAAAATTTATAGTACACTTCTTTTGCTACCCAGAAGTTGTGACAGGGAATCACTCATGCTCTAGGTGTTGGCATTTATTAACCACTGTTGAGAAAAAAAAAAAAATAATAATAATTTTAGCAGTCACTCCTGTGTGCCATGCTAAAGGGCAATGGTCAGCAGAGAGAGCACGTTTTGTTTCCTTAGTGCACCCAGTTGCCTGTCGGAGCGTTGACTTGTCCAATAGCATACCGACTTTCCCTCTTCAAGCCATAATTCGGCCCACTTAAAGCTTCACCAATGGAAGATGAAATGTAGCAGTGCCCAATACTGGGACCAGGTAACTACCAGCTGTGATATCCCATCAAACTGATCTTAAAGACCAATGTGGGCTCTATTCCATGATGGGGTCTTGCAGGGAAAGTGCACCAGGCAGGTATAGGTGTAATTTCGAATAAAATGAAAATAGCGTTTTGTGTGTACAATAGTTATCACAAACAAAGCCGCTACTAACATTTTTGGGGCACCCTAAAAAAAACACGAATATTTCAGTGTTGGTATTGAGTTCTTGAAGTCATTGGAATTTTACAGAAATCTTTAACTCGGTATTGGGGTTCTGTGCCACAGGCAAATTTCTCCTTCTTTGGCCTTGATTAGCAACACTGAAAAACATTTCCAAAAGAAATTCAGTTTGCGAATCTTTGGAAACAATTTCTGGGTTCTATCGATTTGATATACATTTATTTACAAAGTGCTAACATATCCCAAAGCACTGTACAAGGGATAGGACAAAAACATAAAATTAACAATCGAGGACATAGGAAATGAGGACCCTGCTTACAACTACAGGAGTAGTGAAACAGAAGATGACCGTATGCAACACTGTAGAGAATAAAACGTAATGGGGGCTGTGAGCAAGGAGTGAGGAGAGAGACTGTGTTTGGCAGGAACACCAATTCAATCAGGCAAAACATGGGTAAATGTTCACTGAGACAAATCAAACAAAATCGTGTTAACAGGTGTGTTTTGGTCGTTTGGTCTCAATGTACTCCTACAGTTTTTGTTTGTTGTTTACTTACAATGTAAAACTAGGATCCCATAATGTTGCTCTGGCACAGACAACCATCTGAAGAGCCAGACAAGAGGCAGATGGCCAGTGAATGAGTATACCACCGAGATACTGTTACAGAACTACGACACTTTATAAATACTTGTAACACTGTACAATGAGCTGGATATAAAAAATATAGGGCCATATTACAAAGTTGGTGCTAACTTAACCAGAGTTGTTGTAAACTTCCCAGAGCCATTATAGCCTATGGAGGTTTTAAGTTTACAACAGCTCTGTAACTTGTATGGGCTATATTACAATGTTGGTGCTAACGTAACCAGAGTACAGCAGGAGAGAGCTCCCTGTTCAAGAGCTTACAATCAGAGTCTGTGACAGTAGGGTAAATAACTATAGGCCAGTTAGTCTTAAGTCAGTAGTGGGGAAATTAATGGAAACCATGTTAAAGGAAAGGATTGTTGAACATCTAAAAACACATAGATTACAGGATCAGAAACAACATGGGTTTACCTCAGGGAGATCATGCCAAACTAATCTTATTGATTTTTTTGATTGGGTAACAAAAATAATAGACACAGGTGGTGCAGTAGACATTGCTTATTTAGATTTCAGTAAGGCTTTTATCAATAAATTGCAATCTTTGAGCTTGGATTCCAATATTGTTGAATGGATTAGGCAGTGGCTGAGTGACAGGCAACAGAGGGTTGTGGTAAATGGAGTTTATTCGGCGCAAGGTCTTGTTACCAGTGGGGTACCTCAGGGGTCAGTACTTGGACCCATTCTATTTAATATTTTTATTAGTGATATTGCAGAAGGTATTAATGGAAAAGTATGTCTTTTTGCTGATGACACAAAGATTTGCAACAGGGTTGACGTTCCTGGAGGGATCAGCCAAATGACAAATGATTTAGGTAAACTAAAAAAATGGTCGGAGCTGTGGCAATTGAGTTTTAACGTGGATAAGTGCAAGATAATGCACCTGGGACGTAAAAACACAAGGGCTGAATATAGAATATTTGATACAGTCCTAACCTCAACATCTGAGGAAAGGGATTTAGGGGTTATTATTTCAGAGGATCTAAGGGTAAGCAGTCAATGTAATAGAGCAGCAGGAAATGCTAGCAGAATGCTTGGTTGTGTAGGGAGAGGTATTAGCACTAGGAAAAGGGAAGTGCTCATGCCACTGTACAGAGCACTGGTGAGACCTCACTTGGAGTACTGTGTGTGCAGTACTGGAGACCGTATCTCCTGAAGGATATAGACATCTTAGAGAGAGTTCAGAGAAGGGCTACTAAAATGGTGTACGGCTTGAAGGAGAAAAGTTACCAGGAAAGGCTTAATGATCTTAACATGTACAGCTTGGAAAAAAGACAAGACAGAGGAGATATGATAGAAACCTTTAAATACGTAAAGGGAATCCACAAGGTAGAGGAAGGGAGTATATTTAAAAGGAAACAAAGTAGCAAAACAAGAGGACATAGTCTTAGATTAGAGGGGCAAAGGTTTAAAAGTAACATCAGAAAGCATTATTTTACTGAGAGGGTGGTGGATACATGGAACAGTCTTCCAGTAGAAGTGGTAGAGGCCAAAACAGTAATTGAATTTAAGCAAGCATGGGATAGGCATAAGGCTATCCTAAACAAAAGATAAATCCAGGTAAAGTATCCATGTAATTGGGCAGACTAGATGGGCCGAAAGGTTCTTATCTGCCGACATTTTTCTATGTTTCTATGTTTCTAACCGAGTATGTGAAGTAGTGGGACGCATGGGGGCGGTTCCAGACGATGGAGCAGGAAAGGTACAATGGAGGATTCTGGTGGGAGTTGATGGGCTTCTCTAATGTGGTTTCAGAGTGTTCTTGAAGGATTGATGAGTGACATGCCGGGAAGGGAGGTCCATAAAACAGGGGCAGCTTCAGAGAAGTCCTGAAGGTGAGAGTTGGGAGTGCATGGAGGCTTCCGCTGCTGGGCTCATGTTAACACCAGCTCAGAGCTGCTGCTAACGTTTTCTATAGCGATAACTCTTAGTAACTAACGATAGGAGCTTATGATCCTAACGCTAGTTAATCTTTGCTTGCACTTTGTGCTCCCTATACTTAACATGAGGAGCGCAAAGTACAGTAAACTCGTGGTATAATCCGCTAGTACCGATTTGTTAACGGGTTTTTAACCCGTTAGCACTGCACCTGAATCACCTCCGATTCGCTATCGCCTCTTTTAAGCTAATGCTCACGTTAGGGTTAGCTTGAAGGAGGGCCCTAGAATGCAAAGGGAAACAAAGAGATGGGACAGTAGTTAGAAAAAGAGGTAGGGTCAAGAGTTGGCTTTTTCAAAATGGGGGTAATCAGAGCATTTTTTTAATGCAGATCAGAAGTCTATGCCATACAGACCTTTGCTAATTTCAGATCTAGCAAACCAATTGCCGATCCCTAGAAGCTAAAATCTGATTCCTTACCTTGTTCTCCTTAGTTCTCAGACTGTTCGATTGAAAATATTTGTTCCTGAAGCAGCACAACCTCCTCATATTGTGGTTTTAGATTTGGCTAGTGGTTAAGATTTACCCGCGTATGTTACACTGGATTGCTCTCCTATTATATGCTGAACTGAAAACACCTGAATAAGCTATAGTGAGCAAAAAAGGGGTTTGTGAGGGTTCTGAGAACGAACAACGAACAACGGCACTAGTGTCCTGCTCTACGGTGGGGCCCGCTCAGGTCTCACAAGGCTTTATCTTGATTGTGCCATTACAGGGACAACTGCTCCATATGTAAATCAGTCTGCAATCACTTACAAACCCATTTTTGCTCACTATAAGTATACAGGGTAATCCAGATGTGGACCCCTTGCTCGAGTTGCCTAGAGGGGCATCAGCTATACCCTCCTGACAAGGCTGAAATGATTGTCGGGGGTTGCTGCATCTCTCGTGCAAGGATGACGTCCTTGGCATTCAGTACTGGCCACCCTTTCTGGGTGTAGCATCTGATTTGCAGATGGAGCTAAAGCATTGTAAGACCAGAGCAGGTGCCACCGTAGAGCAGGCCTCTAGTATGATTGTGCATTCTCAGGACCCTCACAAACCTCTTTTTGCTCTGAATAAGTTATACAGGGTTATTCAGAGAAAGGTGAACCTCCGGAGAATGACTGGAGAAGTGAAAATTCTAGGTCAAAATAGATCTGGCCAAACAAAAATTCTCCCATTTATCTCACTTTGCAAATCGGCTATTTGGCCTAGATTGTTCTCTTCTCCTGACAATTCTCTAGGTTTTCACCTTTCTCTGAATATCCCTGATAGTGTGTATCTACCCCCTATTTCACTCCAGGTCCTAGTGTCCCAAAATCAGTACTTTTAGGCTAGGGCAGACGAACGCATTTTTCGCATCGTCCGTAAAAAAGTGCGTCCGAATGCATGGATGTACTTTTTCACAGAATACGCGATAGCGGTCATACGATGCGCAATTACGGCCGTGATTTTTTACGGATCCAAACCAGGAAACTTTGGGTGTCTGGACGTTATGTTGGCCGGACATGAGCAGCGTCTGACGTCTCCTAATCACGCACACACGCAGCTATGCGGAAGCAGCGCACGCTGTACGTAAGTACTAGCGGTTCGACATTCTTGCGAAAATGCTTTCGTTTGCCACTTGCGTTGCGCGGCCGTACTTTGTGTGTGGGCTTGCGTTGGACGTCATTTGCTGCTACCACGGCTGTAATAAAGTGCGGCTAAATGCACGTTCGCACTGCATTCGTCTGACCCCACCCTCAGAGTTCAAGAATGTGATTTGAAAATGCCCTTAACATATTCCCATACGAACATGGTATTTTTCAGATCTTCTCCTGGCATTGCTATATTAAAATAAAGGCTAAAAAGTATATTTTGCACAAATAATTATAACTCCATTATATGGCATGTAAGATGACATCCAAAAACTCAGAGCAATTTTTAGCTGCTGTGAAGATTATCTAGTTTTAAAGAAATGTGGTTTTATTAGGCCGGGTGCACACGAGGCGTTTTTTAGTGCTCACTAACGCGCGTAAAAAACGACACACCCGTGCGTTAAAAATTACGGAAGAGATGGTAGAGGCCAGATGATTCGTTATTTTTGACGCACATTGAAAAAACTGTACTTGAGTTGAATGAAAAAAAAAAAGCCGTTCAAGTGCGCATGTGCACTACATTTGACGCCCAACGTCGCGTCAATGCTAGCGCAACAGCCTTGATGTTTTCAAGACGGACGTCTTCAACGCACGTTATGCGTGTGGTCTTCGCGTTATGCGTAATTATATGCTGCGATGTGCGTTAGTGACACTCGTTAGTGCACACAAAAAAACGCCTCGTGTACACCCGGCCTTAACCACGTCGCTGCTTCGGACACACTCAGCGCGTCCAACCGCATGTATCGTTCCATGCGGTGGACGCGCTGAGCACGTCCTGCCTTTGGGGCCAGCGTTCGGCCGGGTTCCGGCCGATCGCTGGCCCCCCTCGGTGCGGGCTGACATCCTGGATGCCCAGCACCCGGAACCGCCGCCGGAGTAGTTAGGTGTCATCGCGCCCCCGCGATGACACCTAATTCAGGCGCCCCCCCGCATGTGCGGAGGAGGCGCCTGAAAGGGAGGGGGGGAGGTCCTTCGGACCTCTCTCCCTCCCGATCGGCGGCGTGCAGGGGGTTAACCCAGGCACCGTTTGGAAGGGCACAGTCTGCCCTTCCAAATGGTACCTGGCATTAACCCCATGGGTGCCGGATCACGAATCGGCGCCGAAAAGCGCCGGTTCGTGATCCTTTCCCGGAGCTGGCCGACATCTTGGATGTCGGCCAAGCTTCCGGGAATGCCCCCTGAGGACTGGCGTCATCGTGCATAGCACGATGACGCCAGTCTTGGAGTTAACCCCTAACTGCCACCAATGGTGGAGATAGGGGGTTCATTGGAACCCCCTATCTCCCGATCCGTGGCAGTTAGGGGTTAATGTTTGGTATTGTTGGATCGGCCAGAGCATGGCCGTTCCAACAATACCAAACATGAGTATAAAAAAAGTTTAAAAAAAAAAAATATATTATAAAAAAAAATAAACAAGTTTTTTTTTCTTTTTTTGGTTTGTTAATGCAGCAATATTGTTCCCATTTCAATTATAATGTGCACAATGATGCTGCACTAACGATTTTTGTATGCGGTGCGTTTGTTAAAAATCACGTAATTTTCCCCAAAAAAAATGTAACGAGACCCCATCTCTAATTTTTTTAACAAGCGCACCCCATACAAAATATAACCGCAATTGCTCGCATGTTAAAATGTGAAAAAAAAAACACTTTACACGTTGTAAATTATTGAAAATTCATATTTTATTGCATTTTTTGTTATAATATACAGACAGGTCATGACGTATACATATAATAATGACATATTATGAATCTGCCGAGTCTGACAGAAAGAACGATATATAATATGTCTGGGTCATGTACTAAAATAAGCCTTCAAAACGCATTTAAACATGATGAGCAAAACCGGTAAAAATGACCTCAGCACAGAGGCGGGAAAAGCCTCAGCAGCGAAAGGGTTAAACAGATTGGACTGCATAATTTCAACGGAGACGCTGTTTCTTATCTGTATGTTCCCATTGTCCACGTTAACCCAGTCTCCATTAGGATAAAAATACCAGACTCTTGTTTCATGTGAAGGAACACGTTTGTTATACTGAAATTGTACTGGTGAAGGTTGAGGATCAATTTGATATTCAAATGTTTTGAATATCAATGTTTTGAATAGTCATTGGAAATCCGATTTTTTTTAAAAATATCTGGTCTACTGAAAGGGCTACAGACCTGTGGCTCCCATGAGTGTCACAGCAATGATGCACCCATGGGTATAGATTTCTATTATGTAGGATAAGTCACTATACATCAAGGAGTGCTCAGAAGCCACTGAGGAAGCCATAGGGGTTGGATGCCCGAGGTGAAACACGTTTGGCAGGTTTTAATTAATTTTGTTTTTAGAATTTGATGTTCTTATGTTTCATGGTTAAATAAATAAGAGTTCTTTTACCTGGAGTTGGAGGAATCCTTGGGGACTTTTGCAAGAGTTGTGCCGACTAATACAAATCTCGGGCGCAGTCACGTGAGTGCGCTCTCTGCAATTACTAGTCAAGTGTATATTTAAGTATATATGTATATACGGGTTCGCACTATTGGGCCATTTATTCTTTCCTTTCTGGGGTATACTTGACAAACCATTAGAGGGAACGAGGGCTGATGTGTGGCCACCAAAAATAACCCACAGGCGAATAGAGTGCGAGCCACATTTTGGCTCTGAAAAGTGTAAGTGTAACACACCCTGTTCATGTTATATACACTATATTATTTATAGTGTCACACTATGGTATCTACTTTTTCTCATTATATTTGAGGTATTGAGAGAACTATAGAACACCACATCAACCTCTCTGGTCGAAACAATCCATTCATCTCAAAAGATACGCTCCTAAGGTATATGCATTTATATAACCCACTGAAAGACACGTGTCTGGGGCAGTAAGAAGCACCACACTCTATCTTTTATTTATTGTACTGGTGAATGTTGAAGATCAATTTGATGTTCAAATGTATTGAATAGTCATTGGAAATCAGATTTATTTTAAATATCTGTTCTACTGAAAGGGCTACAGTCCTGTGACTCCCATGAGTGTCACCGCAATGATTCATCCATGGGATATATTTCTATTTTGTAGGATAAGTCACTACACATCAGGGATTCCTAGGGGTTTGTCTTCACCTCTCCTCCACACCATCCTTTTGATGGGCTCCTTGCTCATGTATAGCTAGAACTTGCAGTAGCGCATTGTAGCACAGGTGTTTCCATTTTCTTTATCTTTGGCTTGAGTTATGCATCTGTGAAACTCTACAGAGTACATTGATCTTCAACTTTATATTTATCCCTTTGTCCTTGATATAGCAGACTCTGTATTTCCCCTGATGATTCAGTGTTAAGGCCAATGAACATTCGAATAGTAAAAATTTCTTCATCTGATCCTATGTACATCTCACATTAATCATGAGCTACTCTGCCATACAGGGATCCGGAGATGGAATTGGGTGAATCTCTAGCTCGGGAAGATTGCTGGATATTGTGAAAGTCAAAGCAAACCTATATTTGGATTGTGTTACAAAAGCACTAAACCTGATTTGATGGTATGTTAATCCAGTTTTCATTCATCATGTAGAACATTCACTTTCAGATTCCTGCTGGAGAGAATGTGGTCACAAAGGCAGGTTGGCCGGTCCACATGGGGTGGTTATGCTTCAAGGTCAGACAATACTGGAAGGAAGTAAATGCACTTGCAAAGAACATTTTGCAAACGCCAATATTTTTGGACACATCGTCCTTTTTGTTTTACAAATTATTATTTAATCTTAATACCAAGCGTAAATCGCCAATCTTATTCTGGCTAACACGAAAGCGATTGTGGATTAGTGTCGATCTATGGATCCTTCACTATGGCAGCGAGCCCTTCATTTAAGAGTGGACATCTATCATTCGATGAGCATCTACCTCAAGACTTTGAATGTTAAATCCCTTCTTAGTGAGAAGACAGGTTTGTAAGGGTCCTGAGGACGAGCAACGGCACTAGTGGCCTGCTCTACGGTGGGGAAGCTCAGGTCTCACAAGGTTTTTGCTTAATTCTGCCATTACAGGGACGAATGCTCCATATGCAAATCTACCTGCTCTCACCCTGAAAAGGTGGCCAGCTACACCCTCCTGACGAGGCCTAACAAGGCCGAAACGATCATCGGGGGTTGCTGCATCTCTCGTGCAGGGATGACGTCCTTGGCAATCAGTACTGTCCACCCTTTCTGGGTGAGAGCAGGCTGATTTGCATATGGAGCATTCGTTCTTGTAATGGCACAATCGAGCAAAAACCCTGTGAGATCTGAGCGGGCCCCCACCATAGAGCAGGCCACTAGTACCGTTACTTGTCCTCAGGACCCTCACAAACCTCTATTTTCTAAATACCTTCTTACCTGATCATTTTTTCCCTTCTCTCATCCTTCACCTCTTCCCTTGTTTGGTCTTTCACCCCGTTTAAGAAAATATTTGGCACACTTTCAGGTCTATTCACTAAAAATGTGACACTCCATTGAATTGGCAGAAGTGAACACTCTAGGTCAAAATTCTCCCAATCGACTGTTCTGACAATTCTAAGTTTACCCTTTAATAAATAGACCTGTTGTGTTCTGTATTGACATGCAACGTATATCCTGTATGGTATGTATGGCCTTTAAAAGGAACACTGTATGTACAATTTGCCCATTATTGATTGCCAGATGCTGCTGTCAACATCTCCATAATTATATTTAACATCTTTTATTTAGGTTTAAATAAAATACTCCATTTTGTCCAGCAGCACTGGGCTACTCCTCCACTCCAGGGCTTCCAAAATGTGGAAGTTCCTGGAATGAACTATGTAAATTGCATAACTTAATGCTGCACGCACACACCACTGATCCAGTGGTGTATTTTAGTATTGTGCTGCCGCAGGGAACACAAAATTCAGGCACCCCCCCCCCATATGAAAAGATCCATGATTGCTTTCAGCAATCACAGATCACATACTGTAGGGGCTTGACAGGCAGCTGCTCATACTGTATCCCTGTAATCTTATTAGCTCATGCAGGGCTTCATAGATCTGTAACTTTCATGTCCATTATTCACCCCCTATAATATTCCTTGACCATTCCCCTCATATTACATGTCCATGATTCACCCCGTTTCATCTCCATCCCCACACTGCTCCCGGAGCTCCCTTCCATTTCCCAGACCCCACCCATGCGCTACCTGCAGGGCCGGATTAACATAGGGGCAGATGGAGCAGCAGCTCCAGGCCCATGCCCCAGAATAGGCCCAGAGAAAAAATAACAATGTCTGCATTGATGGACATTTGGACCTCATTGTCTCCAACACCATAGCAGCTACAGAGTCATGTCAGGTATCACTGGAAAGGCCAGAGCATGGCCTTTCCAATGATACCAAACATGATCAGGTTTTATGTAACAAAAAAATAATTTATTTTTTCTTTCTAACACAGCAATATTTTTCACTTTTCAATTATAAAGCGAACAATGATGCTGTACTAACTCACCATCTCAAGTGTGGAGGTGATGGCACGATCTGTTATTACGAATTGTTACACCAAAAACCTAAACCCCCGCACTGCAGCAAAGTGCACTGGGAGGGACTTTGGAACCCTGCGTCACTAATCTTTACACCTCACAAGGTTAAGGGAGGTGTCATTGGACAGGACAGCGTCTGGCCTTTTGTATTAATACCAAACATGGCCATGTAAAATCTAAAAGAAAGGAAAACCAAAAAAACTTTTTTTATCTACTTATTTTTAGTTCCAAAGGAATGGCATTGTCCATTTGTCACTTATAAAAATGAGAAATACTACTGCCATTACTCACCTTCTCTTTCCCACGCTGGGAGCAAGGTCAGTGTTTTATACATAGCCATATTATTCATAAAACACCTTCCTCCAAAACACAAGGGAAATATTTCATTTTTTTGGTTAAAATTGTATATTTGCTCAGAAAAATGCAGTAACAGGATCCCATTTCAATTTTTTTAACAAGAATGCCCTATAGAATATATAACCACAAAGGTTTGGATGATAAAATGTGAAAAAATTATTTTACACGCTGTAAATGATTGAAATCTGAATGTAAATTTCATCACACAGTAACTGCCTGGTTCGATTTAGCTGTATCTGCACTATTAAATAACCTAAAATATGCTTTAATTTCACTAAATTCCAAAAAATGCCCACCAAAATCTTCAGCTCCAGGCCCATAGAGATCTTAATGCGGCCCTGGCTACCTGGACTCTGATCACTAGACAACCATCCTGATCATAGTCTGTCTTCCCTCCTGGGCAGCTTCCATAGAATGTTGGAGGAAGTGACATGTCACTTTCTTCCTGCGCTCTATGAAAGCCACTCAGAAGGGAAGGAAGAGTATAGACAGGACACAAGCATCCTGATCAGTGATCATTGAGATGCCAAGTACATCGGATGTGGCTTACTTACTGGCTCTCCCTCAGACCGTTGAACAGGACTTTTCCTGTTACTCTCCCTACGCTTTCCCACAGTACTGGAAGAGAGAAGCCCTGTTCAGTGATGTGCGGTACAGCAAGATCCCAGCAAGAGGCAGTCTAGTCTGGAAAGCACTTGCTCTATCAAGCATTTGCACAAAATGATAGAGCGGTGGTGCACAAGCCACACCATTCCACAGCTGTTAAGCGCCTGCTCCTCCGCGTGCTTGTGTAGACCTGCTTATGTCAGCACGCAAACCATGAAGACATTGCTCTCCGTGCTGGTCCTTGACAGGGTTCAATTATCAAACACAGTCATGTAATTCAAATATTTAAATACTCAATACAAATGTCACACAATGCACTGCATTCTATAACCCAAAAGCCTACTGATCGGTTCTATAAAGGTCATCCCTAAGAAACCAAATTTCACATTCCCCATGAAGGTGAGTAGCATAGAACAGACAGATTATTGCAATAATCTACCTCGATGCATAAAACAATTTACTACACTGTACAAGATTGAGCCCATTACACAGTATTTTTAATGTGGTGATGACCATGGGTTAGATTCTAAAAAGTGTAAAGATAACCAGAGCTCCAGTAAACCAAACAACTCCATAGACTTTGGACTCAGAATCTAGTCTTATATTTGTACAAGACACACTTCTTGCAACAACCAACAAACTATGACGATTAAGTGAATTAGATGTGTTGGAATTGCAAAATTTCCATTTTGATTTTACTTTGTGATAGAGATAGACAAAGATATCTGCCATTGTTAAACAATTGTTTAAGCAGAATGGTACCATAGATGTCTTACACCTGTGAAGATGTCAGGTTTCTAACTGCTCCCTCAGAAAAATCAATCGGAAAGCGAGGTGAAATGTTAAAGAAAAAAAATTTCCTCAGTTGCCCACATGGCTGATATACATGCTTTTTCGCTCTAAAAACAGAATGCTGTAACAGGCATGTGCATTTCGTTCCGAATCAAAATTGGATAAAATTTACCCGATTTGTATTCTGGAAGGGCTTCTGTAATATGATTCGGATCCGTACGAAACTAAAACAACAAATGGATTGTGTTTTTTGGAATTCATTTGTTGTATTTTGTGGTGCATTCCAAAATTGTTCAGCAATTTCACTCAATAAAAATAATTCTAAATAACCTTTTTGCTGCAAGTGAAAAGAATAAACTGTTGACCATTTAATAAAAACGGGAATTTTTTTTATACATTGAAACCTATAGGATTTGCCTGATTAAACATGTTTAACGAACCACCGAAAATCAGGGTTAGAAATTCTAACCATAGAGTCTAACCCTGATTTTCGGTGGTTCCTGCAACAGTTTTAGTCAGGCAAATCCTATAGGTTAATAAAAAAATAAATAAAAATAAAAAAATATATATATATAGTAATTCCATTTAGATTGTTTATTCTTTTCATTTGCAGCATAAAGTCTATTTGGGATATAAATACCAGCCGTACAAAATAAAATACAGCCGGTACTACAATAAGAACACCAGCTGTACAAAATATACCCATAGGTTTCAATGTAAAAACATTCCATTCTTATTTAATATTTATTCAACTATTTTTTGGATTCCTAAATTTAAAAGGAGGCTTTTTTCCTTTGCAGAGCACATTTTTTTCTTTCCTCAAGTCTTGCTGCATTTGGCAGGGGCTGTTTATGGTGCTGAAAGCTATTCAGTACAAAGGACAGCAGCTATTCTTGGTGCTGAATGGGTTAAGACCTTAGCCACTTAAGAACGCAAAGGACATGCATGGTAAGTCCTCTGGGTTCACTCCCTTGTGTGGAGGACTTATCACAAGTCCTTGCGCTCAAACCCCCCCTCCTGCCCGATACCTCTCCGTCTGAGGTCCCACTCAGATCTGACTTCATTGAAGTCAGATCTGTGCATTTATACCTCTCCCGGCACACTGACGTCATTGCAACGGACTCTATGACGTCAGTTTCAGGTCATTTTTTAACAAGTGTACCCCACAGAATATATAATATAGTGTGGAATTTCACCTACCACACTCCCTTCTATCTTCTGCTTTCCTTATCAATTCCCTGCCTGTCTTCTACCTTTCCTTTTTTTCCCTCCCCTTCTCCCACACCACCTTTCTCTAGAAATGTTTTTCCCTCTCTTCCCCCTCTTGCTGCTTCTTTCCACCATCTCCCTTCTCTCTAAATGTACCCTCCCTCCCTATACACCCTACAAATTACAGCAAGCTGGAAAAGAAACCCAAATACACCATAGCCTGCTCAGCTCCTTTAATTTATCAGCTGAGTGCTGGTGGAGAGTGTTAAAATCCAGCCCTCCCACCCCCACACAACAGAGCTTTAAAACCTTTCAATCACTATTTACCAAAAAGAAAAACCTGTCCAAATTCCTTTTTATTCTGCTGCTTGCACTTGCAAATGATGTTGAATCCAACCCTGGTCCAATAGTTGACACCATATTTAATCTCCCCACTAAAAAAGGCCTCTCCTTTGTGCATTGCAACATCCGCAGTTTACTCCCTAAACTGGATGAGCTTAAAGCTTGGTGCTTCTATTACAAACCTAAAGTCATTGTGCTGACAGAATCATGGTTAACCGCTAAAGTGCCAGACTCTGCCATAGCAATACAAGGGTATTCATGCTCTAGAAAGGACAGAGCTAAAAGAGGAAGGGGAATTGTTATCTATGTTGACAACTCCATAAAGTTCACCCCATTGCAGAATCCTAGCTCCCCGGCCACATTTGATTTCCTTTCTGGTACTATTGAGATCCCATTCAGTAAACCAATTATTGTTGCTGGATTCTATCGCCCACCAAGTTCCCCAGTGCAATCCCTTTCTGACATAACCCAAATTCTTAGTAAATTAGTCGCTCAAAACCAAAAAAGCGAACTGCTGGTCCTCGACGACTTTAATGTTGATTGGCTGAATCCTAAAAACAATAAACACTGCTCACTGTTTAACCCTTTCACTGCTGAGGCTTTTCCCGCCCCTGTGCTGAGGTCATTTTTACCGGTTTTGCTCATCATGTTTAAACGTGTTTTGAAGGCTTATTTTAGTATATGACCCAGACATATTATATATCGTTCTTTCCGTCAGACTCGGTAGATTCATAATATGTCATTATTATATGTATACGTTATGTCATGTCTGTATATTATAACAATAAATGCAATAAAATATGTATTTTCAATAATTTACAATGTGTAAAGTGTTTTTTTTCACATTTTAACATGCGAGCAATTGCGGTTATATTTTGTATGGGGTGCGCTTGTTAAAAAAATTAGAGATGGGGTCTCGTTACATTTTTTTTGGGGGAAAATTACACGATTTTTAACAAACGCACCGCATACAAAAATCGTTAGTGCAGCATCATTGTTCACATTATAATTGAAATGGGAACAATATTGCTGCATTAACAAACCAAAAAAAAGAAAAAAAAAGTGTTTATTTTTTTTTTTATAATTTTTTTTTTAAAATTTTTTTTATTTTTCATTTTGTTTTTTTTTTTTTACAAAATTTTTTTTTTTTTTTTTTTTTTATTGTAATAAATTTTTTATTGAGATTTAAATTGCATACATAGCAGAAATGACATTGCGACAAGTTTTTGTGCATGAAAAGGCAATATCAGTATCTATACATAGATACGCTTCACGTTATAATAAACACATCACAAAACTTTTATGTGTCTATTCGTCACATCGAGTATATATCGCTTTCAATATACCGTTATTTACAAAACAACTTAAGGTCTGTAATGTTGGGATGGTGATAGGGTGGGTGGGGAATAGGGGTAACATGTGTAAACGAGCAATGAGGAGGTGTAATTGGTGCGAGAAGATGGGTGTCCTGCAGGGTGCAGGTAGTTATAGCTTAAGGTATGTCAGTTATGTGCGAGGGCGGGCCTCTGACCAGTAAAACCATCTGCGTAAGTGGGTTGCACTTGTGCCCGAAGCACTATGTATTAACTCTTCAATGTCCTGAATGTTATGTACTTCTTGAAGCCATTCTCGTATAGTCGGTACATTAGGGGATTTCCAGTGTCTGGGCAGTACGGCCTTTGCCGCGTTCAGAAGTCGTATTTCGAGTGAGCGTCTGTAATCGGAAGGCTCAGCAGTGGTGTGTAGCAGTAACATAGCTGCTGGTGTAAAGTCCGGCGGAGGTGACGAGACTTTGCAGATGATGTCATGTACTGCTCGCCAGTATGGTTGAATTTGGGGACAGGACCACCACATGTGTAACAAGTCAGCTTGTGGCGACTTGCATTTCCAGCATGATCCATTACTGTTAGGGTCAAATATTGCCAGTGTTTTAGGTGGGCGATACCACCGAGATAGGAGCTTGTAAGCTGTTTCTTGGGATTTGGAGGCAGTGGAACACGAGGTGGTAAGGAGGGAGATCTGATTCCACTCCTCATCAGTGAAGGACATGTGGAGGTCCTCTTCCCATTTGGCTCGGTAAGATGGGATAGGGTTTGTGAGGTTTTGTAGCAAGCCATATAGGACCGATATACCGTGAGATGGTGGGTGTGGTCGTTGAGCCAGGATTTCAAATTGAGTCAGGGGACGGGTGAACTGAGATAGGGGGGCTAAAGAGCGTATGTAAGACGTGAGCCTATGATGGTGAAAAATTGTCAGGAATGAATGCGGTAGCGGCAGTGGGATGTCTACTGGGGACTTAAAGGTATCGCCATCTATAAGATTGGTTACAAGTAGAGAGTGTGGGGTGTGTGCTTGATCTGATTGAGTTAATCTCCGGGAGAATGCAGGTAAATAGCAGAGAGGTAGAAGGGGTGACGGCCATGGGGCAATGGGTGTGGTGTTTGAAGCGACTTCCAAACTCGCAGAGTGGCTGAGATGGTTGGGTGAGGTGCGACTCGGTAGGTAGCGTTTGTGCCGGATAGCCAGGGCAGGGAGGCCAATGGGCTGTCCGCCAGGGTTCGTTCTAGGGGGATCCATAGTTTGTTTTCATGACCTGATGTCCATTCAAGTATGCGCAATAGGTGCGCGGCTTGGTAATAGCGGCGAACATGTGGTAATGCTAGACCGCCTGCAGATTTTGCTGCGGTTAGGAGCGCAAAGCGTAATCGTGGTTGTCGTTTATTCCAGACAAAGGAGGTGAACCTAGTTTGTAAGGATCTAAAAAATAAGTTTGGTACAGCTATTGGCAAGGTCTGAAACAAGTACAGAAGTCGGGGGAGTATGTTCATTTTTAGGACGTTAATGCGTCCGAACCACGTGACATGTGGCAGTGCCCATTTGGTGAGGTCTGTCGTTATGGTGTGTAGTAGTGGGAGGTAGTTGGCTGTATAGAGATCTGATGTGTCGGCTGTGAGAGAAATGCCCAGATATGTAAGAGATGACTTGCACCATTGAAAGGGAAAAGAGGTTTGCAGTTGGGTGCGGAGCGGGGGGGATGGCGAGGCCCAATATTTCCGACTTCGCCATGTTAATCTTGTAGTTGCTAATGTCACCAAATTCTCGTAGTAGAGAAGTGAGGGCAGGGAGGGAGATTAGCGGTTGGCGTATGAAAAATAACAAATCGTCCGCATATGCTGCCACTTTATGTCGGTGATCTGCTACCTCAAAGCCGTGGATCGAGGGGTCTGTTCGAACTGCCTGCAAGAAGGGTTCAAGTGAGAGCGCGAAAAGTAATGGTGAAAGAGGGCATCCCTGTCTGGTGCCATTTCGGATGTGGAAGGGAGGGGTGAGCGTGCCGTTTAAGTTAATACGTGCAGTGGGGTTAGCATAAAGGGAGCCAATCCATGCCAGCATGCTGGAGCCGAATCCCATCTGCTGGAGGGTGCAAAACAGATAGGGCCAACTGACCCTGTCAAACGCCTTCTCGGCATCAGTCGACAGTAAAAGGGAAGGACTGAACGGGATTTAGTGGCAACATGTATGAGGTTCAGGGCTCTGACTGTGTTGTCCCTGGCTTCTCTCCCTGGTATGAATCCAGTTTGGTCCGGGTGTACCAATCTGGGGATGTAGCGAGCCATCCGTAATGCCAGGGCTTTAGCAAACAATTTTAAGTCTTGGTTTAGGAGTGATATAGGTCGGTAGTTAGCGCATAAGTCAGGATCTTTGTTAGGTTTGGGTAGTAATGTGACGATGGCCGAGAGGGTTTGAGGGGGTAAGGCATGGGGGCGCTGCGCGAGCGTATTAAAGGCTTGTAACCACGCGGGAGTCAAGGTGGGCAAGAATGTTTTGTAGTATCGGAGGGACAAACCGTCTGGGCCTGGCGTCTTGCCGGCTGGGGTCAATTTGATTGCTGTGTGTAATTCTTCTTCCGTTAAAGGGGCCTCTAATGCCTCTCGCATGTGTGGTGTTAGCTTAGTGTGAGTGTGTGTCTCTACGAATTTACGCATGCGAGCTGTGGAGGATGGTTGCTGGTCTGTAGGGAGGTTGTATAGATCCGTGAAGTGGTCGTGGAAAAGGGATAGCATGTCTTGCGGTAGCGTGACGTGTGTACCCTGTGGGGTGCGTAATCTGGAGATGTAGAGTTTCTCTCTGTGGGTTCTAAGTGCACGCGCTAGTAGCCGTCCACATTTGTTGCCATGCTCGTGAAAGGTCCGGCGAGTAGTGAGGAAGGCTTTGTGGGCAGTTTTGTTTAAAAGTGCGTTCAATTCGGAGCGAAGCTCCATCAGCTCCGCGTAGACTGTGTCATCCACATAGAGCTTATGGGACCTCTCCAGTGCTTGAATTCGTTGGATAAGTGTGTCTCTTTGAAGGGTGTGTTTTTTTTTGATTGAGCCTTGCTGCATCAGGTAACCCCGGATCACTGCCTTATGCGCTTCCCATATGATTTGAGGTGAGGTGTCAGGGGTGGAGTTTTCAGTGAAATATTGCTGGAGAGCCAGGAGGGTGCCCTGTCTGATCATGGGGTCATTCAGTAAGGTTTCATTTAGGCGCCAATTTCTGTCTTTAGGGCGAACTAAAGGGGAGTTAAGTGTGAGTAGTACCGGGTGATGATCTGACCACGTCATGGGGCCTATATCTACCGATTCAAGGAGGTGGAGGTGTCCAAATGGTAAGAACATACAGTCCAGCCTCGAATAAGACTGATGCGGGGGGCTGTAAAAGGTGTAATCTCGTGTGGTGGGATGTGTGGCACGCCAACAATCGATTAGGCGG
Source organism: Leptobrachium leishanense (assembly GCA_009667805.1). Lineage (NCBI taxonomy): Eukaryota > Metazoa > Chordata > Amphibia > Anura > Megophryidae > Leptobrachium > Leptobrachium leishanense. Next base: position 107,990,190 of record CM019063.1, read on the forward strand.
TGTGAGTCGAGTGCCGAGTGAGTTTGTCGCAGTACGGAGTGTGGAACGCTCGTTATACCCCGTGAAGTGTCTAAGCGTGCATCCAATGGGAGGTTAATATCTCCTCCAATAAGTACGATTCCTTCCTGAAAATTAGCAAGAATACGCAGCATGGAGCGTAATACCTTGTGTTGTTTTCTGTTCGGCAAGTAAATGGAGGCGAAGGTATAAAATTGTCCCCCTAGGGACCCCTTTACAAAAGTGTATCGGCCGTCCTGATCCAGTTCCGTTCCTGTGACAGTGAGGGGGAAGTCCCTGGAGAGGAGAACGGCCGTGCCGCAAACTTTGCCAGCAGTGGAATTACTAAAAAAGCCGACTGGGTATTTTAAATCGCGCATTTGTGGTGCCTTACCCGCTTCAAAATGTGTTTCTTGCAAGAGCACCACATCTGTGTGCGTGGATCTGAAGTCCCGGAGGGCCGTATGCCTCTTCTCCGGGATGTTCAGTCCTTTGGCATTGATCGAGGTGACTTTAATGGGTCGAGGTGCCGTAGCCATGTTACCAACTAGGGAAGGGGGTAGACGCACAAGAGAATAAAGAGGGGGGGGTTTCAGGGAGGGGGAAGAGTGTGTGCCTAAGTGAGACGATGCACTGCCGCCAAATGCGGGGGCAGATGCGTCACACACTATCCTGTACAAAGGCACGTTCTCGGGGGCAGGAGCAAGCGACAACCGAGGGCAACGTGTTTACAAGATAGGAAATGCAGACGTATACAATCAACGTAGTAATTATCTAAACAGTTAACCGTAAACCAGAAAAAAGGAAAAAACTCGGGCCTAGAGGCCCGCTCTACATATCGTATTAGCGTGCCGCCGACCCCGGCATGTAACGCTGTGCTGGTCTCCTCTGGGGTAGGAGTCTGCATCGTGAGAAATGTGCGCAAACCGTGTCCAGCACTCACGCAGTCCATTCGGTGTGAGTCGGGCCAGAGTCCAGAAAAAGAAAAACGGGGGAGACATGCAATGTAATCGTCAGGGAGACTTACGTATCTCGAGAGCGTGGTTCAGTCGATTGTCTTTCCTCGTATCTCAGCGAGTGGCAGATGTCAGAATCAAGTCAGATGTGCTGTGAATCGCTGGTCCTCGTGAAACGGTACAAGCAGCAGACTTGAGAAGTGCGAGGATCTCCAATTCTGGGTCTGGCCATTGGTGTCGTTAGCCGCAGGATCTCCATTCTCGTGAGCTATTAGGGATAGGGTCCCCAACATGAGCTCAGAAATCGTAGGGGCAGTTGCCAGGTGTAAGTCATCCATCTTGAGGATCATGGGGTGTAGTATTCCGCGTTGAGGAGTAACGGCGGCGGCGAGGCCTCTGAGATCTCGGTGGCGCACCAAATGAGGGGGCGTACATGCTCGTCAGGTCCGGCCACGCATGTATGGTGTCTTTAGGCAATGAAAGGGCTTCCAGGAATATCGGGAGGTCAAGTTCTGATCGCAAGATAGCCGGACCGTTTTCAGTGCGGACCTGTAGTCCGAAGGGGAAGAGCCACTTGTAGACAATGCGCCGTTCCTGCAAGGCCGTGGTGAGGGGACGTAAAAGGCGCCTGGACTGTAGGGTCGCTGGCGATAAATCCTGATATAAGGAGATACTGGCGTCTTCAAACATTACAGTGCGAGATGCTCTGGCTGCTTCCATAATGTCCTCTTTGAGGGGATGTCGCAGAAGACAGCAGACCACGTCTCGTGGCGGGGCTTCGGGAGGGCCTTTAGGACGCAGAGCTCTATGTAGTCTTTCAAATTCGATGTCAGTGTCCGCGTCTCGCTGTAATAAGCCGTTGAATAAACGGAGTAGGGTACGTTTCAGGTCAGATGGGGATTGTTCCAGTTCAGGGAGGCCTCTTACCCGAATGTTATTCCTGCGTCCTCTATTTTCTAGGTCTTCCAGGTGGCGCGTCATAGTCTGTAGAATGTGATGTTGAGACTGCAGGGCATTGGTGTGGGATGTTGTGATTTCAGTGTGGCGGGCCTGTGCTGTTTCCACGTGCTGAACAAGTTCCTTCCTGAGGCCTCTGATCTCCGTCAGCAGGGATTCCTGGAGGTTAGATGTGGAGGCCGCCAGGTCCGTTTTGGTGGGTAAGGAGCTGAGGAGGTGGTGGAGCTCCGGCGGCATGGCCCAGGTGTCTGCAGCATGAGTGGGGGAGCTGGGGGCCGAAGAGGCGGGAGTCGCCGCCATTTTGTCCCGCGATGGCGCTGAGACAGAGTCCGGTATTGGCGTTAGAAACTGCCTAATGGAGCAGTTTTGCGGGTCCCCGGCGGGCTCTGAGGGGCCAGGAGTGGTCGGCGGCTTGCGGGGTTTACCCATCTCGTTGCGGATGGGGTGCGGAAGGAGCAGAGCGGGCAATCTCGGCGGAGCTCCGAAGTCAGGCGGCCAGTACTCTCGGCGCGCAAGCCACGCCCCCACAAAATTTTTTACTTTCATGTTTGGTATCGTTGGAACGGCCATGCTCTGGCCGATCCAACCATACCAAAATTTAACCCCTGCCACGGATCGGGAGATAGGGAGTTCCAATGAACTCCCTATCTCCACAGTTGGTGGCAGTTAAGGGTTAAGTCCAGGACTGGCGTCATCGTGCGTACCAGTCCTCAGGGGGAGTTCCCGGAGGCTTGGCCGACATCTAAGATGTCGGCCAGCTCCGGGAAAGGATCGCAAACCGGCGCTTTTCAGCGCCGATTCGCGATCCAGCTCCCCAGGGGTTAATGCCAGGCATCATTTGGAAGGGCAGGCTGTGCCCTTCCAAATGATGCCTGGGTTAACCCCCGCAGAGCCGCCGATCGGGAGGGAGAGAGGTCCGGCGGCTGCTGTTCCGGATGCCGGGCTGACATCCAGGATGTCAGCCCGCACCGGGGGGGCCAGCGATCGGCCGGAACCCGGCCAAACGCTGACCCCAATGGGAGGACGCGCTCAGCGCGTCCTCCGCATACCAGCGGGAATGCTGAGGACGCGCTGAGCGCGTCCTCAGCATCGAAGTGGTTAAGGCTTTGCAGCTAACACAATTAATCTCCTCCCCCACTCGCATTAATATGAAAAGCCCTAACCACACCTTGCTGGACTGGATTCTCTCCTCATGTCCTGATCGAATACAGGAGGCAGGCGTTCTCGCTAACAGTTTCAGTGATCACTGCCTAGTGTACTGTGTGCGCAAAATAAGGGCCATAAAATGTCCACCAAAGGTAATAATCACCAGGTCTTTCAAGAAATTTAATCTTGAATCCTTCCTAAATGATCTCAAACAGCTCCCATGGTACAGACTAAACCTAATCCCAGACCTGGACTGTGCAATTGAATACTTTCAAGCTGAGCTCCTGAAAGTCTGGAACACCCATACCCCACTGCGCAAAGTGCGAGTAAAAGGGGCCCATCTCCCCTGGGTTACAGCTGACCTCACGCATATGTACTAGCTTAGAGACTCCCTGTGGTCAAAGTTCAAGAGTACTGGATCCATGAACGATCACTGTGAATACCGAAAATGCCAGAATGAATGCACAAAAGAAACAAAAATGGCTAAAGCCCAATACTTCAATGAAAATTTAAACAATAACATATCAAACCCCAGAAATTTTTGGAAAATCATAAGTAACATACAAGCACCCCCAGCCACTCCCAACCAGCTGCTTTAAAAGTAAACAACCAAACTGTAAAACACCCCCTAGATGTAGCAAATGCTTTTAATAATTATTTTGTTGGATGCGCCACCACCCTGAATGCTAAGCTAGGAAATGACACGCAATCAGAAAGGCCGCACGCAGGTCAGGACCCACCAACAGTGCAAAGACCCCGTAACGCAGAGAAATTCAGTTTTAGGCCAGTGCCTGTCAGTGCCATCACTAAACTTCTCCGTAAACAAAAAATGAAATACCAGTCTGGACCTGATCAAATCCCAGCAATGCTGCTGAAAATCAGTGCACCAGCAATTGCAAAACCTGTCGCAACCCTGATTAATGAATCACTGGCGACTGGATACATACCCAAACTCTGGAAGACTGCAAGGGTGGTACCTATCCATAAAAGTGGAGACAATACTTTGGTATCCAACTACCGCCCAATATCACTGCTCCCTGTAATGTCAAAAATTCTGGAAAAATGTGTCTACACTCAATTACGTGATTATTATCAGTATCAGAACTATTTAACCCCAGATCAATCGGGCTTTCGTCCAAACCATTCAACTACAACTGCCCTTTTAAAAGTTTGTAATGATATCCAAGCTGGCATGGAACAAGGAAATCTAACTGGAGCCATCTTCCTTGATTTTGCCAAGGCTTTTGACACAGTAGACCATGGCATCCTATTACAAAAACTTAAGAACTCTGGTATTGGTGATAGTACATTAACCTGGTTCCAATCATATGTGTCTGATAGGTCTCAATTTGTGTCCATTTCTGACAGCACTTCCCTCCCCCTCCCAGTCACATGCGGTGTACCCCAAGGCTCGATACTTGGCCCCCTGCTATTCACAATATTCATAAACGATCTGCCCAATGTCTGCAAAGCTTCTACTGTACACATGTATGCAGATGACACCGTAATCTATACCAGCAAACCAAATCTCCCACAGCTGGAGGCAGTGCTGCAAGAACAATTCACAGGGGTAGAAAAGTGGATCGCAAATAACAAACTTTTTCTAAATACTGACAAAACTGTTACAATGCTCTTTGGAACCGCACCTAAACTACACAAATTGCAAACACCCCATCTATGTGTTGGGACAAAATCAAATGGCACGCTGACCACAGTCACTTCTCTCAAATACCTAGGTATGTGGTTAGACCCAAATCTATCTTTTGGCCCCCACATCGAAAAACTCTCATCTAAACTCTACCCCAAACTAGGTGCCCTGTACAGAAACAAATCCTGCCTGAGCCCCGCGGTAAGAAAGCAGATTGTACAACAAATGCTTATGCCAGCCATTGAATACGGAGATGTAGTGTATGCAGCCGCCCCGCAAACACACCTCCAGAAACTTACTACATTGTATAACTCATTCTGTCGCTTTGTGCTACAATGTAACTACATGACACACCATTGTGACATGTTAAAAGAACTAAACTGGCCATCACTGGACTCTAGACGCACCCTTCACCTTTCCAACCTGGTGTTTAAGAGCTTTTCTGGGAAGCTACCACCCTACCTGAATATGCTGCTTCCCCCGGCAGTTCCCTCATCCTATAACCTAAGATCCAGGACCAGCAACTTACTTGCAATACCGCAATACAAAAAGAAAATGGCTCGATCCTCATTTTCCTACAGAGCACCGCAAATATGGAATAACCTCCCAGACACCGTCAAATCTTCCCCCAGTCTAAAGTCCCTTAAGACTTCCCTATTAACATACCTCAATACGAAATGCACCTGTAAACATGTAACATAATGACGTTATTTCCTCCATATTTATTTTTCTGTTAATCTGTATATTTGGTCTTATGTTAATATCTTGCATTTTACTATTTTGTATTTCTGTAACCACTCAATGTTCTCGAACCCAGGACATACTTGAAAACGAGAGAAATCTCAATGTATCCTTCCTGGTAAAATCCTTTTATAAATAAATAAATAAAAATAAATAATAGCAAAGGCTTAAATAAAATGAAATAACCTGTACGCTGTAGATTGTTATAGCATTCTGACGTTGTATGTATACATCACGTCCTAACAATATATTATGAATCTGCCGAGAAAGAATATGTAATTTGTCTGGGTCGTACAATAAAATGACTTCAAATTGCATTTAAACATGATGAGCAAAAATTGTAAAAATGAGCTCAGCACACAGGTGAAATGGTCCAGCGGTGAAGGGGTTAATCCAAGTAAAATTCATCGGTTTCACATTCCAAAATATGAATGGATCCGAAAAACAAAATCCGAGCTAAAACAAAATAACAAATCCACCTGAAATACAAATTACCCATGGTCTGAACCAACCTGATATACGGTAACAAAATGATCCAAAACTATCTTTTGCTGTGCCCATGTCTACTGTAACAGCCTGTGGTGGACTCTGAACACCCTCTGATGAAAGGTGAGGGGAATGATTTACAATGGCTTGTATATTCCCTCTATGTTTGTAAGAGGATTGGGTTATTTGATCCTGCAAAGTTTCCACCACCTGTTCATTATGAAGACTTAAATGTTTCCTGGGTGGAAGGAAGTGAGAGCAATCAGTGAACCTCTGACACTGGCAACTTGACAACAAGGTTAGCCAAGGTTTCAAAAGTTGGCATTTATCTTTTTTATAAAATTTTCCCAAGTAAGGGAGGGATGCGTAATTGTTAGGAAGTGCTCAGATGAGCCAGGTTTTGTTGGTTATCTTTTGTTTGACTGCTGAATACTGCAGAAATAAACTTTGAACGACCGGAGAGAAAATGTGTGTGCCATAATTTCCCTAGAGGGCCATGCTATGGTGCCCTGTGACTGCTAGATCACATCTCCCATCAGCTCTTTAACTTTCTTTTGAATCTCTTGATAACTTTTTTAATTTTTTTTTTAAGGATGTTTTGATATAAATCTTGTTTAACAAATTTTGTAACATACACACTACATTTGTAACATTGTATGGAATTCTGTAAACGGATTTACCTGCTATTCTTTATCTCAAAACTAGTAACTAAATGTCCCCATTTTAAAAGAGACCAACTTGGCAGGCCTGAGATCAGTTACACTTATGGGTATTTATAAAGCGCCAACAAGTTCTGTAGCACTGTACAATGTGTGAGCCAGAATATCAACTATACAAGTTAACACCCAGAACAGTATGAGAAAGGACCCTGCTCGAGAGCTTCCAATCTAAGAGGAGAGAGGTGACAATAGGTGAGGGTAAGTGGCAGAGTGTGTGAAGTAGTGGGGTGCAAGAAATGTACAATGGGATTATGGAGCAAGCCGATTGGCCCATTGTTCAGCAAGGCAACCAATCGTCCTTGCACTTAAGTGCAGATGTCGTTGATGGTGCATACTGTGTCATATTAATTCCTCTTCAGTGGCCATACTGCCCACCCTCCTGATCTTACTACTTTAGAGGAGCCCATCAGAGCTGCCCATATACAAACGCTGCAGTAGCAAAGCCGATTATAACTACACACTGATCGCCATTAAACAGGCACAGTGCATTTTCGCTTGATCCTCAACCCAGTTTTAGGTAGAAAATAAATTGCAAATACAAGATAAATGCAAGTCCAGTACAATATCACATTGGCTATTAAATCCTGTATTAGCAACATTTAAATCTTAATTTTATTCTATTTTAGAAAGATTGCTAGAGAATGTAAATGTACAAAACGTGGAAATTCTATGTGTCAATCATTGTTCAATTAGCGTGATCCAATAATAAATCCACACGATAATTTTTATTATTTTTAACATATTCAATCCCGATAGCATTTTATACGGTGTTATTGAATGTACTAATAGAATAGATTACCATTGTAAGCATGTATTAAAGTTACATCTAACAGTTTTCTGGCCTATTTATCAGATATTTACAGTTAATCCTATGTTTCTGAATTGTAGCTTGTACTAATAAGATCTGAAAAGGCAGGACTGTCAAACACTGTTCTCCAGATGTTGCTAAACTACAACTCCCATGACTCTCTAACGTTGCATTCAAAGTTTACGGAGAATTGTCGGCTATTAATTGGGGGGGGCTGAAGTTTGACTACGCTGGTCTAAAAGGTATAGTCATTGCATTCACTGAGCATTACCATACCTCAATATTGGAAGGTATATGAGCAGTGGTGTAACAGATCTCTGTGCCCGGACAGGGTCACATCTGCCAAATGCTGCTTCCTCGCTGGACACCCAGTTTCTCCTCCTGACTCTCACACCTTTCTCTTGTACCTTAGCCGCAGCTCAAGGCCCGATGCCTGTAGAGAGCCTGGCTAGCACCCCCAGGAATAAGTCGAAGCTGTAGACCTGGAGCCTTTCCTTGGCACAGCGGGCAGAAGATTCCTGGTTCCCCAAAACATGAGTCATGACTTCAAGCTTGGTCAGAATAGAACTGACTGTTTATTCACAGAGAGGACAGATAGAGTCAAGGACCAATACATTTGCATACAATCAAACAGACAACATCACAGATCAGATAACTACCCAGGGCCTTCAAACAATGGAGAATGGGGGAAGGAGAAAGCACGTAAACAAAAGGAATTTCTTACTGAGAGAATTTACACAATAGCAGGTACTAATACAAAGATCTAAACTATACAGGGAATAAAACACAGACATCAGAAATCTTTAGTTAACTGGCATATCTATAAAACAGTGAAAACCACAATATATTTAAAAGGTCCACCAGTTCCCCAATAGTCTCTTTCACGGGCCATAGTCTCTGGGCAGGAGGCTAGTGCACATCCCCCTCCAAGTCGCACAGTGACAGCAATTTTGTTCCCATCCACCCTGTCCCTCTGGTTGTAAGGCTAATGCAACACATCCTTTCTGTGGCAAGGTCTTTATTTATGAGGGTTTTCCTTCTTTTGGAATTTGAATACAGTGCACAGAATAAAAACCAACGTTCTGATTGTGAATGTAACCACCTATCGGATCTTTATAATTGTATGCTGTTATGAATGTAGTCTCGACCACATAATTACTACAATTGGATTGTGGACGCCTCTATTTTGTCCCCCCCCCCCCATCTTTACTTATGGAACTCAAAATGCAAGTTAAGGAATTTCAGCAAGGCTTTAACTTTTCATCAAGTTAACAAAATGCTCAGCTCTCCTCGATCCCTGCTTGGTGCTCCGCTCACTCACAACCTGGCTCTCCCACGCTCCATCACCATGAACATGGGTGCTAAAACATTAAAAGCTTCAACGACAAGGGTGAGGCTTAACATGTTTAATGCGTCTTCATGCTAAGCTCTGGTGTTCTGTCAAATAATGCCAGAGCGTCGGATAATGCAAGCAACGCTCTGAGCATGTGTCAGTGCCGCTACCAGCTAGAATCCATGACATATGCGTAAAATCGGCCATTAGCATCGGATTGTGCAAAAGTGACGCTCTGCGCAAGCGCCACTGTTAGAGAATCACCAGACATGTTTACACAAAGCCAGAGGCTTTACCTGACCCTCTGGCGTCGGGATGCACATGCGCGAGGCATTATCTGAAAGGTCTGGGGATTCCCTTCCAGCGGCACATGCGCAGAGTGTAACGTTGCACAATCCGATGCTCGTGGACGATTTTCACATAAATCATGGATTCTAGCCGGTAGCGGCACCGGCGCATGCAGAGTCACCTGCATTATCTGACTGAACAAAGGCATCAATGTCTGAGTGACAGACACCAGGCGGGTGAAATGCTCTACTTCGCCTGCCCCTCAGGAGAAGAACTAGCACTGTGATGGCGGTTGGTGCCCATCCCCATCCGTGCATGAAGCAACCGCACCATCTGCCACATGGTTGTTATGCCAATGGGTATGAGATCAGGATGGACGGGTCTAGTGAGGGGGATGCATCAATGGCAACACCCAAAAAAGGTAGGTCTGCTTTAAAAAGGGACATGGTGTTCCAGGTGGGGGGGGGGATGAATCTAGAAAAGGGGTGGCACATCCAGGAAAAAGGGCATGTCCTGCTGCCTCACTGGGATCTCAGGATAAATTGCTGTATTCGCAGGACAGCCCAAGATTTGGGACAGTTGACAGGTATGCATTGCGCAGTCTAGATCCATCTAGGCTACAGTTACAGAACAGTTTTGTGCAATCATACAAGATTAGGAGTTATGTTCTTAGGTGTAAACTTAGTGCTTAGACATTGATGTCTTATGTTTACAGGGCATTAGTTAGGTTTAAGCCACCTGATCCAAAATATAGTGCTAGATCTTTTACATTTCTCAGATGCAGCTGGTGTTGACGCCTGTAGTACTGGAGATTATCCACTAAGAGTCAGTGTTTATTTTAAAGCGTCTCCTTTTGCTGTTTGGATTCTAGTTTGAGAAGCACTGGTGTTTCAGCACTGCAATACTGGCGATTTTTTTTTTTAGTGAATAGTCCAGTGCTTAGTGGATAACCCCCTTTGTTTATTCCTTATTAGAATATTAGAGTCTGGATACATCTAAAGCAGCACTATTATAGCTTCAAACAAACATTTTAAAGTTATCCCTTATGTACCAGTTTACAGTTGCAAGAAAAAGTATGTGAACCCTTTGGGATTACATGGAGTTTTGCATGAATTGGTCATAAAATGTGCTCTGATCTTCATCTAAGTCACAACAATTTGAAAAACACAGTCTGCCTAAAATAAAACAACACAAACATTATGGGCCACATTACATACTGGGTGCTAACTTAACCAGAGCAGTTGTAAACTTAAAACCATATTACATAGTTGGTGCTAACTTAACCAGAGCTGTTGTAAACTTAAAACCTCCATAGGCTATAATGGCTCTGGGAAGTTTACAACAGCTCTGGTTAAGTTACCACGAACTATGTAATATGGCCCTATATGTTTTCATGTTTTTATTGAACAAAACAAGTAAACCTTCACAGTGCAGGGTGGAAAAAGTATGTGAACCTTTGGACTTAATAACTGGTTGACCCTCCTTTGGCAGCAATAACTTCAACCAAATGTTTCCTGTAGTTGCAGATCAGACCTGCACAACGATCTGGAGTAATTTTGGACCACTCCTCTTCACAAAATTGTTTCAGTGTAGCAATATTCTTGGGATGTCTGGTGTGAATCGCTCTCTTAAGGTCATGCCACAGCATTTCAATCGGGTTGAGGTCAGGACTCTGACTGGGCCACTCCAGAAGGCGTAGTTTTGTTGAAGCCATTCTTTTGTTGAATAAGGCTGGGGTCAGACTAGCGCATTTTTAACGTGCGTTTAGGCGCACTTAATCACGGCTGCAGTAGCAGCAAATGACGCGCAATGATGGCCAATATACGAAGTATAGCCGCACAAAAGTCCGGCAGCGCAACGCAAGTGGAAAATTAACGCATTTTTTCGAGAACGCAGAACTGCTAGTACTGACGTACAGAGTACGCTGTGGCGGCATAGCTGCGTGTTTGTGTGATTAGGAGATGTCAGACTCTGCTAATTTCACGCCTACATAACGTCCAGCTGCAAAAAGTGTTTTATTGACGATCCATAAAAAATCACGCACGAAAATGCGCGTCGTCTGACCGTTTTTGCGCGTTCCGTGAAAAAATACGTCAATGCGTTCGGACGTACTTTTTGACGGTCGCTGCCAATAGTGCATTAATTTGACCCTAGCTTACTTGTATGCTTTGGGTCATTGTCCTGTTGCATCACCCATCCTCTGCGGAGCTTCAGTTGGCGGACAGATGGTCTTACGTTTTCCTGCAAAAGGTCTTGATAAACTCTGGAATTCATTTTTCCATCAATGACAACAATCCGTCCAGGCCCTGAGGCAGCAAAGCAGCCCCAAACCATGATGCTCTCTCTGCCATGGTTTACAGTGGGGATGAGGTTTTGATGTTGGTGTGCTGTGCCTTTTTTTTCTCCACACATAGTGTTGTGTGTTTTTTCCAAACAACTCAATTTTGGTTTCATCTGTCCACAGAATATTTTGCCAGTAGTGCTGTGGAACATCCAGGTGCTCTTTGGCAAACTTCAAACGTGCTGCAATATTCTTTTTGGACAGCAATGGCTTCCTCCGTGGTGTCCTCCCATGTACTCCATTCTTGTTTAATGTTTTCCTTACTGTAGATGTGTCAACAAAAATGTTAGCATGTGCCAGAGATTTCTGTAAGTCTTTAGCTGACACTCTTTACCTCATTAAGCATTCTGCGCTGTGCACTTGCAGTCATCTTTACAGGACGACCACGCCTAGGGAGAGTAGCAACAGTGCTGAACTTTCTCCATTTGTAGACAGTCTGTCTTACCGTGTGTCACGGTTCCCGGATCCCACCACGCAGTCCTTAAAGCCCAACACTCCACAGAGCCCAAAAGCTACCAACAGGGTAGCCGTAGAAGAATCCCTGTCTGGTCCTTAGACTTGGCCAGGTATACTAGCTAGACAGAAAGGGTTAATCAAAGACAATGTCGTAATACGAAACCAGGTCAGCAACACGGGGGTAGTCAGACGAGCCAGAATCAGGAATACAGAGTATAGAATAGTCAAACGGAATAGCCGGGTCGATATCAGTGCAGAAGCGTAGAAAATAGTCAGTAAACAAGCAGAGGTCAATAACAGGTTAAATCACGAGAGAATTCAGGTACAAGGAGCTCAGGTATGGATAACCACAATCTGGCACTGCTTAGAAGGAACTGTGGGTTTTTAAAGACCTTCACCAGACCGCGCCCCCCTCTCAAGCCGTGCCTCATGCAGCCACCTCCCTGCCTGTCTCTATTTAAACCAGGTGTTGGTCAGCAAGCAGCATCAGACATGCTGCCTTCAAGCACACTGGAGAGGCTGGAAGCCCCCAACGTTACACTGTGGACACATGAACATCAGGGCTTTTGGAGATACTTTTGTAACCTTTTCCGGCTTCATGCAAGTCAACAATTCTTGATCGTAGGTCTTCTGAGAGCTCTTTTCTGCGAGGCATGGTTCACATCAGGCAGTGCTTCTTGAAACCAGAAAACCCAAAACTGGTGTGTGTGTTTTTAAAGGGCAGGACAGCTTTCAGCAACACATCCAATAATATCACACTGATTGGACTCAATGTTGGCTCACTCCTGGCTCCAATTAGCTCTTGGAGAAGTCATTAGCCTAGGGGTTCACATACTTTTCCCACCCTGCACTGTGAATGTTTACATGTTCTGTTCAATAAACACATGAAAACATATAATGTTTGTGTTGTATTATTTTAGGCAGACTGTGTTTTTCAAATTGTTGTGACTTAGATGAAGATCAGAGCACATTTTATGACCAATTCCTGCAAAACTCCACGTAATCCCAAAGGGTTCACATACTTTGTCTTGCAACTGTAAATCAACTAACAAATATGATTGATTTACTTTTGAGGCAAAGACTCCAAAGTGATGTAAAGCAGAAAACAGCTAATCGGAGTTCAGCAATCAGGAATTAATAAAAATGTTAGGTATTCGATAAACTAAAATGAGCATCTTCCAGTAGCTAACAAAAGAACTTTCTTTGGGTGTAGACAAGTATTAGGTCACTTAACAGACCTGTAAATTCGCTGTGTATGGTTTATACAGGTTCTGTGCATGCACTATGCATGAATGACTTAATTCTGGAATTAGCCAGAGAATTATCTAGTACCAGGTATATTTATTCTGCACACCACTCTTAAAACACACTTCACTGTCTTTTTTGAATTAATGTATATTTATTATTTTGTGTTCTACTGGAAGATGCTCATTTTAACTTAGGAACAAAGATAATATTATTCTTTACTGATTGTTAAGCACTAAGTGATGTTTTCTGCTATATTTTTCCTTTTTGTTTTATAAGCTATGTTAGGAGCCCTCCCCCCCGACTCTCCAGTCTGACAAAATACATAAACTTATAGTATACAGTATGAGAATATAGCACATCATTTCATGACTAGTGTTCGTCCTGCAAGCGTGAAAACAAACTTTTTAATGGTTTATTTCTGAATATACCTGCACCTATGTATTTAGAATACAATGATATTAATCAGTAATACACTTTTTTGCTAAATAAGTAAATTATTTATTTTGAAAGCATAATATGTAATCATTTGGCTCTCGAGGTGTCTACAAAAGGACGTCTTATATTTCTGGATATTAAAAAAAGTTAACAATTGCAATGTAAGGAATACAATGAGGCAAAATTCAGTATGTATTATATGATGGACATCAAAAAGGCCTTCTCTTCTTAGAGGACCTCCACGTCTCCATTTGGTGTTAAAACAGTGAGATTACCTCGAGCAGCCTGGTCGTCTTCAATAGCTTTAAACAAAGACTTGAAGTTCCCAGCTCCAAAGCCCTATAACATTAGAAAGTATTCAATAGATGGTGACATTGTCAGAAACAAACAGAAGAATGAAGAATAGGTGAATGAAAATTGTCATTTTTTCCCATATAAGAAATTACATATCTGTACTAAAAAATAAATAAAGGGATACTATAGGGTTACAACAGGACCTAGGAGACTGAAGGAGGTTAAATATCAATCTCTCCTGACCCCTGTCCTGTTTAACCCTCAAGTTTCCTTTAAAAAGTAACAGTTCTCCTGAATCCAGCACTGGTCACCCTTTCAGCCCTGTAGATCATGACATGCTTTCAGCTTAGCATGTCATGTGATTGAAGGGTGGGCTGAGAATGCCAACCAATACAGTGGCTCTTTTAATACCACTGGATGGGGCTGGTATCCAAAGTACTCCAGGTTCTGAAACCTGAGCTGAAAACCTGAGCAGGGCACCCTGCATTTGGAAGAGTGAATCAGCCCCCTGAGCTACAACCCTTTGCTCCCTTCAGGAGGGAGGAGAGGAAACAAGGAGCTTACAGCAGAGTGAATTAAAGATGTATTGTGGCACAACACTGGGCACTCAATCTTAGAGTGGCCAAACAGTTGGCCGTAGCTATAATTGTTGTAAATGTAATTATGTAAATTATGTGGGCTAAAAAACATTGATACAAAAAAATATTTTAAAAAAATGCATATGTTAGGAATGTGATCTGTTTTAATGATGTACCTGGTGATTATGTCTCTGGATGACTTCCAAAAAGAAAGTGGGTCGGTCTTGAACAGGTTTTGTGAAAATCTGAAGCAAATAACCATTTTCATCATAATCAACCAAAATCTTTAGTTCCTAAAATTATAACAGAAAACCTGTTAAGAGACGTGATAATGCTCACAATATATTCTACAGCTTGCAATTTGTAGGGTCCTTTAAAACAGTGTAAACACATTCCCCAGGAATTCATAGGAACATTTTACCTCCAGCTTGTCAATATTCTCTGTAACTTTGATCTTGGCATCTTTTAGATTTTCTCTTAGTGTCTGATAGTAGGTGGAGGGAACTGACATGAATTCCATTCCTCGTTCTTTTAAGTTGGTGATCTGCAAGAAACATTAATGTTTTGTTCCACCCTTAAACACACTCATGATCTGTGCCATAGTGTTAGACTCACCGCTGTAATTATGTCTGAAGTATTTAGAGCAATGTGCTGAACTCCCGGGCCACCGTAGTATTCAACATATTCCTAAACAAATTTAAAAAATTCTTTAAAAAAAATATCTGATAATAGCATTCTGCTCTGTAGTTTTAGGAGAGTAAATTCTTTATGAAGTTTTGAGTTTGAGTCACATTGATACAAAATATAACAAAGTTCTGGACCAGTTATGGAACATTGGTGTAACTGCTACTAAAGTAACAAAAATATAAAATGTGTTCTAGCTTTATAAATTAAATTTCAATGTTTCCTTCATATATTAATTACCACAGATACCCTGCTTAGATATCTATCATTTAAAAATATGATCATTTAATGTCACCCAGCTGAAGAAAGCAAGGAATTCTAGAAGCCAGAAGATATAATTTGGCGATTCATATTCATTTTCAGAGTTTACTACTAACCTTAAAGGAACACTCCAGTCTGAAAATCACCCCCCCTTTTTTACATTATATTGAAGCTATTGCCCTAACTAGTCATTCAGTATATATACACATATATATTTTTAATGTAATACTTACCCTAAAAACGACACTTTTCCAACGGCGTTTTTTTTTTTTTCACTCACCTCCCTCTTCCGCTCCCATCGTGGAAACTTGGAACTTGGCTACAGGTTTACGTGCAAAGCGCGCATGCGCGCCTATCACGTAAACCAGCAAATCAGCAGGCTTCCTCCCGGAATCCTGCTCATTCAACCGCGCATGCGCGGAGCAGCGCACGTTCACGAGCGGCGAGGTGAGCTGAAGTTCACCCCGCCTGCTCGTCTAAAAACTCTTTGGCGGAGGAGGCAGCGGCTCCGGCTCCTTCTCCTGCGCTTTTCCGCGACTCTGCCGGGGTGGTGGGACGTCATCGCGCTTCTAGCGCGATGACGTCCCAGCTTTGCCGAGAGTTCCAAAACGCGGGGACCTTGAAACCCGATCGGCTGATTGACAGCTGGGAGGGCGGAGTAAAGTCCACCGCTTCTCTCAGCAATATCAGTAATATCAGCCGATCGGGAAAAGATAGAAGGCTGGGGAAAAAAAATGGGATACTTCAGGCAATATGACCACCTTAAAAAGCTGAGGTGGTCATATTGCCTGGAATATCCCTTTAATGAATCATGAAATGAGTGAGCTAAAAGTTAATCCCTTCAACCAAGTGGTTATCCATAAAACCACTGTCAGAAATCAGTGATATTATGGAGAAATACTTTCCATCACCCAAACTAATAATGTATCTATACATATACTTACTGAATAGTATTGTAACATGTTTAAGAGACGAGGGGCTAGCCCTGAGCAAATTGTGCTACTCCTGCATGTATCTGAGAGATGCCAACAAGAGTCTCTTTCCATTGAGACACTCAGAACGGTTTGTTGAGCTAGAGCTCATCCACTCTATGAATTTCTTCAAGTGTAGGAACATGCTCTGGAGACCATATGCAACCAAGTTTGCAATAAATAAAATTCCTTTCCAATGCTTCAGAATAAAAGGCAGATCGAGTACACCTATTCATGTCACCAGCAGGTGCTACTGGAAACCTAGTGGTTACTGAAACATTGTAATGGGTTAAAATAAAACTAGATTGAAGCAAATGAAATATTTAGGCAACCTACACATTTTAATTACAATGTCTTTAACCCTTTCCGGTTCAATGTTGGAATATATTGAACACAACCTTTCGATGGTTGCAGTCCAATGTCGGATATATTCTGACCGAACCTCCTGCCTAATACGCCAAAGGACCCACCTATCTCCTGATTGGTGGCAGATAGAGTGTCACATTTGGCGTCATTGGAAATGTCAGCATGGCCTTTCCAATGATAACCTGGTCATGTTTAAGTGTAATAAAAAATTTATTTTTTAAATTAATGCAGCACTATTGTTCACTTTTCAATTATAATGTGAAAGATGATGCCGCACTAAAAAGTTTTCGTTTTAACTAAAAATTGCATATTTTCTCAGAATACAGTAATGGGTTCCCATTTCTAAATTTTTTTTAAAAAGCATACCCCATAGAATATATAACCGCAAAGCAAAGGCTTGAATAATAAAATCTAAAAGATTTTACATGCTGTAGATGATTGAAATTCACTTTTGTTATGCATTCTGGCAGGACATGATGTAAACATCTAATGATCTATTATGAATCTGCCGTAAAAACAAAAAAAAACATTTTGTCTGGTTGTACAATAAAATATTACTAAATTGCGTTTAAACATGACGAGCACAAAACTAAAAATGAGATCAGCACACAGGGGTGAAATGGCTCAGTAGTGAAGGGGTTAAGTATTACATAGTTGGTGCTAACTTAACCAGAGCTGTTGTAAACTTACCAGAGCCCTTACAGTCTATGGGGTTCCTAAGTTTACAACAGCTCTGGTTAAGTTAGCACCAGCATTGTAATACTGACCTAAGGTTTTTGAGTAGTAATTGTAACTGTTCGTTTTCAAAACTAAACTTTTAAATAAGATTTGCTGGTGCACTTCATGAAAGTTTATTGGACCGCAAAGAGTTAAGATTGGAACATTGATTGGTCCTGTACCTTCTGGAAAGCCCAAGTGCATCAGAAATGTGGATTAACCAAGATTCATTTTACTGCACCTGTTACGTAATAGTTTTCTCTGCAGTTAACTCCTTTGATACAAGTGATTTTCCAAAAACACATTGTCAGAAACCAGTGATTTTTTTGTAAAATAGTTCAATTATACAGTAATATCTATTAGAGTAAATAACCTATTTGCACCATCTACTGCCAAATTGAGTTAGAGGTTTAAACAGCAGGTCTATTTTTTCTCCCTGCATCGGCTGCTGAAAGCCTGATATTTCAGAGCTTTGAGCAGCTGATTTTACAATTTTAGCTCTTTGGGCATTATGCCCAAAGGGCTAAAACTTTGGGACACCTTCGGCAGCCCAAAAGCAAGTGAAATTTGTTTGCAAACAAGCTTAATTTGCTTTTGGGCTGTAAATCAGCATATTGTGGTATCCCAATATGGGGCACCATAGATCATGCCTTTCAAAACCGAGATATCTTGATATCGGTAGTGAAAGGGTTAAACCGCTGGAATCTCTGAAGTTTCTGTTTATTCTACATTTGGAATACTTAGAAATACCTTTTTATGGCATGAAGTGTCATGCTCTCTAGAAATACCTGAATTTGGGACTTCCTTTTTCCCAGTGCAGGCTCATTTATCGGCATTCTGATGGTTTCCTCATAATTGGCGACCACAATAGAACGCAGGGCACTGAAGTCTGTATGAAGTTGCTTGTCATCGACAGACCAGAACCGGTGAAATAAGAGCGTTTTCTGGTACCTACAAAACATTAAGAATAAGAATTTAATTTGAATTTAGGTTTACTTAGTTTTACATTCAGCAACATCTAATTACTTTTGCCTGTTACTAGTATTTATAATATATTATTAACAATTGCTCAAAAATACAGTCCAAACTATAGTATTTATGCAATAAAAAACACTCCTGGATGCATTTACCATTCATTTATGCATGCACTATATCAGGGCTCAAAATTTCCACTCGCCTACTAGCATTTGGCGAGTGGAAATTAAGTGAGGGCGAGTGGAAATGCACACGCAGGCAGCATAAATTATTTTGCGTGTTTAGGGGCAGAGTTAAAGGCTGGGTAGGGGTTAGGCGGAGCAACTGGTGGCGAGTAACCTTTATGGCCTGGTTAGTAACTTGAAATTGAGCCCTGCACTAAATGCATTAAAACTTTTTGAAAAAAGTGAAAAAAAAATCTAAGTTTCCCCCTCTTGAATTTGGGATATTAACCACCTACTACTACTACTAGGGATCTCTCAAACAATCCCTAAACACTTAAATTTACTCATACAATGACATTGGTAAGTCTAAATTAGGATTTCATCACAATGAAAGAATCTTTTGGTACTGAAAATCGTAATCAGAGGTTATCCATTAATAACGATCGTTAACCGTTGTTGCAACCATGAAAAACCTTCAGCAATCCATAGTGGGAAAGACAGATGAAGTTAAATTCCAAAGTTTAACTGATTAAACTATTGCAAAAATGAATAAAAAAAATAAAAAAATTGGGGAATAACTAGGGTGACCATATCGGTCATATTTAAAGGGATACATAATTTATTCATGCTGGTGGGCAGTGCATGAAGAATTTGACTCTGCATGCATAATCTATATGCTGTAGGTAAGAAATCAGGATTCCCAGATGACCGGCCTTGATTTCCTTCCTGCAGCATATGAATTATACAGGTTCCACAGCAACACTTTTCCCTGTGCTCCCCTCTGCATGAGATAGCAATAGTTGTCCCTTTAAACATGGCTCATGAGGTTATTCCTAGAGTGACCATTTGTGCAGGGTCATCTTTAATGGGGGGGGGGAAGCTGCCACAGGCCCAGTCATTGTTGTGGGGCCCAAGGCAGCTGCCTCAAGCCTGCAAAAGCCATAGCCAAGGCCCAGACAGTTGATCATGGATTTCTCCCGCAGGTGGCTGACATTTTAGATGTTAACCCTGCCCACTGATGTCAATGTGCATGGGTGTGATTTTAGAAATGGAACGCTCTCCCTCCATTGCTGAGCAAGGAAATCATTATGGAGGAGATACAGAACCATAGAAGCTAGACTGTCAAGGGAGGCATTGTTGGAAAGGTCAGAGCACCAGGAGCAAATGGAGGTGATGGCGCAGTCTGTTCTTACGCATTGGTTCATCTAAAACACATGCTGCCGCACCACTGCAAGGAGAACAAGGGTCCCCTAGATCTCCATTTGTTGCAACCCATGAGTTCAAGCTAGGCATCATTGGGCAGGTCAGAGTCTGCCTTTCCAATGATACCAGACATGACCATGTAAAATCTAGGAAAAAAACATTGGAGATATAGGTATAGAGAGCAAAATTGCATGGGGGCAGAAAATGTTTTGCCCAGTCACTATTAAAGGTGGCCCTGCATATGTGTGCAGTCGTTCAGTGCTTCGGTTCAAGAGGATTGGCAAGTTTCTGGTGGGTGGAAGAGGACTGGCATTTGGGGTTCTTTCATGTGTATGTCAAGTGGGTTCCAGGGCACAGTGGGGCCCAAGTATGTTCCTGACAACTATAAATCTACTGCTGGAGGAGGCTGCAGGCATAACATATTTAAGCAGTCAAATGCAAGATACTACAGCTACATGGCGGTGTTTGCATTATTTTTAAATACAATTAAATATGACTAATTTTTATAGACGTTTAGAGCATTGTTTCCTATCCCTGTCCAAGTACAGACAGGCCAGGTTTTAAGGATCACCTTGGGGAAATGCAGACTGAATCCTGCAATCACATCTGCTGTGCTTCACATATCTGGCCTGTTTGGGGTAATTGAGGACCAGGGTTGGGAACCTTTGAACTACATGGAAATATTTTGTACCAGACATTTTTTTAGAAGAATACAGTAATCCCATTATTCTAAAAGGTGATTAATTCGTAAATGAACCAAATAACGTCAGCTTGTAATGTTAATGATAGACTTACCAGTCACAGACCGGAACCATTTCTCCATCTGGCTGATTCCCAACTATGTGGTCAAAGTAATTTAACTTGCAGCATGGTCTATGAAAAGAACAAGGCTTATTTTACTGCAATGTTGAATATAACATTGTGTGAACAGGCCCTTTTCAACCAACTTAATTCACACGGTCCATGTCATTTGCGATACGACCTAGGTAGCACCAGAAAGATCAGCGCATACCGATCAGCAGTCAAAGAATAAAATTACATAATGGCCTCAGAACTAGGGGTATATTGGAAGATTTAAATTCTGTATCCTTACATTACAGTCATTTATATAAAAACAATGCTGATTCCTAAACACATTTTTATAACCAATTTTCATTAAGTTTTTTTTGTAGACTAACATAGTAAAAAAGTAGATATTTAGTCAGTGTACAGAAAAAGTGCCTTACTATGAATCTCATGTTCTCTTCACAGATCAACTTTCCTCTAGTTTGGAACTTTTATACCATATTATTTATAATGTCAAACCAAGCTACAGATTCATACCCATAAAAATGATTGTCCTTGATCTAACAAGTTATAAAAACCATACTTACAGTTTTGGAAGGAGTGGATCTCGAAACAGTGGTGGCTCAAAACTGGGCAGAAAGACACCAGTATAATCCAGTTTTTCCACTAACGTGTGTGTTGTGTCTCCATACTAATTAAGACAAAATTAAAAATCATTAATCAAATTATTACCTGTACAAGTTATAGAGTCAGGCCTTACAGTACAATTCTCCAAGAGCTTCTGTAGCCTTCTATGCTCAAGCAAGAAAATCCTGTACAACCAGTGAGTGTGGCCTAAAGCCAAAAATCATTTTGCCTTGACCAGTGACCATGTGCAAGCATGTGAACACATCTATTTGTGGGTTCTTTAATCAGGAATGCTGACACTAAATCTTTAAAGTTATCTAGTAAAAAACAAAAAAATTGCTTAGAGTTATCTGCAAGACATCGGATAATAACCAAGTAATAGGAAAGTACTAGACACTTTGTTGAACTGTTGCCCAGGTCCACGATCACGTTGGCGGCATATAATTACTCTTAAAGATCCTCTTGTAGTTGAACAGTTGCCCAGCTCCACTTTGATTTTATTAAACCAATCTTCACTCAGAAACTTTGTGTTGTGTTTCAACTATTCACCTTCTCGGCATTTAGGAAAAGGGATCCCGTTTAGCCAAGCACCCACGTGTAGTAGATTGTGATAACTGATAACAGGCAACCTAGGTTAACAAGTAGATTCTGTAGTATTTCAGTTTATCAAACTATATTGATCTACCCATGGGCACTGCTGGATCCAGGGAGGGGCATTTGCCCTCCCTGAGCTGCAATCCCGTTGAACAAGGTACAGGGGTTCAAATGTCCTAAGGTTCCCAGTATCTGATTACATATACCCGACATGGTCACATGAGGTGTCATTGGAAATGACAGAGTATCGAGAGAATAAAGTTTGGTGCTGCCCCAGACATACTAAATTCTGCTTCCTCTACCTGATAAAAATCAAATAAATGTGATCATGTGCATAAACATGAAACATGACAAATATGCAAGAATCGGCCATGAGCATAAAATTATTTTAGAACAAGAGCGAAGAATATTATTTACCGTTAACAATTTCTAAAGGGTCATCACTGGGAGGTTTATTGTGTTGAAACTGGTATACACCTGCACACCTCAAATATACTGAAGTACAAAGCACTTTAGGAAAAACAAACTGTCCTCTTCCAAGAAACCGCTGTCCTAGTTGACCTGTACATGAATACACCCTTAGTGGTTAATCTATGAGGTAGTTTACGGATTTCAGTAAAGGATTTTAGAGAAGGGCTCCCAACCAATGGAAAACCTGCTTCACTATATATCACAATCATTCAACTCGCAGAATATCCTTGTATTTTGATTAACATCTTGTCGTCATTTGGTTTGGTTTTTGATAACTAAAAAGGTCAGGCATATAGAAAATGCAATATACCGTTTGAATCACAGCAAATTTCACTTTTCCATGTTTGTCCTCTTCAATCCAGGGATCCTTTCTAATTACTGCTCCCCTTTCCCTTGCTTTCTGCATGGTGGGAAAAAAAATGGTCAAATTCTGTGCAGGAAACATCTGCCACTAAGTTATGTTCTAGATGTCACCTGAACAAGGAAATCACAATCTTCTACTTCAAAGGCTACATCCTTGACACCATCACCATGCTTCTTTAAGTGGTTTCCAAATTCTGAGGAAAAAAATATAATGAAAAAATGTCATTGATAATTCAGATTAAAAATGTAATGGTTTGATCAAGGGAGAAATTGGAAAAAAAAATACAATGAGATACCACTAGGACAAAATATTTGTCACATAATAGTGGCTCATAAATATTAGACAATGACACTGCTATAAATATACATGTTTACATACAGAGTCCGGGGCACGGAAACGATAGACTAATACATGGAGGGTAAATGGCAATGTGAAGAGGCTTCCCCACTACCGGTCTAGAATTGCTAAAAATAATAAATTACCTAAAATAAGGTGGAAACAGGCCAAGAGTCTGGGCATGGCTAATGAAGCTACTAGATAAAAGATTTATAAACAAGCCTCAACAGTAGTAGTGACAAAATGCCTACATAGAGCTGAAGAATCCCCTTAAATTGTGTTGACAAGCATCATAACTCCCACATCCACGAGCACTCAGCAGACTGGGAACATAGTGAGTGCCACAGACCCTTGAAGGCCTGTTTCCACCTTTTTTTGGCAACTATTTTAGTAAAAAAAATTATTTCACATTTCTACCTTTGAACAATGGGTTACCCACTTTTTCCAATGGCTGATCTAGTTACAACTCTTAGCTCGTAGTAGTTAAATATACATACACACTGCCTGTTCATACACAAGTAATGTATAAGGCTAGGGTCAGACGAACGCATTTTCGAGTTGTCTGTGAAAAAGTGCGTTCGAACGAATGGACGTATTTTTTCACGGAGTACGCGATAGCGGTCATACGATGCGCATTTGCATCCGTGATTTTGTACGGATCATCAATAAAACACTTTGTGCATCTGGACGTTATGTTGGCCGGACATTAGCCGTGTCTGACGTCTCCAAATCACACACACACGCCGCTAGCGGGCGCAGCGCACTCTGTACGTCAGTACTAGCAGTTTAACGTTCTCGAAAAAATGCGTTCGTTTTCCACTTGCGTTGCGCAGCCGGACTTTTGTGCGGCCGTTCTTCGTATATTGGCCGTCATTGGACGTCATTTGCTGCTAGTGCGGCCGTGATTAAGTGCGCCTGCACGCGCGTTCGCACTGCGCTCGTCTGACCCTAGCCTAAGCAGAGGACTAAACATCCATAGATAGAAGGTTGATGTGATGTTTCAGGGCTGAATTCATGCTCATATCAGTCCTTTATATTAAGTGAGTTGTATACATTTCATGATGGAAATGTCCCCAACACAACTGTTACACCTAAATGGTAAAAAAAGATGAAGATCTAAGAACAACAAATACCTCACTGCTGCCAATTTGCACAAATTCTTACAATTAAGGATCAGCTGACACTTAGGTCACATGACAGCTTTCAAATATATAAATTTAGGATTTTGCTGAAAGCTCGTCCAATTTATGCCAATATTGAAATGTATGGACAGACACCCCAACACCTCAGATACATGTATACCCCACAGACCTCAGACACAGGGGCAGACAAAACCAGCATTCTGCTCTGACTGGCCACGCATTCCTCTGAGTGGCTGCCGGCTTGTGACACACTCTTGCGAGATCTCGCAGCCCCCACAAGATCACGGCTGGAGGCGTGTCACAGCCTTCACAGGCGAACAGTCACGCAGAGGATCACAGCCAGCTGGAGTGGAATGCAGGTAATGTAATCGGCCTGTCAGGTACTGTACTGGGGTGGTACAGAAAATGCAGGATTCCCGGGATGCGGTGATGCCAAAACAGGGGTCTGCGGTGAGGGGTGAGGTTGCTGCTGGAGGCAGCAAAAACAAATAAACTTGATGCAGGGGAAAAATCAGGAAACAGACTGGGACAGCAGGGTCTTGAACATACAAGGTACCGGAGGGTCTGGAAACACAAGGAAGGTTTGGTAGCACGGCAGGGTTTGGTTTTCAGGAATCCACAGGAAAGCCACAACATAGGTTTTCTCTGTCTGAGAGCAGATACAACTAATGTTGAAGCAGGGAACAGAAGGGGTGTGGCACTTTTATTTTCAGAGAGGTCAGATGACCTGGAGTGTGTGGATGTGTGTTTTGGGGCTTTTAACTATGTAGCTTCTGGAACACAGTGCTGGAAACGGACCTGACACGGAGTGCAGGATTGGAAGGGTGCTGCCCTGCATGGGTCAGGATCCTTACACGGCCCCAGCCACATATATACCGGCAAGGCTGCCCAGTGCTAGCTTCTGGGTATAAATAGAGGTATTTGAGCATTTGCACAAGTACTCTACTAGTATTGGTACCAATACCAGCAATTGCACTGATACTAGTAGCGGTAATGGTGCGTCTCTAGTTACAATAGTTGCGCTTACTAATATCTTTGGAAGGGTTTCTGATACTTGGTCTACAGGTGTTAGATAAGAACCGCTAAGCAAAGCAACACAAAAGAATTGGGAACCACTGTCCTACTTTACCACTACAACATGGATATGTCCTTCACTTCTCACAATGCGGCTATTCGATGTAGAATGTTCTACACTTAACATACCGCTACAACATGGGCAGGTCCTACACATTTCTTAGAATTCTGCTATTAGATGGAGTATGTCCTACACACTTATGTATTGCTGGTAAGTAGGGGTTAAGAATGGACATGCGTTCTTTTAAAGAACATGAAATTATTTTGCTTGGGGGGGGCATTCAATTCAGTTATTATATAGCCAACATATTCTACAGCGCTTTACAATTGGGAAATGCAAACATGACACAAACAGTACATAAGGGACGGAGGGCCCTGCTCGTTGGCATAACAACCCAATTCATATTATTTACCTTCATTTCCAGGTGTGAGTGCAGACGCAAAAACAAAGAAAATCTGCATAAAACAAATACAGTAAACTTGAAGAATTAAGCTTCTTGGTTGTATACACAGCAAACATGTATCCACATAACTTGCAAGTATACCTTTTCTTGCTTGACTACATGATAAACCATGTCTCGGGACCCCGTCTCCAGACCTTTGTATGCACAGGGCTCAAATCCCATTTTATTGCAATAAAAGGACGCGGCCTAAAACATAGAATTTTGTTTAATGGTTTTTGAAAAGTTAATTTTTTTGAACGACATAAAAATAGTAGTGTTGAAAATGATATTTTACTAGTGTGGAATTATACTTTGAATATAGTCTGCATCAGGAGTCTATAAATCTTTCAAACGGATTCAGATAATTGTGAAAATAATGTTTGTACTTTATGCTTTCTGGTCCCTTCAATCAATCCCCACTACACAGAACAGCAAGGTGAGGAGCAGCAACAGGCTGCGGTAATGAATTATTAGGAATTAATTTCTTTTATTTAGAAAATGTATAGGTTCAAGTTTTAATTATATCTGGATTCATTAAGGATTACTTTAAAATAGGAGCTTAAAATATTAATTACTTTTTGCCTTTAGTGATGAGATACAGATTCATGATAAAATGACGGGAGTAAGTATCTTGTAATTGATGCAACTGAAAAAGGTAATTGTGTGTTTACAGGATATAACGGATAAATATTGAATTATTTCATTGCCCTGGGATTTATTGTGCTTCCATTCTTGGATGTGGTCCGACGCCTTCACATATCAAACGGCAGGACTAGGGATGTAAAATATATAAAAACCACCAGTAAATTTTTAAATAATTAGAAATAAAGCAGATTTTTTGCCAAGGCCATTGGAAAAACAAATAGGCTTTCCACCCGCTTTCAGGTTCTTGTCTTTTTCTCTCCGCCTGAGGGTTTCTCATCTCCCTGCAGAACTGGTTTGTTAATTTGGTTCTGTTTTTTTTTTTTTAAAACTCCATCTTTCACGACAATATCTCAATGTATGTAACATAAAAAGAACAGGTTGCTGGCCATTTGTCAGTATAAGTGGCTTTTCTGTTAGGCACAGCGAACTGTGCCTAAATAGACATTTGTGACACATCCCATTGACTTATACAGAAGCCAAAAGCCCAAGTTTTGACAGCAGGAGCAACATATGTGGCGCATAGCTTAAGTGGAAACAGATTCTAGGGGGCCATCAGATCCACCCCTCCACTGACCAATCAGAAGTGACTTATCTAGTTGGACTGCATTCATATGGAAGAATGCTTTCATCTCTAATTTAACCCATTAACCCACACAGATAAAACAGTCGCCTACCTGTTTCGCATTACTGACCCACAGTGTTACAGAATGAAAATTTAGAAATCGCCCCTGGTTGTGCTGTATGTCGAGGAGGAAAAAAAAGATTTTACATTTCCATTTATCGTAAACGTTTGGTCAGGCACAGATCTCTTTAATACAAAAGCGATCTTAAAATACATGCAATAAAACATACAAGTTATACAAAACATTAACTCATTCCAAAGTAAATAAAAATACAAATTCTCATGGTGCGAATATGTACATATGCTAATACGTCCACATTTTTTTTCTCGGTATAGTTTTAATTGCATTTTGAAGCAGTTTCTGTCCCTGATGTAGGTACATTGTAATAAAAGCTGAGGTACAAAAAGTATGAGGGTAAGAAATATTGAGCAGTGGCTGCGTTGATGGGTATAGGGGACAGAAGAGTTAAATTAGTTTGCTAAGCATACCAACATCACGGTTTATTCAGTGATAAGGGATGGGTTTCTTCCACTTTAAGAGCTTTGATAAAAATGGTACCAACAGCAGCGATTAGAAGAGATTCAGAAATAGGAGTAATAACTCAGTGAGATCACACAGAAAAAAATAATTTCAAGCTGTATTGTGTCTAATGCTAGTAATTATGAATAGTCCTAAAAAGCATCATAACGTGAGAGCACGTCTAATGGAGTGCAATATCTAGCTATCACTTCAGGTTTGAATACATTAACATTCACTGTCACTTTGATCAAATTCTATCAACACTAATTTGTGTTGCATTTCAGGCATTTGTGTAGCCACGGAGGGGAGTCTCTAATTGTTACATTTCTTGTACTTAAATATTCAAAAGACGCGTATGTAGGTAAATAAAATCTATTCTAAATGGATCCTCTTAGAACATAATGTGGTTTTCTGCATCAATAAGAAAGACAATGCTATCGAAACGTAAATATACACAAATACTGTATGTATTTTTCACAATATTATACTATTGTGATGTTTATTTTTAAATCTTCAGACATTACATATAAATATATGCCTGCTTTTACCATTGTGTTATATATTCCAATAAAATTTCACATTTGAAAAAAATAAGCTTAGTGCCCGCTTTTATATGGAGTTAACATACCTTTTCTCCTTTGTCGGTGTAAGAAGTCTAGAAAAAAATACCATATGATCTTAAAGGATAAAACCAGACTGATATTTGGATTACATATATGCCATGTAATGCACTAGACATACTGATAAAAAATACTGTAGATTTCTAATCCTTACCATTGTGGAGTGTAGTTTTGCGAGTGGTAATGATGTAATAATTCAGTGTGAGAAGACTGCAGTCAGGGAAGACACCTCATATACAAGTTGGAAAAAGGACAACCCTTTTATGCTCCACCTCTTTGTAAAATGAAGCAACAGTATTTAATGAGGTTTTCTCCTTCCTCTGTAGCATCTCTTTATTACAGGAGTATGTGATACATCTAATCACTTAACACATGGAGACTATCAGATCTATTCACTAAAAGGTGAAACTCAGGAGAAGTGAAAATTCTAGGTCAAACTAGCCAAACAAGAAAAATTCTCCCATTTATCTCACTTTCCTAATCGGCTATGTGGTCTAGATTGTTCTCTTCTCCTGCCAATTCTCTTGAGCTTCATCTTTAGTGAAAACAGCAAAATAACAGCATTGCAGTGAAATGAACCCTATAAAGCAGACTACACCACTCTTTAGGAAAGGGTGGACTAAGGCTGGGGTCAGACGAACACAGTGCGAACGCACGTGCACTCACACTTTATCCCGGACGTAGTAGCAGCAAATGACGGGCAATATATGAATTACGGCCACACTAAAGTTCGGCCGGGCATCGCAAGCGGCAAACAAACGCATTTTTTCGAGAACGTGAAACCGCTAGTACTGACGTACAGAGTGCGCTGCGTCCGCTAGCGGCGTGTTTGCGTGATTAGGAGACGTCAGACGCTGCTAATGTCCGGCCAACATAACGTCCAGACGCAAAAAGTGTTTTATTGATGATCCGTAAAAATCACGGCCGTAATTGCGCATCGTATGAACGCTATCGCGTATTCCGTGAAAAAATACGTCCATTCGTTCGAAACGCACTTTTTGACAGACGATGCAAAAAATGTGTTCGTCTGACCCTAGCCTTAGTGTGTCTAGATCATTGGTTCCAAAACCTGTCCTCAGGACCCGCTGACAGGTCAGGTTTTCCAGATATCTGAAGCCCAGGTGATATAATTTGCTGCTCAGTGATTGCAGGATTCAGTCTGTATTTCCCCCAAAGTAATCTGCAAAATCTGGTCTGTTAGAATTTCCTGAGGACAGGCTTGGAAAAAACTGGTCTAGACGAACACACCGGAGGAAGGGGGTAACCTGCTTACTGGTGGCACCCCAGGTGCACTATAATATACACTAAATCTGACCAGTGTTACAAGTATCCAGGTTCATCCCCCTCAGATTAAGGCAGGGCCGGACTGGCCTACCGGGATACCGGGAGAAATCCCGGTAGGCTGCTTCATTTTTTGGGCCGCTGGGGAGCCATGTGGCCAGAGAGAGATCATGAGGCTTCTCCATTTGGCTCCTCCCATACTATTTCCCATCTCTTCCTGTTCCCGCACATCACTGTGTGCACGGAACGGAAGGGTGGGGTGGGGCTCCGGGCCAGCCCATCCATGGGGCATTTGTCCAGGGCAGCGTTTTTCTGTCCCTGTCAGAGTATCGGGAGCCTCTGACATGATG
This sequence comes from Leptobrachium leishanense, assembly GCA_009667805.1. Lineage (NCBI taxonomy): Eukaryota > Metazoa > Chordata > Amphibia > Anura > Megophryidae > Leptobrachium > Leptobrachium leishanense. The sequence continues at coordinate 108,019,837 of CM019063.1, forward strand.
CTGCAATTGCTCCTCCCCATCCTCCTGCATGCTTCCTGTCCCCGCACCACAAGGGAGGAAGGAGTGAGAGAGGTGGGGAGAGCAGGGCCAGCCTGTGCAGCAGCCTCCTGCCCTGGATTGGAGATCCCATTACAATGTATGTTTGTGATTTCCTCTGCGGACCCAAGCAGCGTATTTTTATTTGAGCAGCTCCTCACACACAGAGTAAGGAGCAAGGAGTCCAGGCTGCTTGAGATGGATACAAAGCTGCTGGCTGCTCCCCTGCCCCCATATTTTCACCATGCTTTTTTGTATTTGATGCATTGTTTTAGACCAGACAAAAGTGGCAGTAGTACCAGCAATTCCAAGTCTTTCATTAATTCATGCTGGCAGCACAAAAACATTTTTAAAAAAAATTACCACCACCAAAATCCAATTTTTGGAATGGAAATTCACTCATGTGCTGATCTGCAATCATCTTGCAATATAACTGGAAAAATTCAGAGGTCAAATAGTCCCTGTGTCCTTCCACCTGTATTTATTTGTGTGAGATCTACTTTACAAGATCTTGCATAGTCCTACAATAACACTGTGTGGAGTTCTATTGACTTGTATACAACACTATAGTGGTGATTGTCATGGCAAAAAAAATGACTTCTATTTCAATCTGAATGTAAGCAATAACCAGCTGGCTGTAGTAACCAGGATTGGTATTAATGCAACCTACCACTAATAGATTGCCACTCCATTTGCAATAAAGTCTCATATAAGCTTTTATTCTTCATTACAGTAGAATCCTAAGAATATTTTCAGCTGGCTTCCCATTCTTACCCAAGAACATAATCCTAATTTACATTGATCTTGCATATAAAGGTTTAACTGGAACTAGAAAATTTGTCCAATGAATTTCATAGTTCTAGAGTTAAAATAATTAATCACTTTAAGACAGGTAAAACAAAAAATGTAACAGTTTATTTTATTTTCAGGTAAAGGAATATCTGTCAAGAACAAAATTTGAATGGCACTGCCAAAATATACCTGTATGCATTTCAACATGTTTGGGGGCAGGGGAGCAGCCAGACTGTCACAGCCAGCAGCTTTATAGCTGTCTCCAGCAGCCTGGCCTCCCTGATCCTTACTCTCCGAGTTACTCAAATAAAAAAAAATGCACCTCTCCCTCGCTTGCCCATCTCTTAACTCCCTCTGCAGAGAGGGGGCACATGCAGACACTGCACACTATGATTAAATCTCTGTGTGTGTGCACAGAGACCACGGGGGGGGGTCACAGAGAGAAAAAGAAGATGTCACAGAGAGAAAGAGGGGGTCACAGAAAAAGGATGTCACAGAGGGTCGCAGAGAGAGAAAGGATGTCACAGAGAGAGAGAGAAAGAGGGGATCACAGAAAAAGGATGTCACAGAGAGAGGGTCACAGAGAGAGAAAGAGGAATCACAGAGAGGGGGTCACAGAGAAAGGATGTCACAGAGGGTCATAGAGAAAGAGGAGGTTACTGAGAGGAGGTCACACAGAGAGAGGGGGGTCACAGAGAAAATTAGGTCACATTGAAAGGATGTCAGTGGGGGATCACAGAGAGAAGGGGGAGGTCACAAAGAAATCATACAAGGGTCACAGAGAGAGAGAGTCACAGAAGCAAAGATAGGGATCATAGAGAGGGGTTATGGGGACAGGTCAGAGAGAGAAGTCACAGAAGGAGAAAGGGGGGTCACAGAAACAATAGGGGTCACAGGGAGAGAGAGAAGGGTAAAAGAAAAAGTGGGATCACAGAGAGACTACTCATACACAGCGCACATTACAGTGAGTTTTATTGCTGTGGGGCTCTGATACTGTAATGTGCGCTGTGTATGAGCGTATCAGAGCCCCACAGCAATAAAACTCACTGTAATGTGCAGTGTGTATGAGCGTTTCACAGAGCTCCACAGCAATAAAACTCACACTCATACACACCGCACATTACTGTAACACAGAATCCACAGCTATAAAACTCACAGTAATGTGCACTGTGTATGAGTGTATCAGAGCCCCACAGCAATAAAACTCCCTGTAATGTGCGCTGTGTATGAGCGTATCACAGAGCCCCACAGCAATAAAACTACCTTTAATGTGCGATGTGTATGAGCGTGAGTTTTATTGCTGTGGATTCTGTGATACGCTCATACACAGCACACATTACAGTGACTTTTATTGCTGTGGAGCTCTGTGATACGCTCATACACACTGCACATTACTGTGAGTTTTATTGCTGTGGATTCTGTGATACAGTAATGTGCGGTGTGTATGAGTGTGAGTTTTATTGCTGTGGAGCTCTGTGAAACGCTCATACACACTGCACATTACTGTGAGTTTTATTGCTGTGCAACTCTGATACGTACCCTTTTTGTTTGCACTTATCACAAAATAGGGCTGGTCTAAAAAAAATTTCCAGGGCTGCTTTTTATTCCCAGTCCGGCCCTGGATTAAGGTGGTGCTTGGTGTTGTATGAAACACATTACAGGCTCCAATGTTGAGTATCTGGACTGCAGCCCAGCAGTATATAGAGGTTAGAACCCCCACTAAAGGGGGACACAAAAAAAGCAGTATTGCAGTAAGATGAACCCTATAAAGTAGACTTGACCACTCCTTAGGAATGGGTGGAATAAATACACCAGAAGGGGTAGCCTACTTAGTGACAAAGCCCCAAAAGTAGTATAGTATATAATAAATCAGACCAGAGTGGGGGTGGGGGAACAAAGCCAGTATTACACCAGACAGTATTTTAAAGATAGAGGGCTGAACCACTATTACATGTGGCTCAATCAGGCAACACCACCTTAAACATGATAGGTGGTTACAACAGTCCATCAACTAGAATTGGGTTAATAAGTCTTTATCTCTCTGCCTAGATGATTGTTTGCCAAAATCTAAAAAAAAAAGACAAAAATAAATTAATAGATAATTATGAATACATGAACCCAGGCTTTTTCCACGGCTGCTCTGCGCTGTGATCGGCGACTGCTTGGGTTTCTCCGGCGTGTTCGGTGGGGTTAATCCAGATGTTTTTGCGGATTTCGGCGAGCATTTGCCGGGTTTTTCGGTGAGTGTTCGTCGGGTTTGCAGCGGCTTTTCCCTGCACTACGACGGCCCTGTGGTGCTTGCTGAATACACCGCAAGGTCGCCGAAATGGGATCGCCAAATCGCACCGAATTGAAGAGAACGAAAAGTCACCGAACGTGTGGTGATTTTTTGATTCTTTTTGAATAACCCTGTATATTTCCTACATATTTATTTTCTGTTTTATATATTTATTTTCTGTGTTAATTTGTATATTTGGGGGTTGTTGTTTTTTTAAAATATTTTGCATTGTATTACTTTGTATTTCTGTAACGACTGTAACATTTCAATGTTCTTGAACCCAGGACATACTTGAAAACGAGAGAAATCTCAATGTATCCTTCCTGGTAAAATCCTCTATAAATAAATAAATAAATACGGTGCCTGTTTGAAGGCAGTGAAATCCCTATAGAGAAACAATGGTTAATCTATTCAGAGAACACCGAATACTAGTGAAAAGTTGCCGAAATGCCCTGCTGTTCGTTATTTTCATTTGGCAGGTTTATTCAAGCAAACCCCATAGCAGTGTTAATTTTAGTCACATTTTAGTCAGATTTTTAGTCTAGTTTTCATTGACTAATTATCATAAGATTTTAGTCGACTAATACTACAGTAAATTGAGTCTATTAAAATCTAATGGGTTTAGTTAAAGTGTGATGCAGTGTTAATTTTGACCAAATTTTGATCAATTTAAGGCAGCCGGCACACGAGCATACGGTACTGCATCCATTACGGACGCACTTTTTCACAGAGATATTGTGAGTACTGCGTAAAGTGCGTCCGTAACGTCTGATGTCTCCACACCCTAGGAAAATACATGGCGGCGTTGTTTCTGCGTCCGTTGAGCTTTTTCACTTTGATGTTATTTTTGCGTCCGTGGCTTTACGCTTTGCCCGTCCGTGAACAAGTGCGCAGGGGCTACGTGTGGTGTGTTTAATTGACTCCTTTATAAAACAACGATGGACAGCAAACAGTACGGTCAGACGGACGCAAAATGTTTGCAAGTGTGCCGCCAGCCTTAGTCGTAGTCTTTTGACTAAAATGCCATTTCATTTTTGTCAAATTTTAGTCATCTGAATTGTTTTATTTTTAGTCTACGTTTATTTTACTAGACTAAACTTACTATAGTTTTAGTCAACTAAAATCATATGATATTTAGTTAACTAAAACTAGACTAAAATGGAAAAAATTCAGATGACTATAATGCGACTAAAATTAACACTGCCCCATAGGCTTAAATTTCAGTAACGCCTTGTATTTGTACTGTTTATCAGCAATTATAACCCCATGAGTCATAACCCTATACAGTACTAAGGGACCCCAGAGTTCTCCATGTATTCTGTCCCCTCTCTGGCTGTTAATAAAACAATAAAGTTTGTTGATCTTTTTGTTACAATGAGGGTGGGGGCTGCTCCTTGTCATTTCTTTGCAACGAAACAGGGTGACGGCAGAGAGATCTGACTGAAAAATTAGATTCTCACAAGGAAAAACACAAATATGGCATACAAAGGTATGCACACGATGTATTATTTGCAAATGTTTGTCCTTAATTGTATGTGCAAAATCGTGTATACATGTTTTTGGCAGTGATAGGGTTAAACCTGGTCATTCTGTATTACGTCTCTATCTTTTTCCTACTGTACTACTAGTCTTCTACATCATACTTTGTGTGGTGGGATCATGTACATCAGTGACCCGAACATGTACATTACATCTATATAATGAGCAAAAAAGGGGGTTCTGAGAATGAACAACAGCACTAGTGGCCTGCTCTACGGTGGGGCCCGCTCAGGTCTCACAGGGGTTTAACAGGATTGTGCCATTACAGGGACAACTGCTCCATATGCAAATCAGACTGCTACACCCAGAAAGGGTGGCCAGTACTGATTGCCAAGGACGTCATCCCTGCACGAGAGGTGCAGCAACCCCCGACGATCTTTTTGGCCTTGTCAGGCCTTGTCAGGAGCGAATAGGTACAGGTATGCCTCACCGACAGGTGCCATGTGAGCCACTGATTTCGGCACGTCCCGCAGCCGACATGCGACGCGCATCATTGGCTGCAGGAAGACGTCCTGAGTCCATAGCCCTCCCGCCGCGAGGACGACATAGCATGTCCCGAGGCAGCAAAGAGTTAAATGCCGCTTTTTTTACTCTGTAACAGACCTTTTTATTATTATTCCTTGGACCTTATATATTATTCTGGGCATTTTCATGCAGTAATTGTTTTTTTTTTTTTAAATGTCTTTAACCCCATCACTGCGGAGGACGCGCTCAGCGCGTCCACCCGCAGGTAGTGGTCCTTGCGGAGGATGCGCTGAGCGCGTCCTCCCTTTGGGGCCAGCGATCGGCCAGGTTCCGGCCGATCGCTGTGCCCCCCGGTGCGGGCTGACATCCTCGATGTCAGCCCAGCACCCGGAACCACCGCCGGCACAATTAGATGTCATCGCGGTGGCGCAATGACATCTAATTCAGGCACCCCCCCCACATGTGCGGAGGAGGCGCCTGAAAGTGAGGGGGGAGGTCCTTCGGACCTCTCTCCCTCCCGATCGCCGGGGTGCAGGGGGTTAATCCAGGCACAGTTTGGAAGGGCACAGCCTGCCCTTCCTAACGGTACCTGGAATTAACCCCATGGTGGCCGGATCATGAATCGGCGCCGAAAAGCGCCGGTTCGTGATCCTTTCCTGGAGCTGGCCGACATCTTGGATGTCGGCCAAGCTTCCGGGAATGCCCCCTGAGGACTGGCGTCATCGTGCATAGCACGATGACGCCAGTCCTGGAGTTAACCCCTAACTGCCACCAATGGTGGATATAGGGGGTTCCAATGAACCCCATATCTCCCGGTCCGTGGCAGTTAGGGGTCAATGTTTGATATTGTTGGATCAGCCAGAGCATGGCCGTTCCAACGATACCAAACATGAGTATGAAAAAAGTTTTAAAAAAAAATATTAAAAAAAATTATAAAAAAAAAAAAGTTTTTTTTTCTTTTTTTTGGTTCGTTAATGCAGCAATATTGTTACCATTTTAATTATAATGTGAACAATGATGCTGCACTAACGATTTTTGTATGCGGTGCGTTTGTTAAAAATCGCGTAATTTTCCCCAAAAAAAAATGTAACGAGACCCCATCTCTAATTTTTTTAACAAGCGCACCCCATACAAAATATAACCGCAATTGCTCACATGTTAAAATGTGAAAAAAAAAACACTTTACATGTTGTAAATTATTGAAAATTCATATTTTATTGCATTTTTTGTTATAATATACAGACAGGACATATACATATAATAATGACATATTATGAATCTGCCGAGTCTGACGGGAAAGAACGATATATAATATGTCTGGGTCATATACTAAAATAAGGCTTCAAAACACGTTTAAACATGATGAGCACAGAGGCGGGAAATGCCTCAGCAGCGAAAGGGTTAAAAAGTTGCATTTTGTTTCTTTTTTTTTTTACTCCTGTTCGTCGGCTTGTTGTCTTTTTCCGGCTGGTCGGCGGTGTGTTCAGCAGGTTGTGGTCTTTTATCGGATCGATTTAAGCGGTCTGGTCGGCGGATTGTCTGATGCATTTGGCAGTTATTCTGTGTTTTTTTTGGTGGTTTTTTGGATCCGTTTGGCAGGTCGATTCGCTGCACTTCGTGGACCCTGTTGTGAATGCTGAATTCACTGCAGGGTTGGCGAATTTAACTTGCTGAAGTGCGGCGAACGGGAGAGCACCGAAATGTTGGTGACATTTCAGTGCTCCCTGAATAACCCTGATAGTGTTACGAATCTCCAATAAGTTGATTCTGATGAGGAAATTATGTATTTTTTTTTGGAGATGACTAGAGGTTTTGGAGCACAAAGCACAAGCTTTCATTATCATGTATTATTTTACATACAAATCTTTAACCTATGTTGAACTTCAACCCTTCTTTTGACTTCACTGCAATCTTTTCAGAAATGACATCTTTTCAGACATTAAACAGCATGAACTCCTTGTTATTGAATATATCCCACATATATTGAGTTTGTAAATGTAGGATACGTGCACATCTGCTTCTTAACAGTAGGTTTTAATAGGGGGTGTTATTTACACAGTAGCTCCCATTGGATGAAGTTGGGGGGAGGATGATTTGCAGAAAAAAAAAATATTTATAGAAGGAAAAAAAATATGCAAGTTATTGCGACATGCACAAATAAAGACACTACCGCTAAGAGAGATTGCAACAACCTCACAAAAGGTGTTCACTGAGATCTTTTCCATTTTTAAAAGAGAAATGTTTTGTCCGTGTAGGCAACAAAGAACTTAATCATCGTATGGAACTGGTTTATGAAAGTCATTGGTGGAGCTTTAAAAACACATAAACAATCCTATAATAGGATTCCAAAAACGATCCTCTGTTAACAGTGCTTTTTTTTGTTGTTTTATGATTTACAGGTATTGGTATGGCAAGTTAACTACTGTCTAGAGGGGTTTTTCAAACAGCACCAGAATTTCGGTGCTCTTTTGTTCTCCGCACTTCAGGGAATCAAATTCCCCGACTGTGTCGTGATTTCAGCATTCACCACAGGGTCTAAGTCCCGGGAAAAGCAGCAGAACGGATCCGAAAAATCGTCAAAAATTCCCCAATACGATCTGAAAGAAATCGGAGCGATTTGAAATGCCGCAGAAAACTTGTCGAACTTACCCGATGATCTGCCACAAATCGCATCTGAAAAAAGCCGATGATCCGTCAAACAGAGCGCCGACCAGCTGCTGGAAAAAGGCGACAAGCCGCCGAACGAGGTAAAAGAAAAAAAAAACGCTTTAAAATTGTGTTTGCAAAAAACTACTGCACGAAAATGCCTGGAAATAAAATCTACGGTCCTACGAATACTAAAAAAATGCTATTTAAAAAATGGGAAAAATTTTGCTGAAAAAATCCCGAAAAATGCCTACAAGATCCTAAAAAAAATTAATAAAGGGATTTTTTTGCTAAAAATTAAAATAATAAATGGTTTAATAACTATTTATTAAAAAGGGAATATTTTAAACATTGAAACCTATGGGATTCACCTGATTAAACCTGCTGATTCAAACCATCGAACATCAGGGCATTTCACTGACATTTCAATGCTGTTCTCTGAATAGATTAACCATTGCTTCTCTATGGGGATTTCACTGCTGCCGAAGATCACCTGTATTTTGCTGGCAATTTGCCAATATTTGGTGAATTGCCAGGTTTTGAATAGTTGAATGGCCCTGAAATTGCACCGTACGGGGAAATTCACTGTTCGGTGCAATTTCGGGGCCAGTTTGATTCTTTCTGAATAACCCTGTATGTCTACTGGAGTTACTACTTGAAGGAAGACTCAAAGTAACTGGACATTGCGTGCTATGACCGCCCCCCCTTTCCTGTTTCATGGGTGTTTTTTCAGACTGTAACGTCTGTCCAAAGTGAAAGGCTTCCTTCCAATTCTGAAGGATTCTGATAGATTAACCATTGCTTCTCTATGGGGATTTCATTGCCTTTGAACAGGCACTGTACTTGCTGGCAATTTGCCAAAATTTGGCGAACTGCCTGCTCTCTGAGTAGCCGAATGGCCCCTAAAATGGCACCGTATGGTGGGGAAATTCACTGTACGGTGCCATTTCGGGGACAGATCGGCTCTCTGTGAATAACCATGTTTGTGAATGCAAATACATACCATTTTTATTATTATTATTATTTAAATAGCGCCAACATATTTAGCAGCGCTGAACAATGGTTACATTATAGACAGGGTTACGAAGTAGAAGTGGTGTAGCGATCACAATGTTTCTGTCAAGGGTGAGGGTCACAGTTTCTAATAGTATATTTGGACTTTCTTCTTTATATAACCTCAGATGAAGCAAAGAGAGTGTATCATAGTGCAACCCATATAAACATACTAATATATGTATAAAAAAGGCAAGAATTTCCTTCCGATGGTTGCAAGACAAGGACCATCCAAGTGTGTGTAGCGCTGTGTTAAAATCTTGCTGTGGCAGTACCTATTTTTGGCCACAAGATGGAGACAATCGTGATCAGAGACACTGGACATTGGGACTACATTTCCCGGCGTGCTTTGCAAACAGACAGGAAGTGGGTGGGACACAGACGCTTGACATATTGAGCCTCGTGGAGAACGCGCCAGAGCGCGCCAGGGAACGAGAGAGAGCAGACGCAGTGCAAGAGATCGCTAGAGGGCCTAGGCCAGAGCGCGAGTGAGACCTGTCAGTTCCTTACACCGGGTCATCCAGCCTTAGGAGAAGGAGACCTCCAAGTTCCCGAGAGTTGCTGCAGTTAAGGAACCGAAGACCTGGAGTGAGGAGTTGCCGCGAGTTGATCGGATACAGAAAGCAGGCGGTGAGCGGGACAAGTCGTGGACAAGCTACAGAGAGTCAGACAACGGATCCGGCCGCAAGTATCCCCAGTCAATATCGAGCGGAGAGACGTCCTGGGTCAGCGGAGCCTAAAGCAATCGGCGGATGGGTGAGAGGCCTCCAAGGCCGTTTGTAAATAAGGAACGCGCTGCTGTTTTCTCTCTAAAGTCCACAGGGCCCCAACTTGACTAGTCGAAGACATTCCTTAAGTAAATTCACTGGCCAGTTGAACAGTACCCGGGTACCATATACACAAACATACACACCCTTTACATTCCAGGACTTAACCGGTGCAGGACTCATTCTGTTGCGAATCGGGACAGGGGTTGAAGATACGTTCCGAATATATATTTTCTCTTTTCCGCTGCGCGTTTATCGAAATACGAAGGGATTGTATTCTTGGTTCCGCTACGTGTATTGTTTTTCCGAAATCTCGTACAATTGCATTCTTTTCTGTTCGGTTGCGAATATATTGTTTTTTTCGAAATACGAAGCCTCATGTTTCGTTTCTTTTCCCGCTACGCGTTTTTTACCGCGATACGAAAATACTGTAATAATACCTGTGAATACCGTGTCTCAACGTCTGCTTAATATTTTAGTAAACTATTTAAATTATAAAAACCCACAACGGTGTTGGAGTATATTTATTCCCTAGTGCGGGGAGACTGACCTGTGGTTCATTTTCAGCAGCTCCTCCGGGAGTGAGCGCTACACGTGGGGGCTTGTCCGGGATCCAGTCTCTGGAAAAACCGCATCTAAAGGGTTAAATATGGATCCAGACACTGCTGCCAAATGGTGTGAAGAGCACAGTAGTCAGATAGAATTATGTATAGTTATGGATATTCCTGCAGACACTTGGGCCGAAGATCAGATTCGCCAGGCCGTGGCCGCGCTGACACCAGATAATCGGGGGTTAATCCTGGACATAAAAGCGAACCCAGATACCCCTCACACGTATGTTCTTCTTGAGTGGAGAAAGGGTGTTCCAGTGTGTTTTCAGGGCGCGAGCGTGAAGCTGACCGGTGAGGTGGAAGTCCAACTGATTCAGCCAAGTAGTACGCCACGTGGTGATCACGCGAATGTTCCCGATGTTACCCCAACTACAGGGTTCCCTCCTGCTACATTTTTCACCACTATGGGGAAACTGGTGGAAACACTAGCAAAAAACTCTGCTGCGTCCCCAAATTACGGATATCGCAAGTTACGGTTTTATTCTGGTAAGGTCCCTGTGCCAACTGGAGAAGAGGACTTTGAGACTTGGATAGATCAGGCAGTGCAAGCAGTGGAAGAATGGGAAGTTGCTGACACCGTGAAGAGACAAAGGTTGATCGAGAGCCTAAGAGGTCCTGCTTCAGACGTCATTCGGAATCTAAAAAGGGACAAGCCCGGCTGCACTGCTGCCGAGTATCTAGAAGCTTTACAGGAAAATTTCGGGGGAGTGGAGGATTGTGCCGAGCTTATTACAAGTTCTCTCACACCTATCAAAAGGAAGGAGAAGAATTGTCCACATATGTCTGGCGGCTGGATAAAATCATCCATCAGGTCATTCTTAAAGGGGGCATGCAACCGAGTCAGGCAAGCAAAGCTTTGATGGATCAAATTTTCAAAGGAGCACTCCCGCTGGATCCCATAATGTTGAGATTTCAGACTAGATACCAGAACACGAGACTAACCTATTCCAAACTGATCAAAGCTATCCGAGAAGAAGAGGCCTTGATTAAGGCTAAAAAGGTCGTAAATGCTTCGCACACAGCTTTCACCGCAGAAGTAGGAACTCTCTGTGTGGCAGACATACAGACTGAAGTGCTGGCTTTAAAAACTCAGATGTTGCAAATGATGGAGTTAATGACGTTGCTGTCGGCTAAGGACACCAGAACTGAAGGGGTTGCTGTAGCCTCAAACAGAGGGTCTCCAAGTGAACCGCCAGAAGGAAATATGCTCACACACCCAAGAAAGAAATGTTTTGGCTGCGGGGAAATCGGCCATTTCAGGGCTCAATGCCCACAAGGGAGGGCTGAAAAGAAACCGGTCGAAGAACTTCTAAAAGCTGTGGAGAAACTGTTGTCCGCCCTGCAGGCGGGAAACTCCAGAGGGTCCTGGTAAGGGAGCAAACCAGGGGCCCGAAGGTTGAAACCCGCTCCAAAAATCAAGCCAGGACTAAGAGGGCGAGAAGGCCCAAAGTCTGGCCAACTGCCGAGCCTGCCAGGACTGAAAGAGTTACTCCCTTGGCATCCGGACCTACGTCATGGGGAGGCAATGCACACCCAAAACCTACACGGGCCAAGAAAAAGGCCAGGGTACAGCAAACTGGGTCTAAGTGTCCTGATACCACCACCAAGTTTCCTGACCAACTGATAGGTCCTTCTCCTATTGTGCCAATCCAAGTGGAGGGAGTCTACACTAAAGCCCTGTTGGATTCAGGGGCTCAAGTGACATTGATCTACCGAGACTTCTATGAGAAACATTTGAAGCACATTCCTCTACAGAAATTGAAGGACCTGGAAATCTGGGGTATCGGAACTGAGAAACTCCCCTATGACGGGTATCTACAGGTGAAGTTGGAGATCGGATCCGAAGTCATCGGACAGTCCGGAGGTTGTGATGCATTGGCCATTGTGTGTCCTCGACCCTCAGGTGCAAACAGAAGTTCCATGATAGTGGGGACGAATACTGATTTGGTGCGGCGTCTCCTGACACCTATTATTCTGGAAGAAGGTTCTACTCAAGGAGTGCACCCAATGTTACGTCCAGTCTATCAGAGGATGGTCGAAGAACAGAAGGCACCTGCCGAAGTGGGGCGCCTATGGAGATTAGAAGGAACGGAGAAGGTTCTGCAAGCAGGAGAAGTAGCAAGTTTCCGGGCTTCAGTCAAGTTGAACGGGTCGCAACCAGGTCCCTATGTGGTACTGGAAACCGACTTTAATCATGGGAGTAAAACCAGAGTTGAAGTAATCCCTGAAATAATCTCCACTAAAGCTCTGAAAAGAACACGAGGAAGAGTCTCAGTCAGCGTGTGCAATGTGTCTGATTCTCCAATAGTCCTTAAAGCACGAATGCCTATCGGGCAAGTAGAGTCCGCTACGCCCCTCTCCACCGATTTAGGAGGGGGAGTGGATAAAGAGATTCCAGATGAAAGATTCTACCCCAAGGACGCTCCCATTTCCTCCGAGTGGAAGAAACGTCTTCAGTCTCAAGTTTTGAAGTGGAGAGAACTGTTCTCGAAAGATGAGTTCGATGTGGGTCTAGCTAAGAGTACTGAGCACCGCATTCGGTTACAAGAAGACAAGCCGTTTCGTGAAAGATCAAGGCGAGTTCCGCTAGGAGACTTAGATGATCTGCGAGAGCAGCTGAATGAGTTGCAAAGAACCAAGGTGATTCAAGAGTCCAGGAGTCCGTACGCATCTCCCATAGTGTTGGTCCGGAAGAAAAATGGTTCTGTCCGCCTATGCATAGACTACCGCACGTTGAACCGGAGAACCATCCCCGATCAATATGCCACTCCTCGGATAGAAGATGCCTTACAGTGTTTGTCTGGAGCAAAGTGGTTTAGTGTACTAGACCTGCGAAGCGGGTATCACCAGATACCCATGCATCCTGAAGACAAGGAGAAAACTGCGTTCATCTGTCCACTGGGGTTCTTTGAATTCAACCGAATGTCTCAAGGCCTTACGGGGGCTCCAGCCACGTTCCAACGGTTGATGGAGAAGACAGTCGGGGATATGAATCTAATCGAAGTGTTAGTGTACCTGGATGACATAATTGTGTTTGGGAAGACTCTGGAAGAACATGAGCAACGTCTGGAGAAGGTCTTGAAGAGGCTCCACGAAGAGGGGCTGAAACTGTCTCTGGAGAAATGCCAATTCTGTCTGCCGTCTGTTACGTATCTAGGACATGTGGTCTCAGCAGAAGGTGTTTCGACAGACCCTCGGAAGTTGGAGGCCGTAGCTTCTTGGCCTAGACCCCGAAACGTCACTGAACTTAGATCTTTCTTGGGATTCTGTTCATACTATCGAAGATTTGTGGGAGGATTCGCGAAAATAGCTCAACCACTGAACAAACTCCTGCAGAAGAAAACCACAGAAGAAGGCTGCAGGGTCTCTGACCAAAACCCGTCAGCTCCAGGGCCAAGGAAAGCTCGAGAGTCTATACAAGGTGAATGGACCAGTCAATGTGAAGGAGCTTTCGTGAAGCTGAAAGAGAGTCTAACCCGAGCTCCTGTTTTGGCCTATGCGGACCCTCACAAGCCGTATGAGCTACATGTGGATGCCAGCCGAGAAGGTCTGGGAGGAGTCTTGTATCAGGAGTATGGTGGATTGCTGAGGCCTGTAGCGTACGTGAGTCGGAGCCTTACGCCTTCAGAGAAGAACTACCCTACTCACAAGTTGGAGTTCTTAGCCTTAAAGTGGGCAGTGGTAGACAAGTTAAAAGACTATCTGTATGGAGTCGAGTTCATGATCAAGACGGATAACAATCCTCTTACCTACATCCTTACTACTGCAAAACTGGACGCAACGGGACATCGGTGGTTGGCCGCTCTGTCAGGGTTTCGGTTCAGCCTGAAGTACCGCCCTGCGGTGAATAATCGAGATGCTGATGCGTTATCGAGAAGACCCTACACTACAGAATGGACTCAGTTGACTCCAGACGGGGTGCAAGCTTTGTGTCAGGGAACAGAGCGCCGGGTCAAAGGAGGGATTGAAGCGGAGGCCATAGGAGTCATGGCTGCGGCTGTTCCTGAGTTTTACTGTAACCCTACGCAGTTAAGGGATGAAAGTTTACCTACCTTTTCGAGACAGGACCTGAAAGCGGATCAGGCCAGAGACCCTTTAATTGCCTTGACCATAAAGGCCCTGACTGCAAACCAGCGAGAGATTTTGCTAACCAACTCCCCGAGTGGAGCCAGATTGGTCTACAAAGAGTGGGAGCGGTTAAAGATGTTGGATGGGGTGGTCTACCGAAGGGGCCCTTCAACTAACGCGGAAGAGATTCAACAGTTATTCCTCCCCACTAAACATAGGGAGAGTGTGCTACGATCACTACATGATGAGCATGGACATTTGGGTGCTGAGAGAACTTTTAAGCTGGTGCGAGATAGGTTCTATTGGCCTTGCATGAGAGCTGAAGTGGAAAGTTATTGTCATTCCTGTCTGAGGTGTATTCAGAGAAAGACTCTACCAACCCAAACTGCTCCAATGAGCCATCTGCAGAGCCAGGGACCCATGGATTTGGTGTGCATTGACTTCTTGTGCTTAGAGCCGGATGCTAGTGGGCAAGGGAACATTCTAATAGTGACTGATCATTTCACTCGTTACGCCCAAGCTTTTTCCACAAAAGATCAACGCGCTCCAACAGTGGCCAAGGTGTTGATGGAAAAGTTCTTTGTTCATTACGGACTGCCAAGGAGGATACACTCTGATCAGGGTAGAGACTTTGAAAGCAGACTGGTAGGGCAATTGTTAGAGCTGTTGGGAATCCAAAAGACCCGAACTACACCATATCACCCTCAAGGTGATGCTCAACCTGAAAGGTTTAATCGCACCCTGCTAAACATGCTGGGGACCTTGTCGAATGTGGAGAAGCAGAGTTGGAGTCGTCACATAGCTACTCTGGTGCATGCGTATAACAGTACGGAGAGCGATGCAACTGGATACTCACCGTACCGTCTTATGTTCGGAAGGGAGGCTCGACTGCCGGTTGATTTGGCATTTGGGTTATCTCTAGACCAGACGTCAGTAGCTTCCCATAGAAACTACGTGGATAGACTTCGAAAGAATCTGGCTTCTGCGTTTGAACAGGCCCGTTTGACCTCGGGAAACAGGGAGCAAAGAAACAAAAGGAACTATGACTTGAAAGTTTGAATACAAGATCTACAACCCGGTGATAGGGTTCTATTGAAGAACTTGGGTGCTGCCGCGAGACACAAGTTGGCGGATAGGTGGAGTTCCCAGGTTTACATTGTCTGCAAACAACTGCCGGGTCTACCAGTGTATCAGATTCGCCCGGATGGAAAGGCTGGGCCTCTCAAGAACTGGCACCGGAATCATTTGTTACCTTTGAGAGAGGCTGTGAGGATGCCGGTTGGGGACGAACTGCCTCTGCCAGATCCGCCTGCTCCACGTTTGCCCCCTGTTCCTCGGTCTCAACAGACCCGGGTTGCCGAAGAGAGCGAAAGAGACAGTGAAGAAGAGAGTTATTGTCTAGACTGGATGCGCTCACCGGAGCCTGAGGAGGTTGTCGTTGTTCCTGAGCGTTGGGAGAGTAACTTGAGGCCTGAAGCTCCCGAATTTCTGCTGGAAGTCCCTGAGACTGTTGAAATCCCTGAAGCTCTTGAATTTCAGTTGGAAGTCCCTGAGGCTGTTGGGATCCCGGTAGCTCCGGAAGCTGAAGCTTATTCAGGTGATTATAGTTCTATGCCTTCACTGGAGGGATCATACTCTGAAGAAACGTCTGCTCCAGTGATAGAGAGAAGGACTGAGCCAGCACCTATAGTACTTCCACCGGAAGAGGGACTGATTGAGCCAGAACCAAAACGCTCTGTTCGACCGCCCCAATGACTTACCTACGACTCACCAGGACATAGCACTGAAGAGGCCATCACCACAGTGCAGAGGTTGCCCGAAGTGTCTGCTATGCTAGCTGAGGTAGCCCAAAATATGAGTCAACTTGAGGAAGTGTTTCTAACCCACTGCATGTATGCTGCTGAACCTGTACATGTTATGTAAACTGTATTCAAATATTGTGGAAATGTAATGTAACTGTTGTACCTCCTTGGAGAGACCCAAGAGTTCTAGGAGGGGGAGAGTGTAGCGCTGTGTTAAAAATCTTGCTGTGGCAGTACCTATTTTTGGCCACAAGATGGAGACAATCGTGATCAGAGACACTGGACATTGGGACTACATTTCCCGGCGTGCTTTGCAAACAGACAGGAAGTGGGTGGGACACAGACGCTTGACATCCTGAGCCTCGTGGAGAACGCGCCAGAGCGCGCCAGGGAATGAGAGAGAGCAGACGCAGTGCAAGAGATCGCTAGAGGGCCTAGGCCAGAGCGCGAGTGAGACCTGTCAGTTCCTTACACCGGGTCATCCAGCCTTAGGAGAAGGAGACCTCCAAGTTCCCGAGAGTTGCTGCAGTTAAGGAACCGAAGACCTGGAGTGAGGAGTTGCCGCGAGTTGATCGGATACAGAAAGCAGGCGGTGAGCGGGACAAGTCGTGGACAAGCTACAGAGAGTCAGACAACGGATCCGGCCGCAAGTATCCCCAGTCAATATCGAGCGGAGAGACGTCCTGGGTCAGCGGAGCCTAAAGCAATCGGCGGATGGGTGAGAGGCCTCCAAGGCCGTTTGTAAATAAGGAACGCGCTGCTGTTTTCTCTCTAAAGTCCACAGGGCCCCAACTTGACTAGTCGAAGACATTCCTTAAGTAAATTCACTGGCCAGTTGAACAGTACCCGGGTACCATATACACACACATACACACCCTTTACATTCCAGGACTTAACCGGTGCAGGACTCATTCTGTTGCGAATCGGGACAGGGGTTGAAGATACGTTCCGAATATATATTTTCTCTTTTCCGCTGCGCGTTTATCGAAATACGAAGGGATTGTATTCTTGGTTCCGCTACGTGTATTGTTTTTCCGAAATCTCGTACAATTGCATTCTTTTCTGTTCGGTTGCGAATATATTGTTTTTTTCGAAATACGAAGCCTCATGTTTCGTTTCTTTTCCCGCTACGCGTTTTTTACCGCGATACGAAAATACTGTAACAATACCTGTGAATACCGTGTCTCAACGTCTGCTTAATATTTTAGTAAACTATTTAAATTATAAAAACCCACAACGGTGTTGGAGTATATTTATTCCCTAGTGCGGGGAGACTGACCTGTGGTTCATTTTCAGCGGCTCCTCCGGGAGTGAGCGCTACACGTGTTTCAGCGATTTCCACCAGGACCCTTATCAGCGCTATCAGATTTTTCTATTTTGTAATAGACAGGGTTACAATACATTGAGACTGAACAACATTTGACAAACCAAAACAGGACGAAATAAGGGCCCTATTATCGTGGGAACTAACAATCTAGAAGGGTTGGAGGGTGGAAAACAGGAGGAGAGGATGGCAAGGTGAGAATGATGGACTGCAAGGTGAGAGTGATGGACTGCAAGGTGAGAGTGATGGACTGGTTGGGGCAGAGAAGCGCATTAGTAAATTGTGTGGTCGCTTCCCTGAACAAGAATGTTTTAAAGGGAGCGTTTGATGAAAGGGAAATTAGGGGAAAGTAGGACAGGGAGTGTGTACCAGAGGATGGGGCTACGTGGAAGAAATCGTGCAGCCTAGCATGGTAGCATGGTGTAAGAAATCATAATTTTTTACAATGGGAAGAGGCAATGCGGGGAGAAGCTAGGCGCAGGTCACTGACCTTCGGGAGCAGGCTGGGGTGTATTTGGTGATTAGTGAGGACAGGTAGTGGGGAGCTGAGTTAGGGAGGGCTTTGTAGGTCAGGGTAAAAATTTTGATTTTAATTCTGCAGTCGATGGGGAACCAGTGAAGGGAGTCGAAGAGAGGAGCGGCAGAGACAGAGCGCCGGGTGAGGTGAATGAGCCTGGCAGAGGCATTTAGGAAGGACTGTATTGGGGAGAGGCGGGAGAGAGGGTGGCCAGCTAGAAGATTGTTACAGAAGTCAGGGCCGGCCCAAGCCACTGTGCTGCCTGGAGCGAAGGATGAATTGCTGCCCCCACCCCCAAAAAAACATGGTGTGTATGAGCAAATCACAGAGCGCCACATATCACAGCCCACTGTCCCACATACCGTCACACACACACACTTCCACAGTCACACACACGCAGTCACACACACATAACAGCCGGTAACGGGGAGACACAGAGGATTAATGACTTGCCAACATGAGAGATCCTGGACTTATAAATCCCCAACACGGACTCGCCCCCATCCCCCTTCACATTATCCCTTACCCCTGATAATGTCCATGGACTTGCCCATTCCCCCCCATATATATGTCCCACTACCCCCCTCCTCCCCATTTGCTTTGGCAATGCTAAAATGTATTTGGTCCTGCCAGTAAAGCTTATTTTGATTTGATTTGAATTGATTTGACTCCGGAGGGCACAGAGTTACTGTTGATTATATTTCACAGGGTGCTCCTTTAAATAGGAAGCGCCTCACCGAAGGAATGAAAGAAATTAGGAAAATGCTATTTTTTTCACCATGATTTAATAATTCAGGGAATACTGGGGGGGTAAAAGCCATAAAGCGGCATTTAAACATGCAGCGTCCCAGTCATTTCTGTAATTCCCCCATCAAACCCTGGTAGCTCCATACTAACCCCCCCCCCCAGTTTAGAATGTTAAAAATGTGATTTATTTATTTATTTTAGCAAAGTCACCCAGGCCTTGCCAGGTCAGTGAAAAGCAGATCCCCCCAGCTATTAACAACTAACTACAGCTCCCATCATGCTGTGCAGGCTGTAAGAGAGCTGCATATGGTCTTCAATCTGGGCCCCGTGCAGCCCTCAATCTGCAGCTCCCTCTGGACTCTAGGATAGGGTGCCTGTCCAGGCCTTCTCTCAACCAGGACAGAGGAGCTGGCAGTGCTTTATGTGGGCAGCAACATGTCCCTGTGAGGAGGGAAGGGCGGGAGGGGAACCTCCATAACACACACGGGGGGGGGGCACAGAGTCTCCTGTATGAAATCAAGCCAGGCCTACCTCCTCAGCAGCCTCATGGTTCCCCGGGCTTCACTTAAAGGCATGCGCTTGCCTACGCCATCAGAGCCCTGCCGCGCGTGTCACGTGACAGGCTCTAATCACCCCGTTCCATCTCACAGGCGCACTGCGCTGCAGGAGAGACCACAGCCAGGCTGCATTGCTGGTAAAACTTAAGCTGATGGCCTCCATGCCTGCTTAAAGGGGTGGGCGCCGGCCCGCTGAAAGGGGCAGTCACGTGCCGGAGGGGCAGGCGTGGCTTGGTTTTCAACGGAACACTGTCCTGCAGCCGTGTCCGGGCTGGTGGCCTTTGAAAGAGCAGCAAAATGCTGCCCCTGACAAAGTGCTGCCTGGAGCGGCTGCTCCACGCCGCTCCATGGACGGGCCGGCCCTGACAGTAGTCAAGTCAGGAGATTGCAATGGCGTGGATGAGTTGTTTGGTGGTGTTAGCGGTAAGAAATGGCTGAATTTTGAAAATATTGCTTAATTGGTTGCAGCAGGAAAAAGAGAGAGAATGAATGTGGGGGATGAAAGATAGAGCAGAGTCAAATGTAACTCAGAGTCAGTGAAACTAGCTTGATGGGGAGATAGTGATGCCATTGACCATGATAGAGAAATCTAGAGGTGGGGAAGAATTGTTTTGTCTGGAACCGTTCCTTATAATGGCCGGACTGATAACTAAATGAAAACGTTAAGAAGAGGGAATAGTCAGTAAATGCAGTTGAGGTCACGGGCTCGAGAAATCTTTTATTTAAATATACAAAGCCAGATCAGGAGTACAGAGAAACAGAGTAGTCAAACAGGAACTGCACTATTGGGTCCAAGCAAGAAACCACAATAGGACAAGGAAGTGAAGAGTGCAAATTTATACATTAGAAGCAGCAGGACTGTAATTGTTGCTTGACACGTTTGACACACTGACTCACTGAATCACCAGGGAACAATTTCCTTCTTTGGGTGGGTAGAGGGTTCCAACAACATTTTATCCAAAGTCCTTCAAAAGCTGCAGGAGACTCTATATCGTTTTCTTTTCTATTATTATCTATTAGGGATGTGCGTTTCGGGTTTCGGAAATTCGAAATTTTCACGAAATTTCCCGATTCGTGTTTTCGGATGCGGCCGATTTTCCGAAAATTTTTAGATCCGAAAATGGCAGATCCGAAAAGTTTTCCGAGCCGAAACGAAATATTTTCGGAATTTTCGAATGTACTTGAAATGTGTCAAATCGAAATTTATTGCTTTGAAACGAGAACAGACGTTCCGAAAAAACGAAAATTTCGAAACATACGAAAAGTCGATACAAAAAACTAGCTAAGTGACACGAAAATACGAAAAATGGTCGATATTCCGAAAAAAAATGTACACGAAAAACGAGTCGAGCCGAACCGAATCGAAACAGAAATCGGTCGAAACGAGCCGAATTGAAAAGTTTAAAAATCCGAAAAATCAAATCGAATCGAACCGAAAAAAAAATCGGTGCACAAGCCTATTATCTATTTAGTTTAATGAATAGCTTATATTTCGGCTTAATTGAGGGACACTAATCACTTATGTCCATCTAATGAATTTAAAAAAATACATGCGATAAATTTGTGGCTATTAAAAAGTATAATTTGTTGAAATAAACAAACAAGATTATTAGAGTGTATATATATATATACGTATATTAAATGCTCCAGTTATGGGGAATTTTGCAAATAAAAATCCCATAGTAAGCGTTTCTTTCTTATTTTAAGAATGAAATAATAAGATGTTTGCAGCTGCAAGTTCTAGTCCATCAAAAGAAAACAAAGAGACGTGAAGAGATGCTTTGTTACCTAACATTTGTTGATAATGGCACCAGCCCATCTCTGCTGGTCTTAATCCCTTGTAATATGTAAACATTTGCTGAATCCAAGATCTCTAATGTAACAGATCTCAGTACCCCGACAGGGTCACATCTGCCAATGCTGCTTCCATCCTGGACCCCTGTGTTCTCCTCATGACTCTCGTAACTTTCTCCCGGTCCTTAGCCGCAGCTTAAAGACGGGTACACGCAGGCCCGGACTGGGACAAAAAATAGGCCAGGGCATTTTAGACTGCGCAGCCCACCGTTGATGAGCACCACCAAATAAAGCCGATCAGCTGCTGAACAAGGTAAAAAAAAATAAACCTGCTATTCTTTAACCACTTGGCTGCTAAGGACGCGCTCAGCGTGTCCTGCCAAGTGCTTCCCCTGTGCGATGGACGCGCTGGGCGCGTCCATGCACAGGAGGCAGCAATCAGCCCAGATTCCGGCTGATTGCTGAGCCCCCCTGGTGCGGGCTGACATCTTGGATGTCAGCCCGGCACTCCGGGACCCCCGCGGGACCAATAGATATCATTGCGCAAGCGCGATGACATCTATTTCAGGCGCCCCCCCGCGAGTGTGGAGGAGGTGCCTGAAAGGGAGGGGACCTCTCTCTCTCCCAATCGCCGGGGGCCACCGATTAAAGGCAGGCACCGCTTTGAAGGGCACAGCCTGCCCTTCCAAATGGTGCCTGGCTTTAACCCCTTGGGGCCGGATCATGATTCGGTGCCGAAAAGCACCGGATCGTGATCCTCTCCCGGAGCTGGCCGACATCTTGGATGTCGGCCAAGCTTCTGGGAACTTCCCCTGAGGACTGGCGTCATCGTGCATAGCGCGATGACGTCAGTCCTGGAGTTAACCCCTAACTGCCACCAATGGTGGAGATAGGGGGCTCCAATAAACCCCCTATCTCCCGATCCGTGGCAGCCAGGGGTTAATGTTTGGTATCGTTGGATCGGCCAGAGCATGATACCAAACATGACCATCTTAAAAGTAATAAAAAAAATTAAAAAAATGTAAATAAAAAAATATTTAAAAAATAAATAAACAGCTTTTATTTTTGTTAATGCAGCAATATTGTTCCCATTTCAATTATAATGTGAACAAAAATGTAACGAGTCCCCATTTCTAATTTTTTTAACAAGCGCAACCCATAGAAAATATAACCGCAAACGCTCGCATGTTAAAATGTGAAAAAAAAACACTTTACACCTTGTAAATTAATGAACATTAAATTTTATTGCATTTTTTGTTAAAATATACAGACAGGTCATGACGTATACATATAATAATGATATATTATGAATCTGCCGAGTCTGCCGGAAAGAACGATATATAATATGCCTGGGTCATATACTAAAATGTGGCTTCAAATAGCGTTTAGGCTAGGGTCAGACAAAAGCATTTTTCCCCGCGAACGTGGAAAAGTGCGTCCGAACGCATTGACGTATTTTTTCACGGAATGCGCAAAAACGGTCAGACAACGCGCATTTTCGGGCGTGATTTTGTACGGATCGTCAATAAAACTCTTTTTGCGACTGGACGTTATGTAGGCTGGACATTAGCAGTGTCTGACATCTCCTAATCAAGCAAACACGCCGCTATGCCGCAGCTGCGCACTCAGTACGTCAGTACTAGCAGTTCAGCGTTCTCAGAAAAATGCGTTCAAATTCCACTTGCGTTGCACGGCCGGACTTTTGTGCAGCCGTACATCGTATATTGGCCGTCATTGCCCGTCATCTGCTGCTACTGCGGCCGTAATCATGTGCGCCAGAACGCACGTTAAAAGTGCGCTGGTCTGACCCCAGCCTTAAACATGATGAGCGAAACCGGTAAAAATGACCTCAGCACACAGGCGTGAAATGGCTCAGCAGCGAAAGGGTTAAAAGGCGTTTAAAAAAATAAATATGAAAATAGTAAAAGGTCACATTAAAACCCAAATATAAAATGGTCTGTAACAGAATAAAAAAAGCCATGAAAAAATAAAAGGGAATCAAAAATTTCGCCTAAAGAAATCCAGAAAAATAACAAAAAATAAGTCTTTATGCTAGAACTGAAAAGATGAAATGGTTGAATAAAAAATCATACAAAAGATAATATTTTTTTTTACATTGAGTCCTATGGGATTCACCTGTTTAAACCTGTTGAATTGAATCACGGTAAAATCAGTGGGGAAAAAAAAATGGGAATTTCGCAAACATTTCTCTGCTGTTCAGCGTCTCTGAATAGATTAACCATTACTTCTCTATGGGACACTTTCACTGCCGCCATAGATAACTGAATTGCGGCAATCTGAGGCGAACTGCACTGTATTTCGCTGTCAATTCACCAGTATTTGGAGAATTTACAGCTCTCTAATAGCTGAAGGCCACGAAATTGCACCGTACAATGGAATTCACCATTCACTGCTCTTTCGGGGTTATTTAAAGAGCACCGAATTGCCACGAAATTACAACGAAAAGTGAATTTCGCCGTACATGGACTTTCGTGGCCATTTGGCTATTCATAAAGATGGCAATTCGCCAGTGAAATACGGTGCCTGTTCGATGGCAGTGAAATCCCCATAGAGAAGCAATAGTTAATCTATTCAGAGAACACCGAACAGCAGAGAAATGTCAGCCCTGATTTTTTTTATTTAAATGGTAGTTTTTTTTCTGTAACAGTCCTTTATATTATTATTATTCAAAGGATATGTAATTTGCATGCATTTTCATGCAGTGTTTTTTTTTTAAAATGTCTTTTTTTTTTTTTACCTGTTCGATGGCTGGTCGTCTTTTTCCGGTGGCATTAGGCAGTCCGTTCGAATGGGTCATTGACTGCGTTCGGCAGGTCATCAGCTGCATTCGGCGGATTGTTCGGCAGGTTGTGGCTGTGTTCGACGGGTTGCGGCTGCGTTCGGCGGGTTGTGGCTGCGTTTGTGAATCACTGGGGGGATTATTTTTTTATTGAGGGTGTGGGGGAGGCAAATAGTTTTTTTTGGGGGTACAAATTATTATTTTTTGAAATAATTATTTCATCGGGGGGGCACTTTTGGAGTTCAGAGCAGACAGTGCAGTATCCAGGGGGCACACAGATTGAAACCACAGTCCCCTCCACAGCTGCATTGTAATTATCTCCCTGTGGTTGGTTCCAGAGAACATTGGAACTCTGCTCTGTTGCTGTTTCCTCACCTAGGGCTGCGTAGAGTAACGCTGGCGGTGTGGGGCTGTTCTCCTTTCCCCAGAGATCCGGGGTATCCAAATGAGGGCAGGAGCCGGACGCACCATGCCCAGTCGCTAGCATTTCAGGTGGGGGAACAGTTTTCCCCTCTGGAATCACCAACTCAAGCAAGCTATCCTCCCTGCTCACAGGCTCTGGCATCACCAAAAATTTGGCGCAGAGGTCTGTGAAACTCTGGCTGGTGGCCAGCATTTCCTCTGGAAAGGTGGCAATTTTCTGGGGTTCCCCCACTAACATGTGGCTGTCCTCATTTCTCCCAAGATCAGGTGCATCGGGCTGGGGGCAGAGGTCAGCAGCACTCTGTCCCGATGTCAGCTCTTCTGCGGAGTTTGTGGTGGGATGCTCCTAAAGCTCCTCCATTAACAAAATGAGGTCTTCGACCTCTGAGATGGCTGACACCACAAATTGGGGATCTAGGGCGACTGGCTCACATCCTGAAAGTGCCGTGGGAAGGGTTTCAATCTCCTCCACAACTCCAGAGTCTATTGCTGGCCCAGACAAATCCAGGTCTTCAAACACCTTAGCCATCTTTGGCTGGGAGCACACTGGGGCTCATCTGGGCCATCTGCCCAGCATCCCAGCAAATTGCCAGTGGAGACTTTCATCTCGCCCACTGTCGCAAGGCCACCCTCCCTCGACAGAGCATAACCGTCTCTCTGGGTCACATCGGTGGAGACTGCAGTCCCATCCTCCATTATTGGCAAAAATCCTCTGCTGCCTGAAAATAGAGGCCAGAGGCATTCTGCACCGTTGTCAGCTCTTCTGCTGACACTGCAACACTGTTCCAATCCAGAGGCTCCAGACACTGCTGCTGAGTCTAGCAGCTTTTTTGTAGGCCACCTCCAGCCCCCACTCCTGGACACATATAAATTTCAAATCAGCATGCAGCCAGGGCACCTCTGAGAGATTGAGCAATCTCTCGCTAACCTCTCAAATCTCCTCCGATGGCACTCTGGCTCGCTCCCAAAGTCTGGGTCTGCAGTGAGTTTCCCCAATAACAACCTAGGGCCGCCGTGGCCGGGGCCCGAAACAATTTAGCTGCTGGCCCGGCGGCCGCGTGTTCATACTCCGAACGGCGGCTGGAATGAAGCGCGGCCGCTCGCCTGTGAGCTATCCAACAGACAGATCGCGGCTGTCTGTTGGATAGATAACAGGCGGGCGGCCGTGGTTCATTCCAGCCGCTGCTCGGAGGATGAACACGCGGCCGCCGGGCTGGCAGCTAATTTTTTTCGGGCCTGGCACCTGGCAGAGAGGTGAGCTGGGGCAAATATATCCATGAACTGCTGGGCGCAAATATATCCATGAGCTGGGGGCAAATATATCCATGAGCTAGTGGGGGCAAATATATCCATGAGCTGCTGGGGGCAAATATATCCATATGAGCTGGGGGCAAATATATCCATATCAGCTGGGGGCAAATATATCCATTTGAGCTGGGAGAAAATATATCCATGAGCTGCTGGGGACAAATATATCCATGAGCTGGGGGCACATATATCCATGAGCTGCTGGGGGCAAATATATCCATGAGCTGGGAGCAAATATATCCATGAGCTGGGAGCAAATATATCCATGACCTGCTGGGGCAAATATATCCATGAGCTGGTGGGCAAATATATCCATGAGCTGCTGGGGGCAAATATATCCATATGAGCTGGGAGCAAATATATCCATATCAGCTGGGGGCAAATATATCCATGAGCTGGGGACAAATATATCCATATGATCTGGGGGCAAATATATCCATTTGAGCTGGGGGCAATATATCCATGAGCTGGGAGCAAATATATCCATGAGTGTAAGGAGCTGGTTCCAGGGTGGTAGAATTGAGTTCAATGTGCAATGATATTTGCTGAGAGTTGTAGATGTATAAACAAAAGAGGGTTTATTAGGAAATCATAGAACATAAAGGCAATAGATGAATATAGAAGGGATTGGTAATACTGAAGGGAAGGGAGTACACTGAATAAACAATATTGCTCCTCTTCGACTCTGTAAGGCCCCACGCCGCCAGCTTCAGCCCTGGCACACCCTCCAGACACGCTACCTGCAAAGATGCTCCCGCACTGCAGAGCGTGCCTGGAGGAAATCCCGCTCTGAAGCTGATTTTGTTCACTTCAAGTTTATTCTCCGGTCATACACCTCTGCCCTCCACCTGCCAAACAATCCTTCTTCTCATCTCTTATATCTACGCTGTCCTCTAACCCTAAACGGCTCTGGTCCACCTTCAACACCCTCCTCCACCCACCCGCACCTCCCCCCTCAGCTTCCTTCAACGCTCAAGACCTGGCAGATTTCTTCCTTAGTAAAACTCTAACTATCAGAAGCGACATCCCAACACAAGATAGTTATCTGCCACCTCCACTCCCAGAGGTCCCCTCTGCCACCCTCTGCCGCTTCCTCCCAGCCACTGAGGAGGAAGTCCATTCCTTATTGTCCTCCTCACATCTCACCACGTGCCCGCTCGACCCCATTCCCTCACATCTAATTCCTCCCCTCTCCTCCTCCCTCACCCCTGCTCTCACACACATCTTCAACCTATCTCCACCGGCTCCTTCCCATCCGCCTTCAAACATGCGCTAGTTACCCCTTTACTAAAGAAACCATCCCTCGATCCCAACTCTCCATCCAACTACCGCCCTGTATCCCTGCTTCCCTTTACCTCTAAGCTCTTAGAAAAACTAGTCTTCAACCGCCTCTCCCTCTTCCTGTCCTCCAATTCCCTACTTGACCCCCTGCAATCTGGCTTCAGTCCCCTACACTCAACTGAAACTGCCCTCAAAGTCACCAACGACCTCCTAACTGCTAAAAAACACGGCCACTATTCTATTCTCATCCTGCTTGACCTCTCGGCTGCTTTTGACACTGTTGACCACCCCCTCCTTCTGCAGACCCTCAGCTCTCTTGGTCTCTGTGACACTGCACTTGCTTGGGTTGACTCCTATTTATCCAACAGGTCCTTCTCTGTGTCCTTTGCTGGTAACTCTTCCTCTTCATTGCCTCTATCTGTTGGTGTACCTCAAGGCTCTGTCCTTGGTCCTCTGCTCTTTTCCATCTACACCTCCTCCCTGGGCAAAATCATCAACAGCTTTGGCTTTAATTACCACCTCTACGCTGATGACACTCAGATTTACCTCTCTACCCCTGATCTCTCTCCCCCTGTCCTTTCAAAAGTCAGTGACTGTTTATCTGGCATCTCCTCCTGGATGGCCTCGCACCACCTAAAGATCAACATGTCCAAGACTGAGCTCCTACTTATTCCTCCCTCTAATGCCTCCCCACCTCCTGACTTCTCTATCACGGTGGAGGGTATCACCATCTCCCCATCAAACCAAGTTCGCTATCTTGGAGTTACACTTGACTCTGCTCTTTCCTTCATCCCCCACATCAAGTCTCTTTCCTCCTCCTGCCGCTACCAATTGCGTAATATTTCCAGAATTCGGCCATTTCTTACTGCTG
The DNA here is from genome assembly GCA_009667805.1 of Leptobrachium leishanense. Classification (NCBI taxonomy): domain Eukaryota; kingdom Metazoa; phylum Chordata; class Amphibia; order Anura; family Megophryidae; genus Leptobrachium; species Leptobrachium leishanense. The sequence continues at coordinate 108,047,516 of CM019063.1, forward strand.
TCACCACAAAACAACTCATACACGCCCTGGTAATCTCCCGACTTGACTATTGCAATAATCTCTTATCTGGCCTCCCTCTGTCCCGCCTCTCCCCCCTACATTCCATCCTCAACGCCTCCGCCAGGCTAATTCACCTCACCTGCCGCTCTGTCTGTGCCGCTCCCCTCTGCGAGTCCCTTCACTGGCTCCCCATCCACTGCAGAATTAAGTTCAAAATCCTTATCCTTACCTACAAAACCCTCACTAACTCAGCTCCCCACTACCTGTCCTCACTAATCACCAAATACACCCCAGCCCGCTCCCTAAGGTCAAACAGCGACCTGCGCCTAGCTTCTCCCCGCATCACCTCTTCCCATGATAGACTGCAGGACTTCACACGCGCAGCCCCCATTCTCTGGAACGCTATCCCTCGTACGGTCAGACTTTCCCCTAATTTCTCTTCCTTCAAACTCTCCCTTAAAACATTCCTATTTAGGGAAGCCTACCACCCAACTCACTGTAAGGGCAGAGGCTTGACCCCTGTGTAGTGTTGTGTGTATGGAACCCGGTGGCAAGCCGAAGGAGGAGACCAGAAGGGATATAATTAGTTGAACCTTTACTGGGTGGAACAAAATATAAGTCCAGAACAAAAGGAATGCAGGATGTCTTTGACAAAGTAAAGTCCAGAACGGAGGGTTGTAGGGATAAATAACACAAGTTGTAATCTTTGGAAATAGTCCTGGGATAAAGGGATTAGACTGAAGACAGGATCTGGAACCGGTACCAGAGGTATTAAGGCAAGCCTGAAGATGGAACTGGTGCCGTGGAAGCAAGCCTGGAGATGGAACTGGTGCCGCGGAAGCAAGCCTGGAGATGGAGTGGCGCTGTGGTAGTAAACTTGCAGATGGAGCTGGCACTGTGGTAGCAGGCCGGGAGGCGGAACTGGTACCGTGGAAGCAGAGCTGGAAGCGGAGCTGGCACCGTGGAAGCAGGCCTGGAGGCGGAACTGGTGTCGTGAAAGCAGGACTGGAAGCGGAGCTGGTACCGTGGAAGCAGGACTGGAAGCGGAGCTGGTACCGTGGAAGCAGGACTGGAAGCGGAGCTGGTACCGTGGAAGCAGGACTGGAAGCGGAGCTGGTACCGTGGAAGCAGGACTGGAAGCGGAGCTGGTACCGTGGAAGCAGGACTGGAAGCGGAGCTGGTACCGTGGAAGCAGGACTGGAAGCGGAGCTGGTACCGTGGAAGCAGGACTGGAAGCGGAGCTGGTACCGTGGAAGCAGGACTGGAAGCGGAGCTGGTACCGTGGAAGCAGGACTGGAAGCGGAGCTGGTACCGTGGAAGCAGGACTGGAAGCGGAGCTGGTACCGTGGAAGCAGGACTGGAAGCGGAGCTGGTACCGTGGAAGCAGGACTGGAAGCGGAGCTGGTACCGTGGAAGCAGGACTGGAAGCGGAGCTGGTACCGTGGAAGCAGGACTGGAAGCGGAGCTGGTACCGTGGAAGCAGGACTGGAAGCGGAGCTGGTACCGTGGAAGCAGGACTGGAAGCGGAGCTGGTACCGTGGAAGCAGGACTGGAAGCGGAGCTGGTACCGTGGAAGCGGAGCTGGTACCGTGGAAGCAGGACTGGAAGCGGAGCTGGTACCGTGGAAGCAGGATTGGAAGCAGAGCTGGTACCGTGGAAGCAGGACTGGAAGCGGAGCTGGTACCGTGGAAGCAGGACTGGAAGTCAGGATACTCTTGGAGCAATACGAAGGGGATCCACTGGAGAACGTGGTGGTGAACCACAGTATAACCTGGTTAATGAACTGGAGAAGGCGGCAGGTTTAAATAGGGTTCAGAGAATCATAAGAACACCGCTCACCTGGAGCTCGCAGGTGGAATTGGGATACCTGAGTACTTGATGGATTAATTGGTGGTATACGAGGATCTCCAGTGCAGGTGGAATGCAGTACCTTTACTTGACCAGCAGAGTACCTAGGTCTTCATGCTCTAGGATGCACGATCGCGCATGCGCGCTTGCCTTCTGTTCAGTTGGATCCCGGAGACGGCGTGGGACACATCCTGGCTCTCCTCCCTCGAGCTGAAGATCGGAATCAGGGAGCGACGCGCCACGAGGGACCTCAGGTGAGTCTGCCAGGCGTCCCAACATGGCGGCCGCGGTCCGACCGCGGCGTGGGGCATTACACTCACTGACGCAATCACTCTCACCTTGCAGTCCTCTCCTCCTGTTTCCAACCCCAACCCTCCCAGATTGTGAGTTCCTACGGGAATAGGGCCTCATCCCCTCTTGTACTGTTTGTCAAATGTTGTTCAATGTATTGTAACCCGTCTATACTGTGCCTATTGTACAGCGCTGCGGAATATGCTGGCGCTTTATAAATAAAGAATAATAATAATAATAAACAATAATAACTTTAACTAAAGGCAAGATAAGACAATACTAAACTATACTAAACTAAACTACAACAAAAGAGAAATATATAGAGGCAGAGTGTTTTTGCAGGCAGAGGTTCCTGGGTCTGTAGAGGGTCCTAGAGATGCAGAGGGTCCAAGAAATGCAGAGCAATGGGCTCTGGGGATTCTGTAAGATGCAGGGTAGCGAATTCTGCGGGATGCAGGGCAGCAGGTTCTGAGACTTCTGTAGGATACAAGGTAGCGGATTCTGCGGGATGCAGGGCAGCAGGTTCTGAGACTTCTGTAGGATACAAGGCAGCGGATTCTGCAGGATGCAGGGCAGCAGGTTCTGAGACTTCTGTAGGATACAAGGCACAGAGGAAGGGAATGCTGGTGGAGACAAGACAGTTAGATAGAGGAACAAGAGACAGCTCCCTGTCAGCTTGGCATACACCAAGACAATGCAGAAGCATTGTGTCTTGGGAGTGGTTTCTTTTTGTAGAGGGGAAAATCAGGATGCATTAGTCAGCACCTGGTTGCTGGATCAGCCTGGTTGTAGAAGAATTACCAGTCTCCTTACAGGAAACTGGCTTGCTTTTAGGTTTCCTGCGGCGCTGGCGTCCAGGTTCCTGACAATGAGCTGGGAGCAAATATATCCATGAGCTGGGAGCAAATATATCCATGAGCTGCTGGGGGCAAATATATCCATTAGCTGCTGGGGGCAAATATATCCATTAGCTGCTGGGGGCAAATATATCCATGAGCTGGGGGCAAATATATCCATGAGCTGCTGGGGGAAAATATATCCATGAGCTGGGGGCAAAATATATCCATGAGCTGGGGGCAAAATATATCCATGAGCTGGAGGCAAATATATCCATGAGCTGCTAGGGGCAAATATATCCATGAGCTGGGGGCAAATATATCCATGACATGCTGGGGCAAATATATCCATGAGCTGCTGGGGGCAAATATATCCATATGAGCTGGGGGCAAATATATCCATATGAGCTGGGGCAAATATATCCATGAGCTGGGGACAAATATATCCATATGATCTGGGGGCAAATATATCCATTTGAGCGGGGGGCAATATATTCATGAGCTGGGAGAAAATATATCCATGAGCTGCTGGGGGCAAATATATCCATGAGCTGGGGGCAAATATATCCATGAGCTGCTGGGGGCAAATATATCCATGACCTGCGGGGGCAAATATATCCATGAGCTGCTGGGGGCAAATATATCTATGAGCTGCTGGGGGCAAATATATCCATGAGCTGCTGGGGGCAAATATATCCATATGAGCTGGGAGCAAATATATCCATATCAGCAGGGGGCAAATATATCCATGAGCTGGGGACAAATATATCCATATGATCTGGGGACAAATATATCCATATGATCTGGGGGCAAATATATCCATTTGAGCTGGAGGCAATATATCCATGAGCTGCTGGGGGCAAATATATCCATGAGCTGGGGACAAATATATCCATGAGCTGCTGGGGGCAAATATATCCATTAGCTGCTGGGGGCAAATATATCCATGAGCTGGGGGCAAATATATCCATATGAGCTGGGGGCAAATATATCCATGAGCTGGGGGCAATAATATCCATGAGCTGGGGGCAAATACATCCATATAACCAGTGCTGGGTATATTATTCTGGGGGTCCAGTGCTGGGTATAATATTCTGGGGGCTCAGTGCTGTGTATGTTATTCTGGGGGTCCAGTGCTGTGTATATTATTCTTGGGGCTCGGTGCTGTGTATATTATTCTGGGTGCTCAGTGCTTTGTATATTATTCTGGGGGCTCAGTGCTGTGCATATTTTTCTGGGGGCTCAGTGCTGTGTATATTATTCTGGGGTCCATTGCTGTGCATATCATTCTGGGGCTCAGTGCTGTGTATATTATTCTGGGTGCTCAGTGCTTTGTATATTATTCTGGGGGCTCAGTGCTGTGCATATTATTCTGGGGGCTCAGTGCTGTGCATATTATTCTGGGGGCTCAGTGCTGTGCATATTATTCTGGGGGTCCAGTGCTATGCATATTATTCTTGGGGGGCTCAGTGCTGTGCATATTATTCTGGGGGCTCAGTGCTGTGTATATTATTCTGGGGGCTCAGTGCTGTGCATATTATTCTGGGGGCTCAGTGCTGGGTATGTTATTCTGGGGGCTCAGTGCTGTTCATATTATTCTGGGGGTCCAGTGCTGTGCATATTATTCTGGGGGCTCGGTGCTGGGTATATTATTCTGGGGGCTCAGTGCTGTGTATATATTCGGGGGGGTCTGTGCCTGTGTATATAATTCTGGGGGGTCTGTGCCTGGATATATATATATTATATATAACGTGTTAGACCAGTTGCCAAAATCACGAGTATACCTGTACGTAGTGATGCCTTTCACTGATCAGTATAGCTTCCAGACCTGAAGAGGAGAGGTTACACTCTTGAAAGCTTGTCTTTTAAATGTAATGTTAACCCAATAAAAATGTTATCACCATGTACAGCTATACTCGTGATATATATATATTTTTTCTTCGGGTAATAGGGGTTGTGTAATTTGTGGGTGAGTTCCCTCACTTTTTTCCCAGGACTTGACCCCTGCCTGTGCTGAACCAGGTCCGTCAAGCTGGGCCAGCGCCTCACGCACTCACTGACTAAACTCTGCTGCCATAGTTGCTGTCCTATCTACGGAAAAAGGTCCCCAAAAAACAGGAAGCAAATTCTACAACTGCCGCCAATGTAACAGACCCCGACAGGGTCATATCTACCAATGCCGCTTCCTTGCTGGACCCCGTGTTCTCCTCATGACTCTCGTGCCTTTCAACTGGTCCTTAGCTGCAGCTTAAAGACAGGTACACGTAGAGAGCCTTGCTAGCGTCCCCCAGAAATAGGCTGTAGATCTGGAGCTTTGCGCTGGAACAGCGAACAGAATATAGCTGCTACTCAAACCATGAGTCGTGACTGCATGTAGGGTCAGAAAGGAACGGTTTTAATCAGGGACACACACACATACATTTAAACAGTCACACATGGGTCATTTACGTATACAACCCCCCCCCCCCAGAAACTTGTCGGGGGGCCTCAATTAGACTGAAACAGATAATTGGACAACCATTTGCTTCTTGGAATGTGAACCCTAATTAGATTAGTTAGATGGTTAAATTAAACATTATGTAATTTTTCAAGGGAGGCAGGACAATGTTAATCAGGATGATAACAGATTACAGACAGCAGATTTACTAACTATTCAAATATAAACAGATAAACACATTCCTTAGACAAGGCTAGACTGGGAGGCTAATCCTCGCAACAGATAACAGATAGACACTGAACTAATATCGATTATGGGGCCTGCACCCTACAAATATGCCTTCATGCCCATGCACTTCAAGTCCATCACATCTAAAATAACACAGCACTGTAGGGTCCTTGCATATTCAAGACCCAAAACATGTAGTCACCTGCCTCTGTCCAGTTTTGTTGATCTGAAGTTGCTGCTTTCTTGACTGCGCTGCTCACATCGTTTTCCAAGGTTGACAGACTGTGCACAATGTTATCATTCATATCTATATCATAAACCTAAAGAAAACCTTGTGAATTTGTGGTTGTGCATGAAAACACCTATAATTATTATTATGTGTCTCTTGCTTTGCCCACAGAGCTCGTTTACAACACTCCCTGTATAGAGCAACAAATTCTGGGTAGAACATGCAAAGGATGTCCACACTTTCTAACTTTTTATCCCAAGAGCAGACGTCTGATGCAGGGAGACTTGAACATAAAGGTGTTCTTAGCACAGGCTTGTTCGACGGTCACTGGGACTAGTGTCCATTGATTTGTGGAGAGAACCAGAGCAGGGAATGTGTTTTAAAGATATATTTTTTTCTTACGTGATTTGGTTTGGGAAAATCCAAAGTCGAACTCAGAAATTGGGATCGAGGAGGCCAATCAATGTATTTTTTCATTAAATCCAATCCCTCACAGTCCTACCCTGTTGAGATGTCTGCAGCAATCCAATGTACCATGGCACCCGCTGGCATCACCAATTATGAGCCATCACCGCACAGGCACAAAGTTGTCACCGAGCATGCATAGTGATGGCCGTGAATGCACAATGACGGTCTGTCATTGCCAGTGCCATTTTTTGTTATGGTCGATGGCATATACAAAAAGTTAGATCGCTGGCATTTTTGCCCTGAGGGGTGAAAAGGCATGATACGCCACTGTAAGGCACCAGCGTGACAGGCAAGGTTCCGAACCCAGGATGCAGTGACACACGGAGACCAGGTTAGGGAACACAGGGGTTTATTTGTAAGATTCAGATAAATAATAAGTCCAGGTTATGCAGGATGAAGGGCAGAACTTAAGGAGAGGGACCAATGGAATATGCAATCTTTGGTGGACACAAAGGGATGCAGGAGACACAATACAAGGAGACACAGAGGGTAGACACACGTAGGAGACTTACTGGGGATACGAGACAGGACAGGAAAAGGGCTGAATAGTTTCTTGATAGCTGAGGAATCAGGAGACAGTTGATCAGCGGGAAACCAGGATGCAGGGGTCTAGGATGAAGTCTCTGGATGGCTCGGGAGACTTGATACAGAGAGTAAGCACAGGATAGCGTCTGGATCTGTGTACTTCGCTTGCTGGCTCAGGAACCATATTGCTGAAGCCTTGCCTTCTGGGTGCTCCACCCTTAAATAGGGAAATAGTCTCTGCGTGGATTAGAGGCACCTGTTAGGCCTGCAGTGCTGAGAGCAAGGTGGGACATAGGTTACGCCGTCTTGTAGAAGTGCTGCCCTGCAGTCAGGACAACGCAGCTCCAGGTTTGCATTTCTTCCGTTTACGGCGGGCTTTACGTGGGGTGCTGGGGGGCTCCAGACAGGGGTCCTGACAGCCACTGTCTGCAACTGCGCTCTATGCAAAGCTTCTCCTGCGGCTGTTTGGATTTCTCTTTTGTTAAATGCTGTCGTTTTTCACCCACGTTCAAATCGCTCGATAACTCAATCCCTTCCTACATGTCTTCATGATCTGAGACAGAACCATGGGCAGTCGCCAATGGAGAAACACTAATTATCAATCTATTTATTCTTATCAGTACCATGGATAACGACAGGCTTGTTACTATCCATGGTACTGATACTGACAAAATTAATTGTATCAAAAGTCATTGCCGAACAGAACACATACGGACGGACTGTGAGAAGATAATCCAGCTGTATGTGTTCTGCAAAGAAAAAAACAGACCTCGTTATACATTTAAAATGAGTTAGGAAGAACCCTAAATAGTAACCCAAAAATTCCCAAAAAATGCAAAAATAATCCTAACAAATAAATAAATGCAGACACTCCTTGCTGTAAGTGAAAAAAATAAATGCTTTACTGACAAAATTAACGAAACGAAACGAAAAATTTTAGTTATTTCGTATGGACATGAAATTTGTAAAATCGCAAGTCATTTTCGTTCTATTCGAGATTTCGGTTCCGTTTCGGTTAACTTCGGACAACATATTTTCGTATAGCTTCAAGTCCGTTTCGGTTCCGTTGCTGATTTAGTAATTTTGTATTGTCCGTCACTTTTTTCACGTGTTCCAGTGCAAAATTCCCGTTATATTTAATAAAACGGGAATTTTGCACTGGAACACGTGAAAAAAGTGACGGACAATACAAAATTACTAAATCAGCAACGGAACCGAAATGGACTTGAAGCTATACGAAAATATGTTGTCCGAAATGAACCGAAACGGAACCGAAATCTCGAATAGAACGAAAATGACTTGCGATTTTACAAATTTCATGTCCATACGAAATAACTAAAATTTTTCGTTTCGTATCCGAAAATATTTTGGATGGTGTGTATTTTGTTGCCGGTCCGGTTCGGAACATCGGACGAATCCGAAACGCCGAATTGGCCCATTTCGTGAGAAAAACGAATCGTACGAAACGAAACGCATATCCCTATAAAAAAATACCAAGGTTATTCAGCAGGCATCATGTGGGAAACAGTATATGTACATAAGCACTTGCAACAGACATCATAGGATCCACAAAGTCATGGGAATGAGAAATCCCTGTAGGCATCCTAGTCTGCAGCAGAAAAGAATAAGTTCCCACTGGGGGGCATTAAGGGACTGGACTAATTTCTGACACGAAGTAGACCCAGAAAGTGAAATGATGAAGTACAAACAACAAACAAACAAAACACAAGCAGCAAAAAAAAAAAAGGGGAGGCAACAAGAAAAGAAGAGCGGACGTGAAAAGGGAAGAAAAATACAGAGGAGAAGGGGAGGGGGGACCGAGGAGCGAGGTAAATGTGGTAGGCAATAGGGATGTGCACGCATTTTTTTTTTCATTTCGTTTCGGCACGTTCGGTTTTTCAAAAGTTTAGTTTTGGATCGTTTTGGCCCATTTTTGTTTCGGCTCGGTGTTTTATAACGATTTTTGTTTCGTAAAATCGGGGAATTTCGGTCTTTCGGATCGTCTGTTCTCTTCGTTTCAATGGGTCCATCCTCGGATTTTCGTTTTTACTTTAGACGTTTGTTATTTCGGAGGCTCCGATATTTCGGTCGGTATGGTAATCCTGTCGATTCGTTCCTTCGGACGTATCGTTTTTATGAAAGATCCATTTTTCTTATGAATATGGATTGCACAACTTTATTTAGACTGGGGATTTAGGGAAAAAGCTAATTAAATATTTAAAATAAATATATTATTGATGCAGAAAGAAAGCACTGGAACAAGTGAAAAAAGTGACCGACAACACGAAATTACGAAATCAGCAACGGAACCGAAACGGACTCGAAACAATACGAAAATACGTTGTCCGAAATTAACCGAAATGGAACCGAAATCGCGAATAGAACGAAAATGACTTGCGATTTTACAAATTTCATGTCCATACGAAATAACGAAATTTTTTCGTTTTGTATCGGGAAATATTTCGGATGGTGTGTATTTCGTTGCCGGTCCAGTTCGGAACATCGGACGAATCCGAAGCTCCAAATCTGCCCGTTTCGTGAGAAAAACGAATCGGTACGAAATGAAACGCACATCCCTAGTAGGCAATATGTATGGTGACATGATCACATCCAAAACGAAAACATTGTGCCCCTCCAGACTTACAGATGGCTTCCTCCCTGCTGCAGCAGCCATCACCAACTCATTGCAGCTAAGGCTGTGCTGCTGTGGCACAGAATGTCCCTGTAGTAAATGTGGGAAACTGCTGATCACATGAAAAGATACTGTACATTACTGACACGCTGCACATTACAGAGCTCCACAGCAATAAAACTCACAGTAATGTGCAGTATGTGTGAGTGTATAAAACGTAACAAAGAAAAATGTCATCTGCGCTTATTCCCATTATACCGTGTGAAACAAAGCACAATTAGAGGCTTTGGTTTCTAATAATGGCCATTAAAAGAGTAAGCTCACCTGCCAACGTCACGGCACCTCTATTGAGGGTTAATCCTATTAAAAAATGAAGTCACAGACTGCTGTGTAGCGAACCATAACTGCTCATGCTGCTTTTCAGTCATGAGGTTGGCGCGAACTCTTTTAATGGCCATTAATAGAAACCAAAGCTCTAATTGTGTTTTGTTTCTCCTGGCGCTTGCATAAGTAAGTTTAATGTCTGGTGTCAATATTCCAATGTTGACGCTAAACTGGAGTGAAATCATTTTGCACCTCGTAGCTTGCGCAAACTTACTGTACTTTGCGTCTCCTATACTTAATATGGGGAGTGTAACCTAATTTTACCATCTCCATAAGTGAGGTTTTAAGGCTAGGGTCAAACGAACGCATTATTCGCAGGGACCGTCAAAAAGTGCATCCGAACACATTGACGTATTTTTTCACGGAATGCGCAAAAATGGCCATTCGATGCGCATTTTCGTGCGGGATTTTTTTTACGGATCCAAACCAGGAAACTTTGGGTGTCTGGACGTTATGTTGGCCAGCCATGAGCAGCGTCTGACATCTCCTAATCACGCACAGACACCGCTATGCAGACGCAGCGGACGTAGCGCACTCTGTACGTCAGTACTAGCGGTTCTACGTTCTTGAAAAAATGCATTCGTTTGCCACTTGCGTTGCACGGCCGAACTTTCGTGAGGCTGTACTTCGTATATTGGCCGTCATTGCCCATCATTTGCTGCTACTACGGCCGTGATTAAGTGCGCCTAAACGCACGTTAAAAATGCGTTAGTCTGACCCCAGCCTAAAACTTGCTGGCGCAAATTTCTGTTGGGACTCAAAATGAAGCGCAGCGTTTGGCAAAAATCAGAACTTTACCTCCCCAGGGTCCCACACATCTGTTCTGCCCAATCTCAGTCCCCTGTACAGCCCCTTGCATAGTGTCAGAACCCAGATAAAGAAGAAAGCTTTAAAGAACAAAGTAAATCATGAAGAGGGGAAGGCAGGAGAGTGGAGAAGCTGAAAAAAGTGTGGCTAAAGCATTTTAACCCCAGAAACGTTGGGGAATCGTGTTATGATAGCAGCACGTCATTACTGCCGCCATCAGAATTTGTTTCCCATGTCCATGAAAGAGAGCTTGAAAAAACAGAGCAGATCATGTTTAGGGGAAGGGATGAGAGTGGAGAAGTTTTTAATCCCCTCTTTACACTATTACAGCATCCGAATATTAAACCTTTGATTGCTGCTAATTTATTTATTTATTTGCAATGTATTTTACCAGGAAGGAAACATTGAGATTTCTCTCGTTTTCAAGTATGTCCTGGGTAATGAATGTATTCCTATAGCTGTTTTTTCTGTTGATTTATAATAGCAGTGAAAAGGTTTTGTGGAAATGATAAAGGGTGAATAAAAAAGGAAGCACAGTTTTAATCTTTTTATTATTCAGCCGTGGAAGAATAACACTTTAATGGAAGATTGGAAAGTCTTATTCTGCTATTCTTGAATTTATTTGAATGAATAAATAAATAAATATATAATTATAATTATATATATATATTATATGTAATCACTTCAGAGGCAGTTGTGGCTGAGGGGAAGAAAAGAGGTTCAGAGGCAGCTGTGGGTGAGGGGCATAAAAGAGGTTCAGAGGCAGCTGTGGCTAGGGGAAATAAAGAAGTTCAGGTGCAGCTGTGGCTGGGGAAAGAATTGAGGCTCAGGGTCAGCTGTGGTTAGGGACCAAAAAGAAGTTCAGGGGCAACTGAGATGTAGTATATGCAGCTGCCTCAGAAATGCACCTTCAGAACCCTACTACATCGTATAACTCATTCTGCCACTTTGTGCTACAATGTAACTACATAACCCACCATTGTGACATGTTAAAAGAGCTAAACTGTCCGTCAGTGGAATCCAGACACACCGTTCACCTTTCCAACCTGGTGTTTAAGAGGTTTTTCTTGGACGCTACCACCATACCTGAATAGACTGCTTCCCCTAGCAATTCCCTCATCCTATAACCTCCAATCCAGGACCAGCACCTTACTTGCAATGCCACAATACAAAAAGAAAGTGGCTCGATCCTCATTTTCCTACAGAGCACCGCAATTATGGAATAACGTCCCAGATGCCATCAAATCATTACCCAGTCTTAAGTCACTTAAGAGCTCCCTATTAACATACCTCGATACAGAATGCAACTGTAAACCTCTATATCTATAAAAACATTTGCGTCCGTCGATGCAAGTGGCGGACGCAATGCAGATGCGCATGTGCGATCAAAAGAAACTGGGGGAGAGGGGGAAGGCTGTGTGAGGAGGCAGCTCAGAGCCAAAGCGCCGGCCGGGAGACCCCAACAGCTCAGAGACATGGAGAGAGATAAGGTGTGTGCTCTGTACAGCTGAACCCTCCCTCTGACTCGCCCCTTCCTCTTCCCCACGTGTCCCTCTCTGTGCGAGTCTATCACTGCGCGCAGCTCCCACCCCTTGCAACCCCACCACAACACCCCTGCAACCCCCAAACATCACCCCAAATACCACCCCTGCACCCCCCACATCACCTCCTGCAACCCCAATACCACCCCTGCAACTCCAAATACCACCCCTGCAACCCATCACCCCCTGCAAACCCAGATACCACCCCTGTAACCCCCATCACCCCCTGCAAACCCAAATACCACCCCTGCAACCCCAAATACTACCCCTGCAACTCCCCACCACATCACCCTCTGCAACCCCCAACATCACCCCCTGCAACCCCAAATACCATCCCTGCAACCCCCACATCACCCCCTGCAACCCCCACATCACCCCCTGCAACCCCAAATACCATCCCTGCAACCTCCATCATCCCCTGCAACCCCCCATATCACCTCCTGCCAGGGCCAGCCCAAGCTACTGCGCTGCCTGGAGCGATGGATGAAATGCTGACCCCCGCAAGAAAAACAACACGTTACATTGAGCGTATCAGAGCTCCACAACAATAAAACTCACAGTAATATGCAGTGTGTGTGTGAGTGTATCACAGAGCTCCACAGCAATAAAACTCACAGTAATGTGCAGTGTGTCCAGCACCCGTAGGTTGTAGGCCCCTGAGCTGCATGGCCCACTCAGAGGATGCCGGAGGGTTGGTCAGAGGCATGCTGGAGAGGCAGGCGCCGGTGTTCTGCACGAGGGGACCGCTAAAAAAACAAGATTGATCTATCTACTATAATAGGGGTCAGCAACCTTGGTTCCCTGATGTTTTGGGAACTACATTTCCGAAGTGGCTCAGTCAGTCCAATGAGTGACTGAGCATCATGGGAGATGTAGTTCACAAAACATCAGGGAGCAAAGATTGCTGACCCCTGGACTATAAGTAAGTAACTGTTGCAGTTCAACATTTAGGAATCTCTGACCAAACTCTACTGCAGGCATCACAAAACTCCACACCTAAGACAATTTTGGACAATTCCCAGGCTGCTCTGACAGCATAACAAAATCACCGTGTAAAGGAATACAGAAACCTGAGCGGTGCTGATGCTTTAAACCCCTGACCTAGAGTAATAAAACACGCTACAAAAGTGTAGCGCTGTTTAAAACTGTGTTGCTGCAATTACTCGGTTTTAGCCACCAGAGGGAGACAAAAGCCATATGGACAATGCGGGACCTAAACGAACTACAATATCCATCAGGCTTTGCGGCGGATACAGGAAGTGGGTGGGACAGAGAGGAAAGACGTAAGCAGCCTCGTGCAGAGGAGCGCCAGAGTGAGCGGAGCGGCGAAAGACAGAGGACGCAAGTGAGACTGCCAGAGATCGAGACCAGGCCGGAGATCGGGACAGTAACTTGCGGAGGCATACCCATTACAGCTGAGAGGTTTGCACAGAACTTCAGTTCCAGTTGGACCCCTTGCAAGGAGACCGCGATGATCCATAGGGAGTGCAGGTGGTAGGCCGTAGTTCTCGGGTTGGAGATCAGACGAGCAAGAGAGCAGATCCGGTGGCACAGAGTTCCGGAGGACAAGCGGAGAGACATCCTTGATCGGGCAGTGGGATGGACTGTCTAACGGATGGGTGAGAGGCCTTACAGGCCGCAAGTCCAAGTATAATCCAGCACGCTGCCTTATTGTTCAATTCTACAGGGCCCCAACTTGACTAGTCGAAGATTTGCTTATTACATTCACTGGCCAGTTGAATACGGTACCCGGGTACACGAATCAATACACGTACACCTTTTTGAGACATTACAGTCACGGGACTTACACTCCAGAACTGAGGGGGTTAATCCTTTTTCTTTTGCCGCCGTGTGTTTTCCCGCATTACGAAATCCTATCGTTCATATACCGTATTTGCATTATATGTGTCACTTTATTGGGATCAGTAAAGTATATAATCTATAAAAATCCACAACAGTGCTGGTGTATATTTATTCCCTAGTGCGGTAAGACTAACCCAAGGTTTATTCAGCGGCTCCTCCGGGAGTGAGCGCTACACGTGGGGGCTCGTCCAGGATTCTAGTCTCTAAAATTAAAATGCATTTAAAGGGTTAAATATGGATCCAGACACTGCTGCCAAATGGTGTGAGGAGCAAAATAGCCAGATAGAGTTAAGCATAGTCATGGATATTCCTGCAGACACTTGGGCCGAAGATCAGATTCGCCGGGCCGTGGCCGCGCTGACACCAGATCATCGGGGGTTAATCCTGGACATTAAAACGAACCCAGATACTTCTCACACATATGTTCTTTTTGAGTGGAGAAAGAGTGTTCCAGTATGTTTTCAGGGCGCAAGCGTGAAGCTGACCGATGAGGTGGATGTTCAACTGATTCAGCCAAGTGCGCCACGTGGCGATTCCGCGAGTGTCCCCGCGCCCAGTCCGCTGGCCATGATCGGGCCTGAATTCATAGTGGCTATCGGAGATTTGCTGGCTAAATGTCAAAGAACAAGCCCTCCACACACTAACTTTGGTTATCGACGGTTGAGAAATTTTACAGGAAACGTACCAACTCCGGCGGGAGAAGAAACTTTTGAAGAATGGGTAGAACAGGTGATGCAGGCTTTGGATGAGTGGGACGTCCCTGAAGCGCAGAAGAAGCAAAGAATTACTGAGAGCTTAAAGGGACCTGCGTCAGAGGCTGTCAGAAACCTGAAGTTGAGTAAGCAAGACTGCACTGCTTTAGATTACCTAAATGTGTTACAGGAAGTCTTTGGGCAAACAGAAAAGGCTGCTGAACTCATGTACCAGTATGAACACACCTACCAGCGAAAAGGTGAGAAAATGACTGAATATATGAGGCGTCTAGATAAGATTCTGCACCAGATACTTCTTAAGAAAGGGGCCGAACTGGCCACAATAGACAAAATCCGAATGCAGCAGATATTGAGGGGCGCTCAACCTCTAGATCCTGTAATGCTACAGCTGAGAACCAGAGAAGGTAACCGAGAATTAAAATACCTGGAACTGATTCGAGCTGTTAGAGAGGAAGAGGCTCTACTGGAAGAAAAATCCTTAAGGAGAGGAGAAAGAGCTTACGCATAACCCGTGAGGCATAACGAATATCTACAAACTGAAGATGATTCGTTGGACACCTATGGATCCGAAGTTGACGGGCAAGAGCATCTGTTTGTCCCTATATCCACTGAGAGTGGGGCCAAAGAGTCAACCATTCCTACCTATAGTGAAATACACAAGACTGTTAAGAAGGTGCAAGAAGCTCAAGCTGAACTGAAACAGGCACACACGGACTTGTGCCGAGTACTTTTGAAGGTAGGCAGAGACACAGAACGATATGCAGAAGTTCCTTACTGATATGCGGACAACTGGAGTTGCTGTTGTGTCTGGCCAGGGTCCTTCAACCGAATCATTACAAGCAAGTGCGCCTCCGGCTTCGAAGAAGAGATGTTTCAGTTGTGGGGAAATGGGTCATTTCCGAGCACAGTGCAAAAACCAAAGGCCTGAAGGAAATAAAGTGGAAGAGTTCCTAAAGGCCTTGGAAGGGCTGCTATCTACCTCACAGGCGGGAAATGCCAGAGGGCCCAAGTGAAGGAGCAAACTAGGTGCCCAATGGTTGAAAACCGCTCCAAAATTCAAGCCAGAACCGAAAGGCCGAGAGGACCCAGAGTCTTGCCAACTGCTGAGCCTACCAGGACTGAAAGAGTTACTCCCTTAGTATCCAGTCCTATGTCATGGGGAAACAATGCACACCCAAAACCTCCACGAGTCAAGAAGAAGGCCAGGGTACAGCGAACTGGGTCTAAACCTCCTGCGGCTACGACAAAGTTTCCTGACCAGCTGATAGGTCCTTCTCCCATCGTTCCAATCCAAGTAGAGGGAGTCTACACTAAAGCTCTGTTAGATCAAGGTCACTTGAGCCCCTGAGTCTATCGAGACTTCTACAAGAAGCACTTGAAGCACATACCTCTATAGAAGATAAAGGACCTTGAGATCTGGGGTATCGGAACTGAGAAGCTTCCTTATGATGGATATCTACAGGTGAAGTTAGACATTGGATCCGAAGTTATTGGACAGTCTGGAGGTTGTGATGCATTGGCCATTGTGTGTCCTCGGCCTTCAGGGGCCAACAGAAGTTCTATGATAGTGGGGACAAATACTGATCTGGTGAGACGTCTCCTGACTCCAATAGTGATGGAAGAAAGTTCTACCAGAGGAGTGCACTCAATGTTACGTCCAGTCTATCAGTGAATGGTCGAAGAACAGAGGGCACCTGCCGAAGTGGGGCGTCTGTGGAGATTGGGGAGAACAGAGAAGGTTCTGCAATCAGGAGAAGTGACGAGTGTCCGGGCTTCAGTCAAGTTGAACGGATCACAACCCAGGTCCCTATGTGGTTCTGGAAACTGATCCCAGTCATGGGAGTGAAGCCGGAGTACAAGTAATCCCTGAGATAATATCCACACGAGCATTGAAACGTACACGAGGAAGAGTCTCAGTTAGTGTGTGTAATGTGTCTGATTCTCCAGTGATCCTGAAAGCACGAATGCCCATCGGGCAAGTAGCGTCCGCTACGCCTCTCTCCCCTACCGATTTAGGGGGGGGGGAGTGAATAAAGAGATTCCTGCTGAAAGGTTCTATCCTAAGGACGCTCCCATCTCACCTGAATGGAAGAAACGTCTTCAGTCCCAGATCCTAAAATGGAGAGACTTGTTCTCGAAGGATGAGTTCGACGTGGGTTTAGCCAAGAGCACTGAACATCGCATTCGACTACAGGAAGATAAGCCGTTTCGAGAAAGGACAAGATGAGTTCCACTGGGAGACTTGGATGATCTACGAGAACAGCTAAATGAATTACAGCGGACTAAGGTGATTCAAGAGTCCAGGAGTCCATACGCCTCTCCAATAGTGATGGTTCGGAAGAAGAATGGTTCTATTCGTCTATGTATAGTGTGGTAGGGTCGTGGCCAAAGAGGGTCAGGACAGCCAGGAGGTTGCACTGCAAACAACGTTTATTTTGGTGTGGTAAATATCTTGCGGGTTTTTTGGGTGATTCCTCTTTAAATCACATGTTTTGCCACGCAGAAAAGAAAGTAACAATAAATGATAAACAAATGAACAGGCCTACTCCTGTCAGGAGGCTAACTCACAGTAGTATGTTCTGACTACAGGAGACTGGAGCAGCTACTCTGCTCCCAGCACAAAAAAAACATAAACCATACGTTTTGAACAGTAGGCAACCAAAATTCAGTCTCTTACCAGACGACTTAGGAGACAACCTCTCTGGGCTTGGTTCAGCTCCACTCTGAGCTATTTCCCTGTTCTCCCAGACCTACTAAATAGGCCTGAGCTAATTAGGATGTGGAAAAGGTGTGCTAGCAGGACAAGAGCCTTTAACCTGTTAGTAGCCTGGATACACAGCACGTTGCAACCTCAGGCTTATATACGCATGATCCTGTACTCTGTCACAATAGACTATCGCACGTTAAATCAGAGAACCATTCTGGATCAATATGCCACTACTCGGATAGAAGATGCCTTACAGTGTTTGTCTGGAGCAAAATGGTTTAGTGTACTAGACCTGCGAAGTGGGTATCATCAGACACCAATGCATCCTGAGGACAAAGAGAAGACTGCGTTTATCTGCCCACTGGGATTCTTTGAGTTCAACAGAATCCCTCAAGGCCTTACGGGGGCTCCCGCCACGTTCCAATGGTTAATGGAGAAGACAGTCGGTGTTAGTGTTCTCCTGACACCTATCTTCAACACTTCTTCTTCAATGTATCAGACGCCACGCGATCGATCGGAGAAGGAATGACATAGTGGGATACGTAGTCGCTTAATAAAAGCAGCTCGTAACCCTAAACGTGGATACGTAATCCTACTGAGCAGGTAAAACAGTCAAAATGACTAGTAACTTACCCAATCACAGGATCCCACTTCTGACACCATCTGTTAGTGTTCTCCTGACACCTGTCTTCAACACTTCTTCAATGTATCAGACGCCACGCGATCGATCGGAGAAGGAATGACACGAACAAGCAGTATCTCGTGTGCAATCATTCTATTGATTTATTCTTGAGATAGATCTTTTAAAGGATTCAGGTGGGAGGATACAGGAAAAGAGAAGGGGAGGAATGGGGAGGACACAAGGTGGTACAATATCGGGTGAGACGCAGCTCACCAATCAGAAACCCTACATTGCATAGATTAATTGCATTAAAGTATATTAAAAGATGGGGCTTAGATTAATTAGTAGTGAAAGCCATCACCGCACGTAGCAAGTTATCAATTAACATTGGTCAGGTCGACATGAACTCGTCTTTAGGAAGAAATCAATACTACTGTTGAATCTGCTCAGTCAATTGAAGTTATGTAAATAAATGAGATGAGCAGAAATGATCAAGGTTTAGAAAAACAGAGTTAGCTGAGACAGCAGAATAAGAGATCATCATTAAAAGCAGAATTAGGAATTATGAGCAAGAGGCCTAAATACAGAGAAGACCAGACTAGATTAATGGTCAATGTTAACAGGCACTCAGAGAGACAATTAGCAGCGTGTATTATTAGTAGAATTAATATCTAACAACTCTCCCTTTTGTCGCAACTGCGACAATACGTCATATAAAACGTATTAATTCTCCCTTACCATGCTGTTGCTGGGCACATCGGTTGAAGAGACAACCAATCAACTTATAGATCAGGGATATAGAAAATATCATTACTAGTACCACTAGCAGACCAGCAAGAATACTCTTACCCATGGATCCTAGCCAGGAACCAATGCCTAAGGACCAATCCCATCCATCGAACAGCCCAAGTGCCTTCTCCCGGATATGGGACTGGACTTCCTCTAGGTTGTCTAACTCGTGGTGTATAGCCCCTGAATTATCAGGGATCCAGGAACAGCAGGAGGAGCCAATTTGGGCGCAAACCCCTTCCTCTGCGGCTAGCAGGTAGTCAAGGGCCATTCTATTCTGCAATGTTACCAATCTTATCTGTTCCTGTTCAGACGAAATCAACTGTAGGGCACCTCGGGTTGCATTGAATGCAGCATCTACTTCTATAGCAAGCAAGTTCAGTTTAGTATATAAGCGAGCAACACCAAAAGCAGGCATCAGAGATAGGAAAAACATTTCAGAAGTAGTAGATTTTACTGTCAGGGCTCGCTTGCGTTTGCGTATATGTGTCTTCGGCAATGTCTTAGAGACAGTGAAAGCGGGCATGATCTGTCCTATAAAACAGGGTTTCTTTAGGTGTACTGGTATGGTCTTGTATGCCCACTTATCACAGAGGTAATATACCCATTCAGGTAGGGTAAGAACCAGACCTGGATTGGCCTTCTGGTGTTGTAGATACAATGAAGTGATGTTCGGGGCTAAGAGGTACTTCGCAGCAGCCTTAGCCCAGCGAATGATGGTAACATTCACATTTTCCTCTGGTTCTATGTGTGGGGATATAACATCATTTTCCAGGTAGGTGGTGCGTATGTACTGTGTTAGAACTAGCTGTACAGACTCTATAGGTGTGCATCTTTGAAAGAGAGTGGTTATCAGGTACCAACAAAAGATACCCATGCAATTCGCTAATTGTTCTCTTTCCTTGTCTGTATGTGGACACACTGGATCATTACCCATTTGCGGAAGCCATAGTGGGACATTATAATCAAACACCAGAGTAGCATTCACATCGGGTATGTTAGTACGATTATCATGGTTAACAAAAGCAAAAGCTCCATTTGTTATAGCATAAGAAGATGTACTTTAGTGCGTTCCATTTCGGCTCTGGCCTCAGGTGCACTACAGAAATCAGTAATCATGGTCTGATTGTTCTTTATCATGTCAGCGAACATCTGTGCAGTCCATGTTATCCCTATAAAGGGATAGCTATATTGTTGTGAGTGTGGGGCATATCCGCATATCCAACAGGACTCATTCCTCATGTAGGATTCACTGTGTACAGCTTGTAGGGTTTGTATGAACACTTTATCTATCTCATATGCGGAGTGTCTGCGGTTTCTATGTTTTGTAGCAGCAGAGGTATTGGGACATGAAGAAGGATTAAGAGCAATACATGCACAGTCATTATAACATTCGATTAGCATATGTATTGCTATGATCAATGGAAAGCCAATGGCACAGATCTTTGTGATCATTCCGATGGAGATGATCCCTCCGGCGAAGGCGAATGCCATGGTTGAATCTTTGGTGGTGCGGCCTTTACTCGTTATGCGTGTATCCAGGCGGGTGAGTCACTCGTCAGTACAGCGGTACGGGTAACAGCCACTACCGTCGTCGGAAGACCGTAAGGTGGATCCAGAGACTTGTGCCGGTGTAGTTCCTTCACAAGGACTTGATCTCCTGTGCGGAATGGATGCGTTGGCTCACTAGAAGGAAAAACAGAAGACAAAGACACATCACCATAAACACTATTCAGTTTTTCTATCAACCGGGCCACGTAATGCTCCTGGATCTGTTCCAGATCACCAGATAACATTACCGGTGGCCCTCCTTTGGTCCACGGTGTTGGAAACGGTCGTCCCATCAGAATCTCAAACGGCGACAGCTTCGTCTGTGCCATTGGAGTCATTCTGATCTCTGCCAATATGGCAGGCAGGTAATCAGGCCAATTAGTGAATGTACCTTGTGTGGCCTTGATTATCTTATCTTTTATGGTACGATTCTGGCGTTCGATAAGGACGGAACTTTGTGGGTGATACGGAATTTAAAACTTCCACTGTATTGACATGAGATTAACCACTTGTTGGACAAGTTTTGAGGTAAACACAGGACCTTTATCAGAGTCGATTGTCACTGGACAACCAAATCTGGGTATGATTTCCTTGCATAGAATTTTAGCTGTTGTTCTTGCATCCTCTCTGGTGACAGCAAAGGCCTCGGGCCATTTGCTGAACCTATCTACTATAACAAGTAGATATTTGACTCCACCTCTAGCTGTTGGCATGTGTGTGAAATCTAGCTGTAATTCCTGAAAAGGACCCTGAGCTGGAATTAGATGTTCATGTAATCCTACTCTTTTACCTTGTGTGTTATTGTGGGCGCAGGTCAGGCATCGACTGATTTGGGCCTGCACCATGGATGTCATATCAGAAAACAAAAAACGCTTGGCCAGATCTGTACATGTGCGTCTAACCCCACGGTGGCCAATACCATGGAACTGTGCTATGAAGACGGGTGCTGCGGCTTTGGGTAGCCCAACCCCTCCATCTTTGGACAATAGTCCTGTGGAATCTATTGTCAAACCTTGTGACTGCCAGAAGGATACATCTTCTGGAGCAGCAACTGCCTGTAATTCTAGGAGCAATGTATCACTGGGAAGTGTTGGCGGAGCAAGAAAGAAGTGTGTCTGTATGATGTTTGTTCGTTCATCTGTGTCAGCTGCTTCTTTCGAGATAATGTCAGCAAACTGGTTTCCTTTCGCTTGGAAAGAGCCATCAGTGGCATTTCCTTTACATTTAACTACAGCTAACCTAGCAGGTAACTGTATGGCCTCAAGCAAGTCAGTTATGAGGTCTGCATGTGCTATCGTCTTACCGTCAGCTGTCTGAAATCCTCGTCTCGTCCACAATACACCAAAATCATGCACCACTCCAAAAGCATACCTTGAATCTGTATATATTGTTACTTCCTTATCCTTGAACAACTCACATGCTCTGGTCAATGCTATCAGTTCTGCTGCTTGTGCTGATGCTTGTGATATTTTTCCTGAATCATGTATCATGTCTGGTAATTCTACCACTGCATATCCGGTCATGTATGCATTATCTGTGGGCCTACGGCAGGAACCATCAACAAATATGTGACGTATGTGTCCACCCATTAGTGGTGTAGACATAAGATCCATACGTGGGGAGGTTACTGCGTGTATGAGAGGCAAACAGTCATATTCATCATCTTCTGGTGTGGTACGTAACCTCAGAAGGCTGTTCAGTGCATGTATGGGACCTGAGGTCGGTGATGAGTACTTCACCGTCAGGTTTTGTGTGGCTGTAAGGATTATCTCATATCCTGAGAGTCGTTGTGCGGTCATATGTTGTGTGGTCAGGTTGTGTAGCACTTTCAGTACATGATGTGGTGTATGTAACACAGTATCATGTGATAATGTGATGGCTTGTGCGGCTTCTACAGCCATTGCACATGCTGCTACAGCTCTTAAGCGTGCTGGCTTACCTTGTACTGGGAGAGGCAACATCCTTGAAATGAATGCTGTCGGCCTTAGAACACCTCCATGAACCTGGGCCAGTACCGCCGCCATGGCTGTACAATCTTCTCGACAATACAGGTGAAAGGGTACATGATAATTGGGCAAACCTAGAGCAGGAGCAGATGACAACAATACCTTTAACATTTCATATGCGGCACACATGGACTCGTCCCAGATCAGCATATCTGGTGCGTCCTGTCTTGTAGCTTTACGCAAAATATTGTCATAGTGGGAGCAATCAGGAATCCAATGTCTACAGAAATTGACCATACCTAGAAAGCTCATCATGTCTCTTTTGCTGGTGGGCTGGGCCAGCTGTGAAAGAGCTTCTATACGAGAGGTGGAGACATGCCTCTCACCTGGGGAAAGCGTGAAACCCAGGTATGTGACCTTTGGCTGGCAATACTGCAATTTTGACAAGGAAACCTTATGTCCCTCTTGTGCCAGGTGCACGAGCAGGGCTGACGTATCCTGCTTACATGCATCTGCGTCTGAGCTACAGAGCAACAAGTCATCCGCATACTGCAATAGGACTGAACCAGACGGCGGCGCCCACTCTTTGAGGGTCTCACGGAGAGCTCTACAATAAGCAGAAGCGCTGTCAACGATACCCTGCGGGAGTCGCTCCCAGCAGAACTGCGCTCCTTCAAATGTGAAGGCTAACAAGGGCTGTGTCTCCCTGTCCACTGGTATAGAATAGAAGGCGTTGGACAGGTCTATGACTCTGAACATTGTAGCTGTAGCAGGTATGGATGTGAGTAACGAGTGTATGTCAGGCACAATAGGCGCTATGGGAATGATGACCTTGTTTAATGCTCTGAAGTCTTGGGTGGAGCGAAAACCCTCACCCTTGGGAACTGGATTTACTGGTGTGTTGTAAGGTGATACTATTGGTCTCAGGATACCAGCTTCTAGGAACCTATGAATGAATTCTCTAATGCTTTCTGTTTTAGCTGGTCCTAGTGGATATTGTTTTTGGTATACAGGCCCTGTACCAGGTTTGAGTGTAGCTCTGAAAGGTGTACAGTCAATCAGTCCTACATCGTATGCATGTTCTGCCCATATTGTTTTTGGTACGTCAGTCAAGGCCTCAGGAATGGTAAGAGCAGGGAAATGTCGTGTCCCATACATACGGTTTGATGTGGTTGTCTGGAAACGAGTAAGGTGATGTAACGTCAAGGTCTCCCTTTGGCCCACATGTGATCTGTATACCTAAGTCACCCAACACGTCACGCCCTAACAAGTTCACTGGACATGTGGGGAGGATGGAGAAACTTTGTTTGGTAATGTGACGGAACGGCCGCCACAGGATTTATTTAGTTTAATTTCATTCTTATTTTGTTATATTTCGTTTACCCTTTATTTATAGAAACTAATTTCCTTTGGTAGATTTAATGTAAAACTGTTGCTAGACTTCTAATTAATCATGTTTTTCCCCTGCACCATCCTGCTAGTTTATGCTCAGTTATATTGTGTGGTTTTAAATGTATTGTCAATCGCTCATTTTTAGTTTTAAATAGACTTATATTTCTTTAGTTAAATGTGGTTTTTAAAAACCCTACCTGCCACTAGTGTCAAATGCTTTCCTTTGTATAGAATATACAATAGGTTTGAGTAATTTGTGGATTATGCAAAAGTGCTTTCTGTTTGGATATCTGTTATCTGTTTACCTGTTCTGAACGGTTGGGAGTCACATTGTCTCAGCCACCCACTATCTGATTCCCTTTACAATGGGTTATGTAAATCACGGTATGTGATCACTGTGAGGTCAAGACTTCATCTGCATACAACCAGTGGACCCAAGTGAAGACTGAGAGGACCTGAGAGAAGCCTGCAAAGGTCTTGGAACCAACCAATCAGAACCTGGGCTATGGCTAGCCCCTGTGCAGAATTCACTCCAGGGGTCTGGGGGCGGGCATGGGAGAGAACAGTGGGACTGTACCATATAAAAGGACCGTGTATGTTCTGTTTTTGATTAAACTCATTCCTGTTTGAACCTTTACTCTTGCCTCGGCTAGTAATTGGGGATAATAGGGCTTGGGGAACCGCGACGCTGCAAGGACCGTGGAAAGAAACGCTGGACCACCGCCGAATCCCTACCACCCGCTACCCCTGACTCTACACCCCCAGACCAGCTCGGCGCTGACGGCGGATCTACCCGGGCAGGGTAGCGGGGATCTGCTACAGGTAATTACATTCCCATCGTCATCCCATATGTGTAAAGGTGTGGTTCGTTTGGTTTTAGTCAAGACCCCATTGATTCCCATAAAAGGCTCAGCATCTTCCAGGTCACCAGTATACCAGTCACCCAATATGGTAGACGTGGTGGCCCCTGTATCAACCAAGAATGGGATACACTGATCTTCCACTCGGATTTGAATGAGTGGTAGTTCAGTATGGGCATTGGTAATCTGGACTAGGCTGAGGGCGTCTCCTTCCGGGCAGCCCTATTCTCTGTTTTGTGTTTGCCAGTCAATCTGATGTCTGTGTGGTCTGGACTGTGAATCCCTTGTGTCAGTATGTTGTGCAGCATGGTATGGGCTAGGCTGTTGTGGTGGGTACCCATCCTGTTGTCGATCCGCCAGTGCTGGACACTGTGCTCGGAAATGGCCTATCTTTTTACAATAAAAACATGCGTTGTCACGCTGCTCATCCTGTCCTCCTCTCCTATCTCCCTGGTTATGATATCCTGATCTTCCTCTACCTCTACCTCTCTGCTGCTGTCCACTATTCCAACTTCCTCTATACTGTCCTTGAAACGCTAGCAACATACTTTTACCATCCTTAACATTCCTCTCAAAACACCCAGCTGCGTCTTTTACCTGTAGTGTTCTTTCTATATCATCAGGCGATTGCGTAGGCCAATTATCAACCATTTGCTTCACCAATCTCTGCACATCAGGCAGCAGGTTATTCACCAGCGTCTGTACATACATTTCACCTGTTTCACCATCTCTTGTCAGTCCACCATCTTCTTTCCAATTCGCACAAAAACGTTTCACAAATTGCGTTGCACTTTCATTCTTCTCCTGCTTACAAGCTAGGACAGCAGCCATAGACTTACGATTACCATGCATCACAATCCATTCAGTTAAAACGGATGCCCACATCTCATCTATCTTAATCTGTGTTCTCAAAGGGTTTTCATAGAAACATAGAAAAATGTCGGCAGATAAGAACCTTTCGGCCCATCTAGTCTGCCCAATTACATGGATACTTTAAAACAATACGGATCTGGTATGTGCGAAATTAGACGCTAGGGAACTCGGATTGGTCTCTCGAATAACGTCTCCAAACAAGTATCATGTTGGAATAAAAATACAAAAAGTACAATCTAAGTGCAGCGTATGACAGTATATGGGTATACAAGAATATCGTGAATAAACTCACAAACAGAGAGCCCGTGCACTGGCTCTGAGTGATGAATAGCCTCTGGGTTGTTAATCTTGTTACACTTCTCAGGAAACCCACTCCTTGGTATGGTTAACTCATTGCATCCATAAAACATAGGAAAAAGAGAGAGAGGCACAATCTTTGTGTGTATCTGGCGCCCAAGATACTGTTATATAGCAGCCAAAATTGAACACTCACATTTGGATGAGCTATTCCCAGCTCAGATTCGAAGGCGTATGGGTTTTTCTGGTCAAGCCCAATAAAGACCCGAACATGCAGGGGTGATTCTTCTTTAAAAACGGATTTAATAATAAAATCAAATAAAGTAAAATACAGAACGCGTTTCGCCGTAGGCACACGGCTTCATCAGCTGGTCTATACATAAGGTCTCACATGCATGTTTATATACCCAGACAGTAGATGGAAAAATCAGATGAAATCGTTTCTCCTGTGTGTAATTGGTGGTCAGCGTGCGTTTCTAGCCTCCTTCTGGGTCATTCAGATGCGGCTGACTTGCGGCGCCATCTTGCGCAGGCGCATTGAGGGCTTCCGCGTTCCACCTTGCGTTCCAGATGACTTTTACCCGGAAGTTGGACATATTGTGTTGAATCGTCGTTCGTCTTGCCGCTGAAGTGTATAGAGGCTATCGCCTAGGTAACACAACGCTTCCCAGTGCCATAATGTTCATAGGGGAACAATAAGACTGCATCAAAATAGACAAAAGATAAATAAATCTTAAGCAATATACATGTGGTTTCGTGGAAAGGAACCTAAAGAGAGAGGGAAACTCTCTAAGGAGGATATGGATGTGTTGAGAGAGATCCTATAACAGAGCGGAGTACAAATGGAAATGGAGGATATGATCTAAATCCTTGTTTAGTTCTTGGAGGGGGCGCCTAGTATTAAAATAAATACTGGTGAAATGGATCAGTGTCACAACATGCGTTGGTATGGGTAGTTATACAGTAGGGATGCACCGATACCACTTTTTTAAGACCGAGTACGAGTACCGATACTTTTTAAAAGTACTCACCGATACCGAGTACCGATACTTTTATTTAATGTCATGTGACGCTTTCCAATAGGAACAGACCTCATATAAAAATTTATATGAGATTGACCGCAGCTCACATGGATTTGCCCCAGGTCTCATGGATTTGCCCCCAGGTCTCATGGGTATGCCCCCAGCTCACATGGGTTTGCCCCCAGCTCACATGGGTTTGCCCCAGCTCACATGGATGTCCCCCAGGTCTCATGGATTTGCCCCCAGGTCTCATGGATTTGCCCCCAGGTCTCATGGATTTGCCCCCAGCTCACATGGATTTGCCCCCAGGTCTCATGGATTTACCCCCAGGTCTCATGGATTGGCCCCCAGGTCTCATGGATTGGCCCCCAGCTCTCATGGATTTGCCCCCAGGTCTCATGGATTGGCCCCCAGGTCTCATGGATTTGCCCCCAGGTCTCATGGATTTGCCCCCAGGTCTCATGGATTGGCCCCCAGGTCTCATGGATTGGCCCCCAGGTCTCATGGATTTGCCCCCAGGTCTCATGGATTTGCCCCCAGGTCTCATGGATTGGCCCCCAGGTCTCATGGATTGGCCCCCAGCTCTCATGGATTTGCCCGCAGCTCTCATGGATTTACCCCCAGGTCTCATGGATTTACCCCCAGCTCGAACACTGGGGAAGCTGGCCGCGTGCATGAAAAGCACGCGGCCAGCGTTCCCCTCCGGCGCGCCAAATACTCACCCTTCCTGAAGTTCCGGTCTCTGGGCAGTGATGCGGTCACGTGGCCGCCGGGCGCATCTGTGACGCTGCCTCCAGCCGAGAGGCAGTGTCACAGGAGCGCCCAGTGGCCGCGGGAACGCATCACTGCCCAGCGACCGGACCTTCAGGAAGGGTGAGTATTTGGCGCGCCGGAGGGGAACGCTGGCCGCGTGCTTTTCATGCACGCGGCCAGCTTCCCCAGCCCCGCGGATACCGGCAAGCCGGCCCAGCGCCGGCTTCCGGTATCGGCGGGATGTATCGGGCCGTTTGCACGAGTAACAAGTACTCGTGCAAACGGCAATATCGGCCTCGATACCGATACTAGTATCGGTATCGGTGCATCCCTATTATACAGTAACCCAATTTAAGAGATATGAATGGGCTATATTAATAACCAAGGTTAGGTGGGATGTGGTTAAGTATAGATGGAGGTTAAAAGACACATAGCCTCTAAGAAAAGGGCTGAGTTGAATGTAGTGGTGATGGAATGGTACCACTTATTTCCATTGGGTCAATAAGTATGGAGAACATATTAGTGTAGTTATAATCAAATGACATGATACTCCTTCATGTGATAGTGTATGTGATAAATAGTCCCATAACTGAAATTGTATAGGATGGTTCGTGGATAATATAAGAAAGGTAGTGCCTCTTGGGGATAACTATAATATATTGACGGTGGAATCTTATATAATATATTATTGTAAGGCATCATTATAGAAAGGCATCATTTCAGTATACTCTACATGTCCTTTCTTAGCCAATGCTGCTAGCACTCGATTATCTAGTTGGGGAAATGTGTTAGGGGGTCTATGTTCTCGCGGAGGATGGAAATATGCCCCTTTCTGATCAGCAGACGGTAGCCCGCTCCCTGCTGAGATCAGAATGACTCCAACTCTTGCTTCCCGGCACTTCCTTGATATGTACCCCCATATGCTTGTGCCTGTCCTTGAGTAGATACGTGTTCTAATGCGGCTGAATCTAGTTCTGGGATGGGTGCTGTGTGCGGTACTATCGCATCTTCTGCCTCTTCTATTGGACTAGAGCCCCTTGGTGCTTCTCTATCTCGTAGAAGGCCTGTAGCCTGTAAGGCTGAGGCCAGCACCTCTGGCTTTGTGGTGTGTGGGAATAGAGTGGATGTTGGCGGGTACATATGCTGGTGGTATGGGTGTAGGTGCAGTAGGGATGTATTGTATGGATGCTTTTGTTCCAGGGGCATTGTAATATGGGGCTAACTCAACCCATACCTTACCACATTCCTTCATGTACTTCTTGTCCCACTTGGGGTCTCCCGTAAACCAAGGGAAGGCATCTCTATCATTCAGACACAAACCTTTAATCATCTTAATGTGCCACTCATCCATCGCCCCTTTAGTCGGAAATGGGTCTGTGGACATAAGGCTGATCGTCCATGAATTGAGAAGATCTGTAAATGGAATCGTATACTAAGCACCAGCGATACGACCTACGTATTCGAAAGGAGTTTCATCTGGAAACGGCTTTGGATCCTTTGGGGCATTTGTGCAGGTAATCGCAGACTTCGGCAGGCTACTGGTGCGATATCGGATCTTGGGCTTCCCCCCTTTCGTTGTTCCCTTCGGTAGAGCCTCGAAATCAGGCACCGTCACCTCTTTCTCCCTTTGTTCATTGGAGCTGGAGTTACCCATTGTAACACCTATGTAGGAAAGACTACACAAACAAAGTCTACAAAAACAATATACAGTTCTACGTTTCTTAAACAGTTACAAGATGAGATATAGTAATTATTCAATCACAAACACACAAGCACAGAAAATGGCATACATCAGAGATTTACACATACACAGTTGAGTTGATATCTTGGCCCATGCAATCCCCACTCCCTTATGCAAACAACCAGCCTCGCAGCGCGTGTGACTCTGATACACAGAAGAGAGTGTCGTTATCTCCCAACTAACTATACTATTACTAAATACGAGCAAAAACAAATAAACCTGTGCGCACTTCTATATACTTACTCTCGTGCTCCCACAGCACCGATTAATCACTTCTGGGCATACGCTGTGCTCCAGATAAGGCAACCTGCTTCCGTTAGCATTTGCCGCAACACTATCCTGGATAGTGGGATACGTAGTCGCTTAATAAAAGCAGCTCGTGACCCTAAACGTGGATACGTAATCCTACTGAGCAGGTAAAACAGTCAAAATGACTAGTAACTTACCCAATCACAGGATCCCACTTCTGACACATCTGTTAGTGTTCTCCTGACACCTATCTTCAACACTTCTTCAATGTATCAGGCGCCACGCGATCGATCGGCGAAGGAATGACACGAACAAGCAGTATCTCGTGTGCAATCATTCTATTGATTTATTCTTGAGATAGATCTTTTAAAGGATTCAGGTGGGAGGATACAGGAAAAGAGAAGGGGAGGAATGGGGAGGACACAGGGTGGTACAATATCGGGTGAGACGCAGCTCACCAATCAGAAACCCTACATTGCATAGATTAATTGCATTAAAGTATATTAAAAGATGGGGCTTAGATTAATTAGTAGTGAAAGCCATCACCGCACGTAGCAAGTTATCAATTAACATTGGTCAGGTCGACATGAACTCGTCTTTAGGAACAAATCAATACTACTGTTGAATCTGCTCGGTCAATTGAAGTTATGTAAATAAATGAGATGAGCAGAAATGATCAAGGTACAGAAAAACAGAGTTAGCTGAGACAGCAGAATAAGAGATCATCATTAAAAGCAGAATTAGGAATTATGAGCAAGAGGCCTAAATACAGAGAAGACCAGACTAGATTAATGGTAAATGTTAACAGGCACTCAGAGAGACAATTAGCAGCGTGTATTATTAGTAGAATTAATATCTAACAGTCGGGGACATGAACCTGATCGAAGTGTTGGTGTATCTTGATGAGAACTCGATGGGGTAAGCAGCAAGTAGGTCCAGCAGATAGGGATCCAAGGGATACAGGAACATGGAGCACGTTGGATACAGGTCTGTATGGTTCAGGGTTCTAACTTCAATGAGGAAGTCCAGATCAAAGGGAGTGACCTCCTTAAATACAGGGTGGATCAGGCTGGATAAGATGCAGGTGATAGTCTGATTTGAATAGCATTCAGAACCTAAGTCCAGAACTGAGCATGGGGAAAAAACAAAGTCCTGGAATCTGCATAGGACATGCAGAACATGCAAAAAAGGAAAAACAAAAGGGGGGGTCAGAGGGTCTGGGGTTTCGGACCGTGACACTATGGATTTGGTGTGCATTGATTTCCTGTGCTTAGAGCCGGATGCTAGTGGGCAGGGAAATATTCTAGTAGTGACTGATCATTTCACCTGTTATGCCCAAGCTTTCTCTACTAAAGACCAACGTGCTCCTACGGTGGCGAAGGTTCTGATGGAAAAGTTTTTTGTTCACTATGGCCTACCAAGGAGAATCCACTCGGATCAGGGCAGAGACTTTGAGAGCCGGCTTGTTGGGAAATTGCTGGAATTGTTAGGAATTCAGAAGACCCGAACCACTCCATATCACCCTCAAGGTGACGCCCAACCCGAAAGATTTAATCGCATGCTGCTAAATATGTTGGGGACATTGTCAAACAGAGAGAAGCAGGGCTGGAGTCGTCACATAGCTACGCTGGTGCATGCGTACCACAGTACGGAGAGTGACGCTACTGGATACTCACCGTACCGTCTCATGCTCGGAAGAGAAGCTCGACTGCCGGTTGATTTTTCTCGTTTGGGCTATCTCTTGATCAGACGTCTGTGGCCTCTCATAGAAATTATGTGGATAGACTTCGGAAGAATTTGGCCTCTGCGTTTGAACAGGCCCGTTTGACATCAGGAAGCCGAGAACAGAGGAACAAGCGAAACTATGACTTGAGAGTTCGCACATACAAGATCTACAGCCGGGTGATAGAGTGTTGCTCAAGAACTTGGGTGTTTCTGCAAGGCATAAACTGGCGGATAGATGGAGTTCTCAAGTCTACATTGTCTGCAAGCAACTGCCGGGTCTGCCAGTTTACCAAATCCAACCTGATGGAAAGGCCAGCCCTCTAAAAAACTGGCACCGAAATCATCTGTTACCTCTGAGAGAAGCTGTAAGAATACCAGTTGGAGACAAACTTTCTTTACCGAAACCGCCTGTTCCATGTTCGATTCCTGTTACTCGGTCTCAACAGACCCGGGTTGTTGAAGATAGTGAAGGAGACAGTGAGGAAGGAAGTTTTTGTCTGGACTGGGTGCGCTCGCCTGAGCCTGAAGAGGTCATCCCAGTTTCTGAACGGTGGGAAAGTAACCTGAGGCCTGAGGCTCCTGAATTCCAATTGGAAGTTTCTGAGAGTTTGGAGGTTCCTGTAGTTCCGGAAGATGTGTCCATAGATTACAGTTCTATGCCTTCACTGGAAGGGTCATATTCTGAAGAGGTGACTGCTCCAGTTTTGGACGAAAGAATTGAGCCCGTACCTGTGGCACTTCCACCTGAAGAGGAGATGATTGAGCCAGAGTCAAAATGCTCTATCCGACCCCCTCAGAGACTCACTTACGACTCACCAGGACATAGCACTGAAGAGGCTGACACCACAGTGCGAAGGTTGCTGAGGTAGTCAGGAGCATGAGTCAACTTGAGGACGTGTATCTGACCCATTGTATGTTTGCTGCTGAGTCTGTATATATTGCCTAATCTAAATGCTGAAATGTCATATAAATGTTACACCTCCTTGGAGAGACCCAAGAGTTCTAGGAGGGGGAGAGTGTAGCGCTGGTTAAAACTGTGTTGCTGCAATTACTCAGTTTTAGCCACCAGAGGGAGACAAAAGCCATATGGACAATGCAGGACCTAAACGAACTACATTATCCATCAGGCTTTGCGGCGGATACAGGAAGTGGGTGGGACAGAGAGGAAAGACGTAAGCAGCCTCGTGCGGAGGAGTACCAGAGTGAACGGAGTGGCGAAAGACAGAGGACGCAAGTGAGACTGCCAGAGAACGAGACCAGGCCGGAGAGCAGATGCTACCTCGAGGGCGCTGGAGATCGGGACAGTAACTTGCGGAGGCATACCCATTACAGCTGAGAGGTTTGCACAGAACTTCAGTTCCAGTTGGACCCCTTGTAAGGAGACCGCAATGATCCATAGGGAGTGCAGGCGGTAGGCCGTAGTTCTCGAGTTGGAGATCGGACGAGCAAGAGAGCGGATCCGGTGGCACAGAGTTCCAGAGGACAAGCGGAGAGACATCCTTGATCGGGCAGTGGGACGAACTGTCTAAGGGATGGGTGAGAGGCCTTACAGGCCTTAAGTCCAAGTATAATCCAGCACGCTGCCTTATTGTTCAATTCTACAGGGCCTCAACTTGACTAGTCGAAGATTTACTTATTACATTCACTGGCCAGTTGAATACGGTACCCGGGTACACGAATCAATACACGTACACCTTTTTGAGACATTACACTCACGGGACTTACACTCCAGAACTGAGGGGGTTAATCCTTTTTCTTTTGCCGCCACGTGTTTTCCCGCATTACGAAATCCTGTCGTTCATATACTGTATTTGCATTATATGTGTCATTTTATTGGGATCAGTAAAGTATATAATCTATAAAATCCACAACAGTGCTGGTGTATATTTATTCCCTAGTGCGGTGAGACTAACCCGAGGTTTATTCAGCGGCTCCTCCGGGAGTGAGCGCTACAAAAGGTTTACTAAAATGAGGTTATTTAAGTGATCTTAAAGATTTAGGAATGATGACCCTCGGCCCCTTGTATAGTATGCCATCCTGAATGCCGATTTCATTTCTGAAGGTCCAATATTCTCTCGCAGTTAATGGCACCTCCTCCTTGGAATCAGGTCAACCATCCAGAACAACATATTTAAGAGCTTGCAATCTCTCATCGGTTTCAGTGTGCTGTTTTATCTGAAGCAATCGTTGATCCGTGACGTTCAAATAGTCTGAATGATTAATCTGTGACAGGACATCCAGGTCCTGTTGAACATTGCAAACTGTGTGTTGTGCATAGTCGGGTGCACCTCCAGCTGCTGTAGCTCTGCTAAGAGTATCAGTAATATACATTTCCGGGCCAGGCTTGTAGACAACATTTAGGCAATAGTTTTGTAGTGTGAGCAAAATGCTCTGTAGGCGTTTGGGCGCACACAAAAGAGGTTTCTTGAAAATAGAAATCAAAGGCTTATGGTCAGTTTCCGCCGTGATCTCATCTCGGCCATATAGGTAGCGATGAAAGCGCAGGCAGGCAAACACTATACTCATACATTCCTTTTCTATTTGAGCGTAGTTTTGTTCAGTAAGAGTCAGTGCTCTTGAAGCAAAAGCGATAGGCTGCCCAGCTTGCAATAGGCAACACCTGAGTCCAGTTTTGCTTGCATCACTTTGAATAGTTACAGGCGTAGTAACGTCATAGTACTTCAGGACAGGTGTATCTGTGACTAAACGTTTGATGTCCTGCACTGCATTATCATGCTTAGGAAGCCAATGCCAAACAGCATCCTTGTCCAGAAGCCTTCTCAATGGCTCGCAGACCTCTGAGAGGTGATGTAGGAATTTTGCCAGGTAGGTAACAAACCCAATGAAGCTCTGCAGGGATTTCACATTTTCCGGCTGTGGCATATCCAGTATGGCTCTGAGTTTATCTGGGTCAGCCTTCAAACCCTCCCAGGATAGGATGTGTCTGTGGAAGCGGACCTCTTTGACCTTGAATTGCAGCTTTTTTATGCCAAGTCTTAATTTTACCTGCCTACAACGATCCATCAGTTCCAGCAGTTTGCCATGATGATCTTGCTCTGCTTCCTCATCTGTGTCCCCACAGCCAACCACAAGGATGTCATCAGCTATTGGTTCAACACTACTGAGTCCAGTCAATAGTTCATGTTGTTTACGTTGATACACCTCTGGTGCAACCGATACTCCAAAAGGCAATTTGAGCCATCTTTTCCTGCCCCAAGGAGTCCAGAAGGTTGTCATGTAACAACTTGCAGTATCCAGTTTACACTGTAAAAATGCATCCCGGGCATCAACAAGCGTGAACAGACGCGCTTTAGGCAGCTTGTACAAAACATCCTCGAGCGTTGGCATGATGTAGTGAGATCGCCTCAGTGCCAGATTCAAGAATTTGGGATCTATGCATATTCTTAACTTATCAGGCTTCTTTACAATAACCATGTTACTTATCCAGTCAGTTGGATCCGTCACTGGAGCTAGGTGTCCATCGGCCTCATATTGGTCAAGCTGCACCTTGACTGCCTGTTTTAACGCCACTGGCACATTGCGTGGTGCACATTGGACTGGAGGGACACTCAAATCAAGGTCGAAATGAACTTCCCCTGGTACGGATTCTACTGGCCCAGTAAACACATCACTAAATTCTTGTAACAGCCGTTGTTTTGTCAAGGGCCCTTTGGATTGATTGTCCATCACGTTGAGCGCTGCAGGGACGGAGATATGCATCAGCCCTAGACGCTCACAGGTTGACCCTGTTAACAGTGGCTTTTAGCGGGCCTCCACAATTTCAAACTCTAGCTTGTGTCTCTGTCCACGTAAGACACATTCAGTCCTGAAGAGTCCTAGAGATTTCATAAGCTCACCAGAGTATAGCTTTAGTTTGGTGTCACTTGGCAGTAGATGTGCGTCCGGTGCTAACATAATTTTGTCTTTTAACCCCTTAACGCCGCAGGACGTACATTTACGTCCTGCATTAGGCGGGCTTTGACGCCGCAGGACGTAAATGTACGTCCTCGGCGTTTATAGCCCCCCTCGCTAAATACTCACCTCCTCCGGTCGCTCCCACGCTGCTCTGACTCCCGCGGAGTCAGATCAGTGTGATCCCTCCTCCGGCGTTGTGACGTCATCGCGCCGGTGGCGCGATGACGTCAGTTTCAGGCGTCCCCCCCCGCCGGAGCAGGGGAAGCGCCTGGAGGGGAGGGATCCTTCGGATCCCTCTATCTCCCGATCGCCTGGTCCCCGGCGGCTATGGCCAGCATCGCTGGAAGGGTCACAGCCTGACCTTTCCAGCGATGTATGGGGGGTTAACCCCTTAGTTGCCAGGTCGCGACCGGGCACTAATTTGTGCCCGATCACGGCCTATTTCCTGTGGGGGCCGCCATCTTGGATGGCAGCCCCCACCTCTGGGTCACCCCCTGGTCAACTGACTCATCGCGCCATGCGCGATGATGTCAGTTAACCGGGAACCCCCTAGCTGCAAAGGGATTTCCTATGGAAATCCCTTGCAGGAGATAGGGGGGTTCTTTGAACCCCTTTATCTCCTGATCGGTGGCAGCTAGGGGGTCATGGCTGATATTGCTGGAAAGGCCAGAGCATGGCCTTTCCAATGATATCAAGCATGACCATGGTAAAAGTAAAATAAAAGTGTTAAAAAAGTAAAAATAAAAATAATAAAAAAATAATAAATTAAATAATAAAAAAATAATAAATATAATAATAAAAAAAAATGTGTTTTTTTTAATGCAGCACTATTGTTCACATTTCAATCATAATGTGAACAATGATGCTTCACTAATGATTTTTTTTTTGGGGGGTTTAGCTAAAATCACGCAATTTCTCCCCAAAAAAAAAATTGTTTCCCCGTTCTAATTTTTTTAACAAATCTACCCAATAGAATATGACCGCAGAGCCTCGGATAATAAAATTTAAAAAAAAAAACACTTTACACACTGTGGAAGATTGAAATTTTATTGAAAATTCAAATTTTTTTACATTTTTTGTTAGAGCATTTTGGCAGGGCATGACATATACATATAATAATGATATATTATTAATCTGCCGAGTCTGCCGGAAAGAACGATATATAATATGTCTGGGTCGTATAATAATACGTGACTTAAAAATGGTCAAAATGAGCTCAGCAAACTTCTACTTCCGAAACAGCGCCGAAGTTGTAAAATTACTCCCGTCCTTAAGGGGTTAAACACATTACATCACACGTTGCTCCTGAATCGAGCTGACAGGATTGGGGCCTATTATTTAAACGTAAAGTGACAAACCATTTCTTTCCTCTGGATTGCACAGCGCCGCTCAATTCACTGCTGTATAGAACCTCAGCGGTGTCTGTCTCTTCCTCATATGCAGATACGTTCTCCACGGTGTGTAATTTTCCAATCGATGACTGTCGTCTACTTGACAGACAAACATTAGCAAAATGGTTTGTTCTGCCACAAGACCTACAAGACTTCCCATAAGCTGGACACCGCTCTTTAATTCTTTGACGCACAGTCCCACAGTATTTGCATGCTTTAAGGTTGGCAGCGTTTGCGCTAATCAGGCGGCGTTGCTGCGGTTTGCTTATGTTATGACGCTGTATTGCAATGTTTATGCTGTCGGTCCTCTGTCTGTCCCGTTCCATAACTTTCAGACGTCTGTCAGTGAGCTCTGCTGTACGGCACGTTTCAATGGCTATGTTTAGAGTTAAGTCATGTTCTCTTAGGAGGCGCCTGCATGTGCTCTCACTAGCTATGCCCAAAACAATTTTGTCTCTTATTAATTCATCTTTGAGAGCTCCATATTCACAAGTTGCTGCCTTTTCTCTCAGGCGTGTAACAAAGTTATCAAAAGATTCTCACTTTGCTTGTTTGCAGCACCCAAACACATACCTTTCGTAAATTATGTTTTTAGCAGGTTTGAAATAAGCTTCCAGTGATTGTAGAATGGCTGTAACATTTTCTTGCTGCTCTGCTGTGAGGTTCAAATTGTCAGTGGCGTCACTAGGGTTGGTGTCACCCGGTGCGTTAATTTATGGTGTCACCCCCCGAGTTTTACAGATTTTTTTAACTACTCTTACTCCTAAATCAGTACTCCCATATAACACTGAATGCTCATACACACAGTGCACATTACTGTGAGGTTTATTGCTGTGGAGCTCTCTCATATGCTCACACAAATTTTTGCCAACTGTCAGCAAGTACGGTGCCTGTTCGAAGGCAGTGAAAGCACACATGGAAATATATTTCCCCCAGCAGCTCTGAATATATTGCCCCCAGCAGCTCACCCATGGATATATATTGCCACAGCTCACATATGGATATATTGCACCTCAGCACACATATGGATATATTGCCCCAGACCAGCTCACACATGGATATATTGCCCCAGACCAGCTCACACATGGATATATTACCCCCAGACCAGCTCAAACATGGATATTGCCCCAGCTCTCATGGATATGCCCCAAGCACACATGGATACTGGCCCCAGCACACATGGATACTGCCCCAGCTCACATGGATATGCCCCAGGAGCTCTCATGGATATGCCCCAGCAGCTCTCATGGATATGCCCCAGTAGCTCTCATGGATATGCCCCAGCAGCTCTCATGGATATTGCCCCAGCAGCTCTCATGGATATTGCCCCCCGCTCATGGATATGCCCCAGCAGCTCTCATGGATATGCCCCAGCAGCTCTCATGATATTGCCCCAGCTCCTCTCATGGATATACTGCCCCAGCTCCTCTCATGGATACTGCCCCAGCTCCTCTCATGGATATGCCCCAGCTCCTCTCATGGATATTGCCCCAGCTCCTCTCATGGATATACTGCCCCAGCTCCTCTCATGGATATACTGCCCCAGCTCCTCTCATGGATATACTGCCCCAGCTCCTCTCATGGATATACTGCCCCATCTCCTCTCATGGATTTTGCCCCAGCTCCTCTCATGGATATACTGCCCCAGCTCCTCTCATGGATATGCCCCAGCTCCTCTCATGGATATGCCCCAGCTCCTCTCATGGATATACTGCCCCAGCTCCACTCATGGATATACTGCCCCAGCTCCTCTCATGGATATGCCCCCAGCTCCTCTCATCGATATACTGCCCCAGCTCCTCTCATGGATTTTGCCCCAGCTCCTCTCATGGATATACTGCCCCAGTTCCTCTCATGGATTTTGCCCCAGCTCCTCTCATGGATATACTGCCCTGACTGCTCTCATGGCTATGCCCCCAGCTCCTCTCATTGATATTGCCCCAGCACATGGATATGCCCCAGCACATGGATACTGCTCCAGCACATGGAAATATTGCCCCAGCTCATGGATATACTGCCCCAGCTCATGGATAATGCCCCAGCTCATGAATAATGCCCCAGCTCATGGATATACTGCCCCAGCTCATAAGATATGCCCCAGCTCATGGATAATGCCCCAGCTCATGGATACTGTCCCAGCTCATGGATATACTGCCCCAGCTCATGGATATACTGCCCTAGCTCATGGATAATGCCCCAGCTCATGGATACTGCCCCAGCACATGGATATACTGCCCCAGCTCATGGATAATGCCCCAGCTCATGGATAATGCCCCCAGTTCATGGATAATGCCCCCAGCTCACCTCCTGCGCCGCGTGTTCTGCTCCCTCTGAGCGTCCGGCGGCATGGAGCTTGGGCGCTCCCCTGGGGGAGCCACGTAACCAGCCGCGATCTCGCGAGAACTCGGCAGGTGACGTGTTTCCCCCAGGCGAGCGCCGAAGCTCCATAGCTTCGGATGCTCGCAGGGAGCGAACACGCGGCGCAGGGTGAGACACCCGCCCTTAGGGTGACGATGTCACCCTAAGGGCGGGTGTCACCTGGTGCGGGCCGCACCCCCGCCCCCACATTATGACGCCCCTGCACATTGTGTTTATACACATGCCTGCATTCACTGCCCATAACTCTCCTCAGAGTTGCTGCTCATTCTCATCCCTCTGAGGGGAGGTATGCAATTCATTGAAGCCATATTTCCAGGAAGCCTCTGAGCTCTCAAATAGAAAAAAAAAATCCACAAGGAACAGTCTTAGTCCACAGTTCACAAACCTGTGTAGGTTCCCAAAGCTGCTGTGCTCCTCCAGACAAGAGGCTCAGTCCTGATTTTAGTTACTTCTGACACCATGTAAGACACTGCAAGCTGCTTGTGTGAGGAATCCTGTTGGATCATAGAACTGCCTCCAGGTCAGAGGTCAGAACAGGAAACAGGAAGTATAAGCATAATCAATACACAACAGATATAACATCACTTTCAAGGACATCCTAGTGGAGGGTTTGTGTAACTCCAATAATTGTATGTGAACAATCCAAAATGACACATGCAGTTCGTGACTGCATTGTGCTGTCAGTAGATGGATGGAGCAGGGCAGTGTTATGTTATGAGGATTCTCTCCCCGGGCTGTACACTGCATGGCCTCCTCCACAGCCCCCGCAGACACTCTGCTCCATTGCAGATAGCAGGCTGCAGGGCTATGGGCCGTCTGGGCACTGACAACTGGCCTCACAGCTCTAAATTCTGCTCACTACCCAGAATGACTAGGTCGCCACCTCAGCATCATGGGAATGGGAGTCCAACAAAACCAGTGTAAAAAATTTATCTGCTGGGCCTGAACACAGATATGGTGGATGCTGAGGTGCTGGGCACATGTTAAAGGGTCAACTTACCTGGCTCAAAAGCACACAGCTTCCCTCCTTTACACCAGCGGCCGCTCTGAAAACATGTCCCAAGGTCAGCTGACCGCATGTGGGTGGGCCTTGGAGGACAGGGGCGTGAAGGTTTCTTGCAGCGCATGGTGATTATGAAATCAGGTTTGGCGATTCAGGAAGAGAATCTTGACCCATGTTTGGGTTGGTTGGTGGCATGCTGGACAGGCAGGCGCCAGCGTTCTGCACGAGGGGACCGCTCAAAATGTGCTGACAGGCGCACTTCCAGTGATGTCTTACACGCGCTAGCGCGTGTACGTTACCGGAAGTGTGCCGGTCGCCCGCTCGCTGGCCAGCAGAGAGGCTTCGCAACCTGGTGGAGGGCCATGCCTTGTCCAGGCTGGGAGCGGAGCTCCATGCACCGGCCCATGTCAGGGCATTTTACCGCCCCTGACTGAGCGTCGCCTGGAGCCGCTGATCCACCCTGCTCCATGGACGGGCCGGCCCTGCCTCCTGCAACCCCCAACATCACCCCCTGCAACCGCCAACATCACCCCCTGCAACCCCAAATACCACCCCTGCAACCTCAAATACCACCCCTGCGACCCCCCACATCACCCCCTGCAACCACCCACATCACCCCCTGCAAACCCAAATACCACCCTTACAACCACCCACATCACCCCCTGCAACCCCCACATCACCTCCTGGACCCCCCCACATCACCCCTACAGCCCCAAATACAACCCCCACATATCACTCCCTGCAACCCCAAATACCACCCCTGCTACCCCAAATACCACCCCTGCAACCCCCACATCACCACCTGCAACCCCAAATACACCTGCAACCCCTCCCCACATCACCTCCTGCAACCCGAAATACCCCCTGCAACCCCCACATCACCTCCTGCAACCCCCATATCACTCCCTGCAACCCCTCCCCACTTATCCTTCTGCAACCCCTCCCCACATCACCCCCTGCAACCCCTAATACCACCCATGCAACCCCCTCCCCACATCACCCCCTGCAACCCCAAATACCACCCCTGCAACCCACATACCACCCCTGAAACCCCTACATCACCCCGCAACCCCAAATACTACCCCTGCAACCCCCACATCACCCCTCCAACCCCAAATACCAACCCTGCACCCCACCACATCACCTCCTGCAACCCCTCCTGCTTCTCTAACTTCCTTCCTACCACTTAATGCACCTCCACAGTAAGCCCCACACCACCACCTGTAACTCCCAATACAGCCCCTGCAACCCTCACATCACCCTTCTGCACCCCCACTGCCCCTACAACCCATCAATACCACCTTCTGCACCCTCACTGCCCTTGCAACCCCCCAATACCACCTTCTGCACCCCCACTGCCCTCGCATCCCCCCCAATACCACCTTCTGCACCTCCACTGCCCTTGCAACCCACCAATACCAAATTCTGCACCCTCATTGCCTTTGCAATCCCCCAATAGAGCGCTTGAGCAGCTAGATCCCGGGGAATGCCGAGATCAGCCAGATCCCAGGGAGCGCTGAAAGCAGCCAGATCCTGGGGAGCGCCGAGATCAGCCAGATCCTGGGGAATGCCGGGGAGCGCCGGGAGCAGCGAGATCGTGGGAAGCGCCAAGAGCAGCGAGATGGTGGGGAGCGCTGGGAGCAGTGAGATGTGGGGAGCGCAGAGAGCAGCCAGATCCTCTACAACAATAGACTGCCCTCCGGGCAGATTTAACACCTACAGGGTAATTCAAAGAGAATCGAAAAGTTACCGCACGTTCGGTGACTTTTCGTTCTCTTCAATTCGGTTAGTTTTACCAATCCCATTTTGGCGACCCTGCGGTGTATTCAGCGAGCACCACAGGGCCGTCGAAGTGCAGGGAAAAGCTGCCGAAAACCTGCCGACAACTCATCGCAAAACCTGGCGAATGCACACCAAAAACCCACAAAAACATCTGGATTAACCCGCCGAAAACACCAGAAAAACCCGAGCAGGAGCCAATTAGAGCTGCCGGAAAAACCCGACACCGCGGACGAATGCAGTGAATAAATTCGAAAAACAGTTTGCTTGAATGTTTGAAAAGTGAAACGCTGTTTGCAAAGAAATTACTGAGCGAAAATGTCTGAAATTTACATATGAGGTCCAGGGAATGATAATAAAGAGGGCTGTTACAGAAAAAATTAGTAAAGTTAAAAAAAATCAATCGGAATTTTTTTTTTTTTAAAAAAAATCCAGAAAAATGCTTAAAATATCCTAAAAAATCTATAAATAAAGAGACTCTTTGTAACGTTGGGAGCTTCCAGCCCTACCTGTGTGCTTGAGGGCAGCATATCTGATGCTGCTCGCTGACCAATGCCCGGTTTAAATGGAGACAGGCAGGGAGGTGGCTGCATGAGGCGCGGCTTGAGTGGGGGGCGTGGCCTGGTGAAGGTCTTTATAAACCCTCAGTGTATTCTCAGCAGTTGCCAGATCGTGGTTATCCATACCTGAGCTCCTTGTACCTGACTGCTATATTGAATTAACCCGTTATTGACCTCTGCTTGTTTCTGACTATTCTGCCTTCTGTTGCAATAGACCATTTTCTTGTACTACGCCACTGCTCTGATATCGACCCGGCTATTCCATTTGACCATTCTGAACTCTGTATTCCTGATTCTGGCTCGGCTGACTACTCCCTGTGTTGTTTACCCTTTCTGTCTAGCTAGTTTACCTGGCCAATTCTAAGGACCAGACAGTTAGAGATCTTTCACGGCTACTCTGTTGGTAGCTTCTGGGCTCTGTGGAGTGTGGGGGTTAAGTACTGCGTGGTGGGATCTGGGAACCGTGACACTCTTTACTGCAAAATATTATAATGAACGGTTTATTGTTAGATATTAAATTAAAACAGGACTATTTTAACATTGAAGACTTAGGCTCGTGTCCGACGAGCGTCCATTTTTGCGCACATAATAACGTCCGTCGCCTCATAGAATAATCGCCAATGGAGCCCCCCACACGAAGTGCGTCCGCACCGAATTGCGGGCACACACGCACGCGGCAAACAAACGCAAGTTAGGCAAGAACGTAAAACCGCTAGAACGGACGTGCGGAGTGCGCTGTGTCTGCAACGTCCGCATAGCTTTGTGTGTGAGTGATGAATGAGGTCAGACGGACTGCATTTCTGCAGCCAGCATTTTTGACGGACAAAATGGTTTTCATATTTAATTTATGTTCCCTGCTATATCTGTTAAAAATAACGTCAGTTTAAAAAACAGATTGTCTGGCCACTACTGAGTATTCCGTCAGAAAGTGCGTCCGTACTGCACAGGCGCACAGTCCGTACAAAATGCGCTCGTCTGACACCAGCCTAAGGGATTCGCCTGAATAAACATGCCGAATTAGGCTGGGGTCAGACTAACGCATTTTTAACGTGTGTTCAGGGCCGGACTGGCCTACCGGGATACCGGGAGAAATCCCGGTAGCCTGCTTCATTTTTTGGGCCGCTGGGGAGCCATGTGGCCAGAGAGAGATCATGAGGCTTCTCCATCTGGCTCCTCCCATACTATTTCCCATCTCTTCCTGTCCCCGCACATCACTGTGTGCACGGAACGGAAGGGTGGGGTGGGGCTCCGGGCCAGCCCATCCATGGGGCATTTGTCCAGGGCAGCGTTTTTCTGTCCCTGTCAGAGACTCGGGAGCCTCTGACATGATGCTGCAATTGCTCCTCCCCATCCTCCTGCATGCTTCCTGTCCCCGCACCACAAGGGAGGAAGGAGTGAGAGAGGTGGGGAGAGCAGGGCCAGCCTGTGCAGCAGCCTCCTGCCCTGGATTGGACATCCCATTACAATGTAAATTTGTGATTTCCTCTGGGGACCCAAGCAGCGTTTTTTTATTTTTATTTGAGCAGCTCCTCACACACAGAGTAAGGAGCAAGGAGTCCAGGCTGCTTGAGATGGATACAAAGCTGCTGGCTGCTCCCCTGCCCCCATATTTTCACCATGCTTTTTTGTATTTGATGCATTGTTTTAGACCAGACAAAAGTGGCAGTAGTACCAGCAATTCCAAGTCTTTCATTAATTCATGCTGGCAGCACAAAAACATTTTCAACCCCTTCCCGACCGCTGACGTACCCTGTACGTCCTGTGTTCGGGTCTCCCTTAGACCCGATGACGTACAGGGTACGTCAGCGGCGCCAAATCCCCCTCCCGCCCGATACTCACCTCCCTCGTCGGATCCCACGGCGATCTGACAGGGAGGAAGCCTGCCCATGTGATTTACATGGGCAGGCGAGGCTGATGACGTCGCCACGCTGCGTGGTGACGTCATCAGAAGGTGCCCCCATGTGTTTCAATGGAGGGGAGGGGGGGGCTCCTTCGGAGCCCTCTATCTCCCCAACCATTGAAGCTAGGGAGATGCCGTTTGCACCGCTGGAGAGGGGAGAGCCTCCCCTTTCCAGCGGTGTATGGCATTAACCGTTTCGCCGCCGGATCACGTTGCGGCGCCAAAACGCGATTCGAACCTGGAGGGGGCTGACATCTTGG
Organism: Leptobrachium leishanense; assembly: GCA_009667805.1. NCBI lineage: Eukaryota > Metazoa > Chordata > Amphibia > Anura > Megophryidae > Leptobrachium > Leptobrachium leishanense. The sequence continues at coordinate 108,092,032 of CM019063.1, forward strand.
ATGTCAGCCTAGCCTCCAGGTCCACCCCCACCCACTGACAACCTCACCATATGTGTGAGGATGTCAGTGGGCCAGTTAACCATCTAGCTGCCATGTAGAGATAAGGGGATCCTAAGGATCCCTTTATCTCCCGATCCATGGCAGCTAGATGGTCATATTTGACATCATTGGAAAGGCCTGATCATACCAAACATGACCAGGTTTGGTTTAAAAAAAAAATTTAGAAAAAAAAATTAAAAAAAATAAATAATAAAAAAATTAAATAAAATAAAAAAATTTGTTTTTCTTTTAAATTTTTTGTCTGGGGGGGGGTTTAATTAAATAGGACCTAGGCTGACATCTCAAAATAATTAGCACAAAATGGTCAGAATGAGCGCAGCGCACATAGGTGAACTGGCTCAGCAGTGAAAGGGTTAAAAGGTAAAAACATGTAAAAATTGGGTATTTCTATTCTCGGGATAAAATTTGGAAACTATTTAGCCGGGGTCTTTATTGGTGGTTGTAGCTTTAGGGGATTAAATTACGAAAAAGTGTGTTTTTACCATTTTTTTCATCATATTTCATATTTTTTTTATAGTAAATTATTGGATATGATGGAAATAATGGTATTTCTAGAAAGTCCATTTAATGGCGGGAAAAAGGGTGTATAATATGTGTGAGTTGAATAAACGAGTAAGAGGAAAATTTGACCTAAACCCTAACAGCGCAGAAACGTAAAAACAGCAGCGGTCACTAAAGGACGGATTTGTGTAAAACCGCCCGGTCACTAAGGGGTTAAAAAAAATTACCACCACCAAAATCCAATTTTTGGAATGGAAATTCACTCATGTGCTGATCTGCAATCATCTTGCAATATAACTGGAAAAATTCAGAGGTCAAATAGTCCCTGTGTCCTTCCACCTGTATTTATTTGTGTGAGATCTACTTTACAAGATCTTGCATAGTCCTACAATAACACTGTGTGGAGTTCTATTGACTTGTATACAACACTATAGTGGTGATTGTCATGGCAAAAAAAATGACTTCTATTTCAATCTGAATGTAAGCAATAACCAGCTGGCTGTAGTAACCAGGATTGGTAATAATGCAACCTACCACTAATAGATTGCCACTCCATTTGCAATAAAGTCTCATATAAGCTTTTATTCTTCATTACAGTAGAATCCTAAGAATATTTTCAGTTGGCTTCCCATTCTTACCCAAGAACATAATCCTAATTTACATTGATCTTGCATATAAAGGTTTAACTGGAACTAGAAAATTTGTCCAATGAATTTCATAGTTCTAGAGTTAAAATAATTAATCATTTTAAGACAGGTAAAACAAAAAATGTAACAGTTTATTTTATTTTCAGGTAAAGGAATATCTGTCAAGAACAAAATTTGAATGGCACTGCCAAAATATACCTGTATGCATTTCAACATGTTTGGGGGCAGGGGAGCAGCCAGACTGTCACAGCCAGCAGCTTTATAGCTGTCTCCAGCAGCCTGGCCTCCCTGATCCTTACTCTCCGAGTTACTCAAATAAAAAAAAATGCACCTCTCCCTCGCTTGCCCATCTCTTAACTCCCTCTGCAGAGAGGGGGCACATGCAGACACTGCACACTATGATTAAATCTCTGTGTGTGTGCACAGAGACCACGGGGGGGGGGGGGTCACGGAGAGAAAAAGAAGATGTCACAGAAAGAAAGAGGAGGTCACAGAAAAAGGATGTCACAGAGGGTCGCAGAGAGAGAAAGGATGTCACAGAGAGAGAGAGAGAGAGAGAGAAAGAGGGGATCACAGAAAAAGGATGTCACAGAGAGAGGGTCACAGAGAGAGAAAGAGGAATCACAGAGAGGGGGTCACAGAGAAAGGATGTCACAGAGAGAGGGTCATAGAGAAAGAGGAGGTTACTGAGAGGAGGTCACACAGAGAGAGGGGGGGGGTCACAGAAAATTAGGTCACATTGAAAGGATGTCAGTGGGGGATCACAGAGAGAAGGGGGAGGTCACAAAGAAATCACACAAGGGTCACAGAGAGAGAGAGTCACAGAAGCAAAGATAGGGATCATAGAGAGGGGTTATGGGGACAGGTCAGAGAGAGGAGTCACAGAAGGAGAAAGGGGGGTCACAGAAACAATAGGGGTCACAGGGAGAGAGAGAAGGGTAAAAGAAAAAGTGGGATCACAGAGAGACTACTCATACACAGCGCACATTACAGTGAGTTTTATTGCTGTGGGGCTCTGATACCCTCATACACAGCGCACATTACAGTGAGTTTTATTGCTGTGGGGCTCTGATACTGTAATGTGCGCTGTGTATGAGCGTATCAGAGCCCCACAGCAATAAAACTCACTGTAATGTGCAGTGTGTATGAGCGTTTCACAGAGCTCCACAGCAATAAAACTCACGCTCATACACACCGCACATTACTGTAACACAGAATCCACAGCTATTAAACTCACAGTAATGTGCACTGTGTATGAGTGTATCAGAGCCCCACAGCAATAAAACTCCCTGTAATGTGCGCTGTGTATGAGCGTATCACAGAGCCCCACAGCAATAAAACTCCCTGTAATGTGCGATGTGTATGAGCGTGAGTTTTATTGCTGTGGATTCTGTGATACGCTCATACACAGCACACATTACAGTGACTTTTATTGCTGTGGAGCTCTGTGATACGCTTATACACACTGCACATTACTGTGAGTTTTATTGCTGTGGATTCTGTGATACAGTAATGTGCGGTGTGTATGAGTGTGAGTTTTATTGCTGTGGAGCTCTGTGAAACGCTCATACACACTGCACATTACTGTGAGTTTTACTGTTTAGGCGCACTTAATCACGGCTGCAGTAGCAGCAAATGACGGGCAATGACGGACTATATACGAAGTAAGGCCGCACGAAAGTGGTAAACGAATGCATTTTTTCGAGAACGCAGAACCGCTAGTACTGATGGTACAGAGTGCGCTGCGTCCGCATAGCGGCGTGTGTGCATGATTAGAAGACATCAGACGCTGCTCATGTCCGGCCAACATAACGTCCAGACACCCAAAGTTTCCTGGTTTGGATGCGTAACAAATCACGCACGAAAATGCGCATCGTATGACCGTTTTTGCGCATTCCGTGAAAAAATACATCAATGCGTTCGGACGCACTTTTTGACGGTCACTGCGAATAATGCGTTTGTTTGTCCCTAGCCTTAAACCACCGAATGGCAGGGCACTTTTCACTGCTGGTTTGTGTTCTCTGAATAGCCGAAGCATTGCTTTTTTATGGGGATTTCACTGCCCTCGAAAAGGCACCGAACAGGCACCGTATGTGCAGGCAATTTGCCAGGATTTGGTGAATTGCCTGCTCTCTGGATAGCTGAATGGCCAAGAAAGGTAACCGAACGCTGATTTTCAGCGTTCGGTTACCTTTCTCCAGCAATTCGGATCTCTTTGAATAACCCTGCTAGTGTAACATAATGACTATCAGGGTTGTTCAAAGAGGATCGAAAAGCCACCACAAGTTCGGTGACTTTTCGGTCTCTTCAATTCGGTTCGATTTGGCGATCCCATTTTGGCGACCCTGCAGTGTATTCAGCAAGCAGAACAGGGTCCCCGAATTGCAGGGAAAAGTCACCACAAACCTGCCGAAAACTCACCGCAAAACGAGGGTGAACGCACACCGAAACCTGCAAAAACATCTGGATTAACCCTGCCGAAAATACCCAAGCAGGAGCCGATCACACGCAGCGCAGCCGCCGGAAAAAGCGGACACCGCAGACGAATGCAGTGAATAAATTAAAAAAACAGTTTGCTTGAATGTTTGAAAAGTGAAACGCTGTTTGCAAAGAAACTACTGAGCGAAAATGTCTGATATTTACATATAAGATCCAATGAATGATAATAAAAAGGGCTGTTACAGAAAAATAAATAAACTTAAAAAAAAAAAGGATTTATTTAACCACTTCGATGCTGAGGACGCGCTCAGCGCGTCCTCAGCATTCCCGCTGGTATGCGGAGGACGCGCTGAGCGCGTCCTCCCATTGGGGTCAGCGTTCGGCCGGGTTCCGGCCGATCGCTGGCCCCTTCGGTGCGGGCTGACATCCTGGATGTCAGCCCGGCATCCGGAACAGCAGCCGCCGGAATTTGGTGTCATCGCGGCAGCGAGATGACACCAAATTCAGGCGCCCCCCCCGCATGTGCGGAGGAGGCGCCTGAAAGGGAGGGGGGGGAGGTCCTTCGGACCTCTCTCCCTCCCGATCGGCGGCTCTGCGGGGGTTAACCCAGGCATCATTTGGAAGGGCACAGCCTTGCGATCCTTTCCCGGAGCTGGCCGACATCTTGGATGTCGGCCAAGCCTCCGGGAACTCCCCCTGAGGACTGGCGTCATCGTGCGTAGCACGATGACGCCAGTCCTGGACTTAACCCTTAACTGCCACCAACTGTGGAGATAGGGAGTTCCAATGAACTCCCTATCTCCCGATCCGTGGCAGCTAGGGGTTAAATTTTGGTATGGTTGGATCGGCCAGAGCATGGCCGTTCCAACTATACCAAACATGAAAGTGAAAAATTTTGTAAAAAAAAAAAAAAAATGAAAAATAAAAATTAAAAAAAATTAAAAAAAAAATAAACACTTTTTTTTTCTTTTTTTTGGTTTGTTAATGCAGCAATATTGTTCCCATTTCAATTATAATGTGAACAATGATGCTGCACTAACGATTTTTGTATGCGGTGCGTTTGTTAAAAATAGTGTAATTTTCCCCCAAAAAAAATGTAACGAGACCCCATCTCTAATTTTTTTAACAAGCGCACCCCATACAAAATATAACCGCAATTGCTCGCATGTTAAAATGTGAAAAAAAACACTTTACATGTTGTAAATTATTGAAAATACATATTTTATTGCATTTTTTGTTATAATATACAGACATGACATAACGTATACATATAATAATGACATATTATGAATCTACCGAGTCTGACGGAAAGAACGATATATAATATGTCTGGGTCATATACTAAAATAAGCCTTCAAAACACGTTTAAACATGATGAGCAGAACCGGTAAAAATGACCTCAGCACAGGGGCGGGAAAAGCCTCAGCAGCGAAAGGGTTAAAAAAAAAAAAGAATCCAGAAAAATGCTTAAAATGTCCTAAAAAATCTATAAATAAAGAGACTCTTTACTGCAGAATATTATAATGAACGGTTTATTAGATATTGAATTAAAACGGGAATATTTTTAACATTGAAGCCTAGGGGATTCGCCTGAATAAAACTGTAGAATTAAACCACCAGCAGGGCATTTCGGGAACCTTTCACTGCTGGTTTTTGTTCTCTGAATAGCCGAAGCATTGCTTCTCTATGAGGATTTCACTGCCCTCGACCAGGCACCGTATGTGCAGGCAATTCGACAGGATTTGGCGAATTGCCTGCTCTTTGGATAGCCGAATGGCCAAGAAAGGGAACCGAACCCCATTTGGATCTCTTTGAATAACCCTGTATTTCCCACATATTTATTTTCTGTGTTAATCTGTATATTTGTGTTTTGTTTTTAATATCTTGCATTTATTACTTTGTATTTCTGTAACGACTGTAACATTTCAATGTTCTTGAACCCAGGACATACTTGAAAACGAGAGAAATCTCAGTGTATCCTTCCTGGTAAAATACTTTGCAAATAAATTAAAAAAACTGTGTCTGAGGGGTAGAAAAGAGGTTCAGAGGCAGCTATGGCTAGGAGGAAATAGGTTCAGGGGCAGAGGTGGCTGAGGGGAAGAAAAGAGGTTCTGGGGAAGCTGGGACTGATAACATTGTGGTCAGCATTGTTTGCATGGTGTTGCAGGGGCAGGCAGGATGGATGGGGTGTTACTGTGGTGCAGGCGCACAAGGCAGGGGGAAGTTTTTAGGCGTGTTTTTGGATGCAGGGGGCGGGGCTGTGGACGGAGGCGGTATCTGGGTTGTGACACTGAGCAAGGGGCTGTACAGGGGAGTGATATTGGGCGGAGCAGATGTACAGGAGCCTGGGGAGGTGGAGTTCCGATTTTTGCCGACCGCTGCGTGAAAATGATCTCGGAACAGTTTCGACACAAAGGTAACCTTCTGGAAGCTGGAGTTAGTGACGCTCTTCTCGCTTCGCTTTTCTCTGGCGGCAGCTGTTTGGTCCTCGCGGCGTGCCGTGCGTGCAGTCACGTGATGTTGTTGCTCGACACCAGCAGCGTAATGTCGGATGCCGGGGTTGCGCCTGAATCTGCAGTGTTTGTGAGCGATGTGCAGCGCCTAATCGATAAGAAGGATGAGATCGAAGCCCAGATTAAAGCTTATTACGATGTTCTGGAGGATGTAAGTGTGCTGGGAGAGTCCCACTCACCGGTTCTCTTGGATTTTGTGCAATCACCTCAATGGATGGGGAGGAAGCCAAGCATGCACAAGGATCTGTTAAAAAAAACTTTTTTTTAAAAATGCTGACTGACCTGCCATGTTTAATATATGAATAAATGTATAGGAAGATACAGGACATATGGTTTTCTCCTCTTTGGCCCAAGACTAGTGGGTGACTCTTTCTGATCATAGGGTATATGTTTGCATGTATTGGATTTTTTTTTAATGATTATTGAAGAATATCACAATTCTATATTTAATCTTGTACAATGGCAACTTTCACTTTAACATATTTTTTTTCTTTTTAAAGCAAAAGGGAGTTGGAATGGCAGCTCCTCTTGTGGACAGAGAAGGATACCCCAGGGCAGATCTAGACATCTATCAAGTTCGCACTGCAAGGCACAACATTATCTGTAAGTTATTATCTACTTCTTTATCAGGGTTATTCAAAGAGAATCGAAAAGTCCCCGCACGTTCGGTGACTTTTCGTTCTCTTCAATTCGGGCCGATTCGGCAATCCCATTTCGGCGACCCTGCGGTGTATTCAGCAAGCACCACAGGGATGTCAAGGCACAGGGAAAAGCTGTCGCAAACCAGATGAAAAGTCATTGCAAAAACCCGGCGAATGCACGCCGAAACCCGCAAAAACATCTGGATTAACCTGCCGAAGACGCCGGAAAAACCCAAGCAGGAGCCGATCACAAGTGAAGTGAATAAATTAGAAAAACCGTTTGCTTGAATGACTGAAAAGTGAAACACTGTTTGCAAGGAAACTACTGAGCGAAAATGTCTGAAATTTACATATGAGGTCCAATGAATGATTATAAAAAGGGCTGTTACAGAAAAAATAAGTAAACTTTAAAAAAAATCGGCCCTTTTTGTTAAAAAAAAATCCAGAAAAATGCTCGAAATTTCCTAAAAATAAATCTATAGTCTCTTTACTGCAGAATTTTATAATGAATGGTTTATTAGATATTGAATTAAAACGGGAATATTTTTAACATTGACGCCTATGGGATTCTCCTGAATAAACCTGTCGAATGAAACCACTGATTGGCAGGGGGTTAGGGGAACCTTTCACTGCTGGTTTGTGTTCTCTGAATAGCCGAAGCATTACTTCTCTATGGGGAATTCACTGCCCTCGAACAGGCACCGTATGTGCAGGCAATTCGCCAGGATTTGGCGTATTGCCTGCTCTCTGGATAGCCGAATGGCCAAGAAAGGTAACCGAACGCTGATTTTCAGCGTTAGGTTGCCTTTCTCCAGCCATTCGGATCTCTTTGACTAACCCTGTGTTTTTTTACAGCAGTTTACAACTGCAAATCCCTAACCATGCTTGTGATTAGGGTTGCACCGATACTAGTATCGGTATCGGGGCCGATACTGGGTACTGCAGGAGTACTTGGTACTCGTGCAGTACCCCCCGATATTTTTACCGGAAGCCGGCATTGAGCCGGCTTGCCGGCATCCGAGGGGCTGCGGCGGCTGTCCGAATGCTCTATCGGCATTCGGACAGCCGCCCCTGGAGCTGCTCACACAATACTTACCTTCCTGGGCGCCGCCGAGAATGTCTCCGCGCGTGCGCTCGTTGGAAGGACCCCAGCCGCGACCACGTGGGACCATGTGATCACGGCTGGGGTCCTTCCAACGAGCGCGCGCGCGCGGAAACTTTCCCGGCGGCGCCCAGGAAGGTAAGTATGAACAGAGTGTGCAGCTGCAGGGCCTGTCCGAATGCAGATAGAGCATTCGGACAGGCCCTGCAGCTGCTCTCCGCGACGATACTTCCCTTCCTGGGGACGCTGGGAAAGTTTTCCCGCGCGCGCTCGTTGGAAGGACCCCAGCCGTGATCACATGGTCCCACGTGGTCGCGGCTGGGGTCCTTCCAACGAGTGCACGCGCGGAGACATTCCCGGCGGCGCCCAGGAAGGTAAGTATCGTCGCTGGGGGGGCATACCCATGTGTGAGCTGGGGGGCAATATCCATGTGTGAGCTGGGGGGCAATATCCATGTGTGAGCCGGGGGGCAATATCCATGTGTGAGCCGGGGGGCAATATCCATGTGTGAGCCGGGGGGCAATATCCATGTGTGAGCGGGGGGCAATATCCATGTGTGAGCCGGGGGGCAATATCCATGTGTGAGCCGGGGGGCAATATCCATGTGTGAGCCGGGGGGCAATATCCATGTGTGAGCCGGGGGGCAATATCCATGTGTGAGCCGGGGGCAATATCCATGTGTGAGCCGGGGGGCAATATCCATGTGTGAGCCGGGGGGCAATATCCATGTGTGAGCCGGGGGGCAATATCCATGTGTGAGCCGGGGGGCAATATCCATGTGTGAGCCGGGGGGCAATATCCATGTGTGAGCCGGGGGCAATATCCATGTGTGAGCCGGGGGGCAATATCCATGTGTGAGCCGGGGGGCAATATCCATGTGTGAGCCGGGGGCAATATCCATGTGTGAGCCGGGGGGCAATATCCATGTGTGAGCCGGGGGGCAATATCCATGTGTGAGCCGGGGGGCAATATCCATGTGTGAGCCGGGGGCAATATCCATGTGTGAGCCGGGGGGCAATATCCATGTGTGAGCCGGGGGGCAATATCCATGTGTGAGCCGGGGGGCAATATCCATGTGTGAGCCGGGGGGCAATATCCATGTGTGAGCCGGGGGGCAATATCCATGTGTGAGCCGGGGGGCAATATCCATGTGTGAGCCGGGGGGCAATATCCATGTGTGAGCGGGGGGCAATATCCATGTGTGAGCCGGGGGCAATATCCATGTGTGAGCCGGGGGGCAATATCCATGTGTGAGCCGGGGGGCAATATCCATGTGTGAGCCGGGGGGCAATATCCATGTGTGAGCCGGGGGCAATATCCATGTGTGAGCCGGGGGGCAATATCCATGTGTGAGCCGGGGGGCAATATCCATGTGTGAGCCGGGGGGCAATATCCATGTGTGAGCCGGGGGGCAATATCCATGTGTGAGCCGGGGGGCATTATCCATGTGTGAGCCGGGGGGCATTATCCATGTGTGAGCCGGGGGGCAATATCCATGTGTGAGCCGGGGGGCATATCCATGTGTGAGCCGGGGGGCATATCCATGTGTGAGCCGGGGCGCATATCCATGTGTGAGCCGGGGCGCATATCCATGTGTGAGCCGGGGCGCATATCCATGTGTGAGCCGGGGCGCATATCCATGTGTGAGCCGGGGGGCATATCCATGTGTGAGCTGGGGCGCATATCCATGTGTGAGCTGGGGCGCATATCCATGTGTGAGCTGGGGCGCATATCCATGAGCTGGGGGCATTTTTATATGGTCTGTTCTAGGGCTGTGCAATATTGACAAAATAATCATATTGCGATTTCTTGAATGAATATTGCGATTGCGATTTTATTTGCGATTTAGCCAATTGTTTTTGCTTTTTCAAACATGCTACATACATTCTAAATGAATTCAGTATCCAGCACATGGAAATACTGCCCCAGCACATGGAAATACTGCCCCAGCACATGGAAATACTGCCCCAGCTCACCTCTGTGCGCCACGTGTTCGGCTCCCTGTTAACTTCCGGTGGCATGGAGCTTGAGCGCTCACCTGGGGGAACCATGTGACGAGCCGCGAGAACGCGGCTCGTCACGTGGTTCCCCCTGCGAGCGCCCAAAGCACCATGCCGCTGGAAGTTAACAGGGAGCCAAAAATTGCAGCCTTATGCGATTTAGAAATTGCAGGGTCAGAAATCGCGATTCGATTGCGATTGCAATTAATTGCACAGCCCTAGTCTGTTCTTATTGGAAAGCGTCACATGACATTAAAGAAAAGTATCGGTACTCAGTATCGGTGAGTACTTTTAAAAAGTATCGGTACTCGGTCTTAAAAAAGTGGTATCGGTGCATGCCTACTTGTGATGAGCAGCCAAAACGTCGGTATCTGCTCGGAAACCCTGATGCTTGCCCGCAGCAGGGCTAAATGGTGGGACAAAACCACCTGCCCGGTGCCAGGAACTGCCAGTCCTGGGAGTCGGGCGATATGATTTACTCATCCTTGGTGCTTGAGAGCGGAAGGAACATCTGTGAATGAGGACGTTCCTATGGAGGATCGCGCTTTGTAGCCCCGTATCTACATCCGTCATAGCTTTTTGACGGGGAGGGTTTCAGCATATCTGGTGTAGCCCTCATCGAGCCGTCAAAAAGCTGTGACAGACGCAGGGAGACGAGGTCCCACAGACCTCTCCGTGCGCTCGTGTGACTGCAGCCTAAAGTGTGCTTTATTGAGGAAATCAACCACAACCACATTTTGGCTTCTGCTATCTTAGTCATGGAGAGGCATTAAATAGTGTCATACATCAAACTACATCGTGTGCACCAACCCTGGTCATGTGATTTGAATAAAACAAGAAGTATCCTTGTAGCACAAGAGTACAAGTGAGCACAAAACAGAAGCACAATTGGAGTAGCCACTACCATACTACAAAGTCTTTAGCTCATAATATGACAATGCGAAAATAACTATATAATATTTATAGTATGGTAACACAACAACATATAGAGAAATTACCAAATTTTCCTATTATATTGACGGAAAGTTTGGATTTTAATAAGGACTCGGAGGCGAGTATTTGCAATCCCTTTCTTTATTGCACCCACAGCAGTAAAGAACAGTGACAATAAAGAACAAGAGAACCAAGCCCCCAATGTGGGGTACACTCCCAATCTGTAAGCCCCGCCCCCAAGTCTATAAATGGCCTGGGCTGGAGCAGTCACACCCTCTTTCTTCATGCGACTAACGGAAGGAGGCCCAGGAACAAACAGGAACTAAGTCCAGGGCGCCCGTCAAGTCCACACAAAGATCCACTCCATAGGAATTCAAATGGCTGTAAGAAACATATAACACGAAGCCAAAGATTAAGAAGGGCGGACAGTAAAACACCGGTACCCAACCCCAGATATGAGGAACAAAATCAAATGAAAATCATGCGCTGCGCCCCTCCACAGCAATAACCCAGCCGGTCGAGAACACACCCCCCCCAGGGCGGGAGAGGCGGGAAATACTCGCCTCCGAGTCCTTATTAAAATCCAAACTTTCCGTCAATATAATAGGAAAATTTGGTAATTTTAAGGCAGGACGTCGGAGGCTCCTATTTGCATGTTCAACGCATCAGTGCCCGTGACCAATGAGAGACCGGCTTAAAATAAAGTACGAAAGGAAACAAAACAATACCGGCCATCTTTCCAACAATTGTCGGTGAGACAAGGACGGGTTGTCCTGGCCACGATCGAAGAAAAGCAACAACTCGGGATACATCCCTAGTAGAACGAAGATCTCGGAGCCGGGCCGAGAAAGACTAGCACCCACTATCAAAACCCAAACGACCGGCCGACCAGGCAGACCAACAGACGTGGAAAGCCAAACCTGACTCAAACAATGAGGACAAGAAATCCAACACTGAACCTAAAGGAGCAGAAGTGGAATCGTTTCCCCGGCGAAGGCACCCCCATGCCAAGCGGCCCATGCAAGATGTAACAACACATCAGTTCCTGACAAAATGTCAGAAGCCCTCAACGAGGACCGAAAACCAACCACGCCACCAGAGACAGGCGTCTCGCTGAGAACAGCAGATGTGGAAGGCCGTCCGGTCCTGTCAACAGCGCATTCGACTCCGGCAACGACCTGGGAGGTGCCACCGCATGTTTCCAAAATAGAGGGAACCACGGGTGGGACCGTCAGAGCGGTGTCACAAACACCAGTTCCACCTCCGTGACGCAGAGACGCCTCCTTATCGGAAAGGAAAGGTGGTGGTGGGGGTCATTCCTCCTCGGCCAACAGGCCATTATCTTGTGGAGCATAGATCTCTAGTGCTCCGTCATCCTCCCCGTGCTCGGGTTCCTCACTCGCCGAGTCAGTGGTCGTGGGGAGTCGGCCAGAACCCAGAAGGTTAGGCCTGATCTTAGAGACCGCTACTGAGGCCCCGTGGTCAGGGGCTCATTTACGCGAGGTCACCTCGCAAATCTCAGAGGGCAGAGTATCGGGGATACCAGCCCCTCCCAGGAGGATTATCCATGTGCTTTGCCATAGCACCTTTCTTGGAGCCCACTGGGTTAGTTCAGAGGGCATCGTGGGGTCCCATATGAGGGTTAGTGTCGGAGGTTAAGGCCACAGGTAGTGGATGCCAGCCCCTCTGGAAAGGTGTTGGGCCTCGCCATCTGACTTTATACCCGCGGCACATAGCAGGGGTGCATCTGGAGGCCTCACCGTGGGGAGTAACTTGCCCGGGAAGCCATCCGCTCGCAGCGGCAATTCTGTGTTGGCATCCGCCTTAATGGATGTAAAAATCAGATGAAGTTTTGTGTTTCAATACACAAAGTGGAATTATATGGTGAGGATATAAAATCCAGCATTTACCTTCATGGCTGAAAAGCAGCGTGTGAATGTGCGGTCGTTCAGAGGAGCGGCTTCTGGTCTCATTATGAAGGACCCCTCTTAAATCGAGAGGTTACCGAGGCAGATGAGCTTACACTTTAATGCCCATGCAAGAAATCCAAAACCTCAGAGTGGTTTATTTCACAAGTAATTCTATAGAAAGGAGCACAGGGACACCTTGTATCTCAAACTCCGTATTAGATACCGGGACATCCGTATATTTTATAATCCGTATGTGACTCCTGGGACACCTTTTATATTTACCAGTATGAGATGTAGTGACAGCTTTATATTATATCGGTACGTTATACAGGGACATCTTATATTATATCCGTATGTTATACAGGGACATCCGTATATTTTATCAGTGTGTTATACAGGGACATCAGTATGTTATACAGGGACATCCGAATATTTTATCAGTATGTTATACAGGGACATCTGTATTTTTTTATCAATATGTTATATATAGGGACATCAGTACGTAATATAGGGACATCTTATATCAGTATGTTATATATAGGGACATCTGTACGTTTTATCGGTACGTAATATAGGGACATCTTATATTATATCAGTATGTTATACAGGAACATCTGTATACTTTATCATTATGTAATCTAGAGACATCTGTATATTTTTCCAATATGTTATATATAGAGACAGCTTTATATTATCAGTACGTTAGTGTAGGGACATCTGTACGTTATATAGGGACATCTTATATCAGTATGTTATACAGGGACATCTTATATTATATCAGTATGTAATACAGGGACATCAGTATATTTATCAGTATGTAATATAGGGACATCAGTATATTTATCAGTATGTAATATAGGGACATCAGTATATATATATCAGTATGTAATATAGGGACATCAGTATATTTATCCGTATGTAATATAGGGACATCAGTATATTTATCAGTAAGTAATATAGGGACATCAGTATATTTATCCATATGTAATACAGGGACATCAGTATATTTATCCGTATGTAATATAGGGACATCAGTATATTTATCAGTATGTAATATAGGGACATCAGTATAGTTATCCGTATGTAATATAGGGACATCAGTATATTTATCCGTATGTAATCTAGGGACATCAGTATATTTATCAGTATGTAATACAGGGACATCAGTATATTTATCAGTATGTAATATAGGGACATCAGTATATTTATCAGAATGTTTTATATAGGGACACCTTCATAGCAGAAAGTTACTCAGGCACTGCCTCTTTAAGAGATCTTTAAAATTAGTGGATAGGGCAGAAAACCAGCTGTTAAAGGGTTAAAAGGATCAGGCACACAAGCCAGAGGATTAACAGTCCGCTCCTCAATCACCGGGAGGTGCAGGAGCTGTCTCTCTGCAATCAGAGCTCTCAGCGGGGGAGGCTGAACGGGGGAGGCTGAACGTGAGGGAACTTCAAAGAGTGCAGCATCGTGCAGGGAAACATGACGACATGCGGCAAATGGCGCAAAAAATCAGCCTGCGAGCTGTGCGCCCCCCCCCCCCTGCGAGCGGGAGCAGCGCACGAAGCCCAGGATAAACGGTGACCCCCCCCAGAGGAGGGAAAATATACACGGAGAGTCAAATGCATGTGAGCATCAACGAAGCGCCACTGCCATCATCCCCCAGAGAGCGAAAAAACACGGGAGCACAGGGTCAGACACCGGGGAATCCTCCGGGTCATAAACGTCCTAAGTGTCAGTACATGCCATCAAGCAGCCAAAGCTCCCAGCAGAAAAACACACAATCGCCGCGGCTGAAGCCGGATGGTTGCAACCAAAACCTAATAAGTAACAGGAGAGAACAAACAAGGCAAGTAAACGGCAGTAAAATCCCAGTGATCCGAAGACCAACCGGATTTTACCCCCAATCGGGTCAGCTGACCCCTGCGGTTAGAGCCGGGGAAAGTCAGTACCCTGCAGAGCAACTCAATCTATTATATATATATATATATGTGTGAAAATAAAAAACAAGTATGTAAAAAACAGAGATAAATCAATAAATAACTACCAGAAAGTAAAAGGTTAGGGATACTTATCTGGTCTGTAGCAGGAGCAGTAAAGAAAGAGGGTGTGACTGCTCCAGCCCAGACCATTTATAGACTTGGGGGCGGGGCTTACAGATTGGGAGTGTACCCCACATTGGGGGCTTGGTTTTCTTGTTTTTCCTTGTTCTTTATTGTCACTGTTCTTTACTGCTGTGGGTGCAATAAAGAAAGGGATTGCAAATAGGAGCCTCCGACGTCCTGCCTTAAAATCCTATTACTCCTTATGTTGATGTGTTCCATTACTATAATATTATAGTACCGCTTGTTGATTGATTGGCCGCATCCTTAGAGTGGTTGCACCATGCAGTTGTCCCCCAACTTGGAGTGCCTCAGCTGATTGTTCACATTACATTATTGCTGTATCTATGAAGCTTCTGGGCTGTCAAATTTAGTCAAGGCTGCTTTACAATGAACTCCCAGTTTAGGACACAAGGATACCCTTTTTTTTTTTTTTTTTTTTTTTTTTTTTTTATGGATTGTTGGAATTTAAACACAATGCTAAACATGGATCATATTGGCAATACATTCTTTCCACTGTGTCAGTCCAAGTTTAGCAATATAAGGATTCATAGGAATTCTGATCATCTAATAATAAACAATTTGCTAGTGTAAACCTGAAGGGCAACCAATATAACACAAAAATTTATAAAATGAGGGGTTCTCGAACGAAAATTTAAATAAGGTCGGTGGCTGGAATTTCTTTTTAACAAACCTTCCGGTAGGCCTACCAACTCCATAGACTTTAATGCCTTACCAGTGCTTGGTTAATTTTACACGTGACTTAGAATATAACCCAGTGAGCTTTTGGGAACTGACGTGGAGAATTAGGCCGCAGTCACACGAGCACGGAGGGAACGTCCGCGAGAACAGACGTTCTCTCCGCTCGGACACCTGTGTGTCCAACTCCTATGGAGGAACACGCTTTGTGGGCCCGTCGAACATCCATCATAGCTTTTTGACACGGACGGTCTCGGCACGTTCGGTGTAATGTGTGATACTATTACTCCCAGTCGAGCCGTCAGAAAGCTGAGATGAACACTGGGAGAAGGGTGACACGGATGCACTCCATGTTCTCATGTGACCGCTGCCTTAGGCCGGGTGCACACTAGACTAGAGAGACGTTTTTTGTAACGCACTAACGCGCGTTAAAAAAAAAAAAACATCGTACCCGACGCTCGTCCACGCCCCTTGCGTTATCTTCCATAGGAGGATAGCGGAGCACCCGTCGACGTGAATCCTAGCGTTCTAGAATGGCGATGCGCTAGGATTCGCGTCGACGGGTGCTCCGCTATCCTCCTATGGAAGATAACGCAAGGGGGGGGTAGACGAGTGTCGAGTACGATGATTTTTTTTTTTTAACGCGCGTTAGTGCGTTACAAAAAAACGTCTAGTGTGCAGCCGGCCTAAGAGGGGAAGGGTCGTGGGATATTCATTGACCGTTGGTCGTGTGAAAATGGTAGGATATGGTTCTGATTTACTGCGCACATAGACTCGAACATTGTAAGCACTATATAATAATTGTGCTAGTTCAAATGCTTGAAGTGCTCTATGTAATTTTTGTAATTATTTTTCATACATTTTATGTTATGTTGGCTCATTTATCCTTCATTGAACTCCAAATATTACACGAAGTTTGAAATGGGTACTGCCGTAAAATGAAGCAAAATTCAATACAACTATATTTCTGATCTTCTGGGACCACCTGTCTGTTTGCAGCATATATGAAGATAATTGAGATGCGTTTCGCAGATAAAATTCAGGCTTCCTCAGTCATTGAACTCTCCCAACGTTCCAATATGGCGCTGGCGAGGAGCAGCACGTTTCCCAGTTCAGTAATGGCATTTATGTATTATGCCCTTATCCAAGATGGCGGCAGTCCTATTGTGCATGCCAGAGAGTATCCATTAGATGTCTTAACAGCATTAAGAAGGGAAGGCGTTACTGCCAGACCTCCACTGGTGTTTTGATCTCAAGAATCGGACACCTCATGCACAGGGCAAAAAAGATATGTCACCAAATCGAAAACTGACGGAGCAGTCTGTTTTCTTTAAAAATGTTTTTAATATCGTTAAGTAATGGGAGATTAATTTCCATCTGATCTATTATATAGATGGCCAAGGAAATACCCTCATATATGAAATATAAAAGAATAAGGAATAAAAAAATGTGTGGAAAAATAATTAAATGAAAAATATAAAACCTCTAAGGCTAGGGTCAGACGAGCGCAGTGCGAACGCGCGTGCAGGCGCACTTAATCACGGCCGTGCTAGCAGCAAGTGCCAGGCAATGACGGCCAATATACGAAGTACGGTCGCACAAAAGTCCGGCTGCGCAACGCAAGTGGAAAACGAACGCATTTTTTCGAGAACGTTAAACTGCTAGTACTGACGTACAGAGTGCGCTGCGTCCGCTAGCGGCGTGTGTGCGTGAATTGGAGATGTCAGACACTGCTAATGTCCGGCCAACATAACGTCCAGATGCACGAAGTGTTTTATTGATGATCCGTACAAAATCACGGATGCAAATGCGCATCGTATGACCGCTATCGCGTACTCCGTGAAAAAATGCGTCCATTTGTTCGAACGCACTTTTTCACAGACAACGCGAAAATGCGTTCGTCTGACCCTAGCCTAAAAGTGTATTATTCGTATTACGTTTGTTAAACCATATATGAACTCTGCCGCTAATAAAATAGAATTACCTGCTATATCATAGATAACAATATAGGTTTAAAAATTATGAATTTTCAACAAATCTACAAACTCTGCCTAATCAATAGCAATAGAAGATAAAAAAAATGCTGTACCCTGAAAAACCAAAGGCCAAAATTTGGTGTATTTAAAATCCTTAAAGTCCTCATCACTCATTTTCTGGAATAGCCTCCAGTAATTGGGGACTCTCTATTTTGGAATATATTCTATATTTACGGGACATTATTGTATAAATATTCACCATTCTAGAAGAATAGCATTCCTCTAACAGGCCAGGTTTTAAGGATTCCCTTGGGGGAAATGCAGACTGAATCCTGCAATCACAAAGCAGCAAATCATATCACCTGTGCTGTGCTTCACATATCTGGCAAACCTGGCCTGTTAGGGGTACTTCAGGACAAGGGTTGGGAACACCCCCCTTGCTTCTCACTAGGGTTGGGAACCACTGCTCGAAGATATTGAATGTATAAATTGCCTTATTTTCCACGAGTAGTGGTTTTTCACCTGGATATCCTCATGTTTCTCAAGACTACATTTCCCATAATGGTCCATCTGCTTGTTCTACATTCTACAACTATTCCATGCAAAAACAATTGTGCGATAAAGGTGCATGTTATTTGCCAGGGGTAACAAACCTATAATTGAAGCTGTCACGTCTGGTATGAACATCACACACTATATACATTTTTAAGCTTTTTGACTAGGATAAACCCTGTTTAAACCTTGTGAACATGGATATTTGTTGGTGATGGAAGCTGTCATGAAAGTAACTGCAATATACCTCTCTTACTCTGCATGTCCTTCCACTGAGGTATTGCATGTAATGCTTAACACATGGTTTACTTCAGGTTTGCAGAATGATCACAAAGCAATCATGAAAGAAATTGAAGAGGCTCTTCACAGTTTGCATGCCGGGGAGAAAGAGAAACGTAACAAGGATGAGAACGAGGCACAGGCCGAAGCACTGCAGGACCAGCAAACTTTGCCTGACGCATTTGCCAAAGTAGATGCAGTTACTCCAGGATCCCCAGCCAGTTCATCGGTAAGAATGGATGGATGGATTGGAAGTGAAAAACTCACATATCTATAAAATGGCACATTAAAAGGTACAGCTTTGGGGTCATGGGCTTCCTCCGCCCACATGGATGTCACTCAGCAGATGGGATTTTCAATATCACAACAGCTTGGGGACCAATAATGTCAGCTTGCTAACCTCTTCCTGTCACAAACCGCCCGAGGGAGGGAGGGAGGGAGGGAGTGAGTGTTCAGTAAGATAACGACCATCTGCGCAAGCCCTCGCGTATCTTGCTGGTGAAAATTATGTGGGATACACAATGTGTGTAACTTGTGTACGAAAGTTATATAAGCTATGCATTTTGCCTAAGAAGCTCCGGGGCTTCCACGTTTGGCAGCGATAGAGTGGAAGCCCAGCGCTTCTGGAAAAAGGTTGTTTTTGTTTATTTTAATTTTTTTTTTTTTTTTTACCACCTATACAAAATTTTAAAAATAATTGTGCAGATGCCGTCAGCATGTGTGCTGGCAACCCATTTGCTTCACAATTGTGGGTCATGCACCTGGAACCGCATCTATAAACTATATTTAACCCCTTAGTGACCGGGCGGTTTTACACAAATCCGTCCTTTAGTGACCGCTGCTGTTTTTACGTTTCTGCTCTTAGTGTTTACGTCAAATTTTCCTCTTACTCGTTTATGTAACCCACACATATTTTACACTGTTTTTCTCGTCATTAAATGGACTTTATAAAGATACCATTTTTTTCATCATTTCATATAATTTACATATAATATTAAATATATAAAAAATATTGTGAAATATGAAAAAAATTGAAAAAACACCACTTTTTCGAACTTTGACCCCCAAAATTTCTTATGTATCAACAACCGTCAAAAAAAATTAATTCCTTAGTAGTTTCTAAATTTAGTACTGAGTTTAGCAATACCCAATGTTTACATATTCCTCGCTTTTTTCCTTATTTTATGCAACAATAAGTGCAAGTAGCACTTTGCCATTTCCAAAGAGTTTATTTTCAAAACTAGTGCTAGTGACATTGTAACACTGATATCTGTCACTAATTCCTGAATAACCCTCCACATATACATATTTTTTTAAAGTACACAAATCAAGGTATTAAACTTGGGGTATTTTGACGCTTTCCATGCAAACCATTTTACCACAAATCTATGCCAAAGTTTGAGGGAAAAAAAAAATTTTTTTTTTTTTTTTTTTGAACGCAATTTAAGAATACATGTACTGTGAACTTTAAGGTTTACTGCCAAAGAGCACCCCAAAATATGTTCAGCAACATCTTCTGAGTAAATTGATACCACCCATGTATAGGTATGTCGGGTCATTTGGGGGCTAATGGGCCTTATTTGGGGGGTGCGCATTTCAGTTTTCCAACTTGGAATTTTCACATTTCGTCATCATGCACCCATGTCCTATTTGGGACATTTTTGAAGCCGGCCAAAGTAATTTACCCCCATCAAACCATATATTTTTAGAAAGGGCACACCCTAGGGTGCTTCAAAGAGTTGTATTTTAACACTTTCCATGCACTAGCTCTATGTCAAACTTTCAGGTAGTCACTTTTTGGGTTATTTTTTCACACACATTGTACTTTAGGCATGAATTGTCAAATCCAGTTATGGGTTACTGCCAAAAAACACCCCAAAATATGTTCAGCAACATCTTCTGAGTAAAGTGATACCACCCATATATAGATTTGTTCTGTTGTTTTTGGGGTGCTACGCCAATCTTTTGACATGTGCTTGTCAATTTTCTAATTTGACATACAGTATCTTCTTTGCTTATCTTTTTAGGGGCCTTTTTACATACCCCAGTTTTATGAACGTGCATATATTTGGTAAGCTAACACCCCAAAGTATTGTAAATGGAGTGTTTTTATGCTATGGATGCAACCGTTTGCTCCAAACAAATTGGATACTGTTTGGTGGTCATTTTTCATTTTCACACCCACATCAGTTTTGGACTGTGATTTAGGAGACACGGTTGTTTGTTACTGCATGAAAACTCTCCAGGTTGTTTTCTGCAAGGTCTCCTGAGTACACCCATGCCCCCCCATGCATAGGTTTGCCAGGATTTTGGGAAGGTTCAAATACAATTTTTATGACTTTGTCATTGGATTTGAAATTGAGATTATTTCTTCAGCTAGGCCTAGCTTTGGTTTTGGGTCTACTGCATACCCCAGTTTGAATTATTGCCAGAAAATTGTTTATATTTGTTATGTTGACACCCCAAGGTATTGCATATGGAGTGCTTTGATGCCATGGATGCAACGGTTTTAGCCCAAAACATTTGAGAAGGTGTGTGGCGGTAATTTTTCAATTTTCAGATTTTTACGCCCACATTAGATTTGGACTGTGATTTAGGAGACACTGTTGTTTGTTACTGCATGAAAACTCTCCAGGTTGTTTTCTGCAAGGTCTCCTGAGTACACCCATGCCCCCCATGCATAGGTGTGCAAAGATTTTGGCAAAATACAGCACCAATTGTAGAACATAAAAATGTACGAATAAAATGTAAAAGTCTGGTGCAGTAAAAGAAAAAAAAAACTAAACTGAACTAACTAACTGGAGTGTGAGAAAAAATAGAAAGGAAAAAAAAAAATCACAGATCACGCACAGTGTGATATATCTTGAAACAGTCCCCAAGACACAGACCGGGTTGTCCAGGGCATTCTGGGCAGTAAAAGATTGTGTCTCTCCTCTGCCCCCTCTTGAAACACACCCTGCACCTTTTTTTGGGTTTCTGTTTGCCCTCAGTAGGGGGGATTTTATAAATAAAATGCGTAGCCCCAACTCTGTCCCCCATCACCGCCCGGGGAGCAGGTGCATCCTGGTACAAAAACCCCGAAATGACCTGGAGCTGAAACTGTAAAAAGGACAGCGTCACTCCGGGGTTTGCCTTTTTTGCAGAGCAAAAAGGCATTGTGGGTTGCAATTTGCATCAGGTAAATTGCAACCTTTTTGTACCAGGCCCTTGACTTCCGCATAATCTGGTAGGGCTGGAGCAGTTGATCTGCCAGATCAACCCCACCCATATGCCGGTTATAGGCTTTGATGCACACTGGCTTCCTGATGCGCTCAGCTCTGCCACGTACAGAGACCTCCACAGACCTCTCAGTGTGGATGGTGGATAGAAGGTATACATCCTTCTTGTCTCTGTACTTGACCGCCAACAGCTCCTCTTGGCGCAGAGCTGAGGTCTCCCCCCTTTTTAACCGGGTGCGGACAAGCTGTGCTGGGAAACCTACGTGGTTCTTGCGAACAGTACCGCATGCTGCTGTATCAAAACAATACAGCAGCTTGAACAAAGGGACACTTGTATAAAAATTATCAACATACAAGTGGTACCCTTTGTTCATGAGGGGAAAAAGTAGGTCCCACACAATCTTGCCACTGGTTCCCATGTGTTCTGGGCAACCTGGAGGGTCAAGGCTACTATCCTTTCCCTCGTACACCCGGAAGGCCTGAGTATACCCACTTGCGCTGTCACAGAGCTTATACACCTTCACTCCATACCTGGAGCGTTTGGAAGGAATATACTGCTTGAATCCCAGCCTTCCCTTGTATTTCATTAGGGATTCATCCACGCAGATATTCCTTCCAGGTGTATAAGCCTCTGCAAACCTGGCGGCGGAGTGGGTAATCAGGGGGCGGATTTTATACAGCCTGTCAAACTGGGGATGCTCTCTAGGAGGGCACAGGCTGTTGTCACTGAAGTGCATGAAACGCAAAATGTTTTCATACCTTCTACGTGACATTGATTGGGGTAAATGGGGGTAGAGCAGATGGGGCTACTGCTCCAGTAGGAGCGAATTGAGGGCTTCTTTATGATGCCCATCAGCATAGTAAGTGCCCAGAATTTCAGAAATTCTGGCACATCTAGCGGGGTCCATTGCTGCCTTGCCAAGTAGGAGTCTGGCTTCGCAGCACAATGCTGATGGGCATACAGATTTGATTGGGCCACGATGTGGCCCAACAAATCATCCCCCATAAACACCTGCAAAAACTGTGTGGCGGTAAATCCTGCAACATCAATATTGATGCCAGGATTTGCCGTGAAAGGAGGGATATCTGGCCTCTGGCGATGAGGCACTACCCACTCCTCAGCTGGAGCTGTGCGTCTCCTGCTGGCAGGTGGTGACCCAGGATCTGCATCAGAAACATCACTAGATACATCAGCCAGCGTAGATGATGTATCTAGCGACGTCTCTGAGCAGTTGGCGGGGTCGAAATCAGGGTCGGAGTCTGACGCAGATGCCTCAGATTCTGACGCCAGGATGGCATATGCCTCCTCGGCGCTGTACACCCTCTCAGACATTATATATAATAGATTATTATATATAATAATTATAAAATTTTATAATCGGATAGTTGGTTCTTAGAAGAACCGTTGGGTTTCACAAGAAAATACAAATAAACACCTAAATCTCTCTAAATCACTCTAAACCTGCCTCAATTCTTCTAAATCTCCCTAAAATCTCTCTAAATCTGCCTCAATTTTTCTAATCTCACTAAAATCTCTAACCTGTCAAATCTGATCTCTCTCTCTCTCGCTCACCAAAACACAAGTGAGGAGAGGGAGGGAGAATCACAGAGGTCAGAGCCAATATTTACAAAATATTGACCTGACCTGACAAATTAGAAATTTTATTTTGATTTTTTTTTTACTTCTGATTGGATGTTGCTAGCCTGCCTCTCTGAGGCAGGCTAGGAACATCCCACTCAGCCCCAAGATGACCCTGCCCTTAGAAGGGCAGCGCCATCTTGGCTGTCAGTTTATTTTATTTTATACCTTTTTTATTGATTTTTTTATTTTTCTTTTTTTTACTTTTTTTTTACTCTGCTGGGTGCCTTGATCCCTCGAGGCACCCAGCAGAGCACCTGATCACTCATGTGATCGTTTTGTACTGAGTGCCACGATACCTCGTGGCACTCAGTACTTCCTGCCGCTACCGGAAGTGATCGCTCGGGGGGAGCGATCACTTAGCGGACCGGCGGCAGGTAAGCATATTGCAAGGATGCCTCGATGTCGAGGCATCCCTGCAATATACACAGAGCAGCTGGAAGCTATCCGATCGCTTCCAGCGCTCTCTAGAAGTGCCGGGCACCTCTCCGGTGAAACCGGATGTTGATCGCTCCCGGGGAGCGATCACAAGGTGCCCCGGCACTTCTCACCGCCATTGCACGGATGCCTGGACTCCCAGGCATCCTGCAATGGCGTTTGAGCTGCTGGAAGCGATCCGATCGCTTCCAGCGCTCAAAAAACCGCAGGACGTACCATGTACGTCAGCGGGTCTAAAAGAGACCCGCTGCAATGACGTACATGGTACGTCCTGGGTCCTTAAGGGGTTAAAGTCCTTTTACATTGTAATTATTTTCTTACTTGTGGAATATACTGTAATTAGCTTAGAGTGTATAAAACACACTTCTTTTGTTATCTCTCTCAGTGCTGCTCCCTGGCAAGTGTTAATATTGTTGGATTCATTGAGTTTTGCATTGGTTAGCCTTTGGGAGATTCTACTTATCAGATTAAAATCATAAGTTTAATTATTTATCTTTCATGATAAACTTAATTGTTAATTTCTTGTTTCTTAAAGTACATTTTTGTAATTTTTTTTGTTATGCAGTTGGAATTTAGTCTTGTTGCTGTTTTGTTGATTTCTGCATGCTGTCAACAAATGTTTGTAAGGATGTGTATGTGAGGGCATAGATATAGCTATATGTACAGGATTCCTGTTACTTAGTTCAGGTTTATTGTAAGTCTATAAATTTTGGAAGGTGAGGGGACGTGGGCCAAGGTAGCAACTTTCAGCTGATTACAGGGAAAAAAAAAAAGGATCAAATATATATATTTAGTTTGAACAGGGAAGATAAATATTAACAGGACACTCTAGGCACCAATGTCAATTCAATTGACTGAAGTGCGCCAGATCCTCCTCCATGTTGCGCCAGTACGGAGTACCAGCGTGTACCAGCAGAAAAAAACCCTTGTTAGTACTAGTGTTGGCATGGAGCCGCCGCTAGCACCTGAATGGGAATGCCAGTGTCAACTCCATGCCGACGCTGGCAATCTCCCTCTCCCAGTTTCTACTCGCAAATTGCCAGAGAGCGAGTGGAAATTTTTTACCCTGGTCTAAATGATTGTAATAAAAAAAAAATATTTTTAGAGAAAGGCATACTCTTCTGGCAGGCACCTCGGAGCATGTGGGCACAGAAATGTGGAGCACCCCTGCCACCCCCCCCTCAAAAAAAAAAAAAAAGAAACATGCCAAAATAACCCCAAAATAAATAAAAATTTTAATTGTTATTTTGGGGTTAAGAAAACTAAAACAAAATACATTTTAAAAACCTGAACAGTTTCTCGCTGTGCTCAAATCAAGAGAAGAGGCAGAATCTGTTGCCTTAGTTGAGTAAGTTAGTTACAAGTATTTATACTTAAGGCTGTACAATGGGAGAAACAGAATAACTAACAAATATACATACATGTTACACAACCAGAACAGCAGGAGTGAGGACCCTGTTCAAGAGCTCCCAATCTATTTGAAGTAGCGGGTTGCACGAGGACTGAATGGGAAGATGGGGCAAGAAATGTGCAGTGGGGGATCATGGAGTGAGCTGATAGGCTTCTCTATAGTAATGCGTTTTCAGAGACTTCTTGAAGGACTGGAGACATGGGGAGAGTCTGATGTTGCGGGGGAGGGAGTTCCATAGAAAGGGTGCAGCTCTGGAGAAGTCCTGAAGGCGAAAGTTGGGGATTTGGGTACGTGAAGCTGATAGGATCAGATCATTGGCGGAGCAAAGTGGTGTGGGACGGGATGTACCTGCTAATAAGGGAGATGTAGGTAGGGGCGTGGTTATGGAGAGCTTTGTACATGAGCCCCAATATAATGAATTGGATTCTAAAGGAAACAGGGAGCCAGTGTAGAGATTGACAGAGGTGAGGTGTGAGGTGTATGAGTCTGACACTGGCGTTCTTTACAGACTGCAGAGGGAGAATCTGTGATCTCTTAAAGTGGCATTAAACCCTCAGATTTTCTAACATAAAACAGTACTATAATGTGAGCCTTACTGTAATCCAGGGTAGTATTCCTTCTCTTTGCTTCTGTTTCTTTTAAATCCTCATCTCTAATCATGCTTGGCAGGACTTCCTGTTTTCAGGTGACCACCGTTTCTCTCTAATGCCTCATGGTGTCAGCGTTTTCACCCAGAACTACAAGAGGAAGTCCTGCAGAGATCCACATCCCTGCCCACTTGTGATTGACAACTGCTGCCTGAACGTGCTTTTTTTTTTTTGAACTGTGCAATGAATAGGTTGTTTATGATAAAACATAAGCAATAAAGTTTGTTTAAAAAAAAAAAAATACCTAGCTCTCTGATTATGAGAATCTGCAGAACAACAAAAAAAACACTGCACGTTCAGGCAGCAGTTGTCAATCACAAGTGGGCGGGGATGTGGATGTCTGCAGGACTTCCTCTTGTAGTTCTGGGTGAAAACACTGACACCATGAGGCATTAGAGAGAAACGGTGGTCACCTGAAAACAGGAAGTCCTGCCAAGCATGATTAGAGATGAGGATTTAAAAGAAACAGAAGCAACGAGAAGGAAAACTACCCTGGATTACAGTAAGGCTTACATTATACTACTGTTTTATGTTAGAAAATCTGAGGGTTTAAGGCCAGACAGAAGGAGGTTACAGTAGTCAAGGCGGAGAGATAATAAGAGCTTGGATGAGCATTTTAGTAGAGTATGGATTAAGAAAGGGACGGATGCGTGCAATGTGTTTTAAGGTGGAAGTAGCAAGATTTGGTTAGAGACTGAATGTGAGGAGTAAAGGATAGATTGGAGTCCAAGAGGAGCCAGAGAGGTAGAAGTAATGGTGGCACCATTCACCTGAAGAGAAATGGGCGCAGGAATGGAGGTTTTAGTGGGAGGAAGATAAGAAGTTCAGTTTTTGAGAGGTTGAGATTTATGAAATGGGAAGTCATCCAGTCGGAGATAGATGACAGGCAGGCAGTAACACGGTCCAACACCGGAAGAGAGAGATCGAGAGAGGAAAGGTAGATTTGACTGTCGTCAGCATAGAGGTGATATTGGAATCCATAGGAAGAGATGAGGTTGCCCAAGGAGGCCGTATAGATCGAAAAGAATAGGGGACCCAGAACAGAGCCTTGAAGTATCCCAACTGAAAGAGGAGCTGGTGGTGAGGAGACACTGAAGGTGCGAAGAGAGCTAGGAAGAGCACCAGGAGAGAGCAATGTCACTGAAGCCAAGTTGACGCAGCGTGAGGAGCAGGAGAGGGTAATCAACAGTGTCGAATGCAGCAGAAAGGTCAAGAAGAATAAGGACAGAGAAGTGACCTTTGCTTTTAGTGGCAGCTAAATCATTAGTCACCTTGGTCAGAGCAGTCTCAGTAGATTGTTGGGAGCGAAAGCCAGACTGGTGCGGATCGAGTAGAATTAGCAGCAAGAAAACTGGTGAGCTGGTTATAGACCAGACGTTCTAAGATTTTGGAGGCAAAGGGGAGCAGAGCGATGGGACAGTAGTTCAAGAGGGAGGTAGGATCAAGAGATGGCTTTTTAGAATGGGGGTAATCAAAGCACACTTGAATACAGAAAATTCCCGAGGAGAGGGAGAGGTTAAAAATATGAGTCAAAACGGGGACAGTAACTGGTAGGACAGGTCGAATAAACTGTGAGGGGATGGGATTACGTGGGCAGGAGGACATGAGACGTTCAGAGACCTCTTCCTCCAAGACCGGAGAAAAGACAGACCTAGTAGAAGAGGAAGCAGGTAGTGAGGGAGTCAGTGGGGTAGAATGGTTAAAGGAGGAGGGGGGGGGGGGGGTAATGAATGCAGCAGCATTGTTTGTTTTAAATGTTAAGACCGGCTGGGTGGAGTAGAGGTCACATCGCTGCTCTGCGTGGAGTGAGCCTGTGGCGACCTAAGTGTCCTTGGGCAAGACCCCCTAACAGTACATACTCGCCACCCAGGACATACTTGAAAACGAGAGAAATCTCAATGTATCCTTCATGGTAAAATACTTTCTAAAAAAAAAAAAAAAATGCATATATTACCTCTGCCATAGAACAGAATAAAAATATTTGTCAATTTTTTATTTTTATGCATTAATGGTCATGTTTGGTATCATCGTAAAGACCAGACTCTGAATTGTACACCGCACAAGGATAAGTGAGGTGTTAATGGAAAGGTCAGAGTTGCAGGTTTCAAAGTCCCCCTGTCTCTACTCAATGCAGCACTGTCAGGGATTATCTCTGCACGTGACTACAACATGTCATATATTGGATTTATCTCAGCAGCTGGCCTCCAATAGATCATATATTGGATTTATCTCAGCAGCTAGCATCCAATATGTCAGGGATTATTATTCAATAAGAAACTTATACGAGACACAAATATCAATTGTTTATATTTCCTAGAAATTCTCCTAAATTCTTTTAATTGTCTGTGTTTTGCTTTGAAGAATACACTAATCGGCTAAAAATATATATATTTATTACGTATACAAAGTTTCAAATCTCCTATCATAAACAAAATTTTATAAACCACAAAATCCATCCACCAGCACATAGAAACTAGCTTCACAATATATGTATCTCCTGTTAGTAACTGCATATATGATTAATATCATTTACCTTATCAGTTAGTAACTAATACACAAATGGTTAATACATTTTCGTTAAGCAGAAATGTTTAACATATATTTCCCAGCAAACCAATGTTTAACAAGCTAGATCTTCTAGAGATATATGTATCTCTATGCTGCGTGGATCAACAAAAGATGAGCTATCACTTATTCTATTTTTAGAATGATAAATAAAAACTTATTTAGTGAATCCTCCCCTAATATCGAGAATTAAACTTCTAATCTTCTGCTTTTTATATTGCAGTTATAGAATTCCCTGCTTATTAATTTCAATCACAGTAATTTCCAAATTCAATATATATATATATATATATCGGTATATCAATCTTTACAACCGTTTCTTTTAGGATAAATCCTTATATCCAATTCTTCTTCATATCTCTATCTGCAGAATAGAAATATTTTAGATTCTGGATCTTATCTGTTGCAAGAAATACTCCAAATATATATATAATTTATTTAATCTGAATAAAAATAGGTTTCATACATTACCTCCAATCTGGATTAAATGAGTTACTGCCTTGGAATATTCTTTATGTAATATTGTTTTTGGAATATGTGAAAATTATCAATATCAGATAATCCACACATGGGAGTTAGAGATTTGGTGTGAGTTAGAGATTTTTGGTATGAAATCTTGAGTGCATCATCCTGGGATGGTCTGCTAGCCTTGTGTGTAAGTCTCTGAATGCCTCATGTCCTGGAATCTGCAGGAATGCCTTGACTGCATTGTCGTATCTCCAATTATAGTCAATTTGACGTCACTGGCAATTTATTCATTTATATTAAATATAATATTTACTATCCTCTAGAGGGCAGTATTGCACGTCTTAATTAATTCCACCATTTAATTTTTATATCTCTTATCTCAGGTCAATTTGACTTACAAAGACCCTTTTTTTTTTTTTTTTTTTTTTTTTTTTGTGTAGACTTTGAGTCTCTCATACCACAATAAAATTTAGATCCCTACTCCTCTCAAACTAAGTAAATTCCTTTCTAGTTAAATCACAGAATCTCTTCTTCAGTAATTATCTATTTACCAATTATACTCCCTACACTATAAATTGGAGCATCTATTTTCTACTGTAAATATAATAAAATATACCTTCATTATAAAAATATATTTCGTGAACATAATCATACAATTCAATTTTTTTTTTATTTTCCTATACCCAAAGACAAAATATCTTTTTGTTTTAAAGACTTAAAACAAGTCAATAAATTTAAATGTGACATGTCTGGCACTTAGCTTTAGCATTATATCACACATAGACATTTTAAGGTTCCCTCATGTCTGGTATTTCTAAAAAAAAATTTAGATTTCACCTAGCCGTGAACTATTAAAAAAAAAAAAAAAAAAAAAAGAAAATCTTTCAATTTTCCTTAGTTTTAGAAATGAACAAAGAAAAGCCTTTCTATTTAAAAACAAGATGCTACAGGCATCCATTTTAATTTTTCCCTTCCAATATACCCGACAGCACCACAGTCTAGGTTGTGAATGAAACAATGTGTTGCTTCACCATATACACACTTGTTGGCAGAGTGGGAAATGAGGTGAGTTAGTGCAGCATCGCTGTGCATTTTATAATTGTAAACTGAATAATAGTGCCATGCTAGCAAAGAGAAAAATATTAATATATATTTTATTTTTACTTAAATCTAACCTGGTTATATTTGGTATCACTGACTGGAAAGGCTATAAGCTGACCTTTCCAATGATACCTCATATGTCCCTCTAGCCCTTAGGGCACCAGAGATATGGTGGTCTTAAATTATTGCAAATTGTATTATTGCAAATTGCAAAAATATATATAATAATATATATATTATTAATTTTTTTTTTTTTTGAAACCGGAGCAAGGTGCCCCCTTGTGGCAGGTGCCTTTTAGGCACATGCCTATTCTGTTAATTATAAATCCGGCCCTGGCAGCGGGTGAAGGGTTGGTTAATCTCTCTGGTTTTATCATATAGGTGTTTTCTTTTAGGAAATAAAGACAAAGATTTGTAAGATCCAGAGCTGGAAGAATTATACTGTAATCTTTCTAGCATTTGTTTCTGTTCATTTTATATTGCTTTGGTTTATAAAGAGGTGAAGGTAGTGGTTAATAAACTGGAATAGATGCAAACCAGTGTATCTGTGACTGTTCTTTTACTGGTTTAGAGACTGGTAGGCTATGTGCTTTTTACTAGAGCTCTTATTCACCATCTGCTTCTCATTGATGCTATTTTGCTCGTGATAACATCTGTCATGGGTGAGAAAGCATACGTGTACCCTAAATAGTGCTGAGTCATACTGCCAAACTCTTGCAGATGTTAACCTTATAAACGTAGATAGAGCGTTTATAACAATAAAGTGCGATCAATTTCACAAAATAAGCTTGTATAGCTAAAATAGGTTTAACAATAATCAGTGCATTGCACATGTGTACAGGGCTGTATAACCATGTCATGTTAACTGACACATGGAGATCTATACACACTGTCCGGCCACTTTGCGTGCTAAAATGTTTCATTCCACTCTGTTGCACTTCTTTTTTTTTTTTTTCTTCTTCTTTGTAGTCAAATTTTTTATTTGACAAAGTCAGCAGGACATAACAAATGATAAATGGCCTCGCAGGGCCACAGTAAGTCAACGTGAAAGAAAGAAGGTTGGCTGGGTAGGGCCACAGCTTTTTAACTGCAAATGCATACGAAAAAGTCATCGGGAACTTTAAAGAGACACTCTAGGCTAAAAATCACCCCCCCTTTTTTTAAATTCTATTATACCTATTGCCCTACCTAGTTATTCAGTATTTTTTTTTAATATAATACCCTAAAAACCACTTGTTTCCAACGGCGTTTTTTTTTATACTCCCCTCCCTCCTCTTCCGCTCCCGTCCTGGTAAATGTTCATCTTGGCTAATGGTGTACGTGAGAAGCGCGCATGCGCGCCTCTCACGTAAACCAGCCAATCCCGGCTCCATCTTCTTCTTTGATTAGTGTTACGCGCAAGAGGATGCGCGCCACACTAATCTCGGCCGCTGCCGCCAGCTACTGTGGCGAGTTGGAGACGTCATCGCGCTGAAAGCGCGATGACGTCTCCTACTCGGCAATAGTCGGCAGAAGCGGGAAATACGAATCCCGCTCTGCTGACAGCTGGGAGGGCGGAGTAAAGTCCTCTGAGCGGAGGGGGCAGCAGAGGAAAAGGGCATACTTAGGACATCATGACCACCTAAAAAAGCTTAGGTGGTCATGTTGCCTAGAGTATCCCTTTAAGAAGACATCAAAACGACATAGTGCGTAAACTGTACTATAATCAGCTAAAGTCATCCAATACAGTTATAAAAAATAAAAAGGGGGGTGCGAATGTAATGGATGGGGGTGAGAAAATAAAAAAGGAAGGGGGGGGGGGGAAGTGGTGAGGAAAATGGCAAAGGCCAAAATTGTGCCGTCCCCGGCAAGGACCCGGGGGGGGGGGGAGTGGCACCAGGCCCGGGAACTCGGGGGGCCACCAGGCCACCTTGGCGTACATCGAGAACACCCAAAAAGCCAACAAAAGAGGAGGGGGGAGAATAACAAAAACAAGGGGGTGGGGGGGCGACCCAAAAAAATCTATAAAAAAAAAAAATCAAAGTGGTGGGGAGGGGGAATAAAAAAATGGGGGGAAAGGGCAGGAGAAAAACCTCTGCTAAAGTCCAAGATCGTCCCCAGCCGGGGTAGCTCAGCAAAAAAAAATAAAAATTATCAAGTTAAAAATTAAGGTCACATCCAAAAACGGGTAGGCAAGCAAAAAATCTCAGCGTAGAGGGTCTCATCAACCCGCGTCTCTAAACAGGGGTGCTTGTGCAGGAGGCCGGCTTGCGCTGTCCAAGCTGACTCTATGTCCGGGAGCACGGTCCACAGCTGCGGTATATCTCGGGACACCCAGAAAGCTCCGTCGACCACCCGGGGGAGAGTCTCTGACCGCTGCGGGGTGTAATCCGGAGAACATCGGAGCGATTTCGCCCGCACTGTCGACAAGAAGGGGCCCTCAACTCCCTCCAAGCCGTGATCTCTGCTTCCAGGTTGCACTGGATCTCCCCCCGGTGCCGCACGTGTTAACAGTCCGGGATCCTCGAACCGATCGCCAACTCCTCGGGGCTCCAACTCGTTTGTCACAGGGGCCAGTGGTATCCAGGTCTCCGAGGCACGTCTCACGTCTCTCAGGCTGCTGGAGTCCGACAAGTCCATACATCCGTCAAGTTTCACAGGCGCGTCACCTCTCTCAGCATCTTCGTCCGGGCTCCCCGCAGCATCTGTGAAATAGGCCTCAGCAGTGTCCAGCCGATGCAGCTTCGGCCCTCGTCAGGCCCTGATCCACCACCCCTCGGCAGCGGTGCAAGGCAAGCGTCATCCATCGCCACACTCCTCTGGTGAGTGGACTGTCCAGGTCCTCACCATCCAGGAGCATCAGGCAAGCCTCCAGGCCGGTCAGGAAGGTGTCCACACCTCCTGCGGGGGGAGTGGGTCCATCCCGCCGCTCAGTCGCTCGGGTCGGAAGTCCATCTTGGCCATTCGGGAGACGCGGGCCCCACATCTCCCTAGCGTCCAGCACAGGGTCATACTGGGCCGAAGAGGCAGGGCAGCTGGACAGAAAGGCCACAGGGGCCAGGACGAAGGCTGCAAAATGGCCGCGAGCCCCTCGTGTCTTCTCCACTACGTCGGCTGCAACGGGCATCTCTGGTCCGGAGGGGGTGGGACAAAACGGGCTCCGGACATCTCGGTTCCGATGGCCAGCCAACCCGAGTTCCCAAATCAAAAAACACTTGGCTAAGTAAGCTATAAATGGACCTCAAGAGCAGCAGTCGTGCGGAGCTCCACAGAAACAAGTCTGCTCCCTTTGGTAGCCGGCCACGCCCCTGTTGCACTTTTTTCTCCTATTTTGGGTATAAATACAGCAGAACAACTTTCCAGTTATCTTTTTAGACTACAAACCACAGTGATAATGGGAAAGAGCAAAGATCTAACAGACTTTTGTACAAGACCGTGCTGGACGAAGCATCTCCAAGAAGGCAGTTCCCCTGAACTTTTCTCATGCAACAATCAAGAATGGTGCAAGGAACAAAAAACATCCAGTCAGCAGCACTTTCGAAAGAAATCTCTTTCATGAGAGGGATCGGAGTAGAATGGCTAGACTTTTGCAAGCCAACAGCCCGGCCAATGTTGCCCAAGTGACGTCAAAATTCAATCATGGTGATCAGAAAAACTGCAATGCACCACTAGATGCAACCTGTTGCGGATGAGGTACAACAGCCGACGGCCACATCAGGTACTGTTATCAGAACAGGGAAGCACACCTTCTGTGAGCACACCAACACTGGACCATCGAAGACTGGAAAAAGGTCTCTTGGTCTGAGTCGAAGTTCCTGGTGCATCATGTAGATGGCAGACTCCGTATTTGGCGCAGACAACATGAATCCACGGACTTGTTGTGTCTGCCGAAAATTGTGCAAGCCAGCAGGGGCAGTGTCATGGTGTTAAGAATGTTTATCTGGCACACTTTAGGTCCATTGATAACGCTGGATTCACCTTTGGATGCCAGAGCATTGTTGCTGACCAAGTGCATCCATTGATGTTGCCAGTTTATCCTCAGGCAGATGATTACTTCCAGCAGGATAATGCGCCGGTCCACACAGCCTGCATCACTATGGGATGGTTCCAGGAAGAAGACGATTACCTTATGTTTTTTTCTTTGCTGCAGTGCCCCCCCCCCCCCCAGTCTCCAGATCACAATCAAATAGAACATTTGTGGGATGACCTGGAAAAGAATATTTGCTCTGGTCCTACACCTCTGTCAAATGTTCAGGAACTGCGTGACACACTCATGTCTGCATGGCACACAATACTTAAACACTTTCAGCATTGACTCCATGTCTTGAGTTCAGGCTGTTATGAAGGCTAAAGGAGGCTCAACACGCTACTAGATGGGTGTACCTGATAAAGTGGCCAGTATATAGATTTAGTTAACATTTATTTCTAAAGTGCCAACATTTTTCTCTAGCACTGTACAATGGATAGTGCAAAACAAACCTAAAAATGAACAAATAAGTTTGACACAATATGACCGTAAAGAAAACTGTACCCTGCTCAAAAGCTTACAGTCTAAAAGGAGTCGTTGACACACAAAGTTGAGGGTAGATAGCTGCACCTGAGAAGTAATGGGATGAATGGGGACTGTGTTGAAGAATGATCAGGAGAGGTGCAGTGGTGGATTAAGGGTGCAGTTAGGCTTACCAGTTAAGAAATACCCTTAGCCATGTAGTCTAAACCTTTTCTTTTAGTGTCTATAGTTTTTGAAAGGTCTTGACGAAGCCAGAAACCATAAAGCCACAGACTCCTAAAATTTGACTTTAAGATTAAGACTCCTTTATTTCAGGGCAAATTTTCACAACCTAAATTTAGTACCTAAATTGTGTGTGTGTGTGTGTGTGTGTGTGTGTGTGTTCCTCTCAATACACATCTATTCTTGTATACTTTATAGCTCGCTTAGAAGGGATCCTCTTCTCCCCCAGTTATTGCATAAACATTTGCAGATATTGATTTGGTTCTCTTTGTTTACTTTCGTGTCAATCATTGCTCCTCTCCATACATCGTCCTGTCTTTATATAAGTTTCTTTGTAGAGCTGATACATCTGCTTGCTTTATGCAGTAAATAAACCATACTTTTGAATTCTAAAACAACAATGATTTCCTTCGATTTACAATACATTTGTAAAATATTCAGACGCCTTAATTTTTGTCCACATTTTGTATATTGCAGCTTTTCCCCAAATAGATTTTTTTTTTCTTCACATCAATCTTCATTTAATACCCCATAATGACAAAGCAAAACATGGGTTTTGACCTCATTGATTTAATTATTCAGACCCTCAAATCCTTACTTAGTTGAAGCACCTTTTAGCCCGTGGTCAGACGAGCTTACGTCAGAGTGGAAGGAATGTCCTTGAGAGTGGACGTTTCTTCCACTCTTAACGTCCATGTGGCCACCTCACTGACCGCAGTAAAGCTCGATCACGCTTTGCAGCCGTTGTAGCGTTTCGACAGGCTTTCAGCACAGCTGCTGTGGTGTGTGTGTGTGTGTGCTACAGCGTGTGACCGGCCCCGTCGAAATGTCACATCAGTACATGTGCACTTGTCTGGCCCCAGCCGTGGGCAGCTTTTTTTGGTATGACACATGCTTTGGCCTATCATCTCTGCAAAAGTCTCTCAAGCTCTGTAAGATTGGACATTTTCAGGTAAGTTATGGCTTGGCCACTCAAGGACATTCAGAGTTGTCTCTAAGCTACTCTTTCGCTGTCTTGGCTGTGTTCTTGTGTTCATTGTCTTGTTGGTGGGCTGAACCTTCGTCCCAGTTTATCTCTGTATTTTGCTGCAGCCACTTTAACCCTGACCAGTCTCTGTTTATAAAACACCACCAAAACATGATGCTATCACAGCCATGCTTCATTGTGGGTGTTTTTTTTTTTTTTTTTTTTTTTATACATATTGTTTAAACTTCTACAATCCTTGTTATTGGATCAAATTGCACTGGGACTGGGTCGCTGAAGACTGTATCCTGTCGCAACTTTGGCCGCGAGCAAAATCGCCATGGTAAAAAAGTTGTGTTCTAAAAACTGTAGTGTATATTCGGTTAATGTAAAATCTTTTTCATTCG
Source organism: Leptobrachium leishanense (assembly GCA_009667805.1). NCBI lineage: Eukaryota > Metazoa > Chordata > Amphibia > Anura > Megophryidae > Leptobrachium > Leptobrachium leishanense. The sequence continues at coordinate 108,127,955 of CM019063.1, forward strand.
AAAAATCCACTCGTCTCCATACTTGGGTCATTTTTCTGATGCGAGTGAGGTGCAAAAATAAAGCTTGCGCAAGTTTTAAGGTTTAGTATTGGGGTTACTGTCTGTGCATATTCCTGGGTTAGGATTATTTTTACGATTTATAACTTTTTCTTGTTTTAGGGTAACTTTTTAGACTTAACCCAAAGCCTAAAAGCTGAATCTGTTCCAGTACTGGTTTGGTGAGATGTCTTCCTGGGGCTACTGCTCGTAGAGACAGGAGACGACGTATTCTCAATATTGTCAAACAAGCAAAGCAGGAAGGGGAAGTGGCGTTCTAGTCCATCTAGGGACAAATGACTTTTTCTAGCAATGAGGTTTCTGAGATTAAGGCAGATTTTTGTGTTCTTGGAGGTGAAATACAGCAGATTGCGTCCACTGTGTCATTCTCTGAAGTTCTGCCTGTGCATAACATTCAGGATAGGCAGATGCGCACTAGGGAATTTAATTTGTGGCTTCGGAAATGGTGTCGGGAGCAAGGATTTGGCTTTGTGTCTCATGATAGCTCTAATTGGAGCAGAAAGGAACTGTATAAAAATGATGGTTTGCATCTTACTCATAGGGGAACATATGTTCTCAGAAGTTCAAAGGTTTCACAAACGAATATTTAAACTAGGAGGGGGGGGCAAAAGGGTAAAAAACAATCTGCCTGATTGTCCCACAAAACTAAATCTGAGGGTGCAAGCAACATGCGGGGTAAAAAATGACAAGCTCAGTCGTGTCTATAAATGCTCGCAGTTTAGTCAATAAAATCAATGAACTGGAGGCAATGATGGCAGCTGAAAAAGTAGATTTAGTGGCGGTTACTGAGACATGGTTCAGTGAGAAAAATAACTGGGACATAACAATACCGGGGTACTCTTTATATAGAAAAGACAGAGAAGGTAGGAAAGGAGGAGGAGTGGCCCTGTATGTGAAAAACAACATAAAAACGAACCAAATAAAAGGTGAGCGAGGGTGAACAGAGTCAGTTTGGGTTACGCTAACATTTGGTAATCATACAGTAGGTCGTGTAGGTGTGATCTATACACCCCCTGGACAAGTAGAAGAGCTAGATAATCTGCTGTTTGAGGAAATAACCAAAATGGCAATGAAGGGGGAAGTTATATCATGGGGGACTTTAATCTTCCTGATGTGAACTGGGAAAACCAAAATAGCTGGGTGCACCAGGAGTACAAATCTTCTAAACTCCCTACTGGGATTATCTCTAACACAAGTAGTTGAGGAGCCGACCTGTAAAGAGGCCATATTGGATTTAATACTCACAAATGGAGGTTTTGGTATCAGACGTTGTTGTAGGTGAAAATTTGGGATATAGTGATCACCAGTCAGTGTGGTTTAATATAAGAACAGGGATGGAGCCGCACCACACAAAAACAAAAGTTTTAGATTTTAAAAAAATCAGATTTTTCTAAAATGAGATTTTGTGTGAATGAGTCATTATCAGACTGGAGGAGTTTAAAGGCAGTCCAGGAGAAATGGTATTATTTAAAGGCGGCATTATTGAAGTCCATAGGCAATTGCATTTGGCTTGTTAGCAAAAACAAAAAAGGGAAGAAACCACTGTGGTACTCTGCAGAAGTGGCCAAAATAGTGAAGAACAAAAAGATAGTATTCAATAATTATAAAAAAAACTCCGTGAAGAAGATAGGCAAACCTATAAGATTAGGCAGAAAGGGGCAAAGCAATTTATAAGAGCTTCCAAAGTACACGCAGAAGAGAAAATAGCTCAGTCAGTGAAAAAGGGGGACAAAACATTTTTTAGATACATAAACGAGAAAAGAAAAGTAAAACAAGGATTAGTTTGTTTTTAATCTAAGGAAGGCAGGTATGTAGAAGAGGATAAAAGTCTCGCTGACGGCCTCAATGAATCTTTTTGTTCAGTCTTTGCAGAAGGAAAGGGACCTCAGGAGGAAACACTAACGAGACATTTACATGAGTTTACAGAGGAGGAGGTTCTACATCAGCTGTCTAAAGTAAAGACAAATAGGGTGGATCCCATCAGGCCCCATTGACTTAAGTTATTAAAAGAGCTCAGTGGTGTAATAGCAAAACCGTTAACAAGGATTGGTTAAATAAATCTGTTAACGGGAGTCGTCCCAGAAGACTGGAAATTAGCAAATGTTGTGCCCATTTACAAGAAGGGTAGTAGGGAGGAATCGGGGAACTATAGGCCAGTTAGTCTTACGTCAGTAGTGGGGAAATTAATGGAAACCATGTTAAAAGAAAGGATTGTTGAACATCTAAAAACACATAGATTACAGGATCAGAAACAACATGGGTTTACCTCAGGGAGATCATGCCAAACTAATCTTATTGATTTTTTTTTTTGATTGGGTAACAAAAATAATAGAGAGACGTGGTGCAGTAGACATTGCTTATTTAGATTTCAGTAAGGCTTTTGATACTGTTCCGCATTGAAGGCTTTTCAGTAAATTGCAATCTTTGAGCTTGGATTCCAATATTGTTGACTGGATTAGACCGTGGCTGAGTGACAGGCAACAGAGGGTTGTGGTAAATGGAGTTTATTCGGCGCAAGGTCTTGTTACCAGTGGGGTACCTCAGGGGTCAGTACTTGGACCCATTCTCTTCAATATTTTTATTAGTGATATTTCAGAAGGTATTAATGGTAAAGTATGTCTTTTTGCTGATGACACAAAGATTTGCAACAGGGTTGACGTTCCTGGAGGGATCAGCCAAATGACAAATGATTTAGGTAAACTAAAAAAATGGAGCTGTGGCAATTGAGTTTTACTGTGGATAAGTGCAAGATTATGCGCCTGGGACGTAAAAACCCAAGGGCTAAATATAGAATATTTGATACAGTCCTAACCTCAACATCTGAGGAAAGGGATTTAGGGGTTATTATTTCAGAGGATCTAAGGGTAAGTAGTCAATGTAATAGAGCAGCAGGAAATGCTGGCAGAATGCTTGGTTGTGTAGGGAGAGGTATTAGCAGTAGGAAAAGGGAAGTGCTCATGCCACTGTACAGAGCACTGGTGAGACCTCACTTGGAGTACTGTGTGCAGTACTGGAGACCGTATCTCCAGAAGGATATAGACATCTTAGAGAGAGTTCAGAGAAGGGCTACTAAAATGGTGTACGGTTGAAGGAGAAAAGTTACCAGGAAAGGCTTAATGATCTTAACATGTATAGCTTGGAAAAAAGACGAGACAAAGGAGATATGATAGAAACATTTAAATACGTAAAGGGAATCCACAAGGTAGAGGAAGGGAGTATATTTAAAAGGAAACAAAGTAGCAAAACAAGAGGACACAGTCTTGGATTAGAGGGGCAAAGGTTTAAAAGTAACATCAGGAAGCATTATTTTACTGAGGGTGGTGGATACATGGAACAGCCTTCCAGTTTAAGTGGTAGAGGCCAAAACAGTAATTGAATTTAAGCAGGCATGGGATAGGCATAAGGCTATCCTAAACAAAAGATAAATCCAGGTAAAGTATCCATGTAATTGGGCGGACTAGATGGGCCGACAGGTTCTTATCTGCCGACATTTTCTATGTTTCTATTACTCTCTGCAAGATTCACTAATTATATTATACTCCTTTTAACCCACCTACAAGAGTTGCCTTGTTGTGGCAGGGGGCTTATACTTTTAATGTCTTTTATAAGTTAACCAATAATATTTATTTTTTTCCCTTTTCCTGTAAGCTATAGGATTGTGGACACGAGAGGGGGGGAAAAAATGTTGTTCTTTTGTAAGAGTTGTGGCTGACTGCAAGTGTGTTGTTGCTGCCCAAGATTAATGGGAGTTGAGCATTTTGGGGCGTTTGTAGTACAAACAGTGGTGACCTAACAATGGTAGACCAGATTACCAGTATGCAAGAAGTGTCGCAAAAAAATAATAAATGGTCAATATACCCTGCTACTGTGATAGTAGAGTGCCACCTTTTGTGGCTGTCCATTGGTATTATAACCGCTTTTTGAAGGTGCTTCAGAACTCTCGGCAGAAATGTTACATGTATTTTGTTCTTCTAGGGCCTGCAAGTCGGGGATCAAATTATTGCATTTGGGTCTGTAAACACAAGTAACTTCCAGACAATGCAGAACATTGCCAGTGTGGTACAACACAGTGAGGGGGTAAGTATGAGATGTCTAATTGCAATTTTGCATTTTTAATTTTTTTTTTAATAAATATATATCTTTTTAATATGCTAACCCTTGGTATTGCAGCTAGTCTAGTCACTATGTGAGCTCAGTTATTCAATAAGATGCATACAATGTTCTGCCTTTAACCCCTTTTAGGCTGGCCGTCCATTGGGTCCGTAGTCAGACGACCGACTTGGCCGTCCCACTACGGACAACTTTTTTGAACGATCAGAGTTGTCCACTGCAAGTGACTATGGACAACCCAGAACGACCAACGGTCAGACCGCCGAAAGCTGCTGAAGACCTGAAGGAAACACTGGCTGCTGTCTCTGGTGCCGAAAGGGCTTATTGAAGCCCTTTGAGCACCAGGGACAGCAGCCAGCATTTCCTTTATGCAGTCTTCAGCAGTGTTTTTTGAGGGGGGGGGGGTTCTTCAGCCAATCTATATTCAGTGGCAGGGGGGAGGCTGTTTTTTTTTTATTTTTTATTTAAAAAAAAAAGCTGTTCAGAGAAATAATTGAATAAAAATACTTTTTGCTGAAAATGCTACCCTATATTTAGTTGCTAACTATGCATCCCCAGTTTTAAATAAATGTTATAATTTTCGGCAACATAAATCGCTTGGTAGTGAAGGGGTTTAATGGACAATAATACTAGATATTGGCTACTTCTGGTGAAGAATGATTGCATTTTATAATTCTTTCACCAGCTAATGTCTAGCAAATGTTTAAAAGCTATACTATAGTACAGAATGAGGAATAGGATGTAAATACAAATATGGAATACAGAAAATGACTCTCAAATTTTGCACTAGAAGTGGAAAATAAATCTTGAGGTTAATCAGACTATTATATATGTTATATGGCTGATAAGTGGTCTTGCGTGTAACCCTACTAAAAAATCGAATTATTAAATTGAATATTTTTATTTACAGAATCCTCTAAGAGTCACAGTTGTTCGAGATAGAAAGGCTGTGAACATAAGTCTCACACCGCAACAATGGAGTGGAAAAGGGCTCCTTGGGTAAGTCTTTATATTTATTGCAGTTTATGAAGAAAAACACAAACTAGCAACTAGGGTTGCACCAATGCCACGTTTTTAGGACTGAGTACAAGTACCGATACCTTTTTTCAGGTACTCACCGATACCGAGTACCAATACTTTAAATAAAAGTCATATGACTGCTTTCCAATAAATAATTTCAGATGTTGCTGAAAGTCTGTCCAGTTTATGTTAATATTGAAATGTATGGCCAGAAACCCCATTTACAGCCTGACCACACACACCCTGACCACACACCTCCAGATATATGTATAACCACTCAGACCTCCATATATGTATACCGACGCAGATACATGTATACTTGCAGACCTCAGACCAGATATACCCACTCACAGTATATACAGAACCCAGATCAGACATACGCACAGAGAAGCTGGGGCAGCTGGCTGGATGCATTAATAGCATTTGGCCAGCGTCCCGCTCCGGCTGACCGCATTACCAAGTGGCCACAGGGCAGTAACGTGCTCCCGTGAGATCTTGCAACTCACACGAGATCTCGGCAGGAGGCAGCGTCACAGCCTCCACAGCCCATTGGTGGCCGCTCGGTAACGCTGCCAGCTGGAGGAACGCTGGCCAAGTGCTTTTAATGCATCCGGCAGCTTCCCCAGCCCCTTGGATACTGGCAAGCCTGCCCGGCACTTGCTTCAGGATATCGGGGCATTTGCACAAGTACAAAGTACTCGTGCAAATGATGGTATCAGTATCCAGTCAAGTGAAGATGTTTTTGGCACCAGAAAAATCTAAAGGTCATTGAGAGCGAGGTTTGTCATTATTATTTGGGTCCAACTTGGCTGTGATGAGTGTATTGGGCCTACTGACATTCCACATGTCCAATAGGCCAAAAACAAGACTTAAGGCCTCGTCTAGAGGAAACCTGTTTGCTGTAATAGAACAGATCCTTTTTTTCAATAAACCGTAGTATGGTTATCAAGAGTTATACAAAACAGTAATGTCATTTCGGATTTTGATGATTTATAACTATGGACCTCTTTTGTATGGGGTTGTCCACGGGAAGGATCATGCAGCACAAGGTGTCTGCTCAGATAAAGATTGCGCTCATTTAGACAATACCATGGTTGTGGCTTTCATAAATCACCATGGTGGAACAAAATCTAAATTGTGGGAAAATTCTTGCCATAAAATTATTTGGATCGAAAACACGTTTAAAAGATCTCTCTCGGGATTTACGGGACCACAAAGTACAATGCAAAGACACAATGATGCACACCACACAGAAATGCTCGAAGCCATATCCTGTATGGAATTTTTGGTTATTATACTTGTCTGGTCCATTTAAGTCTGAAAGACGGACAGGAGGACCATAGGTGATTGTTGCCACAGATTTATGGCCGAAAAGGCTTTGGTTTACAGCGATTCACCTTTCTCAGAACAAATGGTGGCATCTTCAGGTGTATCCCTTACAACCGGGATCTCAAACTCCGGCCCCCAGATGTTGATTACCTACAATTCCTGGAATTCTTTGGCCAGAGAATCATGGGACCTGTAGTTCAAAAATATCGGCGGGGGGGCGCAGAGTTTAAAATCCTTGCCCTGGAACAATGCTTAGCTTTCCTGAAAAATTTCAAATAGCGTCCTAGTTTGCGTAACATATCTTAGAAGTTATAGGCCTAGAAGCATCGGTTATTGACATCCTTCTTCTAGCTGAAAGAATTTTGCTAAGATATAGTAAAACGTTTTCTTCTAGCTTTATCTCACAGAAACTTAATGGGCACTATCAGCTGCCACTCGCTAAAACCGGGACGCAAAGGGGAAAAATTAGCTTCCTCTTTTGCGTCCCGGTTTCCCCAGCAGATCGCGGGGCAGGCATAGAGTTTGGCGGCCTGCCCCTTTTAGCGTTTGCTAAGCTTGCTGATGCTGGGGGCAGCGCTACATAGGACTGAATGGAGGATCGTGCTGCCAGGTCACAGGACTGGCAGGATCTTACCTCTCGCAAGATCCTGCTGGTTCGCGGAGGGAGATGGGAGACTTTCTTCCCCCAGTCTGCCTCTGCTTCTGGCACCCAGGAGCGGTGGATTGGGCTGCCGTTCTTGCCCCTGGAAGAGAGGGGAGTATGTGATTTTTTTTTTTAATTTTTTTTTGGGGGGGGGGGGGGTTGAGCTGCAGGTAACCGTAACGTATTCTGCAGCAGCGCAATCAGTTACCTACACCTTTTTTGTTAGCGTCAGCTCTTATTAACTAGCGTTAGGACCAAGTGATCCTGACGCTAATTGATCTGTGCTTTAACTTTGCTCTTCCCATGTTAGGTATAGGGAGCGCAGAGTAAACTTGCACTATGAATCGCAAATTAACAAGCGCTAAGTTTTTTTTTTTTTTTAACCCGTTGTCGATGGGGGCGCAGCTCTATGACCTCCATTAAGCTTAAGCTGACGCTAGTGTTCACTTGAAGGAGGTGATAGAGCCCAATATTGGTATATTCGTTGGTTTGCAACAATGGTGAACATACTTTTTACGTTAAAGTGGCGACCTTCATTGAACTTCTAGTGATTTAACAGTGTTCCTCTGGCCTTCTGATGTGTAATGTAACAAAGGAAACTAGACCCTAAATGCGCCTTGATTTTAACCTGATTATGCATGTTGACGTGAACTCCTCCTTTTTCTCTAAATTTTATATTTTTATCGATAGGTGCAACATTATTCCACTGAAAAGATGAACTGAAGGCCAAAAAAAAAAAATTTTCATGTGTTTTTGGATCACTCGATGCAAAGCTTTATATATTTTTCTTGTTTTTTTTCTCCATGCTTATTAATTGCCCTTTATCCTTGGAATTTCGATTGGGCTGATCATAGCCTGCTCTTTAATAAGCAGGAAATAAAGTATTCGGTTGTTCATCTCTCTTATTTATTTGTGTACCTTCTCTTTTTATAGTTTTGTTAAAAGTAAAAAAATGAGGCTTGTAACATCAGAAAATATGTGCACCATTAAGCTTTGTTGGTTCTTGGGGTATCATTGTCTAATGCAGAATGTTTCATGACGTAGAAGGTGCTGTGTGAAGTACAATATAGAACCTTATTAAGGATGAAGAGAAAATGTGGCAGAGTTGGCGCTTCAGATGCTCTGGTGGTGATATATTTGCAGGATCTGTGCTTGCCTCTGGGGTCCTCTGCAGCCCTTAGAAGCAAAAATCATATATGGCGCAGCAGAGTTTAAAATAAAAGTGCAAATGTACCATAATTTATGATACTCACGTTTACTGGTGTCTCAGAGCTCAGACACCAGATTTGAAGGCAGCCAGTGAGGTGATCCGGTGCACCTAGATAATATATCAGCCTCAGCCACCTCCTTGGTAGATGTGAATCAGCCAGGACCCAAATAGGATAAAAACGTGGTGGTTTTATTAAAACTAATAGTAAAAGTATAAAATATAAATTACCAGTACACCAATACGCAATCCTATACTCAACCCTCTGGCCAGGGTCCCACATCGGTCTGGCTTTCCTGAAGCCAGCCCGACGGTTTTATGGGCCCCGGCCATTGGGCGCGACCACTGTTTCAAGCGACCCGGCACCTGACATGAGAAAACCTGAAAGGTGGGGGGGATGTCAGCCAAGCCTCCCGGCCACCCACCCACTGACTTTGTCTCCATATGTGCGATGAAGTCAGTTGGCCAGTTAACCCCCCCCCCCCAGCTGCCAAGTGGAGGTACGGTATTGTCTGATCCGTGGCAGCTAGAAGGTCATGTTTGGTATCATTGGAAAGGCTATATCCATGGCCTTTCCAGTGATCCAAACCTGACCATGTTTGGTGTAAAAAAAAATAAAAAAAAAAATTTAAAAAATACAAAAATAATTTTGGTCTGGGGATACAATAAAATAGGACTTCAGCTGTGAAATGGCTCAGCAGTGAAGGGGTTAAAAAGCAAAAACATGTAAAAATTGGGTATTGCTAAACTTGGGACAAGATTTCAAAACTGTAGCCATGGTCTCTTTCGGCGGTTGTAGATTTTGGGGGTCAAAGAACGAAAAACTGTTACGTTTTTTTCATCAGATTTCATTAAAAAAAATTACAGTAAATTACGAGATTAAAATAATGGCATCTTTAGAAAGTACATTTAAGGGTGAGAAAAATGGTATGTGTGTTGGTTCCATAAACGAAAAATTAGAGCTAAACAGCAGTGATTACTTTCGGGCAGACAATGCTAAAATTGCCTGGTCACTATGGGGTTTAACAAGTATTTCCCGAATAAAAGGGGTCCCTGACCATGTAAAGCTCACACCTGATGTAAAGGAGTGTTGTCTAGGTCATTGTCATCAACGTTTGGCTCTTCAAACGTTTCTAACTACGTTTCCCATGATGCTTAATCAGCCTAAGCAATAAGGGAGATGTAATTCCAAAACATCTAGATGGCCAAAGTCGCTGACCCCAGAGGCGCGTTCAATACCTCAAACGCTAGAAACTTGCCATTGAACGGCGTTCTGCTGCTCAGCGCTCAGCACTGCTAATTTAGCACTTGCAGCAACCAGAGGAGATGCTACGAGTAGCTGAGTGTGACGTATTAAAGATGGCCGCCGCCATGAAGCAAGTAACAATTCCGTACAGCAATGTCAATTTTGAGGTTTTTGTTCACCAAAGCACAAACTATTTATTATTTACCCCTGCACATAGACAGACATATTACAGCTCAATTATATTTTGTTTCAGAAGTAACCATAACGTTTATTCAATAAAAACGATAATTTGTGGTGTGTGCATACAAAACGGAATTGTGCTGACTGCTTTTCTTTATCATATATACCTCAACTGTTGTCCGAGTCATACAAAAAACAATCTGAATCTTTCATTAAAGCGTCGGCCATTTTACTTTGAAATTCGCATCCAAAGCGTTCAATGACTGAATTGCTGCGCTGAATTCAGCAGCTGCTGAGGTATTGAACGGGGCTCTGAGGCGCGTTCAATACCTCAGCCGCTGCAAGTGCTAAGTTAGCAACTTGCCATTGAACGCTGTTTTGACGCTCAGCGCTCAGCACTGCTAACTTAGCACTTGCAGTGACCCGAGGAAATGCTCGAGTAGCTGAGTGTGACGTATTAAAGATGGCCGCCGCCATGAAGCAAGTAACAATTCCGTACAGCAAGATGGCCGCCGCCATGAGGCAAGTAACAATTCCGTACAGCAATGTCAATTTTGAGGTTTTTGTTCACCAAAGCACAAAATATTTATTTACCCCCTGCACATAGACATATATTACAGTTCAATTTATATTTTGTTTCAGAAGTAACCATAACGTTTATTCAATAAAAACTATCATTTGTGGTGTGTGCATACAAAACGGAATTGTGCTGACTGCTTTTCTTTATCATATTTTGTCCGAGTGATACTAAAAACAATCTGAATCTTTAATTAAAGGGATACACTAGGCAACATGACCACCTAAGCTATTTTAGGTGGTCATGATGCCCGGAGTATGCCGACCTCTGTCTCCCCACCCTCCGCTCGGCAGTTCAGCAGAAAAAGCTGAAAACAGCTGAGAGAGGCGGAGGAGTTTACTCCGCCCTCCCAGCTGTAAATCAGCAGAGCGGGAATCATATTTCCCGCTTCTGCCGAGTAGGAGACATCATCGCGCTTTCAGCGCGATGACGTCTCCAACTCGCAGCGGCTGAGGGTTAGTGTTGCGCGCAACACTAATCTTCAGAGGGAGGAAGCCTGCTGATTGCCTGGCTTACGTGAAAGGCGCGCATGCGCGCTTCTCACGTAAACCAGAAGGCAAGAAGGACGGAAGAGGAGGGAGGTGAGTATAAAAAAAAAAAAAAGAGGGGGCGGAACCAACTGCCGACAGGAACGGATGCGTGTCTCTGTGCTCTCCTGCAGACTTGTTAATTTTATAGTATTTTTGTGTCCCCCCCCCCCCGTCTATCCTGAGACCCCCAATTGAGAGTATTGGCATCCTGAGGTCGGGGAGCGGGCACTGTGACACCTAGGCGATTATTTTTTCACCGCTGACACCCGTTTTGAATTTCGGGCCTGGGTTACGGCCTACCCCGGTGGCCATCTTTGAGGCCTGTCGGTCCACTTCGCCCTGATGGCTGATCCAGATTCACTACCCCTGACGAGGGAAATGCTGGCTGAACTGATGGAGGAGTTCAGGGCTGCGTGGATCCTCTCTCTGCAGGAAGCTGGATGGGGCAGCATGGTGCTCTCTGCTGCGGCAGTGATCGGTGAGCCTGCGATGGAGGTGCAGCCCAGTGGTGATCCTGTCAGAGGTGGATGTGTCCCTGCTGGTGTGAGGAGTGTCCCTTTGCCGACCGAGCGGGCTTTAGCTATGCTCCCTCCTCCCCCTAAGATCTTGCCTACAGCAGTGGTGGTCAGTGATCTGGAAATGGAATCCCCGGCGATTTCCCCTGTGGTGCCGATAGATGACCAGGTTGATGGTGACTGTGGCCTGGCGGGACTTTCTGATCCTCAGCTCCCTTCCCAGGTGCTCGGACAACCCGGCGGCCGCGAGATGCGCCTGGTCCTGTGGAGGGACGAAGGCCGCTCTGCTGGCGCTGGAGAGGTGGAGATGCTGCCTGTCCTGCCATCTGATCGTGGATCAGCTCCTGCTGCGATGGCTTCTCTGGCTGGCCTGCCCTGGTCCCTGATATGCCTCCGTTTTGATGCATTGGGGGCTTTGATTTCCCCCTTGCTGCTGGACACTGGCTAAGACTCCCATGTCACCCACGCTACCGCACAACCCTGGCTGATGACATCTCTTCAGGATCGCTGTGCTGACTAGTTTGGGGCTGATGTCACCCCTCACCTTATTTCAGACTTTTTTTTTTTTCTATAGTCCCCCTTTTTTTTTTTTTTTTTTTTTTTTAGAATACCCCTGCGAACTGCCTCGTGTGACGCACACGACCTGATATGTGGATGACCCCCCCCCCCCTGTTTTTGCTCTAGGTTTCTCTGATGACTTATTCTGAATTTTTTTAGAGACACCCATGGATGACTTTTCTATGCCTTTTATTTATGTCTGTTCTGTGTTCTCATCTTTTAAATTTTTGTTCCCCCCCCCCTCCTTTTTATGTTCTCCTGACCGATTTTATGGTCCTGCCTGCTGAATTTTTGGGTTTAGTGGTGTTCGTCTGTTGGAGCATTGGGACTTTTTTTTTTTTGTGTGTGGGACATTGGGAAGTAGCCTGGGCGAGCCGCTAGGGTGACTACCTAGGCTCTGTTCACCCTTTTGGCCCCAGGTCTCCCGGCCGAGTGGACCCTTCCATGGCCCTCGGTTCCTTTAAGGTTGCCGGGGTGAGCCAGGAATGCCACAATATATTTGGCAGTCCCTCACTACCTTTTCTCCCCTTTTTATTACATTTTTCTTTTTCCTTTTATTTTTGTTTCCCTGGTGCCCCCCCAGCGAACTCCATCACTCTGTTTTGCTCTTGCTGGATCGACCCTCCTGACGAGTTTATGTATCCCCCGTTATTGTATCCACCTCCCCTAATTTTTGATATTCTGCAGTTTCCTTTGAGATCCCCTTTTTATGTTTTATGTGATTTCTCTGAGAGTGTCTTATCTGGCCCTGTGAGGCCACCTGGTTGGTCAGTCTGTGACCCTTCGTTTATTGCAAAATAAAAAATTTTGAAATACAAAAAAAAAAAAACGCCGCTGGAAACAAGTGGATTTTAGGGTAAGTATTACAGTTACACAAAAAAAAAAAAAAAATAACTTTTTACTAAGGGAATACATTAGGATAAAAAAACGGGGGGGGGGGTGTGATTTTTGAGTAGAGTGTTCCTTTAAGAAATCGTCGGCCATTTTGGATTCGAAATTCGCATCCAAATGTACACTGCTGCAGCAATTCAGCAGCTGCTGAGGTATTGAACGGGCTCTGGTCTAGGTGGCGACCATCCATCCATTGGGAAGGTGCGATGCTGAGGTTGTACAGGGACCGACAGAACTCTTGGTCCCAGGAACATTCATATTAAAAGCCGCTAAAATGCCACACACCTCCCAAAGACAGTCCTGCTTTTAACCCGTTACCCCGCTGTTTTATTTTTTCCAAGTTTAAAATATTGCTAGCCGTGAAGGGTTAATAAAACGTAGGGTTAATATAAACGCCGCCACCGGGTCCAGACAAACAGCCTGAAGCACCTGCACGGTGTCCTCACGTAAACAATCTCTTTTCGCCGTAAAGCATACAGATAGAATCCCCGCCCCTCTCCAGAAAGCGCGACGCAGAACTGCGACATTTCGCAGCACTGCCGGTAGAGTGCGCTCGTTGCCCTGGCAACTCGCCTTGGTTTACTAGCAGTTGCTAAGCAACGCTCGCAAGCGCAGTGCTGCGGCTGAACACCACCGTATGTATGCATTTATTCATTAATTGAGATTTAACGCGTTAGTAAGGCCATATGACATAGGGTGATTCCATGCGATGTGTCTATGAAATGCAGTGTCGTCCACAGAGAGGCGGCATTTCCTACTTTCTGTATGTGTGTGTAAGTGGTGTGTGCAGATATTTACACCTCCAGGCAGGGTCACTCCAGTGTTTTGCTTAAATACATTCAGTCTGGTACAAAAAGATTCTTCGCAATTAAAATATTTTACTGATTTTTCCGCCTATAATGAGTAAATCTTATTTATTCAGCAGCCCACAGTACACTCGCCTCTGCTCTAAATACTGTCCTGATATGCAGGTTTTTCTGTATCCATGGTGCATGCTATTTTTGCATCGATCCTCTTGAATTTGCATGAGCTTTCCACGTGATGCTGAAAGAGTTGCTCTGTTTGTGGGGAAAGGCAAGAGAAATGTTTGACCAGTTCAAACTGATTTAGGAAAGCATTATGTTTACCTAAAATGTGCAATTCCCTTTTCAATTCCAGGCAATTCAATTTTGTAGTATATTACAGGAAAGATGGGGACCCCGGGGGCTAACTGTTAATTCCCCAGTCCCCATTCAAGTTGTCATACACTATTTTTAGCTTAGAGCAGTGATGGTGAACCTTGGCCCCCCCTGATATTTTTAAACTACACATCCCTAGATGCTAAACCAGCTGTTTGTGTGACTTAGCATCATGGGACATCTGGTTCTGAAACATGCCAAGGTTCGCCATCACTGGCTCCGAGTGTATAAAATGACCCCCCCCCCTAACAGTTTAGGCTTTTTACCGTAATAAAGTCACCCTCTTGTAGCCACCTTTTATTAGCCGCGCCTAAAAAAAAATAAAAAAAATAAAAAAAAAAAATCAGACTTTAACCCTTTCACTGCTGAGGACGTGTGGGGAAAGTCCTCATTGACTCCTAAGGAAAGATAGGGGTGGAGATAGGGGGTTCCTTTGAACCACGATATCTCCCCACTGTTGGCAGCTAGAGCACGGCCTTTCCAATGATACCAAACATGACCATGTTTAAAGTAAAGAAGAAAAATTAGACCCGAAATGGCTCAGCAGTGAAGGGGTTAAAAAAAATTTGACATATTTTATACAGAGTTGTCAAAATAGCTTCAAACAATTACGGAGGAGAATAGGGGTCCACGGTAATGCCGTTGTTTGTTTGAAGCGAAGTTCCCGTTTCAAACAACGGTAGTAGCAGCATTCTACCAAATTCCACGATTTTTGTTAAATCTGACTTTCTTTTAAATTCTACAGTATTTCTACCATTTTAAAAAAAAAAAAAAATTTTGAAACGAGATCAAACAAAAAAACGAATGCCAGACCCATAAAACGGAATCTATGTGAAGATCTTGTCACACAAAAATAGAAGGAAATTCCCCTCCCCATTCATAAGGCACATGAAGGGAATTGTGCAGGGTGTAGCAGTGATACTCATGCGGTTCAAAAAATGCAGTAGTAGTAGGAAACCTGCCTTCTTGGGTCTGTGGGTATAATAAAGGTAAGATTGCTTAGTATCTTTGCCTATATCACTGTTTTGCACAGACAATCTCAGGTCTATTCACTAAAGGTGAAACTCAGGAGAAGTGAAAATTCCAGGTCAAAATAGCCAAACCAGAAAAATTCTCCCATTTATTTCACTTTCCAAATAGGCTATTTGGTCTAGATTGTTCTCTTCAGACACTTTTCAGAGTTTCACCCTTTATTGAATAGACCTGATAGTAGGAGAAGCTGCACTGGATACATTGGGGGTTATTCAGAGAGATCTGAATTGTGGCCGAAAGGTAACCGAACACTGAAATTCAGCGTACGGTTACCTTTCCTGGCCATTCAGAGAGCAGGGTGTTCGCCAAATGTTGGTGAATTGCTTGCAGGTACGGTGCCTGTTCGAGGGCAGTGAAATCCCCATAGAGAACTTCGTCTATTCAGAGAACACAAAACAGCAGGGAAAAGTTGCCGAATTGCCCTGCTGTTCGGTGGTTTCATTTGACAGGTTTATTCTTCTGGATTGGATAGTATAAAATAGGTTTCTAGAGGAAGGCGGAATGAATGCAACATAAACATCATAAATTAAGTATGATTGTACTGGTTTGTCAAAATGTTGTTGAATGTATTGTAACCCTCTCTGTACTGTGCCTATTGTATAGCACTGCGGAATATGCTGGTGCTTTATAAAGATTAATAATTATTCTGGAGAATCCCATAGGCTTCAATGTTAAAAATTCTCCCGTTTTAATCCAATATCTAATAAACCGTTTAATATTATATTCTGCAGTAAATAGTATCTATAGATTTTTTAGGATCTGTTAGGCATTTTTTCAGATTTTTTTTTTGGTAATTTTTTTTCTCATTATTGGTTTTATAATCGTCTTTTCTTTTTACTGTAACTGCCCTTTTTATTATCATTCATTCGATCTTATATGTAAATTCCAGGCATTTTCATTCAGTATTTTTTTTGCAAACAGCGTTTCAAATTTCAAACTTACAAGCATACTGTTTTTTTTTCTTCACCTCATTCGTCTACGTGCCGGGGTTTTCCGGTGGCTGCTCTGCAATGTGATCAGCGGCTAGTTTGGTTTCTCCGGCGTGTTTGGCGGGGTTAATCCAGCTGTTTTCTACGGGTTTGCGGCGAGTGTTCGGCGGGTTGCGACTGGTTTTCCCTGCACTACGGGGGCCCTGCAGTCATGGCCGGATTTGCACATCAGGAGCCTGTAGGCACAGAAATGCGGAGCGCCCCTACCCCCCCAAAACAAAAAAAGAAACATGCCAAAATTACTATTTAAATTTTTGTTTTGATGCAAAATACCTAAAAAAAACAAAAAAAAAAAAGTTTTTTTTCTCCGTGCTCAAATCAAAAGAAGGTTCAGCATCTGTTGATTTAGTTGAATTAGTTACAGTTACAAGTATTTATAAAGCGCCAAATTCCTTAGCAATGTACAATGGGAGAAACAGAATAACAAATATACATGTATGTTACACACACGGAACAGAAGGAGGGAGGACCCTGCTCGAGCCTACAATCTAAGAGGAGAGAGGTGACACATTAGGTGAGGGAGAATAGGGTATTTGAAGTAGCGGGTTGAATGAGGATTGAATGGGAAAATCCAGCAGGAAA